>CM062811.1:313294278-314551778 GCA_031772625.1 Pinus tabuliformis
CGAACAATGATGAAATTTGGAACCAAGGTACACCACCCTCTAGACCACTCTCTTAGAACAAATGTGTTCAAGTCAACAGAAGAGGGCCTACTAGGGGTGAGGAAATGAGGATTCTTCAACAAAGGAATGAGGGACATAATAATGTGACTGGTGTACTAACACCAAGGATGATGATGTAAGGAGACAAGATGGTAAGTGCAATGATGAATTCCCTTTTCATAGTAATATATGCATGGATGACCTAGCAACGACTGGCTCGATTCCATATGGGATGGTCAATTAATTAGACGAAGGCTTTTTAAAAATGTAGAAATATAGACTGAGGCCAAATATGAGCACAATGGGATGAATTTGAAAAAAATATGGATTCAAGGGGAATCAGAACAGATGACATGGATTCAAGTGTGACTCATCCTTGATGCTCTAAGAAAGGGTGACTCAGTAATGTTGCCAAATAGGAGAGGCCCAAAGGGGACCATAAAATCATGAGTAAATAATGGTTACTCATGATGAAAATTGAAACATATATCAAAAATTGCAAAGAAAAAGTGGTACCATAGTACAAGTGCCTAACATGAAGAAATTCATTTTTGATGGGTGGCAAACTGAGACCTCATGGAAAAAATGGCTTCCTTTTGATGTGTCAAATTACCAAAAAATAAAAAGAGAGACCAATTATAGAGCTCAAAGAAAGCTTTCCAATAGTGTTGATGGTTCCTCAAATTGAGAGACGGTTTGGTCACAGTGGGTGATGGAAATACTAGGGTTTTTCCTATAAAATGGATTTTTGCCCCCAAATCCAATTCGTTGGCATAGTGAGTTGTTGGAGAATTTGGAGAGGAGGATAAGGCCCTAAACCATTATAATTTCGATTTGTGAATTTCAGGTAGGTGACCATACTTGTATAAAATGGCCTTAATGCTTCTTGGAAGGATGGTTCCCGGTGATTATCCGAGGTAAGAAAGGAATACAAGAATGAACTACTAGAGAAGGTATATTATCATCCCCACCCACTAATTCAAACATGGGGACTAGGTGGTATGTGTTGCATCACATAGAGTACAATATTTGGAGATATGGTATCAAGAATCTATGATATGTGATGTGTATATGCCTTGTCATATAGGCCGGTAGGACAAACTATCCAAGTAATGAAAGCATAATTGACCATACCTAGATCATTGGGTTCTAGGTCGAGAGTGATGATAATTAGGTGAGAATGTGTCTAGGTGTGACATCATGTGCCTAGGTATGGGATATTTCCCCCAACACATGGTGATGGAGGGGACTGGTCAGGTGGGAATGATGCCCCCTAGTTAGATGAGCTTGTGGAGTACCATGTTTGTTCCAAGTGCTTAAACAAGGGATTCAAGCATTTGGCACTACTGGCATGAGATCCTCCAAAGGATGATGAGGAGATTTAGGGGCATAGGTTCCCCCTAGTTTTGTATGGATGGATATAGCATGTTATGGACATGCAAAGTGTATTTAGAATAGTGGAATTTAAACACATTTTGATGATGTGGTTCACCATTTTTTTATTTTATGTATGTATTCTTGTGGGAAGAATGGATAAAGGATACATAAAGAGAAATGAAATGGTTGATTACCAATCTCGTATGGCACTGCATATGAATCAAATGGAATGGACTTCTGGGTTCACATACATGGTGTCACTATATCAAAAAGTGGCTTCAGATATAGTGGCTTCAGATGACATCATGGTTGAACATCAACAATGTCTAAGGGACTGGGTTATTGATGTGAGGTGGATTAATGAGTAACTGGATCATCCCTAGAGTGATCTGAAGTGATATGAGACTCTATAGGTTCTCCTAAATGGGGAATAATAATGGTACTATAGTCGAAATGAATAGATGCACTAGGAGGGTTGGGGATAATTACTTCTCATGGCCTCTCAAAAATGGATGCCCCCTTACCTAAACATTGAGTGGACATGTAATGGCCACAAGGTGTATGTGGTTCAAATTTGTGGGTTCAAAGTAAGGGGTTATTTAACCAATCAACCTCACCATGGATGAAGTCTTTGGACTCCACAACATATTCATCACAGGTTCGCTACAAAAGGAAGTATGCACTATGGTGCATATCATCCCAAGGATAATCAGGGGTGATCATGGCTCCGATAATTTTTTCATAGGAATGAAAAATGGGAGCATAGGAGGAAGAGGGACCACATGATGAAGAGAATCTACTCGAGGCATTTTCATGAGAGACAAGGTTCACATGCACATCATGAAAAGGGGTGAACAGATGACTAGTAGATGTAACATCTACTGATGTTGAGACCAAAGTGTTCATTAAAGAAGGTTCAACTGAATCAAAATAGGAAACTTCAAGAGAGTCCCAATAGATTGATCCCATGGATGATGACAAGTATAGAATAGGGGCGGAACTATCCGTCATCTCAACATCAGGAGGGGGAATCACAATCGTGGGTTGAGAAACCTCTTGTTATGGAAAAGCATTGGGGCCAGAACCGACAATTAGAGGGGAAGCATAATCATTATGAGAGACATCTCACTCACGAAGAACTTGAAGTGTATTATGAAAATGTTTGAGATGAGGATATTAATGGGAATAATGGCCATAGCTATCACATAAACCACAAGGGTGATCCATGCATAAGGATTTGTTCTTTTTGGTGGAATTAGGTAAGGTGACATGGACCCCAAGAATGTTAGAGTCTGGGAAAGTATCAGATACCACATTCTTAATGTGAGGGAGTTTAGGACAATATTGGTGGCATACCTAACAACATCACACAAAGTGCATGGAGGAGTAAGATTTGGCGGTTTAAGACGAGTGAGAGTTGCTTAGGGTGCCTTGTCTTTGGGTTTATTTTTTTGGGTTTTTCCCCCCTCACCAGATGATTTCACAATCAGATTGGTTTCTTGTAGAGATTTTTGTGGAACTGAAGCAAAGGATGGGGTAGGAACAACAAGTTTAACTGGGATCAAATCTTTCTAAGGTTTAATTTGATTTGGAGGATTGTTTTAGAGAGGATCAATGTACCATAATGGGATCCTAAAGGTAATGTTAGGTAGACTCAATGTAGCCATAAAATGGGTAGAAAATATTCCTGGTAGTGGGAATAAGAAAGGTATTTGACCTGAGGGGTAATGACATGGGTGAACTGATCCTGGATGGTTAAGACCTGAGGGAATAGTTCTAGGTAGAAAAGGACTAGGAGAGATACCAATAGAAGGAAATGGGCTTCAAGGAATTATACCTGAATGGTGGGTTGAGTTAGTAGTAGGGGGTTGTGGAGGGGTTGGCTGTTGTGAATGCATATGAGACCACTTCTTGGAAGCCCCTAATGCTTGAAGCATGTGAACACTAGATGATCTTGGCTCAAAAGGGGTAGGTGGTGGGCCATAATAAGCCTCAAGCAGTGTGGAATATTTATAGACTCCAAGATAAACATTGGTAACAATAGGGAAAATGTGATTTCTAGTCATAAATGAAATAGTGGTCTAAGGAGAGGTCTAAGACTGAGGGTCGTAGTAAGTCAGTTGATAAAAAATGATGATATTTCCATTGTGGGGAAATCACATCTTGTGAAAAACGACATATGTCACTATGAACATAACAAATGTGTAACTAGGACCCCACAAGATGTTATAATATAAGGGGGCATCAAAGACTTGAATATAAATCGAAGCCGTATTTCCAACAACAGTGATAAGACAATTGCGGTATAAACCGAGGGGCTACAAGGGATCACCACCTTAAGCACGAAGAGTGATAGTGGGTGGGGACATGTTAGGGGAACCACGTTGCTTCCAAACACTAGCGGCCATCACATAGGTGGAGGTACCTTGGTTTACGATACACCACTAGACCATGGAATTCTTTATGGAGACTGGTATTTGAAAGGAAACGGAGGAAGGAAGGGGGGGATGTTCCACTTTGTCAATGTCAAATACAATCAGATGATCATCAGAGGTATTGTACGTGTTTCTTGTAGGTAGTCCTTGGCTGCAAAAAACCATGCCAGGAAACAAACCCAACCAACATTTAGATTCAAGTTGGCCCTTGTACTATACGGTGTTCCCTTAGTTGTTACCAAACTTTGTTTAACATTGTTCACCTGTCACTGAACAACAACTTTTGAAGCACAATGGCTAGATTCATGGTTTTAATTGGTGATGGTTGGTGATGATTGCACAATCCCCGTTCATGAATAAACACCCCTCTTACAGAGTCCTTCCTCAAAGTGTTAGCTTCCAACCTCGCAAAATAACATGATTTATAAATATTTTGGTAGAAGAATATAAGGATATTCCTAATAATTAAGCAATCAAACTGAATACTTAATAAATCAGGCTGATTTGGATTCATGTAGAAAACTTCCACAACCCAGAAAAACACATTGCAGAGGACGACAGAAGGAAATAACTAGTAAATATGTAGAGGAGCTATCTTAGACAAATAGTCTAATAAATTGATCTCTTTAAATGATTATAATTTTGCAGGGGATTTTAGAAAGGTTGATACTCAATCTATTCTTACCCGAAATATTCTATGCAAACTTGAACATGTGCAGAAAGAGAGTATGAAAGTACTGGAAAAACAATAGGAAACACAAGTTTTGCCATAAATGGGAGTGAAAAGGCTTCAATAAGAATTTTGTAACCAAAGTTTTACAAAGCTGACAGTTTCTTGGAATCAAAAGCCCTTCATTACAAGCAAGGAAAATTTTAAGGATGGAAAATTTTCTTGAAGTTTAAAAACATTGGCGAATCTCACTAATCCCTAATATGCAAACTATAAAATTTTTATTGATATATTTGTAAAATTATTCAAATTTATAATGATTTTATATATAGCCTCTATACAATGTTGGCGATTTTTAAGGTAAAATAATTTTATATTATAAAATTTGGGTGAATTGTCTTTTATAAAATTGGAAATTGGCGAATCTTTTTTGTGGAAAAATCATGGAAAATTAGCCCACTGGGCGAACATTAGCCCCTAAAATTTTCCATGAAATTTACAAGTGATGGAATATATAGAATAAACTTCTCTTAAATTGTTACAATATCTATAGAATAATATCCTAAACAATATACTAAAAATAAAGCAATCCCTGGATACTCTGCAAGAAATTTGGAACTGTTTGAAAGTATTGTGCCTTGATATCTGGAAATTAGTTGAATGACTACTAGAAATTTGGAGAATGATCCTCCATCTACTAGTCTTCTTCTGCTAGGTGTCTTCTGAATGTTGATATCTCCATGCCCTTGAAATCTAGAGCTTCTGATTCTGCCATTTGTCTTTCAATTGATAATTTTGTGCCTTAAAATTTGGGGTTTTTGAAGCTGTCGTTGAAGATCTGTTTGGAATGATTTTATGTCACTTTTTGACAATGCTTCACCAATGTCATAAAATGTTTGGAATGAAATATTTTATAGATGTTTTTAAATATTCTGTAAATGAATTTTATATTTTTCTTATTTTCATTAATTTACTAAATGAAATTCAGAAAATATATCCTTCAATAATTTTATTAAATAATTCATGCACTTATTTGAAATTATGTCTTGTTTTTCCTTCTCATGTATTCCCATAATGATTTGTTGGGTTTCCTTCCCATGGATTCCCATAACCATGTGTTGTTTTTCCTTCTCTATAAAAACCCATTTTTTACTTATCCTCCATTTACTTTCATTAACCCCAATTCACCTACACTAGTAAATCTAGTTCACCATGTAGTTGTTGTTATCACCAAAAAAAATATCATGTAGCCTAATTTACTAGATGGATCGAACTAGACCATGTAAAGCCAATTTGACCATAGTAAAATTGCTTTCATAGTGAGAAATTACTTTATAAACCACCTTGTTTAAGTAATTTATAGTCGAACTCATGAAGAATAGTTAAATAAATCATTATGATTTATTATTATTCCTTCTCATATTTGACCCAATCATGAAAAATAGACAGATAAATCATTATTTATTTTATTTTTCTCTATGAATAATTAATTAATTATTATTCTTTGTTAAATTTGACTAAATCCCTTAGGATTAATTAAATAAATCCTTATTTGTTTATTATTCCTTAACTAATTCCTTGAGATGATAAATAAATCATTTAATTATTTATTATTTATAAATGATAGTTTTAATACGTTTTCCCTCCTAAAAAAATATAATAAAATATTCCAAGTGGTTATTCCAAGAATGGGATCAATAGTATTTTATTATTGCTCATTATTTGAGGATAACTCAATATTTTGTTATAAATATAAGGGTTTTCCATTCATTATTCACTTTTGATTATTTTCATTGTTGCACTCATTGTTGTAACTCTGATTATTTTCATTGCTACACACCATATTTTTGTTGTGTTTATGCATTATAGAGGAGAGAGACTCTACACAACCTGAAGACATTTGAGGATAGCCAAGAACCCATACCATAGAGGGGGATTGGTAACATTTATCTATTCTCTTCATAGGTGTTATTATAAAATTATTCTTTGCATATCTGGTTTCCATTGGATGATTGGAGTTATTACTCTTTACTTTGTTGTTTAACTATGATTGTGGCATAGATCATAATTTTAGCAGGATTTGTTTCTATCAGTTGCTCTAGATCTACAATGTTTAGAAGCCATTTATATTGTTGAGATTGTTTGTCATCCACAATCTTAAGTGGGTTCTTTTCATACATCATTGAGAAGAAAATACTATAACAAAATTGGCGACTCCGCTGGGTTTTATACTTCAGATCCAGAAACCTGGGTGACCTTTCATTTTTTGCTTAGGGTTTCTTATTTTTTCAATTCTCTTAATGTTTCCTATTTTTTTTACCCTAGATCTGATAAATTTCTAACTTCAGCAAGCTTTCTAGTTGTTTCCATAGGTCACAGGAACCAGTGTGTAAAAGGTGACACTTTTTTCCGATATTTTCCGACCGAGATCCACAGAATAGAAATCACATTTTTTAGCCCAAAAAGTGTGATCTGGGCTTTAGAATGCACCTTTCAGGCCAAAAAGTGTGATCCCTGTAGAGAAACAGGTCAGTACCTGTGATTTCTGGGTTTTAGGGTTTTTCTCATATCAATTTCTAGGTTTTGTAGAGATCTCTCTACTGGGTGTTTGACTTGTCTCATCCCACTTAGGCCTTCATCCACTCAATTTTAATTGTTGAGGTTGAATTTAGCCTCCCTTAGGGCTTCTGGTACACTTCCACCTTTCTAGGAGGAGTTTAGCTGAGTGAGTAGTCTGAGTTTTTGCAGTGCTTTCAACCACATTTTCCAGATCTGTAACTTTCTATTTTAGATCTATTAAGGTAGGTTGTTACCATCCATAGTGTCACATTTCCACTTGTTTGGTCATTTTCCTTAAGGTCCCATCGATTTCCCTAGGTGTTTCACCCATCTCCATATCTTTTTGCAACAATCTTCCCTCTTGGTTTTTGTTGTTGCTGCACCACTTTCCAGCAACTTAGTGTCACTTGATCCCAGTCACTGACATTCAGATATCTTGACTGTTTCAGTGTATTTCCCATTGGTTTAGCCACCAAGAAGTAGAGTATTTGGAAACCAAGTTTGGGTGGGGTTTAGTTAATTGTTTTGCTATTCATTTTCTGTTATTTATTTTAGTTTATTTTGAGCAATATTTTTTCTTTTTTACAAACATGGTGCGGGCTTAATCAATTAGTACACTTGCACACACAAGCACACCTTAAGCGAAGGGCGCTTGGTTTACATCACCAAGCCAAGATTTAACATAATAAATTTATCTCCCCGCATCGAGACAAAGATATATTGCTAATCTCCCTTCACCATTTCCATGTTTCGTGTGTCTTATCATCATTGCTCCACTAAGGCATGTGCCACAGAGACTATTAGGCCTTCACCCCTAGTTTCTACTTGGGCGTATTACTACTCCTCATCAAATTCGAGCTCATAGCCCTCTGAGTCCCCATACCAACTCTTCTCCTGGTTGTTATGATTCATCATTTGATTTCGAGCTTCCTTCACCGCATATCGTCACCATGTCTGGACCGACAGCAAGTGCAGGAACCCAACCTAGTGTTGGCTCCGATTTTATACCGGTTGTCACATCAAGCAGAACAACCTCAAGAACCATTCCGGAAACGCCCATGCTCCCCTTTATTGGCTGGGTTAATTCTACCGGATCTTAACCAGTTGATAAACGACCCCATACACCATGATGTTGGTTGGCCCTCTATGTCATCTAAGCTTCCCTCAGACATCCAAAAGTTTGAGGGTATTTCTAGAGAGGATCCTACCAACCATGTTTGATCCTTCCACATGTGGTGTTCGTCCAACTCCATAACCAATGACTCCATTCATCTTTGTCTCTTCCAACATACACTCACTGGAGATGCTGCAAAATGGTATGTAGACCAGCCCTCTGCATCTTATTCCATTTTCACAATTCTTGCTAAAGTGTTCCTTTCATATTTCCAGTTACCTCTCCGATATGACACTATTACGGAGCTATTGACAACATTCCATCAGTCCTCCACCACTCACCCTTCTAACCATATTCAATAGTGGTGTCGAAGGAGGAGCACATGTCGTGCCCCACCATTCGAATACCATGTCTATCTAGATTGGTTTCTTAGGAGCCTTTTATTCCTATAGAGAAAGATGTCGCATTACATTTTCCTCAGACCGAGGAAGAAGCTCTCCAGATCGCTTTGAGATATGATCTGATTTATTCCCAATCTGGTTATGTCTATACCCTCATTCAGGACCTCCCTCCTCCTGGAAGTTCTAATGCACCGGGAGAATCTTACACCACCAACGGTATCGTTGCATCCCTTTCACACTTTCGCCATATACTCAGAAAATTTATGACTACCTGTAGGGGGCACCAGTTCCTCCAACACTTATGCCCCTCCTGATAGCAACATGATTCCAAGGCCCCAACCCGTTTATCAAACTGTTTCTCCTCCTTATGCACAGTCGAGCGCTCCATCCCCTCAAGTATTAGCATTATAGCCTCCCCCTTAGGGTCAAGTGTTTGCACAAGAGAGTGCTACCAATCCCCCAAATTCGAAGAAAAAGAATAAGGGGAAGGGTAACAAGGGTAACTAGGGTAATGAAGGTAACCATCCTAGTGAACCCCAAGGGAACCAGTCTAACACCAACAATGAGAAATAGGGCCGCCAACCCAAGCATAAAAATTTTATTCGTACGAACAAGCCTTGCACATGTTGTGGTGTACATGGGCACTACACACATGAGTGTCTCATCTTACCCTAGATGCACCAAATTTGGGGAGATCAAGTAGCTTGTAGAGGTCAACAATCACCTCAAATGCCTACACCAAGCTAACTGGCAGTGCTCACAAATCCTCTTCCTTAGCAAGGATTTGTTTATGGTCAACCTCAACCAGGTTAGGTAGCCCATCCTCCCCAACCTTCTAGTCCTGGTGACTACCAAATTCTCATTATGGATTCTAACGAGGTCAATACCTCCGATCAATAGCTAGCTCCTCAACACCCTATTGTTACCATATCAGTCGATCCATATGGATCCAGCCACTCGGGACCTCCTCCGTTAGTGGGTGCCTCTCCTATATTCCCACCGGGAACTGTTCCTCTAGGTATCAACCATCCAAAGCTATTCCATCGGGACATTATCCTGTCGGCCAGATACCTTTCTTATTCCCCCCCTTTGGGAATTTTCTATGTACCTATCATGGCTTTGATGGTCCTTCCTAACATTACTCCTGCAATCCCAGTATGGTACATAGATCCCCCTACAAACATTCCACCTGGTTAGCGAAGGCCATATCACGCTTTGACCCCGGTTCAACCCGTCCACATAACCCTTGTTGCTACTTTAGTTCCATTACAACCTCAATAGGAACCAACTCTTGTTGTAAAGGCATCTGGCCAAGGGGGCAAATCAAAAAGGAAAGAACTTAAGAACAAGGTTGCCCAACCTAGTTCAGCCCCTAAGGCCCCAAATTCGACACCCTCATGTGCTTTGTGCCAAGTTGTTGGGCACGCCACCAACAATTGTCCTGAAATTCCTCAACTTAAACCTTTGGTTCATGAAGCATTCCTTGAGTCAAATATTTTGGAAGTCCATGTTAACTTACCAGTCCCACCTAAGAAACTCAAAATGCTTCGCACAAACCACCCTTATTCCCTATGTGATCTTCATTGTTACTACTCCCATTGTTTCCCTCGTCTTGATGAATTTCGTGATTGCCTTGGGGTGATTCGTGAATACAAGGCCACCTGTAGTGGAGCCTCTACTCCTCTACCTGTGGATTCTAGTACCACCAGTCAACCAGAACAACGAAACTCTGGCCCTACTATTGTGATCCCTCCCCCTGATGTCGAGATGATGGACACCATAGTCCCCATTCTTTTCCTTTCGTCATCCTTGAGTTCAGTAGAGGAAAACCTTTCTGAGGATTTTGCGTGGGTTTCTATTGAACCTCCTTTGACAGAATGCAGGTCTCAACATCAGTAGATACTCCACCTATGAGTCCATCGTCTACCATTCCATACGATGCATATGTGAACCTTATTTCTCAAGTTGATGCACCAGGTAATGCCACGGCATCATGTAGTCAGTCTTCCTCCTGTTCGCCCATCTCCCCGCCTAATGAGGATGCCATGGATGCTATGTCTACCCTTGATTACCCCTACCCTTAACTAAGGGGGCATTTCTTTAGAGGATTTTGAAGGCCATTTCCTTCCTAATTCTCTCAATGCGCTCTACCTCAAGAAATTTTTCTCATAGCACATCCCTTTGATTTGCATGTCTTTATTTCTACCATGCAGTTAGGTAGATTGCATCATCTCATTCGTTGTCATTTGCACCCTTCATATGGATCCATCATCCAAATCATATATCGGTCATACCAACGGTGCAAGTCACTTTTCCCGGAACCTATCCTCAGCAACCTAGGCCATTTCCACCCCTCTCATATGTTAGTCCTTTCAAACGGCGTGTGCCTTAGATTTTCCACCAATAATCAGGTCAAATATGATGTAGTTATAGGTTTTTTAGTTGATGCCCTCACTCATCGCATCCTTCATCTTCATGTTCGTTTAGATTCCTTGCTATTTGTCATGAAATTGAATGGTGTGTATCATGTGCATAACCATGTCCTATTTAGAAAATATCTACGAGTAAAGCTATTAGTATGTGAAGTTGAAACCATTACTTTTAGTCAAGTGCCTAGAAGCACTATGTAGATACCATCGCAAATAACATTCTAGATTGGAATTTATCACATGTATACCACAAAAGATAAAATAACAAAAGGTGAACCATCATCACCATATAAATATGCATAATCATATTATGTATCATATAAGTGTTGGGAGCCCATAGCTGTAAATACATCAAGTACTCCCATAGCATACTAGGGGGGCACATGGGCCCCTACATCTCATTATTCTCCTTTGGAGGATCTCGTGCTAGGTTGGGATGAGATTCTTGAATCCCTTTTTCGAGCACTAGAAACATAATGACACTCCATAAACGCCTCCTGCTAGGGGGGAATCATTCCCACCTTTTCATACTAGATCAACATCCCATGCTTGGGGGCATGATGGTTTTTCCCTGGCCATCTTCTCAAGTCTCAGCCTAGATCCCACTAGATATAGGTATGGACAATTATTCTCCCATTCCTTGGATAGTTTGTCCTACCGGCCTCTTCGGTGAGCCATATGCACATCGCATATCATAGACGTTTGATACCATATCTTCAAATATTCTACTCTATGTCCACATATTCCCCATGTTTAACTTCTTGGGTGAGAATGATTTTAGACCTCCTCTAGTAGTTCATTGTCATTTTCCTCTCCCCTTATTGCTTCACCAGGAACCATCGTTCCAAGAAGCATTAAGTCCATACTTAGACAAGTAAGGCCACTTTCCTGAAAGTCGTTGATCCCAATTCCAATGGTCGGTTTGTCTGCTACCATATCTTCATTTAACGAATCATCATCACCATTGGAAAGCTCTCACTAAGCTCTATAATGGGTCTTCCTCAGTTTTTGATGATTTGACACTTCACCAGGAAGCCTTTTTTCCAAGAAAGGTCACTTCATCGCCTCTCAAAATTGAATTTCATCATAAAGCGACACTTGTACTTTGAGGCCCACTTCCTCTTAATACTTGTCATACCATATGTCGATCTTAGTCATGAGTAACCATCATTTACTCATGTTTTTATGGTCCCCACCGGGCCTAGTCTGTGTGGTAGTGTCATTAATTCACCCTTGTTCAGAGTATCCGCGATGAGTTACCCTTGCATTATTGGAGTCTATTTCATGTCCCATCACATCATGTCATAGTATTCCATCCATACTTGCATACCGTTCATCCTGTGTTGCTCATTTTGGCCTCCAGTCATATTGTCCCCATCCCCCCCGGAGTTGAGACAGTTGCTGCCAGGTCAACCATGCACTTTATGCTCTGATAAGGGTAGTCATTTGTTTGTCCCTTAGTCCCACTTTTCCCCATTATCTCCGGTGTTAGTCGATCAATCACATTACTAGTTTCCCTCGTGCTTTAGTTGAGGATCTTCCTTGCTTCATCTATTGCGGGCCCTATTCTGTCGACATCAACACATTTATTATAGAAGAATAGCCTAAAGGGCAGTGTATCTCGATTTCAACTTCCATTCTTGTTTGACACCTTGGATCGAGAAGAGGGTCTAATTATTTCCCTTTGACTTGGGCGTTTCATGTTCGTGATCCACACACTTGATGGTCTAGTGATGCAGTAGATTGTACCAGTGATTCCCGGGTGTGTGAAAGATGTTTCAGACCTCATGAAGGGGTGGCCCTTCAGGTAACCCCCCACATGCTCGGATGCATACCTACTATTCTACAGTGTCATATGAAGTTCAACAGAGTTGATGGGTTCGGTTCCTACCAATCGCAGTGTTCATAGCATGCACGTCTCCTCCAAATGATCCATTCAGTTTTGCAGAGCCCTACCTTGTTCAGCAGGGCTTCTAAGGTTGTTCTACCCTCCCTCCCACCCATTTTTTGAGGGAAGGGGATTTGTATCTCATGTACTCAGATATTTATGTATTCAGTCCTCGCTCATGTTTTTCCAGGTGAATTATGTATATGGGACACATTGTATTATTTTTTGGTTATGTTATGCCAGCATGTCATGTACCATTCAGCATGTACTTCATTGCTCAGTTTTATATTTCTAGGCGAACCATTATTTTAGTACTAAGTTATCTCAGTGGGTATCCTCTATCCCAACAACATAAAAGGAGACTTGCATTAGTCTCGCCCCATCTATCCCTATCCTCTTTCAAATTCAGCTTCATTGGTCTCTCTCTCTCTCTCTCTCTCTCTCTGACTCCCTTGTGTTGTCTAAGTGATTGTGTCTTTACAACGTACGTCAGTCATACGTTTTTCTCCTCACACTCGTACATTGGGGGGGAATCTGTTATCACCAAAAAATTTATCATCTAGACTAATTTACTAGATGGGTCGAAGTACACCATGTAAAGCCATTTTTGCCATAGTAAAATTGCTTTCACTGTGAGAAATTACTTAATAAACCACATTTTTTAAGTAATTTATAGTCAAACCCATGAAGAATAGTTAAATAGATCCTTATTTATTTGAGTTTCTTCTAGGAATAATTAATTTAACCATTGTTTTATTATTATTCCTTGTCATATTTGACCCAATCATGAAAAATAAATAGATAAATCATTATTTATCTTATTTTTCTCTAAGAATAATTAACTAATCAGTAATTAATTATTATTCTTTGTGAAATTTGACTAAAACCCTTAGGAATAATTAAATAAATCCTTATTTGATTATTATTCCTTAACTAATTCCTTAAGATTATAAATAAATCATTTATTTATTTATTATTTCTAAATAAAAGTTTAAATACTTTTTCCCTCATAAACAAATATAATAAAATATTCCAAGTGGTTGTTCCAAGAATGGGATCAAGAATATTTTATTATTGCTCATTATTCAAGGACAACTCAATATTTTGTTATAAATAGAAGGGTTTTCCATTCATTATTCACTTTTGGTTATTTTCATTATTGCACTCAATGTTGTAACTCTGATTATTTTGATTGTCGCACACCATATTTCTGTTGGGTCTATGCATTATAGAGGAGAGAGACTCTACAAAAGCTGAAGACATTTGAGGATAGCCAAGAACCCATCCCATAGAGGGGGACTAGTAATATTTATATGTTCTCTTCACAAGTGTTATTATAAAATTATTCTTTACATATCTGGTTTCCATTGGATGATTGGAGTTATTACTCTGTCTTTTGTTGTTTAACTATGATTGTGGCATAGATAAGAAATTTGGCAGGTTTTGTTTCTATCAGTTGTTACAGATCTACAATGTTTAGCAGCAATTTATATTGTTGAGATTTTTTGTCATCCACAATCTTAAGTGGGTTCTTTTTGTACATCATTGAAAAGAAAACACTACAACAATTGTAAATTTATTTCACCTTGGCCTCTTTTACCTCACCCTCCATGGTAAAATATATTTACATGAATCTCATTTTTTATCACCATTTCACCATGTAGTCATAAATTTATTTCACGTTGGCCTCTTTTATCTCAGCCTCCATCTTAAAATGTATTTACATGAATCTCATTTTTTATCACCTGTACGTTAGTTTCATAAACATATGATTGCAAACGTCTCCCTTTATTTTCTCTTGTGAATCCATTTTCTTGCACCAAGGAAGTAAATCCATTTAACCATGTCGTTGTAAATTTATTTCACCTTGGCCTCTTTTACCTTAGCCTGAATCATAAAATGTATTTACATGAATATCGTTTTTGATCACCTATACATTAGTTTCATAAACATATTATTCCAAGCATCTCCCTTTATTTTCTCTTGTAAATCTATTTTCTTGCACCCGGAAATTCATTTCACCTGTAGATGCAAGTTTGTTTTACGTGCACCTGTAATTGATAAATTAATTTCTCATGTAAAATATCATCCAATCTGGTGAAGAATGCAAACTTTAACTCCATAAAAAATTATTAATCATTTCGATTAATCCAACGGACCATATATCTTCCTTTACTCATATAAGATTTAAATGTAATAGGGAAGTGGTTTTCAGAGGTGGGTAGGTAGGAAGTGGTTTAGGAAGGGGTGGTACTAAGTGAAAAAGTAGATGACATGTGTAAAAATCAGTAATTTAAAAACATCCCTTTTGGGAGGCCACCTTGGTTAAATGTCGGAACAGTTGGGGGGTGCGAAATATATTTATAACCTTTGGATCTAATGTGCCCATATCTCGAGGCATGGGGAAATAAGGGGGTTTAAAAGGTTAAGTGTTGGGTGGGCCATGGGATTTGACCTTTTAACTTTATTTTGCGATTAGGCTTACCGAAATAATTTTTTATAACATAAATTTTAACTTTAAAAAGATATTTCCATAAAAATATATCATTATATTTTTATAAAAATATGACTATTTTAAAATTAAAATTATTTTTATAAAAAAGAATTTATAAATCATTCAAAATTACTTAATCAACATATATCTTAGCATTTGGCAAAGAGAGAAATTGGCAATTTCTCACTAAAAAATTGTAATTTTTAGTGTACCATAATATGTTACAACAAGGGGGATCCAATGTGCCTAAAGCAAATAATAGAGTTTTTCATTTGGATGGGCATGTTTGGAGGACTTCTAGCATTGATATGGTAGCAGGAGACTGATGAGCCCCAAATTTGCTAACATTTTGGGCTCATTGGGCCTACTTACCCTTGCTCAACCCTTCATTTTTCATGACTTATGCATCATTTTTTAGTATATTTATGTTATTTGTACGAATGAAGGGCAGTCACTATTCCTAGGTGGCTAATACATGTTTATTTCAGGTTTTTTGACATTAAATGGAGCAAAACCATGCAGATGAAGGTTAGGAGACAGCCAAGGTGGCATTGAGGTTTTGTAGGAAGGTTGTCCATGCCATTAAATGGCCTTCCTCGTGATCTCCACCCACAACTCCGAGCTCCAACAGCTATCACCACCGAGCTAGAAGGCAGCCAACGGATTCTAAGGGAACAACAGTTTAATTTTAGTTGGTCAGCCAAGCCCCACTAATTTACGAGGCTAGCTTGGCCCTCATAATGTATAAATATTGAGGCTGTAGCCTTCGATGGAAACTTTTGAACCTTTGTTGCAGATTCTGAATTACGAGCTATAGCTCTGTTTTGCTTTTTGTAAGCCATTTTTGGCATGTTATGAGACTGATGACTATTATCTTTTAATAAAAGGCAGGCAGACTTGAGTTCAATTCTGAGTTCTTAGAGGAGCTATAGCTCTCAAGGTTGGGCCCAACCTGAGAGCAATAGAGCTCCTTTCCTTGTATTGTTACTTTTCTTTCAGCATTGTATTTCTTTCCTTTACATGCATTTGGAAACACAGTTTGCTGAGTTGAATTTCTTGATGTGATTAAGTAGGTTAGTTTTAAGGATAAAGTTGCTTTCAGTAGTTTATATTAGAGTAAGGAGATTAGAGTTAATCAGAGCTCCAAAAAAGGGTTGATTGCACACTCACTTCCACCTCTGTTTAGAGATTGGGAGTGCAGACCGTGCCAACTACCAAAAACACAGTTTTACATGTTCATGCAAGCTTTAACGTAATATTTCCGCTTTGTAGAAGTGTCCATGCATCTAGATCTTGAGCAATAACTCTTTGTTTCAGCACCAAGCACGATTTTCCCTTAAAAACAACGTTGCTGTTTTTTGGTTTCTCATAAAACAGTTAGAGTAGGGTGATGACATTTCGGTTATACGCAAGACAGGGGTGATTTGTTTCATTTACACTGCGCAACACCAATCCATCGTTTCCTTATCCTTCTAAGCCATACCTAGGCCATCTACTTATCTCCCAGTTATATCATTTGCCTCCCAACTCTTCTATTATCCACGTTGTTTTATCTTTTCGGCCTTCCATTGCCTCTACCCTCCTATCAACCAACCAGCTTTACACACCTCCTCTCCATCTCATCTCTCTATCCATAAGCCATCACAAGCTCCCCTCCTACCTCCCTATCCACCCATACAGCTCATTCACTCATCCATCACCCAAAACTCCGATTGCAGAACATCCTGTAGAAATTACGGGACTTCCTGTAGAAATCCTGAACTTCCTGTAGAACCCCCTGCAGACATCCTGTAGAAGCTTGAAAACATGGTTGCCAGGCATTTGAAATTTGTGAACTTCTGTGGAATGATGTTAGGGATCCCTTGGACCCTCTCAGAAGTCCTCCTGACCTTTTCCAAACCTTCCTCCCCTTGATCTACCCCTGCACAGTCATAATAACTCCAACCACTTGAGCAAAAATACAAAAACTTGTTCTCTTCAGATGAAAGTAGTTTAGACACATGCATCTCATCTCAATAGAAGTAATGGCATTACTTTTAGAAGTTGCATTCCCACCATTGCATCGTAAGGATTAAGCTGGTAAAATTAGGGTTTACTAGGGTTTCCATGTTTTGTTGGCTTTCAGTTCATTCTTGCAAAGTAGGTTAATTTCCTTTGAGATAGCTTTCGTTCATCACTTAAAAAGCTTCTTCTGAGAACATATAGAAGTTGGCTTGAGCCCTAGCGGAATTGTGCCAGCTGACCAAGTGACAGCTGCGACAAGAGCTAGTACTTGTGCATACAGCACCGTCGCTTCCAAGTTTGTTACGAACTACCGGGTTGATAAAATTAGAGAAGGAAGCTCCAGGAGTTGTAGCATTATTGCTACAATACTGGAGCCCACCATCTTTTTGGCGCTGTTTCCGGGGAAGCGTCAGAGTATTAGTAATTGTTGCTTTTCTTCTATTTTCCTACTCTCGCCTTCTGCCAAGTAGTTTATTTCATTTCCATTCTGCAAAAGTAGCATAGACATTTCCTGCTTTCATATATTAACATTTCAATTCCACAATTTCATTTTTGCAAACATAGATTAGCATTTCAATTCTGCAAGCGTAGACTAGCATTTCCATTCCTGCAATTTCATTTGAGCAAAGTAAATTAGTTCTTTCCTGCTTTCATTTCAATTCTGCATTTTCATTTCAGCAAGATAGTTAGTTGTAGATCAATCTGTTTCAATTTTTGCAGGTACCAGAGAAAAAACAAAAGCAATCAAAAGTCTTTCCATTTCATGCCTCGTAGGAATCGAGATAAAACAGGCAAATTCTTACCCAACACCCCCACCACATCACTGATTCACCCTTCTCTCTTCTTCGGTGACAGTGATCTAGAAGAACCTATAGGTGAACCTCCTAAGATATACGAAGATCCTATAGCAGAAGAAGAATTAGAGACCATTCCATCTTAAGCTATGGCTGACAATAGAGGAGAAGATGAGAGAATAGAAGGTGCCTTCCCCATCCGAGAGACCAATGGAGACATGAAAATGAAGAACATTAGCCCCTTTGCTTTACCTCACTTCCATGGACTGACTACTGAAGATCTTGATACCTTCCTGTTTGAGTTTGTTGTCCTTTGTCGAACCTATGACTATACTGAAGATGAGCAGAAGCTGAAACTCTTCCCCTCAACCCTTAAGGATGCAGCATTACGCTCGTTCATGGGCTTACCTGGGAACAGTATCACCACTTGGGCTCAGATGCAGCAAGCTTTCAATACCAAGTACCGGGACTACTGTAGGTCCAAGGAAACCAAGGGAGAAATCTTTCGATGACCATGGGAAATGATGAGTCCTTAGAGGATTATGAGGAAAGGTTCCAACTTAGCTATAAACGAGCCAGGTGCACACTTGACCCTGAATCCCTCAAGTTGGTCCTGCTCCGAGGAGTCCCTGAAGACCTCTTAGATACCCTTCACATGTTAGCTGGAGGAGATATTTACCAACTGCCTTATGAGGACATAAAGACTGTGTTTAGAAACCACTCTAGGGCAGCCCGGAAACGAGGTAGGGGAAACCTCCTCTCAGCTGGTATTCCTTTCTCCAAACATGAGTTTGCAAATCAATTAGAGGATCTCAAAAGTGAGGTGAGACAGACCATTGCCATGCAACTCGATACATTTAGGATCCAGCAGAAGAAGGAAGAAGCTGAGAGGGCCTTGGCTATATTCTGCCCTAGATGTACAAGGAGACACCCTAAGAACGAATGCCCATTACATTCGGTTGAGGTATGTTTCGTTTGTGAGGAGGACCATCCCACAAATCAATGTCCAACCTTACCTGGGCTTAAAGCCATGTATCAAGGGACAGAAGCCCCCACCGAACCTCTCTATTTCCTCAACCAAAGGAGGCCACAAGGACCTAGACCTTACCAGCAGGGGATGCAAGGGGCACCCCAAGCTTATTACAGCCCCAACCAATCTACTCCTATGCCTTCCTGGGGTCCCCCTGCTCATCCTTCCTGGTCTGTGCCTCCTCCATGGTCTTATCCACCTCAGTACCATACTCAACCCACTACTCATTCGTATCACTCACAGGCCCAGCCTCAGCCTCAGTGGAATGCACCTCCATCGGGGTGGAGGCCCCAGTACAACACTCCTCCCGCCATTTTACCTCCACCACCAGTTCAACCTCAACCATTACCTCCTGCTCCTCCAAGGCAACCTCAAATGCCTGCTCAACCGAACCCGAACCCCAACAATAGACAAGCCCAGCAGGTATACACTCGGGAAACATCATGCCCTACCTATGCTGTGGAGATCCAGGAGATCAATCTTCGATCTGGAAAGACTCTTCCGGATCGCCAACCTCCTCCCCCAGAGGATGAGGAAGATAAGCAGGAAAGTGAACCAAAGGCTATTCCACCCTTTCCTGAGAGACTAACAGCCACCACACAACCCAACCCAGAGGAGGATGAGCTTCTGGGAGAGCTGAAGCAGTTGTGTGTGAAAATACCACTTCTCCAAGCCATCAAAGATGTATCGATATACAACAAACTGGTTAAGGAGAAGTGTTTCAGACACCCAGGCAGGCGAAAGAGAGATGCTTCAACCATCAATGTCTTAGGACAGCTGTCTGACCTTATGTTGGGACAAGTCATCTGCCCAAAGTATCTAGATCCTGGGAGTCCTGTAGTAGATGTCCACATCAATGGCACCATCATACCTCACACCTTGATTGATCTGGGGGCTGCCATTAATGTGATGACCAGGGATACCATGCTCAAACTCAACCTTTAGGGTTCCTTGAGGAAGACCTCGATAGTCCTACAACTAGCAGATCGCTCCACCGTGACTCTCGAAGGGATTGTGGAGGATGTCTTGGTCTCTGTTGACTCTTGGGAATACCCTACAAATTTCTTGGTGCTACAACCAAAGGCAAAGCTCACTGGATATCCTCTTATTTTGGGAAGGCCTTGGTTAGCCACTGTAGATGCTTACATAAGTTGTCGTGCAGGAAACATGACCATCAAAAATGGTCCTATGTCCAAGCAGCTAGTCCTATACCCTCCTGCCCAACCCTCCTTAGAGCATGACTTACCACTTTGGTTGGAGGAAGGAGAAGAGGATGAGGTGTACTCAGCACCTTTGTGCACCCTAGACACCACTGGAAGAGACCCCCCAACCGAGGATGACTTGATTGAGACCTTGATCCATAATCCACCTCCCAGTGCACTATCCTTAGAGAAATTGGTGGAGGATGCCCAAGCCAGCGCCCTAGTGGATCTTTGTGCGACCAACCCTGTCACTCTCAGAATCAAAAATGTGGAGTTCGGCCCTGAGAGAACGTTAAAGATCAGCTCCTCCCTGTCTCCTTCCCAGGAAAAGGAGCTGTGTAGCCTGTTGACCAGTCATCTAGATGCTTTTGCTTGGAGCTATAAGGAGATGAAAGGAGTCCATCCTTCGGTCTGTACCCATCACATATACATCAAAGAGGACTGTAAACCGGTTAGGCAACCCCAGAGGAGAATGAATCCAGCCCTTAAGGACATTGTCAAGGAAGAACTGCAAAAATTGTTGGATGCCGGATTCATCTACCCCATCTCGGATAGCGAATGGGTGTCCCCTCTGGTGTTGGTTCCCAAGAAAAATGGGAAGTGGAGAATCTGTGTGGACTACCGAGAACTGAACAAAGCTACCAAGAAAGACCATTTTCCTCTACCTTTCATAAATCAAGTGTTGGATGGACTGGCAGGAAAGAAGTTCTTCTCTTTCCTAGATGGGTTTAGCGGGTACAACCAAATCCAAATCAGCCCGGAAGACCAAGATAAGACCACCTTCACTTGTCCTTGGGGTACCTTTGCCTACCGAGTTCTTCCCTTTGGGCTATGCAATGACCCTGCTACCTTCCAGAGAGCTGTCTTGAGCATCTTCTCGGAGCTGGTCCATGATGCAATGGAAATCTATATGGATGACTTCACTCCTTATGGGTCCAACTTCCAGGAAGCATTATCCAACCTGGGAAAAGTCCTAACCAAATGCATTGAGATGAACCTGTCCCTTAGTCCTGAAAAATGTGAATTCCTGATGACTGAAGGGACCGTGCTAGGCCATACCATTTCTTGCCAAGGGTTACAGGTGGATCCTAACAAAATTGCTCTCATCAAGAAGCTTCCACCTCCTCAAAAGGTAAGCGATGTTCGGAGTTTCTTAGGATTAGCAGGGTATTACAGGAGATTCATTAAAGACTTCAGCAAGCTAGCCTCGCCATTGTTTGGCCTGTTGGCAAAAGATGTGGAGTTTAAATGGACTGACGATTGTCAGAAGGCTTTGAATGAATTAAAGGACAAGTTGGTGTCTGCCCCAATCTTGAGAGGTCCAAACTGGGCCCTACCTTTCCACATCCACACTGATGCCTCGAGCAAAGCCATAGGGGCAGCTTTAGGACAAGTTGAACAAAAACTTCCATATGCCATTTACTTTGTTAGCAAAAACTTATCCAAAGCTGAACTGAATTACACCGTAACCGAGAAAGAATTTTTGGCTGTGGTCCATGCAACTGAACAAGTTCCGACATTATATCACTGGCTATCAAACATTTGTACATACTGATCATGCTGCAATTAGATATTTAATGAATAAACCAGATGTGAATGCTCGTATTATTAGATGGTTACTTTTGTTGTAGCAGTTTGATTTGACCATTGTTGACAAACCAGGTAAAGAAAATGTTGTTGCTGACTTTTTATCTAGATTGGACTTGTCTGCAGATGAGGATGGAACAGTGGATGACCAGATGCCCGATGAACATCTGTTTGCTATTTCAGTACTCTCTCCATGGTTTGCTGATATAGCGAACTACCTTGTTTCAGCACAGTTCGCTCTGCACCTATCTTCGAGAGAGAAGAGCAGAATCATCAGAAAAAGTGCCTCATTTACTTGGATCGGGGGCAACCTGTTCAAGCTTGGCCCTGATCAGATCTTAAGGCGTTGTGTAAGGGAGGAGGAAGTCTTTGATATCCTCCTCACCTGTCATGATGGGCCTTGTGGAGGGCATTTCGCAGCAAAGACGACTGCCTTCAAAATCCTGCAGGCAGGCTACTATTGGCCCACACTTCATCAAGATGTCAGAAGATATATCAGCCAATGTGACCGATGCCAAAGAATGGGGAAACCGACTCAAAGGGATGAGATGCCTCTCCAACCTCAGGTGACTCTTGAGCCATTTGAGAAGTGGGGTATGGACTTTGTGGGTCCAATCAACCCTCCTTCGATGCAAAGGTCTTACATCATTGTGTGCACTGAATACCTAACGAAGTGGGCAGAAACTAAGGCAATCAAAGCAGCAACAGAAGAAAAGGTGGCTGAGTTCTTGAGAGAGAACATCTTCTACAAATTTGGCTACCCAAGAGAGCTAGTCACCGATCAAGGAAGCTAGTTCACATCCAACTTAATTGAAGACCTACTAGCTCATCACAAAATCAAGCATAGGACTTCCACCCCCTATCATCCTCAGGCAAATGGGCAAGTGGAAGTCACCAACAGAGCATTGGAAGGGATTTTGACTAAGGTGGTGAGCAGCAGTAGGAAAGATTGGGCAGATCGCCTGGTTGAGGCCACATGGGCTTACAACACCACTTGGAAGACCACAACCAGCTTCACACCTTATGAGCTGGTCTATGGGAAGAGAGCTTTGCTGTCAACTGAATTTGAATACAGCACTTTGAAGTTGGTAGTTCAGCTGGACCTAGATCTCATCCATGCCCAACAAGAAAGGTTATTACAGTTGAATGGACTGGAGGAGCACCGAATGCAGGCCCTCCTTCACTCAGAAGTGGTTCAACTTCAGAGAAAGGTGTGGCATGACCAACACCTCAATGACAAGCAATTCCAACCAGGATATTGGGCGTTGTTGTATGACTCCAGGCACAAATATTTCAAGGGGAAGCTGAGAACCAGATGGTTGGGACCATATGCAGTGGAAAAATGTCATGACAATGGATCTGTTATTATTCGGACCATTGATGAGGAGGCCATCCCCATGCTTGTCAATGGGCATCGACTGAAGATCTACAGGAAACCTCTCTCAAGGCAAGCGTTTATCAAAACCATGGAGAAATCAGTGTTGGTCATAGAGAAGGGTTCTGCCTCTGTTTTGGGCATACCCTGAAGATCTTAAAAAAAAAAAAAAAAGAGAAAAAAAAAGAAAGAAAAAAAAGGAAAAAAGAAAAAATAAAGATCCTTAGGTGAACACCTCTCTGAGGCTCCCAAGGCAGATGGTAGGGGTGAAAACTTCATTGAGGCGCCCCTGCTGTCTTTCAAAAAAAAAAAAAAAAAAATTTGAAAAAAGACCCTTGAGTGAAAACCTTTCTGAGGCGCTTGAGGCAGATGGCAAGGGTGAAAACCTCATTGAGGCGCCCCTGCTGTCTTTCAAAAAAAAAAAAAAAAGAAAAGAGAAAAAAAAATAACCAAAAAAGACAGGGACAACAAGTTTATAATGTAGCAATGCATGCAGGATGCAGGTATTCTATGAAGGAGAGGAGGTCCCTCAACTTGAAGACAAGGGTCCATATCATGCTGCTAGGAGACCCTACCAGCACCTCCTCCAAGAACACTCATCTTCTCCAACGTATGGGCACGATTTCATCACAGCTTAGTCTTCTATAGGAAGTTACAGACTTTCTACAAGAAGTTACAGACTTTATACAGGAAGTTCTGTATTTCTACAGGAAACTACCTGTAGAAGTTTTGGACGGCCCAGAACTAATTGTATGAGGAGATCTAACGACCAAGGTCCGGTATGGACTCATGCAAGCTACTATTTTCTCCCTCACACACTGCTTTCACCTCCTTCTACCACCCCTGTCAACATGCAAAAAAGATACCTGCACAATCAAAGCAAATCAGTGAGTTATCAAGAGGAAGCGATTTTTTTAAATAAAAAATATGCTGAGATGCCATGCAATACCCATCCCAGCTATCCAAGGGCCCTGTGAGTGTGATACTGATGCCACTGCCTTCATCGTTCAGCATGCACCCGAGGAGGAAAAACTGCTACAGGACATCCTGCAGGAGTCCCGTAGCAGTTAAGCCAACTAGAGTGTAGACCATTCAAGCGCCTGCAACATGCAATGAAAACGCAGGCACATGCAGTCGAGTCATAAGCTTCATCGTTAGCGGCCTGTGAAGAGGAACCTCCGGACCTGTGCAATCCAGTAGTAGCAAGCAAATTTAGTCATCGTCGTCCAAAGAGCTTGAAAGATCATGTCGCAAACGCAGAGGTAAGTGCCTCGCCCTTTCTTTCGTCAAATTACATGGATATTACATTGAAATGTTTGCAAAGTGTGAATTGAATGGGTTGATCAGTCGTATGGCCATTCGACTGGCCACATCGACCAATCAGATGGTCCAGTAGACTGTGTAAACGGTGGTCGTGGCAAAAGGAATGGGTAGTGCACACGTGAGAGCCATCCAGTCGGGGAGAAGTGCGTTTTAACAGAAATGACAGCGGCGGATCTGCGGGGAATGATGCGGCAGTAAGGGAACTTGTAGAAGAATGAGTAGACGACGTCATCCAACGGTCCGGCAAGGACAGCGCACCCCCGCGCCATGGATTCCGCCGGATTCAAATCTAATCGGCTAGATTGCCACCCCACGCATTTATCATCAGCCGTTTGAAAGTCGAATGAGCATCTGGATTCCTTTGAAGCTCGACACTCCAAGTCTTCGGCCGTTTGAACGCCTGTTAAGCAGCACAGAGAGCGCAGAAACACTGCAGTGTTCTCCAGAACCCGTGCGCTGCTTCTACAGGAAAGCTGCTTCTACAGGAAATTGGGTTCCTCACGTCAAAAAGTGGCAGATTAAAAAGGTAAGAATGAACCTTCCATGCAATTGGTTTTGAGGGTGGCAGAGTCGACGTTCTACAGTCTGGTCGTAAAAAAATTACAAGTGTTGTCTGCCATTTGCATGAATTGTCGTCCTACAGGATGTGAGTTATAATTAAGCCGTGTTAAGGCTCATCGGGAGATAAGTTTTCATGAAGTGTATGCGTGGCAGAGGCGTAATTCTACTCTCTGTCCCAGTAGGCCAATTTTCTTCCGCACTTGCCACCTCCAGCTAACGCAGCAGTTTTTCACCATGCTGGGTGGGTTCATCAGAAGGGAACCAACCGACTCAACAAAGCTAAGAGAGAATCCTGAGGTGGTGGAGCTGTTCACGCAAGCACAATGGATGTCGTTCTGCGACAAATTTCAGGGCTATGACGATGAGGTGGAAGAGGAGTTCTTGCAAGCTCTGAAGCCGAAATCCAAAACATTGGCCACCGTCAACTTCAGGGGTTTGAGCCTCAGACTCACCCCACAATTCATCAGCCAAGTTACTGAGCTCCCAAAGGGATTACCATGGGATAAAGAAGAGAGGAAATTGGGCCAGAAGGCTAAGAAGGAATTCTTCCCCCCAGAGGAGGAATTCTCAGAAGATAAAAACGGGGTTTGTAGAACCAGCTTACTGCCACTTTGGAGTGAAGTTAGCCTCCAGATTATGAAGTACATCACCTGCGAAGGTCGGTTTAGCATTGTATATGGGTACCATTTTCGGTTACTCACGGAATTAAGGCATCAGATGGACCTACCTGTAGAAAACAAACTAAGTATCCCCTACTTTCTACTACAGTCTATGATTGAATGTGCCACCAAGTTGAAAGAAAGCACACCAGACCAGGTAGCCCACCATGGACTCATTAAACTCCTCGTGGAGGATGCGCTCCACACATACAAGGTTCCTCTCTCATGGGAAGCCTTCAAAAATTTGACCAAGGATGGTGATATAAAGATGTTGACCGAAGAGCTCGGTTAATCCAGCAGTGAGGAGAAGGAGTCAGTGCCCGCAGGGAAGAAAGAAAAAGGCCAGAAAACCACGACCATGGAGCATAAGAAAGAGCAAAAGAAGAAACAAGATAAAAAGGGTGCCAAAGAGAAGGATGACACACCCATGTTGACGGCCAGAGAGAAAAGATTACAAAGCAGAGTGGACAAGGTTGAGCAGGTCCACGTCAGCAAAGGCACCTCGACAGCAGCCGCAACCAAGTCAAAAAGTAAAACACCCTCAGCAAAGAAACCTAAATTGGTTCCACCTGTTCCTACAGGAAAACCGAAACTGGCTTCTACAGGAAGCCAGAAATCAACTGAAAAAGGGTCTTCTACAGGAAGCCCTGAGAAAAGAGAACCAAGGGAAAAGAAAGCCGATGTTCTTGCAAGGGAGGCAGCAGCTGTGCTGGCCGCCCTCAGTACACCTCCTAAGCCCAAGGAGAAGAGAAAGAGGGAGACCCCTCTATATTTTAAAGCTAGGAGAAGTGTGAGAATAAAGACGGGCAAGCCACAGCCTCCGCCCAGCAGCCCAATCACTATAGATGATGCCCCTAATTCGCCCAAGGAGAGGTCCCCCTCAAGGATATCAGTCACCTATGAGAGGGGGAGCCCGAAGAAAACTACTTGGAAAGAAAGGTTAGACCAATTCGCTTCAAAAGCTCAGCTACAGGATGCTGAGGATGCTCTACAGGAAACCTTAGCCCGGATTAAGGAAACAGAGAGAATGGAAGGAGAAGCACCCTCATCACCACCGAGGGAGGGCGAAGAAGAGCCACCAAGAGAAGTAGAAAAAGAGCACATTCCAGAGCCTAGCCCTTAGCCAAGTCTGAGTTCATATTACAACTTCTTAGAGGCTGGTAAAATTATACCACAAAAATTCACTGTGCCACTGTTCTTTGCATTGGAGGAAGAGAGAGTACGATCACACATGTGGATGAAAATAGCCAAATAAAAAGGTGTGGCGGACATAGGCCCCTTGGAAGAGCAACTTAAGGAGGCCAGAAGTGAATTAGCCATGGCTAAACACGTGGCAAATTTCCAACGAGTGTTCCTACAGGAAGAAAACGAAAAGCTTAGATTGCAGCTACAGGAGCTGAGGACGGGAACAGGTACATCCTCCGGGGACACCACAGCAGAATAGCAAGGCAAAAAGGAACTACAAACCGGTCTTGGGGAGCCAACCTTGCATCTACAGGAAGCAGAACAGCAAGCACAAATTGAGGTGCAAGCTCTCAGACAACAGCTGCAGCAGAAAGAGGCACAATTGGCCTGCATGGCCAGTTGGGCCATGGATGCTATACAATGCAGACATCCGGCCAAATCCTATGGCCTGTACCTGAAAGACCAATGGCTGCAATTTCAAATCAATACCTTGGCGCAAAGAGGTATCTCTCAGCTCCAAGACCCACAGCAATTCACTGAATTATGCAGTACCAGTTCATCAGAGGATAAAGCTAAATTAGCGGAGTTATACCTCCATAATTTGGCCTTGCCTAATGTAATTTCATGGGATCCCAATACGGCCTTAGGAGATATGCAATTAATGGCATTTTCCTCATGGTTGAACCATGAGGACAAAAGAGCAGCAGAAGCCAAAGCAGTCATGAACCGAGAGTTGAATGAGCCATTGCTAATTAGAGCAGAACCAGGGGATCTAGTTGCACTAATCTCAGCACACCAACACTTGTCCACCGACCCTCAAGCTTCATTGAGATATATGGATCAGCAGGCCCAGGCCATAGCGCATTTTGAGGACATGGAGAGACTGTTAGGAGACAACTCTGTCCAAGCTTGCACCCGCTGATGGAATACATTGGCCCACAGTCTGAAAATCAGAGAGTATCATACCCCAACTCGGATGAGGGAAGCTCTAGTACAGGTGGCCCTCTATAAGAAATCCATGCAAAACCTCCAGGCCAGCTAGATTGGCCTCAAGCTAAGCCCACCACTGCTGCTAGGATTAATGGAAGGCAGCACAGAGAAAGATGATAATGAACAGTGGGAAGAGGTGAATAGAAAGGCTGGGTTCCATATCAGCAAGGAGGACACTACTACAGAGGCTTTGGATGTAAGGGTGGCAGTAAAGGCAATGAAGTATGAGGAGCTGGATTAGTTGCTCAAGGATGAGCAAATATTTTAGCTGGGGGGTGATGATGAGCCCCAAATTTGGTAACATTTTGGGCTCATTTGGCCTACTTACCCTTACTCAACCCTTCATTTTTCATGACTTATGCATCATTTTTTAGTATATTTATGTTATTTGTATGAATGAAGGGCAGTCACTATTCCTAGGTGGCTAATACATGTTTATTTCAGGATTTTTGACATTAAATGGAGCAAAACCACGTAGATGAAGGCTAGGAGACAGCCAAGGTGGCATTGAGGTTTTGTAGGAAGGTTGTCCACGCCATTGAATGGCCTTCCTCATGATCTCCACCCACAACTCCGAGCTCCAACAGCTATCACAACCGAGCTAGAAGGTAGCCAACGGATTCTAAGGGAACAACAGTTTACTTTTAGTTGGTCAGCCAAGCCCCACTAATTTAGGAGGCCAGCTTGGCCCTCATAATGTATAAATATTGAGGCTGTAACCTTCGATGGAAACTTTTGAACCTTTGTTGCAGATTCTGAATTACGAGCTATAGCTCTGTTTTGCTTTTTGTAAGCCATTTTTGACATGTTATGAGACTGATGACTATTATATTTTAATAAAAGGCAGGCAGACTTGAGTTCAATTCTGAGTTCTTAGAGGAGCTATAGCTCTCAGGGTTGGGCCCAACCTGAGAGCAATAGACCTCCTTTCCTTGTATTGTTACCTTTCTTTCATCATTGTATTTCTTTCCCTTTACATGCATTTGGAAACACAGTTTGCTGAGTTGAATTTCTTGATGTGATTAAGTAGGTTAGTTTTATGGATAAAGTTGCTTTCAGTAGTTTAGATTAGAGTAAGGAGATTAGAGTTAATCAGAGCTCCAAAAAAGGTTTGATTGCACACTCACTTCCACCTCTGTTTAGAGATTGGGAGTGCAGACCATGCCAACTACCAAAAACACAGTTTTACATGTTCATGCAAGCTTTAACGTAATATTTCCGCTTTGTAGAAGTGTCCATGCATCTAGATCTTGAGCAATAACTCTTTGTTTCAGCACCAAGCACGATTTTCCCTTAAAAACGACATTGTTGTTCTTTGGTTTCTCATAAAACAGTTAGAGTAGGGTGATGACATTTCGGTTATACGCAAGACAGGGGTGATTTGTTTCATTTACACTGCGCAGCACCACTCCATCGTTTCCTTATCCTTCTAAGCTGTACCTAGGCCATCTACTTATCTCCCAGTTAGATCATTTGCCTCCCAACTCTTCTATTATCCACGTTGTTTTATCTTTTCGGCCTTCCATTGCCTCTACCCTCCTATCGATCAACCAGCTTTACACACCCCCTCTCCATCTCATCTCTCTGTCCATAAGCCATCACAAGCTTCCCTCCTACCTCCCTATCCACCCATACAACTCATTCACTCATCCATCACCCAAAACTCTTATTGCAGAACATCCTGTAGAAATTACGGGACTTCCTGTAGAAATCCTGAACTTCCTGTAGAACCCCCTGCAGACATCCTGTAGAAGCTTGCAAACACGGTTGCCAGGCATCTAAACTTTGTGAACTTCTGTGGAATGATGTTAGGGATCCCTTGGACCCTCTCAGAAGTCCTCCTGACCTTTTCCAAGCCTTCCTCCCCTTGATCTACCTCTGCACAGTCAAGACCCAGTAAGAAGCACAGTCATAATAACTCCAACCACTTGAGCAAAAATTCAAAAACTTGTTCTCTTCATATGAAAGTAGTTTAGACACATGCATCTCATATCAATAGAAGTAATGGAATCACTTTTAGAAGTTGCATTCCCACCATTGCATCGTAAGGATTAAGCTAGTAAAATTAGGGTTTACTAGGGTTTCCATGTTTTTTTGGCTTTCAGTTCATTCTTGCAAAGTAGGTTAATTTCCTTTGAGATAGCTTTCGTTCATCACTTAAAAAGCTTCTTCTGAGAACATATAGAAGTTGGCTTGAGCTCTAGCGGACTTGTGCCAGCTGACCAAGTGACAGCTGCGACAAGAGCTAGTACTTGTGCATACAACACCGTCGCTTCCAAGTTTGTTACGAACTACCGGGTTGATAAAATTAGAGAAGGAAGCTCCAGGAGTTGTAGCATTATTGCTACAATACTGGAGCCCACCAGAGACTATGCCAAGTCATCTACTGTGTTGTAGGTATGGGTAAATTTATAAGAAGCAACGTTTTGATGTAATGGGCCTTTGGGGATCTTGGTGGGAACCTCAACTTTAGGTAAAGGGATCTGCAAAGTAACATATGGTGATAATAGAGGCTCAGTGGAAACTTTGGATTGGTAATTAGTTTCTAACTTTGCAAGGGGCTTGTCATATTGGCACGATCAAGTCTGTAGGTTGACTTGTTTGGTGTTGACTCCTTTAGAATTCATCATCAGAATTTAGTAATTATTCTGGCCAGATTGTGAAGTTTGAAGAGCTACATTATCCTGTGTGGGTTGGGAAGCTACATATGCTTGATGGGGAAAAGGATTTGTAATCACAACCAGTTGTGATGAAGCAAGAAGAGGAGGAGGTGGAGCAAGGGGTTGAGGTCCTGTAGAAGCAATTTCTTGAGATTCCCATTCTTTCCGCATTTGAGGTAAAATGGGACACTCATGAGCATAATGTCCAAATGTTAGGGTCCCACCCTAACCCCCTTATTTATGTAATGGGATCACGTCATAGTCAAGAGTCAATAAAGCCCATATTAATAATTGTAAGTGGTTAATCCATAATTAATGACGGAACCACAGTTAGTTGCAAATGGGCCGTAGTATTACATAGATGGTATTAATAAAACCCATGGTATTGGCCCATGGTATTCCATGTATGAGTCATATATAAAGGATAGAGACTCCCTGTGAGGAGCATCGTGTCTTATTTTGTAGTCGAGCTCTGCTCTATTGGAGGTTGCCCCCTCGAAGAGGCAAGTGAACATTACTCTCTGAATAATAAAATCATTGCTATTTTGTGTTCTGGGTATCTTTTCTTCGCATATTTTGTATTTGGGTATCATTTTGTAGGTTAAGAGCATAACAAGTGGTATCAGAGCACTTTCCAGGGCCGGTGGGATCTCCATTTCTTAGCAAATTTTTTTTTTTTTGGCTAGAGACGTGTTCTGGCGTCTTTAAACCACGAGATCTGTCGTTGAGCGCATAAACCTGCGGATTTGGGGAGGCATGCACGTAGGAAATACAAGAGGTGGTCACGTCTGTTGGACTCCCTTGTAACCCCTATGGGTACCCCTTTGAGTAGTAGCGCATTAGATAGAACCGTGCACGGATTGTCTTCCACATACCCTCTGGGTATATCGGAAGCCCCCTAGGCTCCCTTGAAACCTCACCATAGATAAGCCGTCGGCCGTCTTGCGGCTACAGTACACCGAGAATAACACTCGGGAAGATTACTCGCCCGTACGATAGCGTAGACGAGTTGTACGGGTAAGGGTACGGTCGATCCTCCTTAATTAGAGCCTTGAAACATTGGGCCGAGTACTACTGCCAGACCCTTATGTATATTGTGATCTGTAGCACCTGACACTCCTCAAGACCATAGTTCCCTTTTCTATCAGGGGATCACACAGCATCTCTTCCAGATCCGCCTATGCAAAGGGGTGCAGCAGCAGCAGACATCAGTCCCACAGTCTCGAGTTCGCAGATCAACCATTCCGATCTATTAGATCCATTAGATCTCTAGAAGCAGTCTGTTCCGCCATCAGATCCGCCATTCAGATCTCTCAGATCCCCCAATCGGAGTCGTTGTGAAGGGTTCCTATACCGGGGTATAATTTTCAAAGGACTTTTGGCCGCATTGACATTTTGAGGATTTGGCCACTGCAGTATTGATAAGGGGGTGCTTATTGGTGATCTAGCCCATCAGAATCAGGACGACGAGCTGAGCACGATGGTACCATTCACTTCTTAGTGAAAAATTTTTAGGCGGTCCCAATTTTCAAAAAAACCAGTTGATGTATGGTAGAAACTAGAGCTCAAGCGATGGCCAATGAAAGGATGGACAAATTTGAAGAATCAATGCACAACCTCCACCTTCAGCTTACCGGACTATGTAACATGGTCGAGAAAATAGTCCCGAAGGGCAAGAAGCAAGCCCACGAGGAGGACTATAATGGCACTGAACACAATGAGGGTAAGTCTAGCCACTCTCCTCATGTTTGGCACACCCACCCACCACCCAGTCAGCCACCTCCCAAGTTGGATATGCATAAATTTGACAACTCTCACCCGTCAGCATGGATAGCACAAATGGAGTAGTATTTCAAACTGAATCGCATCTTCGATGATGAGACTCAGCTTATGTTGGGGAGCATGTACTTGGACAATGAAAGGTGGCAATGGTGGGAATGGCATCAACATTGCACTGGACCTTTTAAAACTTGGACCAAATTCACCAAAGCTCTTCAAGACCACTTTGACCAAGAATCATCTTTTTTGGGTCGTCTTACTAAGCTCCAACAGACTGGTACAGTGGATGAATATATTACAGCTTTTGAAGCCTTAGCCTTCCGCACTTGGGGTCTCTCAGATGTTTTCTACATGGAATGTTTTCTCAGCGGTCTTAAAGAAGCTATCAAAGCCCAAGTCCTACTGCACCACCCTCCCACATGGACGGAGGCTTGCAAGGTTGCTTGTAACGTGGAACGTGCATTAGTAGCCCAATACAGTCACCTAAATTTCTCCGTTAAAGGTCGCCCCCCACAGGCTCACAACACAACTCAAACACTTAAGGTCCAAAAGGTGTCACTTGCGGAAATGGCCGAAAGAAGAAAGCAAGGCCTATGTTACTACTGTGATGAAAAATACTCCCCAGGTCATAAATGCAAGGAGCCAAAATTTTTTCAAATTGATGCCACTGACTACAACTCAACAGAGGAAGATCCACCACTGGAGGAACATGAGCCGCTAGAAGAAGACAACCAAAAGGACAATGTCTCTGATGAACTAGTTATTTCGTTGCATGCTTTGGCAGGGATTTCTTCCCCTCAAACTCTCAAAATCAAAGGTTTTATTAAACATTGCCCAGTAGTAGTCTTGATTGATAGTGGAAGTACACATAATTTCATCCATCAAAAAGTCGCAGAAGCAGTGCATTGTTTTGTACGAGCAGTTTCTAACTTCCAAGTTCAAATTGCGGATGGAGGCACAATGAAATGTGAAGGCCGCTGTGAAAATATCAAACTTCAAATGGGGGATTATCAGTTGAAAATTCACATGCTTTCCATACACATGGGGGGTTGCGACATTCTCCTCGGCGCTGAATGGCTCCGCACTCTTGGACCAATCACAATGGATTTCCAGGAGTTATATATGAGTTTTAAGCAGAACAACTACACACATACCCTCCGTGGACTCTAGGTGGGAGCCCCCTCTATCATCAGCTCGCATAGGATGGAAAAATTGTTAAAAAAGGGCAATCATGGAGTTGTAGCTCAATTTAATGCCATCGAGGCAGTCGAAACCAAGCCTCTACCAATTCATCCTGAGATGCAACAGATTTTAAATAACCATCTGCCGGTCTTTGACAAGCCTCATGAGCTTCCACCCTCGCGAGGGGAACATGATCATAGCATCACCTTGGTTCCAGGGGCCCAACCCCCAAATGTGCGCCCATACAGATATCCGTTCACCCAAAAGAATGAAATAGAAAAAATCATCAAGGAACTTTTGGAAGCAGGTGTAATTCGTCCCAACATTAGTCCTTATTCATCCCCAGTGGTCATGGTGCTCAAGAAAGATGGGGAGTGGCGGATGTGTCCCGAATTCAGGGCCCTCAATAAGTTGACAGTCAAAGATAAATTTCCCATTCCGGTGGTTGATGATTTGCTGGATGAACTCAATGGGGCTCAATTCTTCACTAAGCTGGATCTTCGCTTAGGCTACCACCAAATTCGCATGAAGGAAGTCGACATCCCCAAGACTGCTTTCTGAACTCATGAAGGCCATTATGAATTCCTGTTCATGCCATTTGGTCTTTGTAATTCCCCCTCTACTTTTCAGAGCCTTATGAACCACATTCTCAAACCATATCTCAGGAAATTTGTCCTTGTCTTCTTCGATGACATCCTCATCTATAGTTGCACTTGGGCCGCACATCTTCAGCATGTAGATCTACTCTTGCAACTGCTCCGCAAGCATAAATTATTTGTCAAGATTTCCAAGTGTTCGTTTGGCATGGCAGAAGTAGAGTATTTGGGCCACATTGTGGGGCGTGAAGGTGTCAAGGTGGACCCCAAAAAGATCCAGGCAATGCAGGAATGGCCTCAACCTAAGACCTTGAAGAGCTTGAGAGGATTTTTGGGTCTCACAGGCTATTATCGTAAATTTATCTGCAACTATGGTCGCATAGCGAAGCCCCTCACCCAACTCCTAAAGAAAAATTCATTCTTCTGGAATGAGGAAGCACAACAGGCCTTTAAAGATCTAAAAATGCCATGTGTTCCACTCCAGTCTTAGCACTACCTGACTTCACCAAATATTTTGTCATTGAATGTGATGGTTCGGGTACAGGTATTGGGGCAGTCTTAATGCAGGAAGGGCGACCGTTGGACTTCACAAGCCAACAACTCAGTGGGAGGAATCTGGGCCAATCTACCTATGAGAAGGAAATGATGGCCATCTTACATGCAGTCGAGACCTGGTGACCTTACTTATTGGGGCGACGTTTCCAAATCCGTACAGATCATCACAGTGTTAAATATATTTTGGAGCAACGCCTATCCTCCCCACAACAAAATAAATGGATAGCCAAAATGCTGGGATATGATTATGAGATCATTTACAAGAAAGGGAAAGACAATAGTGTAGCAGATGCATTATCTTGCCAATTTGAGGAGGAAAGTACTCTGCTAGCAATTTCCCTCCCCATTCCAGAATGGATTGAAGAGGCTCGCAAGGAATGGTTTTCACACCCCGGGCTCTCCCAACTCATTCCTCAATTGCAGGTAGATCCAAATTCCACCAAGGGCTACTCGTGGCAGGATGATATTCTTCGCTACAAGGACAAAGTCGTAATATCACCAACATCCACCCTCAAAAGTCGCATTTTGGCAGAATTACACTCATCTCCCATTGCAGGACATTCGGTCTTTCAGAAGACATATGCTCGCACCAGAAGATCATTTTTTTGGACAGGCATGAAAAAGGACATCCTTACTTTCGTAGCAGAATGCGATGTCTGTCAATGCTGCAAAGGGGAAACCGTCAACACACCAGGCACATTACAACCATTGCCCATTCCGGCATCAATTTGGACGGAGGTTTCTATGGATTTCATTACAGGTCTTCCAAAGTCAGGGAACAAGTCAGTCATCATGGTGGTTGTGGACTGACTGTCGAAGTATGCTCATTTCTGTGCCCTACCCCACCCATTTACACCAACTTTGGTTGCTCAATCTTTCATGGATCAGATCTTCAAATTGCATGGCATGCCCACTTCTATTGTGTCCGACCGCGACCCGATCTTCACCAGTAACTTTTGGCAAGAACTCTTCAGAATACAAGGCACTCAACTAAAACTAAGTACTTCCTATCATCCGCAAACAGATGGTCAAACCGACACCGTCAACAAATGTCTAGAAACCTACCTTAGGTGTTTCACTTCAGAAAAGCAACACCTTTGGGTACAGTGGCTACCTCTGGCTGAATGGTGGTATAACACCAACTATCATGCTGCCACCAAAATGACTCCCTATGAAGCAGTATATGGACTCCCGCCTTCACCTACTTCGTATCTCAAGGGATGCTCAAAAGTACAAGCAGTGGATCAACTCCTACAACACCGCGCAACCATGCTCGCCCATCTTCGAGAGAATCTGCATCAAGCTCAGAACCGCATGAAGCAACAAGTAGACCAGCATCGCTCAGAACGCCAATTTCAAGAAGGGGATCAGGTATTTTTACGACTCCAACCATATAAGCAAACGTCACTCAAAGACAAGGGGTGTCAGAAACTCTCTCCCAAATTCTACGGACCATATCAAGTACTTCAGCGCATTGGAGAAGTGGCCTACAAGTTGGCCTTGCCACCTACTGCAAAAATCCATCCAGTTTTCCATGTCTCATGCCTCAAGAAAGTGATTGGGAACAATTGCAGAATTCAGACCAATCTACCTGAATTGGATGAAGAAGGGTCCATCTGGCTTCAACCCGAACAGGTCCTAGACACACGAGACAAGCAATTGCGCGACCGCATGATTAAGGAAGTCCTTGTCAAATGGAAAGACACCTCTCCGGAAGATGCAACTTGGGAACCAACCACTATTCTTCAGTAGTTTCCGCAGCTTCAGCCTTGAGGACAAGGTTAGTCTTAAGGGGGAGGGCATGTTAGGGTCCCACCCTAACCCCCTTATTTATGTAATGGGATCACGTCATAGTCAAGAGTCAATAAAGCCCATATTAATAATTGTAAGTGGTTAATCCGCAATTAATGACGGAACCACAGTTAGTTGCAAATGGGTCGTAGTATTACATAGATGGTATTAATAAAACCCACGGTATTGGCCCATGGTATTGCATGTATGAGTCATATATAAAGGATAGAGACTCCCTACGAGGAGCATCGTGTCTTATTTTGTAGTCGAGCTCTGCTCTATTGGAGGTTGCCCCCTCGAAGAGGCAAGTGAACATTACTCTCTTAATAATAAAATCATTGCTATTCTGTGTTCTGGGTATCTTTTCTTCGCATATTCTGTATTTGGGTATCATTTTGCAGGTTAAGAGCATAACACCAAATACTTCGCAGCATGCACAAGGTTTGTTCATTCGAAGAGCCTTGTTTTTCTTAGGTTGTATGCCCTATTCTTGGGTTGTGGGAATTGGTTGGTCACCCTTACGATAATTTGGTGCTGGACCTTGGTTGCCTTGGTTACCTTGAGATGGCTAGTTTAAGTTACCCTTCCCCTTATTCATTCTCTTGGGGTTGGTGGGATTTGTTTCACTCTATTGGGCATACACTTGATCTTGAGGAGGTGGTGTTTATTGTGGTAGAAGTGGAGGAGACATAGGAGGTTGGGGCACTAGTGCCGGTGAGGGTGGAGCGCTTTGTGGTCCATAAGGATAGTAAGGATTTATTGCAACTTTTGGATAACCAGGTGGAGAAACAACTATCCCTAGCATCGATTGATGTGAATGGGGATATGCATATGACGTTCTTGTACCTTAGTAAGCATTAACATGCGAAGGATCAAGAGGAGGATAGGTGTAAATGGAACTAGTCCCCACTTGGTGTTGGCCATAACTCATAGAAGGTTGAAGATACGGTTATAGTTGAGGGTATGAGATAAATCCAATGATACCTTCAACAATATCAGATACCCCTGATATATTAGAAGCACCAGGTTGAGGCAATTCAGGAAGAATAGTATAAACATAACCTGATTGTGAATAGATCAAGTCATACTTCAAAGCTATTTGGAGTGCTTCTTCTTTAAACTCGGGGAATTGATAGGTGACATATTTACCTATGGATGCCAAAATAATTCTAAGGACCAATCCATATAGACACGGTCTTCATATTTAGGGGCCCTACACATGCGCCTCCTTCTACGCCATTCTTGAACATGGTCAAATAGGCATATGGTATAAGTTTGACTTAAAGAAGTCAAGAGTTTGGTACTGATGTCATATTACAGAGATAGTTGGAAGTAGGAAAGAAACATTTTGGTGAGAGTCATGAAGGTGGAAGGGGAGGCATATGATTGGTCAAACCATTTGGCAGCAGCTCTAGTAAGGGTGTGATGGAAAAGGTGAAGATCAATGGATTCTTTAGTGATGTAATTAGATGAACACCACATATTAAAAGAGTGAACATGATTTGTGGGGTCTTCTCCATGACTACCTGTGAACTTTGGGATGTCAGAAGGAATTTTGGTAGGCATAGTAGGCCAATTGAGGTTATGGGGAACAAGATCATTGATGAGATGGTTGAAATAGGGAGGCTCAAACCAACCATATATGGGAGCAATGGGAGGTTAGTGACCATACCAACATAGGTTTCGCCTGTGGGGTTACCTTGGTCACCACCTTGGTTTCCAACACCCACGTTGGTGCTTGACATGGTTGTGGTACGGGGTTGGGAAGATGCAGAATCAGAGGAAGAACTCGAATAATTAAGAGAACTAGAGTCAATATGGGGGCTCAATGGAGGATTAGGAGGATGAACTCTAACTGGACGAGGAGGAGTAAGATGTCCTAAAGGAAACTAGGGGTGAAGGCCACAAAGTATCTGCAACAAATGCTTAGGGGGTGCAATGATGTCAAGAAAATGTTGAATCAATTGACTAAAGGGTGATGATAGGAGAAAGAGTAATAAATAATAAGAAAAAACTAGTGCAGTGGTGCAAGTCCAAACTAACTATTTTAATATGCTACTCTCATTCAATCACACATATCCTATCAAAGAAAAAAATGACTTGTAGGATATATGTGATCTAAATTCTTAAACAAATCCTAGATCTACTTTTTAATATGGTTTTCCAAGAGACTTCCTACTTGCAAAAATTTGATCCTTGCAAGCAAAGGTGTCTAGAGAAAGGTGGGGTAGAGAACCAACTGCTTCCCACAACCAGTCCTATAGGGTGTTTTCCTATGATTGGTCACTATGGTTACCTTCATCCCATGGAAGTGGTCAAGTATTGAGCTTCTTGGTGATAAAAAAATATGGGATTCTCTGCCATGGGTTGGGTAGCTCTCAAGAGAACTACTGAGATGATGACTAGCCTAATTCCCTTCGAATCAGATTTTTGATGTGCTCCATCTTTGGACCATGGGATGATGAAGGATTTTAAGCTCCCTAATATGTGAGAAATCTATGTCTTAATGTAAGTGATTTATGGGTGTTATTGAAAGCCTATCCCAGTGATCCTACACCTAACTACATAGATTGTTTGGCCCTGGTACCTAAGTGGGATTAACCTATATATGTTAAGTTATTAAGGTGCAGTGTTTCAAGTCTTGTCTTGGTAGTGTTAACCAAACTCATGTTTTCTTAGGGTGTGCATGTGTGTGTGAAAAAAGTGTTTATTTTATGAGTTAATTAAGCATGTTTTATGATTCGATGTGCTGCTAAAAATAAAGTGTTGAAACATATAAATAATTTTGAAAATTAATAGAAAAATTAATAACCAATTCAAGCACAAAAACCCCCACTGAAAGAAGCAGAAAACAAGACACTCAAAGACACACTTTTGGCCAAAATATCTAAGGTAAAAGGGACTAAGATCTAGAGGAAAAATCTGTTATAAGTGGTGCAGAAAAATAGAAAAGAATAGAGGGTAAATACCTGGTAAAGGGCAAGAAAATGGCTGCAAAATGGAGGATACTCAAGGGGATCCTATGGGGGCAAGCCAACAATATATCCATAGTGGAATAAAGTTTTCTATGGAAGCGTCTAAAGGGACTATTATTATCTACCAAAAAGATTGAAAAATAGTGGTTGAGACTACTGCAAATTAGACTTCTCACTTTAGAAACTCTTCATAGTACACAAGCAACACTGTCGAAAAAACTGGAAAATTCTATAAAAAAAATCTGAAGAAAGATAGGATGCAGAAATTGCCCTGAAAAGTGCGTCCAGACGTAGATAATGGGCTGAAAATTGCATTGCAATGCAAAAAAGAGGCCAAAAAGTGTGTTTTGATCTCTCAACTGTCACTCAGCAAATATCACCCAGATTGTGTCGTCTCTCGTTCGGTTGGTACCTGTGACTTATGGAAATATGCGAAAGCCCAACAGAAGCCAATTTTTTTCTAGAAAACAAAGGAGATCTAAAAATAGAAATTCAGAGGCTAAAAATAGCTCGAAAGACACTGAAGAGGGCTAAAACAATAGTTAGAAACTTTCTGGATTACTACATCATTGGAGTCATCATTTGTTAATGACTATGTAGTTAAAAACCTAATGGAGTCACCATTTGTTAGTATGAAAATTCTTATTATGTGTACCAAAAATGTTTCACTTAAGTCACTCATGACAAGTGACCCTAACAACAGAATGTGGTCACTTATGATGCTTTAGATCTGGAAGAAAACATGATAAAACCCTACAAGAAAATATATGATGCAAGTCCAAAACCTATAGAAGCAATAAATAAAAGTGAAATAACAAAATAGAAGGACTTTAAATGAATAATATTTTATTAAAAACACTTGGTGATGAATATTTACAACATGGGTATGAAGATCCCCCCCCCTAGGATGGGTCCCTTTAATTTCCTTGTGCTTCAACGATCTTGTTCTTCTCTCTCAAATATGCAGAAAACCCAAAAGCAATATGAAACCCAAGTGGGAGCTCAAACCTAGTGAGATGATTATGGTGTCGATGATAATGATGATGGTGAAGAATGATTGAAAACCCCTCATATTTATAACAAAGTATTCAAGTGAATGGAAAATAATAAAATATTATTGACCAAATCAAAATTTAGCCATTAGGAATACTGTATTGTGTTTTTTGGAGAGGAAAAAGATATTCAAAATGGTCAAATATCTTCATTTAGAAAATGGTTAGAGCAGTTAACAAATAAAATGATTAATTAATCACATTGTGAGGATTAAGAAAAGTGTGAATTTGAAATAATTAATAAATAATGGTTTAACAATTATTCCAAAATTAAGAATAAGGAATAATAATTAAATAGTGATTTATTTAATTATTCCAAGGCTATTTAGTCAAATGTGTTAAGAAAACATTAACAAATAATTATTTCTAGAGAAAATTAAATAAATGATGAATTATTCAATTATTCTCATGGGGTTTTTTAATTTTAAACAGAAATAATTTAATGTAAATGGTTTACTAAATTATTTCCTATGGTGAAATTGATTTTACTATTGTAAAACTAAACCTACATGGTGTATTTCGATCCACCTAGTTAGAAATGGCTAGGTGATCATTTCAAATATCTTTATTTAGAAAATTGTTCGAATAATTAACAAATAAAAGGATTTATTAATCTCTTTGTAAGGATTAAGAAAAGTATGAATTTGAAATAATTATTAAATAATAGTTTTAAAATTATTCAAAAAATAAGAATAAGGAATAATAAATAAACAATGATTTATTTAATTATTTCAAGTTGGTTTAGTCAAATGTATTAAGAAATAACTATAAAATAATTATTTTTAGAGAAAATTAAATAAATAGTTATTTATTCAATTATTCTCATGGGGTTTTTTAGTTTTAAACAACAATAATTTAATAAAAATGGGTGATTAAATTATTTCCTATGGTGAAAGTGATTTTACTATGGTAAAATTAATCCTACATGGTGTATTTGAAATACACCTAGTTATAAATGGCTAGGTGATAACAACTGGGGTGAGAGAGTATGGGTGGCACGAGTTAGAAGATCAATATACAAATGCATGCACTAGTCTTTCCTCTAAGTGGAGAGCTATCATGAGGCACATCGCGATGACTAGTTAGGCAGTCTAAGACTTACGAGTTGGGGGGATGGACCCATTCGCACAAGACCCACTAGCGGATAATGATTAGGTGTAGGGGTATAGGTGACCCCGTTTTTGTATTTATGATGATAGCATGCTATAAGCATGTTGGATGTATTTATAGTAGTGGACTCTAAAACCTATATGATGGATATTATGATACATAATATGGTTATGCATATTTTTATGACTATGTGGTTTTCCATTTGTTTATTTTATGGACGCCTTCTTATATATGCATGTGATAAATGCCTATCTAGAATGTTGTTTGCAATGGAATCTACATAGTTATTTTGTGCTCTAGGAACATGATTGAACAAAACCAATTCAAATTCAGGTGCCAAAATCTTAGCTCATATATATATTCTAAATAAGATGGGATTATGCACATGATAAATTCCATTCATGACGAGTAGAAAGGAATCAAGACAAACATGAAGGTGAAGGATGCAATGATCAAGGGTTTTAGGTAACAAACCTATCACTACATCATATTTAGCCTAATTATTTTTGGTAGATCTGATTCAGGCACGATTGGAATGGACTAACGAATGAAAAGGGGTAAAATTGGCCCAAGTTGTTGAGGCTAGCTTCTTGGAGAAGAGACTCGCACCATCAGTGTAGCCAATATATGGTGTGGATGGTGGATCCATATGAAAGGTGCAAGAAGGCAATGTATGGGATGATGGGGGATGCAAGATACCTAAATGTAGAAAGGAAAAAAGAACATGCATTTCAATGGGAAATTATATGGGTAGAATTTATTTAGGTAGAGTGCATTGCGAGGGTTGGGAAGAATTTCTCCTTCTGGACCCTCTAAAGTTTATGCCCCCTTTCGCAAACACTTATGAATGATATAAGGATCGTTCCATATTGGTTCAAACTTCCCATTCCCTAGGACATTGTGAGCTTGGTCATAGACAAGAACAAGGTCACCTTCATGAAATGTATGAGGGTGGAATTTATCGTCATACTGAGCTTTGGTGCACTTTTTTCCCGCTTTAATGGTTTATAAGGAAATGTGACAATCTTCATTGGCATGCTCAAGCATGATGAGTCGTTCTAAAGGTTGGGTGTCTAGGAAGAGTTCGGTGGCAAGGTGGAGGGAGGGGATTTCACACTCGGTTAGTAAGACCACCTCTTATCTATAGACAAGGTAGAAAGGAGTGAAACCAGTGGCAGTTTTGACAACGAAGTTCTATAATCCCACAACACAGTGAAGAGCATAAGATGCTAGTTGGTCTTGTTCTTTATCATTGTCCATTGAAGAATATTTTTAAGGAATTATTGATAGCTTCAACATTTCCATTGCTTTGAGGGTAATAAGATGATAAATATTGGTGTTCAAAGCCAAATAGTGAGCATAGGTCACAACAGAAATCATCTTCAAAGTGTCATACATGGTCAAAATCCAATTCTTTTGGAACCCCCAATTGAGCGATAACATGGTTAAAGAAGAATAGGGTTGTTGTAGCTGCGATATTATTGAATGTGGACATGGCCTTAGCCCATTTGATCAAATAATCGACAACCACAATAATATACTTATGGTTATTAGCAGATGGAGGTCAAAAATCTGTAAACTTAATGGCCCATTTACAAAAAGGATTGGCTGTGATGACAAGATGGAGGGGAGCAAGTGGAGCTCAAGCCTTTGGGGCATATAATTGACAATTGGGACAATGTTTGACTACCACAATGAAATCACTAAAGAGATAAGGAAAAAAGTAGATGACTCGTATGATTTTATGGGCAGTGGCCATTCTAGAAATATTGCCACCACAAGCACCACTATGAAAGGCATTGAGTACTTTCTTAGATTTAGCATGGATGAGACAACGACACAGGAAAGTGCCAACATCGTGATGATAAATATTATCACCAATGAGGAGATAGTGAGGGGATTTATCTCGAATACATCGTTGAGAATCATGATGAGATGGGGGGTGAATTTCTATGTTTGAAAATAGGCGAGGATGTCTCCATACCAAGGATCATCTAAGGTTATAGTGAACAAGTGTTGATATGGAAGATCATCATTTACCGACAATTAGGCACACAAATAGGAAAATCAGAGATGAATTCAGCAAGGTATAAACCTTTATTGCTCTTCGAGGTGACAAATTCTAAATCAAATTCCTAGAGAATAATGATCTAGTAGGAATATTTCCCATTTATGACTTGCCGACTCAACAAGAAATCCATGGGGTTGGAATTAGTCACAACTTTGGTGGTACACATATGGATATAATGACAATGTTTCTAGATAGAGAACACAATGGCCAGGGCCAAATTTTCTTCATGATAGTAGGAAAAAAGGGGTCCATTAAGGTTCTTACAGACATAATATATTATGTGTTCAATTATGGTTCCATCTTCCTTTATTAAGACCTCAACAGCTGAATAGGTGGAAGATGAGATATATAAGATGAAGTATTTTTCAATGTTTAGTGGGATAATAAAGGAAGAGAAAGTGAGGGAATGTTGGAGAGAATCAAAATACTCTTGAGCTTGATAATCCTAAATGAATGGAATGTTAGATCAAATGATTCTAAGAAACCCATGAGCAGTGGTGGCATAGTCAAGAACAAATCGGTGAAGAAAGTTGGCTTTGCCTTGGAGGCTTTGTAGTTGGCAAAGGGTGCAAGGAGGAGGAAGTTCCAGAACGGCTTCAAATTTGAGAGGGTCAAGGGTGATACCATATTTGGACACAATGAAGCCCAAAATCAATCTAGCAGGAACAAAAAAGATAGACTTAAGGGGATGGACATGAATGTTATACTTGCGACATGAGAGGAATATGGTGAGTGAATCATCAAGATGTTGTGACTGAAGTTTGGAACGAGTGGTGAGATCATATAAACGAGCCAGGATAGTGTTAGTTGGGTCATGAAAAAAATGGGACATGGCATGATGAAAGGTGGCCTCAACATTCTTTAATCCAAAAGGCATGACCCTATAAATAAAAGTTTCCCACGGACTAGTAAAGGCAATTTTAAGTTGGTTAACATAGTAGATATGTATTAGGTTGTATCCCGTGAATCCATCCATAAATAAAAGGACCTCATGTCACACACACTAATCAATGATTTGGTTGATGAAAGGTATGGGGAAGTTGTCCTTGGTACAAGCTTTATTTAGATCAAAAAAAATTGTGAAAACATGAATAGTGCCTTGTTTCTTTAAAACGCAAATGGGGTTCGACACCCATGTGGTGTGGTCAATGGGATAAATGAAACCAACCTGCATGAGCTTGCTGATTTCATATTTAATACCATTACACTTGGAAGGATGGATTGGCTTCTACTTTTGGTGAATAGGAGTGTCATTAGGCCATATTTCGATATGGTGTTCAACAATGGTGAGATCAAGTCCCGACATCTCAAAATAAGACCAGGAGAAAACATCATGGAATTATTTGAATAACCTAGAGTAAGCTCAATTTTTTTCTGGGCTATATTGTGGGCCCAAGGTTGTATTTTATTTGACCCTTCATTTATTTTAAATGTTAATCATGATGGTAGGTGAAATTTTTGCCATATTTCCTTCTTCGAAAGAATTTGGTTGAGGAATGGGATTTCTAAACCAATCAACCTCACCATGAATGAAGTATTTCGATTCCACAACATATTGATCATGGGTTTTCTATGGAAGGAAGTACACACAATGGTTCATATCATCGCAAGCATAATCACGAGTGGTCATGGCTTCCATGATGTCTTCATCAAAGTGAAAGATGGGAGGATAGGAGGAAGAAGGACCATATGATGAAGATGAATTACCTGAAGCATCATCATGAGAGACAAGGTTCACATGTGCATCATCGAAAGGGTGGGATGGATGAATAGTAGATGTGACATCTCTCGATGTTAAGACTAAAATGTCATCTAAAGAAGGTTTGAAAGAAGCAAAATATTAAACTCCTACAAAGTCTGAATAGATCAATCCCATGGATGAAGAAAGGATATGAATACGTGCTAAACTATGTGTCATCTCAACATTAGGAGGGGGAATCACAATTGTGGGTTTAGAAAGCTCCTATCTTAGTGAAGCATTTGGGCCAGGACCCATAAATAGGGGGGAAGTGGAATCACTATGAGTGGAATCTAACTCATGAAGAATGTGAAGTTTATCATGAAAGTCTTCAAGACACAACAGTGATGGGAATAATGCCCATACTTATCACACAAAGAACAAGGGTGGTTTACGTGTAAGAATTTTTTTATTTTTGGAAGAATTAGGTAAAGGTAACATCGACCTTGGGAATGTTGGGTTCAGGGAAAGTATTACAAACCACATTCTTAATGTAAGGGAGTTCAAGAAAATTATTTGTGGCATGCCAAAATCCATCACATAAAGCACATGGAGGAAAAAGCTTAGGTGTCTTAGGAGGAGTGGGAGTAGTTTTGGGTTCCTTGTCTTTGTTTCCCTTTTTTTGGGCTTTCACCCCTCACCAAATTCTTCCACAAGAGGAGTCACTTCCTATTGAGGTTGTTGTGGAGGATCAATGTACTAAGATGTATAGGTTCAATTTGGTTGAGAGGAGTGTTCACGGGAGGATCAATGTACCAAACTGGGATCCTCGTGGTGATGTTAGGAAGACTCAATGTAGCCATTATAGGGGTGGAAAATATTCCTAGTGGCAGGAATAGGAAAGGTATCTAACCAGAGGGGTAATGACATAGAGGAATGACTCCTAGATGGGAAATACCTAGGGGAATTGTTCCTGGTTAAAAAGGACGATGAGAGATACCAACGGGAGGGAACCAACTTGGAGTAATTGTACCTGAAGGAAAAATTGAGTCTGGAGCAGGGGGTTGATGAGGAGTTGGCTATTAGGAATAGGTACCAAGCTTCTTACCAGTGGCTCATGATGCTTGAACCATGAAAACAATCGAAGAGCTAGGCTCAAAAGGGGCAGGGAGAGGGCCATAATAAGCCCCAAGTAGCATAGAATATTGATAGACTATAGGGGTAGCAGTAACGAGAGCCGTAGTATTATTTCTCGCCATCGATGAGATGGTATTCTGACAAGATGTTTACGACTGAGTGTGATAGTAAGTAATCTTATCGAAAATAATGATCTTTACATTAGGGGGAAAGCACATCTTGTGAAAGATAAAAGATGCAATAGTTAACATGGCATAGGCGTAACTATGACCGAGGAAGAGGTTATAATCTAAAGGCTCATCGATGACTTCAATATCGATCATGACCATCTTGCCAGTGTCAGTGATAGGGAAATTCCAATAGAGACCGAGAGGATATGAGGGGTAGCCATCCCATGTACAAATGGTGATGGTGGATGGTGATAGGTTGGGGGAACCAAGTTGCTTCTAGATACTAGCGACCATCACATAGGTGGAGGTGCCTTTTTCAATTATACATCGTTGAATAGTGTCATTTTTTATTGAGACTAGAATTCGAAAAGAAACAGATGAAGGAAGTGGAGGATGTTCTGCATTTTCAACGTCAAATAAAATCAAACAATTGTTAGAGGGATCCATAGTTCCCATAGCAAACAATAGAGCTTTCCATTTGGATGGACATATCTAAATTTCTTCCAGCATTGACATGGTGGCAAGAGACTGTGCCAAGTCATCTCTTATACTATATGTATGGGTGGCCTTAGAAGAAGTATAATTTCAATGTAATGGACCTTTGGTGATCTTTTGGTGAACCTCTACCTTAGGCAGAGGAATCTGTAAGGTACCATTCGGTGATGATAGGGTCTTAATGAAACTTTTAGGTTGGGATTCATTTGCTAACTTATCAAGAGGATTGTCATATTGGCATGACCGAGTCTGGAGGTTTATTTCTTTGGAATCCATCATGAGAATCTAGTAATTCCAATTCTTAGTTTGTGAAGGTTGAGAACGTGAAGTATGGTTGGTAAGTTGGGTAGCTACATATCTTTGATGAGGGAATGCATTAGTAAGTGTTGTTGGGAAAAGTATCCAATACGGAATGACCCTATCCCACTCTAAGGGTGATAGTACCTCAGCAACAATCGAAGTAAAGCTATCTAAGATTTCTTCTTTATGAAAGTAAAATAGGGGAGAAGGAGATCCACTAACCGATGTCTTTCGCTAATGGTTGATCCAATCTTCTCTCCTTGCTGCTTGCTCCCAGCTCCTTGCTCTTTCACTGGCCCAGCTACACCAAGATCCTGCAAAATGGCAAGAGAGGGAAACTACAAGAAGCATACATTCATAATTGATTCAAGGATTAGAATAAATCAAATACACAAGTATAACAATACACCATTGAGACAAATGTATATAGAAGAACCTCAAATGCTTTATTAATGGAAGAAGTAAAGTTCAGGAAGTGATACAACCATAAAAGGCCCAATCCAGCATCACCTCCCAGCAGAAAGAAATCTCCTCTTCACCTCCTTCAAAGCAAATCACCCAATAGTTTTAAACTCAAACCAACAGCACTTCCTTACATTCGCAAGATTCCAGCCTCCCTAGACCTCATGAGAGAGCTCTATATATAGGAGTTTTGGAGAAAGGATGAGTCAGCTTGTAGCTGGCATGAAGCTGACTAGTGTCCTCTCCCACTTCAGTTATTCTTCAGTTCTTGAGTCCACTTGGAGGTTCTTGCTTCCACTTGGAGATCTAGACCCTCTTACTCATCACCAGTCGAATTCCTTGATCCAAGTGTCATTTTGGAAGCTTCCTGGGCATTGACACCTTAAGGAATGACTGTGCCACTTGTCCCAACTCGCCCAGCGCAGGTAGCCTTCTTTGCAGTTGACCTTCAGCGCAGGTAGACAGTGGAGCAGTTGACATTCAGCGCAGATGCTCAGTGGAGCAGTTGACATGATCCAGAATTAGCTTGTTTTTGAGTGTTTTCAGGTGGAGAACTGATATTCAGTGCTGTGGTTTGCTGACCTTGTTCCTCTAGGGGTAGGAACAACATGTTTAGGGACTTTGGATCCCTCAGATTATGGACATTTCATGCTTCATGCTGTAAGGCACAAAAATGTCTATAACAGTTGCCCCCTAAAGTATGAGGCCGTTTATCGGGTGAAATGCTTTATCAGGAGGATCCGAAGTTCATTCAATCGCTGAGAGGTGACCTATAATAAAATACAATACAATACATTATTTTTCATTCTGCTTTCATGATCTAGCTGAGGCGGGCATTCCCATGCTCAGCTTTATAAATTCATTTAGGTACATAGAACAGACGATCGTCTGATAGTAGACTGATAATTCTCTGCTGAAATTATCATCCTTTGAGTAGGATGATCATCTGCTGCAATGATGTACATATCAAATGTCTTTATATTTCCTGAATATATATCGCAGCCCGGATGGATGAAACTACATCCGGGGTCTTCAAACTCATTCGATCTTCAGTCGACCCATGTGAGAATTGCGCTGAAGTCGAACATGGAAAGACATCGCTTGATTACCGGTCAATGATGTAAACCGTTAACAAGCACGAGAGGAATCACCGATAATGATAATGACCCTCAAGGTACGACAGTACAATCCACGTGGTGTGAATAAAGGACTTGTCATCGAACACCACGCAAAATCTTCTGGTCGACGGTCATTGATGTATACCTGTCGCCGGAAGTGAGAAACTTGCCATTGAGGCATGCAAGCTTCAAAGTACTGAGGGGGTTGTTCCTAGATCAACTTCTTGGATAATGAGCTGAAGTCGACAAGAAGCGATCCGTCAAAGGAGGGCCTTAATGAATCCCACATCAGTGACACAGAACAGAGCTAATGATTATAATGGAGGTGAAAACAATCTGTGACAGATGATTCAGGGTGGCGATCATGGATGGATGAAGGATAATGTATGGCAGTGGATGGGACACGGTTGACTCTTTCTGAACAACATCTCTTGAACACATAACGACACTGATGTGATGGATCGGTAGCATTACCCCAAATTTGGATGGTTTGGCGAGACCATGGTGATGAGACTGGTGAATGAAACAACCCAACCCGATGTGATACGGAGGAAAAGTGTCATGTTCAAGAGCGACTTGCTACCATTAAAGCTTTGAGGTTCTCCCAATTTTTCCCCAGTCATTTCTGACCAGTACCTCTTTATTTTTGTCAAGCTTGAGGAGGATAACATATGCTTGTTCTATAACCTACCCTTCGGGCAAGCCCATCGCTATGTTTTAACGAGCCTAGCGATAGGGAAACTCGTTCTCGTCTACAGACAAGTTTGTCGCTATTTAATCATTTTAACGAGTCTAATGACAAGGAAAACTCGGTCCTTTTCATTTTTAGAGAGTCTAAAAAGGTACAGAAAGTTAACTCCAAAATTCCTTTTTCGTCATCTAATCCCTTAAGTCCGAAAAAGTATAAAACAATACAGAAGGGATGAGTTTTCGATAACTTTAATGAGCCAAATAAAACAAGCGCTCGACCTTTTTGTGCAATAATCCCTCAGGTCCAAAAAGATTAAAATCTAGAGGAGGGATAGCTCTTCCGGTCACTTTAACGAGCTGGAAGGCCAAAACTCGGCAAACTTTTCATATTTTGCGAGTCAAATGAAAAGAGCTCAAAGAAGACTCGTCTTTTGAGGAACGAGTGATAAACAGGGATAGCAGCAGATTCCAGGTACAGGTTGGAATTTTCCAATCACGGCAGTGTCACAAGGATGGCTAGGTGAAATCACTCTTCGCAGCTGTTCCTCAAAATGGGTAAACAATCATATGTAGGTGAACGATCGGCCAAATGACGGTGGAGGTGGCAGGTGCAAACACGACCAAGGCTTTTTATGGCTAATAAATTTACAATCACAGAGGTTATTTACCAGAATAGGTTCATTTTTTATTTAAAAATGAGCTTAAACTCTGGGGGAAACATTGCTCACTGCTTTTATTTATTTTTTAACGAGCATGAAGACCGCGTTAAAACTGCTCGGATCTTGCGTTTATTTTTTAACGAGCATGAACTTTATGCTAAAACTGTTCGATATACCAGTCATAAGATAAGAAATGTCTCCTGTGAGATCTCTATTTTTTAAGGAGTTTCATCTTCACTAAGCTTTACTCCATATCCTTTCTTTATGCAAGTTCGGAAACGACTAATCCAAAAAACAGATAAATAACCGCTCTTTGCTTGCACTCCAAAAGGTTCGCATGCCCCCAGGTATAAAATACAATTTCAAGGCTGCCCCTCCTCCTTCCCACCTCTGTTTTTCTTTGGGTGTTCACAGCTACTTGTCACCTTGCCAGTCTAATGTTAACGATACTTGTCTTCTCGTTATTTTTAACGGGTCTTACGCGATACTTCGTCAGCCCAACTTTTAACAGATCTTTCGCAAGATCGCAAGAGAACAGCTACTTGCGACAAGAGAGTAGCTACTTGCGACAAGAGAAGAACACTACTCAAAGACAAAACATTGGTGTTATTGAGGGAGGCTTGCCTCTTTCTGGTTACCCAAAGATTGTTTCGTTAACTTCTTCAAACAAAAACATTTCCTCGGCACTGTCTACCGAAATAGACAAGGGTGAATGACCTTTGTCAAACACGTAACTTTGACAAAAGAATCTTATTCCAGAACAACCCCTCTTCCATCCACGGACGGGGTACGGACTAGTCATATTCTCTCGCGGAAATTCTACCTTATACCCAGGTTTTCTCTGCCCGAAGCAGACCAGGATGCATGCCCCCTGGGTTCCAGTCCCATCTTTCCGAATCACTCGCACTCATCGGGAAGGAGGACTGGGGGTTGAGACATTTCTTGATTGAATAGACCATTCAGGGTTGGTATGTGACTATTTGCGATGCGTGATCCCGGAAATGAAAGTTGGTCTACGAGCTTGACCATCCTTCCTTCGTGTGGAAAACACATTACTCTAAAGAGCGAGGAGACTATTGCTCCCATGCAATATATATAGTCTCGTGCAAGGAGTAGGTTATAATCCAAGGGTCATTGAACGACCATCACGTTCATTTGAACGGTCTTCCCTTTCAATGTAACAGGCACATTGGGGAGGATCCCTAATGGTCGACTGGTTCCTTTATCGAAACTCGAGAGATTTCTTATCTCAGGCAAAAGCGCCGGGGAACCCAGTGCTTTCCAAGCAATAGAGGAAAGGATACTCACAGATGCCCCTTCATCAATGATAGTTCCAGCCATTACCATTCTGTATATTTGGACGATGATTCTGAATGGCATACTGGCTGGCAACCGGGGTCTGCCTAGTTGATTCCAATCAAAGGATACAACCAGGTTGCTTGGTGGTGGGACCGAATATACGGCCGGATATGACCCTGACGATGTTCCTTCCTGCGATAAAGGAATGGGCGCATTGCCCTGATGCTCATCAGAGTCTGTGTTGATGAAAAGAATCTGGATGGTGTCATCCTTATTCTCTTCAGTGAGGGTGTCATTTGAAGATGAATCTTCAGTGATGGTGTCATTTGAAGGTGAAACTTCTGAAGGAAGAACCGGGTCAACTGCCGTTTCGACCTTTGGACTTTCGTCCGGTCTAGATTCAGTAGGTTCATTTTCAATGACTGATGCTTCAGCTGACCACTTGAGCGGGCCAGCTGTATTCTCAACCAACGAAGGACTTGGCACGAGTTTTTTGTATCCAGGAGGAAGTCTCAACGGTGAAACCGGACGATCTTCCAAAACTCTCTTCGCTTCGTCTAAGAAGGGACAACGGTGGATGGCGTGATCGCCTTCACACAGTCTGCAGGGGAATCTTGCTCCCTGTCTTTGTCTTGAACCTTCACTTTCGCTGGTTGACGGTAAGCATTCAACATGACTATCAGAGGTTGATGCTCCCGAATTGTGCAAACGAGGGGACCAGTCCCTTAGTATCCGGGGAATACAGGGACAATCTCTATGGAAGTGGTCTCCTCTACATATGACACATGGCGATTTAGGCCCGGTCTGTGCTGTGTGTGGATTTTTGTCAGATGTCTTTTGCTTGCCCCCAGTCGCCTTAGGCTCCTTCTTCTTCTTCTCTCTCTTCTTCTTCTCCTTCTTCTCCATGGGAGCTTGGCTTTTTCCGGCTCTACCTTGCGAAGATGAAGGATTGGAGGAAGAGTTATAGGAAGTAGAAGGCTGGTGGGTAGCTCTAGACTGATCTAACTGTTGACTCGACTGTTCAGGAACCATGGTGTTCTGAACTACATTGGTTGAGAATAGCGAAATTGGCAGGCCAATTGTCAGTCCTGGAAGCGACAATGTGGCCATGTGGGGCGCACCAACTTCTCCCCAAGAGGAGAAAGGACTAGGGTTTCCATCATGTGGAATTCCTTGGTTGAGGCGTTCCATGTTCTCAACCTAAGATCAACGCAGGAATAGGAGGTGATTATGTTCCGTTTAAAATAAATTTTATAACGACGCTTTAGACACAACTTGCTTTTTCACTTTTTAAGAGTCGAGAAAAAGCTAAAGATGACTCTAGTCTCCTTCGATGTTTTAACGAGCCCGAAGTGACAAATGCTCGGATGGACTTTTTCAGTTATAGAGTTTGAAAAAGGCCAAAAGGAACTGCTCTGGAGATCTAGGCAGAGGGTGTGCCAAACTTTTTGCAAAACCACAGAATACGTTTTACGGTACGAGTGGTCGATCTTCGTGAATGCTGTGTTCACTGCATTGCGATCAGTAGGGTGGCCGACACGGCTTCCTATGGATAAAGGCTTTGTTCCTATAGGGGTCTCCCAATATATACGCGACGGTACGTGGGAGCACAAGTCCGTATTGATACTTATCACTTCACCGTGGAGGAATCACCCAACCACTCAACGCTAAGATATCACGTTTAACGACGCCGGAACACGTCTCTAGCTTAGACCTCTATGTGTTTGCGTTATGTTTCAATGCGTTGTTATGTAAATTCAATTTATTTTAAGGTTGATCTTGTTTAGCAGTTTGCCTTTACGGATCACCACGAGATGTATAATACAACTTCCTAAATGCAGTCTAAGATGATAAGCAAGCTTTTCAATCTTTCAACTTTGAAAATCTTAACTACTGAGGGAAAAGAAAGACATCATCTTTTCACACAGATCATAGAGCACACACTAATGCACTTTTCCCTAAATCAACATACAAGCTGTCAAAATGCACATGCACAATGCAGGTATTTCTTTTCTCTTTCTTAATGTTGGTGCAATACAAAAAGAAAGCTGTTGTATAACTTTGAATTCAATTTCAAGTGAAAGCAAACAAGCTTTGTCCAAAATCAAAAGACACCTTAAGATTTACTTGTTTCGACACTAGAAATATATAAATTCAAACCATATGACGAAAGCAAAAGCTCAATCAGCTATGAACAGCAAACAAACTAACTCTTAAGATCAAAACGACACTTATCACAGGTCTAGATCTAAGAGGTCACAGCAAGACTAGTTCACTTTCGTTATGGGAAACTGCAAATGATATAAGAAATACACAAAGAACAAACACAGTTTCTTTATACAACCGAGGCGGAATAGTGGCAAGGAAAGTTGGTTTCAGATAGGTACATTGACTGATAACAGGCTGCAAAAACAGGGATGAAAACAGGGCAACAAACAGGAGGGAACCCCAGTAGCACTAGGCAAAACTGGTTCAGCGCAGGTAGTACACTGGCAGTTTGACCTTCAGCGCAGGTAGCCCCTTCGGGACCTGCGATGAAATGCAGACTGCCTTCACAGTGCCTGCAATGAAGAGATAAACTTTCGTTTTTCTCAGTTTTCGGGTCACAGATTGCTCAAAAATTCACAGTTTTTGGCCAAATCAGAAGCTATCAATCAAGTACACACTAAAGGGTAATTAGGAGGATGAAAAGCTATCACTAAGAGCTATTCAGAGTCCTTGTGGATCAGCTCTTCAAATCATAAACTTGCCCAGAAACTGAGCTAGAGTAGCTGCCCTCTACTTTGCATTTGAAAGATCCAAATGCAGTTCGATTCGGTACTCCCTGTGTTTATGAAATGAATAGCAAAAACACAAACAACCAACAAGATACGATCCCCAGTGGAGTCGCCAATTTGTTGTTGGGAAAAGTATCCAATACGGAATGACCCTATCCCACTCTAAGGGTGATAGTACCTCAGCAACAATCGAAGTAAAGCTATCTAAGATTTCTTCTTTATGAAAGTAAAATAGGGGAGAAGGAGATCCACTAATCGATGTCTTTCGCTAATGGTTGATCCAATCTTCTCTCCTTGCTGCTTGCTCCCAGCTCCTTGCTCTTTCACTGGCCCAGCTACACCAAGATCCTGCAAAATGGCAAGAGAGGGAAACTACAAGAAGCATACATTCATAATTGATTCAAGGATTAGAATAAATCAAATACACAAGTATAACAATACACCATTGAGACACATGTATATAGAAGAACCTCCAATGCTTTATTAATGGAAGAAGTAAAGTTCAGGAAGTGATACAACCATAAAAGGCCCAATCCAGAATCACCTCCCAGCAGAAAGAAATCTCCTCTTCACCTCCTTCAAAGCAAATCACCCAATAGTTCTAAACTCAAACCAACAGCACTTCCTTACATTCGCAAAATTCCAGCCTCCCTAGACCTCATGAGAGAGCTCTATATATAGGAGTTTTGGAGAAAGGATGAGTCATCTTGTAGCTGGCATGAAGCTGACTAGTGTCCTCTCCCACTTCAGTTATTCTTCAGTTCTTGAGTCCACTTGGAGGTTCTTGCTTCCACTTGGAGATCTAGACCCTCTTACTCATCACCAGTCGAATTCCTTGATCCAAGTGTCATTTTGGAAGCTTCCTGGGCATTGACACCTTGAGGAATGACTGTGCCACTTGTCCCAACTCGCCCAGCGCAGGTAGCCTTCTTTGCAGTTGACCTTCAGCGCAGGTAGACAGTGGAGCAGTTGACATTCAGCGCAGATGCTCAGTGGAGCAGTTGACATGATCCAGAATTAGCTTGTTTTTGAGTGTTTTCAGGTGGAGAACTGATATTCAGTGCTGTGGTTTGATGACCTTGTTCCTCTAGGGGTAGGAACAACATGTTTAGGGACTTTGGATCCCTCAGATTATGGACATTTCATGCTTCATGCTGTAAGGCACAAAAATGTCTATAACAGTAAGCATAGCTGGTTGCGATGAATAGGAAGGAGGAGGAGGTGGAGCCATAGGCTAAGGTCCTCTAGAGGAAACTGATTGAGCTTCCCATGCTTGGTGTATCTGAGGTAGAAGGGGACATCCATGACTATAATGGCCAAAGGCTCCACAAAAACCATAATGTTTATTTGTTCTAAGATCATTGTTCTGATTTGGTTGTCTACCTTGTTGTTCTGTTGTAGGATTAGACTAGTCACTCTTAAGGGTACTAGGTTGTGTACCTTTATTTCCTTGGCTACCTTGAGGTTGCTTGTTATGGTTACCTTTCCCTTTATTCCATCTCTTAGGGTTAGAGGAATTGGTAGTACTCTATTGAACATAATATTTATTTTGTGGAGGTGGTTCATGTTGCGGTAAAGGTGGTGGATGCATGGAAGGTTGGGTTGTTGGTGTTAGTGGGATGGAGCATTAGGAAATGCATAGGGATAATAAGGTTTCATGGTTACATTTTGACAACTAGGTTGAGCAATGGCTAGCCCTGGAATTGACTAATGCGGATGGGGAAATTCATATGATGTTCTTGTACCTTGGTAAGAATTACAATGTGAACGATTAGGAGGGGAATAGGTGTAAGAGGAACTGGCCCCCCCCAGGGGTTTACCATAACTCATAAGAGGTTAAGGATATGGTGATGGCTGAGGGTGAAAAAGAGATCCAATGATACCATCATCAACATGAGATGCCCTCAGTGCATTAGCAGCACCATGATGAGGCAAAACAGGGAGAACTGTATAAAAATAACTTGGATAGGCATAAATCAAATCCAATTTCAAAGCTATCTAGAGGGATTATTCCTCAGTATGAGGTAAATTGGAAGTGACATCTTTACCTATGAGGGAAAATAGGGATCCCAAAAATCAATCCATATGCAAACAGTCTTCAAACTTAGGGGATTTACAAATGCTCCTCCTTCTACGCTATTCGTGTACATGGTTAGAAATACAGGTGGAAGACGTTTGATGAAATGAGGTCAATAGTTTGGTACCATTGTCATATAGAAGAGGTAGTTGGACATATGAAAGAAAGGCATTGGTGAGAGTCACAAAGGTAGAGTTAGAGGCAAGTGTTTGGTCCACATACCATTTGGAAGTAGCTCTAGTTAGCTTGTTTTGGAAGAGATGAAGATGAATGGAATCATCAGTAATGGTATTTGATGAAAACCACATGTGGAAGGAGCGAACATGATTGGTGGGGTCTTCTCCAGGATTACCTTGTAAGTTGGAAATTTCATAAGGAATTTTGGTGGCCATGGGAGGCAAATTCAGGTTAGGGAGAAGAGGATCATTGATGAGTTAACTTAGATCAAGGAGGATCAAACAAACAATATAGGGAAATGGAAGATTAGTGACCATGCTTGAAGAGGTTTTTCCTATGGGGTTACCTTGGTTAGGACCTTGGTTACCACCTTGGTTTCTGCTACCTGCATTACCACTTGACATGGTAGCAATGCAAGGTTGGGAAGATGTTGAATCAGAGGAAGAACTAGAAGAATCAAAAGAAAAAGAATATATATGTGGACTCAAAGGAGGATTAGGAGGATGGGCCCTAATTCGATGAGTAGCAGTAAGAAAATTTCCTAAAGGAAACTGGGGTCGAAGGCAACAAAGTCTCCACGAACAATTCCTAGGGGTTGTAGTGGTGTCAACACAAAGAGAACTGAAGAGGCTAAAGGGTGATGATAGGATAAAACAGTAGGAAATAACAACTAAACACCTAGTGTAGTGGTGCAAGTGTAAACTAACTATAATGATATGCTACTCTAATTCAAGTAAACATGTACTATGAAAGAAATAACAACCTCTAGCCTAAATGTCATCTGAATCCTCAAACAAATCAGAGTTCTATTGTTTTAGATGGCCTTCGAAGAGAGTTTTGATTGTCACTTTTTCCACTATTAGTTGTTCATATGTAGTTGATGACAATTTTATTTTATTTTGTACAGATAACAAAAGGCATAATCAAAAATTTATTTAATCCATAGAAAATAGAAATTTAACTTCATCTCATGTTATTTAGTCAACAAAATCCTCTTTATATTATGAAACAATGATGATATTTATCTAAATCATCTTGAACAAAAGACTGATATTTCTCCTCTTGAAATTAATAACTATTCTACAAGTTTTCATTCATGGTTTTTAAGTTACGGACCTTGAAATTTTTCATTTTTTCTTCATGATTTGCCTCTAAACTATCTTAAGTACCTTCCCAAATTTAATAGAGAATATAATATTTTAGTAGAGCAACACATGGAATCCTTTGAAAATTTCACAAATTCATTTGAAATTCAATATGAATATGTCTTCATGATATTGTTCACTTAGTCTATGGATGGAGAGGTAAGTAGATGGTTTAAAGATTTGATATGTAATTTAATAGGTTATTGGGCTAATTTTTATGATATTTTCTTAAAAACTTGGGGTGAAGTAAAAACATATGATCAATATCTTAAAATTTTATGGGTTATTGAAAGAATGAAATATGAATATATTATATTTAATAGGAAATTTGAAAGGAGCTATAATTATTTACCTATAGAGATAATACTGGTTGAAGTAACTACTAGATTGTATTCTCCAACTTCTCTTCAAAATGATATTGTTTTTGATCTCCGAAAAAGGAAGCCTTCGGCTTTGCAAAATATGTTTTCTGATGTTGTATAGGTAGAAAACAATTTAAACGTTCGCAACAAATTAATTAATCATACATAAGAATATGATGAAACATTTCCAAAAATTCTCAAAGTGTTGTTGATAGCCATAAAAAGAGAATATATGCTATGTTTTCTTAAAGATAAAAAATATATTTCTGAGAATGGAATTATTTTAAATTCACAGTGTAAACTAAATAAATCATCTCTCATGTTTTTAAGACCTAGTGGAAGAGTATATGGAAACTTTAAATAGTATTCAACTCAAATCATTTTGTGAGTACGTATCAAGGCTTCATTATGAACTACTCTTAGTATTATTTATTTTTCTTTTCAAGATTTAAAAGGAGGATAGTTTGAAGTCCAATAGTCAAAAGTTGTCTTGGTACCACTAGAAGTTTGATTTCACTTAACAAGGATAAATTAACTAGTTTGAGTCGGGCTCATTGTACATAAATACGTTCAATGTAAAATATTCATATATTTTTTGCATATATAGTTCAAGTTTGAATAAACAAAAATCTAGAAGAAAAGTTTGACGAATTTGTTTTTGTAATTTTTCCATCAAATTTCAACAATTATTAGGGTTAGCTAAAGATAGTTTACATATTTGACTATATAGCCCAATATAGAAGGTATGCATTCTACAATTATTAGCATATGATAGGGTAATGATATCCCTCGTGGAGCCATATGTTGTAATAGAAATTTTAGGCCTCAAATTGAGGAGTTTGGGCTTGATTCCTTCCATTCCCTGGACAACCAAAGACTTATTCATCAAAAATCATTTCTATAACATATCAACAAATATCCAAATGTTGGTTGGAAGGCTACCATGGGTGCCTTGTTTCCCATTTTTTTTGTGATCTAGATGAATCAAAATTTGGGTCAGTATTGTATTCATATGACACAGGGTTGATTCTTATTGCTACCGTCATACCTATAGGGTTCTATGACCTATCCTCCTCTCTGTAGACTAGATCATGACTGGGATATTGAACCTTGGATCTCTTGGTTTATGTAATTTTAAATCACTTTGATCATCGATTAAGCTTCCCCAGTGGGATAGTACCCTATTTTCCAGTTAAATGTAGGATGTGTTGCATTTTCTTTGTTTGAGATGTGTAGTAGCACAGTGGAAATGGAATCCTAGACCATAAAATGATAAGAATGACTTGGAGGTACCATGAAAGAATATAATTTGTGTACATCTATAGATACACCGAGGTTGAGTAAATATTATGTAGATATGTCACAATATCTTTTGTAAATGATAGGGGCATCGACTATCTCTAGTAGAGTCTAGATGATTACACTTGTTGGTTATTGGTTTCACATAGTACACAGTCAATTTCCATCTAATTAGGAGGTCACCTCGCTAATAAGTGTAATGATCATGAAAAATGAACTCATCAACTTTCGACACTTACAAAATCTACTAGTTTGGTGTGATAAACATGAGATAAGATCGATCAAAGATAATGTATTGGGTTTTTGTCTCTGACTATTCTGTTATTTGAAAATTGTTCATATTTTCTAGTTGATTAGGACAAGTTGATGATTACTAAGATAAAATGTATCCCTTATTTTTTCTTTTAGCAAGCATAGTCAATGTGGTAATAAAGAATAAGAAGATGCCACCAAGGATAAGATTTATAGAGACAAATATTGCAATGATGTTTTTCTAAAATTAACCAATGATGATCATTATCATGATAGTAAAGTAAAAAAGATATGACCGCCCAGGAAAAATGTAGACCCCCATAGTTGTTTATAATTTAACAGGGTTATGAATTAAGGATTTGATCCTATACTGCCCTTTGAAATAGACAGTTGAGATGAAATGCATCACCTCCTCTCATTTCAAAACTACAAAAGAGGGTCTCTACATTTTTTTTAGAATGAGTGTGCCAGTTTTCTAGGTATCCCTTCTCTACGAAGATAAATTTATTCCTCTAGGTTTCTGTTGAAGCCTTGAGAATCGTTGCTTCAACATGGGGGAAAACCACTCGGTCCGGACCTTGGTTGGCAGCTCCTTTTCTGTTTGGAATATTGGCTCTGACTGGGGATAATGGGACTAGTTTCCCAATCTATTTAATGATTGTGCTAATGGGGTGATATGTGATGTTTTGGAGTAATGTTTAATATAGAAGTAATCTAATCTAAACTAATAATCACATGCATTTTATCCTAATTTAAACAATATCTAATTATAATTATGCTCAGGAGTAAATTGATGTATGTGATCTACAATAATGTCTGAAAGCAATTGATAATAAAGATCATTCAATTGTGATGAGAAATGAATTCGTTTTAACAATAATCGTGTTGTATCAAAATTTAGCCAAAACGATTGTGAAAGATATATCACATAAGGAATTGCTCATGTATTCATCATAAAATATAGATCATCATCATACAGAAGTCCAATAATGGCAACCAAAATTTGAACTTTCATACATAAACAATTTGAAAAGAAATCATTGCTTGATACATAAGTAAAAAGGATTACAAGATAAAAGTACCATTTATAATACATCCTACTCATGTGCTTCAGCAATATTGATCTACTTTCAGTCCATTCAACACCATCTAAGAGTACAAAAGTGCAATTTTAGTAGAAGATGCTAAATCAGATAAAAATAAATCTTGTTCCATTAATTTCACCAGAACTTCCTCAAACAGATAGAAGTGCATGTTTTGAATATTGTTTCTGATAAAATTTCTGGACCCCTATCTAAATGCATGAGAGCGGTTTAAATACTTAAAATATAAAACTAAAAATAGATTATTACAAAAATAATTGAGGAGGTTTAAACAACCTGCTTCAAATTATGCAAAAATAAAATCAAAATAGAAATGAACATGGTGACTAGCTATCCTGCATTTGATTCTTCAGATCACAAATGCCCATCATGGGCTTGAGCTGTGTTGGTTGGCCGACATCAGCTTTCAACAGTCCAGTGAATATGGTATCGGTCAGTGCTAGCACCATTTTCTCCTTAGAAGTGGTTAGGCATCGCAGGGTCATCCACTGGCTGTGAGGTTTTACCAAATGTCGCCAGTATGCTTCCTAGTTTAGCCTGGTCATTTGCCTTATTACTTCTACTTTTTCTTTTGTTTCCTGTTTCCATTGTAGTTCAAGTTGTTTCGCATTAGGAAGAAAACATGGAATGGATTCTTCCACAAGGTTGGTGCTATGCAAATTTGCATTGACATTTTCTATGAAACTATTTGTCATTGTTGCCTTTTCTGCCTCTTTAAGTTGAGAATCCTAGTTTGCAAATAAGATTTCTTTGTGCAACTCTTCTAGCTTAGGCAAGTCAGCTTTTCTCCCATCTTCTGTATTCTGCCAGGTGATGAAATCAGAGACCCTTTTAAAGATCTCATCATATTCAAGTCTCATTTCCATGACTTGACTTGTCAATTTTTTGCTTGTTTCGCAATAAGAGTTCCATTGCGAAATCTTCTGGCATAATAATTCTTTCTGGTGCATCAGATGGGAGTTAAGACCGAGTGCTTCGGTAATAAATTGATCAATTTTTGGATCATATTTGTGTAGAACAATTATTTCATGTATTTGTGCTTCCTTATCTACTAAGCTAGTTTGATGTTCTATTTGCATCTGCTCGAATTCCCATTGTAACTTAGCTAACTGTATCTCTGCCTTCTGGTCAGATTTTGCTTGCTGTAATTGTTGTTCAAGCGAACAAAAATTATCTTCTTTTTCTTTAAGAGAAATTTGCACCTCTATTGCTTTGTCCATGGTCGTTGTAGCGTAGGCACCTGCAAACTGTGAGAGTCTAGTAAGATTGGCGGACGGGTCGACAGGTGAGTCTTTCCAGAGAACATCCATCGGTTCATTTTCAGGGGTAATAGTAGCTATAGAGTCCAACTTCCTTTTCTTCCTTTGTCTTTTAACAATAGCCTTATGTTGTGGGATATAAAACACATCTAGAGGGGGAATATCCTCTATTCTCAAAACAATTTCAAAGGTGGGGGTAACAGGGATGTGTTCTACCTCTTGAATATTTACAATCTCCTCTGTTGTAATTTCCTGAGTTGTTTTCTGTTGTGGAGTTTGCAACTCTGGCGTTTGTTCCTCTGTGTTGATCCTTTTATTAAAATTGTCCCATTCTTCCTCTAAATCAATTACCAGGGGTTTTATTTGCTGTGTGGAGGTGGCATGGATTTCAGCTTGTTTGCTAACTGAAGTTTCTTCAGCTATCTTCTGTGTAGATTGGGTTGTATCCTTTACTGACTCCCTACTTTTTCTTTCCCCATTTTGTGATGACTTCTCTCATTCCTTAGTAAATTTCTCTTGGGATTCTGCTCCAGAATCGGTTTTAAAATTCTCTTTGGATTCACCTTCTATACTTACACTGGGAGTAGGCTTCATTATTGGTTTAATCAATAATTGGTCCAATGGGACCTTTGATAACATCCTTTCTTTGTAGCTGTAAAAGTTTTCAAGATCTTCACGGTAAAAAATTAATTGTGCCATATGCTTCACCTTTGTGAAGGTGCTTTTCTGCAAAAATATTTCATCAAAGGCATCTTCCTCATTACTGAATACTTTTATTTTCACCAAAGTGGTGAAATCTTTGACAGTGTCGAACGAGTCATATTTCCTTCTAGGGAATTTAGATAGTTTCACAGATAACATATTCTTTGCTTCTTTAAATGCATGCCCTAGGTCATGTAATGAAATTTTCCACACTATAAAGGGAACATAGGCCAGATGGCCTTTTTTTATTCCTTTAATGGCTTTCTCATCCCTCCCTCACTAGTTGCTTGATAAGCTATCTCTCTAGCCATCAATTTGTCTAGAACATAGTGTGGGAGGACATGGGGGGAGGTGATGTTGCCAAATACCCTGATATACGTAAATGTATCCTCCCCAAACCATCTAGCCACTGGGAGGATATCTACTTTAGATTCTTGGGAAAACCTAGGGGCATATCGATTATAAAGCCACTTGTGAATAGGGAGCATAACTCCATGAAAAATCTTGAAAAAATGTGGTTAAAAGTTGGATTCCCACATGTCCTTATGGTATATGTGAATGGGGAGTGGATTTTGAACAGTCCACTTCCATCCCATGATAGAGAATTTCAAAACAAAATAAATTGCATTCATTACATAGGCGCTCATAAAAATGGAGGGTAAACCCTCAAAGAAACACTTCTTTTCCTTCTATACTCGATTATTGTTCTTGCTAAATTGTCAAACAAAATTTGTGCCCAATTCATTACAGTTGCGTTAATGGCTGCATCTATTAATGGCAACCATTCTGGGGAGAATTTAGTACTATCGGGTTTGATAAATAGTCTACATAGCATGGCCACTGCAAAACTATGAGGGGGACAAATAGACGAAGTAGTGTACATACCGTTTTTGTCTTTCGTGATTTTGTCCTCGATATTTGACTAGGTCTGGATGCAGTCCACTGGGTTGTCATTCTCTTTGGCAAACTTCTTGAAGAACTGCCTATTGTAGATGACTTGTGGCTCTGGTAGGTGGTACATAAGCCATAGGTTGTTTGGGGTAAAACATCCCATAACCTCTTGGATTCTTGTCTTCAATTCTCTGTCTGAGATGTCAGCTACATCAATAACCCATTTAACCATGTCATTATAAGGGATTATCTTCAGGCATGTGGCTATGTGGTGTAAAAATGAGCATGTTGTCTCTAACATGGAAACGTCTGAGGAATCACATTCGTCAACTGTAATCTTCATTTCCAGAATCCTTGGTTGCTCTTCCTTGAGTATATTATACATGGCCTATCATGTAAAGGTTCCTCCCTCTCTGTTGCATGTAGTATACATAAATAGAGGAGTCATTTTTGACTTCTCAGAGATGATTGTTTTTCCTTTCTTCACCATTTCTTTCAACAATTTTCTCTGTGGATTTTCCCTGAAAGTGAAGAACAACAGCTATCGAATACACAAAGATGATAATGAATGTAAAATGAAATAATGTGAATAACTCATAAAGGTGATAAAAGGAGTTTGATTCGAATGCACGTAAGAGGATATCATAATGCTAAATGGCTTTTCACACATAAATGCAGTTATCTCTTACTAAATGCCCAATAATGATTTGTTATCCCTTAGCTTTAATGCTCATAAATGTTTGCATCATAAAACAGGAAGAAAGGTTCTAGGGTGGAGAGTCTTTAAACTGCGATAATGGCGATTGTGTGGTTTGTGAAGCAATATCGCAGATCGCAATATCACATTATTCCTTTTCGCTTTTCTTACCTTCTATTATTTTTCTACAAGATGCAAGATGCGAGCCACTCATTTATCGTTTCAAAATGTAGCTACTTGCTAGGTTTTGCTATGTAAAAGACCCTTTTTAATGAGTGGCAGACCTAAAACATTTGCTTATGATACATTTAAGGAGTGGGTCCATGTCTTGATCACGTTTCGCAATATCGGTTGGTGGTAAGTTTGTGATGTTTGTTTGAATGCACGAAATGTGATGTGATAAAGGTTATAATGCCATCACAATTTTGTGTCTCGCATGTTTCGAGATAACCTTTTTAAGGCGAGTCCTTTATGAATGGCAACATACAATGTGAGACTCAACTTTTGAAGAAAGAGCTTAAGGACTTAGTTTATGTCATAATAATGATAGTTTTGAGCATAGAGTTCTTTTTTAATCATTTTAATTGATTTGGAGGGTTAGAAAGATCTTTTTATGATGCTTAATCATGATGTATGTGGGAAGGTAAACATTTAGTAGTTCTCTAGAAAAGGTGGGGGGGTGGGGGGGGGGGGGTGTTTGATTGATATCTTTCTTTATTCCAAAAATAAAAGAAATGCCTAAATGTTAAGTTTTGTTTTTGGATGGAAATTTTGAAGGGTCCCCATTTATTAACGTAATATTAACTACTATCATTAATAAATGGGGGTTTGTTGAATAACACAACAGTTTGGAAGCACCACTTGCAACTACCCATCTATCTCATGAATTAACTAAAATTCTATCTCAATCTTTGCAATCAACAACAAGGATATTCCAAGGAAGAGGTACATATATAAGAAAGGTTGAATATATCGTATGCGAAACAAGAGGATCACTCTATACAAAGAGATAAACAAATTGGTCAATCCACTGACACAAAAAACTTGAATATGTCGCATTTGTAAATTTATTGGCAATGAGTTCCATCCTTATAGGATAACAGTGCATGGTTGCGCTACCAACAAGAAAAGTTCAATCACAAATTTTGATACTTTGGGGTTTAGTCACATGATATTGTATGTGTAACTTCATGCTTCAACTATAGTGTGACCTAAATGTGTTTGCATCAACGATGTCAAATTAGTTTGGTGTATTGATGGTCAATCCTCTTCATATGGAAACTTCTCTTTTAATGGTTTGAAGCTCTGTATGTGTTAGGTGGAATTTGATTAAAAAATTGATAATCCATAATAGCAATCATGACATTTGAAGTATCTAAAAAAGAGAGAGGACTAATACCATTGTTTTTAGAAAATAAATAGGAGTAATCAATATACCTACAAGTGATAGGAGATTTCAAACATAGTAGACTGAGCGAGTGGAAAAATTAGTTTGTGTTCTATTATTCAATAGAAAGTCATATTTTATTTAACAAATTATGTAACAGACTAAATGTTAACTAATTTTAACCTAAAATGATTTAAAGAATGGTTTCATAACTAATGAAAGTTATGTTTCCATCAGTGATAAAATGAGATGAGAGGGGACTTGAAATGGGGGATTTGATCATTTTGGGAGAGAGAAATATGTAATATGACACTGAAAGCCGTGAGCATTTTTTTAAGAAATATATACAGATTCCATTTCTCAAATTATATTGTAGTCAATATTTTTCTTATGTGTATATGTAGCCTATTTATAACATGTCCCTTCTTAGTTGTGTTTTAGAATTTTTGAGATAAATTATTATGTTCAAGAATGCCCAAAAGCCCGCCCTTGAAACGTATCCTGTTTTAATGATATAATATTTTATTTTATTTTTGCAAAAGATTAAGTTTTTTTCAAACACACCTTTCGATTTTGTGGAATTAATACATTATAACTTCAAATGTTGGAGAACATAGAGTTACCTTCCACTAAAGTCTTGAATGTTAAATGTAATTACTCTTGGGCTTCTAGTCTCTTGAATTATTTTTTTCTTGAGGGACAGGTCCTTACCATTCATTTTTATATCAGTCTTTAATGTTGATTATGTTCGTAGATTTTGAGAAGGAAAGAAAGGATTTTTTTGGTTTTGAAGTTTTATTATAGTCCCACTAATTTATTGAATACCTATTCTTTTTTTAAAGTTAACCCAAATATTTTGATGCCTAGGAACTAATTCCTCTACAGTCAGTAATTTTCTCTAGGGCTATAGTAGGGTTCATAGACAATCAAAAAAAGAACTTGTATTATGGATCTTGCCACCTAATGAATATTTCCCACTACTAGAACTTCCATCAGCAATTGGTGGAAATCCTTGTGTTACATAACATGTTACTCCCTGAACTTCACTTAATGATGATCAGTTCTTTGGTAACTAGAAAAAGATAGTGGGTCACATATTTCAAGACACATAAAATTATGTTAAATATTAATGGAATTAATCGCTGATTAGTGGAATTTAAAGTGTCATGAAATACATGACACATCAAATTCTACTAATCAACAATAGGATTTTTCATAAACTTAGGGTGGAATTTGTATGGTTGCAGAAAAATTTAACACAATGAATTCTTTCAAAAGTAAATGGGATTCTTGTATGAAGTATTTGTTATATTATATTCATGAATAATACCATGTGTTGTACATTGAATCAAGCACAATGGGGTGAAAAATCACCATGCTTAGTCGATTTAGGGGTAGTTCCCTAGAAAATAGAAATTAACATTTTTTTGCATCTATTTTCTGTGGCGTTGGCAGACAATTTTTTATTTTAGCAAATTTATGGGACATGTTGTTTTAGCCATGGATTTGTAGTTTCATTCAAGGAAATATGGTTTCATTATAATCCAATTAAAATGGATTCATGGTTTATGGATGTTGTAGGATACATATATTATATTGTAATATTGTAAAAATGAGTATTATGAAAAAAACAAAAAATCTCAGTGTCAATCTTGATGCTAAAATATCTTTGTTAATGTGTGTGTGTGTGTCATTGTATATTTCTATATTATAAGAATATTTTTCTAGTAATTAATTATAGAAGGTTAACACCTACTTTTTGTGTTAAAGCAATTTTAGATACAAGGAGATCCTTTGTGATAAAGGTTTTTTCTCAAGGCTATGGTAGACATTTTTATAGTGGGAGATATATAGAATTGATTCTTATGGTGAAGGAAATGGATACTAATTCAAACATAGATATCAAGAAATTAAATAGGTAGAGATTTTAGCTATGGAAACTCAAAATATAATATTTTTTGGTGGAAAAGTTCAATGTATCACTTTGGATCTAAGTATTTATCTAATGGGCATGTTGATAAATAACTAGGCCAAGTCAGATCAAAAGGAAAAGAAAACAATATGGTTGTGTCTATTAGATTCAATATTACTTAACGTTTTAGGAGAATGTACATAAAATACATTTTGGAAAATTTAGGTTCTTTGTATCAATCTATGTCCTTGGTGAAAAAATTATTCCAATAGAAAAAATTGTATAACCCAAGGATGAAGGATAGAGACTCGATGACAAAGCATTTAAAAAAAATCCATATTATTGTATGTTATTATCTATTAATATTGAGATTTCATAAGAAGATAAGAGGACCATTTTTTTGTGTTATTTACCACACGAATGGGATATTTTGGTTGTTTCTATAGGTAGTAATGCAACTACATTGATTTTAAAATATATAGTCTCATCCCTGTTATGGGAGGAGATAAAATGGAAAAATATGGAAAGTCAAAACATAAAAGCCTTACATGTAAGAGGACACATAGAATAGATATAAAAATAAGTCCTTAGGTCGAAGATCTAAATCTTGAGGAACAATAAATATCTATCGAAAATCATAAAGGTATGCTGGAAATGTAGAAAATAAGGTAATTACAAGAAAGAATGTAAATCCAAATTTGGAGAAAAAGGAAGGGATCAAATAATGTTCCTTATATAAAAAGAAAAAAACCTCCTAAGATAGAGGGATGTGCACTTAGCTTCTTTAAGTACACATGTATAGCATGATGCATGGTTGGGAAACTCTAGGTTATCCTTTCATATGACTCCTCATAGGGAGTGGTTTTGCAGATATGAAAGATGTGGCTATGGTGATGTTTTCACAAGGCATGACTCCATAGCTAGAGTCATAGGATGATGAAAATCCAAGTTGAAGCTTATGGGTGGAAGGATTATAACACTCCTTGGTGTTATAAAAATCCTTATATTGTCCAAATTTTTTATTTATGTAAGAAACATGATTCATATAGGTGTAAAAATAGTGTTTGAAAAGCATACTTATGGGATGGTTGAAGGAAAAATGGTATTTATTACGGGAGTTTAAAATGGAAATATGGATAATATTTTAGGAAGCACTATTACAGATGGTTGCAACAATTCCATTATTCCTGATAGTGGAGTTGAAGAAGGAAAAAAACATATAGTCTATGCACATAAAACTCTATTGTGGAATAAAGGACTAAGACATATAAAAAAGAAGTTGAGTACTACATGGTAATGGTGTGGTGAAATTATGTCCAATTTATCTCTATATTTTGATTTCTATGAAAAAAATTATATGGGAAGAAAAAATAAGATTCTCCTCTGGTGTTAAAAGGGCAGAGAGAATATTAAAGTTGGTGCACAATGATGTGTTTGGACTTGTGTTGATTCCATCACTAGGTAAACCTATGTGCTATGTATCATTTATATATGACTTCTTGAGCAATACATGGATGCATTTCCCTGGGAGTAAATCTAAATCCTTTGAAAAATTAAAATAGTATAATGTTCTTGTGGAAAATAAGACAGAGAAGAAAATTAACGTGTCTGTTGAAGCATACAATTTTAGAGCTTTTTAGTTTGCACTAGTTTTATTTTTGAAGTTTATTGTGGTCAAAAGTTTGTTTTGTATAAAATAAAATTGGAAAAAAATTATAATTTTTGACATGATTTGGTGATTTCCATAGCCAATTAAAATATATGTTTCATTACTTGGCACATTGTTAGTAGATGCATATAGAGCGCTCTGAGTTATTTTAGCCCCCCGGTCTACTTCGTGGTTAGTAAAAGGGGAAGGGGGATGTATGAAATGATACCTAAGTGGTATAATGTTGAGGGTATGTAGGATGTATATAAGCATTTTGGGCCCCTCTCCCTAATAGAGCAAAACCACCACTGTACACCCCTAAATGTGCTTTGATGAAATGATGTTACAATAGGTTATAAATAGTGCACCCAACAATTAGGTTAGGTCATACATAACCAAGCCTTGAGTTCAAGGCTCCAAATTAAATGGTATGTAGGTTTCAGTCCATATGGATCCATGTAGGCATGATGTTAGCATAGTATGGAAATAAAAATATGGATTGATTTTAATGTGTCTCCATCCAATAAAAAGACACCATATTTGTAGGAATTAATTGATTAATTTTCAGAGAAAAAGGGAAAGTATCATTTCATTTCCTAACTATTTAAAATAAAAGAAAATTGAAAGACAACAAACAACACGTATTCTATTATGTGACCATTTCAGGTCACCATCAACCGTATTCAGTTGTTCTCTCAGGTAATTTTTAATATTTATTATAGTTTGTCCTAGGGGGCAGCTCAATTGGTGATCGAAGTAATGTGAAATTTGTGAAAACTTGTTGGAGGAAAATTTTAAATAGTTAAGGACCCAGGTTTAGCCTAAGTTGCCAACAAAGGAATTCATTGTAGTCTATCTCTTCACCGTAATTTCCACTCCCTTTTTCAAAGGAGCATCTTAACCGACGCGAGCCAGAACCACAAAAAGTGAAGGGATTCTAGATTAATATCATAATGTAATTCACATCAAGATCAACTATCATCGATGAAACTATGCTAGGATGGAAACATGTGGCCATTACAAAATAATTCATAAAAGTAATTATAAAAATAAAATAAAAAAATTAAAGGGGCTCATTCATTCATCACATAATCACAATATCAACACATAATTTCACAAACTCCAGTTTATTAAAAACTTCAGTCATTACATCAGAGATCAGACATATCTATGGGACTCTATTACTCAAAATATTACATCAACCTCTACAAAACATATGTTAGATATTCTATGTAAACATAGAGATCTACGACACAAAATTCACTAATACAGAGACTCAACCTATATGGATAATTTCTACTGAATTTTCTCCTCTATGAATTCCTCTATAGGCACACTCGCTTGATTTGGTATTCTTTACTAGCTTCTTGATCCCATGTAGATTTGGTGCCTTTTTCCCAAAATCCTGGAACTGTTTCCCATTTTTCTTCTTGATTTCTTCAAACTTGATTCCACTTTCCTACCTCTGTAGTGTAATTCCTCGATTTTCGGTTGCGCAAGTTCCAATACTTTATTTATATGTTGATTTGATACTTCTGGTGGTTTGTTTCCAACCACTTTTTTCATTTTCCTTCCGCAACTATTCTTTACTGCATTTTCCAAAAATGAAGTACCCAATAGGCCCTGACCACAATCTATTGACTCGCCCTCGAGTCAATGTGTTGTTGACACATCTAACACTTGGCTCGATTTCTTCAGTAAGGGTTGGATGTCTTCTTCTGTATTTGTGGGACACTTGTGTGAGGAAGAAGGAACATATTTAGTGGAATCTCTGGGGCGCATCACATTAAAATAATAGAAGTCTTGATCATCCTTCTTCCACACAATTACGCCAGGCCATTAAAGAACCTTGTTATGGAATTCATTCTCATTGAGATAGAAGGAAAACTTGCGCATGGAGAAGGTTTCCTGGTGAACATTCATTGGTTGAATATAACAATGACTATGGCTAATCCCAAACCAAATATGGTGAGAATATTGGTCCAGGAGTGGAAAGGGAACTCTCAAAACTTTGTTGGTAACATCGACCATGTTATTGTGCCAATGCCCAAAGGTAATGTCATTAAAATCAGGATTGGTTGTATCTTCAATGTTGCACCATAGAGCATATGCATACGTGAATGGTTCATATTTAGGAACAGGTGTTAATTTTCTTCTGTTGGGTGTGCACCATTTGTACATGGCAAGAGGAATAAGTAGATACCCAAATATAAAGTAAGTGGCCCTTGCATATACATCTTTTGCGACTTCAAATAATTCATTAAGCGGGTAGTTGGACCAATTTAATTGATCTCCTCAAACATGGGCCTTGGCAACCCAAATTGTATCTAGAGAACATTCCCCTTTGATGAAATTTTGCATGAGCTTTTTGGAAATTATAGCATTGGCAACCTTAATAGGATGATTATTTATCATCTCAATAATAGCTCATCATCCCTTTCTTTCAGTACCATATGTTTTATAGAGGCTATTCTCATCCTTCTTCTAGCCCCACTTGGAGACCTTCTGTAATTTTGTATTAACATCGGAGCCATAGGTGAGAGTCTAGTGAGTGCATCAATATCCTGAAAATAAATCGATTATTCTTGGTCCAACCATAGAAAACCTCCATGAAGGCGTCTGATTAGGAACTTAGTTCACCTCATGACCTCCCCTGTGGTACTAGAGACAGACAAATCATGCAAAATCAATAAGGAGAACTACTCTAATGGGAAAAGTTCAACTTTGGTATTGAGATTAGATAGGGAATCAAGCCCAACATTTGGCCTCATGAAAACTTTGATGCAGAGGGAGTGGAAAACTTTAGGGTCTAAGAGATCATTATCGACTAAAGTATCTTTGTCATATTTTCCAAGGAGGTCATCACAGGAATTAATACGAGTGTTGATAGGGAAAAGAGACACAATCATTTTAATGGTGTGACCCATGGTATCAGAGGGGAAACTATAAACAAAATGAACAAGAGGGAGATAACAAACTGTAGGTTCAGCATAACATGACACAAAATCCTAGGTGATAAACTGGGGAAATGCTAAGTGGAATGACATGCGAAAGACAATGATCAAGGGTTATATAGAGAGGTGTACAACATAAGGTTGAAATGACTTCACTGTTACTCTATGGATATGCACTACACCCAAAAATCCCTCATGATTATGTAAAACTTCTCCACATGCTTTAATAACTTAAATGACTGACACTTCAAATCAAGGAGTAATGGGAAATCTTATCAATAGGTGAACAGATCAGATTGTGAACTAACAAATACAAGCCTAGACTTAATGACTGACAAGACAAGTATTAAAATCAAATGACAAAATAGGATGCATGAAAAATCTCCTTGACCACAATCACTTGCAGTGGGTTGCAACCCGGAAGGCCTTATTGACCTAATAACTAGAAAATGTTGACTCAAGCTAAAACTGAAGTAACTAACAAAGGAATGAACACTAACTATAAAGAACTTAACTACTCTCAAAACCTAACTAGTACTCCCCTTTTAAGAAATCACATTAATCATAAATTGATGAACTAAAATAGGGCTTTAGGAAAGCAGTGTTCACCCAAAACAAAAAAAGGATGCCATCTAATTGAGAAAGCTTGATAGCTCCAAAACTTTGAATTTTTGCAACATAAAATGGACCAAGCCAGTGCATTTGGAGCTTACCAGGATGCTTGAGGTACTTACTATCATAAAGTAACACATGATCCCTAACATAAAATGACTTCCTCTTGATGTGATGATCATGTCAAGTATTTTGTATTTCTTTCTCCACTATCTGGTGAAAGTCGCCAAGGAAGCATTTTTTAGCCAATTTCCATAATTCCTGCAACCTTTCTGGGATTGATTCATCCTCAGACATCTAGGTAGCATGAGAAATAAATAGGTTATGAACTCTAAATTTTTCTAGAACCACTACTTAGTGCCCATAAAACAACTAAAAAGAGGTATATTTATGCAATCTCTTGGTTGTAGTGTGGTAAGCCCACAATGTCATTGGAACCCATTCATGGTAATCATCCCTATTCGTAGAGAAAAAATTAGTAATACCTTTCTCCAATATATTATTAAACACTTCAATAGTGCCATTTTCATATGGGTGATAAGGACTACTCTTGTGGTGTTGTATCAAAAATTTATATGCAATGTCCAGACTGTCTCATTAATGAAATGGGACCCTTGATCACTGGTAACACTTCGAGGACATCCAAATATGGTGATTATGTTTTCAAAAAATAATCGTGTTTTTGTATCAGGAGTGTAGACTTTAATAGGGATTTATTTTTCCCAAAAAGTCAAATAATATGTTGCTGTGATGATATATCGAGTGTAGGAGTGGTGAGAAGGTAGTTTGATTGGTCCAGTGAAATCAATGGACCATTTTGTCAAATGCCTCTAGTGACCAAACTAGATGCAAAGGAACCTCATATTTTCATGATGGTCAACCAACCCTTTGGAAAATATTACACCGGTTAGCATATTCCTTAGAATCTTTCAACAAAGTGGGCTACCATAAACCAACTTGTAACAACTTACGACTAGTAGCCTTTCCTCCAACATGACCTCCAGCAACATTTGCATGGCATTCCCATAAAATTTTATCTCACTCATGATTCAATACATAACACCTTAAAATATGATCAAGTCCCATTTTCTATAAATGTCCTGTAATGAATTGATAATTAGTGACACGAAAAATGATATTTTATCTCTACGTGGATGTATATTTCTCCAGGTATTGACCTATTGTAAGAAACAATTCTATATCTTCCAAAAAATATGGAATTGCTTTAATGTGAAATAAGTGAACATCCAACAGCTAGTCATCAACTGATCTCCCTGATTCCTCTGATTCAACATGAGACAAATGGGCAAGACCTACATTTGTTCTCCCTATATTAACAATAACTTCAAAGGTGAACTCCTGGGATAACAAAATCCAATGACAGATTCTTCCTTCTAACACTGGCTTGTTAACCAAGTACTTCAATGTTCAATGATCTGTAAAGAAATTAAATGGTCCTCCCAATAAATAATGTCGAAACTTTTGGAGGGAATACACCATAGAAAGAGCTTCTCTATTTGTAATTACATAATTATTCTCTACAGTAGAGAGTTTGTGGCAAGAAAAATAGATGGAATGATCCAAATTTCCCTGTCTAGGTTGTGTCATGATAGCTCCTCATGAAATCCAATGCATTGATATGCACATGGAATTCCTTATTCCAATAGGGATAGACCAAGATAGGGGAACTTGCAAGTTTCTCTTTGAAGGTGTCAAATTCTTAAACACACTCCGTAGACCATAAAAAACCTTTTTTATTTCTTCAAAATTTCTCCAAACGATGCAGTGATTAAAGAATAATTCAGAATGAACCTGTGATAATACCTCGTATGTCCCAGAGTTGACCGCAACTACTTCACAAAAGTTGGAGGTGTCATATTTAATATAATTGTGATTTTATCAAGGTCCACACACAAACTTTCCTTTCACACTATGAGGCCCAATAAGGTTCCAAAGGGAACAAAAAAAATAATTTCCTCAAGTTTAAAGAGATTTGAAGCTTCCTACATCTATCAAACATTACCCTTAACAAGCTAGAATGTTTTTTTAGCAACTGTAAATTGTCCATTTGTCCATGTAAGCCTCAAGAAATTTGTAATAAAATTCAAAATAATATATCACAGTTCATCAAAAGATTGTAGGAGCATTGTTTAAATAAAATGGCATGACATTATATGCATAATATCCCCATTCAGTGGTAAATGTGTCTTTCTTCTTGTCCTCCTCTGCAATCTTGAATAGATGATAACCCGAGAATCCATCCATAAAAGAGTAGGCCTCATTACTCGCAATATTTGATGAGCACCAATATTGCAGCAAGAATGTTGTAACTCCTGGGGCTACCATCTTTACTTTATCAACTCGGGTTCGTATAAACTTGGAGTTGCCAGTTTTGTATATGCAAGTAAAAGTGATGGTTCTTCCCTTTTGTCACTGTTCAGATAGCAAGATACCAATAGGGTTTTTCAAGCCAGACTTCTATGGTTTCAAAAGAAGCTTGATTACTAAGGAGGGAAAGACAAATCTACTCTAAGAGAAAGCTTGTCTACTGCAATAAGGAAAAAGATTGAAATCCCATGCTAAAATCACACCATTTTCTAACTAACTACTAGAGAATATGCTTTAGAAAGAATTCGAAGTTAACATGTATGACACTCCACTGTCCTAAGCATGTAAGTTCAAAACATCAAACATTACTACTGTGCATGTAAATGACTAAAATAAATTTGTTTTTCTTTTTATCTTTTTTTATGGAAAAGTGTGAAGGCTAATCTCTTTTGGTGATGTGGTAGGTGGCTTAGGAATGTTGGAGGATGGTTGGGAGGTTTAGGAGACCCTTATGTGACCTTATATATCTTCCTAGAGGATTTTCCCTCAATTCATCTTCAAAACAGGCCACTACAAGAAAACCTACAAGATGTCCTAAAAACCTACAGGATTCCCTGTATTTCTACAGGATACAACCGAGAGAAAAATGATGGGTGCTAAAGGTGATGGAAGGCTTAGGGAAGGTGGTTGGTGGATGGAATGAAGCAAGAAAATTCCTAGGATCACTTAGAACTCAAAACCAAGGTTGGGAGATGGTTGTATTTGCTCAACCTGCTTGGAGAAGTTTCCTTGTAAAATGATGAAATTGGTGAGGGTCTTAGTGAAAGAAAGGAATGGTCATGGATGGATGAATTTTTAAGGAAGTTCTTGGATATGAGATATATATTTACTTATGAAACACCTACACTGCATCAAATATTGATATTTGCCCAAAAATCATGTAAACAAGGTGAATTTCAATAAGCTAGGAAAACAAAGTCCAATGAGCTAGTTGTCTACTTCATGCATGTGGAAAACTTGCAGAATAAGATGGAATCATTGATGAGATCTATTGTAAGGCTGAAGATGGAAGAAATGATGAGTAGGTCCTACTCTTGCAACTTGATCAAAATCTGGCTTAAGTACATAAAACTCTAAATTCTATGAGAAAGTAGAATTATGTCATTTTGGGACAGCATAGAAGTCCTTTCCTCAAATCATGGTCCCTAAAGGGAGAAGTGAGGAAAAAACACCTATTGACATATTTTTCATGGTTCTTTATATCTTCTAAACTACTATTGAAGTAAAGCACAAATGGAAGCAAACTAATAAACAAACTAATCAAATCTACACTACTTGCAATGAAATACTTCTAAGGACAATTTAACCATGAATCTATGAAATCAATCTAAGCATACAGATACAAGAAGAGGAGTATTTGCTGCTAGGGTTGGGTCCTAACCCAAGAGCTTCAGCCCTCTGAGTTAACTCAATACTAGATCAAGAAAAAGTTCATTGTCATTATCAAAACAGAAAATTACATAGCAATGTCTTCCACAAGTCTAGAGCTAAAAAATAACTAGTGTTTTTACAACCAAAAAAATTGAATCCTAATGAGGCTCTAGGTCCCTTTGTTTATACAAGTGAAGTTTCCAACGACTTCCTTAAATCTGGGGAGGCTTGACTCCCAAACTCGAGATAAACTAACTCTTTGACTGTCACTTTCTCGGCTGCCTTTTGATCTTCATGACTTGGCTGCTTGTACTCCGAGCTAGTGAGACTGATGGAGGAATATTCGAATGAGCGAGGAGTAAATGAGGAGGATTTACCTCCTATAATCTCTCTTCCTTGTCCCATTTGAGTTTCATCCTTTAATCTTGCAAAAATTCCCTAATTTCCTCTCACAAACATTCATTCAATGCACATTAGTCCACTGGGCGTAATATCTCAGTTTGACTCATCTCATTAAACAAAATATAATCAAAACATGTAATAAATTGTGAGAAGAGTTGATTTGACAAATCTAGGAGGTGAATTAAGGTCCATATAGTTACCCAATGATGAGGCCCATCATCACCCCCAGCTGAAAGTGTTGCTCATCCTCTGAGAAACTCAATCAATATCCATATCTTTTATAGCCCTGATGGCCTCCCTGAGATCCCATGCTTCTGATGTGGTTTCCTCTTCTTGTGCATAGAATCCTTCCTTCCTTTCTATCTCCTCCCACGGCTTTCTTTCTTACTATTCCTTCCTTCCTTCTAACATCCCCAAGAGTAGTGGTGGATTGAGTCTCAAGCCAATCCAATTGACGTTGAGCATTTGGATGGTTTTATTGTACATGGGTTTCCTGTTCAGTGCTTCTCTAATTCTTTGAGGAGAATGGTACTCTCTGATTTTCATGGAAAAGCATTCCATCTCCTTTGGTAAGCTTTCATACTGTCATCCCCTAACAGCTTGAACATATCCTCAAAATGTGTAATTGCTTGCTCTTGAGCAGTAAGATACCTGGGTGCAAGTTGAGGATCATTTGCAATTAAATTATGTGTGCTGATGACAACCATTGGATTTGATTGCTCGACTCTTAGCATGAGAGGATCTATTTGTTCCCTTGCCAATATCTTCTTCATTTCTAGAGCCCTTGCTTCCTCATGGTTCATCCATGATGCTAAAGCCATCAACTGTAAATCCCCTAGTTTTGCATTAGGATCCCATACATTCAAATCTGTGACGGCCATGTTATGCAAGTAGAACTCAGACATCTTAGCCCTATCCTCCGATCTGCTTTGATCACAAAGATCAATGAATTGTCTATAATACTAGAATGGTATAGTGTCTCTCTGTGCTAGGGTCTTGATTTGGAACTAAAACCACTGTTCCTTAAGGTATAATGCATAGGACTTAGTTGGCATCCTTCACTGGATTTCCTCTAAAGATAGACTGGCCATGGTTGCCAATTGATTCTATTTTTCTTGCAACTGTCCTTTTAACCATGCATTTTCTACCTCCAACTAAGTTTTCATTATGGCCTCTCTGTCCCTCAGGTTTCTTAGTTCTATGCCGATCTCCTTGATATTTTCCTCCATGTGACCTATGTCCTCCACTCCCTTGGACTTGGAAATCTGCATCCATCTATGTGTTCTTTCCCTTTTTTCTCAAGCTAAAAGAGTAATGGGATGGAAAAATTTTGTGGAATGACCCTACCCCCTTCAATGAATCTGTAGTAACAGTCAAGGTTAGGTTGAGGACTAGGTTCCCTTAGCTCTAGGTGCTCCTTCTTTGGTTCTTGCTGCATACTCCCTTCCTTATCGAATTTTTGAGTTTCTTGTAGGTTTAGCATAGTTTCCTGTAGGATTGCCTCTGCTTCTTGTAGGTCCTGTTGTGTATCTTGTAGGATGTCTTTTCCTTTTGATGAGGTAGATCTAGTCATATGACTTCTCACATTAGTGATAGGAGACTTAGGGGAGGTTTGTCCTGAGGATACTTCTCCTTGAGTCTGTATATGAGGAGCCATCTTCTCCTGTTGTTTAGGTGAGTCTTCAATAACAATGGGAATCTTGGTGGGAGTTTGAGGTTTTCCCTCCCTTATTCTTGTACTTTTTCTTCTTCTAAAGTACAAAGGAGTTTGTCTCTGTCTTTTGCATTTCTGTTTGATAAGGGTGCTAAGGGGTAGTTGTTGCCCCTTTCTTAGTGGGTTCTAGAGCCACCCTGGGTGACTCCTTGTCTTTTGCCTCCTCTTTTCCATTTCCCTTTTCATCTTTTTCTTTCTCCTCTTCTTCTCCCTCTAGTTCCTCACCTTGTTCATCAGTTTCCTCCTTGGCATCTTCTTTTGTTTCTTCACCACTTTCCTTCTCTTTATCTTCCTCTTCTTCCTTATATATTTCCTCTTCATCCCTCTCTGCTTCTCCTTCATCTGTTTCAGTCCCTTCTTCATCCATTTCACTAGTAGTAGGGCTCTTGTCATATTCGAGGGCTTTTATATCCTACTTTGTATGCATGTCTCTGAAAATTTCCCATGTGATAGGAATTCTAAGGTTGTGGAGGGCATCTTCTATGATGAGTCTAATTAACCCATGATGGACCAGTTGCTGGTAGTTTCCTTCCTTCACCTTCATGCTCATATCTATTAGTGATTGAATAAGGAAGTAGGGTATGCTGAGTCTGGATGACGAGGTGTATCTGCTCCAAACCTCAATTCATCAAGAAGCCTAAAGTGGTATCCATATACCACACTATCCCTACCTTCACATGATATATGTTTTATAAGGTGGTAGCTTATTTCATTCCAGGGGTATGGTAGGCTTGATCTTCTTACTCCATTTTTTTCTTCCATGGCCTCCTCTCTCTCTAAAAAGAATTTCTTCTTTGCAGTTTAGCTATTCTCCTTGTCTTCCTTTCTCCGAGGGACTCCTAAGGGGAGTGTGGTAATTCTTCTTATGATTTTATGGGTGAGATCTACGGAGAGGCCTCTCACCGCAACAGTGGCATGGGTCCTAGTTAGTGGAATGAGGGAGAGAGAAAAATCTCTGGCTACTTCATCATCATAACCCCTTAATTTCTCAAATAAGCCCATCCAATTATGCCTTGTGAGTATGTCTAGCATAGAAGGGTGTTGGTGAATCCTCACATTTTTTATGGGCTCCCTTCTATTAAACCCCCCTGTCATTTTTTTGGCAGATGGAGGAGTATATATGTCTAATACAAAATTCTAATGAAGGAAATTGAACTGAAATTTTTGTGGATACAATTCCCTTTTAGTGCAATCAATTTCAACAAACTAGAGGATTTTTTTGTTCCTTTCACTTGGAAAAGTAGGAGGAAATGTAGAGCCTATCTCCTTACAATGCTTGATGTAGCCAACCCCTATTTTTCTCCCTCTAAAAGTGCTCACTGCCAATCCTGTAGACTGCGTGACTGTATCTTGTAGGATTCCTGTAGGATCCTGTAGGATCTTGTAGGTGGTCTTGAGTAGGGAAAAAATGAAATTTACCTCTCCTGTAGACTGTTGGAGGGTTGAGAGTGACTTTTCTAGTGTGAGCCTCGATAATGTGAACGCATATATGGATGGGGATCAAAGTTTATTTCCTCTTATGGTTGATTCGAGTGAGGTGGTGTGTTGGCAGCCAAGGTACGAATATCTATTTTTGGACCGTTGGTCCCACTACCACATCATCATTCTCCTCACCTCGTAATCAACTCTCATTTTGGGACATCCATAGTCTTAACTGCTTTTGACCTCATCCTCCTTTGTTTGACTTAAATGTTGCCATGTGTGTGAGGACTAACTGTTTTGTCCTCATTGAATAAACAAAGGTGGCCAAGTTAACTAGCCACCTTTCTCTTATAAACCAACTCATTCACAATTTTTACATATTTTGATCACATTATGAAAATGAGAGAGTGGAAGCGAGATACTTACCTATGGTAACAATACCTTGCTACCGTTGTTAAAGAAATGAGGTCTTCGCTGTGTGTTGGTTGCATGTGATTTCTCTTTTTTATCGTCCTTTGATGATTTTATTTGATGTGAAGGTACCTCGTGTTGCTGATGATGATGCTACTGCTACTTCTAGGCTCTGGAGGAGCTTCTTATTCCTCTGGATCTCCATGCTTGAAACTTGCTGCAACCTATGATTTCTGTTATGTGGGATAGGCTGCCATAAGATTTCCTACAGGATGTCGTGTAGTTGCTTCTCCCTCAAAAATTTTAATCATATTCTATTGTTCGGACCTGAGGATGACTAGCATGGGTAGAGAGGATGTCTATGGGGTTTTGAATGATGAAAATAACCTTCAGCTGTTGTCCCCTTGCTCTCTATCTTCATCTTTTTTTCTCTGTGTGTTTTTTTTTTTGGAAAACTGTAATTTTTTGGAAACTGGTTTTTTTTTTTATGAATGCAAGGGCCGATCATGGTGGAGAGAGGTATGGTAATGAGATGGTGATCTAGGAATTTATTTATTTGACATGCACAAGCCATTTCCTTGCTCTAGGGTCACTTCCTTTAGGATTCCCAAGCAACTGTAATTCCTACAGGATCATCCTGTAGGTTTTTAGGGGATCCTGTAGGTTTACAAGGAATCCTGTAGAAAACACAGAACCCTTGCAAATTGAGGCAAATGAGTGAAAAAAATGAAAGGAATGGTGGAATGATGAAGGATAATGAATGGAGAAATAAAAATATGAGCTGAATAGGTCCCTTTTGATTCTCCATTATTGCTCTGATCGTCCTCCTGCTGACCTGCAAACAATATTTTCATAATTTTTCTTTTCTCTTTTTTTTATTTATATATTTTTTTGAAAAACAACTAGTCTGCCTCCAAGTGGTTTTCATCCTAGTTGCTTACCCTAGGCGCCTCAAGAGAGGTTTTCACCCAGGGATCTTTTTATTTCTCTCCTTTTTTGTTGTTTTGACACCATTGGGCCACCTCAAGAGGTTTTCAGCCCAACAATGGGACTCAGGTGCCTCATGGAGGTTTTCACCTGAGTCTCCTTATTTTATTTTTATTTTTATTTTCTCAGCGACTTGATGATGTAGGAGCTGAGACATGCTCCACCACCATCACTATTTTGTTGAGAAAAAATCAATGAACTCTTGATTTAACAATGGCCTTTTGTAAACTTTCAATTTGTGCCCATTAACAAGTAAAGGAATGGCCTCTGCATCTATGGTTCTGATCTACACTGAACCATTATCATGACATTTCTCTATGACATAAGGCCCTAACCATCTAGTCCTTAACTTTCCCTTAAAGTCTTTATATCTGGAATCATATAAAAAAGCCCAATCACCTTCTTGAAATTGCTTGTCCTTGATGTTCTTGTCATGATAGATCTTCCTCTGAATTTGAGTTACTCTGTGTGTAGGAGGGCCTACATTCTAAACTCATCTAACCGATTCAACTGGAGCAATCTCTCTTTTTGTGCACTACTGAGATATAGATCTAGTTTGGCTACCATCCTCAATGTATTGTACTCAAATTCAATGGACATCAGGGCCTTTTTCCCATAGACCAACTCATAGGGTGTGAATCTAGTGGTGGTCTTCCAGGTGGTATTGTAGGCCCAGGTGGCCTCAACTAGTCTATCTGCCCAATATTTTCTACTGCTTCTAACCACTTTGGTCAGGATGCCTTCCAGTGCTCTGTTGGTCACCTCCACTTGCCCATTAGCTTGTGGGTGATAGGGAGTGTAGGTGCTATGCTTGATCTTGTGTTGGCTTAACAATTCTTCAATCATGATGGATGTAAACTAACTGCCTTGAACATGACCAGTTCTCTAGGCTACCCAAACTTGTAAAAGACATTTTTCCTTAAGAACTTAGCCACCTTCTCCTCTGTTACTGCCGTGATTGCCTTGGTTTCATCCCACTTAGTCAAATAGTTAGTGCACACAATGAAGGAGGGTAAATAGGTCTGATGAAATCCATGCCCCACTTGTCAAATGGCTCGAAATTCACTAGAGGTTGTAGAGGCATTTCATCCTTTGGAGTAGGCTTTCCCATCCTTTGGCACTGATCGCAGTGACTACTATATCTTCTTACATCCTGATGAAGAGTGGGCCAATAATAACTAGCTGTAGCACCTTGAATGTTGTCCACTTTGCTGCAAAGTGACCTCCACAAGGCCCATCATGACAGGTCAGAAGGATTTCAAAGACTTCCTCCTTCCTAACACATCTTCTTAGAATTTGATCCGAGCCTAGTTTGAAGAGGTTCCCTCAATCCAAGTGAATAGGGTTCTCTTCCTCACAATCTTTCTTTTCTATTTGGAGGACAAATTCAATGGGAATTGTGCAGATACCAAATAGTTTGCTATGTTAGAAAACCATGGAGACAGAACTAAAATGGTGAATAAGTGCTCATTCTGTAACTAATCATCAACCATTCTTTCCTCACCTGTAGGCAAAGTTAATCTGGACAAAAAATATACAACAACATTTTCCTTTCCAGGCTTATCAAAAATGGTTAAATCAAACAATTGTAATAAAAGTAACCATCTAATAATCTGGGAATTTTCATCAGGTTTATTCATTAAATTTTTTATTTCATCATGGTGAGTATGTACAAATGTTTGATAACCTGTAATGTAATGCATAAATTTTTCAATGAATGCACAACAACTAGGAGCTCCTTTTTAGTCACTGTGTAGTTCAGTTCAACTTTGTTAGATTCTTACTGATAAATTAAATGGCATAAGGTAGTTTTTCATCCATTTGGCCTAGAGCTACTCCTTTGGCTTTGTCTAAGGCATCAACATGTATATGAAAAGGAAGGGCCCAATTTGGGCCTTAGAGAATTGGTAGAGTGGTTAACTTGTCCTTCATGGTGTACAGGGCCTCTTGATAGATTTTTTACCATACACACGCAGAGTCATTGGCCAACAACCCAAATAAAGGAGAAGATAACTTGTTGAAGTCTTTTATAAGCCTTCGATAGTATCTAGCTAACCCTAGGAAACTTCTGACATCTCTCTGCTTTTGTGGAGGTGGGACCCTTTGGATGATAGCTATTTTATTTGGGTCCACATGCAGTCCTTGTTGGGATATTGAATGACCTACCACAGTCCCTCCAATCATCAAGAACTCACATTTTTTAGGACTAAGACATAGGTTCATTTCAATGCATTTTCTTAGCACCTTACCTAAGTTAGACAAAGCCTCCTAGAAATCACATCCATAAGGTGTAAAATCATCCATATAAATCTCTACTGCATCATGGACTAACTCGGCAAAGATACTCAGGACTTCTCTCTAGAAAGTAGAAGGAGCATTGCATAGGCCAAAAGGAAGGACCCTATAGGAAAAAGTACCCCAAGGACAAGTAAAGGTGGTTTTATCCTGGTCTTCTGGGCATGATCTGGATTTGATTGTACCCATTGAATCCATCTAGGAAAGATAAAAACGTTTTCCCTTCTAGGCCATCTAGCACTTGGTCGATGAAAGGTAGATGGAAATGGTCATTGTTTGTGGCTTTGTTTAACTCTCTGTAATTGACACAAATCCTCCACTTACCATTTTTCTTTGGAACCAACACCAAAGGAGAGACCAACTCACTATCGGAGATATGGTAAATGAATCCTACGTCTAGTAGTTTCTGTAGTTCTTCTTTGACTATATCTTTGAGAGATGGATTCATCCTCCTTTGGGGTTGTTGGACTGGTTTGCAACCTTCTTTGATATAAATGTGGTGAGTACACATAGAGGGGTGCACTCCCTTCATTTCTTTGTAACTCCAAGCAAAGGCATCAAGGTGTTCCTTTAGCATGTTGCACAACTTTTCTTCTTGATGAACAAAAAGAGATGGTTTGATATTTAAAGTTCTCTGAGGGTCGAATTCTATGGTTTTGACATGGATAGGGTTGGAATCGGCTAAGCATAGATCAATCTTATGGTTTTTCTGGTTTCCTTTACTACTTCTTCTAAGGACAATGTACTGGGAGTTGGAATTTGGAGTATGTGTTCAATCAAATCATCTTCATCCGGTTGTCCCTGTCCCATGGTTGTTTCTAAGGTATAGAGTTGGGTAGAGTAAACTTCATATTCTTCCTCCTCTTCCATCCATAAAGGTAAGTCATGTTCTATAGATGGTTGGGCAGGAGGATATAGGAATAACTACTTGGACATATTCCCATTCTTGATATTCATATTTCCAGCCCTGCAACTAATGTAGGCATTAACAGTGTCTAGCAAGGGCCTCCCAAGGATGAGAGGTAACCAATAAGCTTGGCCTTAGGCTGGAGAACTAGGAAATCTGCAGAGTATTCCCAAGAGTCAATGCAGACCATCACATCCTCCACAATCCCCTCAAGGTTCATTGTGGAGCGGTCTGCAAGTTGGAGGACTGTTGTGGTCTTTCTCAATGAACCCTGGAGGTTGAGCTTGAGCATGGTGTCCTTGGTCATCACATTAATGTCAACCCCAAGGTCAATCAAAGTGTGTGGGACAATGGTTCCATTGATGTGCATGTCTACTACAGGGCTTCCAGGGTCCAAATACTTTGGACAGATTACCTACCCCAACATTAAGTTGGATAGTTGTCCAATGACATTAATGGTAGGGGCATCTCTTTTTTGCCTCCCTGGATGCTTGAATCACTTCTCCTTGATAAACTTGTTCTAAATAGGCACATCCTTTATAGCTTGGATAAGTGGAATTTTGACACATAGATTTTCAATTCTCCCAGAAGTTCGGTCTCTTTTGGGGTAGGCTAGAGTGGTTGGGTTAATCCCTCAAGAAAGGGCGTCGGATTTACTTTAGGCGTTCTTTCCTCTCTTTCTTCCTCAACCTCCCTAGGTGGAGGTATAGGTTGGTTTTCCTGGAGAACTCTCCTAGATCTTAGGTTGATTTCCTAAATTTCCAAAACTTAATCTGGATAGGATGCCTCTCCACTATATACTAGTTGTGCCTGTCTGTTGTTCGGATTTGGATTTGGCTGGGTAGGCATATGGGCTTGTTTAGGTGGAGAAAAGTGTAAAAGGCATTGTTGAGCAAGTGGTGAAGGCAATAAGGCTGGAGGATTACTGTATCGGGGCCTCCATCCCTGGGGTGGTGCATTCCACTAAGATTGTGGTAGAGCATATGGTTGAAATGACTGGCTAGTTGGCTAGGAATGATATTGAGGTACAAAGGACCAAGGCGGAGGTATAGACTAGGAAGGATGAGCAGGGGGTCCCCAAGAGGGAATGGATGTGGTCTAGTTGGGGTTGTAATATGCATGGGATGACCCTTACATGCCCTACTAGTATGGCCTAGGCCAATGGGGTCTCCTTTGGTTTATGTAGCATAGTTGTTTAGCTACCCATTCAGCTCCTTGATATACAACTTTTAGTCCATGTAGAGAAGGGCACTTTCCTATGGAGTCATTCTCTTCACACACTGAGCAGATTTCAATTGAATGCAATGGACATTCATTCCTATAGTGCTTCCTAGTGCATCTAGGGCAGAAAATGGCTAAGGATCTCTTTGCTTCCTCTTATTTTCTCTTAATGTGCATAGTGTCCATCTGTTGGGCGAGGGTTTGTAGCATCTCACTCTTGAAATCCTCTAGCATGTTTCCAATTTCACCCTTGATGGATGCATTGGAAGAGGATTGACTGACCATAGGTTGACTACCCCTGCACTGTTTCCTAGCTGCCCTAGAATGGTTTATAAAGATAGTCTTGATATCCCCATAGGGTAACTGGTAGACATCCCCTCTTGTTAACAAGTTTAAGGTATTCAGAAGATCTTCCCTTACTCCTCTAAGAAGGAATTTCTTTAGTGACTAAGGGTCAAGTGTGCACCTAGCCCTTTTGTAGCTAAGTTGGAACCTTTCTTCATAAGCTTCTAGGGATTCATCATGCCCTAAGGTCATCCTAAAAATTTCCTCTTTAGTGTGTTTAGACCTACAGTAGTCCTAATACTTGTTGTTGAAGGCCTACTGCATCTGAGCCCAAGTTGTGATTTTATCCCCAGGTAAACCCATGAACCAGCGCAAAGTTGCATCCTTGAGAGTGGATGGCAATAGTTTCCACTTCTTCTCATCATTGGTGTAGTCATAAGTTCGGCATATGACAGCAAATTCAAATAAGAAAGTGTCGAATCTTCTGAGGTCAGACCATGGAAATGAGGAAGGGCAAAGGGGCTTATATTCTTCATATTAGTATCTACATTGGTTTCCCTAATGGGGAAGGCAGCCTCAACTCTTTCTCTATTTCCTCTGTCTTTCTATTTTTAGCCATTGGATCAGTAGGAATGGGTTCATCTTATTCTTATTCCCTTGTAGGTTCTTCAAATATTTCAAGCTTCTCACCTAAGGGTTCCTCCAATTCACAACCATCGAAGAAGAGGGAACGTTGGTTGTTTGAAGTAGTGGGGGTATTTGGCAAAAAATTTCCTAAGTTATCCCTATTCCTACGAGGCATGAAAAAAATGTTTTTGTTTTGTTTTGATTTTTTTCAAACTTTGACAGTGATTTTAGAATTGAAATTGCAGACTAAATGAAAGCTAACTACTTGAATGAAATCTTACTTGTAGAATGGAAAGGAAAGCAAACAATGCAGAATCGAAATGAAAGCAACTAAATTACTCTTGCAGAAATGAAACTAATAGAAGAATATCATAAACAATAAATGAAATAAAGAAAGCAGTAATCACATATTACTCAAACACCTCTCTGGAAATGGTGCAAAAAGTGATGAGCACCAGTATTTTAGCAAGAATGTTACGACTCCTAGGGCAACCAGCTTTACTTTATCAACTTGGGGTTCGTACAAACTTGGAGGTGAAAGTGATATATACACAAGTAAAAATGATGTTTCTGCCCTTTTTTCATTGTTCAGCTAGCGAGAGACCACTACGTTTTTTCAAGCTATACTTCTATGGATTTAGAAGAAGCTTGATTACTGAGGAGGGAAAGAGAAATCTACTCTAAGAGAAATCTTGTCTACTGCAATAAGGAAAAAGACTGAAATCCCATGCTACAATCACACCATTCTCTAACTAACTGCTAGGAGACTATTCTTAATAAATAATGTTAAGTTAACATGTATGAAATTCTAGTGTCCTAAGCATGTAAGTTCAAAAAATCAAGCATTACTACTATGCATGTAAATGACTAGAATAAATGTGTTTTTTTTTTTTATCTTTTTTTATGGAAGAGTGTGAAGGCTAATATCTTTTGGTGATGTGGCAGGTGGCTTAGGAATGCCGGAGGATGGTTGGGAGGTTTGGGAGACCCTTAGGTGACCTGTTCTACCTTCCTAGAGGCTTTCCATCAATTCAGGCTCAGAACAGTCCACTACAGGAAAACCTACAAGATGTCATAGAAGCCTACAGGATTCCCTGTATTTCTATAAGATAAAGCCAAGAGAAAAATGATGGGTGATGAAGCTGATGGAAGGCTTAAGGAAGGTGTTTGGTGAACGGAATGAAGCAAGAAAAATCCTAGGATCACTCAGAACTCAAAACCAAGGTTGGGAGATGGTTGGATTTGGTCAACATGCTTGGAGAAGTTTCCTTCTAAAATGATGAAATTGGTGAGGGTCTTAGTGAAATCAAGGAAGGATCATGGATGGATGAAGTTTGAAGGAGGTTTCTGGCTATGAAATATCTATTTGCTTCTAAAACACCCGCACTAAATCAAATATTGATATTTGCCCAAAACTCATGTAAACAAGGAGAATTTCAATAAGCTAGGAAAACAGAGTTTAATGAGCTAGATGTCTACTTCATGCATGAGGAAAACTTGCATAATAAGATGGAATCACTAATGGTATCTATTCTAAGGCTAAATAAGGAAGAAATGATTACTAGATCCTACTCTTGTAACTCTATCAAATGCTCTCTTAAGTACATAAAACTCTAAATTCTATAGGAAGGTAGAATTCTATCTTTTTGGGGCTGCATAGGAGTCCTTTCCTCAAATGATGATCCTTGAAGGGAGAAGTGAGGCCAAAACACCTATTGATAGCTTTTTTATGGTTCTTTATCTCTTCTAAACTAATACTAAAGTAAAGCACAAATGGAAGCAAACTAATAAACAAACTAATAGAATCTACACTACTTGCAATGAAACACTTCTAAGGAGAATTTAACCATGAACCTATGAAATCAATATAAGCATACAGATACAAGAAGAGGAGCCTTTGCTACTAGTTTTGGGCCCTAACCCAAGAGATTCAGCCCTCTGAGTTAACTCAGTACTAGATCAGGAAAAATCTCATTCTCATTATCAAAACAGAAAATTAAATAGCAATGTCTTCCACAAGTCTGGAGATCAAAAATAACTAGTGTTTTTACAACAAAAAATTTGAATCCTAATGAGGCTCTAGGCCCCTTTATTTATACAACTGAAGTCTCCAACGAATTCCTTAAATCTAGGGAGGCTCGGCTCCCAAACTCGAGATAAATTAACTCTTTGGTTGTCACTTGCTCGACTGCCTTTTGATCTTCATGACTTGGCTACTTGTACTCTAAGCTAGTGTGATTGATGGAGGAATATTCGAATGAAGGAGTAAATGTGGAGGATTTATTGACTACAATATTTCTTCCTTTTCCCATTCAAGTTTCATCCCTTAATCTTGCCATAATTCCCCGATTTCCTCTCACAAACCTGCATTCAATGCACATTAGTCCACTGGGCATAATATCTCACTTTGACTCATCTCATTAAACAAAATATAATAAATTGTGAGAAGATTTTATTTGACTAAGCTAGGAGGTGAATTAAGGTACATTTAGTTACCCAATGATGAGGCTTATCAACATTGTCCAAAACTTCATCACTGAAATGAGAGGGAAATGGGTCATGTTGCACTGTTGATAATTCTATAATCAACACACATCCTAATCTCTTGAGATTATTTCTTACCTTCGATGAAAATAGGGATTATCCACTTAGACTCATCAACTAGAAAGATAAGTCTAGAAGCTAGTACCTTGTCGATTTCTTTCTTCACTTTCTCTTTAACCCTTGGATTTAACCTGTAAGGTCAATGGTTACCTATTTTGCATCGGGTTTCAGTTTTATCTTCACCTCTCAAATTTCTCCTTTGATGCCCTTTAACTTTGAAACTAAAGCAAGAAATAAATATTCATACTTCATAAGAAAATCGAAAACTTCCTTGGTAGTATGCTCATCCCAATAACCACTAATAGAAGCAAGTTTTGGGTTTTCTTTAATTCCAATATTTAACTTCTTTAGCTTGAGAAGTCGTAAATGTAGTGCATCAATAATAGGATATTCTTTTATTCATCACTCCCCTTCAGACTCTTTAAAAGGTAAATTCCTTAACTCCTCTAAGTCGTCATTAGGTTCTCTATTAATTTTTTCGCAAGCTACAGCTTCATGAAACCCTGACTCCTTTTTTCATGAAAAATCTCCATATCTACTGCATTCCACCAGAGATCTCCCAGATGGAAATAATACTCTATTTCTAGCCTTAAGAGTTTCAACTATTTTTTCATCAGTGTCCTAAAATGAAAAATCTTTGTAGAATTTATCAGTCATCCTATCTTAGTCTGTTGTTTGTCTTTTCATCTCTTCCTTTAGGTACCAATCTTGTGGAATAGTACCTAAAGTGTGAATTAACTAATGTCTCCACATCACAATAGGTACACCATAATCCTTCCATGTAGAATAACAATCTTAGATATGCTTTTGCGCTAGTGGATCCATCATTATAAATAAGAAACTTAATGGACATTCTATCTAAAGCTAAAAGTATATAAATGAGAGAAGTTTTAGTAGTATCTTAGTCATGAAATTGGTCACGATGAGCTGCCCATTATCCCATAGGGGTCGCTTGTAAAGAAACATTCATCAAAGACATGTTTCGACCATCCAATATTTTAGAATTAAATTCTTGAGTAAAATTCACAACATATTTAGTACCATTAAAAACAGGATAATTGTGTACCTTAGTACCGATCCAGCAAAGACACCTGAGAGTCACATAGTGTTAGAAATGAAGCTCGTGATCCCCCTGATTCTAATCCTCCATCACGACATCAGATCCTACCATTATGATTTGAATGCTCCTCTAGCTAATAGATCTGACGTTCGTGGGGTTAATATAATCCTCCCTTTTTCATGTTGTTAATTGGTACAATTAGTTTAACAAATTGGGCTCCTCAACATCATCTACAGGTTCACTAAATTGTGGGCCTTGATATGGATCTAGTTGTTGTATGATCCGAACTCCATCCACCTCAGAGGTCATAGTTTCTTGTTTTAAATTGATAACTGCATAATTTTCAAAAGCCCAGTCGACACCCAACAACGGTCGATATTGATCCTTGTCAACCATAATGTCAATTACTTCAAAATATTCATACGTTTTAACACCTTCAATATCAACCTCAACATCTTCAAATCCCCTGATAGAAAGAAAACAAAAATGATTTTAAATTCATAATTGAATGGGTGAGAAGACCAATTTGGGTTTCCCGAGCACCTCCCAAGTTTCCCTTGGTAAAATATTAACATCTAAACAAAGAACTAACATGGAATATTTGATTTGGTATCTAGAAATTTTAACATCAACCCAAAATTCTCCTCTATTCCTATTCTTATTTCATCGAACTCTCTTAGAATGTCTTACAGGAATATTATCAGAGATAGTTTCTTTTGATAATGGATCATCCTTCACAATAACTTTTAACTTTTTCCGCAACTGATCAGCAAGTTTCTCATCATTCATTATCTATAATAATAGCTTAAACCATTCCAGAATTGGTCAAGTTGTCTCCTATAATGATCTGGGGCTTTCAATATGACCTTGTTTTGGTTGTTGAATTTGGGGACCTTGAGAAGACATTAATTGCCGGAATAATTCAACTGCATCCTTATAGTATTATTTCTGTTGGTTGGAAGTATAAGATTTCTTTAGTGATGTTGGCCTTATAACAGTTGGTTTCTCAGAGGTTCCAACATCAAATTTAGTTATTTTTCCTCCTATGGTCAAAATATTAATATTTAGTTTCGTTATCTTCTATGCTTCTCATGGTTCAACATTAATCAGATTATCTCCCTTCATCTAGTTATGCTCTTCCCAATGAGAAATCAACTCTGGACAATCTTTTGTAGCATGTGCATTCACCTGAATATGTGAACACTAAGGTCTTCTTAGCATTGGAAATTCTCTTGTAACATGACCTTCTTCGTCATAGTTATAACCCCTGATTGGCCCTCTTCCTCCTGTCCTCGACCCCCTCAGCCACCTCCTCATCCCTAAGGAGATTCATTGATTTGGAAAGTTGTATTGTCTATACGGTCAACTAGAGCATATAAAGACCAACATTGGGTCATATGATGTGTGGATGACCCACAAAATTCACAAAATAGATTGTTGGACACATTAGAATACTTTTCTTAAATAGGATATACATGTGGTGAGTGGCCATAAGATTGAAAATTTTTATAATACCCATTCATGGACATACCTTGATGCTAAGGGAACACCTAATACTGAATTGGACCCTGAAATGGTGTTGCTAAAGAAATTCTCTCAATTCCAGGATTGTGTGGTGGTGGTGGTGAAGGACCCATAGGAAAACTCATTGACACTTGACTCCTAAGCCACAGGAATTCAGTGACATGATGCCCTCCAACTTGGTAATGCGTGCACAAAACCTAAGCTTGCATGGGTTGTGTAGGAGAAAGATCCTTTAGTCTTCAAGTAAGAAAGGCAATTTGATTCTGAATTCACATAAAAGCAGGGTCAGATAAAAAACAAACTCTAGCCACCAGTGATAGTAGAAGTGCCCTAGGGGTGATAGGAAAGAGTGGAGATGGCGATGATTAGGGTTTGCGTGAACAGTTTGCTGAATGTCGCCGCATCGGTTCCAAAATCCGCCGCAGAGGTCAAAGGCGGTTCAGAATTTGGGGAAACGGTGCCCGCTGCAGAGAGGGAGACCTTCCTGCAATCAATCTCAGAGAAATGGCCAGCAAGTCGAAGATTAACGGTTCAAACACGCCCAGGAATGTGCAACTACACGGGTATGGGGTTTCCTGTCTTAAGGATCTGCGTGAGCTTGGACGGGAAACGTAATACAAGCCCACAGAAAGACTGCGGGGCAAATACATCAACGGAAGGCCCCTCCTCGGCGTGGATAAATGAGGAGGTTTTCCATACGCAGAAGATTGAGTTTATCAAATGCGTCCCTGAACAAAATAGTGTGCATGAAGTATGGTGTTTAGATGCCAGGCATTGTCAACCCCTGAGCGCACAAGGAATCGACAGGGGAAGTATGCATGTTGCAGATACCCCCTTTCCTACACCACTCGGGCCCAAACCCTGCAGTTTAGGCCTAGATCTTCACGATCCAGCCTATATCCAAGCACAGGTCGACCCCAGGCAGCAGCTCGAAGGCTTCAATCATAGATCGGGTCGAACTCCCGCAGATCTTGACATGCAAAAGGAAAAACGAGCAAAATCAGGGCCAGATCTGGAAGTTTGCCTACAGCCAGAGCAGGTAAAAACTTTTTGTTTTCAGATTCTGATTAAACCCCCACAGGGCAAAACTCGTTTAGTATGGGTCCATGCAGGAAGCACTTCCTTGCAGTTGAAACAACAAATCTGGGCAGAAATGGGATACCCCGTTCAGATCCAACACCTGGTCAGTGGTAGGCGGTCACTCCAGGACTGTAGATCGATGGAAAGCTATGAGATTGGGCCAGGATCAATTATTACTTTAAACTTCAGATTGAGAGGAGGGGCTCCACCTCAAGGACAGCAAAACGAAGACAAGGGGAAAAAAACTGCATCCTACAAAAACATTCTTCAGGGCAGCAGAGATGCAGGGCCCTCTTCATATCCAAGCAGAAACATACCCAGGCCATACATTGTAGATCAGGAAGAACAAACCCCAGCCTTAAATCTAGATTCTACAGGGCTTGACGATTTCGTCAAATCCTATGAAACACAAGCTCTAATCTGCCGTTTTAACATCTTTTGGCCCAAACCCTTGGATCTATTCCATTGGATTTTCACCAGATGGACCATGGAATGTGAGATTCACCTGTGTTCAAAGGGGTTTTTTATCGTAAAATTTACATCCCAGGAAGTCAGAGATACAGTCATCAGTACAGGGCCATGGTTCTGGGGAACTTCGGGGCTATTTATGACCCCATGGTTCCCAGATTTTGATCCAAATAAAATGACTGTAACCAAAATGCCAGTCTGGGTCAGACTATACAATCTTCCTTTGCACTTCTGGAATGATCGAGTCTTGGAAGGCATTGGAAACAGTATAGGGAAATACATTAAAACAAACCTGGAAAGGATTGATGAAAGGATCTATACTTTCGCACGTATTTGTGTGGAAGTAGATTTAAGTAAAGGGTTGCCGGACAATATAAGGTTGATCTACAAACAACAAAACTGGCAGCAAGTACTAGATTATGAAAACACCGCCTTCAGATGCAGGCTATGTAGGCAGACAGGACACCTGCAAAGCACATGCCCAGAAGCAAAGAAAACCAACAAGAAGCAGAAAGGGAAGCAGAAGAAAGGATGGCAATTCTCACCTCCAGATTCTGAGGAAGAAGAGTCAGAAGCAGAGGAAGTGACCCCTGCAGAGAAGACTGAGACATGACAAGAAATGGAGAATCAGAAGGGAACCAGTCCGAATGACAAGACAGAGATGAAAAGGGTGGATCCAAGCATGGGAGGCATCAAACGTCATCACCACTCTGATACTTCAGACTCAGACAAAGAAACCATCCCACAGAATGCAGAAACACAGATAGTCATAGCTTCGATCGAGCCCTCTCAAGGAGAGTGGCGTAAGGTCGAAAAGAAAAAGGGGAGAAAAACTTGAAGCGCGAATCTCACTTGCAGCCGGAATTTTTGTTCTGCTTCTTTTTCTTTCTCTTTCCTCTCTTCTCATTTTCTCTTTTTTCTTTTGCACGTTAGCCTTCTAACGTCGCGGGGGGTGCGAAAGCACTCGAGCCTTAGTGGCGGCCTTTAGAATGTATCAGAGCATATGCTAGTGTAACTTTCATTATCTTTTTAATAAAAGTTATTGTTTTTTCCTTTGGAAAAAAGCAGGGTCAGATAAGGGAGCACAGAATTTATAGTCATGCGGATATCCTACCATTGCTTCACATTGCATTGTCTTTTCCAAAGCATCTTGAAATGTAGCAATATTTTTTTGTGACAGTGGAATCCTATTCATAGGTAGCAAATATTTAATAAGTAAATTTCTTTTATGATGGCGATCAATGGGATATGATATTTTATTGATAACATCTTTGAATCGTTGCATACACTACCTAGCGGATTACCCTTCTCTTTTATGGATATCCCTCAATTCAATTCTTGTGGATTCAACTAAGGTAACTTGAATTTTTCAATAAATTCTTGTTTGACATCATCCATAATGACATTATGATTAGCATCGATCCACTTAATAAACCATCAAAGTGACCGATATCGTAGCATAGTTTGGAACTCAACTAGTTTAGTGGCATCAGGAGTATCTCGAGACCTCCAGACAGATTGACAAAGATACCAATTTTTTTCAACATATTTCCCACCTCGTCTTGAAAATTATGGATATCGGGTAAGTGACCCAACCATATTTCCATCCATGACTATGTGTCTCAGCTGAACAATTATAAATCCCTTGGAACTCGCCTAAAAATTATTGACTGAACTGGACTAAACACCACTACTAGTACCACTTCCTCCACTAGAGCTACCAAAACTATAACTAAAGTGGACTTGCCGAAATTTTATAGTTTTACCTAACTTAGAAAAGAATTGATCATGGTTTTGATATAGTACCACGAGAAGGTTAGGGAGAGGAAGAGTGGTAGTGGTATTCTTTGGGCTATTGCTACTGGGGACTGAATCATCTTCAAAGAATAATTGTCTCATCACAAAATGCATGTCATTATCTACTAGAGTATGCTCCCTTGACCTCGTAATCAACTACACAGGTCGCTATAGTGTATGCAATCCTTATGACTTGAGTGGGGTCTACCAATGCCTACTGAATTCACCCCAAAACTATTGAGAGCGTCACTGACTTCAGCAGAAAAAAGTCCCTCATACTCTCCACTTCTCTACAGCTCAGGACTATCCATGCTGTAGTTCTGCAATGTTTGGCTTGTCACCACTTGTATCCTCTACAACTCTATCATCATACAACTTATCTCTTACAACTTCCTTTCTTTCCACTCATCATCTATTATTTCCCTTCACATTGCTCTAAAATATCTTGCTTTATGAAGCTCCTTCAGATCCATCACAACATCCCCTCATTTTCCTTAACTAGACAACATTCCTCCCCCTAGGTTCAACCCCCAACACCTAGGGTTTTAAATGAACATTCGATCTTCTTGGAATGGTAGAATATTTTCTTCAACCATTAATACCTTGATCCACAAAGGAATTTCTTTCAACAATCTTCCCCACAATCTGAACTTAAAAATTGCTTCTTCTTTAGAAAAGGATTGATGATATTCGACTAAAAATTCAATAATATAACCTTCCATTTCTGAATTTACCCAAACATTAACAACCCTTGTCAGATATGTATCCAATCGGTGGAGTTCATCTAGATTCATGGTCGACCAGTCTCTACAAATTGCAAGCCAACTTCCAACCCCAAGCTTGATTCACAATCATTTTATCCAATCATGCAACTTCTCACGAAACTCAAACCAAAGTATTTCATATTGATCAGAAGTATTTTTAGCATATAGAAATTCTAACCTAGCCTAGTCTAGATTCTTCTACTGCGATTGATCTTGTTGCAAAATAAAGTGATCGACTTTCTCATGCCATCAATTCTAAATAAAATTGCCAAAGATTCTAGATAACATGATATAGATACGAGCTTAGGGTCCTGACAAAAAAACCATTTATCAGAGGAAAATTTTAAATGGTTGACGACCAAGGTTCAGCCTAAGTTGCCAACAAAGGAAGTCATCATAGTCTAGTTCTTCGTCGGCATTTTCACTCCCTTTCACAACAAATAATCTCACTCGAGATGAGCCAAAAACACAAAATAGTGAAGGGATTCTAGATTAATATCATAATGTAATTCACATCAAGATCCTCTATCATATATGCAACTAACTATGCTAGGATGGAAACATGCATCCATTACAAAATAATTCATAACAATACTTATACAAATAAAACTAAATATTTAAAGGGGCCCATTCATTCATCACATAATCACAATATGAACAAAAAATTTCCCAAACTACACTTTATTATTATCTTCAGTCATTACATCAGAGATCAGATAGATCTACATGACTATGTTACTCAAAATATTACATCAACCTCTACAAAATGTATGCTAGATATTCTATGCAAACACAGATATTTGCGGCACAAAATACATTGATACAGAGGTTCCGCCTATATGAAGAATTTTTGTTGAATTCACTCCTATTTGATTTCATTTATAGGCGCGCTTGCTTGATTTGGTGTTCTATTATAGCTTCTTGATTCCACATAGATTTGTTTCCTTTTTCCAAAAATCCTAGAACTGCTTCACCTTTTTCCTATTGATTTCTTCAAACTTGATTCCACTTTCCTGCTTCTGCAATGTACTTCCTTGATTTTTGGTTGTGCAAGTTCCAATACTTTCTTTCTCTACGAATTTTATACTTCTAATGATCTGTTTCCAACCATTTTTTCCATTTTCCTTACATAGCTATTGTTTACTACGTTTTCCAAAAATGAAGGACCCAAAAAAACTGAGAGATCCAAGGTTCATATCCCCCTATTTGTTACCTAGTTTACAAAAAGGAGGATACGTGGTAGGCTCCTAGAGGTTTACTCGTAGTTACAAGTCAAACAGGATGCTAGGTTCCTCTATGTTATATATATACATATATCTATATCTATGTATATATATATATATATATATATATATATATATATATATATATTAGTTTATTCTAGTATGAAGTGTTGGTGATGAGATTAAAGCTAGTCGTAGGTCCATGGTTCTATCTTTCTTCTGAATGCTCACAGTTGCTATGATAGAATGGAGTTGTTGACCATTTCCCTCTGCAAGCCTTGTAACATTGTAGACCAGAGCATTGAATGTCGGTCGTAACACCAAAGATAAAGTGGTGTGAGCTGCCAGCAGGAACGATGGGCCACCACGAACGAAAATAGTAGATCCAACAGTACTCACGTGGATGGAGGAAGTCATGTGCTTCTAGATCAGACAGTGGTGATGGTGACAAATCTGATAGTTCAGATTTATATGAATCCTGAATGTGCATGAACAGTAATGCTTATAGGTCATGCGGAGTAGGCCATGTGTTGGTAGTAGGATTCACTCACACAACCTTGAAGCTACATTTTTTAACTCTCTGCCTTGTGCATCAATCCCCTCGCCTTTTCACCATGACCTCATATCACTACCACTTTTCCATTCCCAGGGAAGTTATATGTTTCTCCCACCCCAACATATCCACCATCCCCATCATCACACCACATATTAATCCCCGCCACATTGTTAATTATGTCAGCCTCCACTTCATGCCCTCTGGCCAGTCACCTATGTCCATGTGTAATGAACCCCCAATACTTGTTGCCTTGATCTACATGATCATAAGGTGGAGGAATATGCTCATCTAATGACTATGGTTGTCTTCATATTAGGAAGATGCCTCGTGAATATGAAAATGAGGTGTTGCTGAGTTGGCCACAAGTCAGCCTATAATCACTCCTGCTCCACCTCCAAACCCTCCATGGCTAGGATATTAGGGATGTGAATCAATGACAATTGGGATCTATCACCATTAATGAGAGGCCAGTGAAGGGTAGACACAAGTCCAAGACCTACACATGCTTTAGAATATTTATATAAAACACCATAGAGACAAAATTTGATGCTCTTGGAATTGTTTGTGGTAAATGCAAGCCAATTATTCATTATGGTCTATAGTTGTTAACTCCCGAATTTCAATCAAGGAAGCTCATTTTCGGCTCATCTCCTAGTTTATTTTATAACCTTTTACTATAATTAACCATTAAAAGAAGGAAAGTTTAGACATCCAACCCCTATAGGCATCCATTGTGGGAAAATTTTTCTTCACAGCTTGGATCACACGGGGAAATCACAAAATAATATCCATGTAAGTGGGAGTTTAGGTTTGGAAGTATTAAATTTCTACCCACTAAACCTAGAGCTTCCTTCTCCTACACTTGTTCTCTTCACGCTGGTTGGAGTCTCAAGTGGCATGATAATTCTTTCCATACCTCCCCTTGACCTACATGTGCCACTTTTCCCCTCACCACCAAGACTCACAAATAAATCACATAATGGCTTCTTCCACTTTTGATGAAAGTCATGCAATGGTCAAAGGCACAAGTGAGACCATTTATTGCTCCAACACCAGCATTGAGGTTAAGGGATCCCCGGCATCACCTCCTGTTCTTGAAAAGTGCCCCCATGATTCAGCTAAACTAATGGATATTCCACTCACACAGGAAGAGTTCAAAGGATTTCATCCATTACGTTTGGAATTGAGGAGATATTTAAGGAGACTGGATGCATAACTTCAACGAGTAAAGGAGTGCGTTGGGAGGATGGAATCTCATTCCCACATATAGGTAAAGGATAGTATGGGCCAATTCATTTTGGAAAGGACTAAAGGAGTGGTTTGTAAGAATGTTTATCAGTTGAGTTGTGAACCTAATTTGTTGTGGGAATTATGTAGAATTGTTTTGAGAGTTTAGTTAAAATTAATTTTGGCATCGGTATTATGGTTTGTTTCAGTTTTGCATGATTTATCAAGTTATCTTCTTAAAGAGTGTCTTGGATTTCTTGATCCTTCTTGTAATGGTTTAAAGGGCATAAGAAAATTTCAGAATTATATGTTTCCTCATGGCTAAATTCTTAATTTCTCCTCTAAGTTGGGTAAAATCTAATTCTCCATTTTCATCCACCTTTATTTTTCAGTAATTTTCATGTCAAACCCAAGGGTTATGAATTATCCTACCCAAGATTAGTGGAAATGTGACTCATTAAAGGATCTAATGTAATGGTATTTTTCCCCTAACCATGATCCTAAACCAGTCTCAAAATTTACATCAAAACTTTTAAAATAATCCTTCATCCAACTCTCCAAGATTTTCCATACTCGTCATAGGCTCATAAAGAAAGTTAAAGAATAACCCACATGAATGACCTTCAAAATCATCTGTAGCATCATTCAGTATGTTTAATTTTTCTTATCATTTGATAAAATTATCATTTAATGAAAGAATACAAATTTTCATATTCATTTAAAGTTATGGTTGTGATTGAATTCGACGTGTAAATCTTTTCTTGTGACATAAAAGGGGGAAAATGAAGTATATGTGACTTAATGGTATAATGTGTGTTTTCTTGTTAATTCGCAAGTATGAATTTCACTGTCATATATGATTTCTGAGAATTATAAATGTATGGTCTATCTATTTGTTAGAAACATTTCTTGTATCGATCATTGTTTTTCTAAGAACAAATATGTTAATATGACAAGAGAGTTAAGCAAATAATGTCAGAAGTAATATTATCACAATCAGAACATGGTGCAACTCTGTGGAGCAAACATGAATATCAAAAAGTAAAGCCTTGAATCTATCGAGGGTTCGTGACCTGTCAATTTCAAATAAATGAGAAAATTAACAAAGAAGGAGATGCTTTTAATACCCACTATAAATTTTATGTTTGTGAATTGAGATAAAAATACTTTTGATATTTTAAAAATATTCAAGATATCTCACTCGTCTAAGATTATTATTTGGCTTGGTTTACTATTCCCAAAAATTTTCACTTCCCAAACTTTGTAACCTAGTGTGTCGAGAATTATATTATGAGCGATAAAGAACTGATTTGCCAGAATCAAGCGATTCTATTTTTTACAAACCCTTACTCTATTCAAGAAATTATTAGAATAGGCATGCCCATTGAAACCCAACCCTTGGATGAAATTACTCTAAGCCTCAATATCGATAATTAACCACAAGAGGAAATAACTTTATTGTAGTCATTTTTACCTTTAGACTCCCCAATACCAAAAAATTTAGCATTGTACCATGCTAGTATTTTCCCCATGTTCTCAAAAAATGTGATGTTTATGATTTGTTTGTTTTTTAGGGTTTAAATATGACCAAATTATTGATGATTCAATTTTAGGTTTATTGTCTTCCCTCTCTCCATTTAAAAATTGTTTTGTCAGGTTTTATTTCATTCAATCGCTATTTGATGTCATAAATTTCCAATTGTCTGAACATAACCTAACAAGGTATTTTAGATACCAAACATACTTATTCTACATGTTTATTTCCAAGTCGTAAAATTCTCAAATTTAGACACACAACTTCAAGATGAAAATGGAGATCAAAGATTTGCCATTGACTAGAATTCCATCATCAATAAACAACCACATAATATAGTTTTATATGAGTTTATCAACAAATTTATGTTAATTTTCTATTTAATAGTATATTAAGAATATCCTCCAATGATTTTTCCAAAAATAATGAAAATTTTACAATTATTCATGACACTAGAGTTGGGGATTGGTTTTATTGAAAGAGTATATAGAAAATTAAATATATGGTTGTGAGCTACTTCCATATCATCTTCCAATTTTTCCTCCTATGAGGATTTTTGTTTTAGAATATATAAGAAAAAACTTGATTTCAGATCAACTACATTTTTTTGAAGAAACATCACACCACGTTTAAGTTAGAGAATGAAATAGGCCCATGCATTACTAACACTAGGTACGATTTGTAGGAAGTTGAAGAGATGATGAAACAATTGAATTTTCTATCAGGGGAAGTTTGGTCATATGATCCTCATATCATCATATCAAACAAAAGGATAAAACAAGGATATTGTCCCTTTATACATGTAACAAAACTAGATATCGAATAGGTAGCCCATAAAGAAACTAGTGACCTGAGCAATATCAAAGTATGAAGCAAATCCTAGAGGTATAGGTGTCTTTTAAACCCCGTAATTTAGAAACCCCATGACCATAAGAGAAAAAATTAAAAATAACTCATGCATAAAGTTTTTTTTTTTAATTTCTAAAATAGACATGGATTGGAAAACTAAAAAGGAAAGAATACGGGAAGAAGATGATGCAAAAATGTCAATTCAAAAAAGAAAGGAAGGTAAATTAACAAATCTTGCCTTTAGTTGGTATTTTTTGCCATTATCATCTACCAGCCAAGAAAACCAACAAATAATTTCACTTTCAACTCTAGGGAGACAAGAAAATATATATTCTCAATTATTTGAAATTAAGAAGAAGAACATGAAGATCAAACGAGATTCATATTCACAACTTTGGGCACAAGGATCAGGTTCATATCAAACAATGTTATTACTAGACTTAGAATATGAGATGTATCTTGTTGATTCCTGCTGTATTTTGGATTGTCATATGAGATCTTGAAATGAACATGCTTGAGTTGATTCATTACTTTCTTGGACTATTCAATTATCTTCCTCTTGGATCCAGTGAATGTATGCACATTATTCTTAGACTATTCTCCATTTGTTTTCCTTGAGAGATATTCATCTTCAAATATCTCATGGTCTTCCTAATAACCAAAACCTCTTTTGATAAGAGGATATATTTTGATGTTGAGGATGTGATCCAATGACCCAGATCCTTTGAGGAGTTTTAAGTTGTGATTGAGATAATCTCATTCTCCTTTCAAAAGCACAACTTCTTCTCCAAAATTTTCATAAAGATATTCCCTCTTGTTTAGTTGTTCTAACAAAAACTCCTCTTCCTTTTGTCTTCTTTGAGTTCAACATTGAGAGGCACCATGGAGTTTACATCTCGATCTATGTCTTGCAATTGTTATTCTAGATGATCCACCATCTTTCTTAGAGATTTTATTTATTTCAAGGCACTTCTAAGTTCTCCTTAACAATCTACTTTTGCTTCAATATCTTCTTCTTAAAGTACAAACAATATTTCTCCTCTTTCATAATCATCATGCTCACAATGCTCTTGTAATCACTTTATTCCTTTAAGCACACATTTTCTTTTTGGAATTGTCTTTTCTAATGATCCTTAGACTTGAATTTCATTTCATCACTACTATCATTCATTTTTTCATAAGGACATTTAAAAGCACAGTGTCCTATTTTTCTACATTCAAAAAATTTAAAAGGAATCTTACCTTTGAACTTTCCAATTCCCTTCTTTACCCTTCTGATAAACTTTGCTTCTTATTAATTTGATTCATGACTAAAGTATTTTTTATTCCCATGCTTCCTCCCTTCCTTAACTGCTATAAATGTTTTTCCTTTGATTCCTGACTTGTCCTTTTCTATCCTAATATCATATGACATGAGTGTTCCATGAAACATATCTAGGCTCAACTTATCCATGTCCGATATCTCTTCAAGGATGGATACCTTGGGATTTAATTTTGAACAAAGTGATCTTAATATTTTTTGGAAAATATCATCTTTCTTGACATCTTCATTGAGACATATGATAGAGATTAGAATATTGTCTAATCAAAGAAGGTATGAAGCAATATTATCATCCTCTTCCATTTTTAAACTTTCAAACTAAACATTGTAAGTTTGTATATTGCTTCCTTCACTTTATTGGCCCTTGATAGCAGTTTTTGAGCTTTTTTCATTACTTTGACAAATTTAGTATTTGATAATCCACTCAAGATGGCATGTTTAGCTATTGCATTATATGTATAGAGAGCCTTACTAGCCATATTAGTGGTTGGTGTAGCAGGAACTTGATAAGAATTCTCTATAAGTTCCCAAGCATCATAAACTAAGCATATGATGTAGTTTTATGTTTTTTGTCTTCTAGAAGGAATATTTCGTTCCATCAGAATAAGGAGGCTTGTGTGACGATATGATATTGGTTGTCTCCCGTGTGATCAACCTTCTAACGATTAATTTTTCTTGAGGAAACCTTATTTGATACCAATTTTTAGACTAAGGATTACACTAAGAGGAGGAGTGAATTAGTGTAATGGAAATTCTAAATCAATTTAAATGATTTACCAATCAATCAAAAACGTAACCATAATCATGCATCATTAAAAAAATCATACATCATCATAAGGAAACACCAGATGTACATGGAAACCCTTATATTCTTTATTTTTTGTTACATATATTTGCAAGCACTAACCCTCAAAATGTGTAAGCACTATAGGATACAACCTGATTGAGGAACTAACCTTGATGATATGCAAGCACTGAACTGTAATAGGCTTCAATGTAATTGAGGCACCAATGTCCTTAGTCAACCTATTGTTGACCAATTTTCATAATCCTTCAAACTGGATCCACAAGCTCTTAAAAAAAAGTACTTCTTCCAAATACGATCGCAACATCAACCTATTCTTCTTATATCAATATTATCTTATCATTCATTTCTTGCATCAGCATCAGGCATACTAATATGGCTCAAAACACTTTGAAACAAATTATTTTCCTTCCAAATATATCCTCATGGACTTTCATGTCCCTTAAATTGATCACAAGATAATACATATCCATTTCCCTTTAAAAAAAACCAAATTTCCTATAAGCTAACACACAAAAACATTATGAAAAATTAATCATTCTACAATTTTCACCTTTTCAGTTCGCTACCTACAAAATGTACTTTTATTGTTGCACTTTCTACATAATTTCCTTTTGTAGTTTGTCTATGTATTTTTTAAAAATCACTTTTATGCGCAAAAATAAATTCTAGTAGCTCCACTGAAATCAATCTTATGACCTCTCCTAAACCACATAATTTCAAAACCAATTTAGTTGTTGTTCTAATCATTCACTGCATCCATCAACTACAAATTAAATAATTTGTGATTATGTTTTTAAGGGAAAAGGATAAAATGTTGGGCTTAACCATACATAGTATATGTTAGACAGGATTCAAACACACAACTAGAGCTTACAATCCAATGCCTTTGGGCCAATACACAACCATAATAGATCCAAAAATCCAATTCATTTATATCTTACAAGTTAATGTCTTTCGGATCATATAACAAAGTCGATGCCTTTAGTCGAATTCACAAGCATAACAATTCTTGCAAACCAATTCCATTGGTCCAATATATGACCAACACCTTGAGGCCAATACACAAGCGAGCTTACGAGCTAATGACTTCAAGCCAAAATATAAAAGAGCTTACACAACTACGCCAAATCACAATAGTTCTTATGAACAAATTCCTTTGGGTCAATAGAGCTTATGATTTCTACCATAACATTGCTTATGAGCCAAACCTTTGGGCCAATACAAAACGATAATAGAGCTAACAAGCTAATCGTTCAGACCAATGCACAACCATAACAAAGCTTACACCTTTAACCATAATAGAGTTGATGAGCCTGTGCCTTCATTCCAATAAAAAACTATAACAAATCTAACGAGCTAATCCTTTAGGACAATACACAAAGCTAACGAGCCAACCCTTTGTGCCAATACACAACATGATCTGAAAGAGCTAACACCTTGAGGCCAATACGTAGTCATAATAGAGCTTATGATGCACAACCATAATAGATACAATGAGCCAACCTTCATGCCAATGCATGACCATAATATAGATAACAAGTCAATCCTTTGAGCCAATAGACAAAGATAACGAGGCAATTCTTCTAGCTAATACATACAACTAATGAGAAAATCCTTCAAGCCAATACATGGAACTAAAGAGCCAATATTTTGGGCCAATACCCAAAATTAATGAGCCAACCCTTTGGGCCAATACATAGACCTAACAAGCCAACACTTTGTGCCAAATCATAACCATAACACAACTTATGAGGCAACACCTTCAAAATAATACACAAGCATAATATATCTTATGAGCCAATGCTTTCAAGCAAAGGTCATAATAGAGCTTACAATCCAACACCATAGATCTTACGAAGCAATTCCTTCGGGTCTCTAAACTAGAAATATTTATCAATGACCAAGCACACTCACAAATTCGAACTAGCCACACACATATATAAATGTGTGGGTGGGCATAAATTTGTCAAGGCTGACATGAATTTGAAATATGGGTTGACACAAATTGTGTAGAAACTTCATGTTGCCTTGCCACTTGACCTAGTATTTGCGTCCATGTTCAAACTAGTGTTGATTTCATCATGACATCACCCTTCACACATGGAATTCCCTAATTAGGATGCCTTTCACTCAGCTTATGTTCAATTTCCAACCAAAACTTCCCATTTATCATACCATGTAGCACCTGCCATGTAATCATGTACACTAAATATATCACTGTTAGATGTCATCAATTGTAACTAAAACTATCCTCTCTTGCTACATGTGCTTACATGTCATACTACCACATCATCTTATGAGGGACGCTTGTCATCCTTTTGTGCCTACCACATGTCATGAGATGATTGGACTAACATGGTAGAGGTGAAGTGATGTAGAGGAGGCACAACTGTCGTTAGCGCTCACATAGGTTATTACTCATCCCATGATTCATGACATTTCTAATGGTTAGATATGGCTTGACATGCATGAACTTTAACCTCATTAAATAGTACAAAATTCCATGTGCCATCTACCATATATTAAACCAAAAATTCATGGATTTGATCTAAAGATGATCATTATTTACAAATTTGGTGTTTTTCATCAAACAATTGATGTTTTTTCCCTTATTGTACTTTCTAAATTCAAATAGACATATCTTCTCATCTGAGAAGATTTTGACCAAGTGTGATATACTTCTAGAAAGATATCCAAGAGTAATATCCAACCATGTTATCCATAACTTCATTTGAACGTCATAAATTCATCAAAACCTTAAACTTCAAGCCACTTTGACACCATTTGATGTAATATTGTCAAGACATCGGACTATCATCCTGCTTCCTTTTGTTTATGTTAATTCTTCCTTTGACTTATCCTCTGAAATCAATGTCATAGGTTTCCATCAATGACAACACTATGTCCAAAAATCTCCATATTTTTCGTTAATGGAAACACCATCAAACATTGAGGTCACTGATGGAAATAGCCTAAACTCCCCCTGTCAAGATGATACTAGAAAAAACTATGATTTATTTAGTTCTCTTGAATTGGTTGTTTTCTCTACTTATATATCTCCTTTCTTTGCATTATTTTCCCAATTTATTCTTTCTCTCCCCCTTTGACATCAATGGAAAAGGGTGCTACTAATCATGGCTTCTCACCACTGCTTTAGAATTGTTCCTACATTTTCATGTGGGAATATTTTCTTATGGAAGAATTCTCCCCTTGAGAATATGCTCCTTTCCATGGAATCTCCCCCTATCAATAAACTCTCTTTTAGTGAGGGTTCTTGCTATAACCACATTCTTCCTTTGTACACATGTATTCAAACTTTTTTATAGTGCATGTTTTCATATGCTTCTTGAAAACATATTATCTGAACACACCATCTATATAAATGTCTTAATTTACTATATATAGCCCAATATGAGCTGCTCATATTCCCTAGACTACTTAATTACTCCTTTTAAATGTTTGTAGTCCTATTGCATAACTTCCCTTCTCAATTTCTCCCTCTTCTTGGTATATGATCATCCTACATTTATCCTACATAATTTTGATTCTTCAAGTTTCATTTACAAACATCTATATTCTTGATGAATCCATCACCAATGGATTAGATTTGAGTGGTCATATATAACATTGGTTCTTCATATTTCATTCTCCATTCCTTGGTGTTCTTCTTGAGTTAATAAATAATCATTCTCCCTGGTACCATCTCAAGTTGATCATGCATTCATGTGCTAGATTTTCTTCATTATGGCACTTGAAACAATGATGTCTTGGAAAGAATGTCCCACATGATGTGTTGGGGTAAATTTTAACTTGACTACCCATATATCTATTCCTAGAGTTTGATATTATTCTTTATGCCCAACATAATCATTTATGGCATAGGCTCTATAATACCTTGCTTTATGTCCAATATTTTTGCATGAGAAACAATGACCAAAAAACATATTTTGATACTTTGTTGGATGAAGCTTTCTTCATGAAGCATATCTTCTAAAGTTGTTCCTTAGAAGAGATTCATATATTTTTTGATCTTTGAGTCCTATTTTACTAATTCTTGTGGATCCCTTAATAATATTTTCTATCATGGTGGGCATTATACTTTCATCTTGGTTCTTTTTCTTACTTAGGCTAGATGTATCTCATTCAGTCTTGGTGTCTTTATGAGTTTCATATGAGATGTAGAAATGAACATGCTTGGGATGATTCACCATATTCTTAGAATATTCAACTATCTTGTTGCTGGATCAAATGAATTTATGCACATGATTCTTAGATTGTTATCCATTTGATCTCCTTCAGTGTTCTTCATATTTTTATGTATCATGGTCTTCCTTATAACCAAGACCTATTTTGATGAGAGAAGATATTTGGATGCTAAGGATGTGATCTAATGAATTAGGCCCTTTGAAGACTTTTAATTTTTGATTGAGATGATCTAATTCTCCTTTCAAAAGCACAACTTTTTCTTCCAAATTTTCACAAATTTCTCCCCTTTTGTTCAGATATTTCAATAGAAACTCCTTTGTTGTTTGGGCTTCTATAGTTCTACTTTAAGAGAGATAATGGAGTCTACATCTCAATATTTGTCTTGTAGTTTCTATTTTAGATGATCCAACAACTTCCTTAGAGAATTTAATTCTTTTCGTGCACTTATGAGTTCTCCTTCATAATCCACTCTTGCTTCAATCTCTTTTTTTCAGCTATGAACAATATTGCTTCTCTTTCATAATCAGTCATACTCTCATTACTCTCATAATCACTTTCTTCCTTTCAGTTCAATTTGGCATTTCATCTTTTTGTATGATCCTTAGACTTGAATTGCACTTCATCATCACTATAATGCATTTTTCCATAAGGACATTTAGAAGCATATTGTCTTATTCTTCCACATTCAAAAGATTTAAAAGGAAGCTTATCCTTAGACTTTATAGTTCCCTTCTTTAGATTTCTGACAAACTTAGCGTCATCTCATCTTATTCTTGAATGGAGTCTTTTTTATTCTCGTGCTTGATTCCTTCCTTGGTTGCTTTAAATGTTGCTTCTTTGATTTTTAACTTGTTCTTTTCTATCCTCATCTCATATGTAGTGAGTGTTCCATGAGGCATATCCATGCTTGATAACTTTTCAAGGTTTCATACATTGGGATTGAATATTGAAGGAAATGATCCTGATATTCTCTAAACAAAATTAGCTTCCTTGACATCTTCACCGAGACCTATGATAGAGTTGACAATATTGTCTACTCAAAGAAAGTATGAAGCAATAGTGTCATCCTCTTCCATTTTCAATTTTTCGAACTACATCCAGTATGTTTGTAGCTTTACTTCCTTCACTTTCTTGTCCCATTCATAAAAAAATTGAGGTTGTTCCATAGATCATGGGATAACTTGTAATGAATTACTTTGAAGAAATCAGCATCTGATAAGCCACTCAAGATGCATGTTTAGTTATTGCATTCGATGTATAGAGAGAGTTACTAGTCATCTTAGTGGGTGGAGTAGTAGGAACTTAATAATCACTAGATAGTTTCCCAAGCATCAAAACCTAAGGATATGATGTAGGTTTACATTATTAACTTCTAGAAGGCATATCTGGTTCCATCAAATTGAGGAGGATCGCTTAACAATATGATAAAGGCCATCTTCCCTATGATCAACCTTCCAATTATTTAATTTTCCTAAGGGAACCCTTTTTGACACCAATTGTTAGACTAAGGATTACACTTAGAGGGGGGTGAATCGATGTAATGGAAAATTTTCATCAATTTAAACAATTTACCAATAAATCAAAACTATAACCATAATCATTCATCATTAAAGAATATCATCACATCATTAAAAGATAAAACTAGATGTATGTGGAAGCCTTACAAGATAAAACCACAATTCCTTTCATCTTCTTCAATTTTAATTAAATGTATTTGCAGGAACCAACCTACTTGAGCCACCAACCCTCAAAATGTGCAAGCACTGACTTGTTACAGGATGCAACTTCATTGAGGCACCAACCTAGTTATATGCAAGCACCAAAATGCAGTAAGATTCAACCTAATTGAGGCACCAACCTAGTTATATGCAAGCACCAAAATGCAGTAAGATTCAACCTGATTGAGGCACCAACATCAATGGAGGCATACACCTCCTTCTTCAACCTATTGTGGACAAATTTTCACAATACTTCAAATTGGATCCACAAGCTCCTCACAAAAATCACTTCTTCCAAATCTGATCACATCATCAACCTATTCTTCTTACATTAAATTTAGCTTCATTTCTTGCATTAGCATCCAAACTACTAATATTGCTCAAAACACTTTGAAAAAATTTCTTGTACTTCAAAATATACCCTCATGGATTTTCATGTCCCTTACATTGATCACAAGACAATACAATCCACTTCCCCTTTTAAAAAAAATAAATTTTCCTTCAATTTAAACCATAAAAACATTATGAAAAAATATTTTTTCTACAACCTGCACCTTTATGTTTTGTTTTCTGAAAATGTATTCTCCTCTATGTGCTTTCTACACAATTTCATTTTTTATTTTATCTAAGTGTTCAACAAAATTATTTTTGGCGGGAAAAAAAATTGGCAGACTCCACTGAAATTGAACCTGCGGCTTCTCCTGAACTACACAATGCGAAAACTAATTTGGTTGTTGTGCTAACCATTCAGTCATCCATTAGTTGTAAAATGAATAATCATTTATTGTGTTTTTAAGGGAAAAGGATAAGAATCTAGGCTTAACCATACATAACATATGTCAGACAGGATTCAAACACATAATTAGATCTTATGATGCAATAGCTTCCAGCCAATACCCAACCATAACAGATTCAAAGGGACACTGCCTTTAGAGCTAATGAACTAACATATTTGGGCTCATATAACAAAGTTGATGCCTTTGGGCCAATGCAGAACCACAATAGTTCTTATGAACCAATACCTTCAAGCCAATAAATGACCAACACCTTCAAGCCAATACACAAATGACCTTATGAGCCAATGACTTCAGGCCAAAATATAATAAATTTTGCACAATCAGGCCCAATCACAATATCACTTATGATCAAGAACCTTTGGGTCAATATAACTTACACTTTTAACCATAATAGATCTTACAAGCCAATCCTTCAGACCAATACACAAAGATAACGAGCCAACCCTTTGCACTAATACACAACCACAATAGAGTTAATGAGCCAATCCTTCAGACCAATGCACAACCATAATAGAGCTTACAAGTTAGTTCCTTTATGCCAATACACAACCATAATAGAGCTAACAAGCCAGTCCTTCAGGCTAATACATAGAGCTAATGAGCTAACCCTTCGTGCCAATACATAATCATAATAAATCTAATGACCCAATGGAGCTAACACCTTCAAGCGAATACAAATTCATAACAAATTTTACGATGCATAACCATAATAGAGCCAATGAGTCAATCTTTTGTGCCAATACATGACCATAATAGAGCTAACAAGTCAATCCCTTGGGCCAATACACAAAACTAATGAGCCAACCCATTGTGCCAAATCACAAACATAATAGAGCTTATGAGCCATTACCTTCATGCCAAGTCAAAACCATAACACAGCTTATGATCCAACACCTTCAAACCAATAAACAACTATAAAAAATCTTATGATCTAACACTTTTGAGCTAAAATCATGACAAAACTTACAAGTTAGGGCTATAGATATTACAAACCAATGCCTTTGGGAATCTAAACCAAAAAGATGTACCAATGACCAAGCACACTCACAAAATCAAACAAGTCACACTCATATGTGTGTGGGGGGGGAGGGCATAAACTGATTGGGCTTGATCCAAAATTAAAATATGTGCTGAAACAAATTGCGTAGAAACTTCATGTAGCATGCTAACTAGGTAGTTTTGTTTGGAAAATTGAATGGAATATTAGTGACACCTGGCCCACTCATGTCATTCCACATGTCAAGGGTGACATCATGATTATGTTAGAATTATTTTGACCATGGACCCTAGGATTGGGTTACATGGAGAGAATCCTGCCACATCATCACCATGCGTCAAATCTCTCACTTCCATGTGTCATTAATTTTCACTCATCCAATCATGTCTTGCCATGTGTGATTCCATGTCAAATTTCCACATCATCTAATGAGGGAAAGTTTTCATCCTTTTATTCCTACCACATGTGATGAGACAATTGGACCAACGTGGCAAAGGTCAAATGACATGGAGGAGGCATACTTGTCATTAACACTCACACAGGTTATTAGTCATCCCATCATTCATAAAATTTAAAACGATAAAATATGCCCTGAGATGCATGAAATTTAAAATCATTAAATATTGCACAAGTCAATGCACCCTCTTCCATATATTACACCACAAATTCATCGATTCAATCCGAAGATGCTTGATATTTAACATTTTTGTGTTTTTCATAAAAAAATTGGTGCTTTTTCCCTTATTTCACCTGCGCACTTCAAACGAACATATATCTTCATTCGGGGAGAGTTTGACCAAATTTGATATACCATTGGAAAGGTATCAGAGAGGACTACTAAATGCGCCATCCATAACTTCATTTGAACATCAAAATTTGAAAAAAATAAAATAAAAAAATTCAAGCCACTTTGACACCATTTGATGTGATCTTTCCAAGGCATTAGAGTATCATCTTGCTTCCTTTGACTTATCTTACTACTTCCTTTGATTTACCCTTTGAAATTAATAACACATTTTATCATTAATGACAACACTATGTCCAACACCCAAAACTACAAGGAAGCATGATTCCATCATGGTTGTGGTCGATAAAATCACAAAGGATGCCCACTTTATTCCAATGAAGTTAATGCACAAGGAAACCAATATTGTTGAGATTTACACATAGGAAATTTCTATGCAACATGGTGTGCCCAAATAAATTATTTTAGACATGGATCCCAACTTTTCATACAACATCTGGACAAGTTTATTCAAGTGATTTGAGACTAGTTTAAATTTTAGCACATCATACCATCCATAGTAAGATGGATAAACAAAAAGAGTCAATTAGGTTATTGATGATATGTTAAGTATGTATGTGATAGAAAAACCATCAAAATGGAAGAATACTTGCAATTGGGAGAGTTTTATTGTAATAATGGATACTGAGTGTTAGCATAGTCCTAGGCTAAGTCATGAGTAGGTTTTAAAATTTTATTTTTTAGGATTAATTTTGTAAATTAAAAAAAAAAAAAAAAAAAAAAAAAAAAAACGCGACTGGAATTTCCGGTAGCGCTCGATTTTCTCGTTTAGACAGTCTCCCCTATTTTTCGTACAATCTTTCCATTCTTGTTTTTATTTCCTGTTTTCTTTAAAAAAATTCCGATGCTACTTGAATTTCTGGTAGCGTTTTCCATTTTTTAAAATAAAGCCGAAAACGCAACCGTTTTCAATTGTCCACATGTCATAACGGCAGAATATCTAATCCAAATCACACGATTTCGTGATTGGATAGGTCACAAACTCCAAGTCAAGTCAAGTGGTAGTGATTAATCATTTCGGTTGATCATGTTTGCTAGGTGTCAGTCACATCCATAGCCAACCGTTGTCTACCCCACCCATATTAAATAACTCACGTTTCCCAAAATCTTGAGTGTGTCTACAGCGTCAGTCTCAGCCAGTTGTTTTAATTCCGATGGTTGTTCTTTATGTTCAAAGTAATACGCTACCGGAATTTCTGGCCAGTCCGAATTAATGTAGGAAAATTTCCAGATATGCAAGATTCCCATACAACCGCCTGTAGCAGATCAGCTGGACTCTCTAGAGTAACTCGACTTCATCATTACAACTACATGTTGTCTGTTATGACATAAAATATTATGTAATCATGAAGGATTATATGCATGGGAGACTGAACCATAGCTTCATCTCAAATATTCGAAAGTGAAGGAAATGTCACCATTTCAAATTTATGAAGTGCAGCTAAGGAGACACTGATTATGGAGTTTAAGAACACATCCCAAATTTTTAGGCTTCCTAATTCAAGATAGTTGCAATAGTTGTTGGGTAATATTTCACACTTTGACACCTATTCTTCATAACCAGAAAGCAAATATTATATGGCACCAAATTCTAGGAAAGGTGGAAAGTTTAAGAGAATCTAACCTCAAGGAGTTGAGCTAGTTTATGCTAATCCGAAGTTTAGAAGGTTATTTATTCAAGCAGGCTAGTCTCCACTTTGCACGAGGTTAGGAGACTCACATCAAGGTGTAGCCCAAGAGTTTGCTCAAACTTTCAATGGACAGGAAGCTACCATTTTTGGTTTTCAGTTGCAGGTTTCAGAACAGTCAATTTCAGAGGCTTTTAACCTTCCCCAGGAAGGAGAAAAGTGGTTTAAAGGACAGCTTATTACAGGAGGATATCTCAATTTTTTTATCAGAGATGAATACAAAGATCCCAACTAGGCCAAAGGAATTTCCAACAATTATCTGAAGAAAGAATGGGAAGAAACAGTCAAGCCGGTTAATATTTTCCTCACTTGTGAGAAAAGATATACATTAACTTTTCTTTACCATATGAGGTTTCTCTTTCATTTTGCAGGTATGAGGACTCTTAATCTGCCTTATTTTATATTGAAGAGCCTGACCAAAATGGCAGCCAGGATTCAAACACATCAAGAAGCATCAAAGTACAGCCTGTATCATCAGGCAATTATCAAGGTTCTGGTTGAAGAAGAATTGAAAAAGAGGAACTAGACTTGGGACCATTTCTTGTTTTACAGAGTAGGCCAACCTACACCAAAACCCCAAGAAATTGTTAAACCTTCTTCAACACAAGTTTAAACAAAGAGGACATCAACTGCATCAGCTGAAGGAAGCTCCAAAAGAAAGACAAGGAGGGAAGGTGTGAGCAGAGGTGCCAAAAGAAGCGAAAAGAAGCCTTTAGCTGCTAAAACTGAAAAGAAAAAGGAGGAAGGAGAAAGCTCTTCTTCCCAAAAAGCTGAAAGCTCAAAAATGGTTCCTCCTGTTAGACCTTTTCCTAAGGCTTACATAAGAACTCAGAGAAGAAAACTTGTAGCTAAAGAGAAATCTAAAGAGTAGGTGTTTCCTGACATTCCGAAAGCACATGAACAACAAGAAGAAGACCAACCTCTTGATTCCGATGACGAAATATTGAAGGAAGCAGGGTATACAATAACTAGTAAAAATAAGAAAGAAGAGCTAAAACTAGTTGCTGGAACTAGGAGGAGACATACTAGGGAAAATAATAAATACAGACTGAAATCAAAGGCCCTAAATAATCCTAGTTTGCTGACTCAAGTTATAGTTATAGAAGAACAACCTATAGAGTTGTAGACTGAGGATCCCTCAATTGCAGAAATAAGAAGATCCTTGAAGATGAAAAGACACAAATCTCCCATGGACCACCCATCAGAGCCTTCCAAAAAGAAAAAGATCCAAAAATAAGAAGAAAAGAGAGAGACCATCATCAAAGAAGACACAACAAAAATCACAAGGTCTAAATATGCTAGAATTAAAACCAACTTGGATAAGCTTACAGAGGCTGCAACTCACATAGGATGAAAGGGTATTTTGATGCATTTTTGTTAAAATTTTGAAGTGGAAACACTATCCTAAAAAAATTTTATAGGTATTACAGGTATTTCCGGAATTTCCAGTAGCACCTGTCACAACAGAAATATATAGCTGTGAGAAGCAAACCTTCCGGCCAATTATGGAAGACAGCAACTCATAACGATATGGATAAGAAAGATGATGGATATGAGATAGTTATGAAGTTTTTGAAGGTTATATTTAATGAAGACATATGGTTATTCAATAGGCAAGACCATAAAGAGAAAATTCAATAGCAAAAGGGGCAGTCAATCAGTTTTCCAGCAGCAAAGTGTCATTCTTCCTCTTCTTCTAATCTACACCTATACCTTATGTTGTAATTCGATGGGAGATGATATTAATGTATAAAAGACACTCATGTACCAAGAATATAGTGGAACCACCAATTTAGGAGAGTTGGAGTTGGTAACTCTCTCCCTATATATACCTTTTGTAAATATCATTTCAAGGTTGGATTTTGATTCACCTGAAGACTCAGCTTAATAAAATAGATTTTTCTACACTTCATGCTCGAGGATTTTGTGATTCAAGTCATATCTAATGTGTGGTTTGTCTATCTCCTATTTTCAACTTTCTGAATTATAAATTTGCAGTAGATAGTATAGTATGAGTGAGAATCATTAAGAGGACCTGATGATGACTTATCTACTGTCCAGTTTTCTGTAAATTATAATATATGTACAAGTAGAACTTTCTAGTGAAGGTTTCAAAAAGGATTTGTGTGATACTTGATACTTGTTTTTACTTCCTAATTGTTGTTTTCCTTGTCAAGCCTATTTTAATATTTTAAATGATAAATTACAGCAGCTAGTCTAGTATGTGTGAGAATCATTAAGAGGATATAATGATGACTTATCTACTATCCAGTTTGTTGTAAATCATAATATCAGTTTAAGTAGAAATTGTTAGTGAAGGTTTCACAAAGGATTTGTGAAATACTTTACACTTTTTCCTACTTTCTAATTGTTATTCTCCTTGTCAAAAACCAGAGTTTCCTACAAGGATTTATGTAGCTGAAGTGACTGTCTTAAGATACTCAATTTCTTAGGATAATTATCAACTACCTATTCTCTTTCCTTTGCTCCCCTATACTACTCACTTAACCACACAATTTATGCTTGCAATAGCTTTCCAAATGCATGAAAGTTAAAGAGGAACACAATCATTTCAAAACATCCTTCAGAAGCCATCCCACCACTCAAAAAAACCCTTTTAAATTTTGAAATGAAATCATGATGTGTAAGGCTTACTCTTTTTGTAGTCTAGGAGTAACTCCTTGCACTAACATCTTTGGCGTCATTGTGGGGAGGCTAATTGAAGTTTATCCTTGGGTAAATGACAAAGTTATAAGTCTGGTTCTAAGGTGTACATTTCCAGCTGTCTTTTTAGATTGCTTTACACCTGGAAACTCCATTGTTGAAGTTCTGGATCCAAGAAAGGCTAGAACCAGGGAAAACCCATATTCTCCTTTGAAAAACCAAGTCCCTGATCATAAGAAGCTAATCAAGAAAAAGAGTAAGCGAAAGCTTGTTTCTTATATTTCTAGTTTTTCAAAAGCTATTCCTAAAAAATTACAGCAAATTTTGTCTCCTGATTTTACAAAAAAATTTGTACCTCTCTCATTTTCCAGTCAACAAACAACCTCTACATCAAGTGTTGGTGATTCCTCATCTACTGTTCAAAATCCTCAAATTACAGTAGCTAGCATAGTATGAGTGAGAATCATTAAGAGGATCTAAGGATGACTTATCTACTATCCAGTTTGTTATAAATCATAATATCAGTTTAAGTAGAAATTGTTAGTGAAGGTTTCAAAAAGGGTTTGTGAAATACTTTATACTTTTTCCTACTTTCTAATTGTTATTCTCCTTGTCAAAAAACAGAGTTTGCTACAAGGCTTTATATAGTTGAAGTGATTGTCTTAAGATATTCAATTTCTTAGGATAATTTTCAGATATCTATTCTCTTTCCTCTGCTCCCTTGTACTACCCACTTAACCATGCAATTTATGCTTGCCACAGCTTGCCAAATGCATGAAAGTTAAAGAGGAACACAATCATTTCAAAACATCCTTCAGAAGCCATCCCACCACTCAAAAAAACCCTTTTAAATTTTGAAATGAAACCATGATGTGTAAGGCTTACTCCTTTTGCAGTCTACAAGTAACTCCTTGCGCTAACACTGAGAATATTTGAAGATGAGACCATTTGAGGCCTTGTATAGCATGAAATGCAACAAACCTCTGAATTGGGACAATCCAATATAAAAGGATATTGTTAGTCTAGACTTTCTTAGAGAAATAAAATAGAAAGTAATACAAATTAAATGAAATTTGAAGGTTTCCCCGGATGGAAATAAAATCGATGCTAAAGAACATGTTAAATAGGGAATTTAAAGTTAGTGATCATGCATTCTTGAAAGTAAATGCAAAGAAAAGTTCATTAAAATTGGGTAGTTGTGAAAAATTGGCATCTATATATTTTGGACCATTTAATATCCCAGAAAGGATTGGTTTGTTTTCATATAGGATTGCATTGCCAACATCCATGCGTACTCATATTATATTTCATATTTCATTAATTAAATAGTATGTTCCTAATGCTAAAATTTTAATGGAATGGAATTGGATTTAGGTGGAGCCTGAGGGAGACTCTCTAGTCCAACTGGTACAAATTATTGACAAGAAGGTCAAGGTGCTCCGCAATCATCCATCACCTTGGTAAAAAGGTGTAGTAGACCCATTTTGGTCTTGAAGATGCTACATTGGAGCATGAAGATGTAATGAGGGAAGATTTTCCTCATATATTTAGATATATTACTTCAAGATCCATCACATTAACGTATTAGTTTCCAACATGTTTTGAACCAACTAATGTGGTTCATCATCACAACAAATATATGCCTTTGAAATAATTCTACTCACAGAAGTCTACATTCAGAGTACCCTCATCTTTTTGGATAATAATATTATATATTTGTATATATAATGCACTAAGTGTAGTGCATAAATAAGGAGGATGGGAATTTAAAACCCTAATCAACCCCTATATTCTAAATATTATGTCCATGTTAAACATAGGCTGTTGAGTTGGGGCATATTAATTAGGTTGGTAAGCCAAGAGTAAATTTCGTGGTAGTGCGTCCATGTGTATGTGTGCATATATGTTTTGGGGTTGTTGTTCCCATGTATATATGTTTCTATATACCTTGACATTGGAAATCTTGATGTTATAAATATGATTATGTATGCATGTTAATAAACACATAATGGCTACAACCTAAATAAATAAAAAAGAGTATGGGGAACCAAGGCTCCATGGGGAAATAAAATGGGGACAACCACCCTCCAAAATTTTACCTATCCTTCAATTTTGGAGCCTTCCTTTTAAAACTTAGTAGTTCATCTTGCACTAATCTAGATACTTGTGGTTAGATTGAGGCTTATTATTTTCATCTTGGCTTGTGTTTGTTCACTTAGTTCATTTTCTAACCCATAAGTTGATCTCCTAACTTGGTCCCTTAACAGTTTTGGGCTTGCCTCAGGGAATTATGCAATTCTTTATGGAAACTAGCCTTGTTGTTGGGAATTTCACAATCATGACTGTCAGTGAGCCTTGAGCTATGGAAATTTATAATAATGGAGGGGAAGCCCATCACTGAGCCCAAAAAATATGCAAACCCCACTGTGCTCAGAAACTGTGCAGTACATGAGCCGGAGAGTTGCCCAGTCCTTCATAGAACTGTGTAATCTGCTCAAGAAATGTATGGTAGTTTTTCCTGAAAAAGAAAAAAAAAAAAAGAAGCAAAAAACATCCCTAAAAAATAGGGATCTATTTTTAGCAACCCAAATGAGGCACTTGTGTTATTTTTAGAAACTTCTACCAAGTGTCGTTTTTTCCATGGTTTTAGGCATGCACATCTTAAACCCTAAGTTGACTAAATATATTTAATCGACACTACTAGGGCTCATTTCCACATTTGACCTCGAAGCTCTAGCATTCCTAAGGAGATCAAGGAGCCTTCAATGTGATCATCGTCGGTTTTTCGGGTGAGTTTTGTTTTTCTCATCTTTTGCCGCTTTTTCTATTGCTTTTTGTTATTTAGCTTGTGAGAGTATTGTTTCACTTGTTTCTTTGCACAAATGATAGCATTTTAACTTGTTTTAGATCGTATAATTTTTTTTTTTAGTTATAGATTACCTTTCCCAAGTGTCGCACGAGTTTTCATGTTTTTGCACCAGGATTTGTCATTGCAGTGACTCTCTTCCCATGCTTCATTCTCCTTCAGTTTAGTCAATTGTTGCACTTGTTTCACATGAATGCATTAACACTTAGTCATATCTACACTCAACATCACACCATATTTCAGATCTACCTCCTTTTCACACTCCCATTGGGCAGGTCACCTTGCCCAAATCTCAATGTGCACAGCTAGCTTTGCACAATCTGGAGACTCAAGCCTCTGGCCTGGATTCTGGAATTGCACATAGCCTAGCTTGGGTTGGCTCCAAATGTGTAGTGCATAGTTCTAGAAGCCAGTCTCCCAGATTGGCCACTGAGACTGCGCAATGTGCATTATCTCCTAAGCCTTTGCCCAAAATGAACTTCACATTGTGCAATACGATTCATAAAGTTCCCACACTGACCACTAAGACTGCACAATGCGCGATTCGTATGGTCATTAAGTCACCTTTGGCACTCAAAACTGCACAATACTTCCCATCATGAGCCCAACTTTCTGCATGATCTTGTCTTGACATTGTTTTCCTTTTACCTAACATTTTCTTGCCATGAGTGTCCTCTATGTCCCATAGGTACAAAAGTTGTTGATAATCTCTCTAGCAGTTACAAATAACATGGAATCTAAGAGAGCTGCATCAAAGGAAACCACCGAGAGATGTATTGGGGAAGAAGTTGAGTAGATATGAGTGGATTTAATAGTATATGTAGATGCTTAGTTGTTCATTGAGAATGGAACAACAATGACATGGTAGCAGATCAAAGACACTTTTGTAGAGGACTTTAATCCAGACTTAGAGGAACAATAGGTTTATCTTACCATACAACGGTCAAGGTTATACAAGGTTTCATGCATGTATCCTTCCTTCCTGTGTGTGAACATAATTAGCTGGATTGTCCCACATATGGATGAACAGAATATGATATTGATTAGTGCCAGTAGGAGATATATTACCACCTTCAAGGAAAACAAATTTCTTCAAATGTATCACTTTCCTGAGCTGGTGAAGTGCATGGACTCACTATTATATTCCACCCATATTTATGTGAACAAAAGAGACATTGTCAAGTTCTGGGTGAAAGATCCATCAAAGTTTAACTAGATACCCACCCATGTTTACAAGGCAAATTCCCTTAAGAAGGATTACCAGTTCTTGATCATACTTTCCGCTAGAATATATGGTCAAGAGAACACATAAAACTTTCCTAGAGGATGGGTGGTCTAACTAGACTAGTTGGTGAATGATGCGAAGCCATTCAATTGGTATTATCTATTGTCTCATCAGTTGAATTCCCATGTGGCTAAGGCTCAAAATCCACCCAAGAATGAGCAAGAAATGTTTTACAACTCCCAATACTTACTGGATACAATATGTGCTCAATAGCAGTTCCCTAGCATGAGTTGGATATGGACACAAAAATATATTATCATCGTAAGGTGGATCCTACTCAAATACAGGATTGTCAGTACCACTCATATTTTTGTAAACACTGCAAATTGGTATGCCTCACCACATGGCACCTTCATAAGAGTGTTTGGCGGAGAGAAGCCTCTGCATGTTCTACCAAGGTATGCCATTCAAAAACTCATCATGAAAGAAGTTTCATACCACCTCGCTACAGGGTTGTCAGTATGATTGCAAAGGAAGAATAAAGCACCATGGACCACTCTTCCTTTATGGATCAGATTATATGAGATCAAGAGCTTGCAAGATGTAGATGTTGAGGCTAAGGACATAGTGAAATTCAACTTCGACACCAAGGATTTTAATCCATATGATCCTCATGGTATTTGCAAGGACCACTGTACATGAGTTTAGTTTCCGTGGATCCATGGGACATGTCATTGGCTAGAGGAGGGCCCTTGGAGGTACTACTACAATTCTTATAGACTCAATTATCTGATCAGTATAGAAAAAGCTTGGAAAGATTCTCTGCACATAACAACAGGTCCAAAAGAAACAACAACAGTAGTAGAAGGAAGAAATCCAATGCAGGACAAGGGAAAGAGGAAGGTTGTTGAGAACCAAGAGGGAGAGAAAAGTTACAAGATGAAGACAAGTCTTATCCTAGAGAAGGAGGCTTTGGTAGAAGAAGAAAAAGGTGAGCAACGGATGAAGAGAGCAGAGCGAAGGAAAACAGAAAAGCAGAGGCTGTAGGAAGTAGAACTAAAGCTGGAAGAGACGGAGAAGAAGTTGAAGGAAGAACAAGAGTTGAGGAGGAGAGAAAGAGAAGACAAGTAGAAGTAGGAAGAATAACAAAGGAAAGGCACAGTGATAGTGCAAACAATACTGATACAAGTTGATGAGACAGAACAACCAGTAGCTGAGGAAGAGGGTGAACAAATCTAGGATTGGGAGATTGCTCAATAGATTGAGAAATTGATTGAAGTGACACCCATTGAGTTGGAATAGGAGCCACAAAATGAAGACACTGACCTAATGTTGAGAGCACCAGGTCATCCCTCAGTCTCCACCACCTCTATTGTTAAAACCAGTCCTGAGCGACCAAGGAGATATTGTTCTCCTTGATGAAGATCCAGTCATGGATGTGTGTAATATAACATTTGACAAGTTGCAGAAGAGTATTGCATAGGCATGGAGGAAGCACTTTCCAGATGATCACACATCACCTACATTCATCAAGTAAAGGGTGATAGTGTCAAACACCAGGAAACATCCAACAGCCATTTCCAAAGCCATCATGGCCTATGCAGGAGAAATAAGGTCAAATATGTAGTACCTAATGGCTGAGAATGAAAAACTAACAAAGAACTTGTAGGCTGCCAGGAAATAGGCCAAAAAACTCTATGCGTTAGGGTAGAATGTAATTTTCGCATTGGGCGAGATGAATATAGTGATACTGGTTGAAGTATCAACACTTGGTGACACCATGGGGAAGCTCTATGACGTATTTGTCACCATGCATAAAGAAGTTTTTCGTGTGTATGTCCTACATAAATAGAGTAAATATTTTATTCAAATGCTCAAGGACATACATGATGACATTGCCTATGTACAAGAGTGGACAATGTGGTACAAAGGGGCCTCACTTGACTTAAAGAAGAAGATGAAGCCACAGGCATAGTTGGAGAAAGTGAAGGTCCAAATGTTGATCCAGAACAATGAATATCTTGCCTCATTCATCGGCATCATACAAGACTCATATGTGTGGTTGTACAATAGTTTGGATGTCATGGTGAGAAAGCACTAAATCCCATCAATCAGTTCCCTCACTGATGTTAAACCCAAGAACCAAGTCACGCTAGAGATAGATGAGGAGTTGGAGTAGATAAGACGAGAGGACACCAGAGAAGACTTGGAGATGAATGCACACAACATATAAAATTACATCTGTGGTCTTGTTAAGGTCAAGAAAATGTTTCTCATGCTTCAGAATGAGTTGGATACAGATTCCAAGACCATATACCCAGATGCCATGGAGGCTAGATTCTACTTCTAGAAAGACACCGTGAAACAGTTTAGGGACACCATGTTGGAAATAATATTGAGAGGGGGGGTGAATCAGTGTTATAAAATCAATAAAACTTTTTCATTTCCATATTAATCAGTGATTCAATTAGTTGATCTTCAATGAGTGCATCAGAACATTATTAACCATATTAACAGTAAACATGTGCAGTAAAACAGAACATATCATCACACATAAGGATCACACATGAACACCATGATATAAGGTGGAAACCCAATGTGGGTGAAAACCACATGCTACAATTCGTCTCTATCTTCCTTTAATAAGAAACTTCTTCTTACAATAGTACTAGTGTAGTCTTATACCAGTATGCAGACTTCTACCTGCAGAAGGCTACAACCTTCTCTCATTCTCCAGACTCTCCTGGAAGGGAGCTACAACCCCCTTAGCTCTTGTACTAGCTGAAGTACTAGTACATAGGTGTTGGCCTACAGAAGACTACAACCTTCTCTTTTCTTCCAGGGACCATGTTTCATAAATTTTCAGACTGGATCCATAAATACAAAACAATCACTGTTACAATACAATCATCAACTTATACCTACATCATAAATCTCTAAATCACCCAATACTGAATCACTGAAACCCTGTCATCAAAACACAGTTACCAGAACATAGACCAGAGCCCAAAACTCTACAACAACCACTAGAACCAAATAGCAACCTGAAACACCAAATCTCATAATGCATACGCCACTTGACTATATCAAAACCATGTGTATACGCGCTTTCACCAAAGAGATCCTGCGTACAGATCTAAAGATAATTACTTATACCTTCGCTGCCATTTCCAACTTGAGCCAAGCATCACAAACCCATAATAAACATACTAGATCTTCACACTTCGTCAGACATTCATTACTTGCTCATCCACCTTTGCCTAATGATCTTCTCCTTATATAGGTTTAGGCTTCTCTCAATACCATGGTCCAAAACCATGTAGAAACAATACCTTGGACCCAATACCTGGGATCAACACTTCGGACCAAATACCACGGACCAAAACTTAGTTTTCCAACATGTACGCACCTTTCCTTACGTGAAACTACGTGTATACGCATACGCGTCTTTGGAACGTCTAACCCGCGTGTATATGCGGCTTGGTCATGATGAACCTGTGTATATCTCTCTCTTGACCTATTGTACTAAGATCCATCCTCTGATTGAGTTACCATCACCTATATCATACCTCTGAGTGAGTTACCATCAAGGACAGCAGTTGTATCATAATGCCAACAATCTCCCCCTTTGAACTTGATGGCAACCACCACACCAAGTCACTCTCCCCCATTGACATCAAGGGCAAAGGGCAGACCAAGAAGTTCTCTCCCTCTGCTGTCCATACTCCCCCTGAGTACCTATTGAAATCTCTGATTGGGCTCCTCCTTTGTATATGTCAAGATGTATCAATCCATCCATGCTCCCCCTAAGCACATGCAAGTTCAAAGACCAGAAATCCATTCAAGACCATTATAGTCATTAGCCACTATCATACATCATATATGATTTGCACCATAAGAATCAGCATCGAAACCTGCACTACCATTCCTTTGATCAAATAGCAAGATGTATCATTTAGCCTCATAAGCTTCATCACAAAAGACTTCTTACCATAATTCCAACAATGAATTATTTGAAGTATATGCTCCCCCTAAGCCTGTTTCAACCATCATATACCATGACCGAACCATTTCCTGAGTCTGTTCTGCTACCTTTTTCTTCTAAGCTCCATATACATGATTCTGCAGCATCTAGATTGCATCTATATGCAACTTATCTTCATTATATCAACGTATGCAAAATGGAATACTGAAGGTCTTCACTTTCAGTTTCCCCTATGTCTGTTATGTTAGCTAACTGAGTTATGTCACACCTTTCTATCTCTAATTCTGTCTTCTTCAATACCTGGAGTTGTGATGATGTATAATCCTCTTACTTTGGAGTTTGAATTTTTCTCCTGCATTCCCTTGCTTTATGTCCAAACTTGTTACATGCATAACATCTTACATGATTTATGTTCCTTATATTGCAATCAATTACTTTGTGGCCAAACATATTGCAAGCAAAACAATATCCTTTGAAGTACCTAGAATGTGATGATCTTGTGTGATGGTCTTGAACCATTCTACTTCTGCATCTGGCTGCAACATGTCCAAGATTATGACATACATAACATTCAACATTATCCAATGGAGGAAATAATCGTCTATCACGTCCATAGTTAGGAGTAAAGGATTTTCTTTGAGGAATTTCTTTCCTTGGCTGTTGATGAGGTTGTCCTCTCATCTCCTTGTTGAGCATTTTAGAATTCTTATTAGAGTTCCTTGCCTCACCTTGTGAGCTAGATTCACCTTCAATTGATTCATAAAAGCCAAGACCAATTTTTATAGTAGGAGATCTTTGACTACCAAGAATGTCATCCAAAATCTTAGTACTATCTTGAAATCGTAATAGTTTATCCTTTTCTTCTAATTTACCTTTCAAGATATTTACCTCAACCTAATGTTGTTCTTCCTTTTCCAGATACTGCTTCCTTATGTTTTCTTCAGCTTTTCTTCCTTCTTCCACTTGTTGCCTTAATTCGATCACTTCATGTTCTTGTTCTTCAAGAGCTTCTCTATTTTGATTCTTTGATTCTTTAAGATCTTCCTTTAGAGAGAGGATCTTCAATTCAAGTCTCTGAATTGTTATGCTTTGATCTTTTACTACATCCTGCAATTGCTCCCTTACTCTGGTTACTGACTCCAATTATTCTTTTAATCTGGTAACTTCTTCTGTTTCTACGTCCTTCTTTTCATATGCCATGAGAAGTCTAATGTCTTCATCACTGTTGGATGATTCATTACTTTTAACATGGGTATAATAACTTCTATTACCTACTTTAGACATTTTTCCTTTGTTATGAGGGCATCTAGCAGCGTAGTGACCAACTCTACCACATGAAAATCATTTGAAAGGTAGCTTACCTTGGAACCTTCCACATCCTCGTTCAAGATTCTTGACAAAATTTACCTCGTCTTCTCCTTCTGAAATATATCCTAATTCATTTGATGATACTTCGAATGCGGCTTCTCTCATATCTGATGGTCCTACTTTTCTCATCTCATAAGCAGTTAAGATTCCGTGAAGCTGTGACATTGTGATTTTCTACAGATCCTTCTTTTCTTCTATGGCAGAAACTTTAGAATCAAATTTAGCAGACAGGGGTCTTAAAACCTTTTCAACTAAGACAACTTCCTTAAATTGTTCACCCAGATTCCTCATACAATTGACAATATCATCTATACGCAGAAAGTAATTAGCTATGCTTTCATTACTATGCATTTTAAGATTTTCATACCGTATTCTGAGAGTTTGAAGCTTTGCTCGTTTTACCTATTCATTTCCTTCATAGCTTAGAATGATTTTGTCCCAAATTTCTTTGGCTGATTTGAAATGCATGACCTTCACAAACTTCCCAATAAGACAGTAACAGCTTTGGCATTGATTTCATATTGCTTTCTCTCTGATGTATCTGTGGGAATTGCTGATGGATATGTGTATCCTCCTTCCACGATTCCCCAAACATCCGTTCCAAGTGATTGTAGATATGTTATGGTTCTTATCTTCCAGTGGAAAAAGTTGATCCCATCAAAAATTGGTGGCCTGATCGATGCCTCTTTCTCGTAGCTGCCCATGATGATAGATCTTCCTTCAAGCGGTCAAGCTTCTTCTGAAGAACCTCCTCTGATACCAATTGTTGGAAATAATACTGAGATGGGGGGGGGGGGTGAATTAGTATTATAAAATCAATAAAACTTTTTCATTTCCATATTAAGATTCATATACAATACTTCAGTTAAGGATACCCGCGTATATACGCTACTGTGTTTAATACAACTAGCGTATATCCAGTAAACTTATGATTCAGTTAGTTGATCTTCAATGAGTGCATCAGAACATTATTAACCATATTAACAGCAAACAAGTGCAGTAAAACAGAACAGATCATCACACATAAGGAGCACACATGAACACCATGATATAAGGTGGAAACCCAATGTGGGTGAAAACCACCTGCTGCAATTCATCTCTATCTTCCTTTAATAAGAAACTTCTTTTTACAATAGTACTGGTGCAGTCTTATACCAGTATGTAGGTTTATACCTGCAGAAGGCTACAACCTTCTCTCATTCTCTAGACCCTCCTGGAAGGGAGCTACAACCCCCTTAGCTCTTGTACTAGTTGAAGTACTAGTACGTAGATGCTAGCCTACAGAAGACTACAACCTTCTCTTTTCTTCCAAGGACCACATTTCATAAATTTTCAGACTGGATCCATAAATACAAAATAATCAATGTTGCAATACAATCATCAACTTATACCTACATCATAAATCTCTAAATCACCCAATACTGAATCACTGAAACCCTGTCATCAAAACACAGTTACCAGAACACAAACTAGAGCCCAAAACTCTGCAACAACCACTAGAACCAAACAGCAACCTAAAACACCAAATATCATAATGCATACGCTACTTGACTATATCAAAACCGTGTGTATACATGCTTTCACCAGAGAGAACCTGCGCATAGATCTAAAGATAATTAGTTATACCTTCATTGCCATTTCCAACTTGAGCCAAGCATCACAAACCCATAACCAGCATACTAGATCTTCACACTTCATCAGACATTTATTACTTGCTCATCCACCTTTGCCTAATGATCTTCTCCTTATATAGGTTTAGGCTTCTCTCAATACTATGGTCCAAAACCATGTAGAAACAATACCTTGGACCCAATACTTGGGATCAACACTTCGGACCAAATACCATGGACCAAAACTTAGTTTTCCAACATGTACGTTCCTTCCTTGCATGAAAGTGCATGTACATGCATACGTGTCTTTGGAACGTCTAACCCGCATGTATACGCGGCTTGGTCACGATGAACCTACATATATCTCTCTCTTGACCTGTTGTACTAAGATTTGTCCTCCGATTGAGTTACCATCACCTGTATCATACCTCTGAGTGAGTTGCCATCAAGGACAACACTTCTATCATAATGCCAACACACCATCACATAGTACCAAGCTTGGCACCGATATGTGATCGAGAAGCAACAGGTGGAGGTTGTTGAGCTGGACTTCCCCCAAACTCCATAAACATGGTGTTGTGTCTTGTTAGGATGTCTCTAGCCTATTTTGTCTTATATGGGTACATGTGGAAAATGTGATATTATTTGTAAATATGTTGTAAGTGAAATTCCAAGTGTCAATATTGTAATATGAAAAGTCATGATGTAATGTAATGTGTCATTTAGTGAAGAAGTTGATGATTCATGAGGGAATTTAAAGAGTTACAAATTGGAATGTCAAGGGTCACCCCACCCTTTGCTATAAATAGAACCTTATAAATCATAGAATAGGATTTTGGAGAGCCAATATTTTGGCTAGGATTAGGCTTAGAGAAGGCTTGGGAGTATTGTGAAGAGCCTTGGCTTCTCCATAGTGTAGAGCGAGTATACTTCTTTGGAGGAGTAGGTGTCCTTGAATGTAATGTTTTACTATCGGGGCTAGTGGTCGTCAATGGTGTATGTATAGATGGAGCTTTCACTTATAATAATAAAATCAGAGTCAACATGCTTTCATGCATATGTTGTTAATATAGTACGACTATTCTTCTTGTATTGGCAATGTATGTTATTTAACTTACACATATTATTATGAACTACTTTGTATGAATTTTTATGAATCTTGTTGAATGTGTGTTGTTGGATTAACTCATCACTTTAACTTGTGGACTACTCTTCATTTTAGCTTGTGATGTCATTCCACTCATGTATTCCTTTCAAGTTGCATACTATTACAGGCTTCTAAGGGGTGTACTTCCTTTTCCCCTCCGTGTGTTAGAACCTTCATGCATCACACTTGAATCTCCGCAGGGTCACACACTTTCTCTCACGCAAACTTATCATACTTTACTTTGTGCGCTACTGTGGTTAACTCATTACACTACCACCCACTGTTGGGACTCCTAGTACAAATGGTGTGAGATCTAGTTGGGACTCCATATCAGGGAGATCCCCTGGTTGGCAAGTCCAGCACCATCAACAAGTAGTGTGCTCATGTGTTTGTGTGTGTATATGTTATGGGGCTATTGTTCCCATGTATATGTGTTTCTATATACCTTGATAGTGGAAATATTGATGTTATAATTATCATTAACTTATGCATGTTAATAAACACATAATGGCTACAACCCAAAATCAGAAAAAAAGAGTATGTGGAGCCAAGGCACCATGGGGAAACAAAATGGGGGCTAATATGATTTAATAATCATTGAAAAGGTCACATGCATATAAAAAAAGTTCACTTAGTAACTTTATGGGGTGCCAAGGGTCAGAAAATGGTTCGTGAACATAAAAGAAAAGAGGATGGTACTATGAGGGAGGCATTCAAAGTGGACACCCATGATCATCATAGGAACTCTTGGAGCCCCAATGTTGAGAATATCAATGTCATCGAGATGGGGGCTCTTGAGGTGTTGACACATCCCGAGGGATTGTAGGTGTAGAGAAGGGTGTGCACCACTTGGGTGCTAGCTGATGGGCGATGTCAACATGGAGGTTGGAGGTGGTTGGGGTTTGATACGAGTGCCTGAAGAGAACTTGGATATCCCAAATGGAATTAGGAACTCTTGGAGCCATAGGAAATAAATAATGTCTTTATCTAGCTATGTAAGATGCACTAGAGGTGGTGGCACAACCCAAGGGACTACAAGTGCAGAGAAGGGTGTGCATTTCTTGGGTGTAGGCTAATGCAGGGAGCATGAGCCTATAGGCTAGAGGTTAATGGGGGTGCATCAACTTGTAGGTTGGAGGTTAATGGGGGGGCATGAACCTATAGGTTGGAGGTTTTTGGGGTTTGATACCTTGGGTAGATTGATGATACTATACTTTTACTTGGATTTGGGTGAGATGTTTCCCCATGTAGTCAAAGCCCCAACTCAAGGGTAACCCATTGTAAAGAGGAAAAGAGCAACGTGGTCTATGGCCAGGAGGAATGTCAAAGGTATCCAACCAGATACCCATTTATCATATTAGTGCTTCTATTAACATTTAATTAATTCTACTATAGATAGTTTTGTACCTTTTCTGTATGATGTGTGAATTTTTATTGTTGCTCATGAATTACAAATTATGTATGTAAACAATTAGATAACTAAATAGTTATACAATGGTATATAAGAATTTTCATTACAGTTCAATTATAAATCCATACCATAGTGAAAGAAAAATAAAAAAGAAGGGAAATACCTAGGTGACACGTTATAGCCACAATAAGCACAAACATATGCCTCAGCTAGTGGTTGGGGACTTTAGCGAAGTTGAATACACACACACATAGTATAAAACCATTAAATACCCAATTTTTAGAGATCCTTTGGGTATGGATATACTCAACAAATGGTTGAAAAGACCCAATAGTGGGCTGATGATGCTATAGGTAGTGTTGGTACTAGGTTGGGGATGTCACATCACCGCTTTTTTCAAAAATTAGTTTGAAAAAATTGAGAATATCCTAACTATAATTTAGTGGTATTGATGATACAAATTGTGCTTGAAACTTCCCAAGTGTTTATTCCACATATTTTTGGATTCTTTCCAGGATTCATTTTTCCTAACAAGGGATTATGGCGTACCCCCTTAAGGTTCAAGTCATTTGGAAGATCCTCCCATTCAAAACTCTATGCCAATTATAGGGTCTTCAAGGAAACACTAATTTCTTATGATGCTTCCTGCTATACTATGCTACTTGTGCTCACAAGTTCCTTATTCTTCTTCTTCTTCATTAGGATATATGTTTTAACTAGGATGAACAAACATAACAACACAACCTACATAAAGAAAAATATGCATACGATTGTGCTAAATGTGAACTCCTAAATCTATCCCTCGACTTCCCAAGTCTACTAGGAAATTAAGCTCCCATGGGGTAGATAAGCCTAGTCAAAAAAGGATCCACCATAGACCCAATCCAAACTACCAATCTATTATGCTATAATATGGTTGGAAGATGTCCCATCGAAATTCACGCTATCATCATTGAAGTCAATTGTAAGCCTACATCTTGGCTCACCATGATATGCAATGCTACCCCACCCAACCCTTTAGAAGCATGGTCAACCATGAAGTTTCAATTGGAACCACCTTCCCCTATGGCTACAACCCCATCAAAAAATATATATCGACCTCCACAGGTATTGTCGAATGCCCCCCCTAGACCTCGTTGACCCCTAATGAAGCTTTAATTACTCATGAAGAATAATAGGAAATACTTCAAGAACCCCCACCTCATTAGGTGGAGCCACACTAATGGAATATACTACACAACAACGTACATCTATACATAATATTGCTCCCTTAAATGAAGCACCATCAAGGAAATATGTCACATATATCAATGAACCTAACAGATGCAACATGTAAACAAATATATATTAATAAATAGCACCATGGATATAGACCAAGGGATGATAATAGTATGGGGGGTTTAGGACTCCATGGAAAAAAGGCGAGGGAACTAGGGAGCTTAGTAATGGGGACAAAGTGGTGTGAGATTAAAATATATTATAATATAATATAAGGGGCAACATTCCCATAAAACATGATTCGATCATTCAATTTAATATGTTGTTAATGTGGCTATTAAGAGAGCCAGAGAGAGTTTGGTTACTATACTCTAAGGATCTGAGGTGGGTTGGGTAGAGTGAACTTCCCTTGGCTTTCCTTGGGGAAGGTTGGATCCATGGAGGGAGAAATGTATTGATAAGTGCCCATGTATGGTACCTAGAGATCCTTGAGGGAATTTGTATCTCCTAGAAGCCATGTGGCTCTAAGAAATCCTTGGTCAGCCAAGTTGGAAACCCTTTGAAAGGTAGTGGTACAAATCAATGGAATGTGGGTGCTACCTTGGGTTGCATGGGATGATGGGGGTTGTGATACAATTTTTTGGAGGACATTCATGCTTGGTGACATGTGGCTTATTCACACTTATTACTACATATGTACCTTGTTTATATTTGTTACTAGATATGCACCTTTTTTATGTTTGATACTAGACACGCACCCTATTTATGTTTGGTACTAGTTATGTACCCTAACTAGTTTTAGGTAACCCTTTTTTCTTATGGATTTATGGCCCCAACACAAGGGTGATCTGCTACTAAGATTTTATGAGAAGTGTTGTCTATGGATGGATGGAGCATCAAATGTCTACAACCAATGATTTTATGATTTTTTCTCTAGTCACGCGAGAGAGAGAGAGAGAGAGAGAGAGAGAGAGAGAGAGAGAGAGAGAGAGAGAGAGAGAGATTGAAGGAAGCTAATCACTAAATACCGATCAAGTAAACATGCTCACTAAATACTGATTAACCTTTTGCAACAATATCACTAATCAACCCCAACACTAATAACCAACCTCAACTCACCAATATATTCTAAACATCTAGATCAAGACATCATTGACAATCAACAAAAAATAATATAGAACCAATCTACTATAATTAAAAACCCTGATCAAATTCACCTTAGAATATATATGTGACTATTCTAAAAGGCACCGACATATATATGTGTGTGTCTGTGTGTTATGTATAAAACCAATGTAAAGATCTTAAATCATTGAATACTAAAACTTATTCTTTATCAAACTCTCTTTGTATTAAAGACAACCTATCAATACATATTGTAACAAACTCATCAAGATGCTAAATCCATTCAAACCTTCTGTTTAACAAGTTTTTGAAGATGCAAAATGCCAAGACAACAAAGTTTCATCAAACATTAGTACACTTATCAATCAACAACAAAAAATTGTCATTTAAACATTCTCATACATCACAAACACAATTATCAATGAGAATAATCAACAAGAAGCTAATTCAATTAACGCACATTAATTCAGATAGAATACATGACTATTCTAAATAAGATCCACGTATGTATGAATTATTCAAGAATACAACCTATGTGCCAATCTCAAATCACTAAATTAAACCATCTATGTAAATAGAAACCATGTCAAGCATAGATCTTTCTACGCACACTGTCAAAAATCATAGATCTTAGCATACATATTTAGATCACAGCTCCACTACATCCATATAATTTTAACAAATCAATCAAGAATTTAGTATTCAATGCTCTTTCACATCTTTTCATATCTGAGCCTTCTCCTTGCTCTATGGTGTACACATATTCTAGATTATATCATACATGAATAATATCCAAATGCACACTCAACTCCTTGATCTCCATACCATAGGAAAATCCTCTGGTAATTATTGTTGGTAATTGTTGACGGGATCAAACAGAAATTGTCGTCACAATAATGTGGGTGATTACCATGGGAAAATATCCTAGTTTTTATTTTCTGTGGGTAGGATCATGTATGCGACTTTTGTTCATATTTATGTGATTATTCTTCATACAGGTTGTGTATACTTTTCAAGCTTCACACTTTCCATGCATCTTGTGACTAGTCATCAATACTCTTCCTTACCCTATGTAATGCTTGTACCATCATCCATGTCATCCATATAGTATAATCATCATGATATTATAACTTGGTTGACATCAAGGACATATTTAACATGTAGGTTTCCATTAAGGACAACGTATTAGCCATAATGCCAACAACCTTTCACTCTGGACTTTGATGGAAACCTTATGCAAACACTGATTCTTCTCTCCCCCTTTGACATCAAGGGAAGATGGCATAACCACGCTGATGTAAGTGCTCCCACTGTCAGGCTCAACACTATAAATGTGATATTTTGATATAAACCAAGAGGGGCGACTTCTAAATATGATAATAAACTATTTTACCAACCATGCTCCCCCTAAGCATATATTGGAGCTTCTAGAGATATGTAAATACAAGGATTTATGAATCAATTACACATATGCCCTCTCTAATGACTAATGAATCTATGATCCCATTTTTATATTAATCACCCAAAATAATGGGGTTACATACATAACATGATTTGATCCTAGTAGCGCATATAAAACTCAATTTGAAAATGTTTACAATATGGGTGTTTTCACAACCCTTACATCAAGATACATACACGTGATAAATACATGACATCCATTGCATAGTGATTCTCCATAGCAGTAGTATATGTATAAATGAAGAATGTTTGCAGCAACAATAAAAACTGAGCAGCAACATATATGAAGACACAAAACTGATCAACAACAAATTGAATATCAATTAAGATCAACAGTGACCTCCTTATACCATATATATTTTCTTCATCAGGTGAAACAACATCAATAATGAAGCACCATCAATAACTAAAACCCAAGGAAATGCATGACATAGTGACAACAACATATGTGTATCTTTTTTGTCAATAAGGATTCCAATAAATAGTAAGAAAGTGAAAGAAGACAAAAACAATATGAACTCATCACCATGGTCAACATCATGCATCATGCAATAAGGAGTGCCCATAATTCCTACAATCAGCCATTAGAAGTATAGACAATGGTACCCTTGAACCCGTGTCAACCCTTCATCAACAACAACATATATATCTATCTATCTATATATATATATATATATATATATATACACACACACACACTCTTCACCAATGAAGTTGTTAGTGAGAAATGCAATAAAGAACCATATCATCAACAAGAATAATATAAGATCATGGATCAACACATCTAAACATCATCAATAGTCTACAATAAACCATTGTTAGAAAAGTATCGATGCAAGCATGAGAGGCTACCCATAATATTATGCCACTTCTTCTTAACCACAGAGAACCATATGCAACTATCTGAGATAAGTATCGTGTACATACGTGACTATCTTCCATAGGAAAAATGTAAACAAAATAAGATGCTACCTTCTGCTCTGCCACAACTCCCCCTGAGTTCATATCTCCCTATTTTGTTTAGGCAATTAGCAGAGGGAAGAAGCATAAATCATTCACAACCTTTGTCAAAGATACTCAAATGAATAACATGGAAGTGGTTTGTTGAATAGATCTGCAATTTTTTCTTTTGAAGGGACATGTTCCAACCTTATTTTCTATTCCAATACTTTCTCTTAAATAAATGATACTCTATTGGAATGTGTTTAGTTTTCGAATACATGAATTGTTTTCAGAGATAATTATGGCTCGCATTGTCAAAAATAATGGGCACAAAGTTGAGGACAAGTTGATGATAAGGATATAGAACTTTGTTCCTTACAGAACCAAGAGAATAATCATGGTCCCAAGTAAAATGATCCTCCATTAGTAATTTTATGATCATCAACATTACCTTCCCAATATGCATAAATATAAGCATGAAGTATGAAATCTGAGTTCTTAGGATACGATAATCCAAGATATTATGTGCCCTACAAATATTTGAATATTATTTTATAGTTTTGAGGTGTGTTTCTTTAGGATTTTCTTGGAAATGTCCAACTATGTCAACTGCGTGCATGATGCCTAGTCTAGTGCTTGTATGATAAAGTAAGCTACCAATCGTAGACCTATATTTAGATTGATTAACTGTAGGACATTCATCATATTGGTTGAGATTTCATCCTGTTACCATAGGTGTGAATACAAGTTTACAATATTATAATCCATATTTCTTCATGATCTACTTGAGATACTAAGTTTAAGAAGGTAAGATACCATCCTTATTTTGATGCACCCAAAGAACTATAAATAATGTTAGCTCACTAAGTAAAGCAATTTCAAATTCTTGTTGCATGGCTGAAGCAAATCCTTGGCTCATAGATTCAATATTGTCCTAAATATGATGTCATCAACATAAACCACTACTACCAAGAGTCTTTCTTCATTTATTTTGATGTATAGATTACTATCTATTAAGCCATTTTTGAATCCATGCCGATGAAGATACCATTCAAGATGATAATACCAAGCTTGAGGAGCTTGTCTTACCCAATGTAAAGCCTTCATAAATTTGAAAACAAGGTTTTTATCATTGCCAAGTTTAAAGCCTTGAGGCTGTTCAATATACTTGTTCTTCTAAGTCCCCATTTAAACATGTAGATTTAACATCGATTTGATATACTCTAAAATTATAAAAATTGGCAAATGAAAGACACATTCTAATAGCTTTAAGTTTAAATACAAGTGCAAATGTTTCTCCAAAATTTATTCCTTCATGTAGATAAAAACATTTTCAATTGAGTCATGATTTGTTTCTAACTACTTCTCCATTTTCATTTAGTTTATTTTTAAACACTTGTTTGGTCCCAATTATATTTTTTATTATGAGGCCTTGGAACCAACTCCCATGTATGGTTATTTTCTATCTGATTAAATTCTTCATTTGTTTCCTTAATCTAACATTCATGCTTAATTGCTTGATTCACATTTTGAGGTTCAATTGTGGATAATAAGTCTAAGTGACTAGGTGATCCAACAAATTTTCTTGTAGTTTGTATTCCAGCCTCTTTATCACCTAGAATTTGAGTTTCAGGATAATTTTTCTAAACATACCTTGATGGAGTCCTTTTTGGCACACATACATTTTCATTTTCTTCTTCTGAGGCTTCTCCATCTTCTTCACCTTCTACCTCTCGTATCTTAGTGGGTATTTGTTCATCATCAGATTGAATTTTCCTTTTGATACCTGTATATCCTTCATCAACCACAACATCTATACTTTCAATAATATTTTGAAGACTTCTATTATAACATTTGTACCCTTCAATTTTGGAAGAGTAACCAAGAAGGAATCCTTCATTAGCTATAGGTTCAAACTTTCCAAGCTTATCATCATTTCTCTTTATAAAACATTTTCCCCCAAATATTATAAAGTATTTAAAAGTTGTTGGCTTGCCATACCAGAGTTTATGAGGTGTTTTGTCAAGTTGACTCGTACATGTGCCTTGTTGAGGATATCAACAACTGTTTGTATTACTTCTCCTGAAAAGGTGATAGAAACTCCAATCCCATTGATCTTAGCACGTGCCATATGTTGAATTGTACTATTCATTATTTTTTCTACTACATTTTATGAGGAGTCTTGGCCATGGAGAATTGTCTCTTGATTCCCTGCTCATAAAAATTGGAAAATTCATCTGATATAAACTATCCTCCTCTATCATATTTAAGACATTTTATATTTAATTCCAATTCATTTTCCACCATAGCCTTGAATATTTTAAACCTTTCAAAAGACTTGTTTTTAAACTTTAATAAACTAACCAAACACATCCTTGTAAAATCATTAATCAATAACATGAAGTATTGTTCACCACAAGGAGACTTCATTCTCATTGGTCCACATAAATTTGTAAGAAAAAGTTCAAGAGGTTTACCTAAAGTGCATTCTTTAGCTTTGAACTGAAATCTTGATTGCTTACCAAATTGGCCTGATTTTCATATCCTATTTTCAGGAAGTATGATGTCTAGCACGTCACAAACTACTCCTTTCTTGCTTGATTTATATAGTTAAGAAAAAATGAGGTGTCCAAATATTTAGCCATATTTCCTCTATTTTTCTCAAGCAACATTGCTCATTACTTTCATCTGGAATGTATGCATTGTTAGGGGTTCTTGTTCCTTTGATTATGGTCTTACCTATTTCCAATTCCTTGACTAAGAAACTTTTAGACCTGAAGACAACCACATGCCCTTGGTCACACATCTGGATGACACTCAAAAATTATGCATTAGCAAACAATACATTCTTAGCTTATTCTATTTTAAAAATAGAGATCCTTTTCCTCAAATAGTAGCTGGTGATTTGCTACCAAAGGAAACATTTTCTTAGCTTGTTCTGTTTTAGAAACACATATCCCTTTCCTCAAATAGTAGCTAGTGATTTTCTACCAAAGGAGACAATTTCTTATCTTATTCTCTTTCAAAAACACAAATCCTTTTCCTCAAATAGTAGTTGGTTTTGCACAACCGCTGCCAATGTACCACATATTCTCTTGAGCCCTTACATAAATGGGTAGACCACATTTTTAAGAAGAAGTGATCTTCTTTCTCCAAACATTGGAAGGTTCTTACTTCTACTCATGCAGATAAGATGGGATAATCTTTCTTAGAACATTAAACTCCATTTTGAAGAGGATAGAAAACATTCTAGGAAGACTTCTTTGACTTGTTCATATTCTGTTGATTTCTTGCTTCTCTACTCATGCTATCTTTTAAGAAACATAATTAATTTCCTTGTGACCAAAGTTATGAAGAGTAAAGCATTGACGATTGAGATAAGACTACCTAGGAGTGGAGTACCTTCTTGAATAGATTGGCCTTTGATCATAGGAACATGGTCATTTTCTTATTAGTTGTCTTACTTGATTATAGCTTGATCCTTCCTTCTTTAGTTGATTCTTATTGTCATGAAAATTATTTCCCTTTACAACATTCACATAACTCTTAGTACCTGCTTTAGAAGATATCATATATTTTGAATCTTCATCATTTTGATTTGCATGGTATCTAAGGCATGTCTTGATTAATTGAGAACATTGAACCTTAATAATATCTTCTAATGTTTCTGACCCCATTTAAACTTTAGATTTAAATTCATTTCAGATTTTATTTTCTCAATTTATTTCCTTAACTCCATAACTTAATATTCTAGTTTCTCACAATGTTTCTCCTTCTCTTGAAATTAATTCCTTAGAACATCCTCTATTCTTTTAGACTCCTCTAGATGAACTTTTAGCTGATTCATTTCTTAAACTAAGCTATTACTTTCAATTTCTTTCAGAGCATCTAATAAATCATAATTACCTAATTCACTTTTTCACTCAAATAATTCATAACTATCCTCATCCTACATGCTCATTTTTGCTAAACCTCCGTCTAGAGAGCAAATTACTTCCTGAAGGACCTGTGATTTGATACCAATTTTCAAGAAAAATACTGAAGGGAGGGGGGGTGAATCAATATTTTTATTTCACATAATATTCAATTTCAAATTCATAGAAGTGTACATTATTGTTATTCACACAACACATGTGTGTACATGCCTTTAGTGAATGAGAAGCATGTATGTGGAGAATACCAATTTTTCATGATTTCCATCAGTTGTTTAACTTAACCATTGCATAATTATTTCATTAGATATTCATTATTTATTAATCATGAGAAGTAAGGAGAAGATAAATAATAACAGGAAACACATCAACACATAAGGACACCAATATTTTAGGTGGAAACCCAATGTGGGAGAAAACCATCATTGTTGTCGTCTTTGTCTTCTTTTTCTTATTATAAAGAAATCATCATTACATCTTGCACTGGCACAAACTCTTACCAGCACATAGACTCCTACTTGTAGGAGGCTACAACCTCCACTCTTTCTCTAGCACCCATAGGAAGGGAGCCACAACCCCCTAATAAAGTTTATCGACTCCTGCAAGAAGAAGTGTCGACTCCCCTATTAAAGCCTTTAATCCTTAGAACCTCTATGGAACATGTTTCATAATATTTCATACTAGATCCACGTGTCTTAAACACAAACCAAAACCTATAGACACCACCCACACCCACCATATATCAAGATACCAAAAATTGAATTACTGAAGACCAATACCAACATTGAATACCATTGTGCCAATCACTAGATACTGATCAGGTAAACATGTTCACTGAATACCAATTAAACCTTTACAACCATATCACTGATCAACCCCAACACTAGTATCCAACCTCAAATAATCAATAGATACCAATCATCCAGATCAAGACACCATTTACAATCAACAACAAATAATATAGAACCAATCTACTGTCATTACAAACCCTGATCAAATTCACCTCAGAATATATACATGACTATTCTGGAAGGGACCCATGTACAAATATTAAATCACTAAATACTAAAACTTTCTCTCTATGAAAATCTCTTTGTAATAAACATAGCACATGAGTACATACTGTAACAAACTCATTAAGATTTTAAATGCATTCAAACCCTGTGTTCAACAAGTTTTTCAAGATGCCAAATATCAAGCCAACAAATTCTGATCAACCATCAATAAGAATAATCAACACGCATCTAATTTAACCCACATTAATTCAAATTATATACACGAATATGTTGAAGCATATCCATGTATGTACGTGGTATTCAGGAATACAACCCACATACCAATCTCAAAACACTAAATTAAATCATCTTCGTAAACAAAACCCATGTAAAGCATAGATATTTATGCACACATTATAAAAAAACATAGATCTCAACAAACACATTGAGATCATAGCTCCACTATATCCATATATGTGTTAACAAATCAATCAAGCATATTCATTAGTTTTCAATGTTATTCCAGATCTTTTCAGATCTGAGCCTTCTCCTTTCTCTCTGTTGCACACATGTTCCAGATCAGATTATACATGAATAATCTATCCAAATGCACTCTCAAATCCTTGATCTCCTTCTCCTTATATAATCAATTTCCTTTCCAATACTACGATGAAATCCTTTGGTAATTGTTGTTGGTAATTGTTGAAAAGATCAAATAGATGTTGTTGTCACAATATTGTGGGCAACTACCATGGGAAAAGCTCTTGGTTTTTTATTTTCCATGTGTAGGATCATGTATGTGACTTTTGTTCATAAAAATTGAATATGTACGTGGCTATTCTTCACAAGGGTCATGTGTACTTTTCAAACTTCACACTTTCCATGCATCATGTGACTATGTTTTCAATACTCTTCCTTATCCTCTGAAATGCTTGTACCATCATTCATGTCATCTGCAACAATTCTATAATAATCATGATATTATAACCAAGTTGACATCAAGGACATATTTGACATGCATGTTGTGATCAAGGACAACATATTAGCCATAATTCCAACAAAAGATAGATTCCACCATCACAAACCTTCTTATTGGTTTGAATAACTTTGATAGATATAATATTGAAAGTGGGAGCCCATTAGTAATTGTAAACTGAATGCTAGACACTTTAATTAGAGGATATCTACAATAGGGAACATAGGATCGATAACTAATCTAGGAGTAGAGTTAGGTGACATTGAATAGTGGGTTGTGTAAGCTTCACAATGATAGAGTTAGGGGTCCAACATTTGTTGGATTAATGAGGATAGAGAATTTCCATTATATTGTAATTTGTATGCAAGTTATACAATTAGAGGAGTTATATAATCCTTTGATATTAGAGGTTTTGTAGAGATAATGAATATTGCAAACATCAGAAGACATAAATTCTTATACAAGGCTTAGGGATACAGGCCTAGTGCCTTACTATGGATAGAAATATCAATACACGATTAAGATAGAGATTGGAGCTAAAATTCCACAAAGGATTTAGTTAGTGAAGTGAGTATGATATATAACCTTATTTTATGCATCAATGTCACTTAAATAAGTTAACCCCCACCACTTGGAAACTTAGAAAACTATTCATTCAATTAGAAAATTAGGATAAAATAGTAATTCATGAATTTAGCTTTATATCATACCTTTATGACATTGGAAAATAGCCCATAAAATTAATTTTGGAATATTATATTATTTATTTGGCTTATCCATTTTCCTTAATGCCTTATCCCCATTTTTCCCTCAGGAAATCATAGTCTCTCATATTTTTTCCAAATCATGATATGTAATCATGATGTTATAGTAAACTACTTAGGTTTTAGCTAAAGCTACTATACAAGGTCATTTCGATTAGTTGAAAGGCTTGAAGGGAAATGTTATTATCAAGAGATAATACCTGCTAGTACTAGGCAATTGCACTTTGGGCTATAAACTTACTCTAGATATCAAATGCATTTTTATTTTTTGCCTAAAAAATAAATAGGTAAAAAGGGATAGAATTTGATATCTAGACGCCCCATGATGAATCATTTCAAAATAAAATAATCCTTAATCAATATTTTATATGTCATTATATCTAAATATTATTTTACAAGGCTCCTGAGCCATTATTTACACAAAAATTTTGGCGCAAATAAATATAAGCATGTTATCCAGAAACATTATAGTCTCTGCAACCCAAAATCATAGTATCCAAGAAGTTGACTTAATCATATATTCAACTAATATAACATGTTTTCTACTATAGAATCATGTCAATTGAGTAGTCAATTCAATTGTTCATTAGGTTAGGTTGAATAGGGTAACATGTCCTTTGACCCACTTTCTCAGCAAACTATATAACATTTATACATATACATATAGATATGAAATTAGGGTCAAATTGGGGTTATTACAATTCCAAAGTTTAGACATAGACAATTCGTAATTTATTTCTTAACTTAACAAAATAACACATGAGATTTGTTTTATTATCGTGACACTCCTTCGCAATTATCCTAAGTGTAACAAGGAGGTCCACAATTTGATAATATATCCTAAATAAGGCATATCTTTTACCTTTTTCTTCATGGTTTTTTGTCCTTACTTTAATCTTCTTTTCCAAAATAATTTCAGATAAGTTGTCTAAAAGGGTAATCATAATGATCATATGATTAGAAGGATTATTTTTGTCCCTACTATTAAAAATAGGTAGGATGATGCTTTCAATCCAAGGTTTAAGCAAAACTTGTTTTAATTTTAGTTAAAGAGCATATGGATGTAAGGAATGAGTATGGTCCCTCTAATTTTAATATTTCTACTTAGTAGCCTTTAGAGTCCTTAGTTTTCCCTTTTTTAATCCACTTAACCACAATTTTGTGTCTTTTGTAGAAGAAACTACTACTTTTACAGAAAGAGTTTGAATGTTTTCCATGATATTAAAGGGATTTGTAAATCCATTTAAGATATGAATTTCAGTCCCTTAAGGGTGATATATATATTTTTTTTTCTCTCTTTTTGCAAGCAAAAAAATTTTCCTTGAACTCTTTAGTATATAGTTTAGAGAGGTGTTTCTAACTATTTATATAGTACATTTTTTTCATTTCAGTTGTGGCTTCATACCTATTTATCTTGTTGAATTGTAATTCTTTGTTAAAAGCAACGCTAATCACTTTCTAACAATATTACACTCTTTATCATACCAAGAGTTGGTTGTTTTATTTTCATTTTTACACAACATTGTCAATGGATGTATAAAGGGATGTCATAAAATTATGATAGAGGCCCTCAATATTGTACTTATTTGATAGGATATTTAATTAGTTATTTAAATCCTTTAAAAGAATATCTTATCTAGTTTTTCAAAGATCAATTGCTTTAGATTATAAAAAATATCTTCTATGGGGACTTCATGTATGAAAAAATTTAGATTTAGGGTTAAAGGTCTAAAACCAAATTTTAGCTCATGGTCATTCAATATTTATAAATTTACTATTTCGTCATATGCAAAGATATCTGATATCATGTAATCCATAATAATACCTTCAAGCCCATAAAAAAGTGTTAATCAACTAGATTTTGGGCACCTTATTCTTGCATTGAAAATTATTAGATCTCAACAACTACAAAGCTTAATTAGCTCTATACCAAACAAATCGTCAAACAAATCTTCACAATTTCTTTTGTATGTTCTACCCAAATGAAGTCCTCATCTAGCCATAGAGGATTAGGGTTGAAACCAATGTTTAAAGTAATTTTTTTGAATCTATGTTGTTCTATCATTAAAATTTCCTAACAAGAGGATACCACTTTTATTACTTATATTATCAACGTTTTTAAAGTAACTGTAAAGATAATTTTTATCTAGTTTGTCTTTGTTATGAAAGGTAGAATTAGTAGGAATGAATTAACATATTTCCATTAATATTCTTAGCATTAATATCTATAATGTCCATCCAAACATATTAATTGAAATAATCTTTCTTGTAAAGTGTAATGTGAGAAAAAATGTTATTTCTTATGTAACAAGCTATTCCTCCAATTACAATTCCTTTGTGGTAGGATCTCTTTCTCTGTACTAACCACAATGAAAATCATTCTATGTTACAAACATTAAATTCCTCATGCCTTCAAGTTTCAATAAACAATATAATATCAGTTTCACTTGGATGTAATTTGGCATGGGGCTTCATGGAAAATGTTTGGGGCTAAAGTTTTCCTATGGACTAATTTTCCATCCTTTTTCCTAACAAAATTTTAACTAATTTCCTTATTTTAAATGATTCATCAAATCCTACATGATATAATTGTTTAAATTAAAAATCACCGAAATTTTATAGGGGCTATATAAAATGCATGGACATTTAAATATTTTCATAAAAATATCACCAAACGTTTTATAATTTGCATAACAAGAACTAATAAGATTTGCGAAGGATTCTATACTTATAAATTCCCATCTTTAAAATTTTCCTAGTGGAATTGTTCCATAGAAAGCCATGAAAATTCCAAAATAGGGTCAAGAGTAACCCAAATTCTTATTTAGTATTATATTTTTTTTGTCTCTATAACTAATGATAACTTTTCTATTCCTAATTATTGCCTGTTTTCCTCATTTCCTAGCTTTCTTTATTTTTTGAAATTATTTTATTAATTCAGCTTATCCTTTTAGAATAAGTATTAATTTTTAAATATTCTTTATCATTTTAAATTAGAAGTTTTACTAAGTATGTCATATTTATTTTCATTAGAGTTTTTTTCCTTCTTATTTTTTTCTTTTTTTTCTAAACTAGGCTAACCATGGGCTAGAGCAAGCTCCAAAGTTGGATGGAAGAGCAATTCACCCGCAAATGGGATGTTACCACCAGGATTGTATAAATATTAGTTGAGCTTGGGCGCCCCTTATATAGTTTAATTCCCCAAAATGTGGCCCCCATCCTTAATCCCTCCACATGAGATTTGGACCTCTAACCATGGGGACTAAATCCCATTCAAACCAATTGTTCTACACCTCATAGATATTTATAGTCATTAGAGCTTACCTTAACACAAATTAACCTATATTTATTCTCAATTATTTTTCCTAACATATTTTCTTTTCTTTTATGAGACAAGCTCATTTCTTCCTTGACCGGTACCACTTTTTTCACATATTTATTCTTTTCAAAAGAAAAAATAGTAAAATTCAAGGCTCTTTTGTTAGGCCAATAATCTAACTCTATAAGCTTGTTAATGATCTAATTATATAAGTTTATCTATATCCTTAATGGGTTTAATATCCAACTTACATACCAAACTTTTTAGTGTCAAATTATTGGTTAGCGTTCTTCCATCTCTTTAATCTTGTTCTTCAAAATTGACTTTTCTTTTCAACTTCTTGTAATCTCAAAAATAATAAACACTACTTCTAACTTAATTAAATTGCAATAACCTATGTTAAACGCAAAATTGTCTAACTTGCAAATAACCTTAAATAACCCCCACATGTGTGTGTGTGTGTAGATATATTAAAAAAAATTATTAGTTTAAAAATATTGAAAACATTTGTCAATAAAAAGGTTGTAGTCTAAACAGAGTGTTCTTTTGACTTGAAAATCATGGAAGTTTTGGCAAGATTTTGGTAGAGTTCGGCAAGGATTATTGTAAATCCAGGTTACAGTTTTCAAACTTCAAGATTTTCGGTGCCCCGGAGGTTTTTGATGGTGTTGAATCCATTTCCACCATCAAAAACATGATTCAAACACTGCTAGTGCAAGATTTTTTGAATTTTTTTTGCCTGGATTCCAACTACTTTTGACCATCCGGGAAATTCCTCCACCTCAATATCCTTCTTAAAAAAAAAGTATTTATATATTTATTTATATAATTGTTATAAAAATAATATACTATTTTTATTATTTTATAATATTTATTAAACAAAATGTATAAATTTAAAATTAACATTTAAGTGAAGGGAATGAAATTTTCTTTATTCTTTATAATACCAATATATATCTATCTTAACTCTTCATCTACGAAAACTAGAGAGGATAAAATCTCTCAAGGTACAAATCTCCTTTTGAGTGTAAAACTTGAACAAAGATTTACACAAATTTGATTCCTTTGATCTAGAGTTAAGTTGAATTTAAGCTCGTTATGAGAAAAACACTAATAAAATGTTTTAACTATACATAGAGTTATTTTTTTATCAAAAAATTTTAAAATGTTACATGTTTATATATATAATTATTTTTGTTAGCCCCAAGAGTTAGCTCAACTGGTGAAATTAGTGCCTCTCCAATCGGGAGGTCACAGAGTCAATTCCCGAAAGGTCTTGGGGTCAGGTCTAGATATAGACTGAGGGGTGTGATCCCACGTGAAGAAAAGAAAATAATATATATATATATATATATATATATATATATATATATATATATATATATATATATATATATATATATATATAGATATATATATAATTATTTTTGCTATTAATATTTTTACAAATGATGCATGTTAACTTCATATTAAACATTAAAGGAATTCCAAATCTCTCTCAAACCTACAATAACACCTCTCTCTCTCTCTCTCTCTCTCTCTCTCTCTCTCTCTCTCTCTCTCTATATATATATATATATATATATAGATATATATATATATATATATATATGAGGTTAAAATCATTTACTCAACATGCATAATGAAATAACAATTCTTTTAATTCAAAATACTTAATTTTTCTCCATATAACGTTCATAGTTCATATAAAATTATGCTATCTAATATGTATATTAATTTTTTTAATCTAAAATACTAATTTTGTGTTATCAATATTTTGTTTTGTTTTAAATATTGCATGTCAATTGAACATAAAATAAATTAGACATAATATAATATTAATAATATTTTTTTTACATGTCATTTGTCAACTATATATTTATTGAAACAATTACATATCTACTGTGTACTAAAAAATAAATTATTTTTTTTACTTTCAATTTTATTTTCCTATATAAATTTGATACAAATTAAAATGAAAATTGAAATATTTTATTTACAAAAACATTGTTTTATCTTTTTATTTTTTTAATTAATTAATATAATATTATTTAATTTTAATTTTAATTTACATCACCTCCCTAATGTTAAGTTGCCTCTAGCCAAAAATAAAATAAAAATTACCCATGATAAATTATCATTGGGGAGAAACGAGCTATCCAACTATATTAGCTAGAATATTTACCTCCCACCCTCAATAACCACAATGCCTATATGACAACTTCGCATATTTTATTACTATGTTAATTATGTTTGTGATATTATATTATATTTTCAGGTAAGGTTGAAGTTTATGATAACAAAAATAATTTAATTATGTTTTTAAATATTATTATGTTAATATTTTATATATATAAGAATTTTCAAGTGTAATGGGAAATTGTATGTTTATAATCTGTTGATGGTGATGGACCCACCAACATATCAAGGGATCACCTAGGTAAGAAGTCCTAACCAAACCTTAGACCATTTGTTGTAGGAGTCCCAGTAGTGGGTCATACGATATGGCCTTGACCACGGTTGTGCGCAAAGGCAAGCAGGATGTCATTGTTGGTAGCAAGGGTGTGACCAGCACAGTAAGCCAAGGAAGGTGCATGAAGGGTTGTGACACACAGAAAGGGGAATGATTGCACCCCTTAGAAACCTATGGAAACATGCAGATTGAAAGGGAACACACAAGCAAAGATACATCACAAGCTGGAATGCAAGGAAACCAACGATCCAAATTGATGGTTAAACCAGCAACACATCTCAATAAGATTCATACATACATAGAAAGAGTCCATACATACATGCATACTAAAACAAGTACATATATCATTAGAGTAACCAAGATAGATGAAATATAATAACAAAATATGCATGAAACGTGTTGACTCTGTTATATTAAGACTGAAATATCTAATCATACAATGCAGCCATGACCAACCACTAGTTCCGACAGCGGAACGTTACAGTCACTATCGCCTACTCCTCTAAAGAGATATACTAGATCTGCACTTTGGAGAAGCCAAGGCTCATTACAATACACTCCAAGCTTTCTCTAAGATACCCCTATAAGAAGCTTGGCTCCCAAAAGCCCTTACAATAAGTTTTGAGGTTATATAAATAGTAAAGGGAGGGGTGACCCTTGACATTCCCTTTTGTGACTCTTCACCTACCCCCATGACTCTTCAACTACTATATGACTGTTACATTCGACCATCGACACTTGGTCTTTCACTTTTACAAGATGTTACATTACAATCTGCACATGTACCCATGTGAGACATAATAGGCTTGAGGAAGCCATGCAAGCTATCACTAAAACTCAAACAGTTGTGGCAAGACCAAATCTTCAACATCCTTGTGATGATCGACATTGCTGAACTGATGCCAAGATTGGTAGTTCGTGATGGTGTCCGCGTGCTCAATGGTGACATCCTGCTGAAAATGAACATCTTGCCTTCGTTGCATCCAGGTACACTAATTTGGCTCCTTTGTCCAACTCGTCTAATAACATGCACATCATAGTCTTGAGTGCGGTCGGGCCAACAACATACTGATGCATAATGTCTGTGATGATCTCCAAGGGTGTGCTGGTGGCTATGCACATCAACTGGTTGAAGTACATGTCCAGGTCCAGTCGGGCTTGGTTCTTTTCCTTCGCCTCGGTGAGTGTTCCAATGGATGGGATCGCATGCATGCGCACAATGACATTCATGCTCGAGAACACCCATGCATGCGATTGATAGCACTACGCTCCACGTCTTCTCTATGCCAGCTGATAGGATGGGTCTATATCCTATATGGGTGCAGTTTCATCAATCTGCACGTGTTGCACCCCCTGTTGTACCTATTCCTATTGTGCTTCCTTGTCTCCACTGCACAACTCTTGTTCTACCCTGAGTTGCCACTTAAACTCCCACAACTCCTTATTTATTTCCTCCATCCTTTGTTTCTCTCCTTTCCTTTAAGCGACCCTCTTGTTGCGATGTCGCCTCTAAGCCTCAATCTCCAAATATTCTTTCATCACAAATGGATATGTTTTGAACTTGTAGCTTTGCTTCACCTCTACGCTATCAACAACCTTCCTCCTACCTTGGTCATGCTCAGGTCTACTAGTCTCTGTTGTTGCTGATGGTGTTACTCTATGTAATGTCACGACCATTTCATCTTGATATCCTTGTCTATGAATGTTGGTTTTGGGGGCCTTGACCTACGTTCACTGTTAGCCAAACTGTTCCCTACACCACTAGCCCTTTCGGCATCAGCCTACGAAGCGTGGACCAAAGTCTCACCCGAAACAGTATGGGGGGATGCTAGAACCAAGTTTCTGCACCCTAAGATGGTCATGATGTCGGTTTGTACCCCCTGCTCCTACCATCGCATAGTTCACTAAGCCTTAGGGCTTATCAATATACCCTCTATCCTGCCCTTCAGTACCTTCGCAAAGGTATATGACTGACCTTTGTGCAGCCCTAACCAATGGTTCAGGTACCTTCACGCTCCTATGACGATGTATTGTATAGGTTCCCAAGTTATCTCAAGTGCTTTACTTATTCTAACAATTAATTACAGTTATCATCGCATAAACTGATATTCTTACTTGTGTTCAATTGACATATATAGTCACATACATTTGCACATCAAATAAACATTGTAATATAAAACCAGATCATAACACAATATAATAAGATGTATTAACAAAGACTAATACATAGTAATTGTAGAATACTACTCTTTATTGATATCTCCAGTTTAATACAAACTCTATCCACCCTATGAACACAGCTACAAGGGTTTGCGCACTCAGCTGCAGACTTCTACCCTAGGCCTCGGCGCACTCAACTGTAGAGCCTCCACCTATGCTAAGACCCGAAAACACTTAGACTTCTCCAAGCTAGATCACTCTGTAGAAACCATTTCAACTCTACTTCGCTACTAACTACTTAGAGCTTACCTACTTAGCTCCTTTTTATACAATCCCATGGTCCATGGACCATGGGTAGATCTATATAGCTGACTTGAAACTTTACAAAATAAGGGCAGAAAACCCTTTATGAATCTTGATGCATTCATGCTCCGCCACCACAAAATAGAGAGACTTTACAACTTTATTACAAAATTGTCCCAAAACTACTCTCGGGGGAACCCGTTCCCAACAGGCCCCCAACAAAAACATGGTGACTCGCCCTTGAGTCACTCCGAGGGCGTAGAGATCTCGGTTCGAAGACCTCCCAGCTTAACCTGTATGACTTCCACCTCGGTGGTGCACTGTGCGGTCACCTTCTTTACTTCTTCGACCAATTACTCTATCGCTGGTCCTGAACTTTCAGCCTGAAGCTTCTACTAAGTCGCCTACAGACTAGAAAGATTGCCTTCAATGGAGGCTATGACTAAATAGGCCTCGTCCAACCAAGGCTTCAAGTGTGCCTCCAGCACTGCCTCTTTGTGCTGAGCTACATCTATAGGTTCCTTCAGTATTTTGGCCTCTTGCAACTTTGCAAGTCTCTGCGTGAGGGTGACAATGCGCATTGTTCCTTTCACCTCGTCGTAGTGCTGTTGTAGTTCTCGCACCTCTGTCTCCAGCCTCTGCACATTAGGATCTTCTTGCAGACTGGTCAATACTTTGAACAACTATTCAAACAGCCTTGTGCAATCTCCTACTAAATTGTCTACTGCTGTTATTGCGTTTGTGAGAGCGGTCGCGTGCTGCTCCTTTACTTCCGGTAGAGTTGAAGGCTAGGCCTTCAACTACAACTCTGAAATATAAAGGTTCAACTCCAGTTGAACCTTAGCCAACTTTGTGCGAGTGTCGCACAGTGTCGTAGCAAGTTTGTGGACCTGTTCATCTGCGTCTGCATCCTCAGGAATGGTTAATTCGAGGATCATTCGGCAGGCTTCCTTCATGACCTTAATCATGCGCTGATCTGTGTTAGTAAGTTCCATCATGGAAGTGACGGTGGTGTCTCGCTATAGGGCCATCTTCACATTATTGACCTTCTTTTCACTGATCACCTGCAAAGCGTGCTACTCGCAGGCACTCAGCACTGCGATCACCTCATCCTGCAGTAGGTGGAGCACCTCACCACGAAGCACTACCAAGTTCAGCCCTACTCCCTTGAGGGTGCTGACAGTAGGCCTGTCATCTTCGATCTTTGTGGTCAGTGCTTCCTCCCGTAGCACTATCGCACGGGATTCCTTCACATGTAGCATTCCAGTAGATTATGAAGTACCGATGGCGAGGCTGGTGGATGTCGCATCAGTCTATGATGCATGGATCTGCAGCTCATGCAAACCCATATAGATGGCCCCCAATGCTTGCTACTGCTGCTGCTTGAACTATTGTAGTACTTTCATGATGACATCCTGGATTGTATCTCCAATCTCGTTCAAATATCCCTCTGTTAGGGTGATTGGGTCTAACGACGTCTTACTGGCCTTAGATTTCTTACACAGCCCAGCTTTTTCTTGTCCTCTTGGATGCTTGATATGGAACGATGCCCTCTGCGATTCCACTCCATGCTGTTTTGTCTACTCGTTTGTTTCTTCCTCTGTTTTGGGTGAGGGCGACTTCGGACTTTTTTCAGAGCCATGCTCTGCTCTACCTATCTACTCTTCCACCTACTATGCAGGATAACACTCTACCTGGGCCTTGTCAACGACCTCCTTCGTCCTCTTCTTGGCCAGCTACACCATCTTGAGCTTGGCCTCCTCCTTTATCTACTGCACGGCAGACTTACTCGATCCCACCACCGAGTTTGAGGTAGTGTGCCACTCTGTCAGCCAGCAATCAAGAAATGCATCGATCGCGTCATCAGTTTCAAAGTAAGGCAAGTCATGCCACTTTTGCTAAGGGTCATTTTGTGCCCTAATCGATACGTGGTGAAAGTCTACCTTGAACTACATGTACTCCTGCAGTTTGTCAAAAGCAGTAGGTGACAATCATGGCTTGCGGTTGATAGCCATGCATATATTCATTTCCATCAAGATCCAAAATATATTGTTATCCTTGATGCGTTTAGCATCCTTGGTCGCCCACAGTGAAGTGTACTTCACCACTTCTGGTAAGTCTGGCGCGACCGAGGGGAATTGACTATCTTCAAGCAGCTCCTCGGCTACCAGTACAATGGACAACAAGTTCCATGCATAGTGGAAGGTCTTGCTGAGCTCCTGTGCCTCGCAATAGTTCATGAGGAACTCACCACAGAGATAGTACGCCTAATTAAACTGAACTCCTTCTGTGTATTGGGCCACTATTGGGACACTAGAGCAAAGACGAGTGCTGACACTTCATCTGCATGACACTTCCACATAACTTTTCCTGCCAAAATCTGCGTGGCCATCTTGACCACTGGATAACATATACTCAAGATGGCATAGCCTCATGGCTTCTTCATTAGCTTGAATTTCTCCTTCATGGTCTCCATGAGGGTATGCTCGCCACCTTTTCCACCAAACATCATGGCTGGATTTTTCCCTGTATATGGCAGCCATGTCATCCTATGAATCAACATGTCGGTGATGGGTATCGGCTCCTGTAGCCATAGACACCAATCATGCACCAAGCATAGCAGCTTCTTGATTACCAATAATGTAATGGGTGTGCAATTGTAGTGCAACACCCATAGCAGGTTGAGTAGACTTTCCTTGTCTACACCCTTGAGCCACTTCCGCGGTTCCAACGCAGTCATCCCGGTGGTTGTATGAACAACACGGTGCATTAGTTGGTCTATTGCTAAGTGAGGGAACTTCTAAGTGTCAGCTGAGTCCCAGTCTTCCAATTTCAACATCGGAACCCATCCCAAGCGCGGTCCTTCAGAGACAATCTCATCCGACAGCAGAGGTATGTGCAAGGCGACCTTGCTTTTGTCAATATCCTTCGGCACCTTGGTCTTACCCTTGCGCGGAGGGACATATTCGGCGAACTTAGTAATAGGGTCAGAACCCTCGACTTCAACGTCCTCCACATCCACCCCCATATCTTCATCATCCATCAGGATGTCCTTAATCTCTTCCTCCTCCAGTTCCAAGCTAATAGTTTTTCCCTTTTCCTGTGCAATAGGGTTGTCCTTCTATGGGTTTCTTCTAGGCAACGCGCACACCGGTGTCGCGGCCTACTTGCCTTTCTTATCCTTCACAATCTCCTTGGTCAGGGTAGGCTTTGGTCTAGGCATCCGTGGTGACTTGGGGACTTCAGCTAGTACCTCTGCAACCTCCAGAGCAACTCCCTCTACCTCCATAACAACTTCCGCCATATCCCCCTCGACTGTCACTACTTCAGCGTTCATAGTTTCAGATCCTAGCATAATGTCATGGATGATGTTATGGTCGGAATCTGAAAATTGATCAAATGCTAGCCAGTCAAGCAATTCTTGGAAGAATGTGTGGTTCACGCATGTCTGAGAGCTCACCAACTCAATGCTCAAAATTCCAAGTGTTTTTTGTTGGGCAGCCACATGTAATTTATAGGCCATTTTGAATTCAAATCCGACAGTTCCCCCCAAATTCGGTTCATTAATGCCAGATTGGCGGTATATTTTCAAGGATCTTACCCATAATCTTAAATGTCGCTCCCCGGCTCCATTTGGCCACGTTCTCATCATCAAATCATGAATAGTAACTTTAACGGTCACTTTCTCGCTGACATGCACTGTTTTTCCCTGGGTAGCGGAACTCTCTCTACATTGTCGCGAACCTTGTGACATCTCCTCGTTCTGCGCAATCCCATGATCGCACAGTTTCCAAACCGGGGCAGTGTAGTTTATAGTCTCGCGGCTCCTTTCAGCTGCCTAGAGTGCTAAGGCTATGCTACCTTCATATAGTCACTTGGTCTGATCACCAATGTATGGCTTCAATTGGCTACCATTCAACTTTCTTAGGAAGGGATCTCCATTCAATTTAACCAACTGAAATGCTTCGCCATCTATAATCTCCTTAACGACATAGGGCCCTAGCTAGTGCATCCTGAATTTCACTGGAAATCTATCAAACTTGTTTTCATATAAAAAAACTAGATCATTTACCTTAAAGGTGCACATTTTAATGTGTCAATCATGCCATGCTTTTTCGCACTCCTTTTGCACCTGTTGGTGAAATCCAGCCAAAAACCTTTATTCCTCAAGCTCGGCAAGCTGCAGAAGCCTCTCTTCCCAGGCTCCACGATCCGTAATACCTGTGAATACCGCTATGTGCAGACTAGGCACAATGTATTCCATTGGCATCACTGCTTCAACACCATATACAAGCCTAAAGGGTGTCTGTCCAGTCAACTGTTTGCACGTCGTTCGATAAGCCCATAGTACTGTGGGTATGCACAGGTCCCAATCATTTCGCTGAGTGTTGCAAACCTTCATCAGTGCATTCTCTAGTACCTTATTGAATGCTTCCACCATTCCATTAGGCTATGGGTGATATTCTGATGATATACCTAAAATTCTGAGGTCAGTGTGTTGATAATTTTGTTCAGAAAGTGCGTACCGTGATCACTCATCAAAATATTTGGACACCCAAATCGTGTCAGTACATATTCAAAGAGAAACTTCACAGCAGTCACACCTGTGAAGTCCTTCACAGGCTATGCCTCCACCCATTAAGTCAAATACTCAGTCGTGGTGATAATGTACCACAAACCTGTCTTCTTTCCTTGAGGCTGAATGGGTCCCACAAAATCTATTGCCCATTTCTTGAAAGGTTGTAACGTCATTTGTGGGTTCAGAGGTAGCTCATCTCTCCGCAATGGCTTTCCAATCCTTTGACACATCGCACACCCTATAGTAGGCTTTTGAATCCTTATAGAGGGTTGGCAACCACAACCCTGCGCGTATAATCTTCTGCACGGTCACCCTTCCTGTGTAATGTCCTCCTGCGGCACCCCCATGAGTGTCTGTGAGGATACTGCTTCTTTCAAACTCCGGTACATATCATCACAATACTTCATTAGACCCCATTTTGTACATATGTCTGGCAATGACAGAAAATTCTATCGTGTGCACCACTAACTCCTTTTTCTGCTGGGTGGTTTAGCCTTCTGGGGCAGTTCCTATTGTTAGGAAGTGTATGATGTCTTCAAAGTGACCATCTATGACGTGCACTGTAAATAGCTATGCGTCAGGCAATCCCTCCTCCAAATTAGTGGGATCTTCTCCCGTTTTGATGCGCAATATATGATTTGGTCCCGCGTGTAGTCATCCAGGCTTCATAACAACTTCAAAATCATACTCCTGGAACAATAACAACCACCTACAGATTCTCCCCCAAAAACAGGCTTATTGACCAAGTATTTCAACACAGAATGATTTGTATACATGATCTAGGTGGCTCCAGGGACACACATAGGACAAAGAGGGCTTATGGAAGCTCAAAAATCAAAGTGATCGAAATGATCTCGAAATAAGACCAAAGCGTAGATCTTGTCGTCCTGATCGTAACGATGTGAATGGTTCGTCATTCCGAGCTCGTATGAGGGAGAATGAGCCAGTCAATGTTTTGGTCAAAGTTGGACTGTGGGCTAGGTTTACGTGTCCTACAATTTGACCAACCTGGGGGCATGAAACCTAGCTCCCGAAAGTGGGTGAAAATGTTGCCTCTTTAATTTATCTAATAACCCTTATGTTAGACAAAATTAAAAAAATGGCCTTATTATTATAAAATTAAAAATATATATATATAATATGAGGTGGCAGGCCATGACCCCCGCCACCTCCCTTCCCAACCGCAACATCATATAAAAAATTTATATTAAAATTAGGACCAACAGGCCATGACCCCCACCATTCCAACCATATACACATTACACATTTAATTATGGGGTGGGCGGGCCACCTCTGGTGGACCCGACCCATAACCCCAAAACCCCAACACATAACCGCTTTAAATGTCATTCGTTAGTGTGAGGCCAGCGGGGATCGAACCCATCCGGACCATGTGGACCACCCCCACCGAGCGGTACCATTTGGTGGAATACACCATGTTATTGGGAAAACTAGTGTTTATGCAGTGCTGCTAGTCCCACTAAGGCTGGTAGCTACCTTAGAAACAAACAAACTAAAAACTACTTTCGTTTTCCTTTATGAGAAATAGATAAGAGGGGAATAAGGAGACCAACCTCTGTCTTGCACTTGGTTCTTTACTCAATTCCTCTCCTTTCTGATAGGTCTTCGCCACTCGATTCCTCATCTACCCAGCTTCAAAGAGCACCTGTAGAATCAAAGTAGCATAACACTATCCAAGAACATAGATCTATTATCATAAACAATATAGGACCAGATGTATATTGACCACACAAATGCATATAACATCAATCATGCAAGAATGTGCAGGAAAACTTGAATAGCTTTATTAATAATCAAGAAAGAGAAAAGAGGATTACAACCAATTGTTCTGACCCAGCATCATCCTCTCAGCAAGAAAGCCCTTCTTCACCTCATGAAAAGCTTAGATCACCCAACACTATGATATTACACCAAGAAACCAACAGCACTTCCTTACAAGATACAAAATTCCAGCCTCCGGATCTCTGGGATGAGGGATCCATATATAGATGTTTGCAAGGGGAATGAGTCAGATTTTGAGATTTGATTAGTGTCCTCTCTCTGATAGTTCTTGATTCCACTTGGAGATTGATGATCTCTTACTCATCCCTGGTCGAATGCAGAGAGGCAAGTGTCACAGGAGAAGTTTCTGGAAGATTCCATGCTCCTCCACCTTGCGGATTGACCCTGCCATTTGTCCACTCTCACCCATCGCACCCCATAGAAGGGCTTTTCAACATGTATCACACCTACTGTGTGTATTTAGGTGGGATGCAACGCACTTTGACCATGGAGCAGGTGAAATGGTCCAGTTTTGACCAGTTCTAAGGAGTTTTTCATGGAGAACTTCTGGGAGATGTTGTAATCAGTTGACCTTGTTCTTTTAGGGATTGGTACAACACCTTTAGGGACTTAGGAGCCCTTGGTTTATGGACATTTATGATTGGGGTTGCAGTGCCCAAAAATGTCTATAACAGTTGCCCCCTAAAGCATGAGGTCATTAATCTTTTGATGTCGGGTGAAATGCTTTATCATGAGGATCTGAAGTTTTTTCAAGCTGGAAGGCGACCTGTAATAAGATACAATACAATACATTATCTTCATAATATTTTCATGATCTAGCTGAGGTGGGCATTCCCATGCTCAGCTTTATAAATTCATTTTCATGTACATGAGACAGACAATCGTCTGAGTGTAGACTGATGATTCTGGTAGAGCCATCATCAATTAGATTGGATGATTATCTGTGCAGCAATGATGTACATTTGATGTCTTTATTTTCCTAAATATATATCGCATCCTGGATGGATGAAACTAGATCTGGGGTCTTCAATCTCATTTGATCTTCAATCAAAGTACAAGCTGATACATGTGAGAGATGTTCTGGATTAAAACATGGAAAGACATCGCCTGATTACCAGCCATTGATGTAAGCTGTTAACAGGCGCGAGAGGAATCACCGATAATGATGATGACCCTCAAGGTACTACAACACAATTCACGTGGTGTGAATAAGGGACTTGGCGTTGAACACCACGCAAAATCTTTCAGTCGAAGGCCATTGACGTAAACCTGTCGCTGGAAGTGAGAAACTTGCCATTGAGGCATGCAAGCTTCAAAGTACTGAAAGGGTTGTTCCTAGATCGACTTCTTGGATAATGAGCTGATGTCTACAAGAAGCGATTCGTCATAAGAGGGCCTTAGTGAATCCCACATCAATGACACGGAATGGAGCAAATGATTTTAATGGAGGTGAAAATGATCTGGTGACATAAGGTTCAGGGTGGCGGTCATGAAAGAATGGAGTGTAAATGTATTGCAGTGGGTGAGACACAGGTGAATTCTCTGAGTGACTTCTCTTGAACATATCGGCGACACTGACATGATGGATTGGTAGCATTAACCCCAAATATGGATGGTGTTACAGAACCATGGTGATGTGACCAGTGAATGGAACAACCCAACCTGACTCGGATGCGGAGTGAAAGTGTCATGTTCAAGAGTGACTTGCTACCAACAAAGTTTCTTCAAGTTTTCTTCCCAATTTTTCCCCAGTCATTGCTGACCAGTACCTCTTTATTTTTGTCAAGCTTGAGGAGGATAACATATGCTTGTTCTATAATTTTCCCTTCGAGAAAACCCATCGTTATGTTTTAACGAGCCTAGTGATAGTGAAACTTGTTCTTGTCTGTTATGGACAAGTTTGTCGCTATTCAGTTTTAACGAGTTTAACGACAAAGATAACGCAATCCTTTTCAATTTTAGAGAGTTTGAAAAGGGACGTAAAGGAAGCTCCAAAAATCCTTTCTCGTCATCTAATCCCTTAAGTCTGAAAAAGTATAAAATAATACAAAAGGGATGAATTTTCGGTAATTTTAACGAGCCGAACAAAACAAGCGCTCGATCTTTTTTTGTAATAATCCCTCAGGCCCAAAAATATTAAAATCTAAAGGAGGGATAGCACTTCCGGTCACTTTAACGAGCTGGAGAGGTCAATGGCTCGGCAATCTTTTCATATTTTATGAGTCAGTTGAAAAGAGCTTAAAGGAGACTCGTTTTTGAGGAACGAGTGATAGATTCGGGTAGCAGCTGATTCCAGGTAAGGTTTGGAATTTTCCAATCATGGCAGTGTCACAAGGATGGCTAACAGGATCACTCTTCGCAGCTATTCCTCAAAAGGGGTAAACAATCAAGTGGAGGTGAATGATCGGCCAATATAGAGTGGAGGTGATGATGAGAACACGAACAAGGCTTCAAAGGTTGATGATAATACATTCACGATGGTTATTTACCGGACAATAGTTCATTTTTTAATGAGCTTAAACGCTGGGGGAAACACTTGCTCATTGCTTATCTTTATTTTTTAACGAGCTTGAATTCCGCGTTAAAACTGCTCGATATAATGGTCATTTCTTGATTTTACCATTAATAACTTTGTTCCTTCAAAGGTTGAACTGCCTGCTCAATTGCTTCATCAAACTATTTAGAAATGAACACTATATGTTTGAAAAATGAGTTAAGACACTAATATTTTACTTGAATTACATAAAAAGTAATTTAAAAGTGCTTTTACCTCTCATTTTACCATTTCATTTGAACTTTGGTTTGTTGGAGCTTTGGAGGTGCTTTCCCCCTTGATTTTCACTAGCTGATTCTGGGAGATTCTATGGACGATTCTCGGCGTCGTTTGGACTAGGTAGGAGCTAAACCTGAGCTCTTTCATTTCATCCTTTCCATTTTGCATTCTAAGCATGTTTTCTTGTTTTTCTGAGCCTCTGGGGTTTGAGAAACTCGCCCTGGCTCCATCGCACCCTTTCTATATCGAAAGGTGAATTGCATGTTGGCCTACCCACTGGACAGTTAGCATGCAACACACCCAGAACACTGCTGGGGGTGCGATGGGCACAAGGAGGGAAATTTCTGCACAGTTTTCCATGGAAATTTTTGCCTGTTTTCACCAAATCAGGATCTAACTCTTCTCTTGTTTTTTTTCAGAGATTCATTGGAGCAAAATGCATGTTACATGGCGAGAACATGAGCATGAAGAAGAGGACATGCTTGCTTTACATGATCCAGTTACGGTAAATGCACTGCGGAACTGTGGCCTGTTCAAGTTTTTCCGCATCTCCAACATGAGGCAACAAATCAACTTGTTGCAGTATTTGCTTGATGCCTGGGATCCTACCAGCCAGGTGTTCCAGATTAGGGGAAAATCTATCCCCTTGACTATCATGGACATCTATTTTTTGACCGGCTTATCGAGGCGGGGTGCCCCTATCTCATTATCAGGTTCGGCTCGTGGGAGTGAATCTGTGAGAGATTACATTCGCAGGTATTGCAAAGAGGGATCTCAGCTGAGTAAGGACGACAAGATCAACATCCAAGATGTCACTGACAGGCCCTTGAGGACAATTCTGTTCTTTTTTTCTAGGATGGTTGGTAGTGCAGCTCTTCATGTGGCCAACCGATCTTATATGCACTATGCCTTAGAATGCCTCGAACCAAAGGTATTCAACTGGTGTGATGCAATACTCTTTGTGATGAAATAACAATTGACCAAGGTGAAAAACAGAAGATTGAAGAACTTTGGATATGGTTCTATTTTGACCACCTTTGCCTTGGAAAAGATCCCGCTGATGCAGCCGCAGTATATTTCACTTGGTTTACCTCCACCGACTAAGCCACGGATGCAGAGATGGGTCGACCATATGTCCAGACATGCTAGTCAATATCAAGTTCCCTTTTCTGATACCTTCTTTGGGTAGTTTGATCGTCAGGAGATGGTTTTTTCCGAGTATCCATATGCTGGTATGGATTTCCGGGGTGACCCGGATTTGGTACTACCGGCTAGCGAGCAGTGGGGTGCCATTGGTAAATTCTTTGACCATATCTATGTTTATCATTTCTCTTTATAATGTCCTTGTGCTTTATTCTATCAAGACTAATCAGAACTCATGTGCTCATGCAAATGTTGGACCAGTTCGGCCAGTAGTACGCCTGAGAGTGCCAGCTGTCGCTCTAGTAGGAGAGGCTGTGGGAAGGGCTATCCTTCGCGACCTTGATGTGGCCGAGACTCTTTCAGCATTACAGAATCAGGTCGACGACCTCACTCTCGGTATTCTAGATGTGAGGACTGACGAGCTACCTCTGAGGTTGCAGCGACATACTACTGGCGTGCCGAGTCGATGGACTAGGCTTTTACGCATGATTGCACAGGCGGTGACTTGTTATCACTAGCATCATTAGACTAGGGTGCCCCCTAGCATTTTGAGTTTTGGGTCATTTGACCAATTTTTGTCTTGGTTATAGAACATTATGTGTAAACCATAAATAGTTATATATATATATATATATATATATATATTTTTGATTTTCGAAGCTTTATTTTGGTTAAGTTACATGATCCTGACGCAAATATTGATGAAATGCTTCTTTTTATAAATGTTGCAAATGTCTATCTAACACATAATTTGCCAATGATTCTGTTAATGTGTTTAAGTTTCTAGAAATATGCTGATATTGAATAAAATCAAATTGCCTTTCCAAAATCTTGACCCTTAGGAACATGCGATAGATAACTGGATTTCGAACGGAGTAGATACCAGTGAGTTGTAGTATGACGAGTTGTGAGTATAGCCTGACGACAAGTCGGTGTATGCCATGTGTGATGGCATCAGAGAGAAGTTCTATAAACGCGCTATATTCAACGATGTTATTTGTTGACCGACCAATACATACCCCTCTGAAACTTACTAACTTGCCGCTTGGATAAAAAATGGCCCAAGCCGCAGAAGATAGGTTCTGCGAACTATGACTCACTCCGTCGACATATCCAACAAATGATTCCAATAGGTTCAACATCTGCAAAAAATGTAAAAAGTGGATTACTTGACCAAAATGATTACCCTTAGCAAAAACAAAAATGTAACAAAAGCATAGGGGTTACTACACTGAATCATGCGTAGTAACGCTTAAGGTACAACTCGTTACGGGGTTGCGCCAGTGGAATCTCGTCGTAATCCATTAACTCGTAGGCTCCTTTTGCTAATACATGCTTAATAATATAGGGGCCCATCCATAAAGACTTGAATTTACCTACTCCCAATTTATCGGATTCTTGGTCGTAAAGCAAGACCAAGTCACCTTCCGAGAAGACACGGGTTTGACATTCTTGTCGAACTGTGCCGTGACTCGTTTCTTATGGGCTTCGTTAGCCAAAGTGGCATCATGACGGGTTTCATCCAATTGGATTAGTTCCAAGAAACGAGCCTCCTCTTCTGAAGTTCCGGGGAGAAGGTCGATTGCGATTTTGAGGGACGAGATTTCACACTGAACTGGTAAGTTTGCTTCTAGGCCATACACCAGTTGGAAGGGTGTAAACCCGATTGCATTCCTTACCGATGTTCGGTATGCCCACAAGGTCGAGTACAGGATCAGGTGCCAACTACTTTTGTGCACTCCAATCATCCTTTGCAGCATGCGCTTCAGGACCTTGTTGATTGCTTCAACTTGTCCGTTGGCCTGCAGGTAATATGGAGTAGAGCTGTCATGAGACAACCCTAATTTGGCAGCAAATCCAGCCATCATGTGATTTCGAAAATGCGATCCATGATCTGTGACTATAGCCTGTGGAATGCTGAATCTGGCGACTACATGATTGAAATATAAAAGGGCAGGTATTTTACCAGTGTTATCTAATGTAAGCATCGCCTTGGCCCATTTGGTAAAATAGTCAACTGCGACTATGATATACCCATGCCCCCTAGTAGAGGTGGGGTTACATGTCATGAAATCAATGCCCCATTTGGCGAATGGCCCAACAGCAACTATTGGCTGTAGAGGTGCGGGGGGTCTTCTGGTTTTTCTATCGAAAATTTGACAGGCATGACAACTTCTGACTGCGGTTATGCAATCTTTGAACATTGTTGGCCAGAAGTATCCTGCTCGTAAAAATTTTTGCACCATAGCATAACCAGATTGATGCCCCCCACACGTGCCCGAATGGTAATCATTCAGGACTTTTTCGGCTTCCTCATGGGTGAGGCACCTCCTCAGAACTGTATCGACACCACGACGGTAAAGCGTATCACCGATGATCATGTAGTATTTTGATTGGTATTCAATACGTTTTTGTTTGGAGCGGGAGGTATTAGGCCTATATTTTTGGGTTTTGAGATAGATGATTATATCTCCATACCACGGATTGCTTGAAGATATCAGAAACAAAGATTCATCCACGATTGTTTCTTCTAATGTTTCATCATTGGACGATGATGGGAGATCGCATAGTAATTCCGCGAAAACCAGGGATTTCTTTGACATGGATTTTACAAATTCCAAATCAAACTCATGGATAATTACTATCCATTTTGAATACTTGTCCCCCAACAACTATCACGACAATATATAAGTCATGGGGTTGCAATCTGACAGAATGGTAGTTTTTCGAAAGAGGACATAGTGTCGAAATCTTTGTATCACTTGAACAGCTGTGAGTGCTAGTTTTTCAACATAGGAATATTTACTTTCTGTATCATTTAAGTTCCTACTTAAATAATATATAGGATGTTCAATTCCGTTGTCTTCTTGAACTAAAACCATTGCGATGGTTGTATCCGCTGCAGCCAGATACAGGTTAAAGTCTTTTCGATAATCAGGAGCGTACATTAATGATGCTTTCATTAGCGATTCTTTTAAAGCATCAAAGGAATCTTGTGCGACCTGATCCTAGATGAAGGGCACTTCCTTTTTCAATAGACGTGTATAACCTTTAGCAAGTTCGACATAATTTGGAATGAACCTCCTCAGAAAGTTTGTTTTCCCTTGGAGTTTCTGAATCTGAAGCAAATTTGAAGGTGGAGGCAAATTTATGATTGCTTGAACCTTACATGGGTCAAGACGAATCCCGTCCTTTGAGACTACAAAGCCAGGTAAACGACCAGAACTGACGCAGAACACACATTTGTGTGGATTGAGTCGTATCTTGTAGTGTCGACAACATAGAAATATTGCTCTTAAATGCTGCGGATGATCGGTCCGCTTTTGCGAATGAGCCAGAAGGTCATCGAGATATGGTTGAATGATGTTTTTGATGTCATGGAAGGCATAATTCATTGCCCTCTGAAATGTTGCCCCTGCGTTCTTTAAACCAAAGGGTAATTTACGATATGTGAATGTGCCCCACGGACAAATAAATGCAGTCTTTGACTGTGTTGAGGGCCCCGAAATCGGGTCAACAACAAGGGGGATACCCACCCGATCGGGAACCTGGTTGGCGGCTCCGTGTCCGTTTGGTGTAGCGGGTCCGACTGGGGGTAATGGGACCAGTTTCCCAATATGAGGGGTGTGTGTGTGTGTAGAGTTTGATGGTATTGATTTAGGGGTATTTTAAGCTAATTTAATTCTAACTTCTAAACTAACTCTATGCTATTGTAATCTAATGAAAAACAATACATCTAATCTACGCTAACCCGGGGTAAAATTCTTTCATTATGCGATCTAAAAAGATTTCGAACAATAGCTGGTAATAAAGATCATTCAGCTATTATAAGAATATAAATCAATTAAGATAAACCATTCTGCATAAGAAGTTAGGCAAAACAGTTGTGAACAACATATTGCATAATTAGTTATTCATATGTCAAGCACAAATAAATGACTCCACTGTACAGAAGTGCCAAATGGTAATACACACATTCATACATTCACATATAAAGAACTCAGCTGCATATCACTTTAGGAATACAAGCAGAAATTAGTCAAGAGATAAAAGTACCATTTATGATTGATTTCACTAATAAACTTCAAGCAATAACGATTTATTTCTACTTGTTCTAATATCTGCTAAGAGTACAGAAGTGCAACATCAGTAACAGACATTAAAATGCAAACATAAATAAATCTCGATCCATCCATTCATCAAAAACCCCCTCCGAGGGTGCAAAAGTGCATGTTCTGAGGACAAGTTTTTTGACAGATTTCCAGACCCTTCTCCAAATGCCATGAGAAGGGTTAAATACTACTAACTAATTAATCTTAATTACACAAATTTAGTGAACGGCTTCAAATTACCGCCCTTTTACTAAAAGCAAATTTATTTCTAAAAATCAAATCTAATTTCTAACCGTTTCTGTATCTGCTTCTTAGTGCTGTAAGCAATGCGCTGTTTTCCCTGAAAGAGTCGGCTGGTTGTTCTTTCCTTTTGTTCGAGCTTGAAAATTAGAAATAACAAGAGCTGGCACCTCTTTCTGATAGACTAGAAGATATTTTCGAAAACCTTTCTCTAGCTGGGTGTATTCGCTATGCATATACTTAGTACAACCCAGGTTCCTTTCGAACTGATTTTGCTGTTGCTATTTCGGTTTTCGGTCGTGCGAATGACTCAATGAGTTAGGAGTCGCGTTGTATGGACAATCCCCTGTATCGAGAATTGCTTCCGTTCTTTGTTCCAGGCTTTTCTGGAGCATCCTCCTTCTTTTGCGTTTCTCTTTTTGCTTTACCTAGTCTGAGCTTCAAGATCTTTTGCAAACACGCTGCTTTTGTGCGCCTTTGACTCTGAGTCCTGGATAGTCTATTTTCATCAGCGCCTGTTGGGCGATACTCTGGAATCCGCGGTCCTGCTGCATGCGGCATCCATTTGCGGAGGCATCTTCTCTCTGTTACCCCATTGGCGCTTTCCTCTTTTCCTTATATGTTTCCTGCATATAGAGTTATATCAGTTACATGTCTTGCAGTTTATGCAAAGAAGAAGAGAAATGACGAAAAGATTGACATGAAAGCATTAAGTTCTAATGAATGCGTAATTCTGACACTCATCATGATTTGACTCTTCGAAAAATGCGATACAATCATTCTTGGATACTGAAGCATGCGATCATTAATTTCCCTTAAGGTGCGCGCTCAATTTTGGGTTTACCATTTATGCCGGAGAATTCTTGCGATGAGTCCTTTCTGCAATTGGAATCGCAGTATCGAGGACTGCGACGTCATTAAGTGTTATCGCAAATTGCCAATATCGCAGATCGCAGATCGCAGATCGCAAGATCGCAAGATCGCAAGGTCGCAAGATCGCAAGGTTTTCGCTTTATCACTCTGTGCTGCTTATGCGACATTGCGACGTTGCACGTCGGCGATTCCTTAGGTTTTCCCTTTTTGAGCACTTTTAATGCATGCGATGCGATGGGTTCTCGCGTCGCTCTTTTTCAGTGTATTTATGCGCTTTGGGAAAACGCTTCTCTCTACCTTTGCAACGCGATATAGCTCTTAGGGAGTTAATACAAAATATTTTTTAAACAAAATATTTTTTGGATTTTTGGTTAAGGGTCCCCCTTTGCTTGATGTTATTACTAATATCAAACAAAGAGGGGGGTTTTTGGTGACCACAACAATGGCGATTCACTGTGAAGAACCAGTTATCTCTACTTTTCTATTGACCGTTCACTTCCGAAACAGCAAAATTTTTATATGTCTAAATTTTGTTATGGACAGATAGAGTAGATTACCCCTCACCTTGTCAACGATACTTTGTCTCAACCTTTTTATGTCCCAATTGCTTGCTTCCTCAGGCTTTTTCTTGCATTCGCACCAGACATTACTTGGTCTTGATTAAAGATAAAATAAGGTCTTCTCTGCGTACTAGCTTAAAAGTATGCTCATTTGTCGTAGGTAGAGCCTCTGCTGCCCGCAAGCGTCCATAGCCTCGACAGGGTTACCATGTTATCCAGCAATGATCCTTCTTCCTGCTTGAGGTTACTCGCAACATTCCAGAGAAAAAAATCCTTTTTTGACACACTTTTCCTCTTTTAATTCTCTAAAGAACAATGTCTTGGTTTGGTGGCCAAATTATGACACAGTCATTCACTTGATTTACACTTTTGCTGAACAAGCCGGCTCGTGATGAGACCTCTTGTCTTTTGATTGCAACAATCTTAAGTCGTTTCCCTGTTTTGATAGACAGTATTGGCAAAGTCAGCAAGTTATAATATATGTGATCATGATAAGCCGGCTCGTGATGAGACCTCTTATTCTTTGAGATATAGTGTTTTCCTTGGATTGTTTCTCTGAATGCTGCAATTTCCTTTTAGCAGGGAGGAAGTCATTGTTTTTCCTTAAGAAAGCTCTAGACGACAATAATAGAGTTTTTTGAAAACAACAGTTTTGCAGAGAATACTCATTTTATTATTGATGATACCTTTCATTGTGCTGATACAAAACAATTCTTTACCAAAGGTTGCTTTCGTCAAAGTTTTTTGAGGTTGAAACTAATATCGTAATCAGGGTGAAGTTAACTCTATTTGTCAATAATAAAATTCAGATTTTTCAAAAATTTTGCTATTTGTACAAGCGAAATCAAAATCTGATAGAGAATTGGCGTGCTCTTTCATGAATCCTTTTAAATGATCATTTACAACCGGTTTTATTCATAAAAAGAGAAAAACAAAACAAAATAAAAACTAAAAAACTAAAAATTAAATCTATCCTACAAAAATTAGAAGAATTCTCTTCTATGGAAAATACATTTTGAGAATTTGTCCATTCACAGGCAGAGAATCTCTCCTGCCTGTTAAATCTTGCAACACAAAAGTCGATGGGCCTATGACCTTTACAATCTGAAAAGGACCAAGCCACAGCTTCCGGAATTTCGTATGTTTGCCCTTTTCTTCATGAGCCTTATCCCATTTTAAAACTAAATCTCCCATCTGAAAATTTTTTCTGGTCATTATGTTTGAGTCAAAAGAGGATTTTATTAGCGCTTGGTGGTGAGCATGGGTTCTCTTAGCTTGTTCTCGTCATTCTTCTAGTTTGGTTATTTCCATTTGTCTTAATTGTAAGGAGGAAGTAGGTACTTCATCGATGTATTGCACCAAAGAGAAAGAGGGAATGACTAGGTGAGTCGTAAGAACCACTTCTCTCCCATAAACTAAATTAAAGGGAGAAGTGCCGATAGAAGCTTTCTTTGTAATTCTATCTGCCCATAAGGCATTTACCAGTGCTTTGTGCCAATTCTTTTGGTTTTGGTCAACTGTCTTTTTAATAATCCTGATTAGGTTCTTGTTTGATGATCCGGCCAACCCGTTACCTTGCGGATAGTAGTTGGCAGAATACTTCAGCTTGAACCCTCTTTTGAGCACAAACTCAGTCATTGCATTTCCAGAAAAATATGATGCATTATCAAACATTAAGGTTGTTGGCAATCCAAACCTAGTGATGATAAATTGATCTATGAATTCAATAATGTTTTCAGAATTAGCTGTCTTGAGAGGAATTGCTTCTACCCATTTGGTAAAATAATCAGTTGCCAGGAGGATATACCTATGTTGTTTAGAAGAGTGAGGAACGATCTCACCTATTATATCTAGGCCCCATTGACTGAACGGTTGCTCAATGTTAACCGGCTGCAGTGGCATGGATGACTTCTTTTGTTTCCCTGCAACAGTCTGGCAGACTTGGCATCTCCTTACGTAGTTGTATGAGTCTTTGAACATTGTGGGCCAGTAATATCCTGCACGCAAGATTTTATGGGCGGTGGCTTCTCCAGCATAGTGTCCACCTGCTGGTCCATCGTGAATTTCCTGCAAAACCTTTTCGGCTTCAGTTTTCTCAAGACATCTAAGAAGCAAAGAATCGTAATTTCTTTTAAACAGAACATCATTTATGAGCTGGTATTGTTTAGCTTTCAACCTCAGGGCTCTCTTCTTGGTGTGATCCAGGTGAAATGGAGCATACTCGTTCTTAAGAAAATAAATGGTGTCAGCATATAATGATTCTGCGTCGTTTAGGCTTACCTCATACGTGTGTACCTCTTCAGATGAGTTCTCAGGAATTTGCGATGCTCCAGCTAACATCTTGCAGAAGCCTTGACCTCTCACGATGTGTGTTGGCTTGATCTCAAGATCGTATTCTTGTAAGGCGGTGATCCAATTCGCTCTCTTTTCGCCCACATCCTTCTGTATCAGGAGGTTTCTTACCGCTGGGAACGGTACTTTGACTTTGGTATGGGCTTTTAGCAAGAAAGGTCTGAAATATTTGATCGCTTTGAAAACGGCATATGCCTGTTTCTGTATGTCTGAGTAATTAAGTTCAGCACCTTGTAAGTTCGAGCTAAAGAGTGCGATTGGAGCTTCTGCCTTTTCTTGATTCGCTTGAGTTAAAATCGCAGCATAGGATCTCTCTAAGGCAAACGTGTATAAGATAAAAGGTTCTAAAAAATTTGGGGTTGCTAGAGATGGAGCGTTGATGATAGCTTGTTTTATTAAGTTGAATGCTTTGTGCTCATCCAGACCCCATTTGAATTGAATTCCTTTGTATCATATTTTGTAAAGGAGAAATAATACGTGAAAAATCCGGGACAAACCTTTTTACAAAATTGATCTGTCCAAGGAAGGATTGTATGGCTTTCTTGTTATGGGGCATGGATATCTCGGAAATTTCCTTGATTCTGTCAGGTTCTATGTGAATACCAGATTTCGACACTATGAATCCGAGCAATTTCCCTTCACTTAATGCAAAGAAAGATTTCTTTGGGTTGAGCGAAATCCCATACCTCAAACACCTTTGAAAGATTTGCTTCAAATTTTTGAGATGGTTGCTTCGTTTTTTGGAGTACACTGTTATATCATCCAGGTAAATCACTACTGATTTATTGACTAACCCTTTAAACGCGATTTCCATGGCTCTCTGAAAGGTAGCTACGGCATTGATCAGACCAAATGGCATCTTCCGATATGCATAAGTGCACCATTTGGTTCGGAACGTAGTCTTTAACTGATCATCGGGATGCACCAGTACTTGATTGTATCCTGAAAATCCATCCAGGAAAGACATTAATTCTGAGCCTGCTACTGCCTGTAATATTTGTTCCATAGGTGGGAGGGGAAAGTTATCTTTCTGACAAGCTTTGTTGAGATTTCAGAAATCGATACAAATTCTAATGTCTCCGTTTTTCTTCCTAACGGGTACCATATTGGACACCCATTTGGAATGCCTGATGGGGAAAATTATTCTGGCTCTCAACAACTTATTAAGCTCAGTTTTTATCTGATTTTCTAAGTTAGGGTGTATTTTTCTAAGCTTCTGCTGGACAGGTTTTTCATTGTCAATCATAGGGATAGTGTGTTGAATGATAGAAGTGTTGTAAGTCTTCAGCTCATCGTAATTCCAGGAAAAAACGTTTTTGTACTGTCTCAGAAGACGGATGTACATTGATTTCTCTTCAGGGGCTAGGCTGTGGCCTAGGTTAACGTTTTGTGGCTTCTCGTCGGTTCCTAGGTTCACCGATTCATAGTTCAGAGTTCAACTGTAGAGTTTGGCATTAGCTGACCTTTTGAACCGACTTTTCAAATCATATAAATCTTCTAACTTGACCACTGATTTCGGTATAGCATTGTCAGTTCTACTTTGTTGTATTTTGTGATCATGATGGCCTTTGTCGATTATCTGATTTGAGTAGGATCCTTCAGAGGTGAGGAAACTTATGATGTCTGGATCGTCATTGAATACTCTCCAGTTGGTGATGTTGTTAGGGATGGATGGTCTAAAGATTAATTCTATTGAAAACCTATCAAGACTAAAATCTTCGGAAGGAATCAGTCTAGAGGCTACGTTAGCTAACAAGTCTGCGCTCGCGTTTTGAATTCTTGGAATTGACGAGATGTTGAATGCTATGAAATGTGCAGTGAGATCTTGAACTAATGATTGATAGTGATTTAAATGACTTGACAGGCAGTGTATGGTGTTACGTACCTGTTTCACGACGATCTCAGAATCTCCAAAGACTTGAAGATACTTAACGTTCAATCCGATTGCTTTGTATAGGCCTTGAACCAAGGCTTCGTACTCCACTGTGTTGTTCGTGCAATCGAACTCAAGTCTGCATGTGAGCATAATCTTGTTCCCATCCGGGCTGATCAGAACGCATCCTGCTCCTGCTCCCTCATTGGATTTAGACCCGTCAAAATATAACTTCCAAAATAAAGATGTATTTACAGAATTATCTAAAAAACTAAAACATTTTGAGTCATCAGTTTGGGAGAAATTTTCAACTTGGGATAAAACTGAATTCTCTAAGTAAGGTGAAATATGAGCATTGAAATTGCCAAGAAAAGAATCTACTGCGTAATTGCCTACAATGCTGCTATTGTATGTTATGGCTTCATTTTCTCCTTCTAGTTCTGTCACTATGTATTTTTGGTGCAACTCTCGTTCAACCTTTATCTGATTTGGTTTACCATTGTATGGTAACCACATGTGCGACCAGTCGGTTGAAAAATATCCGTGGAGTTTCTCCAACCAATCCCTGCTAAGAATCAAACCATAGAACTCAGGGATATCAGCTACTAGAATGTCGATAACCTGACACACTTTTGGGTTAGACGACAATCTTATGGGCACCTGATTAAGTTCACCAATCACTTCGACTTGGGATCGATCAAGTTGAACTATACGTATTGCGGATTTTTGAGGTTGCACATTCAATTTGGCACATATTGACCTGGGTAAAATATTCGTTGAAGCACCAGAATCGACCAAGCAATTGTGCACGTTTTTATTGAAGATTTCATATGTGAGAAGCAAAGGAGGAGTATGAGATCTTGATCTTCCTCCAATCAAGGCGATGTCATTTGGATCAATCTTATTTATCTCGTTGGTTGGAGGCCTTCCCAAATTGTGGGAAGCTACAGCTGTAGGTAAAGATGTAGTAGGCACAGCATGTAATTCTTTCATCATTATTTTCTGCTGGTGTTTCAACTTACTTAATTCATAAAGAGTGATGTTAGCCCTAGTCTTCTTCATGTCATCAATGATGTTATACTCCATTTCATCCGACACTATCAATGTTCTTGATGGAGGTGCTTGATCAGATTGGACTGGGCTAAACTGGGTCGCTTTAGTAGTTGTCTTTTTTCGTTGCGACCTTATCTTTTGTTGCAGGGCTTGCACCCTTTTGTTTTGGGGTAGTTTGGGGAGGATCAAGTTGATTTTTTCTTCTCGTGCTAACAGGAAATGCTTCTTGATCCTCTTCTTATGGGAGGATGAAGTCCCACATTCCTTGTAGTTCCACCACTTCTTCATCGTCGGTCTGCCCTTCAGTGGTATTCTCTTCTTCTTCTTCTTCAGATTCGACGTTTGAGACAGCGTTGGGTGGCTTTGTCTCCATGGGAGGGTTTCTTTTAAAAGTCCTGAAAGGTTTTCTTGAAGACGTTTCTGCTACTTGTTTTCTTATATCAATCATCTCATTGGACATGGCCTTTAATACTTTTTGTAATCCTTCCATATCAAAAGGATCTTTCGTTTGCTTCTTCTTGGTGTCTTCTTTGAAAGAGATCTTCTTAGATTTACGTTCTTCAATTGCAGATCTCTTTTCAAGGGCTACTACGTGTTTTTCAACTGCTAACGCCTTTGTTAAGTTTTCAACTAAGGTTTTCTTGCTTGCCCCATCTACGAAGATAGCCAAGTTAGATGGTAAGGCTGTGATGTACCATTCACATCTTACTTCCTCACTGGGTTGTGAAGCAGCGGGGATTTTTTTGAGGATCTTATTGAACCGTAAGTTAAAATCTTTAATGGGTTCTCTAGCCTCAGCCTTAAGATTAGATAGGTCGTTGATCAATGTCGCCGTGGATCTGTCATCACCAAACTTGGTGAGGAACTGACTTTGAAAAGTGTCCCAGCTTGTGATGGATCCGGAAGGTAACGAAAAGTACCATGACCCGATTGTTCCTTGCATTGTATAAGGGAAAAGCCGGACAACAGCGTCTTCGTTAGTAACTCCGTTGAGATTAACAGAAAGCATGAAATTATTGATATGTTCTTCGGCTAGCATGCCTGCTTCTGGATTGAATTTAGGCAGCCATTTCTCAGGATGGGTCGGTATAGGGCTCAGGGGTGGAGGCATTAAAACCGCCCCAGGATTGTTCCATGGAGACTGGGCCATCGTTGAGTTGCTAGTCAATGGAAGTGCAGAAGATGATCCCTGATGCTGAGAAGATGAAGATACTATGATCTTTGATGATCGCGGAGGAAGGGTTGCGGAAGATGGATGAGTGATCTGGGGTGAAGATGTGGGTGGCTGACTTCGCGGTGAGGGAGTTGAAATGGACGAGGTAGATGAAAGAGTCTCTCTGTTAGACTCTGGAAGTGCTTTCCTTGCTCTTTTCCTAGTGGGGAGAGGGATTTCAGTTGGCTGGATGCCAAACTTTTCACTCTTCAATCTCGTCAGGGGATGAGCAGGGTTGTACTGCGAAGTCACGCTGCCTTTAGATTTATCAGACCTCTGAGTAAAAATAGAGAATCCCTGGAGTTTACGAATCAAAGTTTGAAGTTCAGGGGGATCAATGATAAGTTGGTCTGATATATTAGAGTGTGTAGCAGCGGTGGACACCCGAGCGACTTCTAGCTCTGAGTTTAATCGTACCGGAGAAGTCGGGGGAGTTGGTGAGGGTGATTTGCTCTCAGAATGGTATTTAGATTTTGACTTATGCGCCATTCATAGCTCGTGCCCTCCTTCTAGCGCCAAATATGTTGAGGGCCCCGAAATTGGGTCAACAACAAGGGGGATACCCACCCGGTCGGGAACCTGGTTGGCGGCTCTGTGCCCGTTTGGTGTAGCGGGTCCGACTGGGGGTAATGGGACCAGTTTCCCAATATGAGGGGTGTGTGTGTGTGTAGAGTTTGATGGTGTTGATTTAGGGGTATTTTAAGCTAATTTAATTCTAACTTCTAAACTAACTCTATGCTATTATAATCTAATGAAAAACAATACATCTAATCTACGCTAACCCGGGGTAAAATTCTTTCATTATGCGATCTAAAAAGATTTCGAACAATAGCTGGTAATAAAGATCATTCAGCTATTATAAGAATATAAATCAATTAAGATAAATCATTCTGCATAAGAAGTTAGGCAAAACAGTTGTGAACAGCATATAGCATAATTAGTTATTCATATGTCAAGCACAAATAAATGACTCCACCGTACAGAAGTGCCAAATGGTAATACACACATTCATACATTAACATATAAAGAACTCAGCTGCATATCACTTTAGGAATACAAGCAGAAATTAGTCAAGAGATAAAAGTACCATTTATGACTGATTTCACTAATAAACTTCAAGCAATGACGATTTATTTCTACTTGTTCTAATATCTGCTAAGAGTACAGAAGTGCAACATCAGTAACAGACATTAAAATGCAAACATAAATAAATCTCGATCCATCCATTCATCAAAAACCCCCTCCGAGGGTGCAAAAGTGCATGTTCTGAGGACAAGTTTTTTGACAGATTTCCGGACCCTTCTCCAAATGCCATGAGAAGGGTTAAATACTACTAACTAATTAATCTTAATTACACAAATTTAGGGAACGGCTTCAAATGACCGCCCTTTTACTAAAAGCAAATTTATTTCTAAAAATCAAATCTAATTTCTAACCGTTTCTGTATCTGCTCCTTAGTGCTGTAAGCAATGCGCTGTTCGCCCTGAAAGAGTCGGCTGGATGTTCTTTCCTTTTGTTCGAGCTTGAAAATTAGAAATAACAAGAGCTGGCACCTCTTTCTGATAGACTAGAAGATATTTTCGAAAACCTTTCTCTAGCTGGGTGTATTCGCTGTGCATATACTTAGTACAACCCAGGTTCCTTTCGAACTAATTTTGTTGTTGCTATTTCGGTTTCCAGTTGTGTGAATGACTCAATGAGTTAGGAGTCGCATTGTATGGAGAATCCCCTGTATCGAGAATTGCTTCCGTTCTTTGTTCCAGGCTTTTCTGGAGCGTCCTCCTTCTTTTGTGTTTCTCTTTTTGCTTTACCCAGTCTGAGCTTCAAGATCTTTTGCAAACACGCTGCTTTTGTGCGCCTTTGACTCTGAGTCCTGGATAGTCTATTTTCATCAGCGCCTGTTGGGCGATACTCTGGAATCCACGGTCCTGCTGCATGCAGCATCCATTTGTGGAGGCATCTTCTCTCTGTTACCCCATTAGCGCTTTCCTCTTTTCCTTAGATGTTTCCTGCATATAGATTTATATCAGTTACATGTCTTGCAGTTTACGCAAAGAAGAAGAGAAATGACGAAAAGATTGACATGAAAGCATTAAGTTCTAATGAATGCGTAATTCTGACACTCATCATGATTTGACTCTTCGAAAAACGCGATACAATCATTCTTCGATACTGAAGCATGCGATCATTAATTTCCCTTAAGGTGCGCGCTCAATTTTGGGTTTACCATTTATGCCGGAGAATTCTTGCGATGAGTCTTTTCTGAGATTGGAATCGCAGTATCGAGGACTGCGATGTCATTAAGTGTTATCGCAATTTGCCAATATCGCAGATCGCAGATCACAAGATCGCAAGATCGCAAGGTCACAAGATCGCAAGGTTTTCGCTTTATCACTCTGTGCTGCTTATGCGACATTGCGACGTGCGACGTCGCATATCGGCCGTCGGCGATTCCTTAGGTTTTCCCTTTTTGAGCGCTTTTAATGCATGCGATGTGATGGGTTCTCGCGTTGCTCTTTTTCAGTGTATTTATGCGCTTTGGGAAAACGCTTCTCTCTACCTTTGCGACACGATATAGCTCTTAGGGAGTTAATACAAAAGATTTTTTAAACAAAATATTTTTTGGATTTTTGGTTAAGGGTCCCCCTTTGCTTGATGTTATTACTAATATCAAACAAAGAGGGGGGTTGTTGGTGACCACAACAGACTGGTCCTGTGGGCGGATATTTATTTGATTATACCCGCAGAATCCATCCATGAATGAAAAGATTTCACATCCGGCGTATTCATCAATTATCTGGTCAATAAAGGGTGTAGGGTAGTTGTCTTTTGGACAAGCTTGATTTACATCCCTGTAATCGACGCACACTCTAATCGTTCCTTGTTTTTTCATTACAGGAACAATGTTTGATACCCAATCGGTTAGAGGAACTGGGTAAATGAAACCAGCATGGAGAAGCTTTTCAACTTCTGCCTTGATGGTAGCGGCTTTCTTGGGGTGCACTGTCGTAGCCATTGTCATACTGGTTTGACATCTGGATACATCTTGATTTCGTGTTCAACTATACTCGAGTCAATGCCTGGCATTTCATCATATGACCAAGCAAAGACATCTCTGAATTCGCGAAAAAGAGCGTTATATATTTCCAGTTCTGAAGGGGAATAACATTTTCCAACATAATATTCTCTACAACATCTGTTTTGGTTGAGATATTTATGGCGATAATCTCTTCAATATTGGACAAGTTTCACTCGGAATCAACTGTGTTCACAGTTTTTGATAGGAAATAAAAAACTGATGGATGATGAAGGTCATCAGGAGTATCTTCTTTACAATCTAGAAGATGGGAACAATGGTGGTAATCTTCCCATGGCGCCCCTTCAATTACCATTGATTGAACAATTCCTTCGTCGATGTAATGCACTTGTGACCAAGGATCTAAAGGGGTGCCATATTCCTTAGACCTATCTATCCAAACGCTTGATGAGCATTGATTCGGGTCTGCCTCCCATGCTGAAAACATTGATTACTACAATATTTCTATTGGGCTTGGAGGCAATACCGACAGATGATACATGTTTATATTGTTTTCTGAGATCTTTTGAATCGAAGATATCATATTGCAGGTTCCTACCATCGCCACTTCCACCAGATTGATTGGAGGCGGGAGGGAAAAAGTCCCCATTAATATAGGGTCTTTTAGTAGGCCTACTCCGATATTTTGAAGCATATGGGGGCTTCCATGGATCATCAGAATGCTTCACGTAACTTGGGAACTATTGGGGAGAAATGTTTGTTGGTCGACGATTGTAATTCCTCCTTGAAAAGGAAATGCAATCTTCCTAAAGTAAGTCGACACAACTGCAACCATAGCATATATCCATGGTCTTCCCAGTAGGATGTTATAATCGAGGTTTCCTTCAATTACTTCGACATCTATTTCTACTGTTTTCCCCCATAGTTCAACTTGCAAGTTACTTAGAATACCATATGGGGTATACATTCATCCGTCAAATGCTCTTAATGTTGTCGAAAATCGCGACAAGGTTGGAGATCCTAAAGTTTTCCAGCAACTCATTGACATAATACATGTAGATGCCCCCTCATCAATAATTGTTCGATGAACAGTTTTGTTGAGGGATTTCACTTGAATGAGGAAAGCTAGTTGAGCTGGTAACTGAGGATCATATCCTTTATGATTAAAGGACACAAGATTAGAATCCTTTGGGTCTATCCCACCTATAGCTGATAATAAAGCCTGCTTTTGGGATGGACAATTTTGCAGTACCTCAAGTGTCGACATAGCGGATGGCGATTGGGCTAGATCTTCCACTATATTATAATGTTGTGCTGCTCTAGCATGAGGATTAAATGTCGACTTCTGTACTACTCCCTTTGGTGGTTTTATTTTTAGCTCCGGAATGATGGGCAGCGCAACTTCTGTTGAAGTTGTTGTCAAACTACTAGGTTGATCTTTATCCTTGTTGTTCGATAGATGTGGATTCCCGTAATCTTTGTTCCTTGTCGATATCAAAGCATCATTTTTCTGTTTTGAAATTGCCAACATCAATACTTGGGACAGGGAAGCATTTTCACTAGCAACCAGATTTGTCCCTGTATTTGGAAACAGATCAGTTAATACCGCTGAGGTTTTTGAATTCTTGAAGAACCTTTTAAGCTCAACTTTATGTGGTCAATTTTTTGTCCAATGATCCTCATCACATATTAAGCATGGATTTTTTGGTTTCCTATCTTCAGGAGGGTTTGCAGAATAATTTTCATGTGATGATTCCTCCTGTTTCTTATTCTTCCCTTTGTTTTTCTTCTTGCCACCTGGTTGCTTGGTTTCTTTGCCTTTATCATTCGAGACAACATTTACTTTCGAGGCAAGAAGTTCTTCTTTTGCATTTCGACTAGAAATATTACGGGCCTTTTTAGATGTAGAATTTGTTGATTTCATGTCTGTCGTACCAATCACGCCATCGTCGGCATGAGAGTCATTGTTCGATTTAGGAGGAGGAGGGACGGAAAATTCCAGTCTGGGAGCGTCGGGGATTTTATCGTAGAGCGTGCCAGACTGAGTATAAATCAAGTCTAAATATTGCGCACGAGCAATAACTTGCTCTTCAGTGATGACTCCTCCTTTTGCCACATCTTCTGTAATGGAAGGTAATAAAGACTTAATAAACCATTCAGCTAAAAGCTGATCAGGAACATATGTTTTTACCATTCTACGACGACGTCGCCACTCATGAATATGATCGGATATGTGAGTGGCCGTTGTTTGCTTGAAATTGGTAAGAAGTTCTATTCCCGTTTCGTACCTTATCAGTAACTGAAAATGGGTTAAAAAGGTTGTGGATAGGGTACTGAAGTTTTCAAACGAAGCTCTGGGTAACTCGATATACCATTTTGGTTCCAGACCAGTTAACGTCCTCTGGAAAAGGTGAAGTCTAATCAAATCATCGTTTAGGGTGTTTGATGAACACCACAGATGAAATGTCATCACATGATTCGATGGGTCTTCACCCGGATTTCCATTAAATTTAGGAATATCTGACAGAATTTTATGCGGAATCGCTGGCCACCAAGGGGCGTAAGCAATTGGATCGTTCGTTAACCTATTTAGATCCGGTAACTCCAAAGTTGCCACGAAGGGTAACTGTTGATTCAGGTTTGGCGAAGCGTACCCAAGATAAGACGGGATTGCCTAAACAGTTGGTCTCTGCATACCAGCATAATGCATTTGATGCTGGTAACTTTGGTAAGGTTGATGGGCATAACCATTGTAGAATGGTTGATTTTGACCGTTTTGAATATACGGCTGCCCACTATTCGCAAAGATTTGTTGCTCAAATCCTTGGTATACTTGTTCGAATTGCGGCTGTTGGTATTGCACCAGCCATGGTTGCGAAGCCATATGCTGTTGTCCAATACTGACCGTTTGACCAAGATGAGGGGTAATTATACCCATTTGGGCCTGTGTCATTCCACTAGTTGGTGATTGTGGTTGAGTCGCAGGGACAAGAGGTCGTTGCATTACAACCTGAGCAACCTGAGGTTGGCATACAACGGGTAGCGCTTGTACTTGTGACATTGTCACAATAGTTGGCATAGTTGGTATATTTGACATAGGTAAACATTTTTGCATCAAATATACTACTCTTGGTTGTTGAGGCAGTATTGGCACCCAACCGCTAGATGTAATTCCAGCATAACCTGAATTTTGTTGTGAACTCTCGTATGGTTTTCCTCTCAGAGGAGACAATGAAAGGGTATACTACCCCCCATATGGCGGTAATCCGGTACTTGAAGGAATTGTTTGCCCTTGAGGACCGAATTCCCCAAATTGACACCCTAAAGAATCAATCTGCTGAGACTCAACATAAGAGTTCTCGGATATTATTCCGAATGAAAAAACAGGAATGGACCATACTGTCTGTTAGTGTCAGTCTTTCCAGCCTTCCTCCAGTGATCAAATATGCTCTTACAAAGTGGTCTCAGAGTGTCAAGGCCAAATTTTGTCATTTCAGTGAGTCTTCAAGCAAAATTTGGTCACTAGGCATTAGGTCTAAGGTTTCCTTTCACTCCTTCTAAAGTTATCCAAATGGCAGTCCATGTCATCATTCAGATGAGTCTATCATCATTCATAGGGTTTTCATTATCATCTCAGTGTCTAATGAGTCTTTTTACACCTTGTCCATGCTTCAGTTGCGCCTAGGTAAGGTCATTTTCCTCTCCTAGGGTTTTGAGGGCAATTTCTCTTGGATGGTCAAATCATCGGCAAAACTTGTATCCTAATGTTCATACACCTTCCCCTATCCTTAAATTACCTTACCAAATGCTTCCCATCACTGAGATCCCCCAAATTCCTCATTTTTGCACAAACCCTAGTTTCTAGCTACAACCTGGCAATTTTCTAGGTTGGGCCTGTGTTTTGCCCTTTTGGACCCCTTCCCCTCACTCAATCCTTGAGATTCCACTTTCCCCTGCTTCCTAACATCCCTCCCTACTTCCAAAAATTTCCCCAAGAATTTAGAAGCCCCTTATCCCCTTCATTTCGCTTCATTTCGACAAAATTCCTTGTTTCACACATCGGGGCAAGTTTCACTCAAATGATGTTTTAGAGAAATCAAAGATGAATTTTGCAAAAATGAGAGAGGTTTTTATCCACAACATTCCAAAGAAGAGAAACCTCCTTCACGTTTTTCACAGGTGTCATGGTTTTAGAGAAATGTCAAAATTACAATCGCTGGATCCAAGGAGGTTGGCCAAGGCACTAAACCGACGGAAAAGGCCCAATCCACTCCAAATTTTGGTCAAAGCCTCTTTGACTGAGCATGGTACTTGATTGGGGACTCCCAGCCCAAATTTCAAGAAATTTGGAGAAAATTTTGTCATTTGTGAATTTTTTGTGCCATAAACAGGTTTTTCCGCTTGACGGGTCTCACCCCCCACACGACCCTTTCATTTGGCAACTCCGTTCCGGGAAAACTCAGCATTTCTAGATTTTTCATGAAAAGTTACAGATGCTCACCCATTGCCAAGAGATTTTATGAAGTTTTGGGCCTCCAGAAAGTCAAAAAACAAGCAAAAAATGACTTTCTGCCACATTTTTGACACACAGAAAGCAATCTTGGGAGATTGCAATTTTGGAAGAGAAAATGACAATCAAATTCGTAAATTCTAGTTGAGTTGGAAAGTATACTCACGGACCTTTCCAACAAGACTACTCTTGCCTCATTTGGACACCTGGAAGTGCCCCAAAAGTGCTCTCAAAGGCGCGCGACCGGTCAGGATTTGGCGCGCGACCCATCAGGCAATTTTCACAATTTTTCACTTACAGCTCATGGATTCGCCCAGCTTTTACTAGTTTTGACTTTTGATGGGATTTTTCACCCTCTTTGATGTAATTAATGTATTTTTATGTTGACATGACACTTATTTACCTATTCTAGAAGATTCATTCATGAAATAGCAAACATTTAATGAATGAATTGGTTTCCTAGCTTATAGAGGCAAGTTGTTTTGACTGCCTAGATTTTAGTGCTCAGTTTAGAATTGGTTGAAACAGCTCCTAGAAGGATGAGCTCGACCCCTAGAGGAAATGAAAGATGTTAGATTGCCTATTTTATGTACTTTCTTGGTCATTTTCATGGTTGGACTTTGGAGGGAGAAGCTACTATTGTATTATTCACTGTATCTCTGCAATTTTTGGCAAAGGAAGACCAGGGTTTTGCAGTCCTTTTTGGGATTCTTGTGGACACATGTGTTTATGGTGTGTTTCTCTTTGTACTTGTAAGTGTTTTATGTGAATCATTTCCTTACTTTTCCTTCTGCACATTAGGCAAATGAAGTGTTAAAGTAGAACTCATGACTGTCATGCTCTACTTTTAAGTTTGCTTAATATCAATGTTTTCTACTGTTTAAGGGGAATTCAAGGTTATTGCTTGCTCCCCTTAGCTCCTCACTTGTCATTCTCATCCATCCACCTCTATCAAAGGCATCAATACTGTTTCCTACCTCGCCCCAAAGAACCCCCTGCAGAAATGGTGTCCAATCCCCGCACCCAAAATTGCCATCTCCCCAATTTGCCACCAAAAACCCTAAAAATCCCAAATCAACCCTTTTGATCAGTTTACTAGCCTAAAATCAGTGTTACCCTATTGGTTATCTCGCCCATTGAAGATATTTACCGAGATAGACCAGAGAGAACCCTCTCCAGCCCCGTAGGGCTAGCTACGAGGCTAAGTGGTTTGATGTTACCTTGAGGTTTACCTTTCTCAGCCTGAGGTGAAATTTCAAGCGCTAACATATTGGCGACCATACTGGGGAGAACAAACTTGTTTGTGGGTTGATGTGTTTGTTTCATAAGTCTTAGACGGAGCCTGAAGTTATGCCAGGTAGCCTTCGAAATGCTTTTGCTTTGCATAAGCGGAAGTAGATAAACGCTGCTTCAGTCAATCTTCGTTAGCTTGTGGATACAGCACTTCATTTCCATTTTACCCCAGTACATGTATCAAGTTCAGATCTGATTTTTGATGGTGAACAACGATCAGACACTTGCAAGGCTGAAATCATTCACTTGGCGACTCTAAATCGTTTTCGAGATCAGATCCAAAGACTCCACTGGAGGATGATCCCGACCAGCAAAAACATGAAAGGACAATATGGATAGACCAGGTATTCAAGTTGGAATTTCATCCAAGACATTTTGTTCCTTGTCATAAATTATTTCTTCTCTTTTCCCAAGAATGTTAAGAAGGCTTTGCAAAGTATACTATGTTTGAGAATAGATCCTCGGCCTGCAGTTGATTCTTTCCCTTTGAAGATCGTGAATACCAAAGATTTTCATACCTTTGAGCTTGATCGGGTTCCTTTTTCCGAATTTTGTGATGACCATCTTCAAATTGATGAGCCCCAAGAGACCAAGACTGATTCTATACCTGTTGTAAATACCCCTACACCTTGTAAAATTCCAGATCGGTATAAACCTCTTGTTTTACCTTCTATTCTTCATGCTTTCCCCAAAAACTATGATCTATACTTACCGAGGTTCGATGGTGAAAGTAAGAATGTCAACGCTGAGCAACATGTGTAGAATTTTGAGAATTTTCTAGATCTTTTTGAAGTTGATGAAGAAGATGTTAGTATAAGGCTTTTTGCTCTTTCTTTGCAAGCCAAAGTGAAGAGTTGGTTCAAAGCCCTGCCTGATGCATGCATTTCAGATTTCCAGCAGTTTGTCAAAGTTTTTCTCAATAGGTGGATGATCGGACAGAACCTTTTCTTGATTGTAGAAGAGTATAACCAGCTGAAAAGATTGCCAGGGGAGACAGTACAACAGTTTTCAGCTAGATTTAATCAAGTTTATTATTCGATGCCAGTTGATATAAGACCTTCTCCTAGATCTGCTCTCTTGCACTATCCGGGTGCCTTTGATCCGAAGATGGAGTTTCAGCTGAGAGAAAGGGATATTGCAACACTTCACGAGATGCAAAACAGTGCAGTAAATGTAGAGGCACATCTGCTGATCTGAAGGGCAAGGTTGAAAGAAGAAGAGATGAAAAACATAGATCCGGCCGAATCAAAATCTCTAGAGGTGAAGCTTGAAATTTTGGTAAGTGCGGTAGAAAAGATGGTTGACAAGATCAACGCAAGAAATGCTTATGATATTCAAGCCCATGGCTCGCTGATTGAAGAAGAACAAGTTGTTGATCCAAAACATTTTGTTTCTTACCCTAGTTGTCATAGATCTGATAATGATTGTTTTGTAGATCACCTTGGAGAAGAGAGATCTGTTGATATGACCTGCATGCTTGATGATATGTTTTATACCGATGATTTGCCTCAGTATGATCAATATGATGATGATTATGTTCTCCAAACAAAAGCTAATCTTAGAGACAAACCAGCAGTTAATTTGTGGGTGGAGGAAGTTCATTTTCAGCAGCTCGAATACAATGTTCAGCCATCACATATCATCTATGACAGTGATGAGGAAAGTGCAGCAAAGTTTGAAGTAAGTGAAGGATCTTTGCCTTTTTGTTTTGATTCATGTCAGTTCATTAGAGACAACTTCCATGAAATTAGAAATCAGCTGTCAACAAGTCTTGATCTAGACCATCTTGAAGGCAATAAAAACCTTGTTCCAGACTTCTCATATTCAGATTTGCAGCCCCCAAATGCCATTGGTTGTCAAGTTGCAGATGAAAGCATGGAAGCTGACATATTTGATCAAATGATACAAGAAGGTTCCCTACCTTTCTGTTTTGAATCATTTCAGTATTTAAAGGGAAATTTGCATAGTCCATCTTTAGTGAAGAATGAGCAGCATGTAGGCAATCATGTAATCACATTGGAACCAATAGAAAATGGGTTGCAGCAGTCTTTTCAAGCTTTTCATGATCCAATAGCTGATGTTTTGGATGAGGTTTGCAGTCAAAGTCTTTCTCCGTTGACCACATGTGAGCTTGAAACATGTGCTGATATGAATTTGATCCGACAGTCAGTTTCTTTGTCATTTTCAGCAGAGGTCTCGTCACAAGGCTCAGATCACAATTTGCATTCATGGTATGAGAAAATGAGAAGTAATCCATTAGATGAGCTAAGTTTCAGTGTGCTTGAATTTCAAGATCCTTATGCAGTGTTTTTGGAGGTGGATAGAGAAGCCATATCATTTAATGGATCTGTTTCTAAGTTTTCATGGGAGTTGCCTTTCAGTATTTCTCTCATGTTGTTCATAAGCAAGCACTTGTGGAGAATTCAAACAGCAGACGAGATACTTACTTGGTTGCATTGGTTGTTTCATTTCACTTGATCAGGTGATGAATGAAACTGTTAGAGTAGGTTGTGATGAATAAGCTCCCCTTTGAGCATCATTTTCAGTTTGTCGGTTGTGTTTAAGTGTTGAGTCAGTTTTTAGTTGAGTGAGAGTCAATTTGTGTTGTCAAGTCATCAGTTTTCAGTCATACATTTCAGCTTGAGTTTTTGACTCCATTGCCCAATGGTTGAAAACACTGGTCTGCTCTCCCAAAGGTCTATGGTTCTTGGCAGCTCCAAGGAGCTACCATCCCCATTGGAGCCAATGTTAGTGTCAGTATTTCCAGCCTTCCTCCAGTGATCAAATATGCTCTTACAAAGTGGTCTCAGAGTGTCAAGGCCAAATTTTGTCATTTCAGTGAATCTTCAAGCAAAATTTGGTCACTAGGCATTAGGTCTAGGGTTTGCTTTCACTCCTTCTAAAGTTGTCCAAATGGTGGTCCATGTCATCACTCATATGAGTCTATCATCATTCATAGGGTTTTCATTATCATCTCAATGTCTAATGAGTCGTTTTACACCTTGTCCATGCTTTAGTTGCGCCTAGGTAAGGTCATTTTCCTCTCCTAGGGTTTTGAGGGCAATTTCTCTTGGACGGTCAAATCATCGGCAAAAATTGTATCCTGATGTTCATACACCTTCCCCTATCCTTAAAGTACCTTATCAAATGCTTCCCATCACTGAGATTCCCCAAATTCCTCATTTTTGTACAAACCCTAGTTTCTAGCTACAACCTAGCAATTTTCTAGGTTGGGCCTGTGTTTTGCCCTTTTGGACCCCTTCCCCTCACTCAATCCCTGAGATTCCACTTTCTCCTTCTTCCTAACATCCCTCCCTACTTCCAAAAATTTCCCCAAGAATTTAGAAGCCCCTTATCCCCTTCATTTCGCTTCATTTCGACAAAATTCCTTGTTTCACACATCGGGGCAAGTTTCACTCAAATGATGTTTCAGAGCAATCAAAGATGAATTTTGCAAAACTGAGAGAGGTTTTTTTCCACAACATGCCAAAAAAGAAAACCTCCTTCACTTTTTGCACAGGTGTCATGGTTTTAGAGAAATGTCAAAATTACAATCATCGGATCCAAGGAGGTTGGCCAAGGCACTAAAACGACGGAAAAGGCCCGATCCACTCCAAATTTTGGTCAAAGCCTCTTTGACTAAGCATGGTACTTGATTGGGGACTCCCAGCCCAAATTTCAAGAAATTTGGAGAAAATTTTGTCATTTGTGAATTTTTTGTGCCATAAACAGGTTTTTCCGCTTGACGGGTCTCACCCCCCCACGCGACCCTTTCATTTGGCAACTCCGTTCCCGGAAAACTCAGCATTTCAGGATTTTTCATGAAAATTTACACATGCTCACCCATTTCCAAGATATTTTATGAAGTTTTGGGCCTCCAAAAAGTCAAAAAACAAGCAAAAAATGACTTTCTGCCACATTTTTGACACACAGAAAGCAGTCTTGGGAGATTGCAATTTTGGAGGGGCAAATGACAACCAAATTCAGAAATTCTAGTTGAGTTGGAAAGTATACTCACGGACCTTTCCAACAAGCCTACTCTTGCCTCATTTGGACACCTGGAAGTGCCCCAAAAGTGCTCTCAAAGGCGCGCGACCGGTCAGGATTTGGCGCGCGACCCATCAGGCAATTTTCACAATTTTTCACTTACAGCTCATGGATTCGCCCAGCTTTTACTAGTTTTGACTTTTGATGGGATTTTTCACCCTCTTTGATGTAATTAATGTATTTTTATGTTGACATGACACTTATTTACCTATTCTAGAAGATTCATTCATGAAATAGCAAACATTTAATGAATGAATTGGTTTCCTAGCTTATAGAGGCAAGTTGTTTTGACTGCCTAGATTTTAGTGCTCAGTTTAGAATTGGTTGAAACAGCTCCTAGAAGGATGAGCTCGACCCCTAGAGGAAATGAAAGATGTTATATTGCCTATATTATGTACTTTCTTGGTCATTTTCATGGTTGGACTTTGGAGGGAGAAGCTACTATTGTATTATTCACTGTATCTCTGCAATTTTTGGCAAAGGAAGACCAGGGTTTTGCAGTCCTTTTTGGGATTCTTGTGGACACATGTGTTTATGGTGTGTTCTCTTTGTACTTGTAAGTGTTTTATGTGAATCATTTCCTTACTTTTCCTTCTGCACATTAGGCAAATGAAGTGTTAAAGTAGAACTCATGACTGTCATGCTCTGCTTTTAAGTTTGCTTAATATCAATGTTTTCTACTGTTTAAGGGGAATTCAAGGTTATTGCTTGCTCCCCTTAGCTCCTCACTTGTCATTCTCATCCATCCACCTCTATCAAAGGCATCAATATTGTTTCCTACCTCGCCCCAAAGAACCCCCTGCAGAAACGGTGTCCAATCCCCGCACCCAAAATTGCCATCTCCCCAATTTGCCACCAAAAACCCTAAAAATCCCAAATCAACCCTTTTGATCAGTTTACTAGCCTAAAATCAGTGTTACCCTATTGGTTATCTCTCCCATTGAATATCTTTACCGAGATAGATCGGAGAGAGCCCTCTCCAGCCCCGTAGGGCTAGCTACGAGGCTAAGTGGTTTGATGTTTCCTTGAGGTTTACCTTTCTCAGCCTGAGGTGAAATTTCAAGCGCTAACACTGTCTAAATAGCCCCTGAGTGGGCCCCTTCTAGCGATTGAGAGCTAGTTGGGACAGATGGCATGCCGGCGAACATTGTTGGAGTGACAGCAGGAAGTTCTGTCATCGCTGTGTCGGATGACACAGTCCTAGATGTGGACGGTTGTTCAGACATTTCTAGTTTATCCAAAAGATTGCCTAGCGATACTACAGGAGCTTTCAATGGTGGTAGACTAATTTCTGACGAAGAAGGATATAGAGTGATCCCGACTCCAAATCGCGATGGAGTACTAGATGGAGGATCCTCCACAATCTCTTCTATAGGAATCAGACCAGGTGGAAGAGGTAGACCGTCAGGTCCATAAAATATTTATGGTGCCGAAGAAGGTATAGAATCTGCAGCGAAAGATGTTTGGCGAATAACACCTTCCGAATTAGTTGTAGATGGAGCTGGCTCAGTAACACAAGTGTTTTCCTTCAAACTAGGATCAGTTCTACTGTCCTTTGGTGGCTGTTGAACTTCTTCTGTAAAGGCAGGGATACCAAAAATGTTTGGAGTAACCGGAGTCTCTGATGTTGTTGGAACACTTGCTCTAACTTTACCAGGGGATTTGGAACCAGTTAAACGAGTACGCTTTGTCCGTAATAGTTTCAACTCTAGAGACAAAGACGGTTGACTCGTAAGCCTCCGTGAACAACGGGGTTTCAATTGACTTTCTTCCATGATTTCGGATTACACGATCAACTAAAAATCAAGGGGAAGTATGTTTCCGAATTAGATGAATTTTAGATGCTTTGACACAACTTTCTTTTTCAATCTTTAAGAGTCGAGAAAAAAAAAAGATGACTCTAGTTGCCTTCAATTTTTAATAAGCCTGAAGTGACAAGTGCTCAGATGGAACTTTCCCTTTAAGGAGTCTAAAAAGGAACGAAAGGGACTGCTCTGGAAATCTAGACAGAGGGATTACCAAACCAATCACAAAACTGCAGAATACTTTTTACAGTACGACAGTCAATCTTCCCGAATGTTGTGTTCAATGCGTTGCGATCAATAGGGCGAAAAACACGGCTTCCTATGGATAAATGATATAGCCTATTGTGGTCTCCCAAAATATACTCGACGGTACATGGGAGCACAAGTCCGTACTGGCACTTGTCGTTTCAAAGTGGAGGAATCACCCAACCAACAGTGAAAACAACATTTACCAGGCTTTACGACGTCGAAATACGTCTCTAGCCTAGACTTCTAGATGTTGTGCGTTAGGTTCCAAAGCATTTTTAGATTCATTAAATTTATTTTATAGTTGATCTTGCTTAAGAAATTTTCCTTTCAGGTTCACCGCGTGATGTAGATGTACAATTCCTAAAATGCAATCTAAGATGATAAACAGTTGTTTAATCTTCTTTTTGCAATGAAAATCCTAGCTACTAAGGAAAGAGAGATGATTTTCTTTCAACAAAGAGCAGAGATCACACACTATATGCACTGTCCTAAATCAAACCAACAAACAGTCTAAATTCAAATGCACATGCATGTATTTGTTTTCAGCCTTCTTAATGTGTAAATGATAAAAAGAAAGCTAAGTGCAAATCTGAATTATTTTTCAAAGTGACAATTACTAACAAGCTTCTTTTCAAAACAAAATGAGGACAATGACAACACTTTGTTATTTGGAATTGAAAACTTGCTTTCGACACTTGAAAAACTACCAATTCAAATCAAATACAAGAGTAACAGTGTAATCGACTATCAAGAACAATCAGATTCTCTTCTATGACTGAAAACGACACTAGCGACACTTTCAAATCAAGAAACGACTGTTCAATTACGCTACTTCTTTGTAAAGGAGAACCGAAAATGACTCAAAAATACATAAAAACATTTACAGTTCTTTTCACAATGGAGGCGGAATAACGGCAAGGAAGGGGGTTTCAACAGAGGTGTACTGACTATAGGTAGCAAAACTCCTGAATAGAGCTGAAAAGTATGAAAACAGAAGCCAAAATCTAAGAGCAAAAGAGGCCTGATCAGCGCACCTGTAGCACAGGGAAACTGAAATGCAATGCACCTACTACACTCAAGAAGTGCGATGCATTTAGGTTTCAGAGAAGACACAATGTGATGGACCAAGGACGAGACTTTACCTGGGTTCCGGGTCATAGTTTGCAGCTTAGTTCAGGGATTTAGGCCGAGCAAGTGGTAATCAGTAAATCAATCACAGGGGTAGATCTAAAGAGGTTACTAGAGCCACCACAAGGGCAATTAGAGAGCTTGTAAATCAATTGTTTAATTCATAAACAAAACCAGGAGATAGACTGAAGCAGCATTGATCTACTTTGCACTTGCATAGAAAATGCAGTTCAAAGGCTAGCTGGCTTGACTTCAGGCTCCGTCTGTAAGTTTATAAAGTAAACAAATGTAGATAAACAAACAATCTATTCGTTCCCCAGTGGAGTCGCCATTTTGTTATCGGGAAAGCTAGTGTCTATGCAGAGCTGCTAGTCCCACTAAAGCTGGTAGCTACCTTAGAAATAAACAAACTAAAAACTACTTTCGTTTTCCTTCATGAGAAATAGATAAGAGGGGAATAAGGAGACCAACCTCTGTCTTGCGCTTAGTTATTTACTCGATTCCTCTCCTTTCTGATAGGTCTTCACCACTCGCTTCCTCATCTACCCAGATTCAAAGAGCACCTGTAGAATCAAAGCAGCATAACACTATCCAAGAACATAGATCTATTATCATAAACAATATAGGACCAGATGTATATTGACCACACAAATGCATATTACATTAATAATGCAAGAATGTGGAGGAAAACTTGAAGATCTTTATTGATAATCAAGAAAGAGTAAAGAGGATTACAACCAATTGTTTCGACCCAGCATCATCCTCTCAGCAAGAAAGCCCTTCTTCACCTCATGAAAAGCTTAGATCACCCAACACTATGATATTGCACCAAGAAACCAACAACACGTCCTTACAAGATACAAAATTCCAGCCTCCGGATCTCTGGGATGAGGGATCCATTTATAGATGTTTGCAAGGGGAATGAGTCAGCTTTTGAGATTTGATTAGTGTCCTCTCTCTGATAGTTCTTGATTCCACTTGGAGATTGATGATCTCTTACTCATCCCTGGTCAAATGCAGAGAGGCAAGTGTCACATGAGAAGTTTCTGGAAGATTCCATGCTCCTCCACCTTGCGGATTGACCCTGCCATTTGTCCACTCTCTCCCATCACACCCCATAGAAGGGCTTTTCAACATGCATCACACCTACTGTGTGTATTCAGGTGGGATGCAACGCACTTTGACCATGGAGCAGGTGAAATGGTCCAGTTTTGACCAGTTCTGAGTAGTTTTTCATGGAGAACTTCTGGGAGATGCTGTAATTAGTTGACCTTGTTCTTTTATGGGTTGGTACAACACCTTTAGGGACTTAGGAACCCTTGGTTTATGGACATTTTTGATTGGGGTTGCAGTGCCCAAAAATGTCTATAACACACCAACCATGTACTAACCCACCATAACCAATTAACCGTCAAACACCAAAATTTAACATGCCCTCCTTTTAATACCAAACAACGTGCCATACACAACCAGAATGTCTACAAGGGTTAAGGGGCAGGCTGTCCAATACAGACCCAACCCCCAAGAATACATTCATGAATTTTTTTTTGTATTAAAATGGGAGGGGCGGGGTTTGACCACCTGGCCCCTCCTCAACTAATTTCTATTATCACCATTCTCCCAAACGACATTTTAAAAAACTCCGCCCAAAAGTTGATATAAACCCATCTTTTTGTTAGTGTGCGGCAGCATGAAGGAGCGCACATGGAAACCGAGGAATTTTTTTAATTAATTTTTAATGCAGGGTGGAACCATGAACCTGAGAAAAACACAGGTAGAAACATGATTGGGCAAAATTCTCAAGAGGGTGAAATTTTTGCAGTGTGCAAATTGAACAATTTTATGTCAATCTTACACCTCTCAGTGACATGAACCTGATGGCACAATCAGAATTTCGATCTGAGCAACAAATTTGCAAAGGACCTAGAGGAGGGAATCCTTGATGAATCTAGGGGGAATCTAAAAGATTCCTTAAGCCCCATATTTCCACTTTCTCAGAATTCAGAAAGTTGACAGTCGATTTCCCACTATTCGACACCACAAATCTGATGGTGTATTCAGATTTTCCATTTGCTCTTTTCATTTTTCAGCCACTTTTCAAAGTGGAGTGCAGGTATCAACATTCAATCTAGGAGCAATCATGCCATGAGATTCGACGCCGCAAGATTGATGGTATGACCAGCTTCAACAGTTTGACATCCTTTTCTTCAGATGGTCCCAGGATGTGAGGTATATGCAGTGTGTTCATGTACTTCTTTTTCTATGAGATGCATTGTGTTGCACTAATCCCTATTGATGTTTGATGTGGGATCTTGTTTCTTACTTGTCTCATGATTCCTGCTTGATGTGATGCGGAATCATTTGTGGGATGTACTTGTTGTCATGATTCATCATGTTTTATTTGAGATCCCTTTGTCATCATGTTGATGGGATACTCATGTGTCGCCATGCATGTTTGCATTGAGATCCCTTTTATGCCCTGTTGGCGGGATTCTCATTATCATCATGCATGAGGTTAGGTCATACTGATAGGAGTCCATTTTAAATGAGAGTTCCTGTAGCAGAACATCTCTTGGAGCCACTCCTACATGAGGGCATTTTCCTTGTATGATAGTGACGTCACCTCTTATGTACATCATCACTATTGACAACACTTAATGCGGCGGCACACACCATCTTGACATCGGGGCCCGGAGACGTAGTCCCTCCTGGATGAACTCTATTATCAATGTCTTGTATTTTATGTTGTTGATGATTTTCATGTTCTTCTTCTTTACAACATGCAGATGTATTCATTTATGTTCTTTTAAAAATGAAATTTAACACATCACAGAAGTAAAAGGTCTTGGAAGGGTCCTTTGTCACACTTGGACCTGAATCAATACATCTTAAAATGTCCACCCAACAAATAGTGTCTAAAATTATGGAGCGGGTATACCATGGTTAGTCCTTTGTGCTCGGTGGTGGAATAGTTCTTCTCAGCCTTGGATAACTTCCTGCTTGCAAATGCTATAGGATGATCCAATTCTCCTTTTCCAGCCTATGTCAGTACTGCTCCCAGTGCTATACGTGACGTGTCTACATGTACATGAAATTCCCTCCAATCCAGGAAGACTAAAATCTGCACGGTGGCCATTTTTCCTTTCAACACATCCAAGCTTTTCTGACAGTCCTCGTTCCAAAAGAACGTGACATCCTTCTGTTTGGTCAATTTAGTGTGATCTAAATTGCTATTTATAATGTCAACCCAGGGTTCATAAACTGACAAAGTGAAGTGTACTATATGTACTAGATAACCATTTCCTTAGTCTTTTGTCATTTTTTGTTTTTTTAAGTTTGTTTTTGAATTTATCTTTCCCTAATGTGAGATGATGAAAAGGTGATAAAGCAAGTGAAATATGGATGATTATGGTGATCTCTAAGTGGTTTTCAAAACTTTAAACAGAGAAAACTTTAAAATAACTGCAATGAAATCAATTCTTCAAAAGAAATAAAGACATCAAACAATGAACTATGACATCGACCTAGTATCTTTGTTGCTGAATGAAAATGAAAGTGAAATCTACACTAAATTCAATTAAAAGTAAGAACAACTAATCCACACTATTTCAACTCTTCAACTCAATCTTCCTTGTGAAAAGATATCATGAAATGTTAAGCAATGTGAAATCTAAAAGAAGTTAAACTGCATAAAAGAAACTAATCACACTACTTTAACTTTCTTGACCTTTTGCCTTTCAGCTTAATTTACCCTGTGAGAAACAATCATGAACAAGTTAAGCAATGTGAGATCTAAAGCAAACTAAATCAAGCTATAATGAGTGATATTCTGGTTCCTAATAAAGTTATTTGATTATAGAAAGGAACCGTTAACAGATGAATCGCATGATACCTAAGAGCAGAAAATAAATGTACAACTTAAGGAAATGACAGTTCTGGAAATCAAACTTCAGAAAACAAGAGTCAGCGACAAAGACAAGATGATCTCATATGCCAATAGTTATAAAAAGAAAAGGTGAAAAATTGCCCCAGGCTGCCTAAGAAAACCTGCAAAAACACTGATCAGTTGTAACCATAAAAGAGCAGCAATGAAAATGTAAATCAACAAAAATCAAAAGCTTTGTTATGTACAGCTAATATACATGATGAAATAAAACGCAGCATTTAAATGACAACTGTACAGCTAATATACATGAACAGGAAAAAGTAATGCAAGAGTTAAAAGACAACTGTACAAGGCTTCAGTAAGCAGGGGCCCTCTGCCACTTCAACCGATTCAACAAACAACTACAAGCTTAAGTTTAAACCAGTCTTCTCATATATTAAACAACAACGTAAAAGTGCAGTGGGGAAATACAACAGCTTCGGATTACATTACAAAAAGATTAACTTTTACAGCGTTCATGGACGCATTATTTATAAGGAAAGAAAGCTAAACAGATTAACTAAATCTACGCTATTAACCACGCTGCCAGAGACACGTAAATCCTCTTCAGCCCGGATCTAGGTAACTGTCATCATGTTTATTAAATCTGAGAGGTATGGCTGTTGGATTCACGCTATCAGGATGTCTTCATGGCTAAGGACTGTGCCACGTAGCTTCACATGCTCAAAAATAGCGCTATGCAGAGTCGTGCCACCGCTGAACACTTCCGTTGACTATCCTTTGCCCCTTGTTTGACCGCGGGCTTTTATGGCCATGCTGGATGATCTGGAGGGACACGATCCATGTCCTTGACTCCTGTAACTTTCCCATGTGGCTCATTTCTTGAGAGGACACCTGTAGCATGGTGTTTGACAAAACGGCTGCGGAATCCTGTGCTGGCTGCAGAAACCTGGGTCAGTTGCGGAAACCTGTATCGGCTGCGGAAACTGAGAAGCTTCCACAGCTGTCTGAACAAAATTCTAAACCAAACAACAGTCATCAGCGTAGTTAGAAAACCTTGTCAAAAGCTCATTTTTAAACTAAAATACAATGATTTAATCAACTTGGTGGATAAAATGAGTGGAAAGGAAGGCTAAGAGGGTGTATGGGAAGGTGCAGGTTCGAGGCTCAACATACCCCCACTGTGAAGGTGTTGCATGTCCTCATGCAACCAAAAATTAGTTATTTTCCCTCAATCCATATGCTCTGAGGATTATGCAAGAACATCTAGCCCTCTTCTCTTTCTCTTTGATGCTAAAATGGTCCTTGGTTTCCTGACTAGACATTTGAACTTAAGATTAATCAATGCCCTGCTCAACTTTTTACACTTCTTCTTCAGCTTCCTGTTCTTCTTCTGCCATAGTCCTAAATGGAGCATAGTGTTATCATGGACAATCTTGTCTACCTTACTCTGCTCTTTGAGTGCTTCATTTTCCTGTTTGATGTGCCTATTTAAGACTTCCAATTCAAACACTTCCTGTTTTAAAGACTGTACTTGTGCATCAAGTGGCAAGGTGGTGCTTGGTCCTGCAGCTGATTGTTCCAAGGACTCTAGGTAGTTATATTCTTGCTGGTTGGAATCTACCTCAGGTGTTTTTCTCGGCCTAAACTCAAATTCTGGTGAAGGAGGACTGCTTTCTCTTTTCGGCTGAAAAGGTATTTCCTCGCGTGGAGGACTTGGCTCAATGCTTGGCTGAGTTGGAGATTTCTCAAGTGTCTCTTTATCTAAATCAATAAAATGAGACTGTTTTTCTTTGGTTTTATTCCCCTTCCCTTTTAGCCTAGTGCTCCTTCTCAGGTATGAACTAGTACTCTTCTCTTGTGCAGCCTATTTTCCTCTTTTCTTTTTCTTGGTTATGGTAGCATCTTGAAGATCTATTAACCTCTCTAACAGAGGTTGATAATCTTCTTCTATGGATTGTTCAGGGGATGGATAGGTTTCTTGAATGGTTATCTTGCCTTTTTCCTTCTTCTGTTTCTTGTTTTTAGTTCCCTCCTCTTCTTCTTTCTGAACAGTTTCCTGAATGTCTATTGTAGGAGAGTCTTGGGCTGTAATATTCTTTTCTTTCCTCCTACTTCTCTTTGGAATTTTTGGGGAACTGCTTCCAGAGGCTTCAGTCAGTTCTTGGAAGTGGTTTCTTGTCAAAAACTTTTCCCAAGTATCCTTAGTGTTTTTCAACTGATCTTCAATAAGGATTTTTATGAACCCGTGATGGTAAAGATGGGATTCAATACTACCTACGTGTTTTTGAATAGTAGAGCTCATTTTCTTCAAGCTTGATAACAGAAAATAAGGCAAATTAAGGGTATAACCTTCCATGAAATTCATCATTATCCTGGCATGATACATGTACATGGTACCAAAACGACCCTCGCATGTGATAAACTTCTGGATAAGTAATAACAGAGTGGACCATTCTTCTTTTATTGCATGCACAGGGATTCCTTTGGTAAATACAGAGGTATCCATACCTGGGTTTTTGAGCATGATTTTCCATCCTTGATCGTCCACACTTCTGTTTTTGAACCACCTTTCACCTTCTTGTGGGAGACTTGTTGCAGCTGCTATTGTGGCCTCGGTCACTGTAAATTTTAGGTCTCCTATCTCCACTGCGTGTCCATTAAAGGACCGTGCAAAGGCTTTAGTCACTTCTTTGTTATAGCCCCTGAACTTTTGAATGAATCTGAGCCACCTTGCTTTCTTCAACGACTCCTTCGTTTGAGGATAACCCTCCAGATATTTTGGTCCCTCCGGTTCAGCTCTTACTAGCTTTCCCATTCTCGGCTTTAAATTCCGACTGAGAATTCTACTGCGTATGAAGGTTCAGGAAAAAATGGGTTGATTACGCGATTCTTAGGGTAACTTGAGTAGCCGTAATCGAAGTTCAGGATGTATGTGGTGACTGGAGCCAGGGTTTGGAGCAAACTGTAGTGGATGCAGCGGAAATGGAGAACAGGGAATGGTATGAGTACGGAGGGAGTAAAGGGTAAGCAACAGTAACGAGTTTAACATCGAATGCATGCGGGAGTGAAGTGATAAATGGGTAGAATAATGGCTGAGTCCTTTTGAATCGGATGACTTACGCACACGTCTCAGCAGACGGCTGCGGAAATTATGGTGAAGGAGAGCCGTAGTACAGTAGGTCACGTCTCAAAGTACGGCCAATAAATGGAAGAGCAATCCATAAATTTAGAATGATCATGGGACAGTTAGAAATGAATGGTGTGTATGGAATGACATCGTGGAAGAGGAGTGGTATGGGGCTTGTCGTATCAAATCATTGCATTTAGTGGAACTTTCCATGGTTTAAATAACTATGCATAATAATGACATTGAATTGTTATGTGGTAGAGATTTTTGATCATACCTTTGGAAGTTTATCATTTCTTGATTAAGGCTTCTGACCCATGGTTGTTCTTTGATCTTGAAGATGCCCCATGTCTTTGCTGCACTTGGTGATGATGACACTAACCTTTGACTGTGATTTTTTTTTAAAACAGAGTGATGCCGGCTGTAGAGACAGAGTGATGCTGGCTGCGGAAATCGTTTCTGGCTGCGGAAACTGGTTCTAGCTGTGGAAATAGTTTCCAGCTGCGGAAACTAAGACAACACCCCTTTAACTGCACAAAGATAGTTAGAGAAGAACTAACTAAATAAAATAGTCCTGAGAGGGAATTTTATTGATGGAATGAAATGAAATGGGTGGAATGAGATGGAAATGAAGTGGAGTGAAGTGGAATGGAGATGAAAATGAGATGGAGGTGAAGTGAAATGACAAGTGAGGTGGAGTGAAGATGGAAAGAGAGAGAGATTTATTTTTTTTTGGAAAATATAGAGTGTCAGGTGCCCCTGATTTTCACTCTACATTTTCTGTATAAGACTGCCAATCTATGATTGGTTTTCAGGCTTATACAAAAGATTTTTTTTTTTTTAACTGAAAGAAACAAAGACTAGGCTGATGGAGGAGAAGGATTCCTCTCCAGCAGCCTCATTGCAGAATTTTCTTGAAACATTTTGACAAAGTCCTCTTTTGAGAGTGGCTTATGATAAATTTTCAATCGGTGGCCATTCACAATGAGAGGAGTTTGAAACTCATCAATGGTCTTGACTCGAACTGCTCCATTGCTAAAGACTTCGTCAATCTCATATGGTCCAAGCCAATGAGTCTGAAATTTTCCTTTGAAGTCTTTAAACTTGGAATCAAACAGTAACGCCCAATCTCCCTTTTAAAACTTTCTCTCTTTGATATATCTGTCATGCCACTTAGTTCTTTGGTGCTGAACTAGATCAGTCCTTAAAATTACATCTTGTCTTATTTCATCTAGCTCATTCAGCTACTCCATTCTGTGCTTTTAGGCTTCTGATAGATTCATCCCCAACTGAACTGCCATCTTGAAGGTCTTGACTTGAAACTCAATGGGGAGCAGGACTTCTTTCCCATAAACAAGTTCATAGCGAGAATGTCCTGTTGTGTTCCTCCATGTAGTTCTATAGGCCCATAAGGCTTCAGGAAGCCTTTCTGCCCAATCTCTTCTGTGGAGATGAACAGTTTTGGTGATGATGCTCTCAAGAACTTTGTTTGTAGATTCCACTTGACCATTTGCTTGCGGATGGTACGGAGTAGATTTTCTATGCTTGATTTTGTATTCTTCCATCAGCTTCTCCATCAAGTTAGATGTAAATTGACTTCCCTGATCTGTCACAATTTCTCTTGGGACACCAAAACGAGTAAAAATATCCTCAAAAAGAAATTGAACAACTGAATTTTCAGTGGCAGAAGGCAATGCCTTGGCTTCTACCCATTTAGTGACATAATCAGTGCAAACCAATATATATTTCTTTTGTTTAGATGGTGGATTAATGGGTCCAATGAAATCTAAAGCCCATTTTTCAAAGGGTTCGATGAGTACCTGTGGCTGTAATGGCATTTCATTTGAAAGAGTTGGTCTCCCAACTCTTTGGCAGCTGTCACACCTTCTAACATATTGTTTTGCATCTTTGAAGAGAGAAGGCCAATAATATCCTAAAGAAAGGATTTTATAGGCCATCCTCTTGTCAGCAAAGTGTCCACCGCACGGTTCATCATGACATGCCTTAAGGATGTCAGACATTTAATCTTCCCAAACACATCTTCTGATCACACAATCTAGCCCTATTTTAAACAATTCATTAGAAATCCATGAATAATTTGAACTCTCCTGAATGATTTTCCTTTTCTCATTAGGAAATAAGTGTGGAGGTAGCTTCCCTGTAACCAAATAGTTAGCAATATCTGCATACCAAGGAGTTTTAGTAGTTACTGCAAACAAATATTCATCTGGAAACTTATCCTCTACAGGAGAATCTTCGTTAGTATTTTGGACTCTAGACAAGAAATCAGCTACTATATTTTGTTTCCATGGTCTATCTAACACAGTAATATTGAATTCTTGTAAAAGTAAAAGCCATCTTGTAACTCTGCCATTAGTAACAGGTTTGTTCATGAGATATCTAATTGTAGAATGATCAGTATGGACAAAAGTTTCATAGCCTGTTATATAATGTCTAAACTTGTTGATTGCATGAACAATAGCTAAGAACTCTTTTTCAGTCAGAGTATAATTTAACTCAGTAGGAGTCAAATTTTTACTGGTGTAGTAAATGGCATAAGGAACTAAATCCTTTTGACCCAACACAGCTCCTAGAGCTGTATCTGAAGCATCTGTAGAAATATGGAAAGGAAGTTTCCAATTTGGCCCTCTCAAAATGGGTGCTTCAGATATTCTTGTTTTCAAAGTTTCAAATGCAGATTGACAGTCAGGATCCCAATTGAATTCACAGCCTTTTGTAAGTAATTTGAAGAGCGGAGATGCTATCTTGGTGAAGTTTTCAATAAATCTCCTATAATATCCAGTAAATCCAAGAAAACTTCTAACATCTTTTTGACAATTTGGAATAGGTAACTTGGAGATGACTTCAACTTTTGATCTATCAACTTTAATCCCATCTCCTGAAATATGATGTCCTAAAACAATCCCTTCAGTAAACATCATAAAACATTTTTCATGACTTAATGAAAGATTTGTTTCTTTACATCTTATAAGGACTTTTTCCAAATTTTCTAATGCCTCTTTAAATGAATTACCATAAACTGTAAAATCATCCATATAGACCTCTACACAACCATGAATTAGATCAGAAAAGATTCCTAGTACTTCCCTTTGAAATGTTGCGGGTGCATTACATAATCCAAAAGGAGGTACTCGGTAAGCAAAAGTTCCCCATGGACAGGTAAATGTGGTCTTGTCCTGATCTTCAGGTGCTACCTGAATCTGATTGTAACCACTAAAACCATCCAAAAATGAGAAATACTTTTTGCCTACTAAAGTATCTAATACTTGATCAATAAAGGGTAAAGGAAAGTGATCCTTCAAAGTTGCTTTGTTCAATTCCCTGTAATCAATGCAAACCCTCCATTTACCATTCTTTTTAGGTACTATAACCAAAGGAGAAACCCACCGGCTATCTGAAATGGGGTAAATGAAGTTTACATTAAGTAACTTTTGGAGCTCTTCTTTCACTATCTCCCTAAGGTTTGGATTCATCCTTCTTTGAGGTTGTCTGATTGGTCTACTGTTTTCCTCAATGTAGATGTGATGAATGCAAGTCTTAGGTTCAATACCTTTCATATCGATATACTCCCATGCAAATGCAGTAGAATGTTTTTGCAAGATTTTGGTTAGCTCCCCCTGTTGTGATTTTTCCAAGTTTCTGTTGATATTCAATGTTTTTCCTGGAAAAATCTCAATGGCAGAACTACCAAATTATTCCATAGATAAAAGAGACATTTGTCTAGATGATAGACACTCAATGTCAGAATCCAACTGAAATTGTGTGTGGTCATATTCTGAAGATGGTTCAAAGTTTTCTAATGTGTTCAGAATTTGACTATCTTCACTGATCTCAGAAATGGTAAAGACAGGTTGTATAGTATCTTCATCATCAACCCACTCATTATCTCCTATTTCTGTAATTGCTTTTGCTGGAGGATACAGATTGAACTTCTTTGTCGAATTACCATCAGAAATATACATATCCCCAGACCTACAACTTATGAAAGCATCAGCTGTGGCTAGCCAAGGTCTTCCTAAAATAAGAGGATGCCCTCCTAGACTACTCTTGGGAGTTAAAATCATGAAATCCACTGGATATTCCCAAGAGTCTAAGGAGAATGGAATGTCTTCTAATACACCATCTGGTTTAATAATTGATCGATCTGCAAGTTGCAATAAAGTAGGTGTAAAAAGAAGATTAGGAAGTTTTAGCTATTCCATAGTCTGTCTACTCATGATGTTGATAGCAGCCCCTAAATCAATCAAAGTATTTGGTATTTCTACCCCATTGATATGTGTTTTGACAATTGGACTACGGGATCTACATATTTCTGCATAGTAATTTTTCCCATCATGATATCTGCAATTTTCCCTACCAGGTGGATTCTTCTGGTATCTCTTGGTTTCCTTCCTGGTCTTTTAAGACTCAACTCCTTTATTGTTTTTGCTAGAATAGGAATCTCTTTAATGGCTTGTAACAAGGGAATATTGATACAGACATTCTTTAATTCATCTAGAAAATTATAGTCAGGCAACCAAATTTGTTTTTCCACTCCTTTGTCAATTTGTAATCTTTCAGGAAAAGGAGGTGTGGATAAAGATGCAGGTTGCTCAACTATGGGAGTTGTGGGGGTTAATTCTTTTTCTTTTTCTTTTTGAGTGTTTGGGTTTTGAAGAGATGCTTCAGAACCCTTATTGGCTTCAAGAGACTCTTCCTCAAAAATGCTTTGCTTTTGAGCATTTATAGAAGGCTTATCTAAGACTCTTCATGATCTGAGTTGTACTTCATTGAGAGGAACAATCATATAGGTAGGAAATTGTTGACCTTCCATTATGTAAGCATTTTTAGGGTTTTTATTATTGGGGTTTGGCAATGGTTGAGAAGGAATTTGATTTTACTTCTGTTGGAATGGAAGCAAGAGTTGAGAATTTGGATTCTGTTGAGAAGGTTGTTGTTGTTGTGGAAATGGCAATGATAGTTGTGGATTTTGATTTGGAAGTTGTGGAGCTTGTTGGTTTTGAAAAGATGGGGGATATTGGTAAAATTGAGCAAATCTTCCATAAGGATTTTGCATAACTTGTACCCATCATTGAAAAGGATTTTGAGGTTGGGACCAAGGTTGTTGCCAAGGATTCCAATTTGGTGGGGGTTGAAAATTCATAGAGTTGCTAAACCCTTGATTTTGTTGCCCCTGCCAAGGTCTCCTTGCAACAAAACAAAGAGATTCGATTGTATTTGGATCTTCTTGAAAGACAGCTTTTAGCCCAGGAATTGAAGGACAATCCTTAGTCTCATGATTCTCTGAAAAAATTACACATGTTTCTACAACTTTTGCATCCAAGGGACATTCCCTTAGAGCATGTTTCTTCCTACACTTTGGGCAAAAGATGGCCAAAGCCTCAGCTTCTGCTTTCTGCTTATTGTGAATCTTAAGGGTGTCTAGTTGCTCGCTAAGACTCCCTAAGATGTCAGTTTTGAATTCATCAAGCATGTTGCCAATCTCAGCCCTACTTACTGATCCAGTTGCAGATTTGTTTGCCCTGATGAGAGAAGGATCTCTAGGCCCTTTTTGAGTTTTAGATTTCCCCCTTGAGAGATGGACACATAGCTCTGCTATATCATGAAGTGGAAGTTGAGATATGTCTCCTTTTCCCATCATGTTCAAAATATCTATCCATTCATCTCTAATGGCTTTTAATAGAAGGGATTTCAAGGTCTCCTCATCTAAGTTACTCATTTTTGCTCTTTTCAAGTTGTATTGAAATCTTTCAAGTAAATCCTCCAAGTTTTCATCTTCTTTTTGCACCATTTTGAATACCTCATCCTTGTGATTGGTGGGCATACAATAGTCCAGGTACCTATCCAAAAATGTTTGTTTCATATCATTCCAAGACCTAATGGATTGAGTGAGTAATCCCATGAACCATTTCAAGGCTGCTCCTTTCAATGTTGAAGGAAACAGTTTGAGTTTTTGAGAGTCTTCCAAATAATCATAAGTTCGACACACGACTTCAAACTCAAATAGAAATGTTTCAGGGTCCTCATTCCTTAACCCATGGAAGTTTGGGAGGACAGATGGTGAGATGTTTTTCATTGTGGCTTGGGAGTCTTCATCAACTATAGGAAATCCGAATGAGTTATCTCCATCCCTATTTCCCCCAATGTTACCTCTACCTCCTCCATTGTTTCCTCCTCCTCCTCCTCCTCTACCTCTACCCCTACCAAATCCAGTTGCTCCTTCCTCTGTCATGGTAGTTTCCCTGGAGACTTCAGAGTCTTCTGGTTCTTCTACTAAGGGTGAACGAGAAGGAATTTCTCCCTCTTCTTCTTCAGATGATTCTACTTCTTCAATTACAATTTGTCTCTCTTAGAAGGAAGGAAAGGATCTCTTTCTAATTCAGATTCGATGGAACGTGTGGGAGAGTCGACTCCTGCCTCTTGAATTCCAGGAATCCTAGGGCTAGGAGTGTAAGTTGGAGATGATGGGGGTGTCTCTTGTCTATTCCTTGAAGTAGATGGACTTGTAAAAATCGAACTCTTAGCTCTAGCTAAAAACCTTCCCCTAGAATCTCTTGCTCTATGCATGTCATTTTTTATTTTTCTTCAAGTCGGGCTAATAATTCTTTTTCTGATCTTCCAGGTCACTCTAGGTGCAAGAAGAGAGCATACTCAAGAAACTATTAAACCAATAACTTTCTCTTTTCTGATCCTCCAGATCACATTAAGTGCAAGAGGAGAGCATACTTTGAGAGATTATCAATTTTCCTTCCTTGAAATTTTCTTGTTTTTTTTTTTTTAAGAATTTGGCTACCTAATTTCACTTCCCCGGTAACGGCGCCAAAATGTTTGGTCAATTTAGTGTGATCTAAATTGCTATTTATAATGTCAACCCGGGGTTCGTAAACTGATGAAGTGAAGTGTACTATATGTACTAGATAACCATTTCCTTAGTCTTTTGTCGTTTTTAGTTTTTTTAAGTTTGTTTTTGAATTTATCTTTCCCTAATGTGAGATGATAAAAAGGTGATAAAGCAAGTGAAATATGGATGATTATGGTGATCTCTAAGTGGTTTTCAAAACTTAAAAGAGAGAAAACTTTAAAATAACTGCAATGAAATCAATTCTTCAAAAGAAATAAAGACATCAAACAATGAACTATGACATCGGCCCAGTATCTTTGTTGCTGAATGAAAATGAAAGTGAAATCTACACTAAATTCAATTAAAAGTAAGAACAACTAATCCACACTATTTCAAATCTTCAACTCAATCTTCCTTGTGAAAAGATATCATGAAATGTTAAGCAATGTGAAATCTAAAAGAAGTTAAACTGCATAAAAGAAACTAATCACACTACTTTAACTTTCTTGACCTTTTGCCTTTCAGCTTAATTTACCCTGTGAGAAACAGTCATGAACAAGTTAAGCAATGTGAGATCTAAAGCAAACTAAATCAAGCTATAATGAGTGATATTCTGGTTCCTAATAAAGTTATTTGATTATAGAAAGGAACCGTTAACAGATGAATAGCATGATATCTAAGAGCAGAAAATAAATGTACAACTTAAGGAAATGACAGTTCTGGAAATCAAACTTCAGAAAACAAGAATCAGCGACAAAGACAAGATGATCTCGTCTGCCAATAGTTATAAGAACAAAAGGTGAAAAATTGCCCCGGGCTGCCTAAGAAAACCTGCAAAAACACTGATCAGTTGTAACCATAAAAGAGCAGCAATGAAAATGTAAATCAACAGAAATCAAAAGCTTTGTTATGTACAGCTAATATACATGATGAAATAAAACGCAGCATTTAAATGACAACTGTACAGCTAATATACATGAACAGGAAAAAGTGATGCAAGAGTTAAAAGACAACTGTACAAGGCTTCAGTAAGCAGGGGCCCTCTGCCACTTCAACCGATTCAATGAACAGCTACAAGCTTAAGTTTAAACCGGTCTTCTCATATATTAAACAACAACGTAAAAGTGCAGTGGGGAAATACAACAGCTTCAGATTACATTGCAAAAAGATTAACTTTTACAGCGTTCATGGACGCATTATTTATAAGGAAAGAAAGCTAAACAGATTAACTAAATCTACGCTATTAACCACGCTGCCAGAGACACGTAAATCCTCTTCAGCTCGGATCTAGGTAACTTTCATCATGTTTATTAAATCTGAGAGGTATGGCTGTTGGATTCATGCTATCAGGATGTCTTCGTGGCTAAGGACTGTGCCACGTAGCTTCACATGCTCAAAAATAGAGCTACGCAGAGCTATGCCATCACTGAACACTTCCGTTGACTATCCTTTGCCCCTTGTTTGACCGCGGGCTTTTATGGCCATGCTGGATGATCTGGAGGGACACGATCCATGTCCTTGACTCCTGTAACTTGCCCATGTGGCTCATTTCTTGATAGGACACCTGTAGTATGGTGTTTGATAAAACGGCTGCGGAATCCTGTGCTGGCTGCAGAAACCTGGGTCAGCTGCGGAAACCTGTATTGGCTGCGGAAACTGAGAAGCTTCTGCAGCTGTCTGAACAAAATTATAAACCAAACAACAGTCATCAGCGTAGTTAGAAAACCATGTCAAAAGCTCGTTTTTAAACTAAAATACAATGATTTAATCAACTTGGTGGATAAAATGAGTGGAAAAGAAGGCTGAGAGGGTGTATGGGAAGGTGCAGGTTCGAGGCTCAACACCTTCTTCAACAACTTCTCCATAGGCGTGGTGATCTGGGCATAGCCCTTGATAAACTTCCTATAGTACCTAGTATGTCCCAATGTTTCACGCAATTGTTGCACACTTCTTGGCACCTCCAGGTTAATTATCACTGCGATTTTCAGGGGGTCTACCATCAATCCATATCTGCATACCAAATGACTTAACAGAATCCCAAAAGGGACACAAAACAAACATTTCTTCATATTAAGCGCAATATGGTACCTTCGAGAAGTATCTAGCATTAAGAACAAACTTACCACATGGCGTTTTACCAACCCAAACACAGTCCAGTCATCAAAGTACACCTCCAGAAACTTATGAATGGAGTCTTTGAATGTAGAAATGAATACGCACGAAAAAATTGCAGGTGCATTCTTTAATCTAAAAGGCATTACAGTGTACTGAAAACATCCCCATTCAGTCATGAAGGTCATCGTGCTTCTATCTTCAGGCACAATTTTGTTCTGATGGTACCCAGAGAACCCATCAATGAAGGAGTACTCTTCTTGGCCACTCACATTATCCAATCCCTCATTAGTGAATGGAGTCGGGAAAGGATCATGCACACAAGCGTCATTCAACGTCCTTATATCTACACATATCCTTATTTCATCCTTCTACTTCTTTTCCTGTACCACCATTGGGCTCACCCAATTGGATTCATCTAGGGGCTCAATGATGCCTGTCACGAGAATTTTATCTAACTCTAAGAAAACCTTCTCCTTATACTTCAGATTGAGATGGTAAGGTCTTTGCTTAACCGGCTTCGCATCGGGTTTTAATGTGATCTTCATAATGACCAAGTCTCCTATTATCCCCTTTAACTCCGTAAACTTGGTAGTAAACAAATCCTGGTATTCGCAGAGCAATTCGGCGACCTTATCTACCATCGCATCATCCCAGTAATCTCCAATCTTCACGAATTTTGGCTCTACCTTCATGCCAATATTTATCTGTTTAGTTTTCAGTGGTGTGGTTATATCGGGATTCTCGATCTGTGGTCCCTTGAACTCACGGTGACCCTCGGTTTCAGGGATATTAATCTTTCAGGCGTCCTTTTCTTCTTCTTCAATAGTCACATTATGGTATCCTAGTGCATGGCTCAGCTGAGTAGTCCAATTGGGTTGAATCAAATCCAAAGGATCCTGCGGTATCCTAAATATCATTGCTTTAACTTCTTATAGTGCTTCGTCAATATAGTCAAACCCATCTTCGAAGATGAATGCCATTATGAACCATTCACACAAAATATCCCATTCTTTTATGTCATGGTGGAGCTCTATCTCAAAGTACCAGTTGATCAGGATGACATCGAGGGTGTGACAGAACAAATGCACCCATTCAGGTTGGGGCTTCGCTCCATAGGCCTTAGCCCATTTTGCCAACTATTTGCACGGATCATCCTTCTGGTCATACTTGTCTGTCACTCATACCTTCAGCTTCCCAAAGTGTGTTCTCATCATCCTCCTATACTCATGCTAATCATCAAAACTACCCTTGTGCGTACGCCACCATCTCTCGGGCATAGTGCGCAGTGCCCATTCCAAAGCCTGGAAGCATTACTTCTCTAGTACTTCCCACTCAAATGCATCCAAAAACACATCCAAATCATTCAAGCCATCATAAGTGGGAATATTTATTACCTCTGATGACACATAGCACAACAACCTGGTCATCATGTTACAACTCAACATAGTTACTTCATGTAGTTGATTCTGTCAGCGCTCTAATTCTTTGTCTGAGTCTGAGGTGCAGGAAGTCTCGCGATCCCATGTAATTCATCCATTCATTGTCAAATTCACCCAATCTTGGTCTCACGCTGTTACCTTATATATGCAGTCCAAATCTTCATCGCTTTCGTAATCGTGGACTGGTTCAGTATGTCGTGATCCTTCTGCAGGATCTAGCAGTACTATTACGTGAAGCGATTTCCTTTCAAATATCATCTTTTGCTTCTTCGGGTTGATTACCCCGTTCATGTCAGTAGCCCAATCAATGCCAAGGAGTGCAGGGTAGGGGTTGTTGTCTTCCACAATTTCTATTACTTCAAAATCATCCAATGTGATCGTGCCTTCAATATCTACAGTTACTCCCTACAATTGTCCCATGGGGATGATCTTCTGCTGATTTTCCATCCTTAACTAAATCAGAGACCACTACAACGTGGGTCTCCCCATCCACTCCCAAGTCTGCTTTGGAAAAACATTCGCGTCTGACCCCATATCTAGAATAACTTGATCCATTTCATATTCTCCTATCTATGCGGTGAGTCTCATCTCATGTACTGTCCTTGCCTTATGCTTACTAATCTTTCGTACCACGCGCAGTTCACCTGGAGTGTTTCTGGCACATCTATTTATAAGTTCCTGTAACCCCTTCATAGCCTTGCTATCACACAGCAGCTTCATGCAGGTCCTTAGAAAGGTCGTAAGAATAGAAGGGTCCATTTCCTGAATAGGTTTATCCCGACTCCCTGAGGTAGAGACCTCAGTGAAGCTCTTCTTTGCTTCCATGAACGTTTCACGTGCACACTCCAAATCAAATTCAACCTCCTTCTCTGGAGCTTTGTGAACCCACGTGTTGTCTTCAGGTTGTTTCCCCTTATCGTCACCCGTTGTAATTCCACTTCGGAGCACTATATTCACATTCAAATCTTCTTCGCGAGGCTCAACCCTCATCATCTACAGGTTTTGAGTCAGCTACGGAGGTAGCACCCCTTTGTCACATATCCTTCCTATCAGTGTAGGATAGTCCTCAGTCTCATGATCAAACTAAGTACAATATTTGCACGACGGATGCGTCGGGTTAGTGCATTCACAGGCATAAGGTCATGGTCCTCCACAATTGTAACAGATCAGTTGTCCCTGACCTCTGCCAATCCTCCTCCACCTCGGCCTTGTCCACACCCTTGAAGGCCTGTCCATGCCATTCAAGTGCCCTGGTCAAGACCCGTGTTCCTTCTTGAACTCTATAGGTAGGTGTTCTATCCATCACCAATTCATAACTTCTGCAATTGCGCTCCTCATGCTCTACCGACTTAGACAAGTTGCAGAACAAATGTTGTGGTGTTTGTACAAACATATGCTACAAATGACAATTATCAGTCGTATGTTTCCCTACTACCTGACATATAGCGCACCACAATGTAGGCACTGCTCTCAGCCCTACTTGGGCTTTCGGCCTCAAAGGCATTGGTCCTCCTCCTGTAATATAGTTTGCAAAGACCAGGCAGTGGTCTTTGTCATGCCCCTGACCTTTACATTTCAGGCACCATATCTCTTCGCGTGCCTCTGGCCAAACTGTTCTGTCCTGCTTCAGGCTTTGCATTTCGAGGCAAATATTTTGCAACTACACATGGATCTACTGAACCCCCAGACTCAGATCTTGCATCGGTGTTTCGTGCAGTCTTATTACAATCTACAAGGCCTCTGCTTGAGTCGTAATATTCTGTTGTGACATCACAACCCTTACGTGAGGCAGGAGCGAAGCCACGAACCATTCGCAGTGCTGCCCATCCCTTAAATTCATGTTAGCTTCATGGATTGTACACTTTAACCTCTGATCAAACTCCCAAGGCATCTCCTAGGTTTCATCATGATTTCCTTGAACCCCACAATCGACTGCACCTCGGATTTAGGCCTACTGAACTCTTTATTCAGCGTGGTCTGGATCTTTGCCAATGTAGCGTTTAGGTTATCATTAGAGTACTTGATGTACCAAGTTAGCGCGTGATCCTGCAAAGCACTAACCAACGTCGTGTTCTTCATGTGATCGTTTGTGACGCCCTGAGCTTCCCATACAAATTTTATGATGAACCAAAACTCGTTCGAGTCCTCATTTCCCAAGCCCTTAAACAATGGCAGCTTCACTAAATTCTCCATGTTGAACTGTGGTGGAGGTGCTAGTGGTGTGGGCAAAGTTGCAGGTGATGGTGGTGAAGGTGGAGGTGGTGTAAGTGGAGGTGGTAGTCACAGGAACCCTTGTTTTATCAACTGAACTACACTTTGCGGAGAAGCCTACGCTACTCCCTCATCGTCACTCAAAGGAGGTGAAATTAGTGGGCTATATTCAGGACCCTTTCTTCCCTCATTCCTGTAATTCTTTCCACTTCGCATAGCTCCAAGCATCAAGGTAGCTGCATAACCCACCTTTTGCACAATAACATCTTAATCCAAGTATTTAAAGACTTCAAGTACTTACCTCGCAAACCTTTGAGAAAACACCGCTCTGCCTTGTTGTAACTGACTAAGGTATCGACTGCGAATTTAGTCACAAACACTCCTATGATAAGATTGAGCCAATGATCGAAAATGCAGGCAATCTTATCCTCAGAGGCTTCCAATCTCTGTACTAACTCCAGGGTCTAGACTATAGGACCATCAAGCCTCCACCTTCCTTGCCTATCTGCTAGCTTTTCGATCCACTCGTATAACTCAACTAGAGAGGTATAGAAAAAGATCTCATGGATTTCTATATACAGGTACCTGTCTAGCCACTGTTCCTTCGTCAACTACAAATTTTTGTTCTCCTGCACCGTGAATTTGTGGATCTTCGTATCCAACCAGCCTTTGATCTCTTTCTTAGTTGGATTTCTGTGATACAACATCACACATCTCTCATGCAGATTCCTGGTCCAAACAACGGAACCATTTGTTGGCTTTGGGGGCCCTGACCCAGGTTCAGAGTCAGTCAGCTAAACAAATCCCTACACTACTGGCCCTTTCAGCATCAGCTCACAAAGCGTGAACTGAAGTCTCACCTGGAGCAATATGGGGGATGCTAGAACCAAGTTTCTCCTCCCTAAGATGGTCATGATGTCAGTTTATACCCCCTTCTCCTGCCTTCACTTAGGTCGCTAAGCCTTAGGGCTTATCGATCTACCCTCTATCCCGCCCTTGAGTACCTTCATGAAGGTGTACGATTGACCCTTCTGCTACCCTAACCAGTGCTTTAGGTACCTTCACAATCCTATGACGATGTATTGTATAGGTTCCCAAGTTATCTCAAGTGTTTACTTATTCTACCAATCAATTATAGTTATCATCATGTAAACTGATATTCTTACTCACATTCAATTAACAGATATAATCACATACATTCGCGCATCAAAGAAACATTGTAATATAAACCCAGATCGTAATGCAATATAATCAAATGTATTAATAGACACTAAATACACGGTAATTGCAAAATAATTCTCTTTATTGATATCTCCAGATTAATACAGACTCTATCTACCCTGCACACATAGCTACAAGGGTCCATGCACTCAGTTGCGGACTTCTACCCTAAGCCTCTGCGCACTCAGCTGCAAATCCTCCACCTACGCTAAGACCCAAAAACACTTAGACTTATCCAAGCTAGATCACTGTGTAGAAACCATCTCAACTCTACTTCGCTACTAACTACTTAGAGCTTACTTACTTAGCTCCTTTTTATACAATCCCATGGTTCGCGGACCATGGGTAGATCTTTACAGCCGACTTGACACTTTACAAAATAAGGGTGGACAACCGTTTATGACTCTTGATCCATTCATGCTCCACGACCACAAAATGCGGAGACTTTACAACTTTATTACAAAATTGTCCCAAAATATGGGCTTTTAGCCCCAAAACTACTCTTGGGGGAACCCATTCCCAACAATGAACAACTTTGTGTCTTCATAGATAGGCAACCTCATAGAAACTCACTCAACTTCATCTCCAGTTGCACTCTCAATGGTGTCCTTTGACCCTGCTCCCTAGGATGCCATTGTACCTATGCTACTGAGAGGTAGACGAACAACTGTGATACCTAAAGACATAGCAACACTCATGGAAGGAAATTCGTCAGTTGAAAACCAAAAGGAACTTGAGGACTAACTTGCAACATACCTATACAAATGATTGTGAAGATTGCGTAATTTTCATTGGGAGGCTGGGAGACTAACTGCCAAAACTTCACAAGGCATAGTCTGGACTGTCAAGAGGCTGACTGACTACTAGAACTGCGTAATGCAAAGTCTAGCCTACCCATTGAGGACTAAAACTACCCAATGCAATTTCAGCCAGCAAGGGCATGCATGCCTAGAGACTACGTTGCGCAGTTTTTTGGGTCAGCAGGGCACTATCTCCCAGAATTGCAAAATGCAAGCCTAGAGGTCACTGCTAGCTAGGTTTACGTGATTTCTGGAGGAAAGGTAGAGCCTTCACTTCCAAAATACGCATTTATGTCTGGGCAAGGCAAGGTTCAAGAAAAGGCAGCCCAGACCCTCCAGCGGGTAACTGAAAACATGAAAAGGATTGTATGCACGGAGAGAGTGAGTGTAAAAAAGAGTGAATGATCATGTATGCAAATAGTGAGTGCAAGATTCAGAAAATGGGAAAACAAGCATGTGTGTGAAACAAGTCGCCACAACGATGACCGTGAGTGCAGAATTAGTTTCATGCATGCAATAATAGTGAGATGCAATGAAAAAATTAAATAGTTCTTTTACAAGCTAACATGCATCAAAATGATAGCATGCGTTCACTGAAATCAAGCAAACAACACTTACACAAAGCAAAATACAAAAAGCAACAGGAACACAGCATAAGACATGAAAAGAAGACTTACCGTCAAAAAGTTGAGTCGAATATGCTGAAGACTCCTAAATGAGATGTGGGATGTCAGAGCTACAAGATCAATGTGAGGAATGATCTCCGCAACGTCGGACAAATGGGTTTTGATAAGATCGAGGTTATGAAATGCATGCCACAAATCTAGCAAAAAGCAACACTTGGAGGAATGTTTCTAAAACAATTTTTTCATGTAACCTCGAACTTCTAAAAAATAGATCCCTAAAATTTAAGGATGCCTTTTGCATGTTTCCTTTGCCTATATTGGTAAAAAGCAGCCCATGCATGCAAATCAGGATTGCTCAGTCCTGGAAGGAACCAGTCAACCTGAAGGCACATGCAGCAATCCGCAAGTCTGGGAAAGGGATTCATGCAGTTTCTAGGTTGAGCAGGGCTAGTGTCCCTCAAGAATTGGGTAATTTCTGGGGTTAGCAGGTCACTACCTCCCAGAATTGCACAATTTTTGGGTTTAACCCCAGTGTCAGGCCGGATTTCACAATTTTCTGAGGGACAGCTACCTTGCTAGATTGCGCAATTTGGAACCCAAAAAGCTACCCAATAGGATTGCTTAGTTTTCTGAGTGAACATCTCAGCTTGAAAATTACCTAGGTCTAGAATGGTAACCTGTGATGGGAGACAAACAAGTTTACATGCACATGCTAGCAAGCCAATCAAGCTCACTTGAAGCATTTGTACTTAACAGTGCAAGACATGCTGCTAAGGGTAATTGGTAGCGAGGATCCAAAATGAAGCTAAGGAAAAAATTTGGAGGGTGGTTGTAGCTGCTACAACAGTTGGTGACACACAAATAGAACTTCAGCTATTTGAACGAACCTTGTTTCTCGAAAAGCAAGTCTAACACCTCCGGAAGTATTGTTTAGTTCTCTGATCATCTTGAATCCCACACTAGCTTGATTGAATGATGTAGCACCTGCCATTCCCTTGGTCAGTCAGAACACATTCCAAGCCAAGTAAACACATTTTTTTCAATTGGGATGAGAGGTATATTGGTGCACAAGCAATATGATAGTCAAGGTTTAAGTTTCATCTCTAGTGTTGCTTCATTGCCAGCAGGGCTAGATAGTACCCAGAAGAGTCACGTAGGAACAAAAGCATCAATCCACTGCCAGCGAGCCTGGCCATTACCCCATCAGAGTTACTTGCATCACCTCTATGCGTAGGAATACTTTCTCTTCTTTCACCTTATTCATTTTTCATTTTTTTCAAAATTTTTCACATTTACATTTTTTCATTTTTTTCATTTTATAGTTGTGCATAGCACTTATTCATTTTAGAGGCAGAAGAGGAATCCTGACTTATTGAGAGTAGAAGAGGTTGTTCCTTCATAGAAGTATTTTGTATATACCTTTGACATAATTGTTAATATTCCCCCCCTTACCTTACTCTACTTGACTAAGCTAACAAGGGTTAACCCAAAACAACTGACTAGAGTAGGTGATACTAGTTAGCTCACATGTGTTGTGTTTTCATTAAGGTTCACTTTGAACAACACGTTTTTTCCATTGGTGTATCATGGAGTGAAGACAAAAAGTTCCACACATAGAGAGAGGACAACGGATAACCAAGTATTGATAACTTCACAAGTCCTCTTGCACTTTAACTTCACTTGTTTGAAGAGTAACACACGGTTTCATGTGGAATTAACCTACAAATGTAGACAAGATAAAAAACAACTAAAAGAGAGAAGAGCAGAAGAAAAATTTGAAAGAAAAGTGAGTAATAAAACAAGAAAGAAAGGAAACAAACATATAAAGTAAGAAGCAAACATACATGCAAGCAAACAAGACAAGAAGCCAAAAATACTCCCACTCCTAAACTAATGGTGCATGGGACTAATCACGTGAAGTGATATTTCCAATGCAGCCACTGGCGCATTGGTCGGCCCATGTTGGTGAAGGCATGGTTCACGAAAAACACAGTTGCACGAACCAACAAACATGAAAGATATAACAATGAAGACAAACAAACTTTGAGTTTAAATGCATCCATAGAACAAAAATGAGTGTAAGCGCATGAAATGAAATCTGTGGGCTTACCATGGTGTTGTGCGACACTACATGCAAATGTTAAGCTTACACATTCTCTTGACTGTTACATGCAAGCAAATGAGAGAAGCAAAGACAACTTGTGTCGTGCACGTGTGCTTGCTGTGTAAGATTCCTCCAATGCATGAGCGATGGGATCATGTAGTTCGAATGGAGGAAGAAAAATATGCATGTGGGATTGATCTTCAATGCATACAGATGAGCGATGAGGAGCCTTGGATGTTTCAAAAATTTCCTGACGGAAAGTGAAACCAACCACGGGACAACAAGAACCTGACATAACCATTAGCTTGGGTGGAAGTGCCTCAAAAATCTATGGGGTTTCGACTTTGTCGACAGCTAGATCATCATAAACAAGTGGGTTTGAAAAATAAACAACTATAGAATCATCATCATGATCAAATATGGGAGTAAAGAGATCACGAAAACTACGATTATAAAAATCAATGATTTCATTGGCATCCTCATGATCTGATAAATCGAATAGAAGGGTAGATGAGAAGCAAGAATCTTCACCCTCTATGTTTCTAGAAAATGAAGATGAAGCATCCAGTGGATTTTCAATGAAGCATTTGTCCTCTCCACCACCGAATGATGAGCTGACATCTAATGTGTTTTTTGAATGATCAGCAATAGGTGCATTCGTTGGTGGATTTACACAAGGGAAATCTAGAGATAGTAGAATCACCGCAGACGTTAGGAAAAAGAGGAGGAGGCATGGACAGAAGGAGATCATCCTTCACCCCAGGTTGATGTTTAGGTTCCCAATCATACTCATCGTAAATGACAATGAAAGTTGTTTATGCAACACTAACTCCATCGATGGCTTAATCCTCATTCAAAAAAGTTGTAGAGTCTGGAACGGAAGAACACAAGATAGTGCAATCTGGAGGATCAGCAGAACACGAAGTCGAAGGATATGGTAAAAAATTCATGTGACCACGCATGGGCTTCACAAACCAAATCTATGAAAAAATTGAGAGAAGTGATGCTGGGAGGATGTGAGAGATGCACAGTCATGTGTGCATGTTCTCCCAAATCAGGCTACGGCAGTGAAGCTGTTTGATGAGGGGATGGTGGACAATCACTTGTGGAAGTGAATGTGTCCATCTATGATTTTTCAGATCCATCACCAAAGTATGTTGAGCGGGGTTTGACTTCAACTTCATCTTGGCATTAGCTGATTTGCTAAGAAATTATTTGAATCTGTCCCAAAGATATTGAAACTTCATCTAGCTTTTAAGAGCTTGAAATTGCAATACACGGAAGCACTGCCAAAAATCCATAGGAAATTCTTGCGGAGTCTTCTGTTGTTATAACAGTTTTTTGTCAAGATGTTCCGAATCAAAATGATGGAAAGTAGATTCGATGAGATCACATAACTGCTCAAGTGAGTGCATGTTGCTCGGTGGCAGGCTATTGCACCATCATTGTCGGGATTTGTGAATCGTGTGTGAAAGTAGTGAGCTGTCCTCTTCATCATAGAAGTCATCTACATCATCAAGAAATGTGTAGAAGTCTTGCAAGTAGTCAAGCAAGGCCACTTCGCCTTCACCATCCTACGTGAATTTTGACAAGAGATAAAAAAACTTTGTGATGATGTCAAGATGTTAACAATTAGAAAAACATCACAGGGGGATGAGTCTAACAGTATCCATGTTGGATATGTGAAGATTAAATATAGGATGTGATGACTCATCTTGTCATCTGTCCCTCCTTTTAGAGAAAAAATGTTGACAATGATGGACCCACCAACATGTCAGGGGATCTCCCCGGTAAGAAGTCCAAACTAGACCTCAAACCATTTGGTGTAGGAGTCCCAGCAGTGGGTCGTACAGTATTGCTTGACCGCGGTTGTGTGAAGAGGCAAGCAAGATGTCGTTATTGGTAGCGAGGGTGTGACCAGCGTAGCAAGCCAAGGAAGATGCATGAAGGGTTCTAACACACAGAAAGGGGAATGAGTGCGCCCCTAAGAAACCTATGGAAATACACAGCTTGAAAGGGAACACACGAGAATAGATACATCACAAGATGGAAGGTAGGGAAACCAACGATCCAAAGTGATTATTAAACCAACATCACATCTCAGTAAGATTCATACATACATATATAGAAAGATTCCATACATGCATGTGTAAGAAAACAACTACATATATCACTAGAGTAACCAAGATAGATGAAATACAATAACAAAATATGCATGAAAGATGTTGGCTCTATTATACTAAGAGTGAAAGATCCAATCATACAATGCAACCATGACCAACCACTAGTTCCGACAGCAAACATTACAGTCAGTACTGCCTCCTCCTCCAAAGAGATATACTAGCTCTGCACAATGGAGAAGCCAAGGCTCGTTACAATACACTCCAAGCTTTCTCTAAGATAAACCAATAGGAAGCTTGGCTCCCAAAATCCCTTAAAATGAGTTATGAGGTTATATAATTAGAAAAGTGTGGGGTGACCCTTGACATTCCCCTTTCTGACTCTTCACCTACCCTCATTACTCTTCAACTACTACATTACTGTTACATTCGACCATCGACACTTGTTCATTCACTTTTACAAGATGTTACATTACAATATGCACATGTACCCATGTGAGACAAAGTAGGCTTGAGCAGGCCATGCAGGCTACCACTCAGACTCAAGCAGTTGTGGGAAGACCAACTCTTCAACATCCTCATAATGGTCGACAGTGGCAAACTGATGCCAAGCTTGGTAGTCTGTGATGGTGTTTGCGTGCTAAATGGTGACATCCTGTTGAAAATGAACTCTTGCCTCCATTGCATCCGAGTACACTGATTTGAATCCTCTGTCCAACTCATTTGATAACATGTGCATCATAGCCTTGAGTGTGGCCAGGCTAGCAACATACGAACGCATAGTGTCGACATTGATATCTGCGTGTGTGCTGGTGGCTATGCGCATCAACTCATCAATGTACATGTCTAGCTCCAGTCAGACTTGGTTCTCTATCTTTGCCTCGGTTAGTGTGCCAATGGATGGGATTGAATGCATGCACACAATGACATCCACACTCCTAAACACTCGTGCATGCAATTGACAACACTGCTCACTCTGTCTGCTCTATGCCAGCTCCTAGGATGCGTTTATATCCTATATGGGCATAGTTTCATCATTCTGCACGTGTTGTGCCTCCTACTCTACGTGTTCTTGTTGCGGTTCCTTCTCTCCACTGTACAACTCTTATTTAACCTTGAGTTTCTGCTTAAAATATTGCAACTCCTTCTCTGTTTCCTCCATCCTTTGTTTCTCTCTTTTCCTTTATGCGATCCTCTTGTCATGTTGTCGCCTCTTAGCCTCAATCTCCAAAGCTGCTTCCATCACAACTATATATGCTTTGAACTTACATCTTTGCTCCGCGTCTACACTATCAACAACCTTCCTCCTCCCTTGGTCATGCTCAGGTCTACTACTCTCTACCATTGTTGATGGTGCTGCTCTCTGTGATGTCGTGGCCATTTCATCCTGATATCCTTGTCTATGAACAACTTGGTGTGTTCATAAATAGTCAAGTTCATAGACACTCACTCAACGACATCTCCATTTGCTCTCTCAATGGTGTCCTTTAACCCTGATCCCTAGGAGGCCATTGTACCTATGTTACTAAGAGGCAGACAAGCACCTATGATACCTAGATACATTGCAACACTCATGGAAAGTAATCTGTTAGTTGAAAATGAAAACAAACTTGAGCACTCACTTGCAACACACATATATGACTAATTGTGAAGATTTCGCAATTTCCACCGACGGGCTGGGAAACTAACTACCAAAACTGCGTAAGGCACAATCTGGGCTATCAGGAGGCTGACTAACTATTGGAACTATGCAATGCACATTCTAGCCTACCCGCTGAGGACTGAAACTGTGCAATGCACAATTTCAGTTAGCAAGGGCATGCATGCCCAAAGACTACATTGTGCAGTTTTCTAGGTCAGCAGGGAACTGCCTCCTAGAATTGTGCAATTCAAGCCCGGAGGTCACTGTTGGCTAGTTTTGCATAGTTTTTGGAGGGAAGGAAGATCCTTCACTTCCAAAATGCACATTTATGTTTGGGAAAGGCAAGGTCCGGGCCAAGGAAACCCAAACCTGCCAACGGGCTACTAAAAACATGAAAAGTTTTGTATGCATGGTGAGACTGAGTGTAAACAAGAGTGAATGATCATGCATTCAAGTAGTGAATGCAGGATTCGAAAAACAAGAAAACAAGCATGTGTGTGAAGCGAGTTGTCGCAACAATGACTGTGAGTGTAGAAATAGTGTCATGCATGCGGCAACAATGAGATGCAATGAAAAACTAAAACAATGCTTCTACAAGCTAATATGCATCAAAAGGACAACAATCATTCATTGAAATCAAGAATACAACACTTACACAAAGAGAAATACAAAAAGAAACAAAAACGTAGCACAAGACATGAAAAGTAGACTTACCCTAAAAAATTCAAGCTGAATGTGCTGAAGACTCTTAGATGCAATGTGGGATGTCAAAGCTATAAGGTCGATGTGAGGAATGAGCTCTGAAACATCCAACAAATGAGTTTTGATAAGATCAAGGTTATGACACGCATGCCACAAATCTAGTAAAAGCGACACTTGGAGGGAAGTTTCTAAAATTATATTTGCATGTAACCTCTAGTTGCTAAAAATAGATCACTAAAATTTAGGGATTCCTTTTACATGTTGCCTTTTTCTATATCGGGAAAAAGAAGCCCATGCATACAAATCAGGATTGCTCAGTCCCGGAAGGAAACGATACCTGAAGGCACATACAGGAGTATACAAGTCTAGCAAAGGGATTTGTGCAATTTTTGGGTTGAGAAGGGTTGGTTGTTCCTCATGCATTGCTCAATTTCTAGGGTCAGTGGATCAATACCTCCCAAAATTGCACAATTTAAATGTTGAAGCCTAGTGTCAGGCTGAATTTCACAATTTTCTGAGGGAGGGCGGCTAGGCTAGATTGCGCAATTTCCAAATGGAAGTTTGGTTCCCCTCTAGAATTGCACAATTTTCTGAGTGAACATCTCAACCAGAAAATTACCTCAGTTCAGAATGGAAGCATGTGATGGGAGCCAAATAAGTGGACATGCACAGGTTGGCAAGCCAATGAAACTCAGCTGAGGCCTATGTACTTGACAGTGCAACATTGCTAAGGATGGTTGGTAGGGAGGCTCCAAAACGAAGCTAAGGAAAAAAATTTGAGGGTGATTGTAACCACTACAACACTTGGCGACACACTAATAGAACTCCAACTCTCTGAATGAACCTTGTTTCGCGAAAAGCATATTACACCTCCAGAAGTATTTCTCAGTTCTCTAATCATCTTGACTCCCACACTAGCTTGATTGAAAGATGTAGCACCTGTCGTGCCCTTGGTCAGTCAGAATACATTCCAATCCAAGTCAACACAGTTTCTTCGATTGGGATGAGAGGTATATTGGTACACAAGCAATATGATAGTCAAAGTTTAAGTTTCATCTTCAGTGTTGCATTGCTACCAGCAGGCCTAGATAGTACCCCGATGGAGTCATGCAGGAACACAAGCATCACTCTGCTTCCAGTGAGCCTGGTCAGTACCCTAGCAACATTACTTGCATCACCTCTCTGTGTAGGAATCCTTTCTCTTCTTTCACCTTATTCATTTTTAATTTTTTTCAAAATTTTCACATTTTCATTTCTTCATTTTTTTCATTTTATAACTGTCCATAGCACTTATTCATTTCATAGGCGGAAGAGGGATCCTGTTTTATTGAGACTAGAAGAGGTTGTTCCTTTAGAGAAGTATTTTGTATATACCCCTGACATATTTATTAAGGTTTTCCTCCTCACCTTACTCTACTTGAATGATATGACAAGGGTTAACCCAAAAAAATCAACTAGAGTAGGTGATACTAGTTAGTGAGCGAGCATTGTGTTTTCATAAAGGTTCACTTTAAACAACACGTATTTTCCATTGGCGTATCATGGATTGAAGACAACAAGTTCCACACATAGAGACAGGACGACAGATTACCAAGTATTGATAACTGCACAAGTCGTCTTGCACTTTACCTTCTCTTGTTTGAAGATTTGCACACGGTTTCATGTGAAACTAACCTACAAACATAAACAAGAAAACAAACAACTAAAAGAGCGAAGAGCAAAGAAAAAGGTGAAATCAAAGTGAGTAAGAAAACAAGGAAGCAAGCAAATAGACATAGAAGGTAGGAATAAAACATGCATGCAAGCAAACAAGAGAAGAAGCAAACACTACTCCTACTCCTAAACTAACAATGCATGGGCCTGATCACGTGAAGTGATATTTTCAATGCATCCACCAGCTCATTGGTTGACCCATGTTGGTGAAGGCATGGTTCATGAACAACACAGTTGCATGAACCAGCAAACATGAAAGATACAACAATGAAGATAAACATACTCCAAGTTTAAATGCGTCCACAGAACAGAAATGAGTGTAAGCACATGACAGGCAATCCATGGACTTACCATGGTGTTGTGTGACACAGCGTGCAGATGTTAACCATATGCATTCTCTTGATTGTGACATGCAAGCAAACGAGAGAAACAAAGACAAATTGCATCACACAAATGTGCTTGTTGTGTAAGATTCATCCAACGCATGAATGATGGGATCATGTAGCTCGAGTGGGGGAAGTGGAATTTGTGTGTGGGATTGATATTCAATGCATACAGATAAGTGATGGAGCCTTGGGTGTTTCAACAATTTCCTGACCGGAAGCGAAACTAACCTCAGGATAGCGAGGGCCTGACATAACCATTAGCTCGGGTTGAAGTTCCTCGACAATCTGCAGGGTTTCTACATCATTAACGGATAGATCATCATAAACAGGTGTCTTTGAAAAATCAACAGTGATAGAATAATCATCGTGATTGAATATGGGAGTAAAGAGATCATGACAACTACGATTAGAAAAATCAATGATTTCATCGGCATCCTCATGATCTGATAAATCAAATAGAGGGGTAGATAAGAAGCAAGAATGTTCACCCTCTGCATTTTCGGAAAAAGAAGATGAAGGATCCAGTGGATTTTCAATGAAGAATTTTTCCTCTCCACTGTCGAATGATGGGCTAACATCCGATGTGTTATGTGAATGATCAACAATAGGTGCATCTGTTGGTGGATTTACACAAGGAAAATCAGAGATAGCAGAATCACCAAAGAGGTCAGGAAAAAGCAAAGGAGGTGTGGACAAAAGGATATCATCCTTCACCATGGGTTGATGTTCAAGTTCCTAGTCATACTCATCATGAATGACAGCACAGGTTAGTTGTGCAAAACCAACTCCGTCGATGGCTTGATCCTCATTCACAAAAGGTGTAGAGTTCGAAACGGAAGAACACAAGATAGTGCAATCCGGGGGATCAATAGAACATGAAGACGAAGGCTGTCGTAAAAAATGTATGTGACCACACATGGGCTTCACAACCAAATCTGCGCAAAAATTGAGAGAAGTAATGCTGGGAGGATGTGACAGTTGAATAGTCGTGTGTGCATGTTCTCCCATATCACTCTGTGGTGGTGAAGCTGTTTGATGAGTGGATGGTCGATAGTCACTTGTGACAGCAACTGTGCCCGTTTGTGATTTCGCAACTCCATCATCGAAGTATGCTGAGCAGGGTTTGAACTTCAACTTCATCTTGGGATTGACTAATTTGTTAAGACAATATAAGAATCTATCCCAAAGATATTGAAACTTCATCTAGATTTTTAGAGCTTGAAACTACAATACATGGAAGCGTTGCCAAAAATCCATAGGCGATTCTTGCGGAGTCTTCCGTTGTTTCATCACTTTTTTGTCAATAGGTTCTCGATCAAAATGATGGAAAGTAGATTCGATGATATCACAGAACTACTCAAGTGAGTGCACGCTGCTGGGTGGCAGGCTGCTACACCATCATTGTCGGGATTCATGAATTCTGTGTGAAAGCAATAAGTTGGCCTCCTCGTCAGAGACATCATCTGCATCATCAAGAAATTCATAGAAGGCTTGCAAGTACTCCGGCCAGGCTACTTCGCCTTCACCATCATACGTGAATTCCAACAAGAGATCAAAAAACTTCCTCGTAAAGTTGAGATGTTCAACATCAGAGAAACATCGCAGAGGGATGAATCTAACAGTATCCATGACGGATATGCAAAGATTCAAAACAGGATGTGACGACTCAGCTTGTCATCTGCCCCTCCTTCTAGTGAAAAAATGTTAACGGTGTTGGACCCGCCAACATCTTAGGGGATCTCCCCGGTAAGAAGTCCCAACTAGACCTCAAACCATTTGGCGTAGGAGTCCTAACAGTGGGTTGCATGGTATCGCCTTGACCGCGGTTGCGCGTAGAGGCAAGCAGGATGTCCTTGTTGGTAGTAAGGGTGTGACCAACTTAACAAGCAAAGGAAGGTACATGAAGGGTTCTAACACACGGAAATGGGAATGAGTGTGCCCCTTAGAAACTCATTGAAACATGCATCTTGAAAGGGAACACACGAGCAAAGATACATCACAAGTTGGAAGACAGGGAAGCCAATGATCCCAAGTGATGGTTGAACCAACAAGACATCCCAGTAAGATTCATACATACATATATAGAAAGAGTCCACACATACATGCTGTTAACACCCAGGTTGTTCCCTATGACTCCCAAGGGAATACGGCCGGGGTAACCACTAACCAATCTTTGGATCACAGTTTCTAGCCAAACTGTAATCAGAGAGGGCTCTCTCTTTATGATTTGTCTCTGTTATGATGGTGTTTTAGGCTAGCTATTTTGCTCAGGTTTTGGTTTATATTTTGGTTGAAGGATTTCTTTCAGGTCTTATGATATAGTGTTTAGAGAGTAAAATACCATTGGGCAATGGAGTCTGGAATTGTGAAATGATTTGATATGCAGGATTGGTGGTGTTCAAACTGCAGGGCCTATTGTGTATCTTAGACAAACAAATTTAGCTTAAATGGTGATATATGTCAACCAACAGAAAGCAATTAAGAATTTTCTATTAAGCTGGTGAGGTGAAAGTGAACACGCTGCACAGGAGCAAAACTTGAATTCCTGTGACAAAGGCCACTGTGAAAGGTGTATTCTGAAAGTGCAGTAATTAAGAATTACACTTATCTAGATTGCATCTGAAGAAAACATTGATTAACAACACAGATTGAACTCAGGGTATTCATTGAATAAATCCTTAAAGTTATTCATTTTCCTTGTTGCTAAATATTTAGAGTTAGATAACGTATGGATTTTAACAAACAAAATACATAACAGAGAGAGTTACAGAGACTTATTGTATGATGAAATACACAGGAATCCAGCAGTTTCCAACAGACACTAGGACGCATTCAACACCTCAGAAATCTGAGAAATTCCATCACTTTCATTATTAACTTCTGAAAGGATTACAGCATAAGAACTTCTTCAGGAGAAATCAACAACAACCCTTGCAAGCTCATGCGAAGGGGACTTTATAGGAATGTTTATACAAAATATCTCAGGCATTGAGTCATCTGAGAGAGAAAATATCTTCATAGATTCGTACAGAAAGTAGAAAAGAAGTTATTGCAACTTTGAATGCAGCATAAATGCTCTTTATGTCTGTCAGAGGATAATTTGACCTTTGGAGGTCATTGAGTCGGTTGAGCCGCTTTGCTTTAATGCTGACTAACGTGTCTTTATTTCTTGCTGCGCTGTATTTTCTCGGCCCTGCCACCTGTAGTTTTCTATTTCTTCTTTGTTGGTCGATACATCCGCTGAGTTGGCTCAGCTTTAATCCACAATGCATGCTGATTTTGTTAAACTGTGCTCTGCATGACAACTGATATATTTTTTAAGAAACAAAAATTGGTGAGTGGCTCCCTGTTTACAAAATCTTCTGTATTGCATCTGTCCACCAGTCTTGTGTAGGGAGTTGATGCCTGAGAATTGCATCCATAGTCTCCTCTGCCTCTGTATATTTGAAAAAATTGGGAGCCACCTCAAACAGGTGATTGATCTCATGCATTATAAAAAATAGATGTTCTACCTTGTTGTAGATAGTCTGTCCTGTAGCTGGCCCTGTTTCTTCTGAGCTGCTGGGCTTCTCATTGATTTCGTTTGTGGCGAAGGAATTCACTCTTTTGGCATACTGCTCATGAATGAGAAATCTCCCTGCGCTGTTCAGTAAGCTAGGGAGTCCTCTGTTTTGCAGCACCAGGAATTTATCCATGAACCTCTTCACCTCAGTCTGCATATCCTAGGTTCTTCTTTCCAATGTCTGCACTAAGTTTCTCAGTGTGAGAACCCTTTTGACCATTTGGATAGTCTCAGTTCTATTTGTAATTCCCATGGTAGCTAACTGAGAACTTGTTTTATGGTTAAGTACATTGATCATTCTGGTGGCCACTTCAGGCATATTGCTTAATAAAGCTCTTGATCTGTGAACCTCCTTCTGTGCCTTTGGAATGAGCTCTAATTGCTCATGGATTGTCTCAATATATGGCCATTGCTCATTGATAGATTGACCAATGTTAGCCCACAGCACTATTTTAAGCTCAGCCACCACCTTATCCAACTTGAGCTCATTCTCTAGCTCTTTGATCTTGTCTTTAAGGGCTTTGATTTCCCTGCCCTTTTCTGCCACTTCTCTCTTTGATTTATCATGCCTGTCATTGACTTTGGCTAACTTTTCCCTGGTCTCATTTAACTCTGTCATTTGAGCTTCCAGGATTTGGATTTCATTCTTCAGCTTTTGCATATCCAGGCTTTGGGCCTGCTCTGTAGTTGTTGGCGCTGCTGAAGTAGATGTTGCTGTCTGTTCAGTCTGTTGAGGAGGAGGAGCAGTAATAGGGGCAGTTTCCTCAAGATTTATGATCTGAGGAGGAGGCTGGGAAGTTTGCCCTTCTTCTCTTTGTTTTAAGGCTGCCTGTAGTGCTGTTTTTTCAGCCTCCGATTCTCCCAGCTTCTCTTGAGTTTGGATCAGCTGCTTGTATAGAGACATCAACAAAGCAGTTACCTCTTGATCATGTCTTTGCTGGGCAACATCATCTGTTTGAGGGTGAATTGTGGCTGGAAGTTTAATCTTTCTCCTCAAAGCTGCCATGTCTGCATCCCTCAGCTTTAGTATCTCTTGTATGCCCTTGATATCTTTGGGATCATGCCCAATCTCTATGATAATATCCTCTAAGGACCTTATTCTGTTGTCCTTTGCCTGGGATGATGCTCTCTCCAACTCTAGTTGAGAGGCTGTATTATTAAGGCTATTCTGTAGCCTGTAGTTATCCAATGTTTGGTCTGCTAAGGAAGCATAGACCATCTCACCTGTTTGCTTGTGCAGTTCTATCTTATCCATTGGGTGGATATCTTTGGCAAGGATTTCCAAGTTAGTCCTTAAGTAGTCAGAGGCAGATTGGGTCTACACTACTGTTGGCTTAAAATGACTCATGATCATTTTGCCTTCCTGCACATCAAAGGCAGACATGAGTCTTTGTTGATTGGTGGGAGCCATGTTTAACAGATGGTTATACAGTTGTATTTTGATGGGCTCATTTCTCCTCTTAATGTCTATAAATTGCTGCTTGATGCTCTTTTCTCCTTCCCTTTGTTGGCTGGAGGAGCTGACCTCTCCTCCCATAATTCTGTCCTGTTCCTGCTGGCAGGAACTGGCTGAAGCTTCTCTGCTGGGTGGGCCCATACCAAAAGATTTTCCCATTGGCATCTCTTCTTCTGAGAAGGGATTGACTCTCTGTCTTTTCTCCCCATGAGTTGCTGATGTTGTCAGGGGAGTCTCTCTGTCCCTTTTTCTGAAAATAAATGTATCCTCCTTTTGAGGAGTTTGGAGGATTGTTGCATCAGGTGAAACTTCTTGCCTTGGAGGCATATTTTGTTCAGTGGTCTTGGGGTTTTCCACTGTTTCTTTTTGCTGGGCAGGCTGTTCCTGCCTTTGTTCTTTCTGTTGTCGCTGTTCTTCTTGCTGCTGTTCCATCTCTTCTTGTTGTTGCAGCAATGTTTCCACTTGTTCTTCTGTCAAAGGAGGTGGTTGTTCCACCTGGTTTTCTTTGCCTTTGCTGGTTGTCTGTGCAGTATTCCCGGCAGCTTGCTGATGTGTTGTTGATGATGAAGTAGCTGCTCCGAGTTGCCTTTTATATGAGGGGGGAACCTGTGCACAAGTTTCCAAGTCAGCTTCCTTTTGAACATTTCTAGCCTCTCTTTCTAGCAGCTCTTTATCAGTAAATTCCTCTTCTAGGGTACCCTCTTCCCAGCTCAATGTATTGGCGTATTTCTCAATCTCAGGCTGCCTCACATGTGAATAGGTGCCCAATTTGTATCTTATCCTCCTGAGGGAAACAAAATGATTGGGGTCATATGGTACCCACTCAAAACTAGTTTGCAGCTTGAGTCCCTCTAGGATCTCATCCGCCTCTTTCCATCCTTCCTCTCTTTTATTATATAGGTAAGGGCCCAGCTGTCTCCTTACCTTCAACTGTGCCTTCTTGTTCTTACTTTGGAAGTGGAGGTAGTCGGCATTCCCAAATTGCCTGAAGTATTCTAAGGCAAACAGTCTCATGGGGACATACCTTGGCAGCCTATAAGGCTTCAACTGACAGCCATAAACTCTGATCACTGTGTGGTGTTGGTAAAAGTACCAATTACCAATGTTGTAGGTTTTGTTCAGATGGAAAATTCTCCTCATGTCATCAGTTAACCTTGGAGGAGGAACACCATACAATACTGTCATAGCTGGATAAATGAACGAGTCTATGAACTCACAGTAGGTGTATGGTGATACAGAGGTATGATGAAAAACAGAGGTCCAAAACACAACTGACCTTGGATTCCCCTGGGCATTAACTTGTTTCAGGGGAATGGGAAAGCTGGCTGGTTGATAAAATAAGAATAGATGGTAAATGTATGAAGAGTATCTAAACAATCTCTCCCTTGGCAGATTCATTAGCTGCTCATGGATCTTGTCTGCTATGTATGTGGCATAGTCATAATGTACAGCTGGAGGCTTTCCAGGAGAGAATATAGACAGCATTGCCATTATGATTTCATCCACATCCTCCATTCCCTTGAACCCTAGGACATAGCTGATCAAATATACTAGCATTCTGCCCAATTCATTCAAGTAATGATATCCAATAGGGGAAGTTCTGATGGCTTCAGAGCCTGACTATACAAACAGCTGGTTGATTTTGATGACTTGGTCATTTGACAACTTATTCCCCTTCTTTATCAAGTTCTGCATGTGGAGGGGGGTCAATGGTTTTGCTGTGTGGAAATGTAGCATCTCATTTATGCTTTCTGGGGTGATATGGAACAGAATTGAGCCTGTAGGGCTGAGGACAGCTCTTTGGCCTGGATCATAGCACTCCTGGCATCTGTAGATCAACTCTGGCATAGAATTTACCTGGGGGAGGTTGTAGATGGGCAAGTTTGAATCCCAAATCCCTAGGATATCAGCTCCACTAAGGTGCTGGGCCTTCAACTCATTTAGCATCTGAATATTGTATTTGGAGCCTAATGGAAACCAGTCTAACATTTGATAATCCATATCTCCCAGGGCTTTCCATTCCAACTCCCTATGAGGGGCATTGAGAGGTTTGATGTTCAATGCAATTGGTGTCTCCATGGTCTATTAAGCTTTTCGAACTGTAATTGAACTGTTTGAAGTGAGAAGACCAACCCAGGGATGATTTCTTACAATGAAAGTGAGTTTCAGGTAGCAGAGGGAGATTTGATCCAACAGCAATTGAAATACTGTTTGAATTAGGAATAGGACCACTGTCAGGTTTCACTCTGTCTCTTGTGGCAGGTTTTTAATGGACTAACCCACTGTCTCATGATTGCGCGAGCAGTTTACAGTTTTTTGATAGGAACTCGAGAATTAAGGCTCAGCTAGTGTTTTTCGACCTTGCAGTTGTAAATAGAGGTGTTGCAGAGGGAAATAGTCGGTGAAATTGTGAGTTTCAATGTTCCTTAAGCCTTCTGAGTAATTTACAGTCAATTTAGGCATATGGAGGATGAACGGCGAGAAATACCTGGCAAACAACGAGCAGTGGTCGTAAATGTGGGTGGAATTGGTGCTCTGGAGGTCTTCAGGTTGATTCCAGCGGGGTGGCGCAGTCTTGAACGTAAAACACCATGCAGAAGAAGCAATAGCAAATAAGCAGAAAGTATGAAAAAACGCGATTTTTGGCCATAATATGGATTTTTTGCAATTTGGCGCCTTTTCTGTGATGACGTCAGCATGACGTCATAGGGTGGGGTCAAGCTCGGATGACGTCAGCATGACGTCATCAGGTGAGGTGGCGGGCTACTGTTGGTCCATGTGGATGATGCTGTGGCAGGTGAGTTGGCCCAGAAGCGGACAAAAGTGTGATGCGGTGGCAGGCACGGTGATGTCGTGGGGATGGCGCTGGACCCGCAAACTGGGCGGTGAATGACCTAACGGTTACGGTTTAGCCCTAACAGTTATGGTTTCTCGGGGCGGTTTGGATACGGACCAGATCTTGTCAGAAGGCGCTCCGAGAGTCCTGAACGGGTGACGCGTGGCCGCGCCCTGACGTATCGCTACGTCATTTTCTCGGGCGCTAAACCTCTGTCGTGGGGGCCGCTCCAATATCAATAAGGACCGTCGGATCCCGTGGGTTTGATCCGACGGTTGACGGGATGATGACATGATAGGTGGATACGGACGCGGGCGCGGTATTATTTAATATTTATTTTCGGGATGCGCGCTTAGGCGGAAGACCATCGGGGTATGGTGCTTTGTAAGGTTTTTCAATATAATTTAAAAAATCAACTGCGCGCGCAGAAACTTTGGATAAGTGCCAAAAGGTGGGTTTTTTTTTTTGGGTTATTTTTGCAAATGAAGCGGGTATAGGTAAAACAAGGTCATTTATGAGGCTCTTTTGGCAAATGAAGTTTTCTAAGGGGCCAAATGACTTCAGAAGAGGGGAGGGGGTTGGACTTAGGTTCATCAAGATGACCAGGTGTCATTTGATCCCTGACACAGAACTTATTGGCTATAATACCAGGGGAGGGATATTTATACAAAATTTGGGGTTTATACACCATGGTGTTAATACTAGTAGGGGAAAGGTAATATAGGGGATTTACATAGTAAAGTTAGAGTTAATATGGGGGAAATGAGTGAAGGGAGAAAACACTAAGTTTGTTTGGGACTAACTTAGTTTAGGGAGTAGATCAAAATGAAAAGAATTTTTAGACAAGAAATGTGGCTTCTAAAAGATTAAGAACCACCATGAAACCATAATCTTCTTCCATGAATCTCAACTGATGGGGGAGTGTTACCAATGAAGTGGAAAGGGGAAGAAGGGAGGTTAGACATGCTTCCTGCTTGCTGCAACTTGATGAAGAAGAACACCTTCTCAATTGTTTTGACTTTGCTTTAGTAAACAAAGTTAACATACCTGCAATGGTAAGGATAACCTTTCTGCAACCCCAACTACTTACCCAGCTACTTTGCCTAGCATTTTTTGTTTCTTCTTGGAGGGTGCACTTGGACTTGCAGGCCCTTACTTGCCTTTTCTTTTCTTTGGCTTTTTCTTTTGTTTTTCTATCTACTTCTACCCTTATTTCTTCCAAGGTCCCAGATTAAGCAGTTGGGAGCCTTTTTTATCTACCTGAACTATTTGTCTGCCAAGATTAAACAGTTTGGACAGACTTCTTTCTCTATTCTACAACTGGAAATTTAAACCATGGAATGATCCAGATTAGACTGTTGGACCATCCATCAAAATTGGGACACATTAAGCTATTTACACACCTTGTACTCCTTTGGAAATATGGGATCTTTGCATAATCAAAGCAGAGCATATTTGGAACTTCTATAGCCATCATGAAATATGAAACCTATTGGTATAGGTAGCTAACAGTGGCTCCACATGGGGATGGTTTTTCATTTGAAAGACCAAGAACAGCAGGTCAGATTGCCTTGGCCCTTGACATGTTTTATCCAAAACTTGCCGTATGCTGCTTTGAAATGCCAAAATTGTGCTTTTCCTTCTTGGTTTATCTCTGATTCTATGTGCCTTCTGCTGATAGTCAATAATCTTCAAAAAACTGCATTTTTACAATCTAAACAGAAAATAATATATACATCTGCATATATACAAGGGAACCTCAGGCTGTACTCATGGGTAATAGTCAAAATAATGCTTCAGCATCCTGCCATTCACAGGACCTTCATCCAAGTCAGTTTCACTAAGACTTTTTAGGAAGTAAGTGTTGTTACCTTGCACTGCTTGGACAGCAAATGGTCCTCTCCATAAGGAATCAAATTTTCCATGTTTTCCTTTGTCTTCTCTCCTTGCATCCCACTTGAGGACTTTATCACCAACATTAAAATCTTCTGCTTTGGTTCTTCTGTCAAAGGCCTTCTTTAGTTTCTCTTGTAGAACTTGAACTCTGCTGAAAACTTGGTCTCTAGTCTGCTGCAGACATATGATTTGATTGATTCTTCTTTGCATATCATTTGGTTCAGCTTGGCTTTCTTGAAGAAGCTTCATAACAGGCACTCCTAAGGATGAGGGGAACTTGGCCTCTAATCCATAAACCAACTCATAAGGGCTGGTCCCAATTGATCTTTTGGTTGTTAGTCTATCTGCCCATAAGGCATTGACTAGTTTCTTATGCCAATTCTTTTTATTTTCTTCCAACACCTTCTTTATGATGTTCACCAGGCTTTTGTTTGATGATTCAGCAAGGCCATTTCCTTGGGGATAGTATGCAGTAGAATGGCCCAAAGTGATGTGAAATTTGTGGCAGAAATTTACCATTTTCTTGGATTTGAAAGCAGCAGCATTTTCTGTTATTATCTTATCAGGACAGCCAAATCTAGCCAGTATATTGTTCTCCAAAAACAGAATGATTATTGAATCATTTGCTTGTCTGCATGGGGCAGCTTCAATCCACTTAGTGAAGTAGTCTGTGGCTGTTAAGATCCATCTGTGTTGGCCTGAAGATGAGGGATGAATTTCCCCAATGAAGTCCAATCCCCATTGTTGAAAAGGTCTCTCTGTTGCAATAGGCCTTAAAGGAAGTGGCAGCAACTGTCTCTTTCCTTCAAACACTTGACATTTATGACATGAGGTGATGAATTTCTTGACATCAGAGAACATGGTGGGCCAGTAGTATCCAGCCCTTAGTATCTTGTCCACAGTGGACTTCCAGTACAAGTGTCCACCACAGTCACCTGCATGAAATTCTTTTATGATATTGTCAGCTTCATTTTCAATTAAACAGTGCAGCAATATACCTTCATGGTTTTTCCAAAGCAGATTGCCATCCATCACACAAAATCTTGATGTTTTCATTTTTAAGAACCTACACTTAGTTTTGGACAGTCCTGGGGGAGCACACAGGTTTTGTAACACATAACAGATATCAGAGTACCAAGGGGATTGTTCAAAGGCTACATTGATCTTTGGAGTCACCAGCTCTGTTCCACTGTCCAGCTGATTGATGTCTAAGGCTTGAAAATTTGTTTCTGTCATTAATTTGGCCAAACCTTGCCCTTTTATTAGTTTTGTAGGTTTTATCTCAATGTCAAATTCCAAAATGCTGGCAATCCATTTTCCTCTTCTGCCTTCTAAATTCTCTTGGGTGAGAATGTCTTTGACAATAGGACTTGGCACATATGCTTTAACATGGGAATAAAGGATATAAATCCTAAAGTCTTTAATTGCTTTGACTAAAGCATAAGCTTGCTTTTCCATGATTTGATATTTTAAAGGTGCATCTCTGAGAGCTTTGCTAAAGAAAGCAATTGGCTTCTCATTTCCTTGGTCATCTTTTTGTAATAGAACAGCAGCAATAGTGTGTTGGGAGGCAAAAGAGAAAATGATAAATTCTCTGTCAAACTGAGGATTGGTCAAGACTGGAGTTTGGGTAAGGGCCAATTTTATACCTTAAAAGGCTTGATTGGCTTCAACAGTCCACTTCACTTTTGAATCCTTTTTCAGCATGTTATTTAATAATCTGATTAGCTCTGCTAGGTTTGGGATAAACCTTCTCAAGAAATTGATTTTTCCCAAGAATCCTTGCAACTCTTTGACATTTCTTGGGTGGGGCATTTGTAGGATAGCTTGTATCCTATCTGGGTCAATTCTAATGCCATCTTTAGAAATGATATGGCCCAATAGCTTACCTTCTTCTAAACCAAACAGGGATTTCTTAGGATTCAAGGAGATTCCATATTTTCTGCATTTTAGGAAGATCTGTCTCAGATGTCTTATATGTTCTTGGTCTGACTTTGAGAAAGGTGTAAGGTCATCTAGGTAAATGACTAAAAATTCATGAATCTCCTTTGCAAAAGCAATATCCATTGCTCTTTGAAATGTTGCCCCTGCATTTTTCAATCCAAAAGGCATCTTTACATATTTGAAAGTTCCCCATGGGGTTGTAAATGCTGTTTTGTCCTGATCATCAGGGTGAACTAGGATTTGATTGAAGCCTGAAAATCCATCAAGTAGAGAAATTCTGGAAGCCCCCACTACTCTCTGCAAAATGTGATCCATCTTGGGTAAGGGGTAATTGTCTTTAAGGGATACTTGGTTCAGATTCCTCAAATCCACACACAGCCTAATTTCACCGGTCTTTTTTCTTGTAGGGACTAAGTTGGAGATCCACTCAGAGAATCTGATTGGTGCTATGATGCCTGCCTTAAACATTTTTTGTACCTCTTGTTCCATCGCTGGGAGGAGCATAGGATTTATTCTCCTCAGTTTTTGTTTAAAGGGCTTTTGATCAGGTTTGAGAGGGATAGTGTGATGGATTAAAGAGGTATCATAGGACTTTAGGTCCTCATAGCTCCATGCAAAAACATCCTGGAACTCTTTAAAGAGGTCAATGTATTTGGGCTTTTGATCAGGAGGTAAGGAAGCAGATAATTTAATTATCTTGGGTTTGTCAATTGTACCTATGTTACATTCTTCAATGGCTGCATTTAGGGGCTGCATTTTTGGTTTTCTGGGAATATCATTTGAATCAAAGATGTCCTCTAGTGGAGTTAGGCCTGTTGGTAGGAAATTGTCTTTCAGCTCTATGATTTCAGTTTCAGCATTGGCCACCTCTTCATAGTTGATTTGTTGAATTTGCTGAATGTTTTCCTTGTTGAAAATGGTTGGACTCAGCATTAGTTTTGCAGTTCTGGGTGATATTGGCTGAGTAGTCTGTTGAAACTGTATTTGTGATGGACTTGCTCCATCAAATATTTGTGATTGACTTGCTGTCTCAAGTATTTGTGATTGACTTGCTGTCTCAGAGTCAATATTTAGTCCTGCAAATTCTTGCTGCATAGTTAAAAAATGATTTATTTGCTTGTCATCCTCAAATACTTGCCAATCATTGATATTGTTTGGAATGGAAGGTCTGTGTTTTACTTCAGCTGTAAAACAATGGTGGGGCTCAAAGGGCAACTTGCAGGTACTTGCAAAGGTGGCTAAACTATGAGCATGTAGATTGTGGAATCTAGGAATTTTGGTTATTTGAAATTCAGAGAAAAAGTTTAGTACTTCAACAACAACAGACCTATAAGTCCTTAGTATTTTGTCATTGGTGACAAAGTTTCCTTTCACTTGTTGAATAACTAAATCTGAATCACCCATAATTGAAACCCTGGCAGCTTTTAAGAACTTTACTAACTTGAGGCCTAGTAAAAGAGCTTCATATTCTGCCATGTTATTAGTACATCTGAAATTCAATCTATAGGCTCTGCCTTCTGCATATCTATTTTCTTTATTGTGTACCCAAACTCCAGCTCCTGCTCCTAATTTGTTAACTGAACCATCAAATTCAAGGAACCATAGAATATCCTGGTGGAAAGGAGATTTGATGATATGTTCATGGGCTCGTAATGTGAGTAGCAATTGTGGTTTTTTCTCTAGCTTGTCTTCTAGGACAGTCTCATCATTTGATTGGATGTTCTGGACAACTAGGGCAGCAGCAACATCTAGTGTTTGATTGGCTGTTGTTTCATGGGTGGTGAAACTTTCCCTTGAGTCTTTCTCTTGTATGAATATCTTGGTTTCATCCTCATCTTTTGAGGGCATTGTGGTGTCATTGAAGAGAATGTATGAGTCTATGTCTGAATGGACAGCATATATAGGAAAGTTTTGAGGCTTTTCTTCACTGCTGACCATGTATTTCATAAGTGTTTCTCTGTACAGTCTTTTTGGTTGCCCAAAAACAGAGATGGTGGCATATGACATGTCTAATTGTAGGGAACCTTGGAGTTTGGCCCCCCATGATCTTGATAACAGCATCCCATACTTGGGTGGGATATCAGCAACCACCACATCCATTAGGATTGTCTTGTTTGGGTATTGAACCAGAGACACACATAAGTCTTTTATGAGACCTAAACACTTGACTTGGCTGGAGTCAAAGGAAAACAGATCCTTATATGGTCTTGTTATGTCTAAATTTAATCTCTCCATGACTGCTTTTGGCATGAGATTGTGAGAGGCACCTGAGTCAAACATTGCATTATGTAATATTTTATCACGAATATGTAAACTGACATAGAAAGGCAGTACCCCTGTGACTACTATTTTTCCATCCACTTCTGGGCCAAACAACAATTCTGGAGTGTCATCCAGCACGTTGACATCATCTTTGTTGCTAGTGAGTTGAAGGGACCTTTTGATCTGTAGCTTATAGATGTCATGCTTGGCTAGTTCCACGAGAGGAATAGCTATCTTTATTTTGCCAATTTCAGTTTCTAGATCAAAGGATTTTTCAGATTGGGTCCTGGGGTTATAGGTGACAGTCCTCTCCTTATTCATTAAATCTTCTTCTTGATTTTTATCTTGATTTTGGGACTTATCCTTTTTACTCATCTCTTGAGGAGAAATAGTTGAATAAGGATGAGAAGGGGGAGTGACCATAGGGTGTTGTTTTAAGGACAGTGGTTCAGTGATCTCTTCAACAATCACTTCTTGTGTATGTGAATTTATTTTGTCATTAGGTTCTGTGCTTGTGACTCCTTCAGGCTGCCGATTATCCTTTTTCCTTTCAAGCTGGTTAACATTCACAGTTCTGCTCCTCAGCTTGTATTGTTTATGGACTTCATAAACAGCAGTGTCATAGCCTTGTTTAAAGTCAAAGGATTCACCTGATTTAGTTTGGAATAGTTTGATTTCATCATCCTCATGATCTTCTTGTGTTAAGAAAACTTGACTTTCACCATCTAGACCCATTAAATTAATCTCAGGATCTTCATTGGGCTCTGCTGATGTGGAAGTTTCTGCATAATTTTCTTGGAAAGGGGGTCTTATGTCCTGGTCAGCACTGGTCTTACCAACATTTAGGTTTTGAGTTCTCCTAAAATTTGGATTCCTAGGAGGGTTGTTTTGTGGTGCTTCCCATGATGATTTTCTTTCAACCGATTCCACTCTATCCCCTAATCTTTTCATACCATTAAGTATTGCATCAAGTTTTTGGTCAAAGGCTGTAGGTTCTTCTTTGTATATGTTTCTCTTTTCCAACCTTGCCCTGTTTCTTTTGGCAATCAGGTTTGCCTCCACTGTGACAGCGGCCTTTTGAGCGTCTTCAAGCGTTTCAGGTTCTCTTTCCTTCAACTGATAGGCCATGTCAGAATCAAATCCATCAGGGAACTTGTACAAGGCCAAATCAGGAGGAGGTCTTAGGTTTTGTGGTATTGCATTGTACACATTGTTGAATCTAGCACAATACTCCAGAATGGTCTCTTGAGGACCTCTCTTGATTGTTTCATATTCACCAAGTATGTGCAGGGGATCTTTCTTCTTCTCCCATCTGGTAGTAAAGGCCTGATAAAGCTCATCAGGGGTTGTGATAGTATTTGCAGCGATCGACCTGAACCAGGTTCTAACATCACCTGTCAGGCTTTGGACAAAGATTCTCATCCTCACACTGTCATCATCTATTTCATAGTTTTCAAAGTGATCTTGCATCCTCTTAGCATGTTGAATAGCGGAGTAAGGGCCAGTGGAGTCAAAATATGAGATTTTGGATTGGTAATCCTGGGGTAGAGCTGCAGGATTAGCAGGTAGCTGCAAGGGTGCATATCTATTAGCCATAATTACAGGGTTTAAAGGATTAACAGGGGCAGCTGGGATAATAGGAATGATGGGTACCACAGGGATAACAGGTAAAGCGGTACCAAGAGTATTGGTCAAGGGAATATATTCAGTGGATGATGATGTGAGAGGAGGACTGTGAGAAGTGGATGGTGAACTAGGGGAAGTAGGGGTAGACCGGAAAAGAACTTTTATTGGAGTAGAAATGGGATTTGGATGAACTGTATGAGGGGTCAAATCAGCAGGCTGCTCCTGCCTTTGCTGCCTCCTAATGTTTCTTGGGATGGTATTTGGATTATCAACAATGATGGGTGGATTGGGGTCAGGATTTGCCCTAGTATACCGTGGATTTTTCTTAGGAGCCAGCTTCTAATTGTTTTTTAGGATTTTGTAGGAAATTTTATTATCTGAAAGGACTGGATGAAGATTTTGGAATGGCTATGTATATTTCAAAGCTAAGATGAAGATTCCCTAAATAAGCTCTTCCCTAAAGCTGTCACTGTGATGCAGAAACAGTTTTAAGGCCTCTTGACTGATTTCAGGCTTGATGGTAGCTATGGAAGATAAATAGAAATTAAAAAATCCTAAAAAGTCCCCAGTGGAGTCGCCAATTATGTTAACACCCAGGTTGTTCCCTATGACTCCCAAGGGAATACGGCCGGGGTAACCACTAACCAATATTTGGATCACAGTTTCTAGCCAAACTGTAATCAGAGAGGGCTCTCTCTTTATGATTTGTCTCTGTTATGATGGTGTTTTAGGCTAGCTATTTTGCTCAGGTTTTGGTTTATATTTTGGTTGAAGGATTTCTTTCAGGTCTTATGATATAGTGTTTAGAGAGTAAAATACCATTGGGCAATGGAGTCTGGAATTGTGAAATGATTTGATATGCAGGATTGGTGGTGTTCAAACTGCAGGGCCTATTGTGTATCTTAGACAAACAAATTTAGCTTAAATGGTGATATATGTCAGCCAACAGAAAGCAATTAAGAATTTTCTATTAAGCTGGTGAGGTGAAAGTGAACACGCTGCACAGGAGCAAAACTTGAATTCCTGTGACAAAGGCCACTGTGAAAGGTGTATTCTGAAAGTGCAGCAATTAAGAATTACACTTATCTAGATTGCATCTGAAGAAAACATTGATTAACAACACAGATTGAACTCAGGGTATTCATTGAATAAATCCTGAACGTTATTCATTTTCCTTGTTGCTAAATATTTAGAGTTAGATAACGTATGGATTTTAACAAACAAAATACATAACAGAGAGAGTTACAGAGACTTATTGTATGATGAAATACACAGGAATCCAGCAGTTTCCAACAGACACCAGGACGCATTCAACACCTCAGAAATCTGAGAAATTCCATCACTTTCATTATTAACTTCTGAAAGGATTACAGCATAAGAACTTCTTCAGGAGAAATCAACAACAACCCTTGCAAGCTCATGCGAAGGGGACTTTATAGGAATGTTTATACAAAATATCTCAGGCATTGAGTCATCTGAGAGAGAAAATATCTTCATAGATTCGTACAGAAAGTAGAAAAGAAGTTATTGCAACTTTGAATGCAGCATAAATGCTCTTTATGTCTGTCAGAGGATAATTTGACCTTTGGAGGTCATTGAGTCGGTTGAGCCGCTTTGCTTTAATGCTGACTAACGCGTCTTTATTTCTTGCTGCGCTGTATTTTCTCGGCCCTGCCACCTGTAGTTTTCTATTTCTGCTTTGTTGGTCGATACATCCGCTGAGTTGGCTCAGCTTTAATCCACAATGCATGCTGATTTTGTTAAACTGTGCTCTGCATGACAACTGATATATTTTTTAAGAAACAAAAATTGGTGAGTGGCTCCCTGTTTACAAAATCTTCTGTATTGCATCTGTCCACCAGTCTTGTGTAGGGAGTTGATGCCTGAGAATTGCATCCATAGTCTCCTCTGCCTCTGTATATTTGAAAAAATTGGGAGCCACCTCAAACAGGTGATTGATCTCATGCATTATAAAAAATAGATGTTCTACCTTGTTGTAGATAGTCTGTCCTGTAGCTGGCCCTGTTTCTTCTGAGTTGCTGGGCTTCTCATTGATTTTGTTTGTGGCGAAGGCATTCACTCTTTTGGCATACTGCTCGTGAATGAGCAATCTCCCTGCGTTGTTCAGTAAGCTAGGGAGTCCTCTGTTTTGCAGCACCAGGAATTTATCCATGAACCTCTTCACCTCAGTCTGCATATCCTGGGTTCTTCTTTCCAATGTCTGCACTAAGTTTCTCAGTGTGAGAACCCTTTTGACCATTTGGATAGTCTCAGTTCTATTTGTAATTCCCATGGTAGCTAACTGAGAACTTGTTTTATGGTTAAGTACATTGATCATTCTGGTGGCCACTTCAGGCATATTGCTTAATAAAGCTCTTGATCTGTGAACCTCCTTCTGTGCCTTTGGAATGAGCTCTAATTGCTCATGGATTGTCTCAATATATGGCCATTGCTCATTGATAGATTGACCAATGTTAGCCCACAGCACTATTTTAAGCTCAGCCACCACCTTATCCAACTTGAGCTCATTCTCTAGCTCTTTGATCTTGTCTTTAAGGGCTTTGATTTCCCTGCCCTTTTCTGCCACTTCTCTCTTTGATTTATCATGCCTGTCATTGACTTTGGCTAACTTTTCCCTGGTCTCATTTAACTCTGTCATTTGAGCTTCCAGGATTTGGATTTCATTCTTCAGCTTTTGCATATCCAGGCTTTGGGCCTGCTCTGTAGTTGTTGGCACTGCTGAAGTAGATGTTGTTGTCTGTTCAGTCTGTTGAGGAGGAGGAGCAGTAATAGGGGCAGTTTCCTCAAGATTTATGATCTGAGGAGGAGGCTGGGAAGTTTGCCCTTCTTCTCTTTGTTTTAAGGCTGCCTGTAGTGCTGTTTTTTCAGCCTCCGATTCTCCCAGCTTCTCTTGAGTTTGGATCAGCTGCTTGTATAGAGACATCAACAAAGCAGTTACCTCTTGATCATGTCTTTGATGGGCAACATCATCTGTTTGAGGGTGAATTGTGGCTGGAAGTTTAATCTTTCTCCTCAAAGCTGCCATGTCTGCATCCCTCAGCTTTAGTATCTCTTGTATGCCCTTGATATCTTTGGGATCATGCCCAATCTCTATGATGATATCCTCTAAGGACCTTATTCTGTTGTCCTTTGCCTGGGATGATTCTCTCTCCAACTCTAGTTGAGAGGCTGTATTATTAAGGCTATTCTGTAGCCTGTAGTTATCCAATGTTTGGTCTGCTAAGGAAGCATAGACCATCTCACCTGTTTGCTTGTGCAGTTCTATCTTATCCATTGGGTGGATATCTTTGGCAAGGATTTCCAGGTTAGTCCTTAAGTAGTCAGAGGCAGATTGGGGCTGCACTGCTGTTGGCTTAAAATGACTCATGATCATTTTGCCTTCCTGCACATCAAAGGCAGACATGAGTCTTTGTTGATTGGTGGGAGCCATGTTTAACAGATGGTTATACAGTTGTATTTTGATGGGCTCATTTCTCCTCTTAATGTCTATAAATTGCTGCTTGATGCTCTTTTCTCCTTCCCTTTGCTGGCTGGAGGAGCTGACCTCTCCTCCCATAATTCTGTCCTGTTCCTGCTGGCAGGAACTGGCTGAAGCTTCTCTGCTGGGTGGGCCCATACCAAAAGATTTTCCCATTGGCATCTCTTCTTCTGAGAAGGGATTGACTCTCTGTCTTTTCTCCCCATGAGTTGCTGATGTTGTCAGGGGAGTCTCTCTGTCCCTTTTTCTGAAAATAAATGTATCCTCCTTTTGAGGAGTTTGGAGGATTGTTGCATCAGGTGAAACTTCTTGCCTTGGAGGCATATTTTGTTCAGTGGTCTTGGGGTTTTCCACTGTTTCTTTTTGCTGGGCAGGCTGTTCCTGCCTTTGTTCTTTCTGTTGTTGATGTTCTTCTTGCTGCTGTTCCATCTCTTCTTGTTGTTGCAGCAATGTTTCCACTTGTTCTTCTGTCAAAGGAGGTGGCTGTTCCACCTGCTTTTCTTTGCCTTTGCTGGTTGTCTGTGCAGTATTCCCGGCAGCTTGCTGATGTGTTGTTGATGATGAAGTAGCTGCTCCGAGTTGCCTTTTATATGAGGGTGGAACCTGTGCACAAGTTTCCAAGTCAGCTTCCTTTTGAACATTTCTAGCCTCTCTTTCTAGCAGCTCTTTATCAGTAAATTCCTCTTCTAGGGTACCCTCTTCCCAGCTCAATGTATTGGCGTATTTCTCAATCTCAGGCTGCCTCACATGTGAATAGGTGCCCAATTTGTATCTTATCCTCCTGAGGGAAACAAAATGATTGGGGTCATATGGTACCCACTCAAAACTAGTTTGCAGCTTGAGTCCCTCTAGGATCTCATCCGCCTCTTTCCATCCTTCCTCTCTTTTGTTATATAGGAAAGGGCCCAGCTGGCTCCTTACCTTCAACTGTGCCTTCTTGTTCTTACTTTGGAAGTGGAGGTAGTCGGCATTCCCAAATTGCCTGAAGTATTCTAAGGCAAACATTCTCATGGGGACATACCTTGGCAGCCTATAAGGCTTCAACTGACAGCCATAAACTCTGATCACTGTGTGGTGTTGGTAAAAGTACCAATTACCAATGCTGTAGGTTTTGTTCAGATGGAGAATTCTCCTCATGTCATCAGTTAACCTTGGAGGAGGAACACCATACAATACTGTCATAGCTGGATAAATGAACGAGTCTATGAACTCACAGTAGGTGTATGGTGATACAGAGGTATGATGAAAAACAGAGGTCCAAAACACAACTGACCTTGGATTCCCCTGGGCATTAACTTGTTTCAGGGGAATGGGAAAGCTGGCTGGTTGATAAAATAAGAATAGATGGTAAATGTATGAAGAGTATCTAAACAATCTCTCCCTTGGCAGATTCATTAGCTGCTCATGGATCTTGTCTGCTATGTATGTGGCATAGTCATAATGTACAGCTGGAGGCTTTCCAGGAGAGAATATAGACAGCATTGCCATTATGATTTCATCCACATCCTCCATTCCCTTGAACCCTAGGACATAGCTGATCAAATATACTAGCATTCTGCCCAATTCATTCAAGTAATGATATCCAATAGGGGAAGTTCTGATGGCTTCAGAGCCTGACTGTACAAACAGCTGGTTGATTTTGATGACTTGGTCATTTGACAACTTATTCCCCTTCTTTATCAAGTTCTGCATGTGGAGGGGGGTCAATGGTTTTGCTGTGTGGAAATGCAGCATCTCATTTATGCTTTCTGGGGTGATATGGAACAGAATTGAGCCTGTAGGGCTGAGGACAGCTCTTTGGCCTGGATCATAGCACTCCTGGCATCTGTAGATCAACTCTGGCATAAAATTTACCTGGGGGAGGTGGTAGATGGGCAAGTTTGAATCCAAAATCCCTAGGATATCAGCTCCACTAAGGTGCTGGGCCTTCAACTCATTTAGCATCTGAATATTGTATTTGGAGCCTAATGGAAACCAGTCTAACATTTGATAATCCATATCTCCCAGGGCTTTCCATTCCAACTCCCTATGAGGGGCATTGAGAGGTTTGATGTTCAATGCAATTGGTGTCTCCATGGTCTATTAAGCTTTTCGAACTGTAATTGAACTGTTTGAAGTGAGCAGACCAACCCAGGGATGATTTCTTACAATGAAAGTGAGTTTCAGGTAGCAGAGGGAGATTTGATCCAACAGCAATTGAAATATTGTTTGAATTAGGAATAGGACCACTGTCAGGTTTCACTCTGTCTCTTGTGGCAGGTTTTTAATGGACTAACCCACTGTCTCACGATTGCGCGAGCAGTTTACAGTTTTTTGATAGGAACTCGGGAATTAAGGCTCAGCTAGTGTTTTTCGACCTTACAGTTGTAAATAGAGGTGTTGCAGAGGGAAATAGCCGGTGAAATTGTGAGTTTCAGTGTTCCTTAAGCCTTCTGAGTAATTTACAGTCAATTTAGGCATATGGAGGATGAACGGCGAGAAATACCTGGCAAACAGCGAGCAGTGGTCGTAAATGTGGGTGGAATTGGTGCTCTGGAGGTCTTCAGGTTGATTCCAGCGGGGTGGCACAGTCTTGAACGTAAAACACCATGTAGAAGAAGCAATAGCAAATAAGCAGAAAGTATGAAAAAACGCGATTTTTGGCCATAATATGGATTTTTTGCAATTTGGCACCTTTTCTGTGATGACGTCAGCATGACGTCATCAGGTGAGGTGGCGGGCTACTGTTGGTCCATGTGGATGATGCTGTGGCAGGTGAGTTGGCCCAGAAGCGGACAAAAGTGTGATGCGGTGGCAGGCACGGTGATGTGGTGGGGATGGCGCTGGACCCGCAAACCGGGCGGTGAATGACCTAACGGTTATGGTTTAGCCCTAACAGTTATGGTTTCTCGGGGCGGTTTGGATACGGACCAGATCTTGTCAGAAGGCGCTCCGAGAGTCCTGAACGGGTGACGCGTGGCCGCGCCCTGACGTATCGCTACGTCATTTTCTCGGGCGCTAAACCTCTGTCGTGGGGGCCGCTCCGATATCAATAAGGACCGTCGGATCCCGTGGGTTTGATCCGACGGTTGACGGGATGATGACATGATAGGTGGATACGGACGCGGGCGCGGTATTATTTAATATTTATTTTCGGGATGCGCGCTTAGGCGGAAGACCATCGGGGTATGGTGCTTTGTAAGGTTTTTCAATATAATTTAAAAAATCAACTGCGCGCGCAGAAACTTTGGATAAGTGCCAAAAGGTGGGTTTTTTTTTTTGGGGTTATTTTTGCAAATGAAGCGGGTATAGGTAAAACAAGGTCATTTATGAGGCTCTTTTGGCAAATGAAGTTTTCTAAGGGACCAAATGACTTTAGAAGAGGGGAGGGGGTTGGACTTAGGTTCATCAAGATGACCAGGTGTCATTTGATCCCTGACACAGAACTTATTGGCTATAATACCATGGGAGGGATATTTATACAAAATTTGGGGTTTATACACCATGGTGTTAATACTAGTAGGGGAAAGGTAATATAGGGGATTTACATAGTAAAGTTAGAGTTAATATGGGGGAAATGAGTGAAGGGAGAAAACACTAAGTTTGTTTGAGACTAACTTAGTTTAGGGAGTAGATCAAAATGAAAAGAATTTTTAGACAAGAAATGTGGCTTCTAAAAGATTAAGAACCACCATGAAACCATAATCTTCTTCCATGAATCTCAGCTGATGGGGGAGTGTTAGCAATGAAGTGGAAAGGGGAAGAAGGGAGGTTAGACATGCTTCCTACTTGCTGCAACTTGATGAAGAAGAACACCTTCTCAATTGTTTTGACTTTGCTTTAGTAAACAAAGTTAACATACCTGCAATGGTAAGGATAACCTTTCTGCAACCCCAACTACTTACCCAGCTACTTTGCCTAGCATTTTTTGTTTCTTCTTGGAGGGTGCACTTGGACTTGCAGGCCCTTACTTGCCTTTTCTTTTCTTTGGCTTTTTCTTTTTTTTTTCTATCTACTTCTACCCTTATTTCTTCCAAGGTCCCAGATTAAGCAGTTGGGAGCCTTTTTTCTCTACCTGAACTATTTGTCTGCCAAGATTAAACAGTTTGGACAGACTTCTTTCTCTATTCTACAACTGGAAATTTAAACCATGGAATGATCCAGATTAGACTGTTGGACCATCCATCAAAATTGGGACACATTAAGCTATTTACACACCTTGTACTCCTTTGGAAATATGGGATCTTTGCATAATCAAAGCAGAGCATATTTGGAACTTCTATAGCCATCATGAAATATGAAACCTATTGGTATAGGTAGCTAACACATGCATAAGAAAACAACTACATATATCATTAGAGTAACCAAGATAGATGAAATACAATAACAACATATGAATGAAACATGTTGGCTTTACTATATTAAGAGTGAAAGATCAAATCATACAATGCAACCATGACCAACCACTAGTCTCGACTGTGGAATGTTACAGTCACTATCGCCTGCTCCTCCAAAGAGATATACCAAATTTGCACTGTGGAGAAGCCAAGGCTCATTACAATACACTCCAAGATTTCTCTAAGATACAAATTTAGGAAGCTTGGCTCCCAAAAGCCCTTACAATGAGTTATGAGGCTTTATAAATAGAAAAGGGCAGGGTGACCATTGACATTCCCCTTTGTGACTCTTAACCTACCCTCATGTCTCTTCAACTACTACATGACTATTACATTTGACCATCGACACTTGGTCTTTCAATTTTACAAAATGTTACATTACAATCTGCACATGTACCCATTGTAGAGCTATAAAAAGGGTCTCTTTCACCTCTAATTACCTCACATTAATATGTCAATCTGGGAGCATTTGGTTATTTCAAAGAGTGACTCAATCTGAGGCTATTTGTCAAAGTAATGCTAGTAGTACAGCGTTCTACGAAAATACAAGAGTAAACTGATGCTTGTCTATGACTAAGTTACTTCAAATGACTAAAGCACATGCTCTTAAAGCTAGGAAAATTTATCAGTCAAGGGTTCGACAGCAATAGCCCATCCCTTTGGAAACTGATGGAAAGGAAATTAGAGCATGGACAACGGGTCTGGGAGTGAGGCAGTAAATGCCGAGGCTCACTACAGCCACAGATCTTCTCTCACACCAAATGCGAGTAAATGAAACAGCAGATAAAAATGGAACAGAAAATAGGAAATTGAAAACAAATCTAGAATGGAACAACAATGCTTAAAATGGAACAACAATTCTGAAATGGAACAATAATCATATAACTAAACCTCGCAAGAAATAATCAAACTTTATCCTATCAACTCAAATGCACTCATTGTAATCAAAACTCCAATATTTCATTCTCCAAGCAAATCACACAACCAACTAATGGAACAACATTAATTACTAATTATGGAACAGCATTTGGAAATCATACGCATACAACACCCTTGAAAAGTAATCTGATTTATCAACAGGAATTACAACTGTGTTTCAAAATGGAATAGCATGAATCCTGAATCATAAAGAACACATCTTTCGGATAATTTCCTTAATACAAATACACAGCATAAAAGCTCCATAACAAAATGATAAAAATGTTCAATTAAGTCTAATAATATTGAATCAACTCTGAAAGTATTGATGATATAATGCAGAGTCAATATAAATAACCTTAATAAACAAATCTTAACAAAGCATATGGTGTAACTTATAAAGCATATCAGATTACCAACTAATGACGATAAGCAAACCACGCAGAAATCAAATCGTAGTGATACAGAAGCAAGTGTCCTTCGGGGCTGGGCCCTTAGCCTCAAGGGTACACCACTTTAAGTTAATCCAGATGCAAAGATAAGATAATCACCAAGTTTATATTAATGCATGAAACAGAAAGTACAATGAGCCAAGTTCAACAAGACTCGATGATCAAAGTTCAATCTTTAAAAAAAGGTTACATAAAAGCATAATCCCCAAAGCTAACAGTGTCGTCCCTTTATATAAGGGTGACGGCGGAGATGTCTAAGTAACAAGATAAATAAAGTAGTGGTCCCTCGGGATCGAAGATCCTGAGGGATTCGCCAAACTATTAACCCTTAATCACTTCTTTTCTCCTCCGCCGAGCTGGTGCCTTCTCCTCCTTTTCCGGACCGGTTTGCTTCAACCTACTTAGCCTCGTTTGCACTCGGTCCTTCATCAAAGGGAAAACAGTTACCCTATTCTTGTCTTCTTCTTTGGAACAACAGCTCCTCGTTTTTACCCTTTCCTGCACAGGAGAATGACAAATATCAGCGGTTAAGTCTTGCATACTAATTCAACATATTTTATCATAATTCTCTATTGTTTTCCACATTCAGGATGTAAAATATTCACAAGTCCCATTGAAAAGCCATTGAAATGATCATTAAAAACATACCTTTTTAGTACTCCACACATCCCCCTGCTTACCTTGTTTCATGCCCTCATGAAAACGTTGTAGTTGACATGTAAAGCAGTGAGAGAATAGGCTAGAGAAGGACTCTCATGCGGAGGCCTACAGCCATGGTGAGTGACTAGGTAGTCAAAGAACTGGCCTGTTTGACCCTCAGGCATCTCATATAGGGCTTGATATCTGGGTGCAGGGTGTCAGATAATTGGACTGTGGAATCTATATCCTAACCAAGATGGCCCTACCCTCAAAATTCTTTCGCCATAGAGGTTCAAACGGTTGGAAGCTAATTGAAAATTCTCATACTTAAATTGCTCCCTGAGCTGGATGTTTGGATTAGAGATTCGGTACCAGAAGTTGGTTGCATCAATAGCGAGGTCTTTGATAGAAATAAAATATTCTAAACTTTGTCGAATGAGTGCCTCGTGCATGGGTCCTAACGTTTCGATGACACCCGGAGTTCTCATAAGGTTTCTATGTGCTTTCCATAACCGTACTGGGTCCCTAGGCTCAGCCCTTACCCACAAGTCTAGGCCATTTTCCTGCCTCTGGAAAGTGTTATAGGCTTTGAGCCATTTGATCTGATTAACCCCGAATGAGATGAATGCTTGCAATTGAATGTCCCCAACAAAAGGGCCAGGGTTCAACTCAGTCTCCTGATCTAGCACGAGGTTATGCAAATAAAATTCATACAACAATCTCTGGACCTTCACCCCATAATGTTTACAACAATCTATAAAGTCATTGACAGTGTTAATTTGTATCGGGGCGCCTGCTTTAACAACTTTTATTTTTAATTGTAAGTACCATTCCAATAAAAACAGAGCATAGTTTTTGGCAGGGGCCCTACATGCTAAAACGTCATTGTATAAAGAACACAAGGTATCCATCTGTTTGATAACAGTATCTAGCCTACGGGTTACCTTTGCAACTTTCTCTTGTTCCTTTCGCCACCCTTCAAAGGCCTGGCTTTTGGATTGGTTGACATTCCTTAGTTGCTGTTGTAGTCCTTCATACTTCTCGCGAGGGACTGTTTGCTCTCTAAGCCTTTCCATTTCTTGCTGAGCCTGTTTCAATCCCTTGTGCAAGGTCCTCGTCTTTGGATCTCTTTTCCATGCATCAGTGGAGGCCGGGAATTTTACCTGAACTTTCTTATTGCGTTGTTTCGAGTTCAGAACCCTTATCACCCCTGAGGGTGGTGCCTCTGTTTGAATTTCCTTGTTGTCCCTTTCTTTTTTAACACGAATACCAGCTTACAGTTGTTCCTTTTCAAATGGAACAGCAGTCTATCCCTCAACGTCATTTGGAACAACATCTGGACCTTCAGCTTCATTTGGAACAGCAGCTAGACCTTCAGCTTCATTTGGAACAGCAGTTGGATCTTCAACAGGGTTTTGATCAGCAGGGCGATTTTTGGTCCTCCGCCTTTTTATCCTGCGGATTCTTACTGCAGTGGTCATCTTTTTCTTCTTGGCGGTCTTCCTTATCCTCTGCCTAGCTTTCAGGATCCTGATCTGCTGGTGGAGCTGGGCTATTATGCTCAATAACCTCCGCTGTTCCTTTCGTAATTCTCTAATTTCCAATGTTTTATTAGAAGGAACAGCAGGCTTTCTGCTGCGTTCTGGGCCGTGACTAGTCCCTAGATCTTTCTCCTGGGGTGCTTCTTCACTGTTTTGTGCTGGTTGTTCTGGGGTAGGAACCCTAACTGGTTCCGTGGCTTCATTTTCTATCCCTACTTCCTCTGGAATTTCCTCTGGTGCCGTGGGAACAGATTGTTCCCGTTCAGTGTCTCCTATCTCCTTTTCATCATGAACAGGCAGATTTCCTTCTTCTGCCTCTTCTGCATGTGGTTTTTCGGGTGTATCTTCTTCCTGGGGTTTGTCGCGGAGGTATGATGGAGTGGAAGGTTGGCCATACTCACCCATATTGGCCAAGATTGCGGCCAATTCATCTTCTCCCACTGGGTCCTGTGGTGGGCTACCTACCTACTGTCCCATTTCCTCCTCCTGCCTGGATTGTCCAGCTTCTGCCTCAGAATGCTCAGCTTCCATTTCAGGATGCTCAGCTTCTGTTTCAGGAGGCTCAGCTTCTGTTTCAGGAGGCTCAGCTTCTGTCTCAGGAGGCTCAGCTTCTATTTCTGAATGCTCAGCTGCTTCTTCATTTTCCTCTTCGGATTGCTCAGTTTCCTTGGCCTCTCCTTCCTTTTCTCCTTCAACTTGTTCTTCTTCTACTTCTGGTCGTGATGGTTGCTCGTCCTCAATTACCACTGGCTGGCTGGTGCTTTCCTGGAGTTTTTCCAGCCTTCCTCTTATCCGGGCTAACTGGACTGATTTTCTGCGTTTCTCTGGCTGTTCCAGTGTATCAGTGTCATGCTTACGCTTTGCTGATTCCTAGCGTGTTTCTGGTCATTCGGATGTGCTCGCAATATGTTTTTGTTTTCCTAATTCTCTACGTTTTTCCAGACGTTCTGGTGTGCTTGTAGTATGTTTACGTTTTGGGGAAGGTGTTGTCGCTCTCCCCTTAATTATTGCAATTAATTCTTCCCAGTTGCTTTGCTGTTGGGTGAGGCTATGACTAGTTATTAGTCGGATTAATCCATGGTGGCTGACAACTGACTCTACATGCTGTGCCTTTTTCAGGCTTCGTGCGACGTCATGAAGTAAAGAATTCAAAAGTGCAGGAAGATTTACAGAGCATTTCTGCTTTAGAACAGCTAAGAGTTTAAGATGTCGTGGCCTTACCACATCTTTTCTCCCCTCGCAGGTGATGTAGCTTTGCACTGTTCTTGCTAATTCTGCCCAGGGTTCTCCTAGCGTTGCCGATAGAACTCCCTTCCCCTTAATCGTCAAGCTCTAGCCTTCATCCTGGAAAATTTCCATGATCTTCTGTAGTCTTTCCTTCTTTAGTGTCCATACAGGTCCGGTGGCTGGTAGTCCCGAGACTTCTGCGATTATATTGTCGATGACCTATATCCGTTTCCCCCTCACTGTGGAGTGATCCTCCTGCAGGTTCTGCAGAAATTCCATCGCCACTGTTTCATTGGGCTCCTACAGGCGACTGAGATAAGTCAGCCATCCTGCTCTTCCCAGGATCTCCCGAGCAGCAGCGGAGACTGTCAACTCCTGTGTTTCGCTTCGAATTGCCCTGCCTCCCATGGTTTCACTGTAGATTCTCAATGGAACAGCAGTTGCTTGTGCTGTTTGAAACACAGAGAGGGTAGTAATCGTCGAATTTAGAAAAAAAAGCACAGAGTATGCAACAGAAATGACTTATGAACAACAACTTGTGTAGAAAAAAATAGAAATATCATGTCGTTAAACCGTGCCATTTCCTGGTACACTATCTTTCCCGAATAGTGAGCTGACACATAACCCGGGGAATAATGAGGTTAACCTCCCCCCCTCAATGCGATAGGCTTCCCCAGCCGTCAAAGAAAGGAGCGACACTTGATCTGTAACCAAGTCATAAAGGAACAGCGTATGAAAATATGCCATGTTTAGAAAAACAACGGATTACCGAAATCGAGGCGGAAAGTTGGATCGCGTATTACGTAAGAGGCTGCTGCGATATGATGCGAGGCCGGGGGATAGGACGTCTGTCGTACTTGCCAAATCTCAAGTGGTCATTGTCACCTCCTTTGCCATGATTGGTGTAATAAATGTTCAAGCAATATATAAGTCGGGAAATAATGTATGATTAGTGCCTAGGATATAAGAAACAAAAGAGTATTAGTATCCTACCTATTGGTGTAATCATTGTAACTTTGATACCATTAACAAAGCTCTGCTGCCGACAAGTGTCCATAACCTTGGCAGAGTTGTTTATTTCACCCCTGGAACCATGATCCTTTATGTGCATATTAAGGAATGTAATGTCAAAGTGTAGGCCATTATGATAGCTTGGTAACCAGTTAGCCATAAATCCATTCACGAGGAGGGGGCGAAGAGTAGGTATGTCGGCTCGTGATGAGACCTCCTGTTCCAAGGTTTGTTTATTTGATATACCTTTTGGACCATATCCCTGGTGTGGTGGCCATAGTGGGAATGCCACTTAACTTCCATCCTCCTGATCATGGTAGGCTGGCTTTTGATGAGACCCCCTATCCTGCATTTGACAATTTATAATTCATTTGCTTTTTTTACTTTCTTTTTTCATAAAGCACTTTTCCTTATATACCCACAAAGGGTGGTTCAACACTCCTTAAGAGTAGGAATGGTGGAAGAAGTCTTATCATCTCAATAAGAGGATAAAAACCCTTTGCTCTTATTCCTAAACAAAAATCAAAGGGAATTAAAAAGAATGGCATGATAAAGATAACCAATCAGGGCAAAATTAGTAAGACAATGACAACAAAAGATAAGTATGTCCTTCCTTCTGTCCTCTTACCAATACATAGCCTTATAAAGATAGCGATTTATAATTTCCTGATTTCAGTATGTTGTGATTTTGTATTCATTGCATAAGTGCATAGCTGTCTCTAAAAGATTTTGAAAGAACAGGGGCAAGAAGCATCCTCAAACTTGGACCAGCAAAAGGGATAAGTTGTTTCACAAAGAGAGAAAAAGTATGCTAGAACAATAAAGGAGCATAGGTCTAAAAAGTGCAAATGTCGTTCCTTTTTTAAAAGGAACAGCAGAAAACACCAATGCCGTTCCTTTTGAAAAAGGAACAACAGAACACACCAGTGGCGTTCCTTTTGAAAAAGGAACAGCAGAAAATGAAAAAATGTTATCTCTTTTGAAAAACAGTACAACAACACACTCAAAATGACGTTCCTTTTGAAAAAGGATCAAAATGTTGTTCCTTTTAGAAAAGGAACAGCAAAACAAGCAAAGGTCATTCCTTTTGAAAAAGGAACAGCAAAAAAATCAAGAGTGTTGTTCATTTTGAAAAGGAACAGCAAAAAGTGTTGTTCATTTTGAAAAGGAACAGCAGAAAAATCAACAAATGTTGTTCCTTTTGAAAAGGAACAGCAGAAAAATCAAAAGTGTTGTTCCTTTTGAAAAGGAACAGCAAAAAAGTCAAAATTGCTATTCCTTTTGAAAAGGAACAGCAGAAAAATCAAAAGTGTTGTTCCTTTTGAAAAGGAACAGCAGAAAAATCACAAGTGCTGTTCCTTTTGAAAAGGAACAGCAGAAAAATCAAAAGTGTTGTTCCTTTTGAAAAGGAACAGCAGAAAAATCATAAGTATTGTTCCTTTTAAAAAGGAACAGTAGAAAAATCAAAAGTGTTGTTCCTTTTGAAAAGGAACAGCAGAAAAATCAAAAGTGTTGTTCCTTTTGAAAAGGAACAACAGAAAAATCGAGAAATCAAAAATGTTGTTCCTTTTGGAAAGGAACAGTAGAAACACACAAGTGCCATTCATTTCAGGAACGGCAAAAATTGAGATCTTTGAGCAAAAGAACACATTTAGTTCAAACATATGTACACAAACGAGTTTGAAGAAAAGAAATTATATACAAATTGTGAAAAGAAATGAATTCCTTAATGAATTACAGGTGAGGAAGACTTCTCTTCCTCTCCTAAAATCTCCATATCAGCGTCTCTACGTAGCTGTTGGCAGAAGGATTCCCTAGTGAGTGGTTTACGATAGAGACGAACTCGGTGGCCATTCACTTTGAAGGTATATCCAGAACCGTCAATGGTGATTAAAGTGATGGTCCCATTGTCATCTACCTTCTAGATTTCGTATGGTCCCAACCAACGAGTCTGGAGTTTCCCAGGGAAGTCCTGAAACCAAGAGTCATATAACAGAGCCCAGTCTCCCTCGTGGAAGACTTTGTTTTTGATGAGGGAATCATGCCATTTAGCTCACTGCTATTGAATCAATGCTGTATTTTGTAGTGCAGAGAGCCTAATTTCGTCCAATTCATTGATCTGCTGTAGTCGATTAATCTGTGCCTCGGTTAGATCTAAGCCAACTTCCTATGTTGTTCGTAATGTTTGGATTTCAAATTCTATAGGAAAAATGGGTTGTTTTCCAAACACTAATTGATAAGGTGAGTAACCAGTGGTGCTTCTCCATGTTGTTCTATAGGCCCAGAGTGCTTCAGGTAGTCGGGCAGCCCAATCACGCCTGTGTGACGCAATGGTTTTCGTTAGGATTGATTCTATTACCTTATTGCTGCTTTCTACCTGTCCATTCGCCTGTGGGTGATATGGAGTAGTGATTTTGTGCTGGACATGATAATTATTAAGTGTTGCAGCTAATCTATTGCCAGCAAATTGTGGTCCTCCGTCTGTAATTATTTCCCTTGGAAGGCCATAACGTACAAATAGATGGAACAGGAACTGTATGACAGAGTCCTCTATGGCTCTTGGCAATGCTTCTGCTTCAACCCACTTGGTGACATATTCTGTTGCCACCAAGATATATGTTCTCTGATTTGATGAGGGGTTGATGGGTCCAACGAAATCAAGAGCCCATCGCTCAAATGGTTCGATAACTAACTGTGGTTTGAGAGGCATCTCGTCAGCTTGACCAGGACGTCTTGCTCGCTGGCAGTTGTCACAGGCTTGGGCAAATTTCTTTGCATCTTTGAAAATAGTGGGTCGATAATATCCTATCTGTAATACTTTGTGTCCAGTTCTATGCTCAGCGAAGTGTCCCCCACATGGTCCGTCATGACAGGCTTTTAGGATGTCAAAGATTTCATCTTCTCGAACACATCTCCTGATATGCATGTCTGCCCCTGTGTGAAACAAATAGCCCCCAATCCAGGAGAATCGAGTACTCTTCTGAACAATATGTTTTCGTTCATTAGGGGTTAAGTGTTTTGGTAGTTTACCTACTGCAAGGTAATTGGAAACATCAGCATACCAGGGTGTTCGAACGGCAACAGCAAACAGATGTTCATCCGGAAATTGATCTTCAACTGTTGCTGCATCAATTGGCTTTGGCATTCTCGAGAGAAAATCAACTATAGGATTCTCTTTGCCAGGCCAGTCCTTGATTGTGATATCGAATTCCTGCAATAACATCAACCATCTATTTATTCTGGCATTTGTGACAGGCTTATTTGCTAAATATTTTATGGCAGAATGATCCGTATAGAAGATAACAGGATAGCCCGTGATATAATGTCTAAATTTATTGACAACATGTATTACAGCTAGGAATTCTTTTTCAGTAACAGTGTAATTTAATTCAGCAGGGGATAAATTTTTGCTGATGTAATTGATAGCGTATGGTTTTTTATCCTCTTCCTTCCCAAGGACTGCGCCAATGGTTGTATCTGAGGCATCCGCTGATATCTGAAATGGAAAGTTCCAGTTTGGTCCTCAAAGGAATGGGGCTATGGATACGAGGTTCTTTAAATCCTTGAAAGCACGTTCACATTTTTCTGTCCAAAGAAAATCAACATTACCAGTTAGTGCATATAAAGGTGCAATAATGTGTGAATAATGTTCTATAAGTCGTCTATAATATCCAGAAAATCCAAGAAAGCTGCGTACCTCTGTTTGAGTAGTAGGAGTGGGAATAAGCAAAAGTATTTGGATTTTGGCCGGGTCTACCTGAATGCCAGCTGCTGAAACATAGTGTCCTAGAATAAGTCCTTCAGTCATCATCATGTAACATTTTTCGTGACTTAAGCAAACCCTGGTAGCTATGCAGCGTTGTAGGACTTTTTCTAGGGTATTTAGTGCTGGATCAAAATCATCTCCATAGGGTGTACAGTCATCCATATATACTTCAAGTCCATCATTTATTAAATATGCAAAAATGCTAAGGATACCCCTTTGGAATGTGGCGGGAGCATTACATAGGCCAAAAGGTAGAACTCGGTAGGCAAATGTTCCCCAAGGACAAGTGAAAGTTGTTTTGTCCTGGTCTTCAGGGGCAATCTGAATCTGATTGTATCCACTGAAGCCATCCAGGAAGGAAAAGAATTTTTTTCCTGCCAAAGTATCTAGCACTTGGTCTATGAATGGGAGAGGAAAGTGGTCTTTTTGTGTTGCTTTATTGAGTTCCCTGTAATCCACACAAATTCTCCATTTCCCATTCTTTTTTGGCACCACCACAAGCGGAGAGACCCATTTACTGTCAGAAATAGGATAAATAAAATTGACGTCTAAAAGTTTCTGAAGTTCCGCTTTCACCACATCCTTTAAATGAGGATTAAGTCTTCTTTGTGGTTGACAGACAGGTCTAGCATCTTTTTCTATATAAATGTGGTGTGTACACAATTGTGGGTTGATTCCTTTCATATCAGGGTAATCCCATGCAAATGCTTGTTGATATTTTCTTAACAGATGGATGAGCTTAGTTTCTTGTTCAGATGTGAGGTTGGCATTGATATTTAAATCTTTTCCTTGTTCAATTTCCACAATTTTACTATTGGCGACAGAAGTAACAGGTATTGTTTGATCATGTGTGTCTTTCAGAGGATCTTCTTCTAATTCATTATCAAATGCTGCTTCTATCATGTGACATTGCGTACAGGATCCGGATTCAGTTTGACTAATGAAGTTGTTAATGGAATCATCTTCTGTTTGATCTTTAAAATCAAGTGCCTCTTGTATAGTCAATGGAGATCTAATGTTATCAGTAAGGTATGATACAGGATACTTGTTAGTTTTAATTATTGTGAGACTTGGCTGCGCTGGAGGGTATAGGACCAAATTCTTGATATCAGGTCCTTTGGTTATGGTCATATTTCCTTGCCGGTAACCAATGTAAGCATCAGTGGTGGCAAGCCAAGGCCTACCTAGGATTAGCGGGTGTCCATCAAGTCAGGTTTTTGGATTAATTATCAGGAAATCGGTTAGATATTCCCAGGAATCTACAGAGACCATGACATCGTGTAGAGTACCTTCTGGTCTAACCACAGATCGGTCGGCCAATTCTAACAAAGTAGAGGTAGGTTCTACAGATGTAATGCCGAGTTTTTGACAGGTGGTGGTTGTTAAAATATTGATTGCAGCTCCTAGATCAACTAAGGCATTAGACAACGTCTGACCGTAAATTTGAACAATTACAATTGGATTTCTTGGGTCTTCATATTTAATGGGTGTTTCTTTCCCAGACAATAAATCAGATAAAGTACCGACTACTTGGACTCTTGGATTAGTTGTTATATTCCTCCTTGGTTTCTTTATGCACAATTCTTTGATAGCTTTTGCGTATATAGGAATATCTTGAATGGCTTGGAGGAACAGGATTTTTATATACAAATTTTGTAATTCTCCCAGAATGTCAAAGTCAGGATACTGTAAAGGTCAAGGTATGACTAATCGTTCTGGGAACGGGGGAGAGGATGTAGTTTCTTGATTATGAGTCTATTGCTTATTTACATCCTCTTGTTGCAACTGATGTTCTCCTACTAACTGATATTCAATATGAACTGTTTTATCTCCCTCATTTTCAATGATACGTCTGGATCGTAATTAAAGATCGTTACACTCCCGTAGGTCGGGTCCTATTTCTAGTGATTCTATGATCTGGAGAGATTGGACCGGTCTGTTATTTGGGTTGGGGTTGGGTTGGGCTGGGAGTTGCGGTCTCAGATTAGACTGGGGATTTTGTTGTAGAGCTGGCAGAGTAGGTTGAGGGAGCGGAATAGTTCCTACTGGCTGTTGCATCGGTCTTTGTCAGTTTGTCTGCGAGGATGAACTTTGTGAAGTAGGGGGAGTCCATTGCGGAGGATATGGGCTATTTTGCCAATATGGTGGAGTATAAAGGAAATTCGGCCAACCAGATTGGCTTGGCTGATTCAGCCACGGGTTTGAAGAAGGAAACGATGGTGGTGACCAGTTCGAAAATGGGGGTTGGGGCTGATTTTGCCACATATTATATTGTTGAGCATTATATTGTGGAGGCTAAAAAGAAGAGATTGGGTCTGAAAACATACCAGATTGTCGTGGCTGCCACTGGCGGCGTTGGTTGATCAAGTACACCAATTCTGGTTCTTCCTCTGCTTCCTTGTATACTGCTTTTAATCCAGGAAGTGAGGGGCAGCTTTCCATAAGATGATCGTTTGTACAGATGGCACATGTTTGGACTGTATCCAGTGGACACCCTTTGTGACTATGTTTTTTTCTGCATCAGGGGCAAAAGATTGCCAAATTCTGTTCTGCCTCCATCTGCTTCTGTTTGGCCTGCATAATATCAAGTTGTGTAGTTAGTGTCCCTAGAATATCAATTTTAAAATTTTCTAATAAATTTCCAATCTCCACACACGTTACTCCTTCTGTTGATATTTTATTGTCTCTTGCAAACCGATCATATTCTGCCGGTTTTATTCTTGTGCTGCCTCTCAAACTCCTGATACATAAATCAATAATGTCAGCAAATTTCTCTTGATAAATATCCCCTTTTCCCATGATATTTAATGTTTCAATCCACTGTTCCTTCATGCCCCTTATCAATGCAGTTTTTAACACATTATCAGGTAAAGGTAGTGATGCATAAGGCGATCTTTGTAAATTGTATTGAAAGCGTTCCACATATTCTTCTAATGTTTCGTTTGGTTTGGTTGTCATTTGGAATATTTCGTCTTTCAATTCTCTAGACCTACAATAATCGTGATATTTTTTTAAGAAGGATTCTTTCATTTGATCCCAATTGTTTATGACCCCACCACCTAGTCCCATAAACCATCTTAAAGCTGCCCCCTTTAATGTAGAGGGGAATAATTTTAATTTCTGGGGATCGGTGGTGTAATCATATCCCCTGCACAACACATCAAATTCGAATAAAAATGCATCCGGATCTTCTGATGTGAGACCGTGAAATGTAGGGATATGTTGAAGAGGGATAACTTTCATGGGCGCATTTGCTGCAGAATCTACTATAGGATATTGTAATGTAGAGGTTTGAGTATTTGGCTGGTTCTGAGCCATAGGATCGAATATATGCCAATAACCTTCTGGAATATCTAGGAGGGTATTCCTAGGTTGAGAAGGAACGATTTTAGCAGGGATAGTTTTTATGGCACTTCCTTTATCTGGGATAAGAGGAATACCTGATGTCTGAGGAGATTGGACTTCTTCAACAATGATTTTCGCGGCGCTCCCCTTATCTGAGCTGTTTAATGGCTGATCTGTTCCAATGGGAGATTTTGGTTCCTCGATTTCCCCTGTTTCTCCTTCTCCTTCATAAAAGTTGCTGAAATTCCTTTCCTGCAATAGTTCTGGAGTAAAATTTTCAATTTCTTGAAAGTCCTGCTCTTCAGTTTGACTATGCACCTCAGCAAAGGCTATAGATGGTGATCCTGTGGCCTGAAGGGAACTAGTAGGTTGTTTAGAAATGATTTTCCTGGGACCTACTGATGGCTGAGATTCTGTTTTCTTATAGATTTTGTCTATGAAAGTTGTTCGGCCAAGGGTCACCGGCCCCTTAGCTTTTTCGGGTTTGGATAGAAACTTAATATTCTTTTATGGTTTTTTCTACTTAGTCATGCACTCAAATGAACTACTAAATTCTATTCAAACAAGGCAAGAGCAAATATGTTAGGAAAGCGGACAGTGGAGCAAGGCTTTTACATGCTCCGCATGCAGGTTCTTACCTTCCGTTTTTAAGATCCAACTCTTCCCTAGCAGGTTCGTACACTACTCTGAAAAAAGACAAATGGCTACACTCTTTCCCCGGCAACGGTGCCAAAATGTAGAGCTATAAAAAGGGTCTCTTTCACCTCTAATTACCTCACATTAATATGTCAATCTGGGAACGTTTGGTTATTTCAAAGAGTGACTCAATCTGAGGCTATTTGTCAGAGTAATGCTAGTAGTACAACATTCTACGAAAATACAAGAGTAAACCGATGCTTGTCTATGACTAAGTTACTTCAAATGACTAAAGCACACGCTCTTAAAGCTAGGAAACTTTATCAGTCAAGGGTTCGACAGCAATAGCCCATCCCTTTGGAAACTGATGGAAAGGAAATTAGAGCATGGACCACGGGTCTGGGAGCGAGGCAGTAAATGCCGAGACTCACTACAACCACAGATTGTCTCTCACACCAAATGCGAGTAAATGAAACAACAGATAAAAATGGAACGACAAATAGGAAATTGAACAGCAAATCTAGAATGGAACAACAATGCTTAAAATGGAACAGCAATTCTGAAATGGAACAACAATCGTATAACTAAACCTCGCAAGCAATAATCAAGCTTTATCCTATCAACTCAAATGCACTCATTGTAATCAAAACTCCAATCTTTCATTCTCCAAGCAAATCACGCAATCAACTAATGGAACAGCATTAATTACTAATTATGGAACAGCATTTGGAAATCATTCGCACACAACACCCTTGAAAAGTAATCTGATTTATCAACAGGAATTACAACTGCGTTTCAAAATGGAACAACATGAATCCTGAATCATAAAGAACACATCTTTCAGATAATTTCCTTAATACAAATACACATCATAAAAGCTCTGTAACAAAATGATAACAATGTTCAATTAAGTCTAATAATATTGAATCAACTCTGAAAGTATTGATGATATAATGCAGAGTCAATATAAAGAACCTTAATAAACGAATCTTAACGGAACATATGGTGTAACTTATAAAGCATATCAGATTACCAACTAATGATGATAAGCAAACCACACAGAAATCAAATCGTAGTGATACAGAAGCAAGTGTCCTCCGAGGCCGGGCCCTTAGCCTCAAGGGTACACCGCTTTAAGTTAATCCAGACGCAGAGATAAGATAATCACCAATTTTATATTAATACATGAAACAGAGAGTACAATGAGCCAAGTTCAATGAGACTCGATGATCAAAGTTCAATCTTTAACAAAAAGTTACATAAAAGCATAATCCCCATAGCTAACAGTGTCGTCCCTTTATATAAGGGTGACAGCGGAGATGTCTAAGTAACAAGATAAATAAAGTAGCGATCCCTCGGGATCGAAGATCCTGAGGGATTCGCCAAACTATTAACCCTTAATCACTTCTTTTCTCCTCCCCCAAGCTGGTGCCTTCTCCTCCTTTTCCGGACCGGTTTGCTTCAACCTGCTTAGCCTCATTTGCACTCGGTCCTTCGTCAAAGGGACAGCAGTTACCCTGTTCTTCTCTTCTTCTTTGGAACAGCAGCTCCTTGTTTTTACCCTTTCCTGCATAGGAGAATGACAAATATCAGCGGTTAAGTCTTGCATACTAATTCCACATATTTTATCATAATTCTCTATTGTTTTCCACATTCAGGATGTAAAAGATTCACAAGTCCCACTGAAAAACCATTGAAATGATCATTAAAAACATACCTTTTTAGTACTCCACACCCATGTGGGACAAAATAGGCTTGAGCAAGCAATGCAAGATATCACTAAGACTCAGACAATTGTGGGAAGAGCAACTCTTCAGCATCCTCGCGATGATCGATGGTGGAAAACTGATGCCAAGCTTCCTAGTCCATGATGGTGTTTGCGTGCTTAATGGTGACATCCTGTTGAAAATGAACTCTTGCCTCCATTGCATCCGGGTACACTGATTTTTCTCCTCTGTCCAACTCATCTGATAACATGCACATCATAGTCTTGAGTGCGGCTAGGCCAGTAACATATTGATGCATAGTGTCTACGCTAAACTCCAATTGTGTGATTGTGGCTATGTGCATGAACTCGTCAAAGTACATGTCCAGCTCCAGTCGTACTTGGTTCTTTGTCTTCACCTTGGTGAGTGTGCCAACAAATGGGATCATATGCATGCACACAATGACATTCACACTCTTGAACACCTATGCATGTGATCGACAACACTGCTCACCCTATCTGCTACGTGCCAGCTGTTGGGATGGGTATATACCCTGTATGGGCACAGTTTCAACAGTCTGCGAGTGTTGTTCCCCATGTTGTACCTGTTCCTACTGTGCTTCCTTCTCTTTGCTGCACAACTCTTGTTCTACCCTGAGTTACCACTTAAACTCCTGCAACTCCTTCTCAGTTTCCGCCATCCTTTGTTTCTCTCTTTTCCTTTTCGAGATCCTCTTGTCATGCTGTCGCCTCTTAGACTCAATCTCTAAAGTCTATTCCATCACAAGTGGATCTACTTTGAACTTGTAGCTTTGCTCCTCCTGTGCACTGTCAATAACCTTCCTCCTGCCTTGGTCATGCTTAGGTTTTCTAATCTTTGCTACCGTTGATGGTGCTGCTCTCTGCGATGCCGCAACCATTTCATCTTCATATCCTTGTCTATGAACAACTTGGTGTCTTCATAGATAGGCAAGCTCATAGACAGTCTCTCAACTGCATCTCTAGTTACGCTCTCCACGGTGTCCTTTAACCTTGCTCACTAGGAGGCCATTGTACTTTTGCTACTGAGAGGAAGACGAACACTTGTGATACCTAGAGACATAACAACACTCATGGTAAGGAATCTGTCAGTTGAAAACCAAAACAAACTTGAGGACTAACTTGCAACATACTGGTATGACTGTTTGTGAAGATTCGCAATTTCCACCATAGGTTAGGAGACTGACTACCAAAGCTATGCAAGGCACAGTCCAGGCTATCAAGAGGCTGACTGACTGTTGGAACTACACAATGTGCAATCTACCTTGAATGCTGAGGACTGAGATTACGCAACGCGCAATTTTAGTCAGCAATGGCATGCATGACCAAAGACTACATTGCGTATTTTTCTGGGTTAGCAGGGCACTGCCTCCTAGAATTGTGCAATTCAAGCCTGGAGGTTAGTGTTGGTCAGGTTTGTGCAGTTTCTAGAGGGAAGGTAGAGCCTTCACTTCCAAAATGTGCATTTATGTCTGGGCAAGGCAAGGTCCAGGCTAAGGTAGCCTAGATCTACCAATGGTCGACTGAAAACATGAAAAGGTTTGTATGCATGGCAAGATTGAGTGTAAACAAGAGTGAATGATCATGTGTGCAAACACTGAGTACAAGATTCAAAAAATAGGAAAACAAGCATTTGTGTGAAGCGAGTCGCCGCAACGGCGACCGTGAGTGCAGAAATAGTGTCATGCATGTGACAATAGGGAGATGCAATGAAAAACTGAAACAATTCTTCTACAAGCTAACATGCATCAAAACAACAACAAGTGTTCATTGAAATCAAACAGACAACACTTACACAAAGCGAAATACAAAAAGTGACAGAAACACAGCACAAGACATGAAAAGCATACTTACCTTGAAAAAGCTGAGCTGAATGTGCCGAAAACTCCTAGATGTGATGTGGGATGTTAGAGTTGTAAGGTCAATGTGAGGAATGAGATCTACAACATCCGAAAAATTAGTTTTGATAAGATCAAGCTAATGAGGCAGATGCCACAAATCTACGAAAACGTGACACTTGGAGGGAAGTTTCTAAAACAGTCTTTGCATGTAACCTCTAGTTGCTCAAACTAGATCCATAAAATTTAGGGATTCCTTTTGCATGTTTCCTTTTTTTATTTCGGGAAAAAGAATCCCATGCATGAAAATCGGGATTGCTCAATCTCAGAATGAACCAGTCAACCTAAAGGCACATGCAACAGTTTACAAGTCTGTGAAAGGGATTTGCACAGTTTCTAGGATGAGCAGGGCTAGATGTCCCTTAGGCATTATGTGATTTCTAGGGTCAACAGGTCACTGCCTCCCAGAATTGCGCAATTTCTTTGTTGAAGCCGAGTGTTGGGCTAGATTGTGCAATTTTCTGAGGGAGGGATGCCTAGCTGGATTGCGCAATTCTAGAGCCTAGCAGGATTGTGGAATTTTTGGAGGGAAGGTTGGTTCCCCTCTAGAATTGTGCAATTGTCTAGGTGAACATCTTAGTTAAAAAATTACCTAAGTCCAGAATGGAAGCTTGTGATGGCTAACAAAGAAGTTGACATGCATAGGATTGAAAGCCAATGAAGCTCAGCTGAATCCTATGTACTTGATAGTGTAAGACATGCTGCTAAGGATGGTTGGTAGGGAGGCTCCAAAACGAAGCTAAGGCAAAATTTTGGAGGGTGGTTGTAGCCGATACAACATAACCATTTATTATTGAGTTATTATCACAATTTTGTATATTTTTAGAATAAGGTTTTTTTAAGTTAATTCAATTTGATTTTAATTAATTAAATTTTTAATAAACGAAAAACATTGTTATAATTTTCATTTTTAAGGTTCGACTTTGTATCACTGATTCAAAGCATTGCATCTCTATGTTATTGGCATTCCTATATGGAAATAGGCCCAATTACACAGATTAAGTTTCTTTAAATTATAAGTGGTTTGACAAACATGTTGGACATAATAGAAGGACAGTAAACCCCATGCTACTGTGTAAACATTTACAAAAACATTGGCTCTATTCTGCAGAGTTATCTAGACTGCGAAAATTATAAAATGCTACCCATGCTTAATTGAAACAAAACAAAAAACCATCGTATGACCTGAGATAACAGGAAGTCATGGATTCTGAACCATGGACCAACAAGGGGGCACGAACCACACACCATAAGATGTACAATTTATTTAATGTTAAATAAAACGTTGGTATGTAACATTTAAAAACTAATAATAATAAAAATAATACATAGCATTTAAAAATTATTAATTAATTTTTTTTATTAAAATAAAAAATCTTATTATAATTATTAAATAAAATATTAACAATTAGCTAAAAAAAAATTGGTGAGTAACATTTAAAAATTATTAATAATAAAACTAATACATAAAATTTAAAAAGTATTAATGAAACAATATTTCAATATTATTAATAAGTATAATATTTCATATCCATTCTAAAAATGTATATTATACCTACCTATCTCTTTCTATTTCTATAGTTGTATTTTCCTCAAACTAAAAAAGTAAGGTTGAATTGTCTTAAATCAGTTTTCCTCTTTGCTTTAATTTTGTTTTATAAATTATATTTAAAATATTAATCAGATTCGATTTATTGTAATTGATATTTGATTATAATTTTTATATTTAATAAAACAAATGGGAAATATTAGAATATTTATTATTCAATTTTTTACGTGTTAATAAATATTTAAATAATGTAATATTCAAAATAATTTTATTTTAAGGGATTAAAAAAAACCTAAAACCCCTCATTTTCCGCATATAAGTATTCTAATGGGTTTGTTAAATACCATATTATTAAAGATGCATTTTATCGTCAGTTATGCCATCCTCATAGAGAAATCAAATCCCTCACATGTGCAAAATTATTTTATTTCAAACAAATAATTACTTTAAAGAAGATTTTTAAATTATTGATAAAAATTTAAAATATGATAAATATCTCTAAGAAAACAAATTATTTAAATTTCTAATTTTACAATAGAAGTTGTGATATATTTTTAGAATTATATTAAGAAATGCATATTTTACATATTGTTTATTTAAAATTCTAGGTAGTTAAAATAATTTATGGTTTAAGATGATGGTTAAGATTTAATTTTGGTTGTCTATATATTAACATAGATTTATTTTAAGCACGGATTTAACATGAACCTAGAGAGATCAAATTTCTTCAAAAGCAAACTTATTTTGCAGTAAAAGAAAACAATGTATAATTTTTCATTGTTTAAATTGTATTATTAAATGATAGATATTTTTAAGTATACTCAATATTAATTTATGTTAAAATGTTTTATTCATAACTTACTTTAAATATTTTATTATATATAACATTAAAATATTTTATTTTAACATTCTTTTTTATATATAGGTATATATGAAAGTTGATATTCATATAAATTGGTTAACATAGATCTTCAAATAATTTATTTAAATAACATGTTAAAATATTTTTGAAAAGTATAAGGCTTAAACATCTTACTCCCATATTTTTTTACTTCTAATTACTTTACATGAAATTATATTAAGTTATATGGACAACTAATTAAATATGCATAGCATATTCAATTTTCTTTTTTATTATGGCATGCATTACTTTTCTATTTAGAGAAAATTCTATTTTTAGTTTAAGAGGACATGTGCTAACTCCAAGTTGAGCATCGACACATCGCCTTCACAGGGCTGTAGAATGAGCCTCTCTGCTCAACTAGCATAGATCCATCTTAAGCACAGATCTAACATGAGCCTAGAGGGATCAAATTTCTTCAAGTGCAAGCTTATTTTACAATGAAATAAAACAATGTGTAATTTTTCATTGTTTAAATTGTATTATATATTTCTATGTATATCTCAATATTAATTCATATTAAAATACTTTATTCCTAACTTACCTGAGATATTTTATTTTATATAACATAAAAATATTTTCTTTTAACTTTATTTTCTATAGATAGATATATATGAAGTTGATATTCATATAAGTTGGTTAACATAGATCTTCAAATAATTTATTTAAATAATATCTTAAAATGTTTTTGAAAAGTATAAGGTTTAAACATCTTACTCAAATATTTTTTTTTACTTCTAATTACTTTATATGACATTATATTAGGTCATATAAACAACTAATTAAACATGCATAGTATATTCATTTTTCTTTTTATTATGGTCGACATTGTTTTTCTATTTAGAGAATATTTTAGTTTAAAAAGACATGTGTTAACACCAAGTTGAGCACAGACATAATTAAACATTACCTTCACACTAGACCATAAAATGCGCCTATTAGCTCAATCAATATTTAATAATCATATCCTCTTTTAAAATAAGTAAATTTTGTTAATATATTAAATTTTTACAAACATTCTTTTTGAATGTTCCATCTACTTACAAAATTTTGAAATAATTAAAAACAATCCATTTAAAATCTGGAAAATTTACTTTTAATCTATATCACCACACACATATCAAAATTCACATAATCATTATTCTCAGAACACTGTTTCATTAAATAATCTAGCAATATATTTCCTTAGTAATATTGATTTTAAACACTATATCATTAAACATTTTAAATTCACTAAGTTCTGCTTCCTTTGTTTTCCTATCGAATATTATGGTATATTTTTCTTAATTTTCTCATAAACTAAATCACTATTTTTCATTAGTTAATCATAATTATTTATTAAAACATAAATTTGAGAAACAATTTAAATATAAATATTACAAAAGTGAAAATGATTTTATTATTTATTTTGAAATTAACCTGTTTCTTTTCCTGAGGTTAAAAAGAATGCTTAATTCCTTTTATTTGAGAAATATTTAAAATGTGTTATATCATTGCAAAACAAATGATATAAAATACCATATACTATAGTAGAATAATTACTCTTCTTCCAAATTTCTCATAATTACACCCCAGAAAAGACCATTGACCAACAAATTGAAGGATCCCATTAACATCTTTGATAGGGTGTTCGGTGTCTGCATCGATCCAAATTCAGGAATATCATTGACCTTAGGCCATCACCTTTTACCATCTCAAATGTTTAAAATATACAATACCATTCTATCTTTTTGTCATTTTCACTTTTTTAATGTTTCTCTTTTACAAAGGGCATCATCCTTTTTATTAGGATTTTATTATCTTAGTAAGGGTTTCTTGCTTTTCACATATATTCGATCTTCCTTTTATTAGACTTTAGACTTTTATCATCTCAATAAGGTATGGTTACTTTATTGTTATTACATAAACCATGGACTTCGTTTGGATTCCCTCTTCGGGTCCGTCATATGGGTCGATTCTAAATTTTGGTAAAACTTAAAATATACATAAAATTATATTATTTTATGTACAAAGTAACTTTAAAATCTCTTACATCAGAAGAGTATGGACTGTGAATCATGGAAATGTCTACTTCACTGAACTTCAAGCATCTATGTTTGGCGTGGTATGGTTGTGTTGGTATCAAAACCCTATTCTAAACATTGTGGGTCAATTTATTATATAAATTTATTATTCTCACAATTCTATATATTTTTTGAATAAAGAGGTTGGGGTTAAATATTTGATTTTTATTTCTTAAATTTTTAATAAAAGGGAAAAAATAACATAATTTATTTTATATTAAATATTAAATTGATATATTGAAAAATATTAAAATTATTATATATATATATATATATATATATATATATATATATATATATATATAAAATGTTTTACAAGATAGTGCAGTTTCTTTTTTTAATAATAAAAAATATTGTTAAGTTAGTTTTAGTCATGTTATTCTTATGCACTAATTTTACTTGTAGTATATTGAATTAAATTAAACTTTTAAAATTCATATTTGATATATAACTTTTATATTTATTAAAAAAAGTTATAAATATTAGAATATTGGAATAGAGGTTTTTGTGAGTAAAGTTATTTAGAGTTTTTCTTCTAGATTCATTGCATGAAACTTTTAATTTGTCTTGTTTTAACCAATAAATGTAGTTTATTTTAAGAATGATTAAATTCATAGAATTTAATCTAAGGTATAAAAAGAGTGAGAATTTTTACAGGCTAAAAAATTAAGTCAAAGGAATGCAATAAGTAAGAAAGACATATCTCTAAATATTAGAATATATATTATTTAATAAATAAGGTTTTAAATAAAATGATATTTAAAATATTTTTTTAAATTATTGTAAAATAATTAAAAATAAAATAAAAATACACATTATATTCATATCAGTATTTTATTTATTTTACTTATGTATTAGTGTAAATAAAATTTTAGCATTAATTTCCTTTTTTATAGGGAACAAATTTCCATTGTTTAGATGAGATTCTAAGTGCTTATGATAATTTATGGGTTAAGAAGATGGCTAAAACTTAATTTAGTTATTTGTATATCCATATCTAGTAATAATATTTTCTATGAAAATGAAAAAACAAATATGTTAAATCTTTTTGTTGATGTTCTACAAACATTCTCTTTAAATGTTCTAAACATTTGCAAAATTTTGAAATCATTAAAAACATTTTGAAATCTACAAAACTTATCTTCTATCCATATCATAAAAAAATATTTCAAATCCTACATAATCATTATTGTAAAATCTTCATTACTAATCTAATATATATTTTCATTTTATATACTATTTCATCACACTTTTTAAATACACTAAATTCCACTTTTATAGTTTCTAAATTTCTCTAATAAAATAAATCATCATATTTTTTTAATCATAATTGTTATTTACAATTTTGAATTAAAAAATACTTTATATTTGAATATCAAGAAAATGAAAATGATTATAATATTGGTTTAAAAATACATATAATTCATAATTCTTTGCACGCATATATAATTTATGAAACTTAAAATACTTAATTTTTTTTTTCAATATTATATCATCCCAAACCAACAATCTAAAATAATTACCCTTACTTTCTTCTTCCCAATTTCTCAAAATTACACTCAGAAAAGACCATTGACCAACAAATTGGAGGATGTCATTAACATCTTTGACAGGGAGTTAGGCGTCTGAATCGATGCAAATTTAGGAATATCATTGACCTTAGGCATCACCAATACTATTCTCATCTTTTAGTCATTTTCACTCTTTTTTAATGTCTCTTTAGAAAAGTGGCATCTTTCCTTTTATTAGAATTTTATTATCTTAGTAAGTAAGGGTTTCTTGCTTTTCACGTATCCTCAATCTTCCTTTTAGTAGACTTTAGACTTTTTAACATCTCATTAAGGTATGCTTACTTTATTTTTATTACATAAACCATGGAGTTCGTTTGCATTCCCTCTTCAGGACCGTCATATGTATCATTCTAGACTTTGGTGAAGCTTAAAATATACATCATTATATTATTTGATGTACAAAGTGACCTTAAAGTCACTTACCGATGAGGAGTTTTGACTGTGAATCGTGGAAATGTCCACTTCAATGAACTTCAAGGATCCGTGATCGGCGAGAAAATTTTAATGGAGTTTTGAATGGGCAATAGCATTCATAGCATTGGCACCAAAGAAAGTTTGAAAACGATGGGGAGGTAAAAGCAGGGTATTAGGTGATGACCATGATCAGGTATTGCAGAGTGATGTGTTGTTGTCAGGTCGGCCATTGATTAATGACAAAGGCAGCGATTTGGCACCTGCAACAATCTTGTGTGTGGACAAAACGATATGAAAGACATCATAGCAGAGAGTGGGCGGCGTTTTCATGGTTTTTCTTTTCTGACACAACGTAACGTTGCATGTTGCTTTCAGCGCCCTCATGTCTGCATCTTGGACTTTGTCAGTCACCAGGCCGTTTCCTTTCACATTCAATTGACAAGAATTGAGAACGCCATTGATAAGGACAGTTCCATTAGAAGCTCTCGAACGGTCATTTCGGGCCTCGGCATTTGAATTACATAGAGATTCTCCTTTCACTAGACTGTTGGGTGGACGATCCTCCCGTTGGGCCGCAGTAGGTAGTAAGCGACAATACTGCACTACCCTAATAATCGCATCTCATAAAGACCATTACTAAGTAAGGAGCTTGTGTGACTGTGTGGACACTGTACTCTGTTAATACTTGCTATTTTTATTTTTATTTTCTTGTGAGATTATATTCCCTTACATTATTTATTCGCAACTTTCCTCGGGCAACACCCTGGCTCTGCAGTCCCACAGTTTTTATGCGTTAATGCAGACTTTTTCCTCATACGTCTACACACAGTGAACCATTTTCGGTTTCTTAGTTTTTGAAAAAGGAAAAGGCGCTCTACAAATAGAGATCTAAACTTGCGTAAACAACTGGGTACTGGAATCTAGTACCCTATCATGTTGAAACGATGAATTATTGGACAAAATCAGTGGCCCTTGCCGCATATATACCTCTGTAATAACATGCACAACGGGAAGGTTTGCTGGCCCAATAACAGGAATTGCGAATGTATGGTTTTCTTTTTGCGCAATCAGTCTAGATTCTATGTAGAGAACGGGAAATATAAGAGTACCACTTGCGAAAAATAAGCAAACACTATACAAAAGCCACATTAGGGTTTTCAGAAAATAGAATATCTATATGTTGGTTGTGAAACATGCATTGCTATGGCGCAACAGAAGTTGGATATATGTATCAGAAAGTACGCTGGTTCTAATATTGTCAATTGGACGAATACATTGGGAGGCCAGTAGTAGCCTCAACTAATGATAAATGTGGGTGGATAGCATTGTCAAATCTGCAGAAAACAATAAATAGTTTTCTGGCCCCCAAAATGGATAAGAGAACACGCAACAAATTTGTCAGATTATGAACAGACTAAATTGGTTCCAAGGCTCTCGATTGCATTTCAGGTTGATGGTGTTATCTAAAATATTGGACTTTGTTGTGCAGGTTAGGGATGTTACATGTGTGTGTATCTATATATATGGGGGGAATAGCATGCAGAGAAGGAAAGGTTTCCTCAAATTCAACGATTTATATTACCCCAAAGGGTTTACTATCATCGTTAACCAAACCGAAAACGGATCGCTTACACTCACCCGTGCTGCTTACCAAGATATATTGTGCCATATTTATTTGAACGTTCCACCATCTAATTAGGGAAACGTAGGGCAAAATGTGACGATGTAATTTGAATTACTACCAATACCTTCTGAAAAGAAAAAAAATACCATTCTTTCACTTCCCTAAAATGGCAACAAAAACAAATGGTTAAGAATTAACTTGGTCATTACCATCCAAAAAAACCAACAAAATCAAGCTGTTAAAATTTAACATTGTCACATGCACCAATAATGCATAGAAAGTCTTTTAGGAAAAAAAGCGCTAGTTTCAGTATCTGATTTTTGGTTTGTTTTTGCAGGATATTGTAATTTTATTCAGTAAGATCATAAAATATTATGGTTTAAATTTATATTTTTTAATACATAATAGATTTAGTCCTTTGAAAACAATATGGGTAGCCAGGTTATATATATCTCACAACTTAAATCATTATTTTTTCAAAATTTCAACTAATTTATATAAAATTGACTAAAAAGGTGAGTTTAAATTGACTAAAAAGTTTAGTTCAAAAAATGCTAAATAGTATTTAGATTATTAAAAAATAAAATATATATAGTTGAGTCTAAGTTGAGTTTAGCTTTAGTATTAATAAGAGAATGATTTACCTAGTGTAAGATATTCTTTCTAAAATTGTGTGAAGTTTGAAGTTTGATCTTACATTAGGATAGTTTGTACTGCAAGTGACTCCAGATCCTCATTTTTTTTCATAAAACTATTGTTTAATTAATATAGGATAGGTAATATTTTTAAAATATGGGTAAGTTTAAAAGTTGGATTTTTCTTCTTGTATATAAATATCTAATTGAATAATATATATAGAGGGAAAATTAAAAATTGTTTAATTCATATAGAATAGGTAATAATTATTAAAAATATGGATCGGTTTAAAAGTTGGATTTTCTTTTTTGTATATTACGAGTATAAATATATAAAATATAACATGATTAGAAATTACATAGTCGAGTATTGTTTTCCAAATGAAAAATATTATTATAAGAGGGTTATTATTCTATATTTAGATGTAATAATTTATCACAATTTTGTTACTTGGCATATTAATAGTTGTAGTAATAGAAAAAATAATATTGAAATTTAGTAAGATAATAATGGCAAGGAAGTGAATAATTAGATAAATATTATCTCACATATCATTAAATATAGTTTTTGTTTTTAAATGTGGTATTTTTGTCACATTGTAAAAACAAATTATATATCTTGACATTCCTTCCTGGCACAACTAGTTTCCCCATATTTTTTTATAACATCTTGTTACTACAAATATTATCTTAGTGTAAAATAAGAAGATACATGGATTTTCCAACCTATAATTCTGTTAACAATTTATAAATTTAAATCTTTATTATGATCAATTTTAGGGGATAAACTATTTCTTACATAAAAATAATTTATTTTTTTTCTAGTTTTCTATAACTATAAAAAATATATATAATTGTTATTAGATATAAAATAATAATACTCACAAAAACATGATGAAAATCATAAATACAAGAAGTTAGGTTGCAACATTATATTTATTGTAGTGTGTTTATTACAACATAGCAAGACAAAATTTTACCAAAAATATATATAACTAACTCATTGGTGTCATTAACCAAATGATGAATAAATAAGATTAATCACATTGTAACAACCTTATTAATGAGGAAAAGTAGGATTAGTTAAAATGACTCACATGTCCTTATTGGACTCAATAAGCTAAGGTTAATGAATAAATTTGAAAATTCACAACAACATCCCCTTCAACTTAATTAAAAATAAAAAAATAGGTATAGCAGAAAAATAAATTAGACTTAAATACCCATCCAAGTAAATAGCACCCCAACAACTTCTCTTATATATATGTTCTCTGGAAAGATGCATTACAAAACATTGGTTACATATTACAAAAAATAAAACTTAAAATGACATACAAATGATTAATTTTGAAAAAATTATAATTAAGGGTGGAAAAATAATATTAAAGAATCTCTATTAAAATTAAAGACTAAAAGAAGCCAAACTGTTTCTAGTGAATTGATAATGTTGACAAGAGTTTCCACTAGTTATCATAGCCACAAGTTTTCAAGAATCCATATAATTGCTAATAGATAGTCTCCCATAACATGTGCCATAGGAAATTATAATGTTGAAGATGAAAGGATCGAACAAGTAGCAAGTAAGCAACAAAATTCAACCACAGTTGTCCAAACAAGCTCAAAAATATGTGCTCTAATAATATATGTACGGTTATGGAATTGTATCATAAAATTCATACTTACAAGGAAAGAAAATAGGTTTCCAATATAAATACCACAAATATCTATTGGGGAGCCACAAGAATTATGCAGAAGTTTCTCCACCCAGGTATTTAATAAAATATATAAGAAAAAGATACCTCAAAAAGATCATGAAACTAATCATTGGAAAGCTTATATAGAAATCTCACAACACAAATAAAAAAGCCAATGATATGGATAAGAGTGAAAATACCTTATGGCATGTATTTTCTCTCTAAATGGGCATTGGAATTCCATTAATTTTCCATTTAAATTTCATTAAATTTCCATTCAAATTTCATTAGAACACTTTGCAATTTATCAAAATCTTTATTATGAATTTTTTTTATATAAATTTAATATTACTAGCCTAGCATTTAGAAAATTGAAATAAGATGAGAATGAAAATAAAAGAAGCTAATAAAATACTACACCGACTACATAGTGAACACTACATGTACTCTAAGAAACTTGGTGATAACAATGCCTTGCTCTTTTCTTCTTAGTATTAGATACCTAATCTGTAGGGCTTGAGGTATAATGTAAATATTTTTGTAAGTATTAGTATATAAGATATATTAAGAGCCATAGGTGAATACGAAGAGTCATTCATACCTATTGGAAGATGAAACAAAAAGTAACTTCCACTTGTATATATGCATGACATGAGCTAATGAGAATCATTCAACCATGGAGTTATTCCATTTGCTTGTCAATGGTATCATAGATTGGTATTTTATAACTCCATGATTTTCCCCTTCTCCAAAAATCTCTGCTATTTAATGCATCCACACCTTTTCATGTAGGAATCTCAATCAACTACTCATACAACCTATTTAAACACTCTTGTATGAATGGCATGTCATGCATGGGTTGTTTTCCCCAATTGAACTTGTTGGAGATAATGAACATGTCTTGGAATGCCAAATACCAAGAAGTGTGTGGTGCATTAGATGTCTTATTCTAGCATACTTGTTTTAGAGTGCGTCATGTGAACATTTGAGAAACACCTAAATATTCCTCAGGAATATATGCCTAGTAATATAACAAGATGAATATGAATAAAAGGTTACTTCTTCTACTTCTAGTAAGGGTTTCATTATTTCTAATGTCATTACCGAGGGTGTGTTGCAGCGGCTGCAACACCCTCCAAAATTTTGGCCTGTACTCAAATTTCAGAGCCTATTGTGGAGCCTATGATCAATCATTCCTTAGTCACTTATTGGTAAGTTGATGATCTCAAGCTCCCCTCTTTGATCTTAAGAGTCGTTCGGAATTTATCTTATACAACATGTGTCATCTTTAGGCATGGGGATTATCGGTTGTCATGCGTAGGGAAGTTTTTTATGCTTCAAGGGGAAATATTTGTGTGTATGAGTTGTTCTCATCACATAGACATGTCTCACACCCATTTCACACACTCTTATCATGAAAGTTGTTGCATTAAGTGAAGTATTTTTTCATCTGTTCTGGATGGTCTATGTTGTATCACTAAGTGTTCAAGTGTATGATCATAGTTGATGAGGCTCATCATTGGGTAACTATATGGACCTTAATACACCTAAACTCTACTCATAATTCCTTACATGTTTTAAGTATATTTTACTTAATGAGATGAGTAAAAGTAAGATGATATGTCTAGTGGTATAATGTGCATTGATTGCACATTTTTGGGAGAAAATCGTGGCAATTTTGGCTAATTAAGGTGCAGGAACTCGAATGAGACAAGAAGGAGAGATTATAAGAGATGTATCTTCCTCATTAAATCCTCACTCATTCAAATATCCCTGAATAAAATCACACTAGCTCGGAGTTGCAAGCAGTAGAGTCATGGAGATCATGGGCAGTCGAGCCAATGATAATTAAGAATCAGTTCATCTTGAGTTTGGGAGCGAATCCTCCTTAGATTTAAGGAAGTTGTTGGAGACTTCAGTTGTATAAATAAGGAGGCCTAGAGCTTCATTAGATTCAGATATTTTATGTAAGAGCACTAAGAATTTTCGAGTTGAAGGATTGTGGCAAAACACTGTTATGTAATTTTTTTGATATCATAATGAAAATGAGCATTTCCTTGATCTAGCACTGAGTTGACTCAAAGGGCTGAAGATCTTGGGTTAGGGCCCAACCCTAGTAGCAAAGGTTCCTCTTATTGTACTTGTATGCTTAGGTTATTTCATAGATTAATTGTTGAATTGATTTTGGCATTCTTTCATTGCAAGTATTGGTGAATTTGATTAGTTTGATTCCATTTGTTCATAGCTTTAGCAGTAGTTTTAGAGAGATAAAGGAATACCAAAAAAGCTAATAGCAGGTGGATATTGCCTCACTCCTCCCTTCAGGGACCATGGTTTGAGGAAAAACTCCTGTTCAACCCAAAAAGATAGAATTATGATTTCTTATGAAATTTAGGGTTTTCTAATAATTAGGTCAACATCTTTTCAGTTTTCAAGAATAGGTTTCAATTGTTATTTCTGATATCTCCAACTTTATATTAGATCTCATGGTGTTTCACAATATGATGCAAGTATTTCCATGCATGAAGTAGGTAACTAAATGATGGAATTATGTTTTCTTATGTTGATTGGAAATATTTCTTGTTTGACATGATTCATGGGTAAATCTCAGTGATGTGTGTATTACATGAGTTTCAATAGTGTAGGAAGATCTCATGTCAGCAACCCCAACCTAACCTCATCCATCCATGATCACCAAAAGCCACTAATTCCATAAACCAATTTATCATTTCATAAGAACCACTTTCCATGACTGTTGAGAAAATCCAACCATCTTACAAACTTTGGTTTGAGTTCTAAAGAAGTCCTAGCCACTCCCTTGCCTTATTTCTTCCATCATTCACCTTCCCTAAGCCCTATACCACCTTCCAAATCACTCCTCATGCTTTCGGGAGGATCTTGTAGGAATAAAAGGGATCCCATAGGAGCATTAGGACATCCTGTAGGTACATTAGGAAATCCTGTAGAACGACCTGTAGTGGCCTATTATGAGGCCGATTTGTGGAAAATGCATCCAGAAAGATAGGAGAAGACCCCTTCTTTCCTCCCAAGCCATGTGACCCTTCATAACCATCTCTCTCCACACCTAACCCACCTTCCATACAATAAAGAAGAATAAGTATTGATATTTTCACAAAAATGACAAAAAGGAAAAAAAGGTTATTGTGTTCATTCATATGCACAACAGTAAAATGTTTGATTATCTCAGATTGCATGCTTAGGGATAGTTAGGATCACACATATGTTAGCTTAGAATTCTTATGAAGCAAGATCTCTTAACAAATAGTTAGATGAGTGGTGTGTTTAAAGAATTTATTTCAGTCTTTCATTACTGCAGTAGACAATATTTCAATTCTCTCAATTAGGGTAAAATTCCCCTTTCTCCATTCGTAATCAAAATTCTTCTAAATTAATAGAAGGCTGGTTTGATAAACCCTAGTGGTCTATCGCTAGCTCAGTAGCGAGAAAGAGTGGACCCATTACATATAGAATGACCTTGGGGCATTATGAGTCCTTAGAGGATTATGAGGAAAGATTCCAGCTTAGCTACAAAAGGGCCAGGTGCACACTTGATCCTGAGTCAGTGAAGCTAGTCCTACTTATGGGGGTCAAGGAAGATCTTCTGGATACCCTAAACTTGTTAGCAAGAGGGAACATCTACCAGCTACTCTATGAAGATATCAATACCGTCTTTAAGAACCATTATAGGGAAGCTAGGAAAAAGGGTATGGGTAGTCAACTAGTGGCCAGCTCATCCTCTTCCAACACATCTATGAAATGTGAACTTAGAATTATGCTTAAAGATTTCAAGAGTGAAATTTTGCAGACCTTTGCCCTACAGATGGATACTATGCACATCAAGAGAAAGAAAGAGGAATCAAAGAGAGCATAAGCCATCTTCTGTCACAGATGCGCAAGGAGGCACCTAGGAATGAATTTCCATTAAACCTTATAGAAATATGCTCGGTCTGTGAAGAAAACCACTCCACAGAATAGTTCCCTTCTCTACTTGGACTAAAATTTGTGTATCAAGGAACTAGAGGGGTGACTAAATAGCTCTGCTACGTAAAGAAGACGAGGCCTCATAGGCCTCGACCGTACCAGCAGGGCATGCAAGGGTTATCCTATGCATATTATAACTAACCAAAAAACATCCATTCCCTCTTGGGGGGGCCCTGCTCATCCCTCCTGGTCTACACTTTCTCCTTGGTATTTTGCACCTCAGCACCATTCCCAGCCGACCAACCAGCCATTTCAACCATATACTACTCCACAACATCAGTGGAATGCACCACCCGAGGGGTGGAGGCCCCCATACAACGATGCTCCAGTTTTATTGCCTTCACCTCCTACTCAAACATAGATTTTACACACTGCCCCACCTAAAATCCCTCAGATGCCTTCCCAGCCAAATCCAAACCCGAACAACAGACAAGCACAACAGGTATATGGTGGAGAGACATGTTACCCTGCTTATGTTGTGGAAATTCAGGAAATCAACCTAACATCTAGGAGAGTACTCCCGGACAACCAACCTCCATCTCCTCCTAGGGAGAGTGAGCAGGAAAGAGAGGAAAGTATGCCTAGAGTGAATCTTCCACCCTTTCCTGAAAGATTTACTCATCCAATCTGGCCTACCCCAGAAGAGAATGAATTTTTGGGTGAATTGAAAAATCTGTGTCAAAATTCCACTTCTCCGAGCCATTAAGGATGTACCTATTTACAACAAACTGATTAAAGAGAAGTGTTTCAGACATCCAGGGAGGCGAAAAAGAGACACCCCTACCATTAATGTCATTGGACAGTTGTCTGACTTAATGTTGGAGTAGGTAATTTGGCCAAAGTATTTAGACCTTGGAAGCTCTGTAGTAGATGCGCACATCAATGGCACCCTTGTACCACACACCTTGATTGATCTTGGGGCTACAATTAATGTAATGACTAAGGACATGATGCTAAAGTTGAATCTCTAGGGTTCATTAAGAAAGACCACGATAGTCTTGCAGCTTGCAGACCGATCCATAGCAGCCACTGAGTGGATTGTTGAGGATGTGATGGTCTCCATTAACTCCTGGGAGTACCCTCCAGACTTCCTAGTTCTCCAGCCTAAGGCCAAGCTTAATGGTTATCCTCTCATACTTGGGAGGCCTTGGTTAAACACTGCCAATGCCTACATCTGCTATAGGGCTGGAAACATGACTATCAAAAATGGGAATCTATCCAAGAAGTTGGTCTTTTACCCTCCTGCTCATCCATATTTAGAACATTATTTACCTTTATGGCCAGAAGAGGAGGAAGAATATGAAGTTTACTCAACTCAACTCTATACCCTAGAAATTGCCATGGGAGGAGGAGATCCTGATGAAGATGATTTGATTGAACACATCCTCCAAAATCCAACCCCCAACACCTTGTCCTTAGAGGAAGTAGTAAAGGAAACCAAGAGCAACCATCATATTGATATATTCTTAGTTGATTCAAACCCTACTTGTGTTAAGACAATATGATTTGTCCCTGAAAGAACTTTGAAAATAAAACCTTCTCTTTTTGTGCACCAAGAAGAAGAGTTATGTAACATGCTAAGGGAACATTTGGATGCCTTTCCTTGTAGTTACAAAGAATGAAGGGAGTGCACCCCTTGGAGTGTACTCACCACATTTATATCAAAGAAGGTTGCAAAACATTCCAACAACCCCAAAGGAGAATGAATCCATCTCTCAAGGATATAGTCAAAGAAAAACTGCAAAAGCTGATGAATACGGGATTCATTTACCTTATCTCAGACAGTGAGTGGGTGCCTCCTTTGGTGTTGGTTCCAAAGAAAAATGGGAAGTGGAGGATTTGTGATGATTACAAAGAGTTAAACAAAGCAACAAAGAAGGACCATTTCCCTCTACCTTTCATTGACCAAGTGTTAGATGGCCTGGCAGGGAAAAAGCTTTTCTCTTTCTTAGAAGGGTTCAACAGGTAAAAAAAATTGATATTAGCCGGGAGAACTGAGATAAAACCACCTTCACTTGTCCTTGGGGTACTTTATCTTATAGGGTCCTTCCTTTTCGTCTATGCAATGCCCCTGCCGCTTTCCAGAGGGCAGTCCTGAGTATCTATGTCGAGCTAGTCCATGATGCAGTGGAAATTTATATCGATGACTTTAAACCCTATGGGTATGATTTCTAGGAGGTTCTCTCCAACTTGGGTAAGGTGGTGAACAAATGCATTGAAATGAACTTATCCCTTAGCCCCGAAAAATGTGAGTTCTTCATGACTCCAGGGATTGTTCTAGGTCACTCAATATCCCAAAAAGGACTACAGGTTGACCCAAATAAGATAGCCATCATCTAAAGGGTCTGAGCTCCTAAAAAATAGAGGGATGTCAGAAGTTTTCTAGGTTTAGGCAGATACTATAAGATATTTATAAAAGACTTCAGCATGTTAACTTATCCTTTATTTGGGTTATTGGTCAAAGACTTCGAAGTTTTATGGTTAGAAAGCTACCAAGAGGCCTTGGAAAAGGACGAGTTGACTACTGCACCTATTCTCTGAGGCCCAAATTGGTCTCTTCCTTTCCATATACATGTCGATGCCTCTAATAAAGCCATAAGAGCATCTCTAGGCTAGCTAGATGACAAGCTACCTTATGTCATTTACTTCATTAGTAAGAATCTGTCAAAAGCCAAGCTGAACTACATAATGACTGAAAAAGAACTCCTAGTTGTTTTACATTCATTGAATAAATTTAGGCATTACATTATTGGTTGCCAAACATTTGTACATACTGACCTTGCTGCAATTAAATACTTGATGAATAAACCTAACATAAATGCCCGGATTATAGATGGTTACTTTTATTGTAACAATTTGATTGAACTATTATTGATAAGCTCGGAAAGGAGAATGTTGTTGCATTTTTTAATCCAGATTGAATTTGCCTATAGGGGAGGAAGGAATGGTTGATGATCAGCTACTGGATGAACACTTATTCACCATTTTAGTTCTCTCTCCATGGTTTGCTGACATACAAAATTACTTGGTGTCTGCACAGTTTCCACCAAATTTTTCATCCAAAGAAAAGAGCAAGATCGTAAGGAACAATGCCCCATTCACTTGGATTAGAGGCAACCTCTTCAAACTAGGCCCAGATCGAATTCTGAGAAGATGTGTCAGGGAGGAGAAAGTCTTTGAAATCCTTTTGACCTGTCATGATGGGCCTTGTGGAGGTCACTTTGCAACCAAAAGAACAACATTCAAGGTACTACAAGCTGGTTATCACTGGCCCACTCTTCACTAAGATGCCAAGAGGTATACTAGTTAGTGTGATCGGTGCCAAAGGATGCGGAAACCTACCCCAAGGGATGAAATGCCTCTACAACATGTTAGGGTCCTATAATAATAGGATCCATTATTTTGAATTGGCTATGGTTAGTCTTGTAATATTGTACATACTTTTTCTTTCAGAAAAATGTTTTCCATATTAAAAAATAAAAAAATGTAAAGAGGGTATGTCCTAAAAGAATAGTCAAAGGAAAAAAAGAAAGAAAAAAGATCAAAAAAGTGAAAAATATGAACCCCAAAAAGAAATGAAAAAAAGTCATGAAAGTGTGCAAATTCAAATGCCACTGCTTTTTACTTTACTATGCAAAATGAAGTTGTGTGCAGCTTTTCAAAAATGTGACAATCCATGATGGTTGAAAAGCTTAATCTTGACTCATTCATGCTTTAAATTTCATGTTGATAGATAGAGAATAAAGATCTAGTCAAACTGTTTAACCTTCGCAGATCACTAGTTAGGTAGAGAATAAAAATGAGCTCATCAGTTTATCTAAGCAATTGGAAGTTATAAGGTTAAAATTAAATAGTTTGCTTATCAAAAGAAAAGGAAATAAAGGGTCAGCAAGCTTAAATGCACCCATAAAAAATGAAGAAAAAATGTTAGGGTAAATAAAGGGTAGGTAGAGGGAGTTTTGCAAAGTGCACAAGGTTGCTAAGTTACAAGCACATTTATCATGCTTAATCCTATGTTCATGTGTAGGAGGATTTGAGAAAAAGAAAGGATATTCACCAAGCTTGTTTACTAATTTCCCCTCATTTCACTACACCCCCACATACTTATTTTCTAATTTCCCCCATTATCCCTTCATTACTTATAAATACCCTTCCCCCGCTTTTTTCCCTTCTACCCCTTGGTTTCACACATTTCCCTAGAAATTACCCTTCAAAAATCATCCTCTCTTCCCAAAACCCCTTTCCCTAGTGTGAAACCAATTCCCCATTACAAATATCACTTCCTCCCTTGTTAATTTCCCTTTTCCCCCCTTAAAACCCATAAAAACCCCTTATCCTAAGTTTTTATTTACTATGCCCCCCCATTATGTAATTAACACCCCCACTTTATATTTCCCGACAAACCTTTTTAACCCACCAACCCTTGGTGCAGTTAAAGAAAACCCCACCATATAACCCATGGTCCCACCTTAATTAACCATTTGTTTATATTGAAAATCCCAACATTATTGGTTAATTAATTATAATTATCTATAATTAAATCCCCGGCCCCACAAAATCACTTTCCCGATTCCATTTGTGCAACTTAACTGTGCGATATCCCTCCGATCTCCTGCCCCCAGATCCGACTGTGCACAACCATATCACGCGGATTCATTGTCCGACCATTAATAGCCTGAGAGCACACGAGATTCATGGTGTTGGTCGAGCGCTCTTTGGCTACATGGCGGCACCAAGTTACATCACGTGCTCGCAAAAAATACCGCCTGCCATCCAAAAGCGGTGAGATGGTGCACAAAACCACCTCCCCGCCTAAACTGAAAACTACCCACTGTTCGTTTATAATTTCTGCGCCAAAATGTGACCGTTATTAGTTAAAAGGCCGAAAAAGCCCCAATTCGCTCTTTTCTTGCATTTTCACTGTAAACCTCTGCTAAGCCATTTGCGACATTGTGAACCTCTGTGCAATCAAATTGAACACCTTTCGCCACCTGAAGATGCTGTGGATACCCAATTGAAGCATCCAATTGACAGTTGAAGCCTGAGTACCTTATACAGTTACCACAGATCCCCTCTACACACCAAAATCGCCAATTTCCAGGTATTCTTGGAAAAAACGAAAACGGCCCTTGAATTTGAAAACGCACAGTTGTAATTAAGTGGTTAATTAATTGAATTAATTAGGAAACATTCCTGAAATTGAAGAGAAACTTATTTGTACATCTAAAACCCTTTTACAGACTTTAATTACCCTCCCACTGTTCCAGAGCTTCTAAAACTCACTCCTGAAACCACTAAAATCTTAAATTAAATTTAGTAATCCCAATTATGGCTTCCCAAACCTCTTTGAATGTAAGACCTCTATATACTATCCAACGGCATGTGAGAAAAATGAATGACTATTTTGAGTTGCATGAGATTCATGAGTTTGATGTCCAAATGAGGTTATTTGCCCAAACATTGATAGGAGATGTTAAGAAATGGTTTAAAGGTTTACCTGCTAATCATATTGCATATCTAGCTGCTTTTCATATATTGTGTATTGATAAATGGGAAATAAAGAAAAACCCTCTGCAAGTACTATCTGAATATGATAACATTATAAGATCTCCTAATGAATCAGTTCAGGATTATTGTACTAGGTTCAATAGTATCTACAATGCAATCCCTGCTAATATTAAACCTCCACCAGACCTGGCATTTATCAAATTCCCTAATGGTTTTGATACTGATATGTCATACCAATGAAGGGAAAGAAACCTTGAAACATTGGAACAAATGCAAAGTAATGTTGTTAGTGTAGAAGCTAATCTATTAGCTAAGAAAGCTAGGATGAGAAATGAGAAAAGAGTTGTCATTAAGGAGGAAACCTCCACTTCTGATGGTAAAATAGATATTTTACCAAAGGGTGTAGAATGACTAATGGATAGATTAGAAAACATGGAAAGAAAACTCAGTGGGAGAATCAACAACCACCCCCAATAAGAAACCCCAACTTTAGGTAAAATCCTAACACTGGAAAAAATGCAATACCAGATCAGAAAATTAGACCACCCTTCCATGAAGACTATGTTGAGGGTTCACAGAACCATGAAGGAGAGGATGACACCCAGATAAATCTATTAGGGATTAAAAAGGAAGATGATGTTTTTCTTACTCAGGAAGACCAAGAATTGTACATGCTGCAACAATTACAATTAGAATGTGGAGAGTCCTTTGACTTTAAACAAGGCTATGAATCTACTATATATGAGGTTCAAAAACAGTAGAATCTAAGAAGCAAAAAGAATACTGAAATTCCCACTAAGAGATCAATCCAAACCCAAACTAAAAAGATAACAGAAGCTCCTGTGACCAAAGTTCTACAAATTCTCCCTAGGGGAACTTAGGAGACTTCCAGCCTAAAAATTGTAGATATAACTTCATCTGAAACTCAAACTAAAATTGTTACTCAAATAATTCCAAATAAGAGAATTCAAAACAAAACTACAGATACACAAACCGAACTTCCAAGTACTAAAAAAGAAGATAAAAATACACAGACCACATTTACTAAGGAAGACCTCATACAATCAGGAAAAACTCAATGGCCATTTAACATTAAGACTAAGATAGCCAAGTTGAAAATATCAGTTCCTCTGACCGAGCTAGTGAAAAATGAATAATATAGAGCACAAATCACTGAATCATTAAATATAGGTGAAGGAGAAGATGTTGTGAACTTGAATGATAATCAACCTAAGTTATTGTTTGGTCCAAAAGTAAATGGCACACATCAGCAAGGGGGTATTCCTCCTTTCTACATTAGCTTGAATGTTCATGATGAAATCTTACATAATGCTATGCTAGACTCAGGGGCATCCCATAACTTAATTCCAAAAGAAATCATGGAGAGATTAAACTTAGATATGACCAAACCATACAAGGACCTCTTTTCCTTTGATTCTAGCCAAGTCAAATGCCTTGGCCTGATTAAAGATTTGTGTGTGACTCTAGTCCAATGCCCAAAAAAGAGTATTGTCATGGACATAGTAGTTGTTGATATCCCATCCAAGTATGGAATGTTGTTATCTCGCTCATGGGGAGAAAAATTGCATGGATATTTGCAGTTAGAAATGTCATATGCCACCATCTCTCTTTTTGGTCAACAAACGAAACTTTACAAAGAGACCCTGATGAAGTACATGGTGAGTGGTGTAGAAAAACCACAAAATTTCCCTATAGACTCCATGCATTCTGATATGGACTCTTTTATCTTATACAATTCAGACAATGACGAAAATGAAATCATAGTTGTAGAAGAAAAATACAAAGCACCTGATAGTGAAAACATATTTCATGAGTCTCTATGGCATTTTGATTTTGATGGCTCTGTGAATAGATTAGGAGTAAGTGTAGGAGTTTGGATTCACAACATGGAAAATAATCATTCTGAAGGTCATGCATTTAGATTAAACTTTAAATGCACAAATAACATGGCAGAATATGAAGCTCTAATATTAGGACTACAAATGGTTAGAAAACTTGGAGCCAAGAGAGTTTCTATCATGGGAGACTCAGAATTGATTATAAAACAAATCAAAGGTGAATACTCTATGAATAATCCCAAACTTAGCCAATATAGAGAAACTATCCTAGATTTGATTAAGGACCTTCTAGAAACTGATTTTGCTGCCATTCCTAGGAAATAGAATATGCAAGCTCATAGTCTAACCACTTTTGCTAGTACCTGCAAATTGCCTTTTCAGCCCAACCACCAGTACACTGTAGAAGTGAAACATAGGCCTGTTATACCTGACAATTGGAAATATTGGCAGGTTTTCTCACAAGATTCTCAAATTTATGATTTCATGAATGCTGAAGGAGAGTTTCAAAACTGTAATATAGATACTGATTATACAGTAGATAATAACATAGATAATGAGATAGATATAAATGCTTTAGATATAGGTAAACCCACTAATTTCACTAAAGTAGAAATAGATAACTTAGAAAATGTAGAAATAGAAGAAGTAATGAATGATGATCCTGAAATTCTAAACCTTAAAAATAACTTTTTGCCTAAGGGGTTAGTCCCATTAGAATATTTGTTTGATTCAAACGATGTAGCTAGAAACCAAAAATGGAGCCTTTAAGAGTAGATATAGAAGAATGTAACATAGGAACTGAAGAAAAACCCAAGCTTATCAAAATATCAAAAGCCTTACCTCCAAATGAAAAGATTAAATACATAAGTCTGTTTAAAGAGTTTCAAGATTTCTTTGCCTGGAGTTATGAAGACCTTAACTCTTATGATACCAACATAATTCAACACAAGATACCCATCAAAGAAGATCATAAACCATTTAAACAGAATCTTAGGAGAATTAATCCAGTTCTTATGCCATCAATTCAAAAGGAAGTAAAAAGGATGTATGATTCCCAAATCATAGCACCCATTAGATATTCAGATTGAGCCTCTAATTTGGTCACTACTAGGAAGAAAACATGAGAAATCAGACTCTCTGTTGATTTTAGAAACTTGAACAAAGTCATTGAAAGACAACTATCCTCTCCCAAAAATGGACCAGATTCTTCAAAGGGTAGTAGGCTCATCCAGAATTTCATTGCTTGATGGATTTTCTAGATACAATCAAATCTTAGATCAACTAGGGGACTAAGCAAAGACTGCATTTACTACTCCTTGGGGTACTTTCATGTATTTGAAGATGCCTTTTGGATTAATGAATGCAGAAGTAACATTCCAAAGAGCTGTGGACATAGCCTTTGCCAAAGAAATCCATGACTTTATAGTTGTTTACCAAGATGACATCATAGTGTTTTCAAAATCAAATATTGAACATCTAGATCACCTAAGAAGAGTTTTCATTAAATGTAGAAAATTTGGTATTTCCTTAAATCCCAAAAAGACACTCTTTGGGCTAGAAGAGAGTAAACTCTTGGGACACATAATATCAAAAGACGGAATTAGAATAGATCCAACTAGAATAGAGGCAATCCTAACCATAACCCATCCTAGAAACATCAAATAATTACAATCATTCTTAGGAAAAATAATTTAGGAGATTCATTTCAAACTTAGCAGAATTAATTAGAGAACTAAATAACATGTTAAAGAAATATTCAGCACTTAAGTGGATAGTAGAGGCTAAACAGCATTTTGAGGCAATCAAAGAAGCCCTTACCCAAACACCAGTCCTCACAAGTCCTAATTTTCAAAAATATTTTATAATTTTTTCTTTTGCTTCAAAACATACTATTGTAGCAGTCTTGTTGCAAAAGAATGATCAAGGTTATGAGAAGCCTATTGCATTTTTCAGAAAATCTTTGGGAGATGCTACACTAAAGTATAACATAATGGAAAAACAAGCACTAGCGTTAGTGAAAGCTATTAAATATTTAAAATTATACATCTTGTATTCATGCATCATTGCATATGTTCCAAATTCAGTAGTAAAGGACATTCTGACATAGAATGGGCCTGAAGGAAAGAGAGGCAAATGGACTGCCACTATTTTCAAATATGACATAGAAATAAAGCCTCTAAAGCTTATCAAAGGCCAAGGTTTAGCTAAACTCATGGCTGAATTGAAATGTCAGGCCTTAGATATAAATTTCATTGGTGCCCTAGATGATCAGGAATAGATGGTGACTCCACAGATCAGTGAACCTTTTACAGATTCACCTTGGTATGTAGATATCATATTTGTTTTACTAAACCTACAAGCTCCTCCTGGTTTATCTAGAACTAAAGCTAGATTTTTGAAAATGAAATCAATGAAATTTTGTATCACAGATAATGCTTTATTTTGGAAAGATAATGGTGGCATTCTATTAAATTGTTTGTTGAAAGATGAAGCTGAAAAAGTTATGCAAGAATTTCATGCAGGAGATTGTGGAGGACACCTATATTGGAAAACAACTGCTAACAAGATTCTAAGGGCAGGTTTTTACTGGCCCACCCTTTTTGGAAATTTCAAGAAACATGTGACCTCCTATCATAAGTGCCAAATATTTGAGGGTAAAAGGAAACTCTTACCACTACCTCTCAAACCAATCTCCACAGAATTTGGTTGGAGAGGTAGTGGTAAGAGTTTCCTTACCAAAGGTAAAAGGAAACTCTTACCACTACCTCTTAAATGGATTTTGATAACCACTGATTATTTTACTAAATGGATAGAAGCCATCCCTTCTAGACGAGCCACAGAGTATGTCATTATCTCATTCCTTGAAAACAATATCCTTTCAAGATTTGGATGCCCAGAAAAGCTCATTACTAATAACATAACTGATTTTAAACCCAAGAAAATGATAGAATTTTGTAACAGATATCACATTACCCTTGCCCATTCCACTGCCTATTACCCTCAAGGTAATGGACTTGCAGAATCCTCGAATAAAAGCCTTGTCAATATCGTCAAGAAATTGCTAGAAGGCAACAAGAAGACCTGGAATAAAAGTTGGTTAACTCTTTATGGGAAGACAGACTAACTACCAAAAAGTCCATTGGTACATCTCCCTAGTAGCTACTATATGGAATGGATGTTATTTTTCCTTCCTCTTTAGGAGTACCAGTGATGAAGATCATTCAAGAGTTGCAAGTAGAACAAAATGATATCCAAAGGAGGATAAATCATACAATACACTTGCAACAAACCAAAGAAGAAGTCTATGTCAAATCACAAGTGTTCCAGGATAAAATCAAAACGATTTTTGACAAAAATACCAAAGCTAATGATTTTTACATAGGTGAAAAAGTACTTAAATGGGATTCTAGAAGAGAAGAGAAACGTAAACATGGAAAATTTGATTTCCTATGGAAAGGCCCTTATATCATTTATGGTTACAGAGGTAACAATGCATTTTTTGAGAGAGTTAAATGGAACGGATCTACCAAGAGGACCTGTCAATGGTAGAATGCTGAAGCACTACCTATCCATAGATCAACAATAGTTCATTTTACTTTTCTCATTGTATATAACATTGCAGAGTTTAGATTGGATTGGATGGTAATCTTGTTGGCTTGAGGGGGCCTGGGCCAAGTTATAAGTTAATTAACCAAACAAATCACTACACTACTGGCCCTTTCAGCATCATCCCGTGGAGCGCGTACTGAAGTCTCACCTGAAGCAGTATGGGGGGATGCTGGAACCAAATTTGTTGCACCCTGGAGATGTCTAACGGGTCGATTTAGTCCAACTGTGCCTACCTTCACTTAGGTCAATTCACGCACTGTCCTGACTTGCGAGACCTTCACAATTTGTTAAGATCACCTTTCGTGTAGCCCTAACCAAGGGCTTATGCTTTCACGTTGCTAGGGCAAAAATCTATGCTATTTCCCCAAGTTACACAGCATATCTTACTTATTACAATTTTTAGTTAACTTCGCAGAACTAGATACTTTAACTCACATTTACTTAATCAGCATAGTTATATATGTTCGTGCACCATATAGACAATAGAAATGCAATTTATACCCAATATATTTGATACAGAAAACAGGAAATAAATACACAAAATTGATGTAAAAATTCTCTTTATTAATGCTTCAAAAGTTACAGACTTGACTCGCCCTGCGCACTCAGCCGCAGGGGTCCACGCACTCAGTTGCAGACTACTAGGCCTCTGCGGACTTAGCTACAGAGCCTTCTCCTATTCTACAACCCAAAGAAATGACTCTACACTTATATCTTCCGCTATCCTTCTATTCCCTGATCACTTCCATTCTATTCTATTTTATTCTATTATTTAGAGCCTCGCTCTATTTATACAATCCGTGGTCCGCAGACCATGGGTAGATCTTTAAAGCCGACATCATATTACAAAATTGAGGGCAAACAACCCTATGACTCATTTACAACTTCGCGCTCTGTGCCCACAAAATGCGAGTCTTTACATCGGATTTACAACTTTTAACCAAAAACTAGGCTTTAAGCCCCAAAAATTCCCTTGGGGGATCCCACACCTAACAGGCCCCCAACACAAACATCATGACTCTCCCTCGATTCATTCTCTCGGTGTAGAGATCTTCATGTCAAGACCTCCCAACTCTACCTATACTGCTGCAAGATCAACAACGCACTGAGCAGCTACCTGCTGCACTTCCTGGATGCATTGTTAAGAGACTTTTGTAGCTGAACTGCTGCCCTGCACCTGTTCTTGTGTTCCCTCCATCTGCATGATCTTGGTTTCAATCGAGGTTGTAATGACGAATGCCTCATCGATCCATGTGTTATCGGGAAATCTAGTGTCTATGCAAAGCTGCTAGTCCCACTAAGACTAGTAGCTATCTTAGAAACAAACAAACTAAAACTACTTTCGTTTTCCTTTATGAGAAGTAGATAAGAGGGGAACAAAGGAGACCAACCTATGTCTTGTGCTTGGTTCCTTTCTTGATTCCTCTCCCTTCTGATAGATCTTTTCCACTTTCTTCCTCATCTACCCAGCTTCAGAGAGTACCTGTGGAATCAAAGCAGCATAACACTATCCAAGAACAGAGATCTACTATCACAAATAATATAGGACCAGATATATATTGACCACACAAATGCATATATCATCAATCATACAAGAATGTGGAGGAAAATTTGAATAGTTTTATTAATATCAAGAATAGCAAAGAGGATTACAACCAATTGTTCTAACCTAGCATCATCCTCTCATCAAGAAAGCCCTTCTTCACCTCATGAAAAGCTTAGACCACCCAACACTATGATGTTACACCAAGAAACCAGTAGCACTTCCTTACAAGATACAAAAGTCCAGCCTCTGGATCTCTGGGATGAGGGATCCATATATAGATGATTGCGGGGCGGTGAGTCAGCTTCTAAGATTTGATTAGTGTCCTATCTCTGATAGTTCTTGATTCCACTTGGAGATTGATGATCTCTTACTCATCCCTGGGCGAATTCAGAGAGGCAAGTGTCATAGGAGAAGTTTCTGGAAGATTCCATGATCATCCACCTCGCAAATTGACTCTTCCATTTGTCCACTCTCACCCATCTCACACCATAGAAGGGATTTTCAGTATGCATCGCACCTCCCATGTGCATTAAGGTGGGATGCATCGCACTCTGACCATGGAGCAGGTGAGATGGTCCAGCTTTGACCAATTCTGAGTAGGTTTTCATGGAGAACTTCTGGGAGATGATGTAATCAGCTGACCTTGTTCCTTTAGGGTGTGAAACAACACTTTTAGGGACTTAGGAGACCTTGGTTTATGGACATATATGATTGGGGTTGCAGTGCCCAAAAATGTCTATAACAGTTGCCCCCTAAAGCATGAGGTCATTAATCTTTTGATGTCGGGTGAAATGCTTTATCATGAGGATCTGAAGTTTTTTCGAGCTGGAAGGCGACCTGTAATAAGATACAATACAATACATTATCTTCATAACATTTTCATGATCTGGCTGAGGCGGGCATTACCATGCTCAGCTTTATAAATTCATTTTCATGTACATAGGACAGACAATCGTCTGTGTGCAGACTGATGATTCAGGTAGAGCCATCATCCCTTAGATTGGATGATTATCTGTGCAGCAATGATGTACATTTGATGTCTTTATTTTCCTAAATATATCGCAGCCTAGATGGATGAGACTAGATTTGGGGTCTTCAATCTCATTCGATATTTACTCAAAGTACAAGTCGATCCATGTGATATATGTTCTGGAGTCAAACATGGAAAGGCATCACCTGATTACCACCGAGTGATGTAAGCTGTTAACAAGCACGAGAGGAATCACCGATAATGATGATGACCCTCAAGGTACGACAGTAAAATTCACGTGGTGTGAAAAAGGGACTTGGTGTCGAACACCACGCAAAATCTTTCAGTCGAAGGCCATTGATGTAAACCTGTCGCCGGAAGTGAGAAACTTGCCATTGAGGCATGCAAGCTTCAAAGTACTGAAAGGGTTGTTCCTAGATCGACTTCCTGGATAATAAGTTGATGTCGACAAGAAGCAATCTGTCATAGGAGGGCCTTAATGAATCCCACATCTATGACATGGAACAGAGAAAATGATTTTAATCGAGGTGAAAATGATCTGATGATATAAGGTTCAGGGTGGCGTTCATGAAAGAATGGAGCGTAAATGTATTTCAGTGGATGAGACATAGGTGAATTCTCTTAGCGACTTCTCTTGAACATATCGGCGACACTAAAATGATGGATTGGTAGCGTTAACCCCAAATGGGATGGTGTGATGGACCAATGGTGATATGACCAGTGAATGGAACAACCCAACCTGACTCGAATGTGGAGTGAAAGTGTCATGTTCAAGAGCGACTTGCTACCAATAAAGTTTCTTCAAGTTTTCTTCCCAATTTTTCCCTAGTCATTGCTGACCAGTACCTCTTTATTTTTGTCAAGCTTGAGGAGGATAACATATGCTTGTTCTATAATTTGCCCTTCGAGCAAACCCATCACTATGTTTTAACGAGCCTAGTGATAGTGAAACTTGTTCTCATCTGTATGGAAAAGTTTGTCACTATTTAGCTTTAACGAGTTTAACGACAAAGATAACTCAGTCCTTTTCAATTTTAGAGAGTCTGAAAGGGACGTAAAGAAAACTCCAATAATCCTTTTTCGTCATATGATCCCTTAGGTCTGAAAAAGTATAAAATAATACGAAAGGGATGAATTTTCGGTAATTTTAACGAGCCAAACAAAACAAGTGCTCAATCTTTTTGTGTAATAATCCATCAGGTCCAAAAAGATTAAAATCTAGAGGAGGGATAGAACTTCCGGTCACTTTAACGAGCTGGAGAGGCTAATTGCTTGGAAATCTTTTCATATTTTATGAGTCAGATGAAAAGAGCTTAAAGGAGACTCATTTTTCAAGGAACGAGTGATAAATTCGGGTAGCGGCTGATTCCAGGTAAGGTTTGGAATTTTCCAATCACGACAGTGTCACAAGGATGGCTAATAGGATCACTCTTCGCAGTTGTTCCTCAAAAAGGGTAAACAATAAAATGGAGGTGAATGATTGGCCAATTCAGAGTGGAGGTGATGATGAGAACACGACCAAGGCTTCAAAGGCTGATGATAATGCATTCATGATGGTTATTTACCAGAAATTGGTTCATTTTTTAATGAATGAGCTTAAACTCTGGGGGAAACATTTTCTCATTGCTTATGTTTAATTTTTAGCGAGCTTGAACTCCACATAAAAACTGCTCAATCCAGTCATATAATAAGGATGTCTCATCTAAGATGCCATTTTTGTGGAGCTTGCACCTTACAAAGCTTTTCCCCGCATCCTTTCTTTATGCAAGTTAGGAAACGACCAATCCTACAAGTTTAAAGGGTTAGAGGACCTACAAATTTAAAAAAATAAATGGTCGCTCTTCGCTTGCATGCCAAAAGGTTTGCATGCCCCTAGGTATAGCGAAAAATTTCCAGGTTACCAAAGATTGTTCCATCCGCATTGCAGACAAAACACTTCCTCGGCGATGTCTACCGAAATAAACAAAGGTGAGTGGCACAACTTTCTCCACTCACATAACTTTGATGAAGGAATCTTATTCCAATCTAATCTCATAAACTAGTCATATATCCTTCATGGAAACCTACCCTATGCCCAAGGTTTTCTTGCCGAAACAGACCAAGGTGCATGCCCCCTGGGTTTCAGTCATGTCCTCTCGAATCACTCGTGCTCATAAGGTGGACGAACTGGGGATTGATGAGACATTCCTTACATGAAAAGACCATTCAGGGATGGTCTCTGACTATTTGCTATGTGTGAGCCGAGGAATGAAAGCTGGTCTACGAGCTTGACCACTCTTCCTTCATGTGGAAAACACATTACTCTAAAGAGTGAGGAGACAATGGCTCCCATGCAATAAATATAGTCGCGTCTAAGGAGTAGATTGTAATCTAGGGGTCCTTGGACTACCATTACATTCATGTGAGTGGTTTTCCTTCTCAATGTTATCAGCACATTGGGAAGGATCCCTAACGGTCGACTGGTTCCTTTGTCAAAGCCTCTTATATTTCTCATCTCAAGCAAAAGCGATGGTGAACCAAGCACTTTCCAAGCAGTTCAGGAACGGATACTCACAGAAGCCCCTTCATCTATGATGGTACCGACCATGACCATTTTGTACATTTGTGTAATGATTCGAAATGGTACACTAGCCGATAAACAAGGTCTTCCTAGTATATTCCAATCGAAGGAAACAACTAGGTTGCTTGGAGGTGGGACCAAATAGACGGTTGGATATGACTCTGACGAACTTCCTTCCTGCGGTAAAGGAACAGGTAGACTGCCCCCATGTTCATCGAAGTCTGTGTTTACGAAGAGAATTTGAACAGTGTCATTCTTGTTCTCTCCGGTAATTGTATCATCTGAAGATGGACCTTCTAAAGGCAAGATGGGTCAACTTCCACCTCGACCTTTTGGCTTTCATCTGGTGTGAATTTAGATGGTTTATCTTCAATGATAGACACTTCGACTGACCACAATGGCGTGTCAGTCAGATTTTCAACTAGTGATGGACTTGGCAAGAGTTTCTTATATCCAGGAGGAAGCCGTAACGATGAAACCGGACAGTCGTCCAAAAATCTTTTAGCCTCATCTGGGAAGGGACAGTGGTGGACGGCGTGATCGCCTTCACACAGTTTACAAGGGGATTTACTTTTCCTTTTTTGTCCCAAAACTTCGCTTTCACTAGTTGACGGTGTACTTTCAACATGATCATCATAGGTTGTTGACACTGGATTGTGCAAACGAGGAGACCAGTCCCTTAAGATTCGAGGGATGCAAGGACAATCTCGATGATAGTGATCTCCTTTGCAAATGACACATGGAGATTTAGGCTTTGACAATGCATTGTATGGATTTTCACTAGATGATTCTTGGTTGCCCCTTTTCACCTTTGGCTCCTTCTTCTTCTTCTCTTTCTTCTCCTTCCCATTCTTCTCCTTCTTAGTTACTTGATTTTTGGCTTTACCAGCTCCATTAAGCGAAGATGAAAGAAGAGAGGGAGAATCGGACGAAGTAGAAGGTTGGGGGGTAACTCTGGTATCATCTAGTTGCTGACTTGATTGCTCATGAATCACGGTGTTCTGAATGACAGAGGTCGAGAAGAGCCATACGGGCAGGCCGATTGTCAATCCTGGAAGCGAAAATGTGGCCATATGGGGTGCACCAACATATCCCCAAGAGGGCAAAGGACTAGGATTTCCTCAAAGGGGAAATCCTTGGTTGGCGGACTCCATTTTTCTCAAACTAAGACCAACGTACGAAAGGTGACATTTATTTCGATTTAAATAAATTTTAGACGCTTTGACACAACTTGTTTTTTCAATTTTTAAGAGACGAGAAAAAACAAAAGATGACTCTAGTCGCCTTCGATTTTTAATGAGCTTGAAGTGACAAGTGCTCAGATGGACCTTTTCCTTTAAGGAGTCTAAAAAGGAATGAAAGAGACTGCTCTGGAAGTCTAGACAGAGGGATTACCAAACCAATCGCAAAACTGCAGAATACTTTTTATGGTAAGGCAGTCAATCTTCCCGAATGTTGTGTTCAGTGCATTGTGATCGATAGGGCGGCAGACACGACTTCCTATGGATAAAGGATATAGCCTATTGTAGTCTCCCAATATATACTCGATGGTACGTGGTAGCACAAGTCCGTACTAGCACTTTTCATCTCAAAGTGGAGGAATCACCCAACCAGCAATGAAAACAACAGTTACCAGGCTTTACGACGCCGGAATACGTCTCTAGCCTAGACTTCTAAATGTTGTGTGTTAGGTTCCAAAGCGTTTTTAGATTCATTAAATTTATTTTACAGTTGATCTTGTTTAAGAAATTTTCCTTTTAGGTTCACCGCGTGATGTAGATATACAATTCCTAAAATGCAACCTAAGATGATAAACAATCGTTTAATCTTCTTTTTGCAATGAAAATCCTAGCTACTAAAGAAAGAGAGATGATATTCTTTCAACATAGAGCAGAGAGCACACACTTTATGCGCTATCCTAAATCAAACCAACAAATAATCTAAATGAAAATGCACATGCATGTATTTGTTTTCAACCTTCTTAATGTGTGAATGATAAAAAGAAAGCTAAGCGTAAATCTGAATTATTTTTCAAAGCGACATTACTAACAAGCTTCTTTTCAAGACAAAATGAAGACAATGACGACACTTTGCGATTTGGAATTGAAAACTTGCTTTCGACACTTGAAAAATTACTAATTCAAATCAAATACAAGAGTAACAATGTAATCGATTATCAAGAACAATCAAATTCTCTTCTATGACTGAAAATGACACTTGCGACACTTCCAAATCAAGAAATGGTAGTTCAATTACGCTACCTCTTTGTAAAAGAGAATTGAAAACGGCTCACAATATATAAAAAAAATTACAGTTCTTTGCACAATGGAGGTGGAATAATGGCAAGGAAGGGGGTTTCCACAGAGTTATACTGACTACAGAAAGCAAAACTCCTGAATAGAGCTAAAAAGAGTGAAGAAAAACCAAAGTCTGGAGGCAAAATTAGCCTTCTCTGACCATCGCACCTGTTACACAGGGATTCCAGTATGCATCCCACCTACTACACACGAGAAGTTCAATGCATACTGATATCCTTGAAGAGAGGGTGCGATGGTACAGTGTGAGACTTTTGATCCAGTTGTTGATCACAGTTTGCAGCACAGTTCAGGGATTTAGGCCATGCAAGTGATAATCAGTAAATAAATCACGGGGGTAGATCTAAGGAGGTTACTAGAGCCACCACAAGGGCAATTAGGATGTTTGCAAATCGATTGTTCAATTTATAAACAAAACCCGGAGATAGACTAAAGCAACATTGATCTACTTTGCACTTGCATAGAAAATGCAGTTCGAAGGCTAGCTGGCTTGACTTCAGGCTCTGTCTGTAAGTTTATAAAACAAACAAGTATAGAAAAGCAAACAAGCTATTCGTTCCCCAGTAGAGTCACCATTTTGTTATCAGGAAATCTAGTGTCTATGCAGAGCTGCTAGTCCCACTAAGACTGGTAGCTATCTTAGAAACAAACGAACTAAAACTACTTTCGTTTTCCTTTATGAGAAGTAGATAAGAGGGGAACAAAGGAGACCAACCTTTGTCTTGCACTTGGTTCCTTGCTTGATTCCTCTCCCTTCTGATAGATCTTTGCCACTTTCTTCCTCATCTACCCAACTTCAAAGAGCACTTGTGGAATCAAAGCAGCATAACACTATCCAAGAACAAAGATCTACTATCACAAACAATATAGGACCTGATATATATTGACCACACAAATGCATATATCATCAATCATACAAGAATGTGGAGGAAAACTTGAATAGTTTTATTAATATCAAGAATATCAAAGAGGATTACAATCAATTGTTCTGACCCAACGTCGTCCTCTTAGCAAGAAATCCCTTCTTCATCTCATGAAAAGCTTAGACCACCCAACACTATGATGTTACACCAAGAAACCAGCAGCACTTCCTTACAAGATACAAAATTCCAGCCTCTGGATCTCTGGGATGAGGGATCCATATATAGATGATTACAGCGAGGTGAGTCAGCTTCTGAGATTTTAATAGTGTCCTCTCTTTGATATTTCTTGATTCCACTTGGATATTGATGATCTCTTACTCATCCTTGGGCGAATTCAGAGAGGCAAGTGTCATAGGAGAAGTTTCTGGAAGATTCCATGATCATCCACCTTGCAAATTGACTCTTCCATTTGTCCACTCTCGCCCATCACACCCCATAGAAGGGCTTTTCAGTATGCATTGCACCTCCCGTGTGCATTTAGGTGGGATGCATCGCACTTTGACCATGGAGCAGGTGAGATGGTCCAGCTTTGACCAGTTCTTAGTAGTTTTTCATGGAGAACTTCTAGGAGATGATGTAATCAGCTGACCTTGTTCCTTTAGGGTGTGAAACAACACTTTTAGGGACTTAGGAGCCCTTGGTTTATGGACATATATGATTGGGGTTGCAGTGCCCTAAAATGTCTATAACGCCATGGTTGTACGTGCACCTTCAAGACAACTTCCTTATGTCGGGCAGCATCTACCTACTCCTTGAATGCTTTTGCCCGTTGCATCCACGCGAGCCTCTGCGTAAGGGCCACCATTTGCGTAGTCTCTTTTATCTCATCATACTGTTGCTGCAGCTCGTGCGCCTCTGTTTCTAAGCGTTGTATGTTCGGGTCCTCCTGTAGAGTGGTGAGGACCTCAAATGACTCTTCAAACAATTTGGTGCAGTCCTTCACTACACTGTTGATTTCCAATATTCCTGCTATAATGGCACTGGCACGCTGTTCCTTCACCTCAGGCGGAATTGAAGGATGCTCCTTCAATTGCAGCTCATCTATCTAAAGGTTTAGCTCCGGCTGAAGCTTAGCCATTTCTTCTTTCGCCTCACACACCCTTGTTGCTAGTCTCTGGATGCGCACCTACACTGGTTCCTCTCCTGGGATAGACTACTCAGGGACCATCTGGCAGGCTTCCTCAACCACCTGCACTAGCTGTCTGTTATGGTTCACAACCTCGTCACACTATAGGCTCAATTTGTCAATATCAATCTGTTGCTCCCTCATCACCTGGAGCACGCAGCCCTCCCTGGCCTGCAGTTCTGCAGTCACTCCATCTTGTAGAACATAGAGTGTCTCCTGAGGGAGCGCAACCATGTTTATCCCAACTCCCTTTAGTGCATTGATCATAGACCTGCTGGCCACATTTTCTGTAACTAGTGTGCCCTCTGGTAACACTATGGTATTGGTCATGTAGGTGCGCATCATTTCCTCAGCTGTGGTCATGCCTACTGCGAGGTTGGTCAATAGAGTACTAGCCTGAGGATTGCACACCTTCAACTCTTGTATCTGTGTCCATAGGGCCACCAACACAATCTGGTTTTCCTCCACAAACTATTGGAGGGCTTCTGCGGTGACATCCCGCACCATCTCCCCTATGTCTTGGAGATCACCCTCAGTGAGGGCGATCGGGTTCAAAGAAGTCTTGGAGGCTTTCGACTTCTTCCATGGCCCCACCTACTCTCTCGGGTGCTATCGATTTAATTGTGTGGACGTTGCTTGCGGGTCCATGACACCTTCCTTTGGATCTGTCTCCTGTGCAGGCAAAGGTGACTTTTCTCGCTCGCAGTCCTTCTCAGCTACCCTTTGCTACTCTTCTTCCACCTTCGTAGTGTCTCGTTCCTCCTGCACCTTTGTTGTTCCTATTCCGTTCCTTCTCTTCTCGGCTGACTATGCCATCCACAGTTTTTCCTCCTCCTTTTTCCTATGTGCAGCGGACTTCTCTAATTCCACCACGAAGCTTTCTAGGGTGCGCCACTCCAGCGGCCACAGCTTAAGGATGACAAATATGACATCTTTCGTGGCCAAGTAACGTAGCTCATTCCATTTCTTCATGGGGTCCTTGAACGCCCTAATATACACATGATGGAAGTCCGCTTGAACTCCGCAAAGCTCTGTAGACTATTATGGACAGTGGGAGATAATGCGGCTTGTGGTTAATCCCCATTCTGATGTTCATTTCCATGAACACCTAGAATATCTTACTATCTTTGATCCTTTGCACATCTTTAGTTGCCCACAGTGAAGCGTACTTCACTGCCTTCGGAAGATCCTCCATGATCATTGGGAACTGGCTGTCCTCAGGCAATTCCCAAGCTACCAGCAATATGGATAGTAGAAGTCATACATAGTGGAAAGTCTTCCCCTATTCTTGTGTCTCGCAGCAATTTTCCAGGAACTCCCTGCACAAGTAATCTGCCCAGTTAAACTAGACCCCTTTTTTACACTACGCAGCAAGCACAACCACCAGTGCAGGCACCTCATCTACGCGGCACTTCTGCATGACTTTCCCGACTAATATATGCGTTGCGACTCTGACTGCAGTGTTATTGATACTGGAGATTGCGTACCATCACTTTTTCTTCTCTAGCTTGAACTTCTTCTTCATGGCCTCTGCTATGGCCAAATCATCACTTTTACCCTTATATATGTTCGTTGGATCCTCCCCTTTGCAAGGGAGCCAGGTAATTCTGTGAATTAGGTGGTCTATAATGGGGATGGGCTCCTCTAGCCACAAACACCCATCATGCACCAGGAAGAGCAACTTCCTAATGACAAAGATAGTCACTGGGGCGCGATGGTAATGCAGCACCCAAAGTAGGTTTAATAACCCTTCTTTCTCTACTCCTTGCAACCACTTGTGTGGCTCCAATTCTATGACTCCCGCCGTTGTATTTTTCTTCGACCACATTAGCTACACGGTTACCAAATGTGGGAATTTCTTGTGGTCCATGAGATCCCAGTCTTCAAATTTTAGAACCAACACCCGTCCCAAGTGTGCTCCATCAAAAACGATATCATCGGGTAGCAGTGGAGTTTGCAGAGAGCTCTTTCTCTCATCTAGGTCCTTGGGAACCCTTTCTTTCCCCTTCCACGGAGGAACATGCGTGGGCAACCTGGTCAGGGGGACCACACCCTGGGTTTCTTCCCCCATTTCTTCATCCTCCTCCTCTACCAAGATTTCTTCGAAGTCTTCCTCCTCCTCATCGGCTTCTAGATTTATCGCCTTCCCTTTTTATTCCATGGTAAGTTTAGTTCTCAGCAAGTTTCTAGGGGACAAGTGCACCAGTACAATAGGCTGCTTATCTTTCTTGGGTCTCGGTGTGCATGGAGATTTAGAGATTTCTGCGACTATCCTGATGCTTTCAAGGGCATCTCCTATCATCATGGCCTGTGCAACCTCTTCAGCAGTCATCTCTTCGATAGCTATGGCTTCTTCAGACGCTGCCATATTGTTGTTCCACAAATCTCTCAACGGCTCAGGTAAGTGCTCAAACAATGCCTTCAACTTCAAAAGATCGAACAAATCGAGGTTCATGAATCTCTGGGCGCGCAATAGCTCAATTCTCAAATGGACAAGTTTTGTTTGCTGGGCAACCCTTTGCAATTTATAACACCTTTTGAATTCAAATTCGACCGTTCCCCCCAAATCTGGTCCATTAATGCTCCCTTGGCGACATATTTTCCCAAATCTAGCCCATAAAGTTCGCTTTAAATGCCTGCCACCTGCTCCATTTGGTCTCAAACCAAGCATCACATCATGAATAGTAACTATAATAGTCACTTTCCAGCCAACCTGCGTGGCAGCGTAGCCACCCTTCCGCTGTCATGGACCCTGTGACACCTCGTTATTGCACGCAGTCCTGACATCGTGCAGCTCTCGAGCATTATAGTTTATAGTCCCGCACCTCCTTTCAGCTATCTGGAGCACTAAGACTGTCCTTCCTACGGCTAGTCAGCTGGACAAACCACTTATGTATAGCTTCAACTGACTGTCATTGACTTTTCCTGGGAAAAGCTTGCCATTTAACTTCACCAACTGCACCATGCCACCATTTTTGATTTCCTTAATAACATACGGTCCCATCCCATGCAGCAAGCTGAGAAACTCTCGACAGTGGTCCCCAAGTCTGCCAATGTAATCAAGCTCATCCTGCTCTATTAATATGGTCTTTCTATTAAGAAAGTCCTTCTTTATTCCTTCCTCAAGCTTCTTTACTTCCACTTCCGCCATGGTGCTTTTCTCCCTCAACCAAACTCTTTCATTCATGATTTCTTGGAGCCTAATATCACCTTGCTGGATCTCTTCATCGAGTCCTAACCATTCATCTTCAAGTTCTTCCAACGGCGTCAGCCTTTCTTCTAGGGCTCCGCGGTCTGTTACTCCTGCAAGCGCCACTACGCACAGACTAAACATGATAGACTCCATAGGCATTATGGCTTCTACTCCATCGGCCAGCCCGAAAGGCATCTGTCTGGGTACATGCAGGTCCCGATCACTTTGCTACGCATTACATACCTTGTTCAACATGTTGCACACTTTGTCAAATGATTTCGCGTGGATAACCTTTTTCGTGATTATTCTTCCCACATACTATTTGTCTAATCTTAAGAGCCAACTGCACATCTGCCCCCAAAAAACACGCTTATTGACCATACCTCCCAATACGAAGTTCATGCGCATCCACATATGTTGTTTTCCATATGCCTGTATCCACCTAGCTAGATGTGCGCGTGGATCATCCTGCCCATTGTATTTATCTGTCCATCACACTTTAGGCTTCCCAAACCATGTGCACATCATTCTCCTACATTCATGCCAGTCCTCAAAGCTCCCTTTGTGTATACTCCACCACCTCATGGGCGTAGTGCGCAATACCCAATTCAAGACCTAGAAGCATTTCTTTTCCAGCTCCTCCCTTTCAAATTTATCCAAGAAGGTATCTATCTCACTTAACCTATCATAAGTAGGGAGGTCTCTTACTTTTGCCAATACATAGTGAAACGACCTTGTCATCGTAGTACAATTCAGTGTAGTCACCTCATGTAACAGATTCTTCCATCACTCTGTTTCCTCATCTGAATCCGAAATACAGGAGCTCTCCCGCTCCCATGCAAGCTGTCCATCCGTAGTGGGATTCACCCAGTCCTGGTTTCGCATTGTTATCTTATAGATGCAATCCAAATCATCATCGCTTTCATAGTCATGCACCAGCTCTGTATAGTGCGATCCTTCAATAGGGTCTAGAGGTATAACTATGCGTAGTGACTACTTCTCAAAAATCATCTTGCACTTCTTCAGGTTAATCACCTCGTTCATGTCAGTGGCCCAATCAATTCCTAAGAGTGCGGGGTAGGGATTGCTATCATCAACAATCTCTATCACTTCAAAGTCTTCTAGCGCGCTCGCTCCCTCAATATCCACAGTGAGTCCTTACAATCGCCCCATGGGTATTATCTTCTATTGGTTCGCCATTCACAATTGAATAGGAGACCACTGCAGCCTAGGCCTCCCCATGCGCTCCCATGTCTGCTTCGCCAGAACATTCGTGTCTGATCCTAAATCCAGAATTACTTGGTCCATCTCATATTATCCAATTTGTGTGGGTAGCCTCATTTCTCTTCCCATCCTCGTCTTATATTTTCCAATATTTCGGACTACGCGTGGTTCTCTTGGCATGGTCCTAATGCATCTGTTAATGAGTTCCTATAATCCTTTTATAACTTTACTGTCGTGCAATAACTTCATGCATGTTTCCAGAAACATCTTAAGTATATATGGGTCCATATCTAGCTTTGGTCTATCTTTTCTTCCTAAAGTGGAGGCATCAACGAAGCTCTTCTTAGCTTCCATGAAAGTTTCCTGAGTGCACTCCAAATCAAACTCCGCTTCTTTCACCAGAGCTTCACAAACCCAAGTACTATCTTTAGCTTGTTTACCTTTGTCATCTCCTGTTGCGTTTCCACTTTGGAGCACAATGTTTAAATTTGGATCTTCGTGGTGCAACTCAGACCTCATCATCTACAGGTTCTGATTCGGGGGAGGCAGTAGCCCTCCTTTGTCACGTATCCTAGCTATCAGCATAGGATAATATTCCGTCTCATGATCAAACAAGGTGCAATAGAAACATGACGGCAGTGTCAAATTCATATAATCGTGGGCATAATGTCCTAGCCCTCCACAATTGTAGCATATCAACTGACCGCGACCACTTCTAGGTCCTCCTTTTCCTCAGCGTCATCCGCACCCCTGAAATCCTATTCACGCCACTCCTGCATTCTAGTCTAGTGGCCGTGTTTCAACCTTAACTCTGTAGGTGGGAGTTCTATCCATCATCAACTCATAACTTCTACAAGTGTGCTCATCGTGTCCCACTGACATACAAAAGTTACAGAACAACGGTTGCGAATTCTGTGTGTACTTCTATAAAAAATGGCAGTTTTCCGTAGCATGCTTTCCACTAATTTTACAAATCACACACCACAAAGTAGGTGCCACACTAGGTCCTGCTTGCACTTCCGGACTTAATGGCATTTTTCCTCCTCCCGTGAGGTAATTCACAAACACCAGGCAGTGGTCCTTATCATGAACCTGACCCTTGCATTTTACGCACCACACCTCTTTGCACACTTCTGGTCGAGCTGTCCTATCCTGTTTCAGACTTTTCATCTCAAGGCATAAGTTTTTCAACTGCGCATGGATCTGCTAAACTCCCAAGTTAGGATCCTGCATCGAGGTCTCATGCAGCCTCATCGCGATCTCTAAGGCCTCTTCTTGAGTTGTTAACTTCTGCTATGATAGCGCTCTCCTTAAATGTGGTGTTAGTGATGCTACAAACTATTCGTGATGTTGTCCATCCATCACATTCATATTAGCTTCGCGAATCATACACTTCAACCTCTGATCCAAATCCCAAGGAGTCTCGCTTGGTAGCATCGTGATTTCATTGAATCCAATGATCGATTGTGCTTCAGACTTCGGCCTGCTAAATTCTTTGTTTAGCACTACTTGGATATCCATGATTGTCACATTTGGATTATCATTGGAGTTCTTAAAATACTAGAAATTCCAAGTTAGTGCGTGGTCCTGCAGGGCGCTAACCAGTGTCTCTTTCTTTATATTGTCATCTGTAACACCCTACGCTTCCCATACGGCTCTTACTACAAACCAAAATTGGTCTGGATACTCATTTCTCAATCCATTGAACATAGGCAACTTTATCGTGTTTCCCATATTGACTCACGGTGGTGGTGGAGGTGGTACAGGTGAAGATGGAGGTGAAGCTGGTGAAGCTGGTGGCAGTGTCGGTCAGGGTGGTATTTGCAGAATTCTTTGCCTTATCAGATAGATCGCACTTAACAGTGAGACCTTCGTGAGTTCTTCCTCATCCCCTCGTAGAGGTGAAATCAAGGGGCTAGTTTCTGGTACCTTATTTCCTTCGTTCCTATAAGTTTTTCCACTTCACGTAGCCCCGAATATCAAGGTAATTGCATAAACCTCTTTTCACACAACAGAATTTTAATCCAAGTATTCAGGGACTTTACGTACTTACCTCGTGGTCCCTTAAGAAAGCATCGCTCTGCCTCGCTCTATCTCACTAAAGTTTCCACTGCAAACTCAGTAATGAATCCTCCTATAACTTGATCGAGCCAATGATCAATGGCGTGTGCGATCTTATCCTTTGATGCTTCCAACCTTCGCACTAACTCTGGGGTCCACACAATAGGATTGTCAATTTTCCACCTTCCTTGGCTATCTATTAGCTTCTTGATCCACTCGTACATCTCAATAGGAAAATATGCGAAGAAGATTTCATGGATCTCAGTCTAACCACTCTTCTTTTGTCAGTCGCGGGTTACTATTCTCCTGCGCTGTGAACTCGTAAATCCTCCTATCCAACCAACCTTCAATTTTATTCTTAGTTGGATTCCAATGATACGACATCAGACATCTCTATGCAGATTTTGGTCTTGGCAAGAAAACCATTTGTTGGCTTGAGGGGGCCTGACCCAGGTTCAGAGTTAATTAGCCAAACAAATCCCTACACTACTAGCCCTTTTGGTATTAACCCGTGGAATGCGGGCTGAAGTCTCACTCGAAGCAGTATGGGGGGTTGCTGGAACCAATTTTCCACACCCTCCAGATGTATGAGGGGTCGATTTAGTCCAACTATGCCTACCTTTCACATAGGTCACTTCGAGCACTGTCCTAATCTATGAGACCTTCACGATCTGTTAGGGTCTCCTTTTGCGTAGCCCTAACCAGGGGCTGAGATGCTTTTGTGCTACTAGGGCAGTGATCTCCACTATTTCCCCAAGTTACACCACGTATCTTACTTATCTTCTTACAATTGTTAGTTAACTTTGCAGAATCAGATACTTTAACTCACATTTACTTAATCAACACAGTTATATATGTTCGCGCACCATATAGATAGCAGAAATGAAATTTATACCCAATATATTCGATACAGAAAATAGGAAATAAATACACAGAATTTATGTAAAACTTCTCTTTATTAATGCTTCAACAGTTACAGAGTCGACTCGCCTTGCGCACTCAGCTGCAGGGGTCCGCGCACTTAGCTGCAGACGACTAGGCCTCTACGCACTCAACTATAGAGCCTTCTCCTACTTTACGACCCAAAGACTCGACTCTACACTTAGGTCTTCCCTGATCACTTCCATTCTATTCTATTTTTTTCTATTATTTAGAGCCTCTCTCTATTTATACAATCCCATGGTTTGTAGACCATGGGTAGATATTTAAAGCCAACAACATATTACAAAATTCAGGGTGGACAACCCTATGACTCATTTACAACTTCGCGCTCCTCACCCACAAAATGTGGAGTATTTACATCAGATTTACAACTTTTAACTAAAAACTGGGCTTTAAGCCCCAAAAATTACCTTGGGGTATCCTGCGCCCAACAAATCTTTTAAAGTTCAATCCTGAAGATAAGGCCCTAAGCTCTAAAGGGTTTACCATCATATGTATGAATAAAGCAAAATCATAGAAGAGCAGTTTACAAGCTAACTACAGTCACATTTTCAAAGGCTACTAATCTTAAATTTCTTGACATTTCACTAGGAAATGCCATCCCTATGTGGAGCCACTGTTAGGGTCCTATAATAATAGGATTTATAATTTTGAATTGGCTATTGTTAGTCTTGTAATATTGTACATACTTTTGCTTTCTGCAAAATGTTTTCCATATTAAAAAATTAAAAAATGTAAAGAGGGTATGTCCTAAAAGAATAATCAAAGGACAAAAATAAAGAAAAAAGATTAAAAAAAAAAGTGAAAAATATGAACCCCAAAAGAAATGAAAAGAGATCATGAAAGTGTGCAAATTCAATGCCACTACTTTTTATTTTACTATGCAAAATAAGGTTGTCTACAACTTATCAACAATGCCACAATCCATAATGGTCAAAAAGCTTAATCTTGACTCATTCATGCTTTAAATTTCATGTTGATAGATAGAGAATAAAGATCTAGCCAAATCATTTAACCTTGGTAGATCAATAGTTAGGTAGAGAATAAAAATGAGCTCATCAGTTTAATCTGAGCCACTGGAAGTTATAAGGTTAGAATTAGATTGTTTTCTTATCAAAACAAAAGGAAATAAAGGTCAGCAAGCTTAAATTCACCCATAAAAATGAAGAAAAATTGTTAGGGTAAATAAAGGGTAGGTAGAAGGAGTTTTGCAAAGTGCACAAGGTTGCTAAGTTACAAGCACATTTATCATGCTTAATCCTATGTTCATGTGCAGGAGGAGTTGAGAAAAAGAAAGGATATTCACTAAGCTTGTTTACTAATTTCCCCTCATCTCACTACACCCCACACATACTTATTTGCTAATTTCCCCCATTATCCCTTCATTACTTATAAATACCCTTCCCCCTCATTTTGACCGTTTACCCCTTGGTTTCACACAATTCCCTAGAAATTACCCTTCAAAAATCATTCTCTCTTCCGAAAACCCCTTTCCCTAGTGTGAAACCCATTCCCCATTATAAATATCACTTTCCCCCTTGTTAATTTCCCTTTTCCCCCCTTAAAATCCACAAAACCCCTTATCCTAAGTTTTTGTTTACTATGGCCCCCCCATTATGTAATTAACACCCCCACTTTATATTTCCCAACAAACCTTTTTAACCCACCAACCCTTGGTGCAGTTAAAGAAACCCCCACCATATAACCCATGGTCCCACTTTAATTAACCATTTGTTTATATTGAAAATCCTGACATTATTGGTTAATTAATTACAATTATCTGTAATTAAATTCCGGGCCCCACAAAATCACTTTCTCGATTCCATCTGTGTAACTTAATTGTGCATTATCGCTTCGATCTCCTGCCCCCAGATCCAATTGTGTACAGCCATATTGCATGGATTCATTGTTTGATCGTTAATAGCCTGAGAGCACACGAGATTCGCGGTTTTCGCTGAGCGCTCTTTGGCTACATGGCGGCACTAGGTTACATCGCGTGCTCGTGAAAAATATTGCCCGCCATCCAAAAGCGGTGTGATGGCACACAAAACCACCTCCCCACCTAAATCGAAAACTGCCCACTATTTATTTATAATTTCCACGCTAAAATATGACCGTTGTCAGTTAAAAGGCCGAAAAAGCCCCAATTCGCTCTTTTCTTGCATTTTCACTGTAAACCTCTGCTAAGCTGTTTATGACACCCTGAACCTCTCTGTGACCAAATTGACCACCTTTTTCCACCCAAAGACGCTGCGGATACCCAATTGAAGTAGCAAATTGACATTTGAAGTCTCAGTACGTTCTGTAGTTAACATAGAACCCCTCTACACGCAAAAATCGCCAATTTTCAAGTATTCTTGGAAAAAACCAAAATGACCCTTGAATTTGAAAACAAAGAGTTGTAATTAAGTGGTTAATTAATTGAATTAATTAAGAAACATTCTTGAAATTGAAGAGAAACTTATTTGTGCATCCTAAACCCGTTTACAGACTGTAATTACCCTCCCACTATTCCATAACTTCTAAAATTGACTCTTGAAACCACTGAAAGCCTAAATTCAATTCAGTAATCCCAATTATCGATTCCCAAACTTCTCTGGACGTAATACCTTTGCAAAACCCTCAACTGGATATCGACCACCTTGCATTAGTAGACAGAGACTTCCAAATTAAGGACACTGCTTCCCCTGCCTACACACTAAAGCTCCACTGTTGGAGTAAAGACAAAATTTTAAACCAGAATGATGACATTCACCTGTGGGAGTCTAATTTTCCCATGCATTTCTTCCCAGAAGCACACCCATTCCTAGAACTCATTCACTTCTACCAAGCTTGCTACATTCCCAGTCAAAGAGCCATTGTTACCCCTAACCAGCAAGTTTTATTCACCATCACTGCAGAATCCATTAATAAAATGCTGCAAGTCCAACCAAGCCCAAATGAGGCCCCACTTTCTATTGGAGGATTTCTTGACCTCTATATCAAGATAGACCTTGCTAGGATAGCTCAAATTTTCCAAACTTTCATCATAGAGGAATGTCATACTCCAACAGATAGTCCTCCATATGCTACCACCATTTTTTCTGAGAGGGGCAGACAAATCATAACCATGCTCTTCTGCATTTTAGGGTACACTACAGATGAACATGTGGATGAGGTTGTCCTAGCCTTCCTTTCCATATTTTTCCCAGGAAGGCCTCCTGCTGTAATTAACAAATATGCTTAGTTCATAGCAGATAGGATGCATGAACAATTCTACAGACAACAAAATGAGAGAGTTTTCAAGTACTCTTCAGTTTTATTTCATATTTTCTTGTACTACCCATTAGACAAATTCCCTATCAACATTTAGAAGCTAGACACCAAAGGCAATCCAAGATCAATCATATATTGGACACCCTTGATCCAAAAGTGCTCCACTATATTTACTTATAAACACATCATTGATTCATTTTTTCATCCTCTTATAAACATGCTCACCAGTAGCCATCCACCCAGGATCAGTCATGAAATTAAAAGGGTTTTAAAGTTGGCAAAGAAAAAAAAAGTGGGAGACTGGTATCTATACTAGGACCACACATAGATAAAGATATATGGATGCCATCTGGCTCCCTACAAACTTCCAAAATACCTACCTATGAGGATATTTGCATTAGAGTACTCTATACAGATTATAAACTCTGATGAGGTTAATTTCCTGGCAGCCAAGAAGAAGACCCAATCTAAAATGAAAAAACAATTGGGCCATTGTATTTGTAATAATAGGGAAGCTGGAACAGAGGCCAATAAGATTCTACAAGAGATGAAATTCAAGAACAGTTTTATGTGGCAATATGACCCTCATGGAGTCATAAATAAGCTAAGGCTCAAGGTCAAATTGGGTCCTTTCATACATCATCCCAGGCCAGACATTGAAATATTTTCCAACCAATCAGAATGGTTGGAAAACACTTTGATAGACATGGACAGTACTGTAGTTGATGTAGAGAATACATTAATTGATGTAGAAAAACATATTGATACAAGTTCCTTCCTGTAGGTTCCAGAACTAGGAGAACAAATGAACATTCCTCCTCTTTTACAGACTCCAGCAAATGAAGACAAAAATACAAAGAGAACTAGGGAAGAAGGTTCTAGTTCAGCCATGGAAACCACAGATGAACAGTTTGAGATCAGTTACAGGAAGAGGCCCAAGCTTAATCCTGTAACTGAACAGGAAGACACCATTGACTCAATGGAAATCACTGACACTGATACAATGGTGGAAAGGAGAAAAGGCACAGTAGCTTCAGGAGAAACACACCAGCCCTCAACATCAAACACTCAACTTATTGAGAGACAGCTCAGCATGGAGGTCTCTTCATTCACCAAGCCTGTGGATAAAGAGAAAGACATCAAAGATAGGTATAAGGAAATTAAGTTGAGAAATGAGAAATTGAAGGCTGAGACTTATGCCCAATATTTCAAGCAGACACCTGCAAATCAAAACAGATTAATTTTAGCCTTTGACATTAAAACAGGTAAAATGCAGATGACATTCATGCAACCTACAGTCCAACAGCCAAAATCATCAACAAACTATAGGAAAACATATTTTGAGGTTTTGGCCAGGGATGTTCATCCCATTGACCAAATTGAGTTCCACAAGCAGGCAGGTGAGATGATCTATTCCACCTTGACAGGTAAAGCTATGACTGCACACAAACTTCAAAGTTCATTAGATAATATCACTACACAATACAAGCTAGAAAAGGCCTCCTCACAGGCTAAAGATAACAGAATCAAGTCACTGGAAGACTTGGTCATTAAGCTTGTACATGATCCCAATGATATCAAGGTTGTTGAGAAGTTGATAAATAAAAAGAATGAGGACATTTTTTCTCTCAAAAAACAACTCAAACTGCCTCATTCAAAGCATCCACAAATAAATGAGGTCCTTGAAAGCCAAACACATCAGGAGGAAATTATGGACCTTGTTTTACAATTGAATGATCAGTTGAAAGAGATGGAGAAGGAATTGGACAACCTGATACAGTTGAAAAATGCCAGCCTTGAGACTGATCCTGCCACTGCCATTCCAAGAGTCACCATAGTAGTACCATCCACCTTGGCAGCTTCATTGGCTCCTAAAGCTCCACTAGCTACAGCACTACTAGCTGCTAGAGCATCTACATCAGCAACAGGTTCGACAATAGCAGCAACTCGGCCAGGTGATGAAGTAAGAAAATTGGTCAAGGCAATGGAAGACATGCCCATCCAGACCACAAAAATAAACAAGCTTAAGGAAAAGATAACAAGTCTGGAGAATGATAATAAGCTTGCCCAGATTATGCACAAGGAATAAGTTCAGAAGTAAACCAGGTTGACTGAAAGGATGAAGAGCTTGGAGAAGGAATTAACATTAAAGGAGCCACTTGGCCAAGCTAAGGAACAGTTATGGGCCAAAATCATTGACTCTGTCAATGATATTTTCCCATCCATTCAAGTAATTTTTTAACAAAGTGACTTAGTGAAAGACGCTACAGAAGCCGTGCAGAGAGTTAAGGCTGAACTGGGAGACATGCCAGAGGAAGCCACTAGAATAATTCATTTCCTCAACTCCAAAAACAAATATGAATTGTAGGAGCTAGATATACTTGATAGGACATGCACAATTCTAGAAGTGGAAAAGGTACTCACCAAGAGGAATTTGATGTTAAACCTTTAGGACAAATGCCAAACCATGCAACTGGCTAAAGACAAGTTCATGGTAAAGTTTGATATTTTGAGGCAGAAAGGTATGCCAAATCCCTTGGTGATAAATGATAAATTAATGCCATAAGAGGACTACAACAGGAGCTTAAGAGAAGTGGCAAGGGATCAGGCAAGTAATTATTCCATGAAGGCAATACCTACTGAAAAGGTTCTATATCATACATTTGAGAACCTGTTTTACCTCCAGCATGAAGTAAAACATCTTTTTCTGAAAAATCACACTTTTTCTAAGTACATAAAAGCAGATAAAATGTACAGGAAGATGGTAAATATTCAATTACCAGATGCAGACACATGGGAGAAGTTGAATGACTTACTGTGAAAATTCACAATCAAAGTAAAAAAGCACAGTAAAAGGAAATGACAGATCAAGCCAGGTGAAAGAGTATCAAGTAAAGTGTATAAGTTGAGAAAGGGCAAAGTAAAAGGAACAATCAACATGAAGACCAACAAAAAAGATGAGAATAAACAACAAAATATTAGAGCATAAAGACAACACAACCTAATAAGTATTGAGTGTGGATTGTTATACATTTGTAGAGTTATATTGATAAAAAACCTAAGGTTTATTGTACCATTTTTTTACAAGTCAGCAGACTGGACTTAGTAATAAATAGATTGCATTACAGGATTTGTTGGCTTAGTGGGGCCTGACCCAGGTTCAAAGGTGATTTAGCCAAGAAAATCCCGGTACTACTGGCCCTTTCAACAATAGTTCGCGGAGCGCAAACTGTGGTCTCACCCGGAGTAGTATGGGAGGGTGCTAGAACCATGTTTCCACACCCTTGGGATGTCTGATGGGCTTTTGGAGGTCCGCGGTCTGACCTGTTGCTGCATGCACTTGCGATCCCTTCGCAACCTATGGTGCAGTTTCCACGTAGCCCTACTTGGGGCACGACCCGTATAATACCCAAGTTCCTCACTAATTAAGGGATTAATTAACTTGTATGTGTAAGATTTATGGTTATTACAACATAATCAGCAATCATATTAGTGCATGTGATACATAAATGAATTTAAACATAAAGAAGATAATTCACAACAATTACATAGAACAAGGAATCAACTTCTCTTTATTAGCTTTTTGTCCCGATTAGAGACTCGACTCCGCCCTGTGCACTCAGCTGCAGGGGTCCACACACTCAGCTGCGGACTCTACTAGGCCTCTGTGCACTCAGCTATAGATCCTCTTCCTACTACTACAACCCAAGACACTTATAATTCTACTATAAGCTCGAACCATTCCTTCGCTACTCTCTCTATCCATCACTCTCTTTAAAACTTAGAGCCTCACTCTATTTATACAATCCCATGGTCCACGGACCATGGGTAGGCTGATTTTAAACTAGCTTACAATACAATGTTTAGGGCAGACAACACTATGACTCAATTGTACACTTCGCGCTCCGCGCCCGCAATTCGTGGAGTTTTACAAAATTCTTGACCAAAACTTGGGCTTTAAGCCCCAAAACCTATTGTGGGGGGATTCCATGCCCAACAGGCCCCCAACACAATCATCATGTCTCGTCCTGAGTCACTCTGCTAGTGTGGCGATCTTGGCACGAAGCCCCTCCAACCGATCCTATGCTACGTGGAGGTCCGTTGCGCACTATTCTATAGTCTGTTGGATCTGCTGCACTCTTTCGGCCGAATTCTCACTGTCAAGGGAAAATCCCTATCTTAAGGCATGCATCACCTTCATCTATGCGAGCTTTCCTTCGATGTCTATAGTGATGAGGAAGGCCTCATCAATCCAAGGCTAGATGTGCGCTTTAAGGAATACCTCTTTCTACTACACGACATCCACTTGTTCCTTCAATGCCTTTATTTGTTATAGCTTCACAAGCCGTTGGGTCAGGACAACTGTCTGCACCATTCCACACACATTGTCATACTACACTTGAAGCTCCCATGCCTCCATTTCCAGGTGCTGTATGTTGGGGTCCTCCTGTAATGAAGTGAGGATCGTGAAGGATTCTTCCAACATAGCAGTGTAGTTCTGTACTTCCTGGATTATTTCCTCCAGCCCTTTTTTAATAGTGCCAACACATTGTTCCCTAACTTCCGAGGCCATGGAGGACTATGCCTTTAATCATAGTTCAGAAATCTGAAGGTTGAGGTCGAGTTGTACCCTCGTTGCTTCCTCCTTTGCCTCGCGGAATCCACTAGCTAATTTGTGGATTCGCTCCACTACGGGTATATCTTTCGGGATGGCCAATTCTAGGATGTTTTTACAAGCATTGTCTACCACCTAATCCAATCCTTGAGTTTACACAACCAGTTCATCACGCTGTCGGCTGAGCTATTCCATATTAATCTTTTGTTCACTCAATACTTGTAGCACGCGACCTTCTCTAGCACGGAGCTCGGTTGTCACCCCATCCTTTAACTAGTACAAGGTTTCTCATAGAAGGGCAGCCAAGTTTAAGCCCAGTCCCTTAATCCTACCCATTGCAACTCAGTCAACTTCGTTCGCTACTGCTAACGCACCCTCGGGGAACATGAAAGTGTAGGTCATTCGGGCACACAACATATGTTTCGCCTCTGATGTACTTGCTGCGACATATGGGGCAATCATTCTTGTTTGTGGGGTTTGCACCTATAGTTCCTATAACTGCATTATTAGTGCCCCCAACACAGTGTTCTACTCCGTCATCACCTCTTGGAGCGCGTCCTTAGTGACATTGTGAACCATTTCACCAATGTCAAAAAGATCACCTTCTGTAAGCGTGATTGGGTCAATAGACATCTTTGATGCCTTAACTTTCTTTTTGGGGACCGGTTTCTGAGGGACACATGGCCATTTCAACTATTGCGAGGTGGTTTCTAGGTCCGCGCACTCTGTGACCAGGTCTATGTCCTCAGCCTCCTACCCTGTGGACAAGTCATGGCCCTCCTCGGCCTCTTTTGTTGGCGTTGTTGTCATTTCTGCTATCTGTGTTGCTGCTACTGCATCGGTCAGCTTCTGCTGTGCGACTGCCTTTGCTGCTGCGTTTTCCTAATGCCTCTTTTTGGCCAACTTTGCAATGTGCAGCTTGGTGTCCTTCTTCCTTTGTTGAGTTGCGGCCCTTTCCATTCTTGCCAAGTCTAGGGTGCGCCACTCCGAAGGCCATGTTTCCAATGCTGTGAAGATGGCATCATCAATAGCAATGAATGGGAGCTTCATCCATTCTTTTGCTAGATCCTTCCATGCCCGGACATAAATGTTGTGCATGTCTGCTTTAAACTCTACAAAGCTCTATAGTGTGGCATACACTGTGGGAGACAACCATGGCCTTCTATTGATCCACATCCAGATGCTCACCTCCATCAACACCCAAAAAACCTTGGTTACGCGAATTCGCTTCGCCTCCTTAATGGCCTAGAGTGAAGTGTACTTCGCGGCCTTAGGTAGGTCTTGGTCAATATTTGGGAACTTGCTATATTTTGGTAGTTCACCCGCTACCAACATGATGGATAAGAGAAACCACGCGTAGTGGAAGGTCTTACCCTGCTCTTGGGCCTTCTTGTAGTTTGACAAAAATTCCTCACAAAGGAACACAGCCTAGTTGAACTGGACCCCCTCCGGACACTGTTCAACTAACATAACCACCGGTGCTGGTACTTCATCAGTGTGGCACTTCCGCATTAATTTGCCAGCCAAGAACTGGGTGGCTACGCACTCGCCTTTATCCTTGATACTCGCAATTACATAGCCTCGCTTCTTCTTTTCCAGCTTGTATTTAGATTTCATGGCTCCTGTGAGAGCCAAATCACTACTTTTGCCCGCCATCATCATGGGGTCCTTTCCCTTACAGGGAAGTCGAGAGATCTGGTGAATAAGCTCCGCCATGATGGGAATAGGCTCCTCCAGCCATAGATACCCATCATGCACCAGGCACAGCAGCTGCCTGATGATGAAAATGGTGATGGATACACGGTGAAAGTGGGTTATCCATCGTAGATAAAGTATCCCAACCTTCTCCACACCACACAACCATTTTCGTGGCTCTAGCGTGATTACTGACCCCTCCAAATTTTCCTTCATCAAGCTCTTTATCGCAAGGTGTGGGAAATTATCACTATACGCAAGGCCCCAATCTTCGAATTTCAGTGTAGGCACTTGGCCTAGGAGCGGACCTTCAAAAGTAATTCCGTCGGGGAGGAGTAGGGTTTGAAGTGCACTCTTCATGGCCTCCAAGTCTTTGGGTTCCCTAACTTTCCCTTTCCATGGAGGGACGTACATGGGTAACTTCATTACAAAAGGCATTGGTGGGACATCCTCATCCACGTCTTCTTGCTCCTCTATTTGATCAATTAGAGCTTGTAAGTCCTCCTCCTCTTCATTTGATTCAATGGTGACAACCTTGCCTTTTTCTTCCATTGATATCTTATTGAACTGCGGGTTTCTTGGGGACATGAAGAATGGTCCCATAGTTTGTTTATCTTTCTTTGGCCACGACATCCATGGTGATTTTGGAACTTCTGGCACAACCACTACATCTCCGGGCTCCTCAGTGGTATCTTCAGAAAATTTCACACATGGCTTGGTAGCAGTCATCGTTTTTGCAAGAAATATGTTCTATCGCTTACTCAAAGATGGTAAGATTGCTTGGCGTTCAATACTCTGTAACTGCTCAAATCCCACACAAAAAAGTATTTTCTCGTGGCTAGCCTTGGGAGTTTTATAGCGTCTTTTGAATTTTAATTTGACCGTTCCCCCCATTCCTGAGTCATTAATGCATTCTTGGCGGCAGATCGTCCCAAATCTAGCTCTTAATTCGTGTCTTAATTTCCTGCCACCCACTCCCTTTTGTCTTAAATTGGACATCTTGTCATGAATAGTGATGTCAATGGTTACTTCCTTATTGACCCATGTGGTAGCGCAACCCCCCGTGCGCAGGCACGAACCTTGTACCATGCTGATTTTGCGCACACCTCCCTCACTGCTCAGTTCCCAAACAGACTCTTTTAGTGTCCTGTGCTCTCTTTCAACTGTCTGAAGCACTGAGACTGTGCCCCCTACGGCTAGTTAGGTGGTTGCACCACCTATGCGAGACTGTAACTCACCTTCCAGCATAGCCCATGGACACTCCTCACTTGTCCTCACGATAGCTGGCACTGCGTGTTATTCCTTATGCGGTGCGCTCCCCTTGTTATTGCATTTGGTAAGGTGTAGTCTCAGCCATAGTAGCAGAGTCATAAATTCTCGACGACAATCTTCTAATGCAGTGGTATGACAATCAGTATCTTGCCTTGTCATTCTTGTTTTATCGGCAAGACATGCTTGTGTGACCTTGTTTTCTAGTCTTTTGATCTCAGCGTCCATCAGCATGCTTTTCTTCCTTAATAGTACCCGATCTTCTTCAAGTTCACTAATTCTAAGGTTCCCTCGTTGAATGGATTCTCGGATCCTTATATGGTCGTCCTTGCATAGATGTGTGATTCCTTCATCTTGATCTTCACGCGCTGTCATAACTGCGGGGGATACTATGTGTGGATTCCTTTTGGTATTCCCATCATAAATCTTGGGTTCTACTTAATTGCGCACCTTTGGAATCATTTCCACACTCAGGTTTTTGCACATGGTCCTATAGGCCCATCGAACCACTGGCACGCATAGGTCCCAATCAGCTCGTTTCGTCTGGTAAAACTTGTTCAGTACTCCGCGCACCCTGTGGAATGCTTTGTCATGGAGAATTGGTAACGTGCATCGCCTTTCTTGCTGCTGTGGTTTGTTCCGATTCTCTAGGCTGGGGGTGGTGTGTGCTCGTGTGGACTGTACAACATATGTATGTATCCATCAAGAAAGGTGGGCATGCAAGTTATTCCACCCTAGCTTATTAGCTTTCATTCGAAGTTGGGCTTTTCCAAAATGTAGGCACATCATCCTTCTACATCTATGCCAATCTTCAAAAGTTCCTTGATGTATCCCACTATCATGCAGGTGTTTCATGCAGTGCCCACTTTAGCACATCGAACTGCTACTATTCTCGTACCACACTTTCGAGTTTATTTAGAAATCCATCCATCGCTATCAATCCATCATATGTCGACAACTCCCTTTCCTCTGTTGTTACACAACGCAATGACCTGATCATCATGTTGCAGTTTAGTGTTGTTACTTCGTGTAGACGATTCTGCCATTGCTCTATCTCTTCGTCTGAATCCAAAGTGCACGAGCTTTTGCGCTCCCATGAAATCCTTCCATCTGCAGTCGGGTTCACCCAATCCTCTCCTTGTGTATTTATCTTGTAGATACATTCGAGATCATCATCACTATTGTCGTTGCGCACTGGTTCAGTCTATCGTGTTCCTTCGGCTGGATCCAACGGTACTACTATGTGTAGTGGCTTTTTCTCAAAGATCATTTTGCGCTTCTTCAGCTTTATGACTCCATTCATATCGATAGCCCAGTCTATTCCTAGTAGTGTGGGATAGGGATTATTGTCATTGATAATCTCTATCACTTCAAAATCCACCTACATGCTCACGCCTTCAATATCAACTGTTACCCCTTGCAATATTCCTTGGGAAAAATCTTATGTTGGTTTGCCATTCATAACTGAATATGGGACCACTGTAATGCAGGTCCGCCCATGCGTTCCCATGTTTTCTTTGGTAGTACAATCGCGTTCAAACCCAGATCCAAGATTACCTGATCCATTTCATACTCTCCTATTTGCGTAATCAACCTCATCTCCCTTCCTGTGTGCAATGCAGGCTTTCCTAGTTTTCGAACCCCGCGCACCTAGTGATAAGTTCCTGTAGCCCTTTGACTACCTTCCTATCGTGCAATGGTTTCATGCATGTCTCCAGAAAGGTACTGAGCAATGATGGATCTATCCCTGGTTCTAGTTGATCCTTACTACCTGTAGTGGAGGCCTCCATGAAGCTCTTCTTAGCTTCCATGAATGTATCCTTCGCGCATTCTAAATCAAACTCGGGTTCCTTTGTAGGAGCCTTGGGAACCCACGCGCTTTCTTCTGGCTGCTTCCCTTTATCATCTCCCATTGTCACACTGCTCCTGAGCATCATGTTTACATTTGGATCTTCTTCGTGCGAATCAGACCTCATCATTTGTAAATTCTGGGTCAGAGGGGGCTGTAGTACCCCATTTTCGTGCATCTTCGCTATCAGCGAAGGGCAATCTTCCACATCATGATCAAAATGATTACAATACCAACATGATATCCTAGTCGGCTTCATATAATCATAGGCATAATGCCTTGGCCCTCTGCAATTGTAACAAATTATCTAGTCGTGACCCCTTCCTGGTCCCATTCCAACTCAACCCCAACCGTGCCCCTGAAACCCAGCACGCGCCATCCCTGCACTTGGGTCGAGGGCTCACATTTCAGCCTGCACCCTGTAGGCAGGAGTCTGATCCATCATTATTTCATAGCTTCGGTAGGTGCATTCATCATGGCCTACAGACCAGCAGAAATTACAAAACAATTGTTGGGACGTCTGTGTATACTTCTGCAACAGATGATAATTATACATGGTATGTTTTCCTCCTATATTGCAGATCGCGCACCATAATGTAGATGTTGCGCTCGGCCCCACCTGTGCCTCCGATATTAATGGAATTTTCCCTCCTCCTTCCAAGTAGTTCGTGAACACTGGACAATGATCTTTGCCGTGGCCCTGGCCCTTGCATTTTATGCACCATACTTCCTCGCGCACCTCTATTAAAATTGGCAACTAGGTCCAAACTCCTTGTGGGTCAACTTATTTATGGTAGCTGATATTTTTATTGGATTCCTCTCATCGAGAGGTGTAGGATTGATCTAAAGATCATCCGATTCCAATAAGTATTTATGAAGTTATGAATTTATTTGTAGTATATGACAAATTGCCAAGTCGGCTAACATCTTATGTAGGCTCGGAAGCCCAATAGTCATGTCCATTCATCATGTACTTTTTAGTATAAATAGAAGAGGATTTGAGGTCATTTAGAGACACATTCTTCATGTGATCTCCTCTCCACGTCTTGGGTTTTTGGAGAAGGAGAAACACTAATGAAGGATGCCCTAAGATGATGCCCTAATCCAACGCAGTAATGGAGACACTTAGCCGCAGGTCAAGGAAGACATTTACACACTATAAAAGAAGACTCATATCCACAACAATTGGTGGAGACTTTATATGTTGTATATGCTGGTAGGAGAGGCCTAATACAGTGGATGCATAGGTCGTGGAAATGATATATTACAGTATGGCAATGATATATCATAGCGTGGCAATATATATATACACGCAGGTGACAACATATACGCTAATAATGGAAGACACCTAGCCGCAGTAACATCAAGCCTAATACGTTGGTCATTGAGACAGCATACGCAACAATATGTATGAACAGCTAGGAGACCTTATGAAATTAATAGATGGAGACCTTACGCAAAAGATATATATGCACATCATACGCAGCAATACATATATATATATATATATATATATATATATATATATATATATATATATATATATATATATATATATATATATATATCTATATATATATATATATATATATATATATATAGATATATATATATATATATATGTATGTATGTATGTATATATATGTATATGTATATGTATATGTATATGTATATGTATATGTATATATATATATGCACAGGTCATGAAGATACATATACGCAGCAAATGGAGGAGACCTTATACGATGTACAGTGCATTCAATGAATGGTAACACACAAACCGGTCTGATCTATTGTTCTTGAATGGATTAAGGCAACAATAAGGTCACTTTGGTTATCAGTCCCAGATGTCTCTAAGGTACAGTTGTAACCTAACCTAGGAGGTGTGATGAGGACACTATAAAAAACAGTAATGAGGATTATGTTGGGTGTCATCTCAATAAGTTTCAGTGTTTCTCATACATGTAAAAGGAGACATACAGTCTCAACAATCATTACTATATTCAAATCTAGTATCAAGATAACAATGATCATGGGCAACATGATAGATGATATCATGGGAAGCATGATGCATGGGCAACATGAAGCATAATGATCATGGGCAGCATGATAGATGAGATCATGGGCAACATGATGCATGGTCAGCATGACGTATGAGATCATGGGCAGCATGATGTATGAGATCATGGACAACATGATGTATGGGGAGCATAGTGATCATGAGCAGCATGATGGTGCTAGATGGTAAGGTGCAACAAATGGACGAGATGCAGCACTATGATAGGTGAAGAAGTCACCTTAGAGAATAAGTTGAAGCAATATGTCTTCAACTGATCTTTGTAGATATCAAAAGTCAAAGTGTTGACTTCTATTGTAAATGTACTATCTCTCTCACTTTCTATGCTAAAATTTGAAGAACATAAAAAAAGAATTGATCAAGGGTTTCCCCACATTGTGGGGTTTGTCCCTGGCTAGTGCCACATCTTGTGTCCTCTTGTCTTGGCTTGTCTTCTACGATTTATGTTTATGTTCTATCTACAGTTTACTTTAATGCTGATGTGATTGCTAATCTGGAAAAGATGTTGAGCTAAATGTGAAAATTGAAATAAATTGCTCTAAGCATAGAACATACCTAAAATTAAGATGGTATCAGAGCTGAGGTGAAGACAATGCCCAAGCAAGAGTAAAAGAGAAATCACCAAAGATAGTTGGGACAGGACAAAAGGATCAATGGGTTCCTCATCCCTCTTCTAATTCACTAAGGGTGAAATTGAAGCAGAGAATATTATCAGAATGGCACAGCGGAAATTTCTGATGGCCTACCTAAAGATCACTTCATTACAAAGTTTGGATCTAAGGATGGAAGGAAAGACAGATGCCTTGGTTACAATAAGTTTGGCCGTTATGCGAAGGAGTGTTTGAATGGCAGAGACACTTCTCTTGACGAAGACAAACAAATCATTCCAGGGTCAAGGGAATGACAGGTAATATAGTTCATCAAGGAGAAATGGTCGACTCTTCAAAGAAAGCAAGGAACCCCAGGCACTTCATTGGATAGATAATCATGGGATTATACTTGGAGCCGCTACCACCTATCCTAGAAAGGGTGTAGGGAATGTTACCCCTAAATTGAATGAGGGTAACTCGATTCATTTACAAAACAATTTTATGTACCTGATCGTAAGAAGAACCTGGTGTCCATTTCAGTAATGGAAGTCAAAGGTTCAGGGTGGCACTCATCGATGGAAAGGTACGTGTTTGAAAATATATTTTTCAAAGATTTTCTTGAGTTCAGGTTTGTAACAAGTTGCAGGAAGTCCACTAGGGACCATGTCCATTGACACAACACTGGAGGTCTGTGAGTCAGATGGTGACAGGGATGCCTAAATTCAAAAAGAGCATGAAGGTACATGTCTGAGATGTACCAAAGGAAAATATCATAAGGGGACCATTCCCCTCATGCCACAGGTCCACAGGTTTGGAACAACCCAAGGAGTTTGAGATTCATGATCGGGAATATCATGTATGCAGGTGGTAGAAAACCCTCTATGGCTTGAAGAAAAACACCCTGGGCATAGTATGAGAGGATAAATAGCTGTTTGATGAAGCTGAGATTCACTAGGAGTGAAATCGATCCAAACCATTCAAAGGTTGTGGATGACAGACCTCTCATACCGGCACCTATGTCTAATAGGTGTAGACCCTCTCATTTGTAGAAGACAGAGGGAGTTGGATTCCGAATGTGGAAAGGTAAACTGCAAGCCTGTGACTACCTCGAGGATCTTAACTTTCAGAAGTTATATGGTAGTGATGTCAGACCAGATTTGGGAAATGCCTCTAAGTTTCATAAACTCTTTTGCATTGATGTTATTGGTGAACCTCCGTCCAGACATATGTTTTGCAGTTAGTATGGTGAGCTCATATTTGGTTGAGCTTCACTGGATTGGTGCCTAGAAACTTCTGAGATATCTTCAGGGCACAATATCTCATGGATTGAGATACACTGCCTGGAATATTTCAAATGCTGAGTGGGCAGGCAGTGTGGAGGATCACTAGAGCACTTCTCAGTGTTAGTTCTCCTTGGGATCTGCTTCAATATCCTAGATAAGCAGGAAGCAGAAGTCAGTGGCTTTGAGCACCATCGAGGCAAAGTATATTGCTACTAGCATGGCTACCTAAGAGGCAGTCTAGTTACGAAAGCTCTTCAATGAGCTGTTTGGATACCGCTATGTAGCAGGATGATTACTTCTCCTGTGAGGTCTGGATGATGTATTCTCCATGAAGATTATGTAGCAGGATGATTAGCTCTCCTTTGAGACCTGGATGATGTGTTCTCCATGGAAATTGTGTAGCAGGATGATTAGTTCTCCTATTGGACATGATTGATTAGTTCTCCTGTCGAGGCATCCTACCCATGTAGTCTGGGACTCATGGGAAGTACCTCTCATCTGATCAATGAGCAGGGAAATGAGGATAGGGACCATAGTAGTACCGATGGATGCATCGTTGTATCTATCGTACTTCCTATGCTAGGATGACCTTCATTGATCTGGGATCAATGATACTTGTCTAGGACCAATTGTAGGAGTTGTACCTACTATGATGGTTACTTTGGGTCGGTTGAGACTAGTCTAGGACCAGTGGTACATACTTTGAGACTGAATTTGGGTCAGTGTAGGACTGGTCTGGGACCAGTGGTAGGAGTGGTACCCACTATGACACTGAGTTTGGGTCGATTGAGACTGGTTTGGGACTAGTGGTACATAATCTGATATAGACTTCGGGTCAGTGTAGGACTGGTCTGGGACCACTAAGAGTGGTACATACTATGACACAGACTTTGGGTCGGTTGAGACTAGTCTGGGACCAATGGTACACACTCTGAGACTGATGATACTAGTCTGGGACCAGTGGTAGGAGTGGTACCCACTATGCCACTTACTTTGGGTCGGTTGAGACTAGTCTGGGACCAGTGGTACACACTCTGAAACTGACTTCAGGTCAGTGGAGAATGGTATGAGACATTCTCAATCAATTCTTCTTCTTCATGGTTCAGCAGAGCCAAGCTGAGTAGAGTAGAGCTAAGCAAAGCAAATTAGAGCCAGTAGAGCTGAGCAGAGAGCTAAGCAGAGCTGAGCAGAGCCAGCAGATCTGAGCAGAGCTAGCAGAGCTGAGTAGAGTTGAGCAGAGCTAGCAGAGCTGAGCAGATATAGTAGAGCTAAGCAGAGCTGAGCAGAGCAGAACAGAGCAAGCAGAGCTAAGCAGAGCTGAGCAAAGCAGAGTAGAGCCAACAGAGCTAGCAGAGCTAAGAAGAGCCAACAAAGTTGAGCAGAGCCAGCAAAGCTAAGTAGAGCTAACAGAGATGAGCAGAGCTGAGTAGAATAGTGTAGGGCACTGATGGAAGAGACAATACAGTCGGACATATGGATCAGCGTATGGAGTTATCCCTAGTTGAGAGGGAGTGTTAAAATTGGCAAATAGGGCCAAACTCCATGTGGGTCAGATTATTTATGGTAGCTAATATTTTTATTGGATCCCTCTCATCGAGAGGTGTAGGATTGATCTAAAGATCATCCGATTCCAATAAGTATTTATGAAGTTATGAATTTATTTGTATTATATGACAAATTGTCAAGTCGGCCAGCATCTTATGTAGGCTCGGAAGCCCAATAGTCATGTCCATTCATCATCTACTTTTTAGTATAAATAGAAGAGGATTTTAGGTCATTTAGAGACACATACTTCATGTGATCTCCTCTCGACATCTTGGGTTTTTGGAGAAGGAAAAACACTAATGAAGGATGCCCTAAGATGATGCCCTAATCTAATGCAGTAATGGAGACACTTAGTCATAGGTCAAGGAAGACATTTACACGTTGTAAAAGAAGACTCATATCCACAGCAATTGGTGAAGACTTTATACGTTTTATACGTTGGTAGGAGAGGCCTAATACACTGGATGCACAGGTCATGGAAATGATATATTATAGTATGGCAATGATATATCACAGCATGGCAATATATATATACATGAAGGTGACAACATATACGCTGATCATGGAAGACACCTAGCTACTGTAACATCAAGCCTAATATGTTGGTCATTGAGACAGCATACGCAAAAATATATATATATATATATATATATAGATGCACAAGTCATGAAGATACATATACACAACAAATGGAGGAGACCTTAGACGTTGTACAACATAGTCAATGAATGGTAACACACAAACCGGTCTGATATGTTGTTCTTGAATGAATTAAGGCAGCATCAAGATCACTTTGGTTATCAGTCCCAGATGTCTCTGAGGTACAGTCGTAGCCTAACCTAGGAGGTGTGATGAGGACACTGTAAACAACAGTAATGAGGATTACGTTGGGTGTCATCTCAATAAGTTTCAGTGTTTCTCATACATGTAAAAGGAGACATACAGTCTCAACAGTCATTACTATATTCAGATCTAGTATCAAGATAACAATGATCATGGGAAACATGATGAATGGGCAGCATGATAGATGAGATCATGGGCCACATGATGTATGAGATCATGGACAGCATGATGTATGGGCAGCATAGTGATCATGAGTAGCATGATGATGCATGATGCAACATGATGGTGCTACACGATAAGGTGCATCAAATGGACGAGATGAAACACTATGATAGGTGAAGAAGTCACCTTAGAGAATTAGTTGAAGCAATATATGTTCAACTCATCTCTGTAGATATCAAAAGTCAAAGTGTTGACTTCTATTGTAAATGTACTATCTCTCTCACTTTCTTTGCTGAACTTTGAAGAACATAAAAGAAGAATTGATCAAGGGTTTCCCCACATTTTGGGGTTTGTCCCTAGCTAGCGCCACATCTTGTGTCCTCTTGTCTTAGCTTGTATTCTGCAATTTATGTTTATGTTCTATCTGTAGTTTACTTTAATGCTGATGTGATTGCTAATTTGGAAAAGATATTGAGCTAAATGTGAAAATTGAAATAAATTGCTCTAAGCATAGAACATACCTAAAATTAACAGCCTCTAGCTAAGGTGCCCTATCTTATTTCAAACTCTGCATTTCCAGACACAGATTCTATAGCTACCCATGGATCTGTTGGACTCCCAATCCAGGGTCTTGTATAGGGGTCTCATGCAACCTCATTGCCATATCCAACGCTTCGGCCTGGGTGGAAAGCTTTTGTTGTGATAGCATCATCCTTAAGTGTGGCGTAAGTGAGGCCACAAGCCAGGTGTGATGTTGTTCATCCGTTAACTTCAAATTGGCTTCGCGGATCGTACTCTTCAGCCTTTGGTCTAGATCCCAGGGGGTCTCACTTGGGAGCGTTGCAATCTCTTTAAACCCAATGATTGATTGAGTCTTTGATTTTGGCCTGCTAAACTCCCTGTTCAACGTGGTCTAGATCTCTGCAATTTCTACATTCAGGTGGTCATTAGAATGATTGATATACCACGTTAATGCATGATCCTACAATGCACTTACTAGCATAGCTTTTTTGATATTATCATCCACGACGCCCTATGCTTCCCATAATGCTCTTTCTACGAACCATAATTAGTCCAGATCTTCATTCCCTACTCCTCTGAATATTGGTAGTTTGATCGCGCTTGTCATACTGAACTGTGGAGGTGGCGGAGGTGGAGTGGGTGGAGATAGAGGTGAGGGTGGTGGAGCGGGTGGCAGTGTGGGTGGAGGTGGTAAATGCGGAATTCGCTGCCTTATCAAATTGACTACGGTTCTCGGAGAAACCTTCACGAGCTCGTCCTCACTCTCCCGCGAGGGTGAAATTAAGGGATTGTTTTCTAATTCTTCACTACTTCCGCTTCTGTAGATATTTCTGCTCCATGTAGTCCCAAACATTAATTTATTCGCATAACCTGCTTTTCACACAATAACATCTTAATCCAAGTGTTCAAAGATTTAACATACGTAGCTCGCGGTCCCTTGAGAAAATGTCGCTCTACCTCATTGTAGTTGATGGTCATGTCTACCGCAAACTCAGTGATAAATCATCCTATTATTCGGTCGAGCCAGTGGTCCACGGCTCGTGCTATCTTCTCTTCTGAGGCTTCTAGTCTGCGCACTAGTTCTGGAGTCCACATTATGGGTTTTTCGAGCCTACACCTTCCCTGGTTGTCTGCTAACTTAGCGATCCACTCATACAGCTCAAATGGAAAAGATGCAAAGAAACTTTCGTGGATTTCAATGTACAAGTAGCGATCCAACCACTGTTCCTTAGATACTCACAGATTTCTATTTTCCTGCGTCGCAAACTCGTGAATCTTCTTGTCCAACCATTCTTCAATTTCTTTCTTTGTAGGGTTCCAGTGGCACAACATTAGACATCCTTTATGTAGATCCCAGTCTCGGCAATGGAACCATTTTGTAGCTTAGTGGGGCCTCACCCAGGTTCAGAGGTGATTTAGCCAAGCAAATCCCTGTACTACTTCCCCTTTCGACAACAGTCCGCGGAGCACAAACTAAGGCCTCACCTGAAGTAGTATGGGAGGGTGCTAGAACCAGGTTTCCGCACCCTTGGGATGTTTGATGGGCTTTTGGAGGTCCGTGGTCTGACCTGCCACTGCGCACACTTGCGACCCCTTCGCAACCTGTGGTGCAGCTTCCATGTAGCCCTACTCGGGGCGCAACCTGTATAATACCCAAGTTCCTCACTAATTAACCAATTACTTAACTTGCGTGTGTAAGATTTATGGTTATTATAGCATATTCAGAAATCATATTAGTGCGCGCGATACATAAATGAATTTAAACATAAAGAAGATAATGCACAACAATTACACAAAATTAGGAATCAACTTCTCTTTATTAGCTTTCTGTCCCGATTACAGACTCGACTCCGCCCTGCGCACTTAGCTGCAAGGGTTTGCGCACTCAGTTTTGGACTCTACTAGGCCTCTGTGCACTCAGCTGCAAAGCCTCTTCCTACTACTACAACCCAAGACACTTAGAATTCTACTCTAAGCTCGAACCATTCCTTCGCTACTCTCTCTATCCATCACTCTCTTTACAACTTAGAGCCTCGCTCTATTTATATAATCCCATGGTCCGTGGACCATGGGTAGGCTGACTTTGCACTTACAATATAATGTTTAGGGCTGACAACCCTATGACTCAATTCTACACTTCGCACTTCACACCTGCAATTCATGGAGTTTTACAAAATCCTTGACCAAAACTTGGGCTTTGAGTCCCAAAACCTACTGTGGGGGGATTCCATGCCCAACAAGATTCGTGTGTTGAGCTATTACAGTGAAGTATTTTCTTTGTCAAATTTTTTTATTTTCTTATGTATCTCACAAACTTACATGTTATATAAAGTGAATGAATTAGCTGGAAATTTATTTCAGAATTTGTTTAAATACACTCTGTATTGAACAGTTAATCAATTCTATGTTTTCTTTTGATATCCAGATCTAAGAATCCTTAATTTCTCTCCCATCCCGGTCGACCTCTTTCATTTCCTTCAAAATCCGGTCTAAGGAACCCTTAATTTCTCCTTTCATCTGATTCAAAACCACTTCACTATCCAGTGTTAAGATCCAAAATAACTCAACTACCATGCCCTGTAGACACTATTTTTAGACCTTGATCCAGTCTCGTTTGCTTGACTTTTGACCCCATATCCCAATGGTAAAAGACATCCATCTATCCATCTAAGTAAGTGATCCCACCACCAAATCAAAATCAAAACCCAAGTACAATCATAACTAGCCTAAAATCAATTAACTAAACAAAGTTAAATCATAAAGAGAGAGCCCTCTCTGAGCATTAGGAAGGCTAGATCCTAATCTCCAAAGTAGGTTTGTGGTTACCTCTATCATTTCTTTCCTAACAGCTCTAGAGAAATTTTGGAGTGATAACACAACCTCAAGTGACTTTCGAGCCATTTGAAAAGTGGGCAATGGATTTCATTGGACTCGTTGACCCTCCATCTAGGAAAAAGAAGTACATCATTTTGTGCACTGACTATTTAACTAAGTGAGCTGAAGCTAAGGCCATCAAAGTAGCGAAAAAAGAAAAAGTGGGTGAATTCTTAAGGGAAAATGTATTTTATAAGTTTGGGTGCCCTACAGAATTGGTCACTGATCAAGGCAGTCAATTTACATCTCACATGATTGAGAATTTGTTAAGCCAACACAAGATCAAGCGTAGAACATCCACTCCTTACCACCCACAGGAAAATGGGCAAATGGAGGTAACCAACGGAGCTCTGGAAGGCATTCTGACCAAAGTTATTAGCAGCAATATAAAGGATTCGGTAGATAGATTAGTTGGGCCACTTGGGCCTACAACACCACCTAGAAGACCACCACTATGTTCACTCCTTATGAGCTGGTCTATGGGAAGAAAGCCCTATTGTCCATTGAATTTGAATACAACACCTTAAGAATGGCAGCACAACTGGATCTAGATCTCACCAGGGCACAAAAATAAATATTTCTCCAACCGAATGGGTACATGAATTTAGGATGCAAGCCCTCCTACACACAGAGGCGACTCAAGTTCAAAGGAAAATTTGGCATGACAAGAATATAAAGGACATACAGTTTCAAAAAGGTGATTTGGCTTTGTTGTATGATTCTAGGTACAAGTAATTTAAAGGAAAGTTAAGGACTAGATGTTTAGGGCCTTATGTCATAGAAAAATGTCATGATAATGGTGTTGTACAAATAAGAACCATGATGCAGAGGCTATCCCTTTAATTGTCAATGGGTATAGATTGAAGATATACAAGAAGCCCTTGTCAAGGCAATAATTCATCAATAGCATTAGAAAGAAAACGATGGTGGTCGAGCAAGTCTCAGATTCCACCTGACCAAGTCCCTGAAAAAAAAATAAAAAGAAAATAAAGAGACTTAGGTGAAAACCTCTATGAGGCACCTGACTCCCATTGTTGGGTTGAGAACCTCTTTAGGCGGCCCAAGGGTGTTGTGAAAAAAGAGAGAAGAAAATAAAAAGATCTCTGGGTGAAAACCTCTTTTGAGGCAGCCAGGGTAGGCAACTAGGATGAAAACCTATTTTGAGGCAGCCAGGGTAGGCATCTAGGATGAAAACCTCCTTGGAGATGGAATAGTTGTTGTACAAAAGAAAAAAAGAGAGAGAAAAAGATACAAAAATAATTGGAAAAATTTGTTTTCAAGGTCAACAAGAGGAGGATAACCAAAGCATGAGAGGGAAAGAAGGACCTACAAGATCCATATTTCAATCCATCAATGTCATATCTTTCATTATTCATCCATTTATGAACTCGTCCAGGTCATCTTACACAGGCTCTATGTTTTCTAGAGGATTCCCTATAATCCTACAGGATTCCCTGTAAACCTAAAGGAATTTCCTGTAGGAATTAGAGTGGCCTTGAAAATCCCAAGAAAATCAGTCCAAAGAGTAGGGGGATGAAAGGCATGTGTCTAAGAAAAAACCATTCACTCCACCACATAATCGACATGCTTGTCATCACCATGTCACCCTGCATCCATATAATAAATCAATTCAAAAAATATAGTTTACAAAGAGAAAAAAGAAAAACAAATATAAGAGAGAGAGAAGAAGGAAAGAGGGATAATACCTAAAGACCACAACTCTCACCTACCATTCCCTACAACCCTTCTCCACTCATGTCAACCTCCCTCATGCTCCAAAATTGAGAAAAAGTATGAAATTTTAGGGGAGAGGTAGCTACAGGACATCATGTAGGTTTCCTATAGGAAATCCTGTAGCAGCCTATCCCACAAAGGAAACTTCACAGGTTTGCAACCATCTTCAGCACAAGGATTTCAAGGTTGAGGAAGCTCCTCCAAAGCTTAGTAGTAGCAACAAGATCACCAGCATCACTCTCCAACACCTGCACATCAAAAGATGCAAATACGTAGAAGAATATGCAGCAAAAACACAGCACATAGACATCACTCTCCAGCATGCATCATCATCAAAGCATCTTACCCACAAGTATGTCATCTTACTCATGCTCTCTTGTTTTTACGATATGATCAAAACTATAGGATTATGTGAAAGTTGCTTTTATAAGTAAAGGTGGCTAGTTAACTTGGCCACCTTCGGCCAGTCGACAAGGAGAAAATAGTTAGACCACTCCACATGTGGCAATAGTCAAATCAGAAGAAAAAGGGAAAAAGGCCAAAAATGGTTAAGTTACAACAGAAAGAAGTGGGAGATGATTACGAGGTAAAGTGGAATGATGGACTGATAGTGCGACCAATGATCCAAAAGGAGGTGCTTGTACTTAGACAGCCAGCACACCACCCCACATGATCATCCAGGCGTGGAAATAAAACATTGATTCCCATACAAGGAGATCATTAGCAATCTTGAGAATTCATCGAAAAAGACATTTCTCTCGTCCTTCTGGAAGCCAAAATTACAGGAGATAGTTAGCATTTATAGCACAGGAGATCTACAGGATCCTACAGGAAAACCTACTGGAAGCCTACAAGATATAGTGGATTCAATCTATAGGATTATCAGAGGGCACTAAGGGAGGAGAAATCAAAGTGTTTCCTCACCAGAACGTAACAAATTAAGGTAGGAGCTATACCTTCCATTTTTTTTAGTTGAAAGAAGAAAAATCCTCAATTTGATTAAGGAAATTGCTATATAGGATAATTGTATTGAAAAGTTAACATTCAAACCTCTCTCACCTAGAAGAATTCTTGAATTATATCCATAAAAGCCTCCATAGTTACCAGGGAAAGATGACAGGATGTTTTAACAAGAGAGAACCCACAGAGAACCCACAAACACAGTAAGGATCCACCAGTATCCTCCTATAGCTCAAAATTTTCACAAGGTAACAATGGATGGGGTTCCTTGAGAGGATGAGAGGATACAATGATGAGGTGGCCAAAGAATATGATCTCTCACTTATAGACCTCACTAGGACCCATGCCATTGCTGTGGTGAAGGGCCTATCCGTAATAATTACCCCTGAAGTTATAAGAATAATTGCTACACTCCCTTTAGGGTTACCATGGAGGAAAGAAGACAAGGGTAAAAACACCCTTGCAAAGAAGAAATTATTTTTGGAAGGGGAGGAGCCAATGGAGGAAAAAAATTAGGTTAGAAGGGAAATCATTCCATACCCTTGGAATGAAGTTAGTTACCACCCCATTAAATACATATCATGTGAAGGGAGATATAGTGTGGTGTATGGATACCACTTTAGACTCCTCCAAGAACTGATGTTTGGAGAAAACACACCTCCTCAAAATAGATTGAGTCTACCCTATTTTCTTCTTCAATCAATGATAGACATGAGCATCAAAGTGTAGGAGGGAAAACATCAACAACTATCCCATCATGGGTTGATCAAACTCATCCCAGAATATTCTCTACATAATCTAAGACTCTCTATTACATGGAAAACCTTCAGAGACATGCAGGTAGGAGGAACAATTGAAGCTCTTGAATATGACAAAATCCCCACTACTAATGAAAGGGGAGAAGAAACAGAAGAGGGAATTGAAAAAGAAATAGAGAAAGAAAAAGAGGACGAAACAGAGGAGGAAAAAGAGGAAGAAAAAGAGGAGGAGAATGAAGAAGAGACAGAAGAAGGAACAGAAGGAGAGACAGATGAGAAGAGTGAGGAAATAGAGGAAGAAGAGGAAGAGGAAGACAAGAATGAGAAGGAGAATGGAAAAGAGGAAATAGAACAGAAGGAAGAACAAAGGTCCAGAGTTCAAGGCAAATAACAGGAGGAGTCACCAAGGGTATCTACAAAACCCATTGAGAAAGAGGCAACAACTTCTCTCATTTCCCTAAGTACGCCTATCAAGTCAAAATTGAAGAGGCAAAGACATTAAACACCATTGTACTTCACAACAAGAAAGAGCACCAGAATTAGACAAGGGATACAAAATCCCAAAAAAACGCCAATTGTCATTGAGAATTCACCAAAGCAGCAAGAAAATATAGCTCCTCTAGAGAAAATTAAAGGAGAAGGATCATCAGAACAAGCCTCTCCCAAATCTCCCATCACTTATGTTAGGAGGCTTGTCACAAGGTTAGCCTCATCAAAGGGAAAAGGTCCCCTACAGGAGATATAGGCAGACCTACAGGAAGCAGAGGCCATCCTACAAGAAACCCTATCAAACCTACATGATATAGAGAAAAGGGACCAAGAGGGTATCACTCCACAAGAAACCCTATCAAACCTACATGATATAGAGAAAAGGGACCAAGAGGGTATCACTCCAAAAGAAACAAAGCAAGAAGATGAAGAACTGAGGGAACCTAGTCCACAGCCCAACCTCAGCTCCTACTACAAATTCATTGAAGGAGGTAGGATAATCCCACAAAATTTTTCCATTCCCTTATTCTTTGAACTTGAAAACGAGAGGTCAAGGACACAGAGGTGGATGAAAATTGCCAAATCAAAAATTGAAGGAGATGGGTAGAGAACTGAGCAGCATAAGGGATAGAGAGGAAATGATGAAATCTTAGTTAGAAGAAAATAATACATGGCTAAGGGGACAACTACAAGAAAGGGAAATCCAGTTGGCAAATATGGCCAGTTTATCCTTGGAGGCAATCTAGTGCAGGATGCCAACAAAGTCTTATGACTTGTATCTCAAGGAATAATGGCCACAATTCCAAATAAAGACTTTAGCATAGAGAGGCACTCTGCCCTTCTAAGACTATAGACAATTCATTGATCTCTGTCATCAAAGAACCTTGGAAGATAGAGCAAAAATGTATGAGTTTTACGTACACAACTTCGCCTTGACAGATTTGAATGTGTGGGACCCAAATTAAAAACTAGGAGACTTGCAATTGATGGCCTTAGCATCATGGATGATCATGAGGAGGAAAGAGCTATAGATATGAAAAAGGTAATGGGAAGAGAAGATATAAAACCCCTTATTATTAGAGTTAAACAATCTAACCCAATGGTTGTCATCAACACCCACAACCTCATTGCAAATCATCCTGACCTTGCACCTAGGTACCTTGCTGCACAAAAACAAGCAATCACACAATTTGAAGACATGTTCAGATTGATAGGATATGACAGCATGCAACATTGCCAAAGGAGGTGGAACACCTTGACTTATAGCCTAAAAATCAGAGAATACCATTCTCCTCACAGAATGGGGGAGGCACTAAATAGAACACCCATGTATAAGAAGGCTCTACAAAGACTCAAAGTCGATTGGATTGGCTTGAAACTCAGTCCACCACTTCATTTAGGAATGTTTGAAGGAAGGAAAGAAGAATAATAAAGAAAGCAATGGGAAGAGGTAGAGAGGAAGGCATGATTTTGTTTCATAGGAAGAGGAAACTACAGCAGAAGCATGGGATGTCAGGGAGGCCAAGAGAGCAATGAAGGACATGGACATAGATTAAGTTTCTCAGAGGATGAGAAACACTTTCAGTAGGGGGTTGATGATGAGGCTCATCATTGGGTAACTATATGGACCTTAATACACCTCCAAGCTTACTAAAATCAACTCTTCTCATAATTCCTTACATGTTTTAATTATTTTGTTCTTAATGAGATGAGTAAAAGTAAGATGTTATGTCTAGTGGTCTAATGTGCATTGATTGTAGGTTTTTGGGAGCAAATCATGGCAAATTTAGCTAATTAAGGTGCAGGAACTCGAATGAGACAAGAAGGAGAGATTATAGGATATGGATCTTCCTCATTAAATCCTCACTCATTTGAATATCCCTAAATCAAATCACACTAGCTCGGAGTTGCAAGTAGCCGAGTCATGGAGATCCTGGGAAGCCGAGCCAATGATAGTTAAGAACCAATTCATCTCGAGTTTGGGAGCCAGGCCTCCCTAGATTTAAGGAATTTGTTAGAGACTTCAGTTGTATAAATAAGGAGGCATAGATCCTCATTAGGATTCAAATATTTTATGTAAGAGAACTAAGCATTTTTGAGTTGAAGGACTGTGGCAAAACACTGTTATGTGGTTTTTTTGATATCATAATGAGAATGAGAATTTCCTTGATCCACCACTGAGTTGACTCAGAGGGCTGAAGCTCTTGTCTTAGGGCCCAACCCTAGTAGAAGAGGTTCCTCTTATTGTACTTGTATGCTTATGTTATTTCATAGATTAATTGTTGAATTGATTTTAACATTGTTTCATTGCAAGTATTGGTGAATTTGATTAGTTTGCTTCCATTTGTGCATAGCTTTAGCAGTAGTTTTAGAGAGATAAAGGAATACCAAAAAGGCTGATAGCATGTGGATCTTGCCTCACTCCTCCCTTTAGGGACTTGTTGTGGTAAAAACACAACCCCCCCATTATTGATGTGTTCACTTCAAATAATGGGGACCCTTTCTATTAAAATTTTAGCTAAGCACCTTTTTGGATTTTTATTTAGTTGATTGCCCTACGCTTTTGTTAATTTTTCATTTTTCTTGGATTCTTGTTTTGATTGCTTTGTTAGAATCGATTTTTTATAAGCTTCCCATTGACGCTTGTTTCGCCTCATTTGGTCAACTGGTTTGAAAATGGCATTCCTTTGAAAATTTGATTATTTATGTAGACTGGGTTAAAATTGCATAAAATGTACAATATTGCATTTTGTAAATAAATTAGTTCAATAACACATTCATTTTAAATATTAACCCATAGCAAGTTTTTACTAACACTTTTCCATTTTTAGTTATGCAGCCAAATCATTAATTATCGGGATTTTAAGAAATTCACTGCAATTTCCAAATCAAATCCTAATCTCGAAAACCCAAACATTCAAGTGGCTGTAGTTTATTTTTATATTTTTACTTTTATTAAGAGTGGCTGTAGTTTATAAAATAACCCTCATAAAATAAAATCAAAATCAAAATTAATTTTTAATATTAAATCTCAGATTAATTAAATTAATTATTATTTAAAATATAATTAATTTAATTAAACTAAAATTTAATATATATATATATATATATATATATATATATATATATATATATCGGATCGGAAGTTTTATGGGACATATTCTAAATACCCCGATACACACCATACCCCCCGATGCGATATCGGGTCGGAAGTTTTGTTCGCAACACATTTTACAAACCCCCGATATCCCCTCATACCTCCGATCGCCGATAACCAAAGGGCAATGGAGCATTAACCAATGTTTAAAATCATTTGAATCGCATCGGGAGTTTTTATTTGATATAAGTTATATGCCCCCGACACCACTCCTCCTCCGATCCGATAAGTCAAGGTTTGACTTTATATCTCCATTCATGGTTTTAAAGTGGCTTATGTAATAACGTATGAGTAATATGGAATAAGTGAGTGAATAAAGGTAGTACAAGGTAGTTTGTTTTTATTTAAATTTTTTATTTATTATTTTAAAAATTTAATATTTAAATAATAAATTTTAAATTAATTAATTTAATTAATATATAAAAATTAATTAATTTAATTAATTTAAAATTAAAATATTATTTATATTAATTAGTTTTTAATTAGATTAAATTTGTTTATAAATAATTAATTACATATTAGTTAGTTAGATTAATATTAATTAATAATTAGTTTAATTTGCAGTTAATAATTAAATTAAAATTAATTAGAAACTAATTTAGGATTAGTTTTTAATTACAATATTTTTAGCTCAGCAACAGAATTTCCAAATTCATGCCAGATTTGATCCATCAACTTTGGAGGTTCATAGATTGAGTTATACTTGGCCAAATGAGGCCCAGGACGGCTCGTTGGAAAGAGAAAATCAAGGAGAACATTTTTGAGGAGGTTTCACTAACAGATTCAATCATTTATTGGGTCAAAAATCAGGCAGAAGATCAAGCTCCGAATTTTGAAAACGAAATCAATCTTCTCAGTTATTTTCTTCATTTTTATTTGTCCAAAGCCTCTTCTAATTGCAGATCCATTGGTTAATAATATCTTTGGCCAATTAAACTACCCCAAACATCAATTGAGAGCTTATATTTTATTTTCAATTATTTATTTAAATAGAATTTGATTGGATTTGATTTAATTGCCAGCAATGACATTTTGATTTTATTGTTGCATTTTAATTTATTTTAAGTTCTTTTTGCAGGAAAACAGTGGAAGAAATATGGAGAAAAGGATCTAAGTCAATAAGAATGCTCCAGCAATTTAAGATTAAAAGTTTTGAGCAAATAAAATTGGATTTGGCAGATTTCTCTTCAACAAACTCTTGTCTCCAAAATTCTCTTACAAATAGTATAAGTAATAGATTGCAGAATGGAATAAGGGGCTGCTCTCCTCTGCAATGCTAGAATTCTAAAAGAACTACTGTAATAGGAATTTAGAGTTGTAAGAGAGAGGAGAGAAAATCTCATATCTGGGGATTATTGAGGATTTTTCCTTTGTATCTTGAATTATGTATGAGGAGCAGAGTTTTCACTATTGTGGCTTTAGCTTTGAAGGCAGAAGTTCAAGCAATGTAAAGGACTATTGGAGACCAAGATCAGAGAAAGGGATGCAATAAATTGGTATTTTTAATACTATTGTTTCAAATATCAGTTTCATTTTTATGGTAACAAGAATGTCTCATTTTATTCATGTTTGTGCACTATTGTCAATATGGGTAATTTGTCTCAATCTTGTTATTAGGTATCTCTGTTCTTATGAATTAAAATCTGATTTCTGAGTAACTATTATTCAGAAATCTGTCTTATAAAACTGATTTATTGAATGGTAATGTGTTGTGAACTATTTCCACATATCATTATTCAATTATTGGATTTACTGATTTGATAATTAATATCATTTTTATGAACTACTTCTTGAATGTTGTTGGTTTATTATTTCAGTTAAGAGGTCTCAATGACATGTGTTTTGGTAACTATAATATCAGTTAATTGAACTACTTCATTAACTTGATATTAATTATAAACAAGACATATTTAAATCTCAATATTTTAATTATCTTGCTCTTAGTTGGGTTAGATCTATGTCTGTCTAATTAAGATAGGATTTAGATTAGTTTCTTTTGCTTGCATCATAGAATAAGCTTGCATTTAGAGTAAATTCTACATTCTTTTAAGTCCTTTCCTTAAAGAGGCAAAACTTTAATTGTGGCTTGGCTGAACCCAAATCAGCTTAAGGGTCATTCTCTTGCCTGATCAGCAAGAAGAAGTGATCTGATATCCCTGTCTATTGGTAGGTAAAGATACATCATAAACCAATAGCAATAGGGAGAAGGTAACTGGACCTAGTTTAACCAGTCGGAGCCACCACACCAAACGGAAAAGGAGCTGCTTTAAGGTCCAGACCGAGTGGTTATCCCCCATTGTTGTTGCAGCGATTTTCGAGGCATCAACATTTTTGGCGCTAGAAGGAGGGCCTGAGAAATTTGTCTATTGGAGTCTTTTCAATTTTAACATTTTGTTTATGGCTCCTCTTAAGCTTCCAATTTGGAGTTGTATCCATGGACGTGCATCCTCCAATACCCCACCCGAAGTGGTAAGACTCTTGTCTCAGGTAAAATTCAATGGTAAGAGAAATTTTTCTGCGTTGAACCATGTCTTTCAATTTATTCAAAATGTTTCAAATTACGATTTTCAAGGAATTGATGAAAACATTTTATGCAGAATTTTTACTCTCACATTTGCAGCAAAAGCCAGAAGTTGGTGTAGAACTCTTCCAGTTGCTTCAATCCACAGCTGGGATCAATTTGTTACAATTTTCATTTGTAAATTTGATGGCTATAATTATGAACAGGTATGTGAAGAAATTGAATATCTACGAAGGTTTGAAAATGAGTCTGTTAATGATTTTAATATTCGATTTCACTTGAATTGTTTAAGATTTAAAGATGAAGATAAACCTACGGAAGAAGAATCATTAGATTGGTTTGAATATATTTGTTCTATTCCAACCATTCCCAATCCATATGAAATTAATTCGAGCTTTGTTCCATCCCCTTCCAATATAAATGAGAATTCCAATATGGATGTCCAAATAAATTGTGATGAAGTGGTTTTACAAAGCTTGGAAAATATTTCCATTCAAATGCAAGAAGACAACAACAACAATTTTGGAGAAAAAGCCGCCTTGAAATCTGAAAGCTACTTTGAAGTAAATTTGGAAAATCAAATCGCAAATCAGAAAGTACAAGCAGCAATCAAAGTAAATAAAATGCAAACTGCTGTACAAATTTCTGAATTTCTCCATGATGAGCAAATGCCGAAATCACAACAACAAAGCAACCTTATTCAAGAAAGCATAAGCACGCAAAGGAATGATCTGCAATCTGAAATTTACAATGAGCATAATGCACAAGAGCTCTCAAACAGAGGCAGTTTTAAATGCATTGTTTCAGGTTCACATTTTTCCCTTTATGCTGATATTTTTAATGATAGTAATTTTTCCCCTCTTGGTATCAATGATATTTCAGAACTAAAGAGGATGATTTAAATGAATTACCATTAAATTTTTATCAAAATAAAGAAACAATAATTGATTATTCTTTTGCCACTAATGAACATGAGATTTTTGTTCCTCCTTGTTTTGGTATATTGGATGAAATCGAAGGAAATTCCAGGCAAACTTGTGAGGTCATTTATGATGATTACTCTAACATTGAGGATGTTGATTTCTATTCTTCTCAAGAGAATCCTTATGATAAAATTCAAATAACATCTGAGGATGAAGAACGCTTCAATTTAGGAATTATCCCAACTAATCCTCATTTTAGAGTAGCAAATTATCTTCATGATTTCACCATTCAAGAAATCATTCCAATTTATGATTCATATGAGGATCAAACTCCCATTCCTATTCATAATCATAATTCGTTTTCTATTTCACAAGTTGGAATTCGAAATTACCCAAATTTCATAATTCTAGCCAATCCTTGTGAAAGAGAAATTATTTCAAAACAAACCCAATTGTGTTGTAACATTAGTTGTACAAATAGTGATTTCATTTTAGTTTTTCTTTCACAGTTATTTTGTTTAAACTTATATTTATTTTCTGATTTTATTTTGCAAAATTTTCACAGTTTTCGCTGGCATATTAAACACCTTACTATCAAACACTCAATTGATGCATTGCTCGATTGGGAAATTGAAGTTTCATATTATAATCATGAGCATCAAAAGATATCAATATTTCAATCAATGCTAATGTTTCATCAAAAGCTTCTATTTTTTCAAAGGCAATGTTGACAAGAGAATGTATTTTTGCAATCTGGCCAGCAATTCAATTCAATTAATAAGTTTCCATTTCATTTGAAAGATTTCCATCCATTTTTCATTAATTCGTTTGAAAAATATTTGGAAATTTGTCTCTCAAAAGAGATTGTTAATAGCTTAACACTTGTACATAACACTAACAATTTTTTCTAGGCCTTTGAATTTGAAAACTCATATCCACAATTCAGCTTGTCATCTCCTCTTTTGAATGTTTCCCAATCGTTAATGGAAATCCATCCAGATTTTTGTGATCCAATTGGTATTGAATTGGAAAGCAAATTTCAAGAGAAGGAGATTTTGATCAACTTGCTAACAATAACTGTACATTCTGATTTCATATTTAATTTTCTTAGTTTAATTAGAATTGTATTTTTATTACTAACATTTGAACTGTACATAGATGCAGCAATTAAAATGAGAAAATGGCTACACTGGAAATATGACTATACCTAGTCATTTTCATGTATATGGTTAGGTAGAATTAATTTAGTTTGTTTGTTTTGTATAGTTAATTTGTTTTTAACAGTTTTGTAGATTAAAAAATAAAACAAAGCAATCAGCCATTCTCATGTATGTTCACTGAAACATTTTCTCCTTATCAGAAAGTTTTAATTCTTACTTGCCTTTTAAAATTTCTTGCAGCAATACCTCAACTCTGCTTATTTTGAATAATGTCTTGATTAAATTCAATTAAGGTTGCACTTGGCATCGATCGCCTCAAAGCCACTTTTCTTCATTTCGAGATTTCCTTCTAAGATTTTCTTTTGGAATTTATATGATAAAAGTTGAGGATATAAGAGCTTCATGATCTCATTATCCCATGAAATGTATGACTGCCTATGTTAAGCTTAATTCTGACTCAATCATTAGTAGTCAGTCTAACCTTTCATGGTAATCATATGAAGTTCATATTATCTTCCTCGGAATTTGCTAAAAGCTAACCTTAAGGATGTCCATTTTGCTAAGTGCACACATTCAAATCTGTTTTGATATTTTTCCACAATTAGTGGCTTTATCCCATTCTGATCTTTAGTTGATTATTTGATGCTGCAATACGCATCATATTTATTTACTAAAGGCATTATTAAATAGTCACTATAACAATACAGATTATTCTCAAGTTATTCAGAATAAGCAGAGATAATAAATTGTTGTTTCAATTCAAAAGGGGAGCCTATTTTTATATTTATTTCTGGTAAATTTTCTGTTTTATGAACATGAATAATTGATTTCATTCAAGATGATTGCACACTTAGATTTAGAATAAATAATGAGATGATTTTAATCAAAAGAAGAATTTGAAGATTCATAAGGTAAAAATTATAGACAAATTCCTTCTAGGTACGCATTTACAAGTTCGTCCTCATCTCTTATTAGTTTGACTTTTCCTTAGTTTATTTTTTATTCGTGTTATGTTTTATTTACAGGTTTTCATTTGTTTTCAAAAACTTGAAGTAAGCAGTAAACCCATTTCAAATTTGCAATAGGCTCAGGGAAATTTTATTTGTGATGCATTAGAATTTAAGCATTTTTTAATTTTGCTTTTATTCACTTAGAAAACCCAATTGAAATTTCAAGGAATATCATAAGACCATTTGCATCAAAAGATTTCATCAGAAGTAATTCTTAACATTTCGCATACCTCCGATGTATTATCTTACTCATATGCCATATCGCATTTCGCATATCGGAGCTTTGCAGTTGACATATACTTCCATTATCGTGAATCGCCGATCTCTGATAATCGACTTTACCGATATTGCGATAAACACATAATTCTGGACCCGATATGAAATTCAAATCAAAGTCATAAAATTATCGCGTCCGTTTAATCGCAATAATGGTAAGAGCATAACTTTTAAAGGGCCGATGTCTCGGATCCGATATGTTATCAAATTTTCATCATAAAGTTATCGGGTCCACTTTTCATCGCATATCGGCGTATTGAGAATTGTTACATCATGCACTTAAGATTGCCGATCACAATTGCCGATTAGCCACGTCATTCATCGCATATCGGCATCGCAAGAATCATATTGTGTTACATCGGGTACCAAAAGTCCACTCATCGCCGATTAGCAATCGCCGATATCGCAATCATCTCATCGCATTTTTATTTATGCTCATATCATATCTCGGAATCTGCGATGTGCGATGTGGGAAGCACAGTGTAAATATGCCCCGACCCCCGATATAATATTTCTTTAATGATGCGATCGCTTCATCTCATAGCACAACTTCTCATCGCATGTTTTCATATCAGCGATTTGCCCTTGCAACCTTTGATGCGAGAACTTCAAATGCATGCCTCTAAGCCATTAACATTTAATATATATATGGCATAGCAACAAAAGTGAAGTCTTGCAAATTAAAATTGAAGCATGGTGAAGAAACATGTTATGTGAATCATCCGATACGGCGATATGTTATTTTAAAAGCGAGCTTGGGTAACCACTATGGTAAGAAAGCAGTTAATGACCAATTTGCAGCATATTTAAACCATTTTGATTTCTCATACATTTAAGTTTTAAATATATAATTCCATAATTAAAAATGGAATTCGAGACCTCTCTATCTTCATATTTAAATTTTATTTTCTTGGATTTGGTCTCGATTCTAGGTAATTTATAAAATCATGGAATTTATATGAAACTTATAATATTTTGAGAAACAGTCATTACTGCAAATTCTCATTCTCATTTTTGATGTATTTGTTTTAATTTCAACTCCCCTGAGCACTAAGCATTCTATTTTTACATTTTACTTCTTGCTTTAGTATAAATAAAATAGATAATGATTTTGGGTTATAAGATTTTGGTTAGTGTGAATTCTTCATGTTTTTAATGTTAATTAAAATAAGGAGTCAGCTAGTTTGGAGAAATTTATACCTTTCAGGTAAGATCAAAAGGAATTATCCAATGGTAAGATTCATGTACCCACTTTCATTAATTTCCATTTCGTTACTTTGGTTTCAGTTTTGTTTTTCTGATATATGAATCTATTTTTCAGCGCTTCATAAAAGCTTTCAATCCCCTGCCAGATCATATTTTCAAAGTCCATACTCTTTTCCTGGCTTTATTTCAATAAGCAGCGATAATCTTCATCGAAACAGCTACACCAAGAAGTTTCTGAACCTTTAATCTGTTTCTTTAAGCATTCCTTTTTTAGAAAATGATTAAAATGATGCTTTGGAACAAGAAGATTGACATCAGACAGAAAGTTTTCATTGTGGCTGAATTTTATCGTCGCTGCTATCCAAAAAGCCTAAAACACTCACAACCCTGCAAGGTATGATTTACCCAATCTCGACATGAGAATGATTGATTACACGATTATTTTCTTTTTCTTCTTATTGTTGAGACATTGGTATAAACATTCTTGTTTGAGTTTATCTTGTGAAACTTGGATTTTCCTTTCCATTTTTAGAGATTTCTTTGTTTTTTATTTTTGTTCGCTGATTTCTTTTCTCATTTTAGCATAAGAATTCTTTTCCTTTGGATTTCAGTTTTGATTTTGGTGACTTTGCCATTATTTATATGGAAGGCCTATTTGTTACCTAACAATGGTCAGGATACGTGGAGAAAAATTGTTAATAGTCACCTATTAGCTTTTTCTTAAATCTCTTAGTAAAGTTTGATTTTCTTATTATGAAGGTAGACATACTTAAGGAAGAAATTACCAATTTAAAGAAGTTGGCAAAGTATCATAAAATCTGAAAATTTCTTTTTCATCAAATTGTAATCATTTTGAAATTTCAAAATTTTATTAAGATCTTTCAAAGTTTTATTATCAGTCAAGAAAAGTTATTTATAACCAAGTAAAGACACTTTACAGCAAAGCACCTTTAACTCTGAAATTGTCATTCTTAACTCTTAAGGAGTCAATGATTCTCCCGGTCCCAAAGAATCTTATTTTTCTAGAGTATAATCCTGAAATATATTTAAACTTAAAAGATAATAGGTCTCATCGTGAGCCTGCTTACCATGATCATAGGGGAAAAATAGGCTGACATTACCAACACTGCTAAACAAACCAGGGTAATGGCTTATAATTACAAACAATTATAAGACAAGGGGTCTCATCACGGGCCAGCTTATTCAGTCCGATTATAACCAGTGAATGGCATTGTCAACTATCTGGCCACCAAACCAAGACAATGACTTTTAAAGATTTATAATAAAAATATAAAAAATACAAAATACAAAATAAACATATATATATGGATTTATCTCTAGATCAATAATTTTTAAAGAGATGGGATTCTGAATCATTGATGATTAAAAGGTAACCCTGTCAAAACTATAAGATGTTTGCTGGCAGTAGTGGCTCTGCCTATGACAAAGTAATATATTTTAAAAAGCTAAGCTGTAAAGTGACCCCTGCTTTATCTCTACAATTAATTAAGGACTGATGTAGAATTTTGAAATATTTTAATGTATGAGGAATTTTAAGAAAAATTACAATTAGATGATTCTTGCTTTTATTCAGACTAATGAACTTAGTCAAGCATTTCAAGCATAATTTTCTCTTCTTTAATTATTTTTGCTTTAATTTTAGGAAAATCTCATTCATATCAAACAGAGATAATTGGTTCTTCTCCCGTGTGTCGCCATTGTTGCGGTAAAAACACAACCCCCCCATTATTGATGTGTTCACTTCAAATAATGGGGACCCTTTCTATTAAAATTTTGGCTAAGCACCTTTTTTTATTTTTATTTAGTTGATTGCCCTACGCTTTTGTTACTTGTTAATTTTTCGTTTTCCTTGGATTCTTGTTTTGATTGCTTTGTTAGAATCAATTTTTTATAAGCTTCCCATTGACGCTTGTTTCGCCTCATTTGGTCAACTGGTTTGAAAATGGCATTCCTTTGAAAATTTGATTATTTATGTAGCCTGGGTTAAAATTGCATAAAATGTACAATATTGCATTTTGTAAATAAATTAGTTCAATAACACATTCATTTTAAATATTAACCCATAGCAAGTTTTTACTACCACTTTTCCATTTTTAGTTATGCAGCCAAATCATTAATTATCGGGATTTTAAGAAATTCACTACAATTTCCAAATCAAATCCTAATCTCAAAAACCCAAACATTCAAGTGGCTGTAGTTTATTTTTATATTTTTACTTTTATTAAGAGTGGCTATAGTTTATAAAATAACCCTCATAAAATAAAATCAAAATCAAAATTAATTTTTAATATTAAATCTTAGATTAATTAAATTAATTATTATTTAAAATATAATTAATTTAATTAAACTAAAATTTAATAATATATATATATATATATATATATATATATATATATATATATCAGATCGGAAGTTTTATGGGACATATTCTAAATACCCCGATACACACCATACCCCCCGATGCGATATCGGGTCGGAAATTTTGTTCGCAACACATTTTACAAACCCCCAATATCCCCTCATACCTCCGATCGCCGATAACCAAAGGGCAATGGAGCATTAACCAATGTTTAAAATCATTTGAATTGTATCGGGAGTTTTTAATTGATATAAGTTATATGCCCCCGACACCACTCCTCCTCCGATCCGATAAGTCAAGGTTTGACTTTTTATCTCCATTCATGGTTTTAAAGTGGCTTATGTAATAATGCATGAGTAATATGGAAAAAGTGAGTGAATAAAGGTAGTGCAAGGTAGTTTGTTTTTATTTAAATTTTTTATTTATTATTTTAAAAATTTAATATTTAAATAATAATTTTTAAATTAATTAATTTAATTAATATATAAAAATTAATAATTTAAAATTAAAATATTATTTATATTAATTAGTTTTTAATTAGATTAAATTTGTTTATAAATAATTAATTACATATTAGTTAGTTAGATTAATATTAATTAATAATTAGTTTAGTTTGCAGTTAATAATTAAATTAGAATTAATTAGAAACTAATTTAGGATTAGTTTTTAATTACAATATTTTTAGCCCAGCAACAAAATTTCTAGATTCATGCCAGATTTGATCCATCAACTTTGGAGGTTCATAGATTGAGTTATACTTGGCCAAATGAGGCCCAGGACGGCTCGTTGGAAAGAGAAAATCAAGGAGAACATATTTGAGGAGGTTTTACTAACAAATTCAATCATTTATTTGGTCAAAAATCAGGTAGAAGATCAAGCTCCGAATTTTGAAAACGAAATCAATCTTCTCAGTTACTTTCTTCATTTTTATTTGTCCAAAGTCTCTCCTAATTGCAGATCCATTGGTTAATAATATCTTTGGCCAATTAAACTACCCCAAACATCAATTGAGAGCTTATATTTTATTTTCAATTATTTACTTAAATAGAATTTGATTGGATTTGATTTAATTGCCAGCAATGACATTTTGATTTTATTGTTGCATTTTAATTTATTTTAAGTTCTTTTTGCAGGAAAACAGTGGAAGAAATATGGAGAAAAGGATCTAAGTCAATAAGAATGCTCCAAAAATTGAAGATTAAAAGTTTTGAGCAAATAAAATTGGATTTGGCAGATTTCTCTTCAACAAACTCTTGTCTCCAAAATTCTCTTACAAATAGTATAAGTAATAGATTGCAGAATGGAATAAGGGGCTGCTCTCCTCTGCAATGCTAGACTTTTAAAAGCACTACTGTAATAGGAATTTAGAGTTGTAAGAGAGAGGAGAGAAAATCTCAGATCTGGGGATTATTGAGGATTTTTCCTTTGTATCTTGAATTATGTATGAGGAGCAGAGTTTTTACTATTGTGGCTTTAGCTTTGAAGGCAGAAGTTCAAGCAATGTAAAGGACTGTTGGAGACCAAGATCAGAGAAATGGATGCAATAAATTGGTATTTTTAATACTACTGTTTCAAATATCAGTTTCATTTTTATGGTAACAGGAATGTCTCATTTTATTCATGTTTGTGCACTATTGTCAATATGGGTAATTTGTCTCAATCTTGTTATTAGGTATCTCTGTTCTTATGAATTAAAATCTGATTTCTGAGTAACTATTTACTCAGAAATCTGTCTTATAAAACTGATTTATTGAATGGTAATGTGTTGTGAACTATTTCCACATATCATTATTCAATTATTTGATTTACTGTTTTGATAATTAATATCATTTTTATGAACTACTTCTTGAATGTTGTTGGTTTATTATTTCAGTTAAGAGGTCTCAATGGGATGTGTTTTGGTAACTATAATATCAGTTAATTGAACTACTTCATTAACTTGATATTCATTATAAACAAGACATATTTAAATCTCAATACTTTAATTATCTTGCTCTTAGTTGGGTTAGATCTATGTCTGCCTAATTAAGATAGGATTTAGATTAGTTTTTTTTGCTTGCATCATAGAATAAGCTTGCATTTATAGTAAATTCTACATTCTTTTAAGTCCTTTCCTTAAAGAGGCAAAACTTTAATTGTGGCTTGGCTGAACCCAAATCAGCTTAAGGGTCATTCTCTTGCCTGATCAGCGAGAAGAAGTGATCTGATATCCCTGTCTATTGGTAGGTAAAGATACATCATAAACCAATAGCAATAGGGAGAAGGTAACTGGACCTAGTTTAACCAGTCAGAGCCACCACACCAAACGGAAAAGGAGCTGCTTTAAGGTCCGGACCGGGTGGTTATCCCCCGTTGTTGTTGCAGCGATTTTCGAGGCATCAACAGGACCACAGTTTGAGGAAAACTCTTATTCAGCCCCAAAAAGACAGAATTCTGATTTCTTATGGAATTTATGGTTTTCTACTAATTAGGTCAACATCTTTTCAATTTTCAAGAATAGGCTTCAGTTGTTATTTCTAACATCTCTGCCTTTGTATTAGATCTCATGCTGTTTCACAGTATGCTACAAGTATTTCCATGGATGAACTTGGAAACTAAATGATGGAATTATGTTTTCTTATATTTATTGGAATTCTTTCTTATTTGACATGGTTCATGGGTAAATGCCAGTGATGTGTGTATTGCAAGAGTTTCAATAGTGCAGGAAGATCTCATGTCAGTAGCCCTAGCCTAACCTCATCCATCCATGATCACCAAAATCCACTAAGTCCATAAACCGATTTATCATTCCATAAGAACCACTTTCCATGTTTGTTGAGAAAATACAACCATCTTACAAACTTTGATTTCAGTTCTGAGGAAGTCCTAGCCACTCCCTTGCCTTATTTCTTCCATAATTCACCTTCCCTAAGCCCTCTACCACCTTCCAAATCACTCCTCATGCTTTCAGTAAGATCTTGTAGGAATATAGGGGATCCTGTAGGAGCATTAGGGCATCCTGTAGGTGCATTAGGACATCCTATAGAATGACTTGTAGTGGCTTGTTTTGAGGCCAATTTGTGGAAAATGCATCCAGAAAGATACGAAAATAACCCTTCTTGCTCCCAAGCCATCAAACCCTTCAAAACCATCTCTCTCCACACCTAACCCACATGCCATACAACCAAGAAGAATTAGCATTCATATTTTCACAAAATGGACAAAAAGGAAAAAAAGGTTATTGTGTTCACTCACATGCACAGCAGTAAAGTGTTTGATTATCTCAGATTGCATGCTTAGGGATAGTTAGGATCACACATATGTTAGCTTATAATTCTCCTGAAGCAAGATCTATTAACAAATAGTTAGATGAATGGTGTATTTAAAGCATTTACTTTAGTCTTTCATTATTGCAGCAGACAATATTTGAATTCTCTCAATTAGGGTAAAATTCCCCTTTCTCCATTGGTAATCAAAATTCTTCTAAATCAATAGAAGGTTGGTTTTAAAAACCCTAGTGGTCTATCGCCAGCTCAACAGTGACAAAGAGTGGACCCATTGCATATACTTTTTTATATAACACTGTCACCTCCAAGTTTGTACAATCTCCAGGTTGATAAAGTAAAGTTGGTAGCCCTAGGAGTTGCAACATTCTTGCTGCAATACTGGTGCTCATTTGTAGTCAAGTTATATCATTGTTCACATCAGTTCCACTAATCCCACACTTAGCCAAATTCTAGAGTTTCCCTAGCAACATAGCCTCATACACCTTTCTAGAACTGCACACTTCAGATATGCAACCCTTAAGCTTCTCCCCTTGCCTAATGGAACTACACAATGTGTAGAGAGTCCAACCTCCCTTAGCATCCAAAAATTGGCAGTGGTTTCCTCTAGTGTCCTTCCCTCAGTTAGAGCCCACTATTTCCAGAAACTGCGCAGTGTTGTCCCTCAACTAGACAAACTACCTTGCATCTAGAAACTGTGTAGAGGTGTCCTTTGAGGACCTCATCCCAAAACAACGTCTTGCATCCCAAAACTGCGTAGTATTGTCCCTCAACTGCCCAGGCTTCCTTGCATCCAGAAACTATGTAGATGTGCCTCCAAGGGTCTCATTCTAGCAGCAGTCGCTACTTGTCAAAACTACACAGATGTGTCTTTCAGTGACTACAAGGAAGGATGACATGCTAGATGATTCTCAAGGAGTTGAGGAGAAAGATAAGCACACCAAGGAACTCAAGGTATGATAGAACAACATGACCACATGAAGACTACATCATATGCATAACCCTTCGGAGGGTAGGAAAGGAAAACAAAGCACATATTTTGAAACACATCTCCCAGTGTAGTTTGAAGGACTGCTTATCATTGTCATATCATTATGTCTTCAATGACATGCATAGTTGCAAACACTGAAAATCATTCCATGTATCTCCTCCATGTGCTTTCTTAACCAACTGTTGTATTTTGACATGTTGATCATTCTTACATGCTCATGATATTGTTCTGGTGATTTCGAAGGTTTTCTTTGCATGTTTGGGTTGTCCTAGCTATATGAACAATTTTCATACTCACACACAAGGTTGTAAGCACTATAGTGCAAGTGTCGTCACAGTCATTCGAAGGTCTATCCAAAGTTTCACACTTGTTACTTTCACCTCTAGACAGTCCCACAGAGGGTCATGATTTGATAAGTTGTCCCAGTGGTCAGTGTCATCGTGTTGTCACAATATTCTAAGAATGTGATCACAATGTCGAGTCTTCACAAGTTCACTTGCCTTTCACACTTAGCCATTTTCCTGAAAATCTCTCGACAGAACATCTTCACTTCCCTAGACCCCGACTGAGCTACACTGTGCAATATCAACCCTCAATGGTGTTGTTATCTCGCCCAGAATTGCGCAATGCTTGAGGCTGTCCTCCAAGCTAGCTCAAATGTGAAATCATAGGAATGAGGAGCCTGTCTGCATCCCAGAACTGCGCAGAAAACTACCTCCATGTCCAAACTGAGCTAGACATTTCTCAAGCATAGTGATCAAGCATTTTCCTTATCTGTCAAAACCCTACACTCCACCGAAACATTTGTCTTCACTACTCTCAAAATTGCGCAAACATTCCCAGCTGGTCCTTGCTGCCTTGTCCTACACTGCTCTCAAAAACTGTAGACATACCCAACTGTTCCATTACATCCTTGACTTGTCTTCCCTCGAGGAACTACGTATAATTTCCCTTCAAGGTCCCACTTTGCAATTGCCACTGGTGTCATTCACTGCACAATTCTACCTCCAAGTGGTCACTACGTAGTTTTTCCCCACAGTGAAGGTTGTGGTCCCAGAGTTCCTCATCCCAGCATAATTTGCGCTCTGTGCTCTCTAAGTGACTTGTCCTCCCTCCTTGACACTTGGAACTCATTGCTTAGTTTTTGGGCCTTCTTCCTATCCTTTCATCTATTCCAGGCCCAAAACATGGTAACAATGCTTCATGCTAGACTAGGAGGTTTTGGATTTGATGTCGTCCAGTCATGAGTGAATTACAGGAAAAGGTACACTGATAAATCATGGCGAGAAGATGAATGGGTGAAGAAGGAGCATACATCCTATAATACTTGCTTACAACTGGATGGATGTAAAAAGAAAATCAAGCAACCATAAAAAGGAACACATGCATTGAACCATAATGCAAGACCAAGATCATTGAATACCCTACAGCATAAATCCAAACGGAGGAGAAGAAAGAGGACACTGGAGAACATATCCATCACTTAGCATTGCAACAACTTGACATGGACACCACAATTAGCTAGTACATGTCAGCAGTATCATGTCGAGTTGTGTCATGAGTTGTCTTGGCCACATCACCGCTATGGGCCATATCTATTGTAATCAAATGAAATGTAAAGTGAGAGTCTAATGGATGCACACAAGAAGTTGAAACATCATGTCAGTTGAAAAGTGATATGAAGTTGAATGGTCATGAGGGTAGTCCAAGAGTCACAAGTGTCAAGCATCACCCTTGGATATATATGCCCCTCCCTTTGTTTGAGCAAGAAATTTTCACCTTGGCTCCTCCCACATAGCCTTGAGAGTAGACAGGCAGTTCCTTGAGGAGCGAGGAGTGACTCCAATGTCCCACTACTGTGACTAGTGATGTATGGTGTACATATGTGTCTTAGGAATTTTCACGCATGTTTTATACATGTTTGTAAGGCTACTCTTTAAACATTTTCTATTGCATTCTTCTTAATGTGTACTAAGATAGTTGAACTACTTTGGTTGTTTTAGTACTTACATTGTTGAAGATGTGTTGTATTGCTTATCACCACTATCTCATCACTGTGGACTACTCCGTGGGATACTAGAAAAACCACCTTTATGTGTTGGCTATCGCCACTATCACATCCTTGTGGACTACTATGTGGGATACTTGATAGACCATCTTTGCTTTTTGGTTATAATGGCAGTCACATCCATGTGGACTCCTTCGTTGGGTGGTGTACGCATTGTCCCCTTCACCTCGGTTTTAATGACTACCACATACACTGTGGACTATTCCACTGGGTGTTGGACATACCTTTCTGGTTCATGTGTGTCTCTTCTTGGATGGTACTACTGCCTCTCATTTAGAGGCTCACTTTACTCTCCCCCTTTGTAGTAAGAGAACCTTGACAGAGTTACATTACGCAATTACTACGCAGACGTACCTTGTTGTTTCAAGATACCAATGTAACACTCTCATGTGCTAATAGCTAGAGCCATGGTAGATCTCTAAGTATATGATTGGTACTTCACATCGAGGAGATCCCCTTGGTTGACAGATTTCCAGCACCGTCAACCAAATGGCACTATAAGGAGGGCTAGATGACAAGTTGAGCATGTTGCATCTAGTTTGAATCTTTAACGAAAATGGCTCATACACAAATTGTGCTCCCAGGGTGTTTCTCCAATTTTTCCCTTCATCAATTTTCACCCCTCGATGAGCTTCTTGATCACTTGTCTTAGTTAAAAGTTGCTGGTGAGGATGGAACATCCATAACCAATCATATTTTTTATTTTCTTCACTTTTGTGAACCTTATGAAGTCGATAATGAAGACTCTGCTTGTGTGCTTTTCTTCCTCACCCTTGAAGGTTGCGCTAATCAGTGGTGTCATACCTTCCCCCTTGCTTTGGTCCATTTCCTTTTTCTTCTCCTCAGGGAGCTCCATCAAGCCTTCGGTAAGTATAATTACTGAGATGTTTGTGGAAGGATCAACTTATTAAGAATGGAGCCTAACGAATCAGTTGAGAATTCCTCTGATTGATTCCTTCACCTTTGCTGTGAAATTCTCAAAGAATATTTGAACTAGGATTTCTTGAAACAAGAGTTTGAGCACTTGGTTTGTGTCTCTTCATACTGTGAACCTGAACCTCCCGATTTTTCTATTTCTTGAACTCTTGTGAATCATGATGCACCTCAGATTACAGAGGAGGAGCCCAACACCCCATTTTTTCCTTGTCCTCCTCTTTTTCCAGTCTCGATGTGGCTACCCCCTCATGCTGATTGAAAACCTGATAAATCTACGTAGCATGTCCCCAACCCATCTTCTCATCTATCTCCCGCTTCTATGGAGGAAGTTCCAGAATGGCTCGGGAAGCCTATAGTGAAGACTCACTCCTCAATTCTGCAAGCGGATGTTATCGTTCATAATTCAAGTCTCAAATATTATCTGCATCTCTCCCATCCTCCATTATCTACAAGCCATTAAACCTTGTACCATGAATCGCTTGATCAATTTGCTCCACCAGCCAGCTATTTCCACTTTCTTGATTCTCAAGTTGCTGGCTCAAATTGCAATTGGGTGCAAGGTAGTAACATTACACAAGAAAATGAGTAGAAAGGTTAGGACATTATTAACCTTCCCTCTTTGTTTCAAAATTGTGCACATCAAAACAATGAGCTTCCATTCTTGAATGATTCTTAATATGCTAATCTCGGTGGAACATCCTGTATAATTAATTCTTTCAATCAACCCCTAGTCTTGGGAAATCATCACTCCCATGCTTCAATATGCCGTGACGAATTCCCAAGAACATCATGCGGTCTTCCATTTTCTCATGAAGACACTAACTCAGATCTTGAATGTGCTCTGGTGAAAGAAGACTTTCATATCGAAACTTCCTCTTCAACTCACTGGCCCGTGTGTCCTACCATTCACAATTCATCCACATGTGTCAGAGATACCACACGTTATCTTGTGTCTTCATTTGATGAGTTATCTCCTCAATTTCCACACAACAATGAGGTTGTTCGTGATGAATTTGAAAACAGTCTAAGAAAAATGTGTTCTTCCCATTCCCCATCATCTCTTTTTTGCCATGAAGACAACTCTTCAACTCAGCTTGCTCAAGCTGAAAAATCTAGTGAAACCTATGACGGAGATGGTTTCCATCCTCAGAGAAGTTTTGAAATCAGCAATAGCATCCACCATCAAGACATGCATGATTCGGTTCACACTTCAAAATGTGATTTTGTAATTCTGGAAAGTTTTGGGACGCAACGGGGAGTTGAAGCACTTCAACATCCGTTGATGGTTATGTCAGGACTTCACAACTCTTGTAAACTCCCTGAACCAAATCAAATCTGGTTTCTTATGCATAATTCATCTATATACATGGTTTCATTCGGTCTGAATTCCTTTGTAAAAAATGTTTGGTATTTCGGGTGTGATCTCTCAAATTTTCAAAATTTCACTTATCACTGAATTCACGAATCTGTTACAGGGAATCTATCTTCATGCACATCTCTTACATAAAAATCAGGTTGGGAATGTGCATCTCTCATAACATCACGGAATTTTGAAGTTGATCATCTCAAAGACCATCTTTTCCCACAATCATACTTATTGAACCTTCCCTTTCATAATCAACTCCTTGGTCTTCTTGCGAAGCCTGTATTGCAAATTCGTTCACTCATCACACCAAAAATCTCGTTGGGTGATTACATGAATCAAGTTCCTCTCTATTCACCACACCCCAACTGGTCTCATTCATTCACAGTGCTAACATCTCTTTTAAATTATTTTGATGACTTTAATTCCTAAGTAATTTTTCACCCATTGTAGAAAGGTGGTTTGTCATGTCTAGCTCAAAATGAACTTGGTTCCATTATTTAGAGTGTTTGCAATATTGTTCAAATTATTTTTTCTTTGTTCATTTCAGACTGGGAATCTGACATCTTAGCAACCAACCTTCCCTCTTCTTTGGTGGCTGTGAATTGGAGGACCCCTTGGGCGAACAACCAGATATTTTTGAAGAGCCTACATGGGGAGAAGAAGAAGGAGAACACATTCTAATTGACCTAATAGATGAAAATAGAAATGATAGAGGAGATAGAGAAAGAATTGAGGGTGCTTTTCTCATTAAGGAAACCAATGGGGATCCCAAGATGGAAAACATAAGACCCTTTTCTCTTCCTCACTTCCATGGCCTGACCTTAGAAGATCCAGATACTTTCTTGTTTGAGTTCACTGTCATATGCAAAACTTATGATTACACAATTGATGACCAGAAGTTGAAATTATTCCCATCCACTCTCAAGGATGTAGCATTGCGCTGGTTCGTAGGTTTACCTGGTGATAACATCACAGTTAGGCCTCAGAATTGAGTATCTAATGCATCCTTTTTCCCATTTGATGCCTCACTTATTCCTTTTTTTTACTATTTTATGAACCTTTATGTTTATATATTATTTTGATGAAATAGCGAAGATTACATTTGGTTTTCATTTTATACCTTCTCTATATGAATTTCTTAGGTTTGGTGTTCGTTAATGTTGTTAATGCAGGTCATGCACTCCATAGAGATCCTGCACCAAAATGGAGGTATATGTCGGCTACTTCATCATTCAAGCTTTCCAAGGAGGAAAATGCTAGATGGTAGTTTAAACAGACGTTTGGAACTATCTTGGATCCTTTTTTATATTCATAGGTGCAGATATCTTTCATTGACTTGTTCTTGCACCAAAAAGTAGCATTCCTACACTAGAGAGCCACCAATTTGGAGCTTTGACATCTTGGCACGCTTCTAGGGAAAACCAAGGAAGGTTTTTGTTAAAAATGATGTTCTAACACCTTCCCATGAGTTGGATTACACCCCAGTTGCACATGTCGGTCTCTAGAAACAAGTCAACAAATCTACTCAAAATCCACACAATTTCCAAACTGCTAAGTTTGACATCGATTTGCATGAATATGGAGGAGAATCTAAAAAATCTAAGCATATGGATTTTTTACCAGTACAAAAAGTTATCTAGAACTGAAACCATTTCCAAATATTCACAATGGTTTAAAATTTACATGAGGGTCTTTGAGGTAGTTTTATAAAAAAAGACCGTTTTTCCATAATTTTAGGATTTTGCCCAAATTTGCCAAAAAATGGAAACTTCATATCAGATCTGTATTTTCTCAAAGGGACAATGGTTTCATTGGTCTCCTATTGATGGGAAGTAGTTGGGATTTAGTCCTTCAACTTGTTTGCAAATGATTGGCTTGTCTAAAGCCAAACTTGTAATGTAAAATCATTATAAAAACATAGCTATGGCTCCAAGCATAGCTAGAAAGACCATTCTTGGTATTCTCATGCTACCGATCTGACTGCTGGGGGTTCTACCCCTTCCTTTGGTCAACTGGAGTTGGACTACTGAAGCTTGTAATGTATTAAATATTGAGATCTTTTTAATAGAAAGCATCAATGTCAGGTTCTCCTTCCATTGTGGTTTAGTTGTGTTAATGCTTCTCATTTTGTTGTAGTTTAATTTATCTTTAAGGAGGGTACGAGCTGGTTCGTTTGGGCCCAACCACTCCATCTAGTTACTCCTCAATTAAGTATTATTGTGTGGATTTCCTTTGAAATATAACATTGTGGTGTGCATGTTTATTGGTTGATTATTCTTGTGAGGCTTGATGACTATTCTTTTATTTATTTCCATTACTCTGTTTCATTCAAATAGCCACTACATACATTTGAGATCATTTTGTAATTCTTATTTGGGTTAAGTTGTGTGCATATCAGTTCTTGAAATCACTTCTTCATTCCTTTCATATTTGGTTACAGTTATTTTCAACTCAAGGTTCTCCCTTTGTATTTTGGTAACTCTTGAATTCAAGAGGATTTTGAAGGAAACTGAGATTTAACATTGATTCATGAAACACTCTATTCTCTAAAACCTTGTTCCATTAATATATGTTCTAGGTTTGTGAGATCCACCTTGAAGGTGATTGCATTCTTCCTATATGACTTGGTGAAGCTCTGAAACTTTTATTCGGAATCATTTCTTTGGGTATTGGTAGTTGTGGCTTAGAGAATTTAATGTTTTGAGAAAAGAACTTAATGATATTTCTCTTTGAAACCATTCAATTGTTCCATATCTAAGATATTGAGGGTTCCTTGCTTCTTTATGAAGATCTTATAATATAATAAGTAAAGTCACACTGAATTTCAAAGACCCTAAAGTTTCTTGTAACAATTCAATTCATATTCAATGATTACAACATCTATGATTAAAGTGCAGGATTGACCTTGTTACTTTTTGTAACCCGAGACTTGCCTATTGTTATAATTCTTATTCTTCTTGGTTTAAGAAATAGAGCCACGTTGAGGGGAAGCCTTTGTATCACCCAACCATTGAAGATTGGTTAAATTTTAACAATTTCATTTGAATACAATGTGATTGGTTAGTGAGTGCAATCAATTACATTTTATGTTTATTTTGAAAGTGTGGAACAAGAATCTTTGATGATTTAAATGAACTAGTGTGAGAAGGTTGTTAAGGATTGACTTATTGTTGGTTTCATCTTCTTTCTCTTGCAGAACTTTCTCTTAGGTGCAATTTTAGACCTATGGTTTGGCATACCTTTTAGTTTGAAAAGATAGAATAGAGTATGGTTTCCATGTTATGCAAGTTTATACATTTGATTTGTACACCATAGTGCCACGATTTACTTTTGAATGTACAAGAAATGAGAAGCTTAGATAGTGCATGAATGATTGGATATTTGTTTGATTAATTTTAAGAACTCTTTTGAATTGAATGGATTGAGACTTGTGTTCCTTTGATAATTTTAATTATTTATCTAATTTTAAATCTCACTTTTCTTGATACGTTAATGAGTGAAGTAGCTAGTATCTAGATTGATCAAGTTCTTCTTTTAATGAAATTGTCAAATCTAGTGTAGGAATTGAATTGAGAATTTATGCGTTGTTTTCTAGAACATAGAAGTTTGTTAAAAATTTTATAGGATTGGTTTTCATGTTTTCTTAATTTTTTCTGAAGTGCAGGATTCAATTTAATTTGTTGGGATTGATGTGCAAGTTGGACTCGAATTTGGTTTGCAGGTTACTAGGGGCTCTCTCTGGAATTTCCAGTGTTGCATCTCGAAGTTCACAAAATCCCAGATTGACAATTAAATGTTGGTACATTAATATGCCCTATAATGCACCTAACATTTTGGCGTCATTGTCAGGGAGGCGCTTAGTGGATTGACCTTGGTAACCTGTTGCAGTTTGGTTTTCTTTTCACCTAGTTTCTCTTGCAAGTTTGTGTTCTTTGATTTCCTGCACGTGTTGTAAGAATCCCCCCCCCTATATATATATATATATATATATATATATATACATTACTAGTTGGCTTGTTGAGAACATGAAAATGGTATTTTGAGGAATCATTCAATGAGGAGTTTTGATGCTGCTACGGAGACATATAAATCATCCAATGAAGAACTCACAAGTGCAAAATTTAATATTTTTCTTGAACATAAAGATACTATTATTAAATCTCTGTTTTCAAAATTTGATGATTTGCACGAAGAAAAAAAGAATGATGAAGAACCATTATTGACCTTTTGCACTAAATGTAGAAAGAAACACTTCCTTGGAAAGTGTCCACTTAGTAGCTTGAAAGCTTGCAAAATTTGTGAAGAGGCTCATGCAATAGAAGATTTCCCATCACTACCAAGATTACTAAAGGTACTCAAGAAATCAAGTAAGGAATCAAATCAACCACCAGGTATAACTCAAAACCCATCATCATTCAATACTTGGATTAATGCTTATTCTCCTGAGCAAGTTTCTCAACATGTTTATAATTCTGCAGTTTCATGGAAAAAATTTAGTCCTCCTCCAATTGAATACCCTGCTTCATGGTCACAGTGGCCCTCTCCTTGGACTTTATCCTCAAGTCAAATACCCCTATGGCCTCAGGAATGGTTTGGAGTCCCTTCCCTAGGGAATTATTTCATGCAAAATAAATGACAATCAAAATTTCCATTTAATGCACCACCAAGTTATCCTCCTCCATGGTCACAACTACCTGTGAAACCTTACACTAATCCATACCCTAGCCCTTATCTTACTCCATACCCTATCCCTCATCCAAACCCTAGTCCATATCTTAACCCAAACCCTAGACCTAGCCCTAATCCATACCTTAATACATACCCTAAACCTAGTTCAAACCCTAGACCTAACCCTAGTCCATACCCTAATCCAAACCCTAGACATAACCCTAGTCCAAAGCCTAACCCAAATCCTAATCCAAATCAAAATCCTAGCCTAAACCATATCCCAAACCCTAATTCAAACCAGCAGGTTGCACAACAAGTTAAAAAACCTATTCTTCCCATTGATTCCCCTACTAAGTGTAATGATATATCTTTGAGGTTGGGGGAAGAGGTGAGTTTGGAAACATCTCCTATCACTACAAAACACTCACCCCGAGAAGATCTAACCCAAAGACCATCAGAGGAGAAATATTCAATTGGAACATGTTCTAAAATTGTTGAAACTCGAAGCCCTAAAATTTCCCTTCACCATTCTTTCCAATATGAAAAGAAAATGTTTGAGACCGAACTTGAAGGGTTTCTCTTTTGTCTTTCAGAATATCCTTCATGCCTCCAAGGGAGTTATTATCAAGCTGTGGAAGATTTATACGATTTGGAGAATCATAAATATGTAGATCCCATTGAATCCTGGTTTCAAGCAATCATCAACACACCTTATTCCCTCATCATTCAACATCTCTTGGTACTATATCAATCAAAGAAACTAGTTTCTCATACACTAATATGTCTTGAAGTTTATTCTTTAAAACTAAGTGTCAGTATATTTAATATTATGTTGTGCACATGGCTAAATTGGAAGTACTCCTACACTTGAAGGAGATCTTCCTCTTTCTAAATTAGGGTAGGGTAGTATAAGAGTAATGAATAAAAATGTCATTTGAAATAAAATTGTTAAAACGACACTCTTGAAACTGAAATTCTTAAGGCACAACTTTTATAATGTCTATCATTAAGCACTCTTGTGGTAAGACTTGTTAGAAGAAATTCACTCTTAATGCCTCATATCCTATAAAGTGACTTTAATTGTTGGCTGAGATTAATCATTAGGTTAGTTAGGGGGATTGTTATTGTTATATTTAATATTTTCCATTCATAAGCTTAAAAACTTACTTTTGACCTACTCATTATAACAAACTATCATCCAAGAAATCATTTCAAGTTTCTCTTTGAAGGTATTGATGAAAAGCCTCCTATGGTGGACCACTCCTATAAAACCCTAATGAGCTCTCATGAGAACCCTAGCACAATTAAGTTAAGGAATATTTTAGTCATTATCTAAGATATTTTCTTTGAAATGATTCTTTAGGGTAGAAGGACCAATTAGTAAAGATTAGTAATTAAAAACTTTTCATGCCATCACGTTCTCTTAAGGAGCAGATTTTCCTCCCCACCTATTATGTAACCTACTTAAGGTTAATTATAATCGGTCTTTCTTTTTAAAATGATTAATTGAGGGATGGGAGGTCTCATTATGAGCTAACCTACCATGATCATGGGTCCTAATGAGAATGACATTACCACTATTGGTCACCAAACCAAGGTAATGGATTTCAGTTGAAAAGCTGGAAGACAATAGGTCTCATCATGAGCCAGCTTGTTCATTCTTGTTAGTTCTTGTGAATGGCATTGTCATTAGCTGGTTACCCAGTCAAGGCATCCAACTTCAGTTAATTCCCAAATCAAAGTAAATGCTTTTAAATGACTCTGAATATATATCTAATAGATGGTAAATAGACATTTCGTGGGGTTAAAAGGCATCCCTATCGAGGCTATAAATGCCTACTTGTAGGAGGGCCATGCCTGTGGTATTAAATTTAAGTTTACACTATGATTTACCTGGTTGTTTGTGTCTTTCCTTGAATTCATTATCATATCTCTCTGAGAATGGATTTAATATCCTTTCAGTAATGTTCTTTGGAGTTCTATATTTCATAAATATGAAGGTTTTCAAGGATGTGGGACCCTTAGTGCAGGTGATTCACTTTGCTTGAACAAGAGGAGCTTCAACTATATGCTTGGGTAATGGTGAGATGGTCATCCTAGGAAGGTACCATTTTCTAATATTTATTTACCCTCTTTTCATCCATTTTAATTCCTTGGCTTCCAAATAATGTCACTTTTATTTATAATAATGAGGCTATTAAAAGTGAAGACTTACTAACTAAGGCTGCTCTTGGGATGCTTTGAGGAAGTTTTTATTGTTGACTATTTCATGATAACATTATTCTTGCAGTAATTAAATTGTTAGAATTCCTATGGTATCTCTAGCATTTTATTTTCTTTTGATCAGTCTTAATTAATAAAGATGGACCAACAGGCATTTTTCTGTTAGAACAGTCAAATCTAGCAAGGAACAATATTATGAGTGCAAGAACATTTATGTTTCAATTCTGATTTTTTGCAAGGGAACATCAATATAGTAGTTGATTCACTTGCATGAGGACATGAAAGATGATTGGCATGGGGGGATGTTAGGCCCCATAATTGTTGTATCTAATGCATCTTTTTTCCCATTTGATGCCTCACTTATTCCCTTGTTTTACTAGTTTATGAACCTTTATGTTGCACTTATATATTATTTTGATGAAATAGTGAAGATTTACATTTGGTTTGCATTTTATACCTTCTCTATATGCATTTCTTAGGTTTGATGTTCGTTAATGTTGTTAATGTAGGTCCTGCACTCCATAGAGATCCTGCACCAAAATGGAGGTATATGTCGGCTACTTCATCATTCAATATTTCCATGGAGGAAAATGCTAGCTGGTAGTTTAAAAACACATCTGGAATTATCTTGGATCCTTTTTGACATTCATAGGTGCACGTATCTTTCATTGACCTATTCCTGCACTAAAGAGCAGCATTCCTGCACTAGAGAGCCACCAATTTGGAGCTTTGACATCTCGGCACGCTTCCGGGGAAAAATGAGGAAGGTTTTTGTTAAAAATGATGTTATAACACCTTCCCATGAGTTTTATTGCACCCATGTCACATGTGTGGGTCTCTAGAAGCAAGTCAACAAATCTGCTCAAAATCTGCATAGTTTCCAAACTGCCAGGTTTGACCTTGATTTGCTTGAAGATGGAGGAGAATATCAGAAATCTAAGCATATGGGTGTTTTACCAGTACAACAAGCTATCTAGAACCAAAACCATTTCCAAATATTTGCAATGGTTTAAAAGTTACACGAGGGTCTTTGAGGCAGTTTTATAAAAAAAGATTGTTTTTCCATAATTTTAGGATTTTGCCCAAATTTGCCAAAAAAATGGAAAATTGTATTAGATCTGTATTTTATCAATGGGACAATGGTTTTACTGGTCTCCTATTGATGGGAAGTTGTTTGGATTTAATCCCTCAACTTGTTTGCAAAGGAATTGTTTGTCTAAAACCAAACTTGTAATGTAAAATCATTATAAAAACAGAGCTATGGCTCCAAGCATAGCTAGAAAAACCATTCTTGGTATTCTCATGCTACCGATCTGAGTGCTAGGGGTTTTACCCCTTCCTATGGTCTATTGGAGTTGGACTACTGAAGCTTGTAATGTATTAAAGATTGAGATCTTTTTAATAGAAAGAATCAATGTGAGGTTCTCCTTCCATTATGGTTTAATTGTGTTAATTCTTCTCATTTTTCTATAGTTTAATTTATCTTTGAGGGTATGAGCTGGTTGGTTTGGGCCCAACCAGTCTAGCTAGTTACTCCTCAATTAGATATTATTATGTGGATTTCCTTTGAAATATAACATTGTGGTGTGCATGTTTATTGGTTGATTATTCTTGTGAGGCTTGCTTACTATTATTTTATTTATTTCCCTTACTTTGTTTCATTCAAATATCCATTGCATACATTTGAGACCATTTTGTAACTATTATTTGGGTTAAGTTGTGTGCATATCAGTTCTTGAAATCACTTCTTCATTCCTTTCAGATTTGGTTACAGTTATTTTCATCTCAAGGTTTTCCTTTTGTATTTTGGTAACCCTTGAATTCAAGAGGATTTTGAAGGAAACTGAGATTTAACATTGGTTCATGAAACACTCTATTTTATGAAACCTTTTTGCATTAATATATGTTCTAGGTTTGTGAGATCTACCTTGAAGGTGATTGTATTCTTTTTATATGACTTGGTGAAGTTGTGAAAATTTTATTTAGAATCATTTCTTTGGGTATTGGTAGTTGTGGCTTAAAGACTTTAATGTTTTGAGATGAACACTTAATGATATTTCTATTTGAAACCATTGAGTTGTTCCAGATCTAAGATATTGAGGGTTCCTTGCTTCTTTATGAAGATCTTATAATATAATAAGTAAAGTCACGCTGAATTTCTAAGACCCTAAATTTTCTTGTAACAATTCAAAATTCAATGATTACAACATGTATGATTAAAGCGCGGGATTGACCTTGTTACTTTTCCTTACTCGAGACTTGCCTATTGTTATAATTCTTATTTTTCTTGGTTTAAGAAACAGAGCCACGTTGAGGGGAAGCCTTTGTATCACCCAACCATTGAAGATTGGTTAAATTTTAACAAGTTCATTTGAATACAATGTGATTGGTTAGTGAGTGCAATTGATTACATTTTATGGTTGATTTTGCAAGTGTGGAACAAGAATCTTTGATGATTTAAATGAACTAGTGTGAGAAGGTTGTTAAGAATTGACTTATTGTTGGTTTCATTTTCTTTCTCTTGCAGACCTTTCTCTTAGGTGTAGTTTTAGACCTATGATTTGGGATACCTTTTGGTTTGAGAAGATAGAATAGAGTATGGTTTTCCTGTTATGCAAGTTTATACATTTGATTTGTACACCATAGTGCCAGAATTTACTTTTGAATGTACAAGAAATGATAAGTTTAGATAGTGCATGAATGATTGGAGATTTGTTTGATTAATTTTAAGCACTCTTTTGAACTGAATGGATTGAGACTTGTGTTCCTTTGAGACTTTTGATTATTTATCTAGTTTGAAATCTGAGTTTGCTTGATACTTTAATGAGTGAAGTAGCTAGTATCCAAACTGATCAAGTTCTTTTTCTTTTAATGAAATTGTCAAATCTAGTGTAGAAATTGAATTGAGAACTTATGAATTGTTTTCTAGAACTTAGAAGTTTGTTAACAATTTTACACGATTGGTGTTCATGTTTTATTTAGTTTTTTTGAAGTGCAAGATTCAATTTAATTTGTTGTGATTGATCCACAAGTTGGACTACAATTTGGTTTGAAGGTTGTTCAGGGCTCTCTCTGGCATTTCTAGTGATGCACCTCGAAGTTAATGAACTCCTATATTGACAATTAAATGTTGGTACAGTAATATGCCCTATACTGCACCCAACAATCACCACCTAGGCTCAGATGCAGTAAGCCTTTAATAACAAGTATTGGGACTACTGCAGGTCCAAAGACACTAAAGAGGAAATTTTAAGAATGTCCTTGGGGCATGACGAGTCCTTAGAGGATTATGAGGAAAGATTCCAACTTAGTGACAAAAGGGCCAGGTGCACACTTGATCCTGAGTCACTGAAGCTAGTCCTACTTAGGGGGGTCAGGAAGATCTTCTAGATACCCTAAACATACTACAAGGAGGGAACATCTACAAACTACCCTAAGAAGATATAAATACCGTCTTTAAGAACCATTATAGGGAAGTTAGGAAAAAGGGTAGGGATAGTCAACCAATGGCCAGCTCATCCTCTTGGCCCACATCTATAAAATGTGAAATTGGAAATATGCTTAAATATTTCAAGAGTGAAAGGCTGCATAGCCTTTCCCTACATATAGACACTATGCACATCAAGAAAAAGTAGGAGGAAGCAAAGAGAGCATTAGCCATATTTTACTGCAAATGCGTGAGGAGGCACCCTAGGAATGAATTTCCATTAAACCTTATAGAAATATGCTCGGTCCGTGAAGAAAACTACTCCACAGACAAGTTCCCTTCTCTACCTGGACAAAAAGTTGTGTATCAGGGAACTGAAGGGGTGACTAAACAACTCTGCTACATAAATCAGAGGAGGCCTCATGGGCCTCAACTGTACTAGCAAGGCATGAAAGGGTCATCCTATGCATATTATAACCCTAACCAAAACACATCCATTCCCTCTTGGGGGCCCTTGCTCATCCCTCCTGGTCTACACTTTCTCCTTGGTCTTTTGCACCTCAATACCATTCCCAATCGACCAACCAGCCATTTTAGCCATATATTTCTCCACAGCTTCAGTGGAATGCACCACCCGAGGGGTGGAGAACCCCATACAACAATGCTCCAGCTTTATTTCCTTCACCTCCTATTCAACCACATATTTTACACACTGCTCCACCTAAACAACCTCAGATGCCTACCCAGCCAAATCTAAACCCGAACAATAGACATGCACAATAGGTATACAGTGGAGAGACATTCTACCTTGCTTATGTTGTGGAAATTTAGGAAAACAACCAAAGGTCTGGGAGAGTACTCCTGGACAACCAACCTCCATCTCCACATAGGGAGAGTGAGGAGGAAAGAGAGGAAAGTGTGCCTAGAGTGAATCCACCACCCTTTCCTAAAATATTTACTCATCCAGTCTAGCCTACCCTAGAAGAGAATGAACTTCTAGGTCAATTGAAAAATCTATGTGTCAAAATTCCACTTCTCCAAGCCATTAAGGATGTACCTATTTACAAAAAACTGATTAAAGGGAAGTGTTTCAAACATCCAGGGAGGCGAAAAAGAGATACCCCTACCATTAATATCATTGGATAGTTGTCCAACTTAATGCTGGGGCAGGTAATTTTGACAAATTATTTAGACCCTGGAAGCCCTGTAGTAGATATGCACATCAATGGCACTCTTATACCACACACCTTGATTGATCTTGGGGCTGCCATTAATGTAATGACTAAGGACACCATGCTAAAGTTGAATCTCTAGGGTTCATTAAGAAAGTCCACGATATTATTACAGCTTGCAGACCAATCCATGGTAGCCCCTGAGGGGATTATTGAGGATGTGATGGTCTCCATTGACTCCTAGGAGTACCCTCAAGACTTCCTAGTTCTAGAGCCTAAGGCCAGGCTTAATGGTTATCCTATCATACTTGGGAGGCCTTGGTTAGCCACTAGCGATGCCTACATCAACAGCAGGGCTGGAAACATGACTATCAAAAATGGGCATCTATCCAAGCAGTGAGTCTTGTACCCTCATGCTCAACCATATTTAGAACATGATTTACCTTTATGTCTAGAAGAGGAGGAAGAAGATGAAGTTTACTCGGCTCAACTCTGTACCCTAGAAACTACCATGGGAGAAGGACAAGCTGATGAAGATGTTTTGATTGAACACATCCTCCAAAATAAAACCCTTAACACCTTGTCCTTAGAGGAATAGTAAAGGAAACCAAGAGAAATCATAATATTGATCTATGCTTAGCTTATTCAAACCCTACTCGTGTCAAGACAATAGAACTCGACCCTGAAATAACTTTGAAAATCAACCCTTCTCTTTTGGTACACCAAGAAGAAGAGTTATGTAACATGCTAGGGGAACATTTGGATGCCTTTCCTTGCAGTTACAAAGAAATGAAGGGAGTTCACCCCTCGGTGTGTACTCACCACATTTATATCAAAGAAGGTTGCAAAACAGTCCAACAACCCCAACGGAGAATGAATCCAGCTCTCAAGGATATAGTCAAAGAAGAACTGCAAAAGCTGATGAATGCAGGATTCATTTACCCTATCTTGGACAATGAGTGGGTGTCTCCTTTGGTGCTGGTTACAAAGAAAAATGGGAAGTGGAGGATTTGTGCTGATTACAGAGAGTTAAACAAAGAAACAAAGAAGGACCATTTCCCTCTACCTTTCTGATGAGCCCCAAAAATGGGTAACTTATTGGGCTCATTTGCCTATTGCTCTCCATTAATCCACCATTCTTCATATTTTATGCATGCTTTTGAGTATATTTATGTTAATTGAATGAATGAGAATAGTCACTTGACAATGAAGTCTAACACATGCTTATTGCATATTTTCGGACATCTTTTGGACCAAGGTCAAGAATTTATGAGCCAGTTGATAGCCAAATACGAGGGAACAAGGCTGAGGATTTGTAGGAAGGGTGTCTCTTGCACTAAATGGCCCCTTCCTCAAGTTCTCCACCATCAGCTCGGAGTTCAGCAGCCCACCGAAGATGATCCCCAAGGGCAGCTGAGCAGCTTTTGTGAAGTGGTTGATTACTTGCAGTTTTGAGCATCCAAGCCCCTTGAGTTAAGGAGGGTTGTTGGAGGTCCTCGTGGTGATAAGTAGGAAGGCTTCCAACCTTCGTAGATTAGCTTTTGAACAGTTGTATTTTCACACTTTAGTGTTGCTCTGCCTTTCAACTCATTTTCGAGCTTTTGTTGTAAACCTTTTTGTGACATGGTTATTTTTTGAGCAATGGAGATCAGTTTCACTTTGCATCAGCTATGAGCTTCTTTTAGGAGGTTGTAGCTCTTGGGTTGGGTCCAACCCAAGTGCCAGTACCTCCTTTTTTGTACTTTTATATGTTTTCGCTGCATTCCTAGAATAGCTTCTGCTACTTAGATTAACATATTGCTTTGTTGTTTAGGTTGCTTTTGATGACTGAAATAGTTTGTCATGCTTCAGGTTGTTTTGATATTTTGGTAAAGGAAAAGACCTACAAAAAGGCCACCAAGAAATCCTTGATCTCATCTCTCCCTCCCTGGGACCATGAGCTGAGACCAAGGCATACTTTCTGCCACAAAAAACATTGTTTTGACTTTCCATGCAATTGCAAGTGTTATATTATTAGTTAGGAAAGTTGATACCAGTTGTGATTACATGCTTAGATCTATTCTTGCTTGGTTTTCATAGTTGTCTTACATGATCTTCTGCCAATAAACTTTTTTCCATCATGATTTCTGGTTTTAGGTCAGAATAGGTCAAAGTAGATAGATCTCTGATGTTTTTAGTATTTCTTTGATTAGTTTGGAGAAATAGTGTGCAGATCACCTGTAATCCATCCCTGCCTATCCTTCCTTCCTCACACTACCTACTCCAACCCCAAATTCCGGATTCCTTCCCTTCATTCACCACACTCTGCCAGTTTGACCTAATTTCTCCGTCTTTGTGCAACATTGGTCCCTCCATCCTTGAAAAAATCCAACCATCTTCATCGCTCTCTAGCCTCATTTACCAGGTCCTAGACCTCTTCACAGCCTCATCCAACCTCTATTTCCACTTTCCACCGGTTTTCCTCCATCAACCCTCAAAGATTCTCTCTCGGCTCTTCTTGTAGAACATCCTGTAGAACCCTTGCACACTTCCTGTAGAAGATCAGGTGAGCAGTTTCTCGAGATCCGATTGTTGTGAAACTCTCTGGAAGGGTGCTAGGGATCCCTTATGCCATCTTCTCACCTTCCCAACCTCCTGCAAGTGCCCACTCGATTTCCTTTCACCAACCAACCTCTGCATAGTCAAAAACAGTTAAAGCACATGCATAATAATTCTGCAAAATTACTCGAAAATACAAAAAGATGTTTTTTCTAGATTTTACTTCAGAAGTAGCTTAGACACATGCATTTTATCTTTCCAAGAGTCAATGGCATCCATTTCAGCAGCGTTCATCTCTTTTCTTGCACCAGTAGGGTTAGTCGGTAAAACTAGGGTTTGCTAGGGTTTGCATTTCCTTTCAGCTTTTAGTTTCTTTCTGTAAAAAGATTAGCCTCCTTAGAGTTAGCTTTCATCCATCACAGTTAAAAGCTTCTTCTAAGAGCTCATAGAAGTTGGCTTAAACTCCTATCGAACTTATGCCAGCTGATCAAGTGACAGCTTGCGGCAAGAGATAGTACTTGTGCATATAGCATCGTCGCTTCCAAGTTTTTTACGAACTGCCAGGTTGATAAAAGTAAAGAAGGGAGTCCCAGGAGTTGCAGCATTCTTGCTGCAATACTAGAGCCCACCATCTTTTTGGCACCGTTGCCAGGGAAGCGGTAGAGTATTTGTGATTGCTACTTTTCTTCTATTTTCTACTATAACCTTCTGCTCAATGGTTTATTTCAGCAAGCGTAGAGTAGTTGTTTCATTTCCATTCTGCAATTTCATTTCCAAAAAAGTAGATTAGACATTTCCTACTTTCCTAGATTAGCATTTCAATTCCACAATTTCATTCTACAAGCATAGCTTAGCATTTCATTTCTACAATTTCATTTCAGCAACATAGATTAGTCATTTCCTGCTTTCATTTCAATTCCGCATTTTCATTTCAGCAAGATAAATTTTAGTTAGTTGCAGTTCAATCTATTTTAGTTTTGCAGGTACAAGTAGAAAAAAACAAAAATCAACCAAAAATATTTCATTTCATGCCTCGTAGGAACCGAGACCATACAGGAAAATTCTTACCCAACACCCCCACCGCATCACTGAGTCACCCTTCTCTCTTCTTCAGTGGCAGAGCTCCAAAAGAACCTATAGGTGAACCTCCAGAGATATACGAAGACCCTATAACAGAAGAAGGGAAAGAAAACATTCCTCTTGAGACCATGGCTGAACATAGGAATGGTATAGCGAATGAGGAGAGAATACAAGGTGCCTTTCCCATCCGAGAGACAAATGGGGACACAAAAATGAAAAACATAAGTCCCTCAGCCTTACCTCACTTCCATGGATTGACCACTGAAGACCCTAATACCTTCTTGTTTGAGTTTGTTGTCCTTTCTCAAACTTATGACTATGCAAAAGATGAGCAAAAGTTGAAACTCTTTCCCTCTACCCTCAAGGATGCAGCACTACGTTGGTTCATGGGGTTACCTGGAAATAGTATCATGACTTGGGCTCAAATGTAGCAAGCCTTTAACAACAAATACCGGGACTATTGTACGTCAAAGGAAACGAAGGGAGAAATCGTTCGAATGACCATGGGAAGTGATGAGTCTCTAGAAGACTATGAAGAAAGGTTCCAACTTAGTTATAAAAGGGCCAGGTGCACACTTGACCCTGAATCTCTCAAGCTGGTTCTGCTCTGAGGAGTCCCTGAAGACCTTCTAGATACCCTCCATTTGCTAGCCGAAGGAGACATCTACCAACTACCTTATGAGGACATAAAGATTGTGTTTAGAAACCATTCTAGGGCAGCCCGGAAAAGAGGTAGGGGGAATCCACTTTTAGCTGGTGCAACCTTCTCCAAACATGAGTTTACAAATCAGATGGAAGACCTTAAAAGTGAGGTGAGATAAACCATTGCCATGTAACTGGATACTTTCTGAATCCAACAGAAGAAAGAGGAAGCTGAGAGGGCTTTGGCCATATTTTGTCCTAGATGCACAAGGAAGCATCCTAAGAACGAGTGTCCATTTCACTCAGTAGAGGTATGTTTCATTTGTGAGGAAGACCACCCTACAAACCAGTGCCCAACCTTACCCGGACTTAAAACTGTGTACCAAGGGGCTGAGGGGGCCACTGAACCACTCTACTTCCTCAACCAAAGGAGGCCACATGGATCCATACCTTACCAGCAGGGGATGCAAAGGACATACCAAACATATTACAACCCCAACCAATCCACTCACATAACTTCTTGGGGTCCCCCTACTCATCCTTCTTGGTCTGCACCCCCTCCTTTGTCATATCCACCTCAATACCATACTCAACCTACTGCTCATTTTTTTCATTCTCATGTTCAACCAAAACCTCAGTGGAATGCACCGCAACAGGGGTGGAGGCCCCAATACAACTCTCCTCCCACCATTTTGCCTCCACCACCTGCTCAACCACAACCATTACCTCCTGCTCCTCCAAGACAACCCCGGATGCCTACTCAATCGAACCCGAACCCCAACAACAGACAGGCCCAGCAGGTATATACTAGAGAGACAACATGCCCTACCTACGCAGTGGAGATTCAAGAGATCAACCTACAATCTGGGAAGGTCCTTCCAGATAGCAAACCCCCTCCTAAAGAGGAGGAAGCCGAAAAACATGAAAGTGAACCCGAAGCCATTCCACCCTTTCCTGAGAGACTAACTGGAAACACGCAACCAAACCCGGAAGAGACTAAACTTCTGGGAGAGCTTAAACAGTTGCGTGTAAAAATACCACTTCTCTAGGCCATCAAAGATGTACCAATCTACAAAAAATTGATCAAAGAGAAGCATTTCAGGCACCCAAGCAGGCACAAGAGAGATGCTCCAACTATATGTCATAGGACAACTGTCTGACCTAATGTTGGGACAAGTAATCTGTCCAAAATATTTGGACCCTGGGAGTCCTGTAGTGGATGTCCACACCAATGGCACCATTATCCCCCACACCCTAATTGATCTAGGGGTTGTCATTAATGTAATGACCAGGGACACTATGCTCAAACTTAACCTTCAGAGTTCCCTAAGAAAGACCTCGACAGTACTGTAGTTAGTAGACCGCTCCACCGTGACTCCCGAAGGGATTGTGGAAGATGTCATGGTCTCTATTGATTCTTGGGAATACCTTGCGGACTTCTTGGTCCTTCAGCCAAAAGCAAAACTCACTGGATACCCCCTCATTTTGGGAAGGCCTTGGTTAGCTACTACAGATGCTTACATCAGTTGTCGAGCTAAGAGCATGACCATTAAGAATGAGCCAATGTCCAAACAACTAGTCCTATATCCTCCTGCCCAACCTTTGATTGAACATGACTTACCTCTCTAGTTGGAGGAGGAAGATGAGGATGAATTCTACGTTGCACCAATGTGCACCGTGGAAGCCAACACGGGAGGTCCTCAAACCGAGGATGACTTTATTGAGAATTAATTTAGAATCCACCTCCCAGTGTGCTGCCATTAGAAGAATTGGTAGGAGACACCCAAGACAGTGCTTTAGGGGATCTCTGTGAGGCTAATTCGACCTCTTCCCGAGTTAAGAATGTGGAATTTGGCCTTGAAAGAACCTTGAAGATCAACTCATCCCTATCTCCCTCTCAAGAGAAGGAGCTGTGTAGCTTGTTGAACCACCATTTGGATGCTTTTGCTTGGAGCTACAAGGAGATGAAGGGAGTCCACCCTTCAGTCTGCACCCATCACATTTACATTAAAGAATATTGTAAACCAGTCAGGCAGCCTCAGAGGAGAATGAATCCACCCCTTAAGGACATTGTCAAAGAAGAATTGCAAAAGTTATTGGATGCAAGATTCATCTACCCCATCTCTGATAACGAGTGGGTTTCTCCTCTGGTGCTTGTGTCCAAGAAAAATGGGAAGTGGAGAATCTTTGTAGATTATCGAGAACTTAACAAAGCTATCAAGAAGGACCATTTCCCTTTTCCCTTCATAGATCAAGTGTTAGATGGCCTGGCAGGGAAGAAGTTCTTTTCCTTCCTAGATGGGTTTAGCAGGTATAATCAGATCCAAATCAGCCAGGAAGACCAAAATAAGACCACTTTCACTTGTCCATGGGGTAATTTTGCCTACCGGGTCCTTCCCTTTTGGTTATGAAACACTCCTGCCACTTTCTAGAGAGTAGTACAGAGCATATTCACTGAGCTGGTTCATGATTTGGTGGAAATCTATATGGATGACTTTACCCCTTATGGGTCCAACTTCCAAGAAGCATTGACTAACCTGGGAAAAGTTTTAACCAAGTGTATTGAGATGAACCTGTCCCTCAGTCCTGAGAAATGTGAATTCCTGATGACTGAAGGGACTGTGCTAGGTCATACAATTTCTCAGCAAGGATTACAAGTAGATCCCAAAAAGGTTGCTATCATCCAAAGGGTTCCACCTCCTCAAAAGGTAAAGAATGTTCGTAGTTTTTTAGGCTTAGCAGGATATTATAGAAGGTTCATTAAAGATTTCAGTAAGCTAGCCTCTCCATTGTTTAGTCTTTTGGGGAAAGATGTTGAGTTTATGTGGACTAACAATTGTCAAGAGGCTCTGGATGTGTTGAAGGATAAGCTAGTAACTGCCCTGATCTTGAGAGGTCCAAACTGGACCCTACCTTTCCACATTCACACAAATTCCTCGAACAAAGCCATAGGAGCGGCCTTAGGACAAGTTGAAGAGAAGCTACGACATGCCATATATTTCGTCATTAAAAACCTATCTAAGGAAAAATTAAACTATACGGTAACCGAGAAAGAGCTCCTAGCTGTAGTCCATTCCCTAAACAAGTTCAAACATTACATCACTGGTTATCAAACATTCGTACACACTGATCATGCGACAATTAGGTATTTGATGAATAAACCTAATGTAAATGCTCGTATTATTAGATGGTTACTTTTATTGCAGCAATTTGATTTGACCATTGTTGACAAGCCAGGTAAGGAAAATGTTGTTGCTGATTTTCTGTCTAGACTGATTTGCCTACAGGAGAAGAAGGGGTGGTGGATGATCAACTGCCAGAAGAACACCTGCTTTCTATTTCAGTACTCTCACCATGGTTTTCTGATATATCAAATTACCTGGTTTCAGCATAATTCCCACCACACCTATCCTCAAAAGAGAAGAGCAAGATCGTCAGGAAAAGCACCCCATTCACTTAGATTGGGGGCAACCTGTTCAAACATGGCCCAGATCAGATTTTGAGGCGTTGTGTCAGGGAGGAGGAAGTTTTTGACATCCTCTTGACCTGTCATGATGGACCCTGTGGAGGCCACTTTGCAGCAAAAAGAACCACTTTCAAAATTCTACAGGTAGGTTACTATTGGCCCACTCTTCATCAAGATGTCAGAAGATACATCAGCCAATGTGACCGGTGTCAAAGGACGGGGAAACCAACTCCAAGGGATGAAATACCCCTCCAACCTTAGGTGACTTTTGAACCATTTGAGAAGTGGGGCATGGACTTTTTGGGTCCTATCAACCCTCCTTAAAGACAAAAGTCTTACATCATTGTGTGCGCAGACTACCTGACAAAGTGGGCAGAAACAAAGGAAATCAAGGCAGCAACGGAAGAAAAAGTGGTTGAGTTTTTGAGGGAAAATATCTTCTATAAATTTGGCTACCCAATAGAATTAGTCACAGATCAAGGAAGCCAGTTTACCTCTAACCTGATTGAAGACCTGCTTGCTCATCACAAGATTAAGCACAAAACTTCCACCCCTTATCATCCGCAAGAAAATGGGCAGGTGGAAGTCACTAACAGGGTTTTGGAAGAGATATTGACTAAAGTGGTGAGTAGCAGCAGAAAGGATTGGGCATATTGCTTGGTTGAGGCCACTTGGGCATATGACACTACTTGGAAAACTACAACAGGTTTCACACCTTATGAGCTGGTCTACGGGAAGAAAGCTTTGCTGTCCATAGAATTTGAATACAACACATTGAGGTTGGCAGCTCAAATAGACCTAGATCTCAGCCATGCACAACAGGAAAGACTACTTCAGTTGAATGGACTAGATGAACAAAGAATGCAGGCCCTCCTCCACTCAGAGGTAGTCCAACTTCAAAGAAAAATATGGCATGACCAACACCTTAAAGAGAAGCAATTTCAGCCAGGAGATTGGGCATTGTTATATGATTCAAGATAAAAGGATTTCAAAGGGAAGCTGAGGAAAAGATGGTTGGGACCGTATACAATGGAGAAATGTAATGACAATGGTTCAGTCCTTATCAGGACCATTGATGAAGAAGCCATCCCCATGCTCGTCAATGGGCATCGTTTGAAGATCTACAGGAAGCCCCTTTCTAAGCGGGAGTTCATTGAAACTCTGGATAAATCAGTGCTGGTAATGGAGTAGGCCCCTATCTCCACCCCATCCACATGCTGAGCATAAAAAAAAAAAAAGAAGGAAAAGAATAAAATATCCTTGGGTGAAAAGCTCTTGGAGGTGCCGAAGGTAGGCAGTGAGGGTGAAAACCTCCCGAAGGTGCCCTGGCTGTCTCAAAAAAAAAAAAAACACAGAAAAATAAACCTGACTTCTTTTGAAAATTTGCAAGTTGTAGGAAGGACATTGCAGGGTAGGAGGATCGCACAAAACAAGGACATAGATCAACAATAGGTTGCAAGCATCCCTCACAATCAATTCCTCCATGACCACTACCCTTTCCTAAGATTTGATCTCATTCGGGCCAAAATTTCACCTTCTACAAGAAGTTCTGTGTCTTCTACAGGAAGTTCTATGTCTTCTACAAGAAGATCCTGTACAAACTACATGCGAGCAAATTTGATCTCAGAAGAGAATCCGAAGGTTGGGAATCTGCCTATGCAACCTGACAACACTCCTATTTCCGTCCATCACCATAAGTCACCCTTTTTCATCTCTTTACACCTCCGTTGCACTCATCTTGTTATTTGTTCCTGCACAGTCACACAAAAAAAAAACCCTGTTTTCTTCATACTACCAGCAAGAACTTCTAGTGACAAATCAAGTAGTAGTGTCTCGCTCACCATACCTGTCAATCTCCATCTCGACACCTCATCAGTCGAACCCCTCCTCAGCAGTATAGCCCTATTCATTCTAGCATTGCATTCTAGGAGGAGAAGCAATTATAGGACATCCTACAGGAATCCTGTAGCAGCTGATCCCTCTGGAAGAAATACTTTGGAGACAAGGACAGCCAAAAAGGACAAAGGAGACATGCAAAGGGCTCTCTTTGAATGTGGAAATATCAGCAATAACTGAAGCCAAGAAAAACCCGTGCATGTAGCATCAGCGAATGAAGGAATGGGTTCCAAAACTCGTGCATGAAGCAGCAACAAACGAAGGAGTGGTTCCAAAACCCAAAGTCTGCATAACTCCGCCGTGAGCACACCGGTAAGTGCCTAAACTCATTTTTCATTTGCATAAATTATATTTTAAAAGATGCATGCCTATGGGGATGGTTCGGATTGAGTGGAATCGGTGGCCAGTCAACTGGCCACCCTCGGCCAGTTACATATCCTCACAGGATCTAGACAAGCCCTGTTACATTCAAAATTGCCAACGAAATGTGCAGCTAGCACGTGTGGAGTGTCCATTCCGAGAGAAATCATCAGGACTGGTAGTGTGGTGGTGGATAATGGCAGAAAGGAGATGATGGTGGTCAGAGACATGCAGAGAAATTATGGCTGTGATGTCGGATCAACGGTTCGGTCCGGCCACCTCATCCCCTCACCACAAATCACACTGCAGTTAAAAGATGCCCGACTGAAACTTACACCACCTTTTGTTCATCTTACACTTGCAATGTCCTCAACTGGAGAATATGTCCTCCACTTCCAAAAACTGTTAACCAGTCGTCCTCTACCAGTTTTCCTACATTTTTTCGAAAATCTCCCGCATATCGGGCTCACTCAGCAGCACAGTGACATTCTACAGGAACCAAGGGCCTTCTATAGGAAGGGTTTTACAGGAAAACCTGCACAACTTTCCGAAGCAGGAGAACCTGGGATTTTTCGTCGAATTTGGAGCTCCAGACGAGGTAGGCTCAAAAAACTCCTCTATGCATGATGTGGTTGTGCAAGGTGGTGAATTTAACGGCATCAGATTGGAAAATAAGAGAAAAAATCTGCCTGTGTATTTGAAGTAAAATGTTTGCCTGCGTATTGCACTGAGTTTCCTAGTTTTCTGCATCAAAATTCTCCTCCACGTTTCCTTTATGAATCCTCCTGTAGGGAAGATATATGCAGCCGTGGGGGCCAGCCTGTGTGTGTAAATTTTTTTGAATTTGCATATCTACCTGTGTGTGAGAAGAAAACTTGATCCTTGTGCTCTGTCTGTAAAAACCAAATTCGTCTTTTTCTGGGTGACAATAGCCTTAAAACCAAAGAATTGTTGCTAGTTGATATTGGAAACTCGAGAGATTCCTTCTTGGGTTTAGGGGAAACCATAAAAGGCATTTTCTTTTCTGATTAAAGCATAAAAAGAGCACTCTCACCATGCTAGGAGGATTCATAAGGAAAGAACCATCAGACTCTAGCAAATTGCACGAGCATCCTGAGGTGGTGGACCTTTTCACCTGAGCAAATTGGATATCCTTCTTTGAAAAAATTCAAGGTCATGATGAGGAAATAACTGAGGAGTTTTTAATGTCCCTGAGACCACAGTCAAAAACACATGCCACTGTTAGTTTTAGAGGTTTGACCCTAGAACTCACCCCTGAGCTCATCAGTGCAGTCACTGGTCTACCATTTGGGCTCCCTTGGAGCAAAGAACAGAGATCATTGGGCCAAGTTGCCAAGAAGTCATTCTTTTTGCCCACGGAGCATCCTGTAGAAGACAAAAATGGGGTTAGAAGAACTAGCTTGCCTCCTCTCTGGAGTGAAGTCAGTTTCCAAATTATGAAGTGCATCACATGTGAAGGAAGGTTTAGCATCATCTATGGATATCATTTCAGGTTGCTGTGTGAACTAAGACATGGGATTGATTTGCCTCCAGCCAAAAAACTGAGCATTCCCTATTTTATTCTTCAGTCACTAATCGAATGTGGTACAAAATTAAATGAAGGGATCCTAGATCAGTTGGCCCATCATGGGCTCATCAAACTATTGGTGGAAGATGCTTTGCACACCTACACTGTCCCCATCTCTTGGGAGATCTTTCGAAACATGTCCGGGGATGACAATATCAGAATTCTGGCTGAAGACATCACCTCATCCAGCAGTGAGGGGGGAGAACACATTGAAGAAGGTGACAAAACCAATGGTGAAGGAACACATGACATTCAAGCACAAAAAGAATAGGAAGAAAAAGGGGAAATGGGCCATATTGCTGAGCCTAAAACAGGGGAAGAAACAACAGGAAAATCACCACAGGAAAAGAGGATGCAGAGTAGAACAGAGAAGGCTGAAAAGGCCCAAATGAAGGCTACCACAGCCAAACAAGCACATAGAAACAAAAGGAAAATACACACCCTGAAATCTCAGCAACACAAACAGAAATAGTTGACACAAGGATTTCTACAGGAACAAGGAAAAAGGACAGCAAGAGGAGAAATCAAGTATAAGAGAGTTTCTTCGGCATAAGAGAGTTTCTTCGGAGCAATCACCTGAGATATTGGCAAGGGAGGCAGCATCTGTGCTTACTACCTTAAGCACACCTCCAAAACAAAAAGGGAAGAGAAAGAGGCAAACCTCCATGTACTTTAAAGCAAGGAGGAGCACATGGATAAAAGTGGGCAGACCCCAGCCACAGTCAAAAGAGCCAATTGTCATTTAGGACACCACAACTAAACCAAAAGAAGAGTCTCCTTCAAGGATGTCTATCACCTATGAACGAGGAATCCCAAAAACCTCCACCTCGAGAGAGAAAATTAAGATTACGGACGCAAAGACAGCTCTACAGGAAGCTGAGATGTCTCTACAAGAAACTCTAGCTAAGTTAAAAGAGACCGAGAAATTGGAGGAAAAGACAACTAAATCATCACAAGAAGAGGGAGAGATCGAGAAGATAATGGAACCAAGTCCTCAGCCTAGCTTGGGCTCATACTACAACCTATTAGAGGTTGGGAAAATCATCCCACATATTTTTGCTATGCCACTCTTCTTTGCATTGGAACAGGAAAGGATCAGAACACACACATGGATGAAAATTGCCAAATCTAAGGGAATTGAGGACATAGGCCACATGGAGCAGAAGTTAAAGATTTAAGAGGAGAACTGGCCATGGTCATGCATGTAGAAAACTACAAAAGAGCCCAGCTGTAAGAGGAGAATGAGCTGCTAAGAAAACAGTTGAAGCTACAAGGAAGTCACAAGGAAGATAGACCCTCCATTTTGGGAGAACAACAGCAGCAAGAAGGGCCTCCGGTAGATAAGGAAGCATCTGATGAATAGCAGAAATGGGACAAGATGTAGGCTAAGGTTGAGGCAAAAAAAAAACTGCTACAGGAAAAGGAATCACGGGCAGCAGAGGAAATACAGTCCCTAAAACAACAGGTGCAAAGAAAGAGGCCCAACTGGCCTGCATGGCCAGCTGGGCAGTAGAAGCCTTACAATGTAGGCAACCTGCTAAGTCATATGCCTTATATATTAAAGATCAATGGTTACAATTCCAAATTAACACCTTGGACCAAAGGGGCACCATTCCATTTCAGAATTACCATCAATTCATGGCTTTGTGTGACAGTAGCTCAACAGAAGATAAGGCCAAGTTATCAGAATTCTATTTACACAACTTGGCCCTTCCAAACATGAATCTATGGGACCCCAATGCTGCATTGGGAGATGTGCAACTTATGGTCGTGGCCTCTTGGTTAAACCATGAGGAAAAAAGGGTAGCAGAGATTCAGAATATAATGAACAGGGAGCTAAGAGAGCCACTCATGATTAGAGTAGAACCACAGGATCCCTAAGCCTTAATATATGCCCATTAGCACATGGCCAACAACCCTCAGGATCTCCCAGATTACATTGACAAACAAGCTCAGGCCATTGCTCACTTTGAGGACATGGAAAGACTGTTGGGGGATAACAGCATTTAGGCGTGCACAAGGAGATGGAACACATTATCCCACAGTCTGGAAATAAGAGAATACCACACCCAAACAAGGATGAGGGATGCCTTGGCAAGAGTACCACTCTATAAACAGTCAATGCAAAATCTACAGGCCAACTAGATCGGCTTAAAGTTTAGTCCTCCCTTGCTTTTAAGACTACTGGAAGGATTCAAAGAAGAAGAGGAGCACAGGCAATGGGAGGAAGTAGAGACAAAAGCAGGGTTCCATGACTGAGAAGAAGACATCACCTCGGAAGCCTGGGATGTGAGAGAGGCAGTAAAAGCAATCAAAGATGATGAGTTGGATTAGTTGCTCAGAGGATGAGCAACCCATTTAGTAGGGGGTGATGATGAGCCCCAAAAATGGGTAACTTATTGGGCTCATTTTGCCTATTGTTCTCCATTAATCCACCATTCTTCATAGTTTATGCATGCTTTTGATTATATTTATGTTAATTGAATGAATGAGAATAGTCACTTGACCATGAAGTCTAATACATGCTTATTGCAGATTTTTGGACCAAGGTCAAGCATTTATGGTCCAGTTGATAGCAAATACGAGGAAAAAAGGCTAAGGATTTGTAGGAATGGTGTCTCCTACACTAAATGGCCCCTTCCTCGAGTTCTCCACCATCAGCTCGGAGTTCAACAGCCCACCGAAGATGATCCCCAAGGGCAGCCAAGCAGCTTTTGTGAAGTGGCTGATTACTTGCAGTTTTGAGCAGCCAAGCCCCTTGAGTTAAGGAGGGCTATTGGAGGTCCTCGTGGTGATAAGTAGGAAGGCTTCCAACCTTCGTAGTTTAGCTTTTGAACAGTTGTATTTTCGCACTTTAGTGCTGCTCTGCCTTTCAGCTCATTTTTGAGCTTTTGTTGTAAACCTTTGTGACATGGTTATTTTTTGAGTAATGGAGATCAGTTTCACTTTGCATCAGATCTAAGCTTCTTTTAGGAGGTTTTAGCTCTTGGGGTTGGGCCCAACCCAAGTGCCAGTACCTCCTTTTGTGTACTTTTATATGTTTTCGATGCATTCCCAAAATAATTTCTGCTACATAGATTAACATATTTCTTCGTTGTTTAGGTTGCTTTTGATGATTGAAATATCTTGTCATGCTTCAGGTTGTTTTGATAGTTTGGTAAAGGAAAAGACCTGCAAAAAGGCCACCAAGCAATCCTTGATCTCATCTCTCCCTCCCTGGGACCATGAGCTGAGACCAAGGCATACTTGCTGCCACAAAAACATTGTTTTGCCTTTCCATGCAATTGCAAGTGTTAGATTATTAGTTAGGAAAGTTGATACCAGTTGTGATTACATGCTTAGATCTATTCTTGCTTGGTTTTCATAGTTGTCTTACACGATTTTCTACCAATAAACTTCTGTCCATCATGATTTCTGGTTTTTAGGTCAGAATAGGTCAAAGTAGATAGATCTCTAATGTTTTTAGTCTTTCTTTGATTAGTTTGGAGAAATAGTGTGCAGATCACCTGTAATCCATCCCTACCTATCCTTCCTTCCTCAAACCGCCTGTTCCAACCCCAGAGTCTAGATTCCTTCCCTTCATTCACCACACTCTCCCAGTTTGACCTAATTTCTCCGTTTTTGTGCAACATTGGTCCCTCCATCCTTGAACAAATCCAACCGTCTTCATCGCTCCCTAGCCTCATTTACCAGGTCCTATACCTCTTCACAACCTCATCCAACCTCCATTTCCACTTTCCCACTGGTTTTCCTCCATCAACCCTAAAAAATCCTTTCTCGGCTCTTCCTGTAGAACCCCTGCACACTTCCTGTAGAAGATCACGTGGGTAGTTTCTCGAGATCCGATTGCTGTGAAACTCTTTGGAAGGGTGCTAGGGATCCCTTAGGCCCTCTTCTCACCTTCCCAACCTCCTGCAAGTGCCCACTCGATTTCCTTTCGCCAACCAATCTCTGCACAATCAAAAACAGTTAAAGCACATGCATAATAATTCTGCAAAATTACTCAAAAATATAAAAAGATGTTTTTTCCAGATTTTACTTCAGAAGTAGCTTAGACACATGCATTTTACCTTTCCAAGAGTCAATGGCATCCATTTTAGCAGCATTCATCTCTTTTCTTGCACCAGTAGGGTTAGTCGGTAAAACTAGGGTTTTCTAGGGTTTGCATTTCCTTTCAGCTTTTAGTTTCTTTCTGCAAAAATATTAGCCTCCTTAGAGTTAGCTTTCATCCATCACATTTAAAAGCTTCTTCTAAGAGCTCATAGATGTTGGCTTAAGCTCCTAGCGGACTTGTGCCAGCTGATCAAGTGACAGCCTGCGGCAAGAGCTAGTACTTGTGCATATAGCACTATCGCTTCCAAGTTTGTTACAAACTACTGGGTTTATAAAATCAAATAAGGGAGTCCCACGAGTTGTAGCATTCTTGCTACAATACTGGAGCCCACCACTTTCATTGACCAAGTGTGAGATGGCCTGGCAGGGAAAAACTTTTTCTCTTTCTTAGAAGGGTTCAACGGGTACAATCAAATCCATATTAGCCCAGAGGACTAGGATAAAACCACCTTCACCTCTCCTTGGGGTACTTTCGCTTATAGGGTCCTTCCTTTTGGTCTATGCAATGCCCCTACCACTTTCGAGAGGGCAATCCTAAGTGTCTTTTCCGAGCTAGTCCATGATGTAGTGGAAATTTATATGGATGACTTTACACCCTATGGGTGTGATTTCCAGGAGACTCTCTCCAACTTGGGTAAGGTGCTAAAAAAATGCATTGAAATGAACTTATCCCTCAGTATGAAAAACTGTGAGTTCTTGATAGCTGCAGGAACTGTCCTAGGTCACTCAATATCCCAGAAAGGATTGCAAGTTGACCCAAATAAGATAGCCATCATCCAAAGGGTCCTAGCTCCACAAAAACAAAGGGATTCCATAAGATTTCTAGGTTTAGCTTGATACTAAAGGAGATTTATAAAATATTTCAGAAAGTTAGCTTCTACTTTATTTGGTTTATTGACCCAAGACACCAAGATTTTATGGTCAAAATGTTGTCAAGAAGCCTTGGAAACCCTTAATGACAAGTTGACTACTACACCAAAATTGGGTTCTTCCTTTCCATATACATGCTGATGTCTCTCACAAAGCCATATGAGCATCTCTAGGCCAACTAGATGACAAGCTACCTTATTCCATTTACTTCATCAATAAGAATCTGTCAAAAGCTGATCTAAACTACACAGTGAATGAAAAAGAACTCCTAGTTGTTGTGCATTCATTGAATAAATTTAGGCATTACATTACTGGTCATTGAAAATTTGTACATACTGACCATGCTGCAATTAAATACTTGATGAATAAACCTTATGTAAATTCCCAGATTATTATATGGTTACTGTTATTGCAACGGTTTGATTTAACTATTATTGATAAGCCTGGAAAGGAGAATGTTGTTCTAGATTTTTTATCCATATTGACTTTGCCTGCATGGGAGGAAGGAATGGTTGATGATAAGTTACCATATGAACACTTATTCACCATTTCAATTATCTCTCCATGGTTTGCTAACATAGCAAACTACTTGGTGTTTGCACAATTTCGACCAAATTTTTCCTCCAAGGAAAAGAGCAACATCGTAAGGAAGAGCACCCCATTCACTTGGATTGGGGGCAGCCTCTTCAAACTAGGCCCGAATCAAATTCTGAGAAGATGTGTCAGGGAGGAGGAATTATTTGACATCGTTCTGACCTGTCATGATGGGCCTTATGGAAGTCACTTTGTAGCCAAAAGAACAACATTCATGGTACTACAAGCTAGTTATTAGTGGCCCACTCTTCACGAAGGTGTGAGGAGGTATACTAGTAAGTGTGATTGGTGCCAAAGGATGGGGAAACCTACCCTAAGGGATGAAATGCCTTTGAAACCTCAAGTGAATTTCGAGGCATTTGACAAGTGGGGCATGGATTTCGTTGGACCCATTGACCCTCCATTCAGGCAAAAGTAGTACATCATTGTGTGCATTGACTATTTAACCAAGTGGGCTGAAGCCAAGGCCATCAAAGAAGCGACATAAGAAAAAGTGGCTGAATTCTTAAGGGAAAAGGTATTTTATAGGTTTGGGTACCCTAGAGAATTGGTCATTGATCAAGTCAGTCAATTTACATCTCACATGATTGAGAATTTGTTAAGCCAGCACAAGATCAAGCATAGAACATCCACTCTTTACCACCCATAGGCTAATGGGAAAGTGGAGTTAACCAATAGAGCGCTGGAAGGCGTTCTGACCAAATTGATTAGCAGCAACAGAAAGGATTAGGTAGATAGATTAGTTGAGGCCACTTGGGCCTACAATACCACCTGGAAGACCACCATTGGTTTCACTCCCTATGAGCTGGTCTATGGGAAGAAAGCCCTATTGTACATTGAATTTGAATACAACACCTTAAGAGTGGAAACACAACTCGATCTAGATCTCACCAACCCACAACAAGAAAGATTGCTCTAGCTGAATGGGTTAGATGAATTTAGGACGCAAGCCTTCTTGAACACAGAGGTGACTCAAGTTCAAAGAAAATTTGGCATCGTAAGAATATAAAGGACAAACAGTTTCAATAAGGTGATCTGGCTTTGTTTAATGGTTCTAGGTACAAGGATTTTAAAGGAAAGTTAAGGACTATATGGTTAGGGCCTTATGTCATAGAAAAATGTCATGACAATGGTGTTGTACATATAATAACCATTAATGCATAGGCTATCCCTTTACTTGTCAATAGGTATAGATTAAAGATCTACAATAAGCCCTTGTCAAGGAAATAATTCAAAAATAGCATCAGCAAGATAGTGATCATGGTGGAGCAAGTCTCAACTTCCACCCCACCAAGTCCCTAAAAGAAAAAAGAAAAAAGAAAAAAGAAGAAAAAATGAAGAGACTCAAGTGAAAAACTCTATGAGGAACGTGAGTCCCACTGTTGGGTTGAAAACCTCTTGAGGCGGCCCAAGGGTGTTTTGAAAAAAAGAGAGAAGAAAATAAAAATATCTCCAGGTGAAAACCTCTTTTGAGGCACCTAGGGTAGGCAACTAGGATGAAAACCTCCTTGGAGGTAGACTAGTTGTTGTACAAATGAAAAAAAGAGAGAGAAAAAGATAAAAAGGAAATTGAAAATTTTATTTTGTAGGTCAGCAAGAGGAGGATAAGCATAACATGAGAGGGACAGAAGGACCTATAAGAACCATATTTTGATCCATCCATCTCATATCTTTCATTATTCATCCATTATTCCATTTATGAACTCCTCAAGGTCAACTTACACAAGCTCTGTGTTTTCTATAGTATTCCCTGTAAACCTACAGTAGTTTTCTATAGGAATTAGAGTGGCCTTGAAAATCCCAAGAAAAGTGGTCCGAAGATTAGGGGGATGACAAGCCTATGTGTGAGAAAAAAACATTCACTCCACCACATCATATCCATGCTTATCGTCACCATGTCACCCTACATCCATCCAAAAAATCAATTCAAAAAATACAATTTACAAATAGAAAAAAAGAAAAACAAATAGAAGAGAGAGAGAAGAAGGAAAGAGCGACAATACCTAAAGACCACAACTCTCACCTACCATTCCCTACAACCCTTCTCCACTCATGTCAACATCCCTCATGCTCCAAAATTGATAAAATTATGAAAGTTTAGGGGGGAGGAAACTACATGATGAGCACCAGTATTGCAGCAAGAATGTTGCAACTCCTGCGGTTACCAACTTTACTTTATCAACCTGTGGTTCCTACAAGCATGGAGGTGACAGATCTATATACACAAGTAGATGCGATGGGTCCACTCTTTGTCACTGCTAATTTGGCAATAAACCTCTATGATTTCTCAAACCAACCTTCTATTGATTCAAAAGAAGCTTGATTACCAATGAGGGAAAGGGGAATTTGCACTAGCTGAAATCTTGTCTACTATAGTGAGGAAAGACTGAAATCAAATGCTTAAACACACCACTCATCTAATTAATTGCTAAGAGGATTTGCTTCAAATGAATGCTAAGTTAACATAGGTGTAATCCTACTGTCCTAATCATGGAATCTGAAATAACCAAACATTCTGCTGTTGTGCATATAAATGAACACAATAACTATTTTTTCACCTTTCGTATTTTTTGTCTAAAAAATATGAATGATAAATCCTCTTGGTGATGTGGCGTGTTGGTTAGAGATGGTGGTCAAAGGTCAGATGGCTTGGGAGGAAAGTAGGGGCCTTCTCCTATCTTCCTAGATGCTTTTTCCACAATTCGTTCTGAAAATAGGACACTATAGGTCATCCTATTGGATGTCCTAATGCTTCCTACAAGATGTCCTAATGCTCCTACTAGATCCTCTGTATTCCTATAGGATCCGGATGAGAGCAATAAGAGTAATTTGGAATGTGGTGTAGGGCTTAAGGAAGGTGAATGGTGGGAGAAATAAGGCAAGGGAGTGGCTAGGACTCCTTCAGAGCTCAAAATAGAGTTTGTAAGATGGCTGGATTTGCTCAACAACCTTGGAAAGTCATTCTTATGGAATGATGAATTGGGTGAGGGACTTAGTGGCTTTTGATGGTCATGAATGGATGTGGTTAGGTTTGGGTTGCTAGTCATGAGATCTCCCTGCATTGTTGAAACACCTACACTGCATCAACTGGCATTTATCCATGAATCATGTCAAACAAGAAAGATTTTCAATCAACTAAGAAAATTGAATTCCATTATCGAGTTGCCTATTTCATGCATGGGAAAGCTTGCAAAATAATATGAAACACTATGAGATCTAATGCAAGGCTGAAGATATTAGAAATGAAATTTGAATCCTGTTCTTGAAAACTGAAAAGATGTTGACCTAAGTAGTAGAAAACCCTAAATTCCATAAGAAATCAAAATTCTATCTTTTAAGGGCTGCATAGGAGTTATTTATCCTTCTAAACTACTATTAAATCAATGCATAAATGGAAGCAAACTAATCAAATCCACAACTACTCGCAATGAAATAGTGCCAAAACAAATTCAACCATTAATCTATGAAATCAACTAAGCATACAAGTATAGGAAGAGGAGCCTTTTCTTCTAGGGTTGGGCCCTAACCCAAGAGGTTCAGCCCTCTAAGTCAACTCAATCCTCAATCAAGGAAATGCTCATTCTAATTATCATATCAAAGAAATTACATAACAATGTCTTCCACAAGTCTTGAACTCGAAAATTCTTAGTGATCTTACATAAAAAAATATGAATCGTAATGAGGCTCTAGGCCTCCTTATTTATACAACTGAAGCATCCAACCACTTCCTTAAATACAGGGAGTATTGGCTTCCAAATTCAAGATGAACTGGCTCTTTAACTGTCACTCGCTCGACTACCTTTTGATCTTCATGACTCAGCTTCTTGCAACTCTAAGCTAGTGTGATTTGACGGAGGAATATTCGAATGAGTGAGGATTAAATGAGGAGGATCTATCTCCTGCAATCTCTCCTCCTTGTCTCATTCATGTTTCTGCCCTTAATTATCGAAAATTGCCATGATTTTCTCTCAAAAGCCTGCAATCAATGCACATTAGTCCATTAGACATAACATCTTACTTTTACTCATCTCATTAAGCAAAATATAATCAAAATATGTAAGGAATTACGAGAAGAGATGATTTAAATAATCTTGGAGGTGTATTAAGGTCCATATAGTTACCTAATGATGAGGCTCATCATCACCCCCCTACTGAAAGTGTTTCTCATCCTCTGAGCAACTCAATCTATATCCATGTCCTTCATTTCTCTAGTGGCCTCCCTCACATCCCATGCCTCTATTGTAGTTTCCTCTTCCTGTGAATAGAATCCTACCTTCCTCTTTATTTCTTCCCACTGCTTTCTTTCTTCCTTCCAAAATTCCTAAGAGTAGTGGTGGACCGAGTCTCAAGCCAATCCAATTGACTTTGAGTCTTTGTAGAGCTTGCTTGTACATGGGAGTTCTATTTAGTGCCTCTCCCATTCTTTGAGGAGAATGGTATTCACTAATTTTTAGGCTGTAAGGCAAGGTTTTCCATGTCATCTGGTAAGATTGCATGCTGTCATCTCCTAATAGCCTGAACATGTCTTCAAAGTGTGTGACTACTTTCGCTTGTGTAGCAAGGTACCTAGGTGCTATATTAGGATCATTTGCAATCAGGTTGTGGGTGTTGATGACAACCATAGGATTTGATAACTCAGATCTTATCATGAGGGGTTCTGTCTCTTCTCTTCCCATTACTTTCTTCATTTTTGCATCTCTTGCCTCCTCATGATTCATCCATGACGCTAGGGCCATCAATTGCAAGTCCCCAAGTTTTGAATTTGGGTCCCACACATTCAAATCTACTAGGGCCAACATGTGTAGGTAAATTCAGACATTTTAGCTCTATCCTCTAAGGTGCTTTGATCATAGAGATCAATCAATTGTATATAGTCTTGGAAGGGCATAGTACCTGTTTCTGCTAAAGTCTTAATTTGATGGCATCCTGCACTAGATTGCCTCTAACTGGCCATAGCTTCCAACTCGCTTTCCCTTTCTTGTAATTGTCTCCTTAGCCATGCATTCGCTACTTCCAACTAATATTTCATCATTTCCTGTTTGTCCCTTATGCTACTCAGTTCATTGCCCATCTCCTTTACTTTCTCCTCCATGTGGCCGAAATCCTCCACTCCTTTGGACTTGGAAATTTTCATCCACTTGTGTGTTCTTGCCCATTCTTTCTCAAGCTCAGAATAACGATATTTTAAATTTCTATGGGATGACCCTACCCCCTTCAATGAACCTGTAGTAAGAGTCGAGGTTTGGTTGAGGACTAGATTATCTCGGTTCTGGGTCTTCCCTCTTTGTTTCTTGCTGAGTGATACCTTCTTGGTCCATTTTATGAGTTCCCTGTAGGTTTAGCAGAGTTTCATGTAGGATGGCCTCTTCTTCATGTAGGTCCTTTTGTGTCTCCTATAGGAGACCTTTTCCCTTTGATGAGGCAGACCTGGTGACATTCCTCCTAACATAAGTGATGGGAGATTTGGGAGATGCATGTCGTGATGATCCTTCTCCCTGATTTTTTCTTAATAGGAGCTACCTTTTCTTGTTCTTTGATGAGTCTTCAATGATAATAGGAATTTTCATGGGTGTTTGAGGTATTCCTTACCTGATTCTTGTGTTTTTTCTTGTCCTAAATTACTATGGGGTTTGTCTCCGTCTCTTTCCTTTTTGCTTGATAGGTGTTCTTAGGGTAGTAAGAGTAGCTGCTACCTCTTTCTGAGTGGGTTTTGGAGATATCCTTGGTGATTCTTCCCCTTCTTTGCCTTGAACTGTAGACCTCTATTCTTCTTTCTATTTTTTCTCCTATTTTCCATTATCCTTCTCATCCTTGTCTTTCTCTTCCTCTTCTTCCTCCAGTTCTTCACTCTGTTCATCTGTTTCTTCTTCTTCTGTCTCTTCTTCATTTTCCTCCTTTTCTTCTGCTTTTTCCTCCTCTTTTCCTCCTCTGTTTATTCTTCATTCCTCTCACTAGAAGTGGGGCTTTTGTCATATTAAAGATCTTATATTTCTCCCTCTGTCTGCATGTCTCTAAAATTTTTCCATGTAATAGGGAGGTTTAGGTTTTGGATAGCATCTTCTAGGATAAGTTCGATTAGCCCATGATGGGCTAGTTGTGATTTTTCCCTTCCTACACTTTGATGCTCATATCTATCACTAATTGAAGAAGAAATTAGGGTATACTTAGTTTGTTTTGAGGATGTGTGTCTACTCCAAATCTCAGTTCTTGGAGAAGCCTGAAATGGTATACATGCACCACCCTGTATCTCCCTTCACATGGTATATATTTAATGAGGTGGTAGCTAATTTCATTCCAAGGGTATGGAAGGCTTTCTCTTCTAACCCTGGTTTGTCCTCCATTGCCTCTTCCCCTTCCAAAACGAATTCCCTCTTTGCAAGGGTGTTGTTACCCTTATCTTCCTTTCTCCAAGGCAACCCTAAAGGAAGTGTGGTGATTTTTCCTATAACTTCAAGGGTGATTTCTACGGAGAGGCCTTTCATAACAATAGTGGCATGGGTCCTAGTTAGTGGTATGAGTGAAAGAGCAAAGTCTCTGGCCACCTCATCATCATATCCCCTCATTTTGCAAAGAAACCATACAATTGTGCCTTGTGAATATTTCTACTATAGGAGGGTGATGATGAATTCTCACCATGTTTATGGGTTCCCTCTTGCTAAATCCCCCTGTCATTTTTTCTTTGGTAATTGTGGAGGCTTGTATAGGTATAATTCCAAATTCTAGTGGGTGAGAGATTTTAAATGACAACCCTGTAATATAATTCCCCTATAATGCAAATTCCTTAACCAAATGGAGGGTTTCTCTATATTTGTTAACTGGAAAATATGGGAAGATGTAGATTCTACCTCTTGGTTACTGTCTAATGAATCCAACCTTTGATCCTTCCTCTCTAAATGCCCACTGATAACCCTTTAGATGGTTGCTTTGTATCCTGCAGGTTCTTCTATAGGATCCTGTTATGAAACCAACTCAAGAAAAGATAGAAAAGATAGATCAACACCTTAGAATTCAGCCTCTTCGAGGGGGCAACCTCCTTTACATTACATAAATGAACAATTCTTTGATGATACAAATGACAAAACCTCCTTTCTATATATAGGAGTCTAAGGAGTCACAATATAATCCAGCCGACCTAACAATAATAATATAAAGCCACAAAAATAACAATAGAGGGATTCTATGGGACACATAAATAACAACATGGGGGTAATAGGGGCACAACAATATAAATAAGGGGTATAACTACAATAGTAATGGGGTGATCACTAGTATTATAGGGACCCAACATGCCCCTCTCCTTCAAAAAAGTGTTGTCCTCAACGCTTGAGTAGTTCTGGATACTTCTGCATAAAATTCTCATCCTCCCATGTGGAATCTTCAGAGGATAAGTTCTTCCACTTGATAAGATACTCTGAAATTGATCGATTTCGTAGCTGTCGAGTTCTTGTTTCTGTGACTGCTTCGGTTCCAATATAATTTTTCCTTCCTCATCAAGTTCTGGCAATATTGTTTGCACTGGGAGCTTGTCGCCTATAACCTTCTTTAAACATGAAACATGGAAAACTGGGTGCAATCGAGAAGCTGCAGGAAGCTCCAATTTGTATGCCATAGTACCAATCTTTTGCAACACCTTGTACGGACCATAATACTTTGGTGATAATTTATTATCCTTCTTAGCTTGCTTTAGGGACATTTGCTTATATGGTTGTAGCCGTAGGAATACCCAATCACCTACATCAAAACTTCTTTCACTGCGATGTTGATCTGCCTGTTGTTTCATTCTATTTTGTGCCAACACGAGGTTATCCTTTAAGAGTTGGAGGACTTGTTGTTGATGTTCGATGTGATGTTCCACTGCCTGAACCTTAGAATTTTCTCTTAAATATGATGTGATGGATGGTGGTTGATACCCATAAAGTGCCATAAATGGGGTCATTTTTGTTGCTGTATGGAAGGAAGTGTTATACCACCATTCAGCCAGAGGCAACCATTTGACCCATTGTGTCTGTTTATCAGATACAAAGCAACGAAGATATCCTTCCAAACATTTGTTTACTATCTCAGTTTGCCCATCAGATTGAGGATGATAAGATGAGCTATGAGCTAATTGAGTACCAAGACAAGAAAATAATTCTGTCCAAAAATTTCCAGTGAAAATGGGATCTCTGTCACTTACAATAATCTTTGGGTTTCCATGTAGCTTTTGAATTGTTTCCATAAATGCAGTAGAAACTGTACTGGCTTTAAATGGATGTGATAATGCACAAAAGTGTGCATACTTGGTAAGTCTGTCAACTACCACCATGATGACACTCTTTCCCTCAGACTTGGGTAAACCTGTGATAAAATCCATTGAAACCTCCTCCCAACGTTGGCTTGGAATGGATAAAGGTTGTAATAGACCCGGTGTCTTAATTGTTTCAACTTTATTTTGTTGGCAAACCAAACATTCTACCACAAACTTTTGAATATCTGATTTAAGGCCATCCCAAAAAAATTCCTTCTTAACCCTGTGGTAAGTTTTTAAAAATCCCGAGTGCCCTCCTAAGGGAGAAGTGTGCAATTCCATAAGAATCTTTTGTTTTAGCTGGGAATTCTTACAGAGGTATAAGCGATCTTTGTACCATAATGAATCATTTTGCTAGCTAAATGTATCATACGTACTGGAATCTTGTTGTAGCTTTCGAATAAGTGCCCACACTTCTTCATCATTCTTCCATTCCTCCCTTGCTTCGTTTCCACAATCTGGTTGGATAATAGAAATGGCGCACAACAATGCTTCCACATCCTCATCCTTTCTTGAGAGTGCATCTGCCACCACATTTTGCTTCCCTTTTTTGTAGATGATTTCAAAGTCATAACCCAACATCTTTGTGACCCACTTTTGTTGCTCTTCAGAGGATAATCTTTGTTCTAAAAAGTATTTAAGGCTATCATGATCCATTTTTACCTTGAAGTGTCTTCCCATTAGGTAGGGTCGCCATTTCTTAAGTGCATGGAGTATTGCCAACATTTCCTTCTCATAAATAGCTTTGCTTAAAAACTTTCCCTTGATTGGACGACTTTCAAAAGCAATGGGTCTTTCATCTTGCATTAGAACAACACCAATTCCATTTCCTGAAGCATCACATTCCACAATAAAGGTTTTTGTGAAGTCCGGTGTAGCTAAGACCGGTGCTTGGCACATTGCCTCTTTAAGATGTTCAAAGGCCTTTGTTGCTTCCGGAGTCCATGAAAATGCATCTTTCTTCAATAATGTTGTTAGAGGTGCTGCTATTCTCCCATAATTCTTAACAAACTTGCGATAATACCCTGTCAACCCAAGAAATCCTCGCAGATGCTTTATGGATGTGGGGATTTTCCATTCCTTAATGGCTTTAATTTTGCTAGGGTCTACCTTAACTCCTTCATGAGATACAATATGACCCAAATATTCCACCTCCTGGACTCCAAAGAAACATTTGGATCTTTTTGCATATAATTGTTTCTCCTCCAATAGTTGTAGCACCCTGTCAACATGTTCAACATGATCCTTCCAAGACTTGCTGTAGATTAGTATATCATCAAAAAATACTAACACAAATTTCTAAGGAATGGTTTGAAAATTGAATTCATCAAACCTTGAAATGTTGAAGGTGCATTGGTAAGGCCAAAAGGCATGACCAAAAATTCATAATGACCCTCATGAGTTCTAAATTCCGTTTTCGGAATGTCTTCAATCTTCATTCTGATTTGATGATATCCCGAACGAAGATCCAACTTGGTGAAGTAAATTGATCCATGCAATTCATCCAGTAATTCATCAATGACAGGAATGGGGAACTTATCTTTAATAGTGAGCTTGTTGAGCTCCCTATAATCCGGACACATGCGCCATGATCCATCCTTCTTGTGCACCAATACTACTGGAGCAGAGAAAGAACTTTGACTTGGTTGAATTATACCAGCCTCTAGCATTTCTGCAACCATACGTTCAATTTCACTTTTTTGGACATAGGGATATCTGTACGGCCTGATGTTTGGAGGAACACTTCCTGGAATCAGATGAATAGCATGATCATGATCACGCATAGGTGGGAGACCTTTGGGAGTCTCAAATACCTTGGAATGATTGTCCAGGACTTTTTGGAGATCTGGAGAAATAGATGATTCCAATGTGGAAACATCTAGCGAACATAATTGTGCAATTACACCTCTTTGCTCCTTTTTTAGAAGCTTTGTCATACCATTAGAGCTGATTATCTTTCTTGGTTTCCCTGCAATACCCCTTAATTCAACTTCCTTTCCTTCCGTAGAAAATTTGATGAAAAGTTCTTGAAAATTAAAAGCTATTGTACCCAAGGATTGTAGCCATTGGACTCCTAGTACAACATCAGCACCTCCCATTGGAATGGAAAGCATTGGGCTAGTCAATACATATTCTCCCATGGATAGCTTGATATTATGGCACTTTCCAGAGCAATTTATTGTTCCTCCATTTGCAATCATCACTTGACACTCTGGTGCTGGATATAGGAAGCAATTCAATTCTTTTGCTACCCTACAATGAATAAAATTGTGGGTGCTTCCTGAATCAATCAACACTATTACCTTTTTCTTCTTGATTTGTCCTTCTATCTTGATGGTTTGAGGAGTGGTAATTCCCGCCAATGCATTACAAGATATGGTCGGATTTATTTGTTCTTCATCTAGGCTTTGTTCCTGGAGTATATCTTCTTCTTTTGACCTTTCTTGCTCCTTTTCTTCTTCCTCTTCACAATCTATGTAGAATAATTTCTTCTCAGCACACTTATGACCTTTAGTGTATTTGCTATCACAACTGTAACAAAGCCCTTTTGCTCTTTTTTCTTCCAATTGTTGTAGTGTCAACCTTATAGGTTGTGGAAGACTAGGGCAACAACACTTCCGTCTTTATAGTTGTGAGTGGTATGCTTCCTGGTTGCCATAATTTTGCTTTCCATTTTTCTTGCTAACCTGAATGCCTTCTCTAATGAATCAGGTTCCCAAAGGCGAACATCATGTTGGATATTATCCTTTAAAGACCCTATGAACACATCAATCCTATGCTCCTCTGGAATATCTTTTACCCTTATGTTCAATTTTTGGAACTCCTCAATGTGCTCCATTACTGAACCCTTTTGTTTGAGACTTATCAATTGGCTAAAAAAAGTGTTGCTTTTTGTATCTTCATAATGTGCTATCAATTCTTCCATAAAAATTGCCCAAGTGATAAATTTTTTACGAGAGCAAAGCCATTGATACCATACAAACTGATTTGGTTCCAAATATAAAGTTTCCATACGTACCTTTTGTGTGTTTTGCACATTATTGAGATCGAAGAACTGCTCCATCTGTAATATCCATGTGGCGGGATCCTTGCCATCAAACTTCCTCATATCGATTTTTGGAATATGGTGGGTCTTCGATCCAACATTAGCATCTATGGAATCATGATTAACATTACTTTTGTTCACATCATGAGTTTCCTTTACAACCTTTTCACCATTAGTAAGTATTTTTTGTAGAAAATTTGTCAAATCTGTCTTCAAATCTGCCATGTCTGTCTTCAAATCTGTCTTCAAATCATCCATCTTAGCTTCCATGCCCTTTATCTTAGATTCCATGCCATTTATCTTATATTCCACGCCATTTATCTTAGATTCCATGCCACTTATCTTAGCTTCTGTGAGCGTGACATTTGTTGCACTTGTTCTTGTAATTTTGATATATCATGTAGCATTTCTTCCTCTTCTTCATGAGTCATGCTAGAGCTTTCAGGTTCCTTACTAGGTGTTTGCATTTTCTTTCCTCGGGGCATCAGTTACCGATAATAATGCTTTACTATGCCCTTTGAATTCCGTTAAACCAAGCTTACACAAAAATTTAAAAAAAACTACACACCTTTTTTCACTTTATAGAATCCTGATATTGAATCTGATGTATCTCTGTAATTTCAGATCATCCAGTTCTGAAATTGATACCTGTAGTAGCCTTCTGTGTCCTCTTTCCAATGACACAAGTCTGACCCAAATTGGATTCTCCAAGGAAGAGTTATGTGAAATCTCCCACCGTGACTTGCTTTTAGACTAGTTCAGTAGAGCGAACTTGTACGACGTGCCACGAGTCACTGTTTCAACCTTTGAATCTGAAACATGCATACAAGAAACTACAGCCCATCCTCTTTCTTTACCTTCTTAGAAAATTTCAATCTGATCCCCAGAGAGAAAGTTATGACGATTTTCCCCGGTCACCTGTTTTGAATGTAATTCAGGAGTCTGCAAAAAGACCACCTTCCTCAGATCATATCTCCGCAAATATCGCGCAAAAAGCTCTGAAATTTGGATCCAAGGTTCAGCGCGATTTATTCTCAAATGGGTTTTTTTTGTGACTTCTGAACATCACAGAAAAAAAGTTATAGCGAAAATGCCACGATGACCTGTTTGGAGCAGCGAAACCCTAGAATCCAAAGCTCTGATACCAAATGTTATGAAACCAGCTCAAGAAAAGATAGAAAGGATAGATCAACGCCTTAGAATTCAGCCTCTTCGAGGGGGAAACCTCCTTTACATTACATAAATGAACAATTCTTTGATGATACAAATGAAAAAACCTCCTTTCTATATATAGGAGTCTAAGGAGTCACAATATAATCCAGCCGACCTAACAATAATAATATAAAGCCACAAAAATAACAATAGAGGGATTCTATGGGGCACAAAAATAACAACATGGGGGTAATAGGGGCACAAAAATATAAATAAAGGGTATAACTACAATAGTAATGGGGTGATCACTAGTATTATAGGGACCCAACAGATCCTGTAGGTTTTCCTATAAGATCTTGTAGGTGCTCCTGCACTAAAAACTGCTCATTAGTTTTCCTTTAGATGTTGCTTCAAGGGCCGAGAGCAACCTTGCTTCGATGAATCCTAGAGATTGTGAATGCTTCCTTTGCATATAAATCAATGTTTTAATTCCTCATATGGGTGGTTTTGTGGGATGGTTTACTAGCTACCTAAGTATGAGCACCCACTTTTGGACCGTTGGTCCCACTACCACTCCATCATTCCTCCTTACCTCGTAATCATATCCCACTTCGATCATCCGTAACTTAACCATTTTTGGCCTCATATCCTTTTTCTTCTGATTTGACTGTTTCCACGTGTGGAGTGATATAACTTTATTCTCCTCATCAACTGGCCGAAGGTGGCCAAGTTAACTGGCTACCTTTTCTTATAAAACCAACTCTTACACAATCCTACATTTTTATCATATTATGCTAACGAGAGAGCTTAAGCAAGATGACATACCTATGGGTAAGATGCCTTGATGATGCTTCTTGTTGGAGAATGATGTCCCTGTGTTATGTATTTGTTGCATATCTTTTTTTTACTATTGGCCTCCTTTGATGCTTGTTTCCTTTGATGTGCAAGTACTCAAGAGTGATGTTGATGATCCTTTTGCTACTTCTAAGCTCTGGAGGAGCTTCCTTGACATTGATATATTTATGTTGAAGATGGCTGCAACCTATGAAATTTCATTTTGTGGGATATGCTGCTACATGATTTCCTACAGGAAACCTACAAGATGTCCTGTAGCTGCCTCTTTCAGAAGCTTTTCATTTTTTTTTCACTTCTGGAGCATGAGGATTGTTATCATGGGTATATAATGGGTCTAGTGATTAGTAGGTGAGAGGTATAGCCTTCAAGTATTGTCCCCTGTCCTTTGTTCTCACTTTTTATTTTGGGAACTATAATCTTTTGGGAACTGACTTATTAGATGAATGCAGGGGTAATCATGATGGTGAGAGGCATGGTGGTGAAGTGGTAGAGTAACATTTCATTTTTTTGACACAGGCTAGTTATCCCCTTGCTCTAGGGTCACTTTTCTTGTGATTCCCATGTCACTGTAATTCCTACAGGATATTCTTGTAGGTTTTCAGGGAATCCTGTAGAAAACACAAGGCCTGCGTAAACTAAGGTGGAGGAGTTCAGAACTAGAGGGATTGATGGGATATTGGAGAATATGGGATGGAGGAATGAAAATATGGAGTTTATAGGTCCTTCTACTTCTGTCTTATTGCTCTGATCCTCCTCCTGCTGACCTGCAAACAACATTTTCAAAGTTTTTCCTTTTCTCTCCTTTATATATATATATATATATATATATGAAAACAACTAGTCTGTCTCCAAGGGGTTTTCATCCTAGCTTCTTGCTCTGAGTGCCTCAAAAGATTTTTTCACCCAAATATCTTTTTAATTTTTTCTCTTTTTTTTTGACACCATTGGGTTGCCTCATGGAGGTTTTCACCTGAGCCTCTTTATTTTCTTTTTTGTTTGTTTGTTTTCTCTTTTTTCTTTTCTTTTTTTAGGGACTTGATGAGGTAGAGGCTAAGACTTGCTCCACCACCAACACTGACTTTCTGATGCCATTGATGAATTCTTACTTTGAAAAGGGCTTCTTGTAGGCCTTCAATCTGTGCCCATTGAAAATTAAATGAATAGCCTCTGCATCAATGGTTCTTTCCTGTAATGAACCATTGTCATGACATTTTTCTATGACATAAGGTCTTAACCATCTAGTCCTTAAGTTGCTTGTAAAATCCTTATATCTGGAATCATACAATAGAGCCCAATCACCTTCTTGAAACTGTTTGTCCTTTATGTTCTTGTCATTCAAATATTCCTTTGAACTTGAGTCACCTCTGTGTGCAGGAGGGCCTGCATCCTAAACTCATATAAACCATTCAGCTGGAGCAATCTCTCTTATTGTGACCTGGTGATATCTAGATCTAGTTGCACTGCCATTCTTAAGGTGTTTTATTCAAATTCAATGGACAACAGGGCCTTCTTCCCAGAGACCAGCTCATAAGGAGTGAATCTAGTGGTGGTCTTCCAGGTGGTATTGTAGGCCCAAGTGGCCTCAACTAATCTATCTGCCCAGTCCTTTCTGCTACTGCTAATCACTTTGGTTAGAATGTCGTCCAATGCTCTATTGGTCACCTCCACTTTACCATTAGCTTGTGGGTGGTAAGGAGTGGATGTTCTATGCTTGATCCTGTGCTGGCTTAACAAATTTTCAATCATGTGAAATGTAAACTGGTTGCCTTTGATCAGTTACCAGTTCCTTTAAGAACTCAGCCACTTTCTCCTTTGTTTCTTCTTTGATGGCCTTGGATTCATCCCACTTGGTTAAATAGTCAGTGAAAACAACGTTGTGCTACCTTTTCCTGGATGGAGGGTCAATGGGCACAATGAAATCCATGCCCCACTTGTCAAATGGCTCAAAAGTCACTTGAGGTTGCAGAGGCATTTCATCCCTTGGGGTAGGTTTCCTCATCCTTTGGCACCGATCACACTAACTACTATACCTCCTCACATCTTGGTGAAGTGTGGGCTAGTAATAACTAGCTTGTAGCACCTTGAATGTTGTCGCCTTGGCTGCAAAGTGACCTCCACAAGGCCCATCATGACAGGCCAGAAGGATGTCAAAGACTTCCTCCTCCCTGACACATATTCTTAGAATTTGATCCAGGCCTAGTTTGAAGAGGTTTCCCCCAATCCAAGTGAATGGGGCACTCTTCCTCACAATCTTTCTTTTATCTTTGGAGGACAAGTTCGGTGGAAACTTTGCAGACGCCAAGTAATTTGCTATGTTAGAAAACCATGTAAAGAGAACTGAAATGGAAAATAAGTGTTCATCTAGTAACTGATCATCAGCCATTCCTTCCTCCCTATAGGAAAAGTTAATCTGGATAAAAAAATATGCAATAACATTCTTCTTGCTAGGCTTATCGATAATGGTTAGATCAAACTGTTGTAATAAAAGTAGCCATCTAATAATTCGGGCATTTACATAAGGTTTATTCATCAAGTATTTAATTGTAGCATGGTCATTATGTACAAATATTTGGTAACTTGTAATGTAATGCCTAAATTTGTTCAATGAATGCACAACAGCTAGGAGCTCCTTTTCAGTCAGTGTGTAGTCTAATTTGGCTTTTGACATATTCTTACTGATGAAGTAAATGGCATAAGGTAACTTGTCATCTATTTGACCTAGAGCTGCTCCTATGGATTTGTGAGAGGCATCATCATGTATATGGAAAGTAAGGGCCCAATTTGGGCCTCGAAGAATAGGTGCAATGGTCAACTTGTCCCTTAGGATGTCCAAGGCCTCTTCACAACTTTCTGACCATTAAAATTCAGAGTCTTTGGCCAATAACCCAATTAAAGGAGAAGCTAAGTTGTTGAAGTCTTTTATAAATCTCCTATAATATCCAGATAAACCTAGAAGATTTATGGCATCCCTCTATTTTTGGGGAGGTGGGACCCTCTAGATGATAGATATCTTATTTGGGTCCACCTGTAGTCCTTTCTGGGATATTAAATGACCTAGAACAATCCATGCAATCATCAAGAACTCACATTTTTCAGGACTAAGGGACAAGTTCATTTCAATGCATTTTTTCAACACCTTACCCAAGTTGGATATAGCCTCCTGGAAATCACACCCATTGGGTGTAAAATCATCCATATAAATTTCTACTCCATCATGGACTAGCTCAGCAAAGATACTCAAGAATTCTCTTTGGAAAGTGGTAGGGGCATTGCATAGGCCAAAAGGAAGGACCCTATAACTGAAAGTACCCAAAGGAAAGGTGAAGGTGGTTTTATCCTACTCTTCTGGGCTAATATGGATTTGATTGTACCCCGCTAAAGCCATCTAGGGAAGAGAAAAACTTTTTCCCTGCCAGGCCATCTAGCACTTGGTCAATGAAAGGTAGAGGGAAACAATCCTTCTTTTTTGTTTTGTTTAACTATTTGTAATTGACACAAATCATCCACTTCATATTTTTCTTTGGATCCGACAACAAAGGAGTAAACCACTCACTATCTGAGATAGGGTAAATGAATCCTACATCTAGCAACTTTTGCAGTTCTTCTTTGACTATATCCCTGAGAGCTGGATTCATTCTCCTTTAGGGTTGTCAGACTGGTTTGCAACCTTCTTTGATATAAATGTGGTGAGTACACACCAAGGGGTGCACTCCCTTCATTTCCTTGTAACTCCAAGAAAAGGCATCCAAATGTTCCCTTAACATGTTGCACAACTTTTCTTCTTGGTGTATAGAAAGAGAGGAGTTGATTTTCAAAGTTATTTCAAGGTTGAATTATATTGTTTTGACAAGGGTAGGGTTTGAATAAGCTAATTATATATCAATTTGATGGTTTCTTTTGGTTTCCTTTACTTCCTATAAGGACAAGGTGCTGGAATTTGGAATTTGGAGTATGTGTTCAATCAAATCATCATCCGGTTGTCCTCCTCCCATGGCAGTTTATAGGGTATAGAGTTGGGCAGAGTAGATTTCATCTTCATCCTCTTATTCTAGCTATAAAGGTAAGTCATGTTTTAGAGATGGCTAAGCAGGAGGGTACAAGACCGGCTACTTGGACATATGCCCATTTTTTATAGTCATGTTTCCAACCCTGCAACGGATGTAAGCATCGACAATGGCTAACCAGGGCCTCCCAAGTATGAGAGGATAACCAGTAAGCTTGGCCTTAGGCTGGAGAACTATAAAGTCTACATGGTCCTCCCAAGAGTCAATGGAGACCATCACATCCTCAACAATCCCCTCAGGGGTTATTGTGGAATGGTCTGCAAGTTGCAAGACTATTGTGGTTTTTAATAATGAACCTTGGAGATTGACTTTGAGCATGGTGTCCTTAATCATTATATTAATGGCAGCCCGAAGATTAATGAAATTATGTGGGAAAATGGTGCCATTGATGTGCACATCTACTACAGGGATTCCAGGGTCCAAATACTTTGGGCAAATTACCTTCACCAGCATTAAGTCGGACAGCTATCCAATGACATTAATGATAGGGTGTCTCTTTTTCGCCTCCTTGGATGTTTGAAACACTTCTCTTTAATCAATTTTTTGTAAATAGGTACTTCCTTGATGGCTTGGAGAAGTGGAACTTTGACACATATATTTTCAATTCACCCACAAGTTCATTCTCTTCTACGGTAGGTTGGACTAGATGAGTTAATCTTTCAAGAAAGGGTGGTGGATTCACTCTAGGCATGCTTTCCTCTCTTTCCTCCTCACTCTCCCTAGGAAGAGGTGGAGGTTGGTTTTCTGGAAGTGCTCTCCCATATCTTAGGTTGAATTCCTAAATCTCCACAACATAAGCAAGATAGGATGTCTCTCCACTGTATACTTGTTGTGAATGTCTGTTTTTCAGGTTCATATTTGGCTGGGAAGGCATTTGAGGTTGTTTAAGTGGAGCAAGGTGTAAAAGCTGTGGTTGAGTAGGAGGTGAAGGAAATAAATCTGGAGCATTGTTGAATGGGGGCCTCCACCCCTATGGTGGTGCATTTCACTAAGGTTGTGGTAGAGTATATGGCTAAAATGACTGGTTGGTCAGCTGGGAATGGTACTGAGGTGCAAAAGACCAAGGAGGAGGTGTAGACTAGGAGAGATGAGCGGGGGGGCCCAATAGGGGATGGATGTAATCTGGTTAGGGTTGTAATATGCATGGGATGCCCCTTTCATGCCCTGCTAATATATCCAAGGCCCATGGAGTCTCCTTTGATTTATGTAGCAGAGTTTCTCAGTCACCCCTTCAATTCCTTGATACATAGCTTTTAGTCCAGGCAGAGAAGGGCACTTGTCTGTGGAGTGCTTTTCTTCATAGACTGAGCATATTTTGATCAGTTTTAATGGACATTCATTCCTAGGGTGCCTCCTTGTGCATCTAGAGCAGAATATGGCTAATGCTCTCTCTGCTTCCTCCTGCTTTATCTTTATGTACATAGTGTCCATTTGTAGGGTAAGCATTTGCAGCATTTCACTCTTCAAATATTCTAGCATATTTCCAATTTCACCTTTTATGGATGTGTTGGAAGAGAATGGGCTGGCCATTGGTTGACTACCCCTACCCTTTTTCCTAGCTGCCCTAGAATGTTTCCTAAAGACAGTCTTGATATCTTCATAGGGTAACTAGTAGATGTCCCCTCCTACTAGCAAGTTTAGGGTATCCAGAAGATATTCCCTTACCGCTTGGAGTAGGACTCGCTTCAGTGACTCAGGATCAATTGTGTGTAGGTTTTAACCCTGTATAGAAATTACCTGCATACGAATTCTAAAACACATAAAATAAACAATGCGAGAGCATAACACATCAAACACATATACATAGAGATTTTCCCTTGGATCCCAAAACCAGGACTACCAGCTTGATTTTTCATTATGTTCATTTCAATGTTACAATACATATTTATATATGCCGGAGCATCCAATACCATGGACCAAAAACCATCGCGTCCAAAACCATGGACCGAAAACCATCACATCCAAAACCATGAATCGAAAACCATCGCATCCAAAACCATGTGTGAAAACCATGCACAAAACAATAGGTAGGTCCGCCCAACCTAATATAGGGTCCAAAAAGTTTTTCCCTTGAGCGTTTCCACCGCCCCTGTAGAGGGGCTACCCGCTCCCCTCAAACCCACCGGACAGGGGGGGTTACCGCCCCATCTGTGACCCCCCCGCTGTGCAATCGACACAACGAAAGAATATAACACAACCCAACATTCTCCCACTTGTTGTTTTCTTTCCACAGGGGGCCACAGGAGAGCTTAGTCATTTACCCAGCCCTGAAACTCCCATTTTTTCTCTACACCAAGATAACTTCTTAGAGCTCACAGATTTTTTCGATGCATCTGTAGTATTCTTCAAAGTATCCACCTTTACCAACAACACCTTTTTGTCTTCTATGATATCCCTCACAAAGTGATACTAAACATCAATGTGCTTTGTCTTTGAACGATAAGAAGGGTTCTTTGCCAAGAAAATTTCACTTTGGCTGTCACAGTCTATCCTTATAGCTCCCTGTATTAACCCTATACTTGAACACAATCTCTACAACCAAACTGCTTCCTTGCTTGCATGAGTGGCTGCCATGTATTCTACCTCTGTAGTTGATAATGGCACTACAAATTGTTTCTTACTCATCCAGATGACTACACCTCCAAATACGTTAAACACATACCCACTTGTAGATCTTCTCTGATCCAAATCCCAGCCCAGTTTGCATCAACAAAGCCATGAATATCAAAAACTTTGTCCAATCTTGGTCTTCTTTGGTAGCAAAAACCATAATCACTAGTGCCACGCAAATACATGAAAACCCACTTCACTGTTGTCCAATGCTCCTTCCCTGGTTTTGACATAAACCTGCTCAATACTCCCAATGCATGTGCAATGTCTGGTCTAGTACAAACCATCCAATACATCAGGCTACCGACTACACTTGCGTATGGAACACGGGACATGTCCTCTTCCTCTTCTTGTGTCTTGGGACACTGTTCAGTAAATAGCTTTACACCTACAGGAATAGGAACCTTCATCGGTTTACTATCCTGCATATTAAACGTCTACACTATTTTCTCGACATACTTCCTCTAGTTTAACCAAAGATTCCTCTTTGCTTGATCTCTTTTAATTTCAATGAAAAAAATATAGTTTGCGAAACCAATATCTTTCATGTCGAATTTGGAGGACAATCGGGTCTTTAAATCATGGATAATTTCTTTTTCATTTCCAACCAATAACATGTCATCCACATACAAGAATAGATAAATAACATGGTCACCAATTAATTTAAAATACACATAGTGATCTGCTTTGCTTCTGGTGAAGCCAAGTCCCCATATAAATGTATCAAATTTCTGATACCACATCCTTGGTGACTGTTTTAGCCCATACAGAGACTTATTTAACTTGCATACCAGTTCTTTCTTACCCTTCATCGTAAATCCTTTTGGTTGCTTCATGTAGATCTCCTCTTCCAGATCCCCATGAAGAAATGTTGTCTTCACATCCATCTATTCTACCTCAAAATCAAAAGCAAAAACAACAGATAAAAGTAATCTAATAGAAGCTACCTTGGCAATAGGAGAAAAAATATCACCAAAATCAATTCCCGACACTTGGGAATAACCTTTTGCTACCAACCGGCTTTGTATTTCTCCACCTTTCCTTCTGCATTCATCTTCTTCTTGAACACCCATTTATTGCCATTGGGTTTCCTTCTAGCCGGTAACTCCAGCAAATACCAAGCCTCATTTTTGTGCAAATATGTTATTTCATCAACCATGGCCTCTTTCTAGAGTTTTCCATCCTTTGAATCTATTGCTTCCTTCATAGTTATGGGATCATCATTAGTATTAGATAAATCAAAATTTGAACAGAAAGCAGTTGGACTATACCTTTTGAGCTGCCTTCTTTCTCTAACTGATCTTCTCACACCTCGAGTTTGTGGCTCTTCATCTTCTAATTCTCTTCTTCTGTAGAGTCTGATTCTTCCTCCTTAAGCTCGAACTCTATCTTCTTAGGTTCCTTTGGTTGGACTTCATGTTTAATAACATCTTTCACCTCTCTGAACACCACATCTCAGCTGTACACAACCTTCCTTGTTACTGGGTTCCAAAGCTTATAACCCTTTAAACCACCCTTATACCCAATAAAGATGCACTTTTCAGATTTACTATCCAACTTGGTTCTTTTCTCCTTTGGAACATGTACATATGCATCACATCCAAATACCCTCAGATGTGAAAGAGAGGGTTTCTTACCAGTCCATACCTCTTGTGGAGTCTTATCCTCCAATGCTGATGAAGGTGATCTATTGACCAGGTAACATGTTGTCTCCACCGCCTCTGCCTAGAATTCATGTCCTAACCTGACACCACTAAGCATGCTTCTTTCCCTTTCCATCAATGTCTTGTTCATTCTTTCTACAAATCCATTTTTCTCAGGAGTGTATGGAGTAGTCTTCTGCCATGCTATACCACACTTCTTATAGAATTCTTCAAATTCCTTACTGCAAAACTCTTTATCGTTATATGTCCTCAACACCTTTATCTTCTTCTCTGTGTGGTTTTCCACTAGAGCCTTAAATTCTTTAAACTTGTCAAAGACTTCAGATTTCTTCTTAAGGAAATATATCCATGTATTCCTTGAGAAGTCATCTAGAAATGATACATAGTACATAGACTTACCCAGTGATGGAACCTTCATAGGTCCAAACACATCACTGTGCACAAGCTCTAATATTTGTTTCACCCTCTTACCACCAGAGGGGAAACTCACCTGATTCTGCTTCCCATATACACAATTTTCGCAGAAATCAAAATCCAGATAGCTATTAGTCATACCTTCTACCATACTTTTGCCATGAATTATTCGAAAGCCCTTCTCTCCAATATGTCCAAGCCTTTGATGCCATATCATGGTCTTTTCTCCAGAGACCACTAAATTTTCTGCTCCACTTTTAGGAACCACGAAACTATTTCACCCATCAATAACAGTGCTACCTTACAGCTTCTACAAAGTTCCAATCTGAACTCCTCGCATCAATACCAGTGCTCCCTGAACCATCTTGCAGGTATCTTTCTCGAACACTGTTTTTACACTTGCATCATCTAGCTTGCTTACAAAAATCAGATTTCTGGCCAATGCAGGAATATGGAGAACACCCGAATGTGTTCTAACCCTTCCACCTTGTAACTTCAACTTTAGTTTTCCACAACCAACGATTCTAGCCTTCCTATCATCCCCTAAGAAGACATCACCACCATCGTATTTCTCATACTCGCAGAACCACTCTCTATGGGAAGTGAAGTGAAAGGATGCACATGAGTCAATCAACCATGCCTCATGATCTACATGTGTACTTGAAGAAGCCAAGTACACATCCACACCTTCATCTGAGGTAGTTTTTACCTCTGCAGAAGGAGCATCATCACATCCCTTTCCTTTGTCAAGAGCTTTAGATTTACAGTACCTTTTGTAGTGCCCTTCCTTTCCATATTTCCAACACCACCTTTAGAGGTTTTCTTGGAGATTTAGATCTCCCTCTAGATTTAGACCTCCCACTCGATGACTTATTTTTGTTTCTGTTCTGGGACCATCCTTGTACAGAAAAGGCATCACCATTCTAGCTCTCCATATTTTTCCATCTCATCTCCTCTGTTAGTAAGGATGAGACTATTTCATCAAACTGTAAGGCAATTGCATTGCTACCTATTGCAATAACCAGACTATCCCATGAATCTGGTAGAGAACACAACAAACTAATGCACTTATCTTCATCTGAAATTTTAATATCAACAGACAATAACTGACTTACCACATTATTAAATGCATTTAGATGCTCTGTCACCGAGTCTCCATCGTTCATCCTCAGGCTATACATCTTTTTTCGTAGGAACAGTTTATTCACGAGAGACTTAGATTGGTACAAAGTCCCTAACTTGTCCCACAAAGCCTTCACCGTAGCATCCCCTGATACATTCAAAAATATTAAATCCGAGACACACAATCGTATTGTTCTTTTTTCCTTCCGATCCAACTTCTTCCATTCTTCATTGGACACTCCCATTGTTTTAGTACCCGGATCTACCGTGATCCACTAATCTTTATCCACTAACTGATCCTCCATATTGAGTTTCCACAACTCAAAAATATGACCATTAAATTTCTCGATCTCTATCTTTCCACTGCTCGCCATATTCTTTCACCGCCAGAATCGATCCCACAGATCTCCCTCTGAACAGGGTCTACCATAGGCCTGAGTGAAACGCCTCAGTAGCAAAAGCATCCCCTTGAAGCCAAAACAGCTCTGATACCAAATGTAGGTTTTAACCCCGTACAGAAATTACCTGCATATGAATCCTAAAACACATAAAATAAACAATGCGAGAGAATAACACATAAAACACATATACACAGAGATTTTCCCTCGGATCCCAAAACCAGGACTACCATCTTAATTTTTCATTATGTTCCATTCAATGTTACAATACATATTTATACATGCAAAAGCATCCAATACCATTGACCAAAAAGCATCACATCCACAACCATGGACCAAAAACCATCGCGTTCAAAACCATGGACTGAAAACCATCGCATCCAAAACCATGTGCGAAAACCATGCACAAAACCATAGGTAGGTCCTCCCAACCTAATATAGGGTCCGAAAAAAATTCCCTGGCACGCTGCCCCTGACCCTGTAGATGGGGGCTACCCGCCCCCCTCAAACCCCTCAAACAGGGGGGGCGGCAGCGCAATCATTACAATGAAAGCAGGGCTCCACCCCCCCTCTAACCCCCCGTAAACCACATAGGCTAGTCATGGAAAGAATATAACACAACCCAACAGTGTGCACCTGGCCCTTTTGTAGCTAAGCTGAAATCTTTCTTCATAATCCTCTAGGGATTCATCATGCCTCAAGGTCATCCTAAAAATTTCCTCTTTAGTGTGTTTGGACGTGAAGTAGTCTCGATATTTGTTGTTGAAGGCTTGCTGCATCTGAGCCCAGGTTATGATGCTATCTCGAGGTAAACCCATGAACCAGCGCAGAGCTTCATCCTTGAGATTAGATGGGAATAGTTTCAACTTCTGCTCATCAGTGGTGTAATCATAAGTTCTGCATATGATAGCAAACTCAAACAAGAAAGTGTCTAGATCTTCTGAGGTCAGGCCATGGAAATGAGGAAGAGCATAGGGGCTTATATTTTTCATCTTGGTATCCCCATTAGTTTCCCTGATGTGAAAGGCACCCTCAATTCTTTCTGTATCTCCTCTGTCATTTCTATTTTCAACCATTAGGTTAGTTGAAATGGGTTCTTTGCCGAGGTAGTCCATGATGTAGTGGAAATATATATGGATGACTTTACACCCTATGGGTGTGATTTCTAGGGGGCTCTCTCCAACTTAGGTAAGGTTCTGAACAAATTCATTGAAATGAACTTATCCCGTAGTCCCGAAAAATGTGAGTTCTTGATGACTGTAGGGACTATTCTAGGTCACACAATATCCAGAAAGGACTACACATTGACCCAAATAATATAGCCATCATCCAAAGGGTCTTAGCTCCACAAAAACAGAGGGATGTCAGAAGTTTTCTAGGTTTAGTTGGATACTATGTGAAATTTATTAAATACTTCAGCAAGTTAGCTTCTCCCTTATTTGGGTTATTTGCCAAAGACTCCAAAATTTTATGGTCAGAGAGTTGTCAAGAAGCCTTGGAGACCCTAAAGGACAAGTTGGCTACCACACCTTTTCTTAGAGGTCAAAATTGGGCTCTTCCTTTCCATATACATGTCGATTCCTCTCACAAAGCCATAGGAGTAGCTCTAGGCCAGCTAGATGATAAGCTACCTTATGCCATTTACTTCATCAGTAAGAATTTGTGAAAAGTCGAGCTGAACTACAGAGTGACTGAAAATGAACTCCTAGTTGTTGTGCATTCATTGAATAAATTTATACATTACATTACTGGTTACCAAACATTTGTACATACTGACCATGCTACAATTAAATACTTGATGAACAAACCTGATGTAAATCCCCAGATTATTATATTTTTATTGTTATTGCAACAATTTGATTTAACTATTATTGATAAGCCTCGCAAAGGAGAATGTTGTTGCATATTTTTTATCCAGATTGACTTTGCTTGCAGGGGAGGAAGGAATGGTTGATGATTAGTTACCAAATGAACACTTATTCGCCATTGCAGTTCCCTCTCCATGGTTTGCTGACAAAGAAATTTTTTAAGTTATGGTATTTTCTATGCTTAGAGTAGTTTACTTATCTTTCTTATTATTATCCATAGATTAGCAATCACATGTATATTAAGTAAAGTGTATATAGAACATTTAAATGATCAACAGAAAACAAGCCAAGACAAAAGACACAAGAGGTGGTGGCTAGCCAGGGACAAACCCCAATATGGGCAAACCCTTTGATCAAATCTTCTTTTATCTTCAATAATTCAACAGAGAGAAATGGTACAAAAATTTGATTTATATCAGCAGCAGCAAACCCTAAGTCAGCCCTAAACTAGGGCAGTCATTATCTATCAAACTAGAGGTCGGATCACCTTGATTCCTGTGCCAAAAATTGCAGCCTTCCAAGGAGGATCAGCCACACCAAACTCGCAGTCAAAGAGGAGTCCACGTTGGTAAAAATACCTTCCTGCAGCTTCAGCCCTAGAAATCTGCTTCCTTCTTTTCAAACGTGTGAGAGAGAGAGCCTTTCTGCGCAGGAGAGAGAAGAGACTCTTTTTCTCCATGGGAGAGAGAGATATGATGAGAAGTGAGTGTCCAAATTAGGAGAAGGCATCCTATATTTATATCCAAACATTGAAGATGAATAGATGTGTCTGTTGGGAATCTGAACCTACATAAGTTGTTGGCTGACTTTGACAATTTGTTCATAATCAAAATAAATTCATATCTCCATAAATGCGTATCGGAATTGGATGATCTTAGATCAATCCTACACCTCTCAACAAGAGGAATTTAGGAAACATATTATCAGCCATGAATAAGGTGACCCACATGGACTTTGTTCCTAGTTGCCAATTTTAACACTCCCTCTCAACTAGAGAGGACTCCATCTACAATTCGTCTGACTGTCGCTGTTATTCATCTATCAAATGCACTGCCTTGTACAACTTGACCTCTACTCTACTTTGTTCTATTCTACTCTGCTCGAACTATGAAGAAGAAGAAGTGATCAAGGATGTCTCATACCATCCTCCACTAACCTGAAGTCAGTCTAAAGTGTGTACCAATTTCACTGGTCCCAGACCAGTCCTCTACTGACCCGAAGTTAGTTTCAGAGGGTGTAACACTCTCACTGGTCCCAGACCAATATCATTGATCCCAGATCAATGGAGGTCATCCTAGCATAGGGAGTACGATAGATACAACGATGTGTCCATTGATAGAACTACTATGGTCCCTATCCTCATTTCGCTTCTCATTGATCAGATGAGAGGTACTTCCCATGAGTCCTAGACTGCATGGGTAGGATGCCTCGATAGGAGAACTAATCATCTTGTCCATAGGAGAACGAATCATCTTGTCTAGTGGATGCCATGGAGAACTAATCATCCTGGGGTATAGGAGAATGAATCATACTGTTCCACAATCGCCATGGATAATGAATCATCCTGTCCCACGGGAGAACTAATCATCCTGTTCCATAGTCATCACGGGGTGTTAGGGGAAGGTTGAACCCTTTACCCTGTACAAAGTGCACAACCAGGGGATAGTGAGTTACCCTGTGGTCATATGTCACTCCAAGAAGAACCCCACGCCCCCTGGAGCTCCCAAAGCTCAGTACATCATACTTGACCCTCAAAAGAGGGTCTCTGAATGACTCCAAGGCGTTCTCGAAAATTCAGGAATTTGACCTTTCTTAGGGGCTTTGTCAAAATGTCGGTGACCTGTTCATCTGTACCAATATGTTGGAGTCTTATAGCTCCCGCTACACCATATCACGAATATAGTGGTACCTGATATCGATATTCTTGGAGCGATCATGGAATACGGGATTCTCTGATAAACAAATCCCGCTCTGGTTGTCACACAGGATCACGGTGGTATCCAATGTAAATCCAAACAGCTCACTGAAGAGCTTTCATAACCAGACTGCCTCATAGGAGGCCATGCTAGCAGCAATGTATTCTACCTAAGTGATGCTCAAAGCCACCGAATTTTGATTCCTACTCATCCAGCATATCGAAGCAGATCCCCAGGAGAAACAACACCCGGAAGTGCCCTTACGGTCCACCACATTACCTGCCCAAATCAGCATCAGTATATCCAAGTATTCTCACATTTACGATAGTGTATCTTAACCCATAAGTAATTGTGCCATGAAGATATCTCAATAGATTCTTGGCACCAATCCAATGTATGTGGTGAGGTTCAACCATGTGTTGACTCAACATGTTGACTGCAAAGCATATATCTGGACAGGAGTTCACTAGGAACATCAATGCTTCGACGAGTTGAGAATACTTGGTGGTATTTCGTAAAACAGGTCCAGCAACACTACCACTTAACTTCTTGAATTCAAGCTCCATCGACGTGGTTATGGGTTTTCAATCCACCATGCTGAATCTCTCCAATATCTTCACCACATATTTTCCTTGAGATAGGAAAATCTCCCCTGGTTTTTGCCAGAATTCCAGTCCTAGGAAATAATGCATAAGTCCTAGGTCTTTCATCTCAAACTTAGAAGCCAGCTCCCTCTTACATTCATGAATGAGAGGGTCTTCACATGTTAGAAAGAGGTCATCAACATATAGCACCAGTATGAGAGTCTTTTCATCTATAACCTTAAAGTAAAGGTTAGGGTTGGCTTCACTTCTAGTGAATCCTAACTTCATCAAGTAGCTATTGATCCTCTCATACCATGCTCGGGGTGTTTGCTTTAGCCCATAAAGGGCCTTCTTCAACATGCACACATGAGATTCCCGATCATAAACCTCAAATCCTTCGGCTTGCTCCACGTAGACCTCTTCTTTGATCAAACCATGTAACAATGCAGTCTTTACATCCATCTGATGTAGGTTCCATCCTTGTGAAGCAACAAGGGCTATGATTGAGAAGATGGTGGTATATCGGGCAACAGGTGCAAATATCTCGTCATAGTCTATACCTTCCTTCTAGGAGAATCCACAAGCGACAAAATGAGCCTTATACTTTTCCGCACTTCCATCAACTACATGCTTTATCTTGTAAAACCATTTTGAAGTGATAACTGCCTTGTCCAAGGGTCTGGGGACTATATCCCAGACATTGTTATTCATAATAGACTCATATTCTTCGGCCATAGCATCCTTCCATACTTGATGCTTGACGACATCTGTGAATGATGAAGGTTCATTTTGGATGATCGTGCTCAAGATGGTCAGGTATCCCTGATACTTGTTTGGTTTCTTACTTTCACGGAAGGTTCCTCGAGGTGTTGTGTCTCCTTCAACATCATCAAGTGTCCCCCTAAGCCATGAAGGCCTCTTCCTTGAAGAGGAAGGCTTAGGCGAAGGAGGATTAATAGGATCCAAGGGTTGTCTCTTCTTCTTTTTCTTTCGGTTCCCTGGTGTCATCTTCTTGAGTGCTCCTCAAAGTAGGAAGATTGTCCACCTTGCTAAGGACCATATCTTCATCAAAGGTGACATCATGACTAATCTCAACTTCCCTTTGACCAGCTACATAGATTCTATAGCCCTTAGTATTTTCACTATAACCCACAAAGATTCCTTTCTTTCTGGATGCACCCAATTTATTCCTTTTCTCTTTCAGCACATGAAAATATACAGGGCTTCCAAAAATTCTAAAATGAGATATGTTAGGTTTCTTACCGGTGAACATTTCTTCAGGATTTTTGGAACCTAATACTTGATCAGGGCATCAATTTTGTACCTATATGGTGGTGTTCATAGATTCGGCCCATAGAAACTTCAGAAGTCTTTGATCGTGGAGCATAGCACAGACAGCTTCCATAATCGTATGGTTCTTCCTTTCCACCGCACCATTCTGCTCAGGAGTATAGGGTGTAGTGGTCTCCCTCTTAATGCCAGCCTCTTTGCAAAAGTCATGAAACTCATTGGATTCATATTCAGTCCCATTATTAGTCCTTAGGATCTTGATCTTCTTTTCGGTTTGATTCTCGATCAAGGCTTTGAAGTGTCAAAACTTGGAGAACACTTCATCCTTCTTTTTCAAGAAATATATCCAAGTCTTGTGAGAGTAATCATATATAAAAGTGAGGTAATATAAATATCCTCCCAATGAGTTCACATGCATCATACCGGATATGTCTGAGTGAACCAACTGCAATATATCGGAGGTCTTGCTTTGTCTTGAGGGGAATGGTCCCCTTTTGAGCATCCCTTCGGCACATCCTAGACATACACCTTCTTGCTCTAATCTGAACTCGGGCATCCTAGTTACCATTTTTCTTACATCAAGTAGAGCTTTATAATGAAGGTGAGCAAACCTCCGATGCCATAGTTCGGACTGAAGAGATGTGTCATAGGTCATGACACCCAATGGACTTCCTCCAACCTGATATAATGGATCAACTTGAAACCCAAGAGTAAAAGCATCTTTAAAGTTATTTTTCCATACACATACCTTGCCATCGTTGAAGGCCACCTTGTAGCCTTTGTCTTCCATTGCTGAAATGGACACCAAGGTCTTTTTGAGATCAGGTACATATAATACATCTTGTAAATGGACGGTATTACCCTGATTCAGTTGAAGAGTGACATTTCCTACGCCTTTCATAGGATATTTTGAATTGTCTCCAAGAACAGTTTCCAGGTTGGTTTCTTTCTCTACCAGATTATAGAGAGCTTCTTTGTAACCAGTGAAGTGCCTTGAGGAACCACTATCAATAAGCCAATTTCTCGGCGAGTCCGAGGGAGCAGTATTAGATAGAGCAGCTGGTAGATAATATTCATCTTGCTTATTGTCAACAGTGTTAGATTCATACCTGGAATTTCTTGCCTTCTTGAATGGTTGTCCTCTTCCTTGATTTCCAGCACTTATTTTACCTCTGCCATTTGACTTGCCATTCCTTTGATTTCTTTGAGAGGGATTTTGATCATCATCCCGGTGTGAATCCCTTTTATCAAGGCACTCCCTTGCATAGTGACCCGTTTTATTGCAATTAAAACATCGTCCTTTTCTTCCACCCTTTGGTCCAACCTTTCCTTTGAATTTAGCCCCGGAATTGTTTCTTCTTTTAGTATGAGAAGAAAAGGTAGAGGTATGACCTTTAAGTATGGGTATTTCTTGCTCGTCCATCCTTGTTTCTTCTTGAATGCATCTAGCCATTAATTCCTCAAATCCAAGAATTATGTTATTGTTGAGAAGAGTAGTCCTGAATATATACCATTCAGATGGTAGTCCTCCAAGAGTGGTGAGTGTCATTTCCCTATCAGGAATTACTTGCCCAACAAATAGGAGATCGTTCTTGATCTCAGTGATTCTTAAGAAGTATGCTTGCATACTCTCGTCTTTTCGCTTCTTAATTTCCTTCAGCTTATTTCTAAGAAGCAAGACTTGATTTGCATCATTAACTTTAAATAAACTCACAGGTCTATCGTAGATTTCCTTGGAGGTGTTTAGCTCGGAAACATAGGCCACCAAGCATTTGTTGATATAGTCCTGAATGATCTTCCTTGCTTTGACTTCTCCCTTGGTCCATTTGTTCCTAGCAACAGCGGACGCATTTCACGGAGGCTCAACAATCCTGCCTCTCACAAGGTCCAACACTTCCTGCTCTTCTAATGTTATATCGAGAGACATCTTCCATCTGTGATAGTCAGACTTCTCACGGAGTTTGTCTTCAACAGGGAAGTATGTTGAGGACCCCATGATTTCTTTAAGATAGCCTTGCCAACCTTCTCTTCAGTGATTGTTGTTTCTCTTGCTCGGGCTTTGTCTTCACCTGAGCTCTGATACCATGTTAAGTTATGGTATGTTCTATGCTTAGAATAGTTTACTTATCTTTCTTATTATTATCCACAGATTAGCAATCACATGTATATTAAGTAAAGTACAAATAGAACATTTAAATGATCAACAAAAAACAAGCCAAGACAAGAGACACAAGATGTGGCAGCTGGCCAGGGACAAACCCAATATGGGGAAACCCTTTGATCAAATCTTCTTTTATCTTCAATAATTCAGTAGAGAGAAATAGTACAAAAATCTAATTTATATCAGCAGCAACAAACCCTAGATTAGCCCTAAACTAGGGTAGTCAATATCTATCAAACCGGAGGTCGGATCACCTTGATTCCTATGCCAAAAAGTGCGGCCTTCCAAGGAGGATCAGCCACACCAAACTTGCAGTCAAAGAGGAGTCCACATTGGTCAACACTGGTCAAAATACCTTCCTGCAGCTTCAGCCCTAGAAATCTGCCTCCTTCTTTTCACACATGTGAGAGAGAGAACCTTTCTGTGCAGGAGAGAGAAGAGACTCTTTTTCTGTGCAGGAGAGAGAGAGATATGATGAGAAGTGAGTGGCCAAATGAGGAAAAGGCATCCTATATTTATATCCAAACATTGAATATGAATAGATGTGTCTGTTGGGCGTTTGAGCCTACATAAGTTGTTGGCCGACTTTGACAATGTGTTGATAATCAAAATAAATTCATATCTCCATAAATACTCATCAGAATCAGATTATCTTTAGATCAATCCTACACCTCTTGATGAGAGGAATCTAGGAAACATATTATCAGCCATGAATAAGGTGAACCACATGGAGTTTGGCCCTAGTTTCCAATTTTAACAAAATTACTTGGTGTCTGCATAGTTTCCACCAAATTTTTCCTCCAAGGAAAAGAGAAAGATCGTAAGGAAGAGCGCCCCATTCACCTCGATTGGGGGCAACCTCTTCAAACTAGTCTCAGATCAAATTCTGAGAAGATATGTTAGGGAGGAGGAAGTCTTTCACATACTTCTCACCTATCATGATGGGCCTTCTGGAGGTCACTTTGTAGCCAAAAGAACATCATTCAAGGTACTACAAGATGGTTATTATTGGCCCACTCTTCACCAGGATGCAACGAGGTATACTAGTTAGTCTGATCAGTGCCAAAGGATGGGGAAACTTACCCCAGGGGATGAAATTCCTCTACAACCTCAAGTCACTTTCAAGCCATTTGAAAAGTGGGGCATGGATTTCATTGGACCCATTGACCCTCCATCCAGGCAAAAGCAGAACATCATTGTGTGCACTAATTATTTAACCAAGTGAGCTAAAGTTAAGGCCCAAAGCAGCGACAGAAGAAAATTTGGCTAAATTCTTAAGGGAAAATGTATCTTATCAGTTTGGGTACCCTAGAGAATTGGTCACTCATCAAGGCAGTCAATTTACATCTCACATGATTGAGAATTTGTTACGCCAACACAAGATCAAGCACAAAACATCCACTCCTTACCACCCCATGATAATGGGCAAGTGGAGGTAACCAATAGAGCGCTGGAAGGAATTTTGACCAAAGTGATTAGCAGCAACAAAAGGGATTGGGTAGATATATTAGTTGAGGCTGCTTGGGCCTAAAATACCACCTAGAAGACCACCATAGGGTTCACTCATGATGAGCTGGTCTATTGGAAGAAAGACCTGTTGTCCATTGAATTTGAATACAACACCTTAATAATGGTAGCACAAATGGATCTAGATCTCACCAGGGCACAACAAGAAATATTGTTCCAGCTAAATGGGTTAGATGAATTTAGGATGCAGGCCCTCCTGCACACAGAGGCGACTCAAGTTCAAAGGAAAATTTGGCATGACAAGAATATAAAGGACAAACAATTTCAAGAAGGTGATTGGGCTTTGTTGTATGATTCCAGGTACAAGGATTTTAAAGGCAAGTTATGGACTAGATGGTTAGGGCCTTATATCATAGAAAAATGTCATGATAATGGTGTTGTACAGATAAGAACCATTGATTGAGAGGCTATCCCTTTACTTGCAAATGGGTATAGATTGAAGATCTTCAGGAAGCGCTTGTCAAGGAAAGAATTCATCAATAACATTAGCAAGACAGTGATGGTGGTGGAGCAAGTCTCACCTTCCACCCCACCAAGTCCCTGAAAAAAAAAAAAAAAAAAAAAAAAAAAAAGGAAAAAGAAAAAAGAAAAATTAAAGAGATTCAAGTGAAAACCTATATGAGGCACCTGAGTCCCACTGTTGGGTTAAAAACCTCTTGAGGCAGCCCAAGGGTGTTGTGAAAAAAAAAGAGAAGAAAATAAAAATATATTTGGATGAAAACCTCTTTTGAGGCACCCAGGGTAGGCAACTAGGATGAAAACCTCCTTGGATGCACACTAGTTGTTGTACAAAAGAAAAAAAGAGAGAGAAAAAGACACAAAAAATTGAAAATTTTGGTTTGTAGGTCAGCAAGAGGAGGATAAGCACAACATGAGAGGGTCAAAAGGACATACAAGAACCATATTTCGATCCATCCATCTCATATCTTTCATTATTCATCCATTCTTCCATTTATGAACTCCTCAAGGTAAACTTACACAGGCTCCCTATTTTCTACAGGATTCCCTGTAATCCTACAGGATTCCCTGTAAACCTACAGGAGTTTCTAGTAGGAATTATAGTGGCCTTGAAAATCCCAAGAAAAGTGGTCCGAAGAGAAAGGGGATGACAAGCCCAAGTCTGAGAAAAAACCATTCACTCCACCACATCATAGCCATGCTTCTCATCACCATGTCACCCTGCATCCATCCAATAAATCAATTCAAAAAATACAGTTTACAAAGATAAAAAAAGAAAAAGAAATAGAAGAGAGAGAGAAGAAGGAAAGAGGGACAATACCTAATGACCACAACTCTCACCTATTATTCCCTACAACCCTTATCCACTCATGTCAACATCCCTCAAGCTCCAAAATTGAGAAAAAGTATGAATGTTTAGGGGAGAGGCAACTACATGGTGAGCACCATTATTGCATCAAGAATGCTGCAACTCCTGGGGCTACCAACATTAGTTTATCAACCTAGGGTTTGTACAAACTTGTAGGTGACAATGATGTATATACAAGCAGATGTGATGGGTCGACTCTTTTTCACTGCTAAGCTGGCAAAGTGGAATTTTCAGAAGAAGTTTGATTACCAATAAGGAGAAGTGGAATTTTCACTAGCGGAAATCTTGTCTACTATAGTAAGGAAAGAATGAAATCAAATGCTTAGACACACCACTCATCTAGCTAATTTCTAAGAGGCTTTGCTTCAAAATAATGCTAAGTTAACATAGGTGTAATCCTACTGTCCTAAGCATGCAATTTGAAATAATCAAACATTATACTATTGTGCATATAGATGAAAACAATAACTCTTTTTTCCCTTTTTGTTTTTTTTGTGTGAAAAATACGAATGCTAAATTCTCATCATGATATGTCAAGTTGGTTAGAGATGGTGGTGAAAGGTCATATGGCTTGGGAGGTAATTAGGGGCCTTCTCTTGTCTTCCTAGATGCTTTTTCCACAATTCGGCCTCAAAACAAGCCACTACAGGTCGTCCTACAAGATGTCCTAATGCTTCCTATAGGATGTCCTAATGCTCCTGTAGGATCCCCTATATTCCTACAAGATCTGGCCGAGAGAAATAAGAGTGATTTGGAAGGTGGTGTAGGCCTTAGGGAAGGTGAATGGTGGGAGAAATAAGGCAATGGCATGGCTAGGAGTCCTTCAAAGCTCAAAACAAAGTTTGTAAGATGGATGGATTTGCTCAACAACCCTGGAAAGTTATTCTTATGGAATTATGAATTGGGTAAGGGACTTAGTGGCTTTTGATGATCATGGATGGATGAGGTTAGGTTGGGGTTGCTAGTCATGAGATCTCCCTGCACTGTTGAAACTCATGCACTGCATCAATCACTGGCATTTATCATGAATCATGTCAAACAAGAAAGATTTTCAATCAACTAAGAGAACATAATTCCAATATCTAGTTCCCTATTTCATGTATGTAAAAACTTGCAAAATAATGTGAAACACTATGAGATCTAATGCAAGGATGAAGATATCATAAATGAAATTTGAATCCTATTCTTGAAAACTGAAAAGATTTTGGCGTAAGTAGCAGAAAACCCTAAATTCCATAAGAAATCAAAATTCTGTCTTTTTGGGGCCGCATAGGAGTTCTTTCCTCAAACAATGGTCCCTGAAGGGAGGAGTGAGGCAAAATCTACCTACTATCAGCTTTTTGGTATTCCTTTACCCTTCAAAGCTACTTCTAAGGCAATGCACAAATGGAAGCAAACTAATCAAATCCACAACTACTTGCAATGAAATAGTGCTAAAACCAATTCAACCATTAATATATGAAATCAACTAAGCACAAGAAGAGGAGCCTATGCTGTTAGGGTTGGGCCCTAGCCCAAGAGCTTCAGCCCTCTGAGTGAACTCAGTTTTGGATCAAGGAAATTCTCATTCTCATTATCATATCAGAAAAATTACATAACAATGTCTTCCACAAGTCTTGAACTCGAAAATGCTCAGTGCTCTTACATAAAAATTCTAAATCCTAATGAGGCTCTAGGCCTCCTTATTTACACAACTGAAGTCTCCAATGAATTCCTTAAATCTAGGGAGGCTTGGCATCCAAACTTAAGATGAACTGGCTCTTTAACTGTCATTGGCTCGAATGCCTTTTGACCTTCATGACTCGACTTCTTGCAACTCTGAGCCTCTGGGGGGCCAGCTCCTGCCCATATCGTCAGTGAAGCCCCAACTCCCACTATCCAGGTGGTCCAAGCTTCACTCGATGAGGCTTTGAAGTTCTCTGAAAGTGCCCTAATATGTCGATTCAATGGTTTTTGGCCACGGCTAACAGCTCTCCACAGTTGGATTTCAGAGGTATGGAAGCCTCTAATTCCTGATGCAATTAATATCTACCCTTGTGCTAGGGGTTTCTTTATAGTAGATTTTGAAAACCGTGAAAGCAGAAAATGTATTATAGATTATGGCCCTTGGTTTTGGAATAAATCAGGGCTATTTATGAGGCCATGGAACCCATCATTCGATCCCTCAACAACAGTCATAACCTCAGCACCAGTTTGGGTGAGATTGCCAAACCTACCCTTGCATCTCTGGAATTTCTCTTCGCTAGAAGCCATTGGAAATGCAATTGGGAAATTTTACTGCAGGTGCCCAGAAATAGAGGAATATGCTAGAACCACGTATGCACGCATCTGTGTGGAAATGGACTTCAATATCGGATTCCCAGCTGAAATACACCTAACAAGTAAAGACTATGTGTGGAACCAGAAACTCGATTACGAAAGTGTCCTCTTCAGATGTCGATCCTGCTTTGAGATAGGCCACCTAGCCAAAAATTGCCCAAAAGCCTCCCAGAAAAATTCTGCTAGAAAAAATCACCACAGATCTACATGGTGGTAAGGAGCACAAAAAGAACACTACACTGTCATCCAAGAAGAATACTCTCGAGAAAATTCTGAATTACAAGAAATCGGGAAAGATAGAAACAACTCTCAAGACAAGCAAGGGGAAAGCCCTGCCCAACAACAAAAGAGTGAACTCAACAACCCCTCAAGCATCGACAATTATGAGGTTTCAAATAACGCTCAAAATAAATCTTCATTTAATAACAAAGCAGATCTCCTAGACCAAACTTCTTCTCCGACTATCTCCAAAAGGACGAACACAATAGATCACGAAGCTAAGACACCAATGTCCCAAGAACTAGAAGATATGAAGGAGATGCAAGATAAAGAAAGTTGGAAGACCATAGAGAAGAAAAAGAAAGTTGCATCACCAATCTCACCAAGAAAGATGAGGAGCGAGACAATCAGAAATTAAGAAATTATAGGTCCGATAGACCAATTTGGTCTCAGTGGACGTTAACCACCACCACCACCACCATCATCATCATCATCATAATGGTTGAGGATTAAATGAGGAGGATATATCTCCTACAATCTCTCCTCGTCTCATTCAAGTTTCTACCCTTAATTAGCCAAAATTTCCATGATTATCTGTCAAAAACCTGCAATGAATGTACATTAGTCCACTAGACATAACATCTTACTTTTACTCATCTCATTAAGAAAAATATAATCAAAATATGTAAGTAATTATGAGAAGAGTTGATTTAAATAATCTTAGAGGTGTATTAAGGTCCATATAGTTACCCAATGATGAGGCTCATCACTACAGGACATCCTGTAGGTTTCCTCTAGGAAATCCTGTAACAACCTATCACACAAAGGAAACTTCACAGGCTTGCAACCATCTTTAGCACAAGGATTAAAAGGTTGAGGAATGATCCAGGTGGATATCCAGACATCAGTGGCATGGAAAAGGCTCAAAATTAAAAGTGGCAGAAAGACAATGAACTTGACATCAGATCGAAGTGCTTGTTACCTTGATTCGAACGGTGCAAACGACACTCCAATCCGAGTCCAGATGAAGGAGATAGAGGCAGTCAAACTTGGGTTGACTTTTTGCTGACTAGGCAGGATTAACAAGGATGCAAGTTGAACTTTTTCAACAGACAGAATCCGGCCAACTCCGGCTAGATTTCAGGTGAAATTTTTGCCCGGTTAAAATGATTCCTTCGATCAAAAAATCGAGTTTTCAAAAATGGCCCATCGTTTTTATTTAAATAAAAAAATATATAAAAAAAAGGTTGGCGGGCCACCAAACCCGCCACCCCAACTCTTATCCACGTAACCATAATGTGGATAGGTGGAGGAGCAGGCCACGACCCTTGCCCCTCCCATAAGACTGTAAAATGGTGCGAAGTTGTGTGGGTCGGCCCTTGGGGCATGGACCCAACCCATTCAACAACGAAACCACCTGCATTAAACATGGGCTGACCCTTGGGGCACGGACCCAGCCTTGAATCTTCCCATTAAGAAAAGAGATATGGAGATGGAGGTAGGTATGGTGGGTGGGCTGCCCAAGGCAGGCCCAGCCCAACCCATAATTTAAATAAAGGATTTGTTATGTTAAGAAAGGAAGAGGCGGGGTTTGACCGCCCGACCTCCTCCATCGCAATGGATCCTAGAACCAACTCAACCAACAGAATTATTGAGAAGTCCATCAATGCATTTTTTATTTAATACTCAGTTCATCAGTGCAGCCAGGCATAGAGGAGGCAGTGCACGTAGTTCGAGGCATAATTTTGCAGGAGGGCCAAATTTCCACTTTGTCAGATTTTGACAAATTTTATATGGTTTCAACATTTCTCAACGCCACGAATAGAATGGCGCTATTCGTTTCTCCATCATAGTTCTGAAGTTTTTTGCCATTTTTCAGTATGGAGGTATAAAACTCCTTTTTTTGTAATTGATGCTTGTACTCTTCTTTCTCGAGCCACTTAATGAATGAAGGCCTCCCCATTAGTCGAGCAGGTCCTGGAGACGTAGTCCAAGTCGAACGAACTCTGTTTATCAAGTCTTGATGTCTTCTTTCATGGTTTATGCGTTTTTCCTCTTCTCTCACGTGCACATTAAATTTCTATGTTAAGCTACAATTTATGCATGCAATTATTTAACACATCTATAAGCAAAAGATTTTGGATTAAGTGGTATCAGAGCAGGTCTTTTTAGATGTGAATTGCATGTTTGTATGCTAACAAGAAACAGGCTCTGGAGAGGTGAAGGGAAACTAAATTATTTCGATCTCGAAGCGGGGCGTGCACATCGAAGGAGAAAGATGGCAGATGAAGAGGCTCATCATGAAGAGGAGCGCAATTTCCGCAAAACCTTCTATACAATGGCTGAAAATATCGGTCAGTTGCTTTCAAGGCTGGAGAAAGTGGAAGAGAGAAATCTAGAAGAACAAGGTTCAGTGCATGGAAATGGTGGAGAAGAACCCCCTCCTCCTTCCACGAGTGAAAGTTCTTCTTCATCCGATCACCATCATCATAGAAATTCAAGGGATGCATCTAAGAAACCTTTCATTAAATTAGATGTCAAATTTGATCTTCACATGTTTAACAGTGAAAGTAATGCAGAAAAGCTTAATAATTGGATTAGGCAGATTGAAATTTACTACAGGATTCAGCAGATCGAAGAGGATGAGGCAAAACTTCAGCTGGCCTCTCTTCGACTGAGTAGCACCGCTCTCATTTGGTGGGAGAGAAAATTGCGAAGCAATAAGAGTGTGGGTAATCTTCTTTCCTCATGGCCTAGTTTCATTTCTGCATTAAAGGAAATATTTTATCCCTTGGGTTACAAACAAAAAGCCTTAATGGATTGGAAATACTTAAGGCAAGGCAAAGGCCAGGATGTTCAAAGCTTTACAGATGAATTTAGAAAACAAGCACTTAATTTGGGCATTGCACTTGACTCACCTGAAGTAGTAATTAAGTATATCGGATTATTACATAGTTACCTTAGACATTCATTATTATTGTTTGAACCAACTACTATTGACTCGACCAGTGTAAAGGCCATTCATCTTGAGAACAGGGGCAAAAATGAAAGAGATGATCATTTCAAGAAACCACCTTTCAAACCTCCAAATGGAAAACCCAAAGTGAAAGGGAAAGGAAAGGAGAAGAGGACAGCATCAACCAAGAAAGATGAAGGAGAAAGACCTTATTGCACTCACTGCAAAAAGGAAGGCATGACGACGATCATTGTTGGAAACTATACCCAAAAAAGAGACCAAGGACGTATGGAGGAAAAGGCAAGAAGAAGACAGTGGCAACTGTGCAGCAAGACCTTGGATCCGATTCTGGAGATGAAGCATTGATCACATCAACAAAAACAAAAGGTACTCTTTCATCTCATGTTAATTATGAATCACATGAAGGCACTAGTTCAACAAATGAGTCTCTTCATAATGAACAAAAGAGAATTGAGCTATTTCATCTTAGAGTTATCATAAATCATACAAAAGTGGAAACTCTATTTGATATCAGATCCCAATAAAACTTAATTTCAGAGTCTTTGGTAAAGAAGCTAGGCTTGGAAACCAAACCACATCCAAAACCTTACCCACTTGGATGGATACATCATAAATCAAAATTGAATGTAACTAATCAGTGCAAGGTTAAATTTGTTATCACTTCTAAGTTAGTGGATGAGGTAAAACTTGATGTGATACCATTGGATATCTGTGGCATGGTGTTAGGGAGTCCATATCTATATGATAGAAAGGCAAACTTCTTCCATCATGAAAACAAATATGAAATCACAAAAGATGGGGTAGAATATATTGTAAGGGCTCATCAAACTAAAATCAATGCCAGCCTTGTAAGTGCAGGGAAAATGAAGAGGTTGGTGAATTCTAGCAAGGGTTTCATGCTTATGGTTGTAAGGGGGAAATATGCAGAATTATTTAATGCTTTCTAGGGTTGTGATCATGTGCATAAAAAGGAATTATGTGAATTAATTTCTAACTATGATGAGATGTTTCAGGAACCAAGGGGATTACCTCTGAAGAGGGAAATCCAACATGAAATCCATTTGTAGCATGACACTCCTTTACCGAATATTGGCATGTACAGGATGTTGACCATTGAGATGGAGGAGATCAAAAAGCAGGTGCAGGAACTATTGAATCAAGGGGTCATCAGACCAAGCACTTATCCATGTGGCTCACCGATTGTCTTAGTGCTGAAGAAGGATGGCACATGGAGGACGTGCGTGGATTATCGAGCACTAAACAAAATCACAGTGAAAAATCGTTACCCTCTTCCCCGCATTGATGACTTATTAGATCAATTAAATAATTCTATCTATTTCACCAAATTGGATTTGCATAGTGGTTATCACCAGGTCCAAATTGCAGAGCAGGATGTGTGGAAAACCGCCTTCAAGACCAAACAAGGGTTGTTCGAATGGATGGTGATTCCATTCGGACTTTGCAACGCTCCAACCACTTTCATGAGGGTCATGAATGATCTCTTTTTGCCTTTCATTGATGAATTTGTTATTTGCTATCTAGATGATATTCTTATCTTTAGTAAAAGTTGGAATGAACATGTATTCCATGTGAAGAAAGTGTTTGATGTATTGAAAAATGAAAAACTCTATGTAAAATTGTCAAAGTGTGAGTTTGGGAAAACCTCTTTGGTTTGCCTAGGTCATATTTTTGGTCATGGTCAGCTAAAAATTGATCCTTCTAAAGTTGAATCAATTGTAAATTGGCCTAAGCCTACTATTGTAACCGAGGTTCGTAGCTTTTTGGGTGCAATATAGTATTGGAGGAGATTCATTGCCAATTTCTCTATTATTGCAGCACCCTTACACGCATTGACAATTGTAAAGCAAGTCTTTCAATGGGGAGGAAAGCAGCAGAAGTCCTTCGAAACATTGAAAGAAAATATTAGCACACATCGGTCTTGGCCTTACCAGATCTCCAACAACCATTCGAGTTCGAGACAGACGCTAGCGGATATGCCATGGGAGTTATACTGATGCAGCAAAAGAAGTTGATATGTTACCATTCAGAGAAGTTCTATGAGGTTGTGATAAACTATCCCACTTATGACAAGGAGTTATATGCCTTGTTCCAGAGTGTGAAAAAGTGGAAACACTACCTAGTCAGCAAGGAGACCATCATCCATACGGATCATTTGCCCTTGTAGTATCTTCAGTCACAAACCAAGTTACAACAATCTCGACATTTTAGGTGGATGGGTTTTCTTCAGCAATTTCATCTTGTAATAAAGTATAAGAAGGGCACTAGCAACAAAGTGGTCGATATGCTATCTCGCCCTCCTATTTCTGCTTCTATTATTTTGCATAATGCTTCTTTATCTTTTGAAGGTTACGCTGAACAATATGCTAACGATGATGACTTTAAACAGATTTATGGAAATCTAACCCATGGTTCACAGGTGGACAACTATCACTTGCAGGGGAAACTATTGTATCACCTTGGAAAATTGTGCATACCCACAGGAGAAAGGGTACATGTAATCTGGGAGGCCCACACCTCCCTTGTGTCTGGTCATTTTGGTATTGAAAAAACTTTGTGTCATGTACACAAATTCTGTTTTTGGCCTCATATGAATAACATTGTGACTCGCTATGTAAAGGGATGTGTGATGTGTTCTATTTCAAAGCCCTCTAATAGAAAAATCAAGCTCTACACACCATTCCCTATTCTGAGTTGTCCATGGGAAAGTGTGTCGATGGATTTTGTAGGAGGTTTGCCTTTGTCTAGAAAAAGTCACGACTATTTGTATGTCATCGTTGATTGTTTTAGTAAGATGTGTATTTTAATGCCTTATAAAAAGTAGATCACTATAGAGTGGACTGCTTATCTTTTCTTTCAGCGTGTTTGGGTCCATTTTGGGTTGCCCACATCGATTGTGTCAGATCAAGACTCTCGCTTTCTCAGAGAGTTTTGGACCAGCTTGTGGAAGATTATGGACACCAAGTTGAAAAGAAGCATAGTATTTCATTCACGGACTGATGGACAGATAGAGGTTTTCAACCACACCGTGGTACACTTGTTGCGAGGCTATTGTGGGAAACATCCTAAGTTGTGGGATGAGAATCTTCCATATGTGCAACATTCCTACAATCGAGCAATACACTCATATATGCATCGTTCACCATTTGATACATGTTTTGGCTACCTACCAAAAGATCCTTTTGATATGGTATTTGGAAGGGAAGCTGACTCCAGTCGACATGATGATAGGGACAAAGCGTAGTAGTTCATTCAGTGGATCCAGTTGATTCACCAAGCAGTATAGGAGAAGTTGGAGAAAAGTCAAGACCGGTACAAGGCTCGACATGACAAACACCGAGTCGACCTTCAATTTCAAGTGAGTGACAAAGTGTGGTTCCATATCAGCAAGGATAGGATGAAGGGAGAAGGGAAGAAGTTGTGACCAATCCAGTATGGTCCATTAACCATCTTAGAGAAGATTCGAAACAATGTCTTTTGTCTCGATTTTCTGATAAATATGAAAATGTACTCCATAGTGAATGTGGAGAACTTAAAGTTGTATGAGTCACCATTGATTATGGACATCGAAGAGGTGGGCGCAGTTCCTACAGTTGATGACTTTGCACCAGAGTATCTCATGAGTTACCTAATACATCATCCTTGACAGAAGAACCAGGACTTCATGACAGGGAGATGTGGAATACCTTCGAGTTGGTTTCAAGGGGATGCACCCTAGCAAGACAAAATGGCTAGAAAAAGAAAGAGTGAGGAAACAATTCCCTCACTTGCCAATTGACTAATAAATCTTTTGGTGGTCCAAAAGCTCCTCAATGGGGAGGATTGATCAAGGTGGATCTCTAGACACCAGTGGCATGGAAAATGCTCAAAATTCAAAGTGGTGAAAAGACAATGAACTTGACATCAAATTGAAGTGCTCGTCTCCCTGATTCCAACATTGCAAACAAAACTCCAATCCGAGTCCAGATGAAGGAGATAGAGGTAGCCAAAGTTGGGTTGACTTTTTGCTAACTAGGTAGGACTAACAAGAACACAATTTGAAATTTTCTGGTGGATGGAATCCGGCCAACTCCAGCCAGATTCTGGGAAAAATTGTTGCCTGGTTAAAACAACTCCTTCAGTAAAAAAATCGAGTTTTCAAAAATGGTCCATCGTTTTTATTTAAATAAAAAAAATATAATAAAAAGGGTGGTGAGCCACCAACCCTACCACCCCAACTCTTATCCACGTAACCATAATGTATATAGGTGGAGGGGCGGGCCACGACCCCCGGCCCCTCCCACGGGACTGTAAAACAATGCAGTGTTGGGTGGGCCAGCCCTTGGGGCATGGACCCAACCCATTCAACAATGAAACCACCTGCATTAAACATGGGACGGTCCTTGGGGCACGGACCCAGCCTTAAAACTACCCACTAAAAAAAGAGATATGGAGATGGAGGTAGGTACGGTGGGTGGGCCGCCCAAGGCGAGCACAACCCAACCCATAATTTAAATAAAGAATTTGTTATTTTAAAAAAGGAGGAGGCGGGGTTTGACCGCCCAACCTCCTCCATCATAACTAGATCCTAGAACCAACTCAGCCAACGGAATTATTGAGAATTCCATCAATGCATTTTTTATTTAACACTCAGTTCATTAGTGCACCCAGACAGAGAGGAGGAAGTGCACGCAGTTCGAGGCATAATTTTGCAAGAGGGCCAAATTTCCACTTTGTCAAATTTTGACAAATTTTATATGGTTTTAGCATTTCTCGATGCCAAGAACGCAATGGCGCTGTCCATTTCTCCTTTAGAGTTCTGCATTTTTCTACCATTTTCAGTATGGAGATATAAAACTCCCTTTTTTGTAACTGATGCTTGTACTCTTCTTTCTCATGCCACTTAATGAATGAAGGCCTCCCCATTGATCGAGCAAGGCCCGGAGACGTAGTCCAAGTCGGATGAACTCCATTATCAAGTATTGTTGTCTTCTTTCATGGTTTATGTGTTTCTCCTCTTCTCTCATGTGCCCATTAAATTTCTATGTTAAGCTACAATTTATGCATGTAATTATTTAACACATATATAAGCAAAAGATTTTGGATCAAGGAAACTCCTCCAAAGCTCAGCAGTAGCAGAAAGATAACCAACATCACTCTTTAGCACCTGCACATCAAAAGAGGCAAATACACAGAATAATATGCAGGAAAAACAGAGCACAGAGACATCACTCTCTAGCATGCATCATCATCAAAGCATCTTACCCACAGGTATGTCATCTTACTCATGCTCTCTCGTTAGTACAATATGATTAAAACTGTAGGATTATGTGAAAGTTTGTTTTATAAGTAAAGGTGGCCATTTAACTTGGCCACTTTCGATCAGTCAATGAGGAGAAAACAATTAGACCACTCCCCATGTGGCAACAGTCAAATCATAATAAAAATGAAATAAGGACAAAAATGGTTAAGTTACGGAGGAAAGAAGTGGGAGATGATTATGAGGTAAGGTGGAATGATGGATTGATAGTGGGACCAATGGTCCAAAAGGAGGTGTCCGTACCTAGAAAACCAATACACCACCCCACACGATCATCCATATATGGAAATAAAACATTGATTCCCATACAAAGAGAGCATTATAAATCTCGAGAATTCATCGAAGAAGAGGTTGATCTCAGCCTTCTTGAAGCAGCACCTACAGGAGACAGTTAGCATTTACATCATAGGAGATCTACAAGATCCTACATGAAAACTAATAGGAAGCCTACAGGATATAGAGGAGTCAACCTACAAGATTATCAGAGGGCACTAAGGGAGGAGAAATCAAAGGTTGTCCTCACCAGAATGTAACAAAGTAAGGTAGGAGCTATACCTTCCATGTTTTCTAGTTGAAAGAAGAAAAAGCCTCAATTTGATTAAGGAAATTGCAATATAGGAGAATTGTATTGAAAAGTTAACATTAAAACCTCTCTCACCTACTAGAATTCTTGAATTATATCCATACAAGCCTCCACAATTGCCAGGGAAAGATGACAGGAGGTTTTAACAAGAGAGAACCCACAAACATAGTAAGGATCCACCAACATCCTCTTGTAGTAGAATTTTTCACAAGGCACAAATGGATGGGGTTCCTTGAGAGGATGAGAGGATACGATGATGAGGTGGCCAAATAATTCTTCCTCTCACTTATACCCCTCACCAGGACCCATGCCACTACTATGGTGAAGGGCCTATCAATAATAATTACTCCTGAAGTTATGAGAAGAACCGATACACTTCATTTAGGGTTACCATGGAGAAAAGAAGACAAGGGTAACTACACCCTTGCAAAGAAGAAATCCTTTTTGGAAGGGGAGGAGCTAATGGAGGACAAAAATGGGGTTAGAAGGGAAATCATTCCATGCCCTTGGAATGAAGTTAGTTACCACCTCATTAAATACATATCATGTGAAAGGAGATACATTGTGGTGTATGGATACCACTTCAGACTCCTCCAAGAACTGAGGTTTGGAGAAAACACACTTCCTCAAAAAAGATTGAGTATACCCTATTTTCTTCTTCAATCAATGATACACATGAGCATCAAAGTGCAGGAGGGAAAACATCAACTACTAGCCATCATGGGTTGATCAAAATCATCCTATAAGATTCTCTACAAAATTTAAAACTCCCTATTACATGGAAAACCTTAAGAGACATGCAGGGAGGAGGAGCAATTCAAGCTCTTGAATATGAAAAAAGCCCCACTGCTAGTGAGGGGAGAGAAGAAATAGAAGAGGGAAATGAAAAAGAAATAGAGAAGGAAGAAGAGGAAGAAATAGAGGAGGAAAAAGCAGAAGAAAAAGAGGAGGAGAATGAAGAAGAGACAAAAGAAGGAACAACAGGAGAGATAGATAAGCAGAGTGAGGAAATAGAGGAAGAAGAGGAAGAGGAAGACAAGAATGAGAAGGAGAATGGAAAAGAGGAAACATAACAGAAGGAATAACAGAGGTCTACAGTCCAAGGGAAAGAAGGGTCAGAATCACCAAGGGTATCTCCAGAACCCACTGAGAAAGAGGTAGCAGCTGCTCTCACTAACCTAAGTACACCTATCAAGTCAAAAGTGAAGAGGTGAAGACAAACCCCATTGTACTTCAGGATAATAAAGAGCACCAGAATTAGACACAGGAGACCTCAAACCCTAACAAAAACTCCAATTGTCATTGAGGATTCACCAAAGAAGCAAGAAACGACAGCTCCTCTAGAGAAAATTCAAGGAGAAGGATCATCAAAACAAGCCTCTCCCAAATCTCCCATCACATATGTTAGAAGGCCTGTCACAAGGTCAGCCTCATCAAAGGGAAAAGATCCCCTATAGGAGACACAGCAGACCTACAGGAACCAGAGGTGATCCTATAGGAAACCCTGTCAAATCTACATGATGTACAAAAAAGGGACCAAGAGGGTATCACTCCATAAGAAACAATGGAAGAAGACCAAGAATTGAGGGAACCTAGTCCACAGCCCAACCTCAACTCCCTTATTCTTTGAACTTGAAAGAAAGAGGGCAAGGACACACATGTGGATGCAAATCACCAAATCAAAAGGAGTGGAGGATGTAGGCCACATGGAGGAAAATTGAAGGAGATGGGTAGAGAATTGAGCAGCATAAGGGACAGAGAGGCAATGATGAAATATCAGTTAGAAGTAGTGAATGCATGGCTAAGGGGACAACTACAAGAAAGGGAAATCTAGTTGGTAACTATGTCCAGTTTATCCTTGGATGCAATCGGGTGCAGGATGCCAGCAAAGTCTTGTGCCTTGTATCTCAAGGAACAATGGCTACAATTCCGAATCAAGAATTAGCAAAGAGAGGCACTATTCCCTTCCAAGACTACAGACAATTGATTGATCTCTATGATCAAATCACCTTGGAATATAGAGAAAAGATGTATGAGTTTTACCTACACAACTTGGCCTTGATAGATTTGAATATGTGGGACCCAAATTCAATACTAGGAGACTTGCAATTGATGGCCTTATCATCATGGATGAATCATGAGGAGGCAAGAGGTACAGAGATGAAAAAGGTAATGGAAAGAGAAGAGATAGAACCCCTTATGATCAGAGCTGAACAATCTAACCTAATGGATGTCATCAGCACCCACAACCTCATTAAAAATTATTTTCAACTTGCACCTAGGTACCTTGCTGCACAAGAACAAGTAGTCCCACACTTTGAATACATGTTCAGATTTCTAGGATATGACAACATGCAAGCTTGCAAAAGGAGGTGGAACACCTTGCCTTACAGCCTAAAAATCAGAGAGTATCATTCTCCTCATAGAATGAGAGAGGAACTAAATAGAACAACCATGTATAAGTAGGCTCTATAAAGACTCAAAGTCAATTGGATTGGCTTGAGACTTAGTCCACCACTTCTTTTAGGAATGTTGGAAGGAAGGAAAGAAGAAGAAGAAAGAATGCAGTGGGAAGAGATAGAGAGGAACGCGGGATTTTATTCATAGGAAGAGGAAAATACAACAGAAGCATGGTATGTCAGGGAGGCCACCAGAGAAATGAAGGACATGGACATAGATTAAGTTGCTCAGAGGATGAGAAACACTTCCAGTAGGGGGTGATGATGAGGCTCATCATTGGGTAACTATATGGAACTTAATACACCTCCAAGCTTACTAAAATCAACTCTTCTCATAATTCCTTATATGTTTTAATTATATTTTTCTTAACGAAATGAGTAAAACTAAGATGTTATGTCTAGTGGTCTAATGTACATTGATTGCAAGTTTTTGGGAGAAAATCATGGAAATTTTGCTAATTGAGGTGCAGTTACTTGAATGAGACAAGAAGGAGAGGTTATAGGAGATGGATCATCCTCATTAAATCCTCACTCATTTGAATATCCCTCATTAAAATCACACTAGCTTGGAGTTGCAAGCAACTGAGTCATGGAGATCATAGGCAGCCGAGACAATGATAGTTAAGAACTAGTTCATCTTGAGTTTGGGAGCCAAGCCTCCCTGGATTTAAGGAAGTTGTTGGAGACTTCAGTTGTATAAATAAAGAGGCCTAGAGCCTCATTAGGATTCATATTTTTTATGTAAGAGCACTAAGCATTTTTTAGTTGAAGGATTGTGGAAAAACACTGTTATGTAATGTTTTCAATATGATCATGAGAATGAGAATTTCCTTTATCCAAAACTAAGTTGACTCAGAGGGCTGAAGATCATGGGTTAGGGACCAACCCTAGTAGTAGAGGTTCCTCTTATTGTACTTGTATGCTTAGGTTATTGCATAGATTAATTGTTGAATTTATTTTGGCATTGTTTCATTGCAAGTATTGGTGAATTTGAGTAGTTTGCTTCCATTTGTGCATAGCTTTAGCAGTAGATTTAGAGAGATATAGGAATACCAAAAATGATGATAGTAGGTGGATCTTGTGTTACTCCTCCCTTTAGGGACTATGGTTTGATGAAAATCTCCTATTCAGCCCCAAAAAGACATAATTCTGATTTTTTATGGAATTTAGGGTTTTCTGCTAATTAGGCCAACATCCTTTTAGTTTTGAAGAATAGGTTTCAGTTTTTATTTATGATATCTCCAACTTTGTATTAGATTTCATGGTGTTTCACAATATGATAGAAGTGTTTCCATGCATGAACTAGGCAACTAAATGATGGAATTGTGTTTTCTTATGTTGATTGAAAATATTTCTTTTTTGACATGATTCATGGGTAAATGCCAGTGATGTGTGTATTGCAAGAGTTTCAATAGTGCAGGAAGATCTCATGTCAGTATCCCCAGCCTAACCTCAGCCATCCATGATCACCAAAATCCACTAAGTCCATAAACCGATTTATCATTCCATAAGAAACACTTTCCATGTTTGTTGAGAAAATCTAACCATCTTACAAACTTTGGTTTGAGTTCTGAGGAAGTCCTAGCCACTCCCTTGCCTTATTTCTTCCATCATTCTCCTTCCCTAAGCCTTATACCACCTTCCAAACCACTCCTCATTCTTTTGGTCGGATCTCGTAGGAATACAGGGGATCTTGTAGGAGCATTAGGACAACCTATAAGTGCATTAGGACATCCTGTAGAATGACCTATAGTGGCCTGCTTTGAGGCCGATTTGTGGAAAATGCATCCAGAAAGGTCAGAGAAGACCCCTGCTTGGCTCCCAAGCCATCTGACCCTTAACAACCATGTCTCTCCACACCTAACCCACCTACCATACAACCAAGAAGAATTAGCATTCATATTTTCACAAGAAGGACAAAAAGTAAAAAAAGGTTATTGTGTTCATTCATATGCATAGTAGTAAATTGCTTGATTATTTTAGATTGCATGATTAGGGATAGTTAGGATCACACATATGTTAGCTTAGAATTCTTCTAAAGAAATATCTCTTAACAAATAGTTAATTGAGTGGTGTGTTTAAAGCATTTATTTCAGCCTTTCATTACTGCAGTAGAAAATATTTCAATTGTCTCAATTAGGATAAAATTCCCCTTTCTCCATTGGTAATCAAAATTATTATAAATCAATAGAAGGCTAGTTTGAGAAACCCTAGTGGTCTATCACCAGCTCAGCAGTGACAAAGATTGGACCCATTGCATCTATTTGTGTATACACCACTGTCACCTCCAAGTTTGTACGAACCCGGGGTTGATAAAGTAAAGTTGGTATCCCTAGGAATTGCAACATTCTTGCTGCAATACTAGTGCTCATTCGTAGTCAAGTTCTATCATTGTTCACATCAGTTCCACTAATCCCACACTTAGCCAAATTTTGGAGTTTCCCTAGCAACTTAGTCTCATCCACCTTTCCCAAACTGCACACTTCACATATGCAACCCTCAAGATTCTCCCCTTGCCTAATGGAACTCCGCAATGTGTAGAATATAGCCTCCCTTGGCATCCAAAACTTGGTAGTGGCTTCCTCTAGTGTCCTTCCCTCAGTCAAAGCCCAATCTTTCTTGAAACTGCGAAGTGTTGTCCCCCAACTGGCTAGACTGTCTTGCATCTAGAAACTTCGTAGAGGTGTCCTCCGAGGACCTCATCCCAAAACATTGTCTTGCATCCCAAATCTAAGCATTATTATCCCTCAATTGCCCAGTCTTCCTTGCATCCAGAAACTGCATAGATGTGGCTCCAAGGGTCTCATTCCAGTAACAGTCGCTGCCTGCCGAAACTGCACAAATGTGTCTCTCAGTGACTACAAGGAAGAATGACATGCTAGATGACTCTCAAGGAATTGAGGATAAAGATAAGTAGACCAAGGAACTCAAGGTATGATAGAACAAAGGGACCACATGAAGACTCCATCATATGCATAACCCTTTGGAGGGTAGGCAAGGAAAACAAAGCACATATTTTGAAACACATCCTTGTTGGCATTATGATGCATGTGTTGTACTTGATGGAAACCCACTTGTAGTAGAACAACTCACTTGCATATGGTAACTAGATGAATCTATAGAAGAGATATCATATGTGACAGAATTCATGATATTTATGACAATATGCAAGGCAGTTCAAAGGAATTAGTTCATAAGTAATATACAATGGCAACTCTCTCAAATGACAGTTCACAATGTATCAGGTTAATAGCAAACAATTACGGATCAGACTACAAAGAATGAAGAAAGAGAGGTATACGCAGGTTCACCTTGACCAAGCTATGTATATACATAGGTTCATTGACCACAATTAGCGTATACGTACACACACACTTTCATAGAAGGAAAAGCGCGTATATCTTGGAAAACTAGGTTTTTGGTCCAAGGTATTTGGTCCATGGTATTTTGATCCATGGTATTGGTCCAAGATATTGTTGGAAATACTGAGAGGGGGGTGTGAATCAGTATTTCTTACTTTTTTTATTTTTAATTTTTCTAGTGATTGCCAAAAGCATATATAGATATGTATATGTATACACAGAACACAGAAATCAACAGCTGGAATTAATGCTTTTATTAAAAATCAAGACAGTGCAATGAAATAAATATAATATAAGTATATATCTGATTGTGAATAGTTTCCAAGCTCCAACTTGGACTTCAGTGAGGCTCCAACCTCCAGAGCACCAACTCTGTTTTGCAGTGGTTCTGCACTTAGGAGCACCTACCCCCAATGACTTCAGTCCGGTTCAGTTCTAAGGCTCCAACCTCTTGGGCTCCAACCCAACCTTGGTATAAACTAGTATGTTGCTACACTCTATTTAGCTGAGGTTCTCTCACTCCTACTCTCCTACCTCTGCTACTTCTGCTACCTCAACAGCCTCTGCTGCTTCTGCTGCCTCTTCTGCCTCTACTACTTCTGCTACCTCACACTCTGGTTCTTCACCACCACACCAACAGTCCGAACAGTTCTATTTTTTATTATTTTATACATTCCCATGCCTTTGTCCATTCGTTTCCACTTACACCACCTCTTAGGCTTCCTCCTTGGACAGCGCAGATTCCTATGTGCTGTGCAAGTTCATTGACTTTCTAGGGATACATAGATTCATTAGACTGGTCCAAACAATCCACGGAGAACATCCTCCTGATTTACCATAATAGTGCTCCTTTTGGCAATGATTGCGGCATACACAGAGTTCTTTCAATTAAACGGAGATGTTTTGTCTCGATCGCAATCATAATTGCCATGATTCACCCCTTTTTCGCTGATGTTCAGCCTTCTGAACCATCAGAACAACCATCGTAAGCCTTTCAGTTTAAAACACCCCGCACAAGCCAGAAATTCCATTACACAGAGAATATGAGAAAAAAAACAGTCAAACAGACTAAAAGGTGGACTTCAAGAAATATTAAAATCACACTTATTCCTGTATCGAGTCCGCGCTTAAATTGCAATCGGCAATTCATGACTGTCGGGGATCCTTTATATATCGGACCCATGACTCCACCGATGGCCGACAGCCGATCCACCACAGGATGCGATATTATATTAAGCCAAATTATAATGTTTAATCCGGTCCACATGCATTATCGCAATCGGCACATAGCAGGAGGACAACCCTTTGGGTATTGTGATGTGAGAGTCCTGATAGGGCGGATGTGATATTGCATTCAACCATAACACAATGCCGCAGCGAGTCTACATACATTATCGCAATCAGAGGTTTCGGTGGTGGCACATAGCCGACCCGTTGATTAGCCCATGTCGCCAATATACATATATATACTAATATATATATATCTCTATATATATATATATAATATATATATATATGGGTTTTATATATATATATAAACTTCTCCACCGATAATATTAAACATGCATACATATATTTTATAGGCCATATAACGTAAATGGATATATATATATATATATATATATATATGTATATATGTATATGTATATGAGTTCTGCTCCCAATGGCTCTGATGGCTCCCGATAACTCATTTGCATGCCTCCATTGGCTCTGTTTCTTTGTTTCCTCCGTCTGCTCTATGTGCTCCTCTTCTTTGGTATATTATATATGTGGCTCCTCTTGACTCCATCTGCTCCTCTTGGCTCCTGTGTCTGCTCCTCTTGGCTCCATCTACTCCTCTTGACTTCGTCTACTCCTCTTGTCTCCTCTTGGGTCCATTTTCTCCTCGAATATTGCCATATTGACATCAATGACAATCTGTGTCCAACAATATCCCCCTTTGTTATTGATGGCAATATTCTTCTACTTTCCCCCTTTGACATTAATGGCAAAGGAATGCATATGGACTCCCCCTGCCAAACTGCTCCCCTTGTCCTGCTAAACCTTTATGAATGAACTTGAGTGATGATAAAGAAATAACCCCCATCTTTTGACGCAGATGTTTGAATGCTTCTCGAGGATGAGGTTTCGTGAAAATATCAGCTATCTACTCCTTAGTACCGATATATTCCAGGATGATGTTTTGTTCAGCTACTTGCTCACGGAGGAAATGATACTTGATTGGTATGTATTTGGTTCTTAAGTGCATCACTGGATTTTTGCTGAGACTGATAGCACTTGTGTTGTCACAATAGATGGTAATCGGTTGATCTGTACATATGTCGACATCTTTTAGAGCTTCCTTCATCCATAGTATCTGAGTACAATAGTCTACTGCAGCAATATACTCGACTTCGGCTGTGGATAATGATATGGATGATTTTTTTTGTTGAGCCAGGATACTAAACAGTCTCCTAGGAAGAACGCATTTCCACTAGTACTTTTCCAATCATCTATACTTCTAGCCCAATCAGCATCGGTGTATGCAGTGATAGTCAGTGTTGAGTTCTTTGGGTACCAAAGATTGAAATTAGAAGTTCCTTCATGTATCTGAGAATTTTTTTTACAGCTAATAAGTGGGATTGTTTGGGAGCCGATTGAAATCTTCCCACCATTCCTACTGCCTGCATTATGTCTGGTCTTGTAGCTGTTAAGTATAGAAGGGATCCAATCATTTACCTGTAATGAGTTGCATCTACTAGAGGGGAGTCATCATCTTTGCTTAGTTTGCAGTTTGTGGTCATAGGTGTGCTCATTGGTGCACAGTCCTCCATTCCATATTTTTTGAGCATGTCTTTTAGATATTTGGTTTGAGATATACACAATCCTGCTCTAGTTTGAGAAACTTGAAGTCCAAGGAAGTGGGACAGCTCTCCTATCATTGACATCTCAAACTCTTTTGACATGCTTTGAGAAAATTCATGGATCATTTCATCATTATTACTAGCAAAAATCAGATCATCGACATAAACAAGAGCAACTAGTAACTTACCTTCATCTGTATTTATGTATAGATTACTTCCAGCCACTCCGTTTTTGAAACCTTGTTGTCGTAGGTAGTGATCCAATCTTGCATACCAAGCTCTAGGAGCTTGTTTCAACCCATATAAAGCCTTTTTCAACTTACAGACTTAGTCCTTTCCTATTGTTAGATTGGAACCTTCTGGCTGCTCCATGTAGACTTCCTCCTTGAGTTCCCCATTTAGAAATGTTGATTTCACGTCCATTTGATAGATTTTGAATCCTTTTGAGCAAGAAAATGCCAAGAACATCCTGATAGCTTCCATATGGGCCACTGGTGCAAATGTCTCTTCAAAGTCAATTCCTTCAATTTGTGAATATCCTTTGCAGACAAGTCTTGCCTTGTTTCTGATAACCTGTCCTTCCTCATTCATTTTATTTTTGAACACACATTTGGTTCCTATTATGTTTTTGTCCTTTGGATGAGGTACCAGCTCCCATGTCTTGTTCTTCTCAATTTGGGACAATTCTTCTTCCATGGATTTTACCCAATGAGGATCCTTACTTGCTTCTACAAATGTTTCTGGTTCTATCACAGATAGGAGGGCAATGACTTTTCTCTTGGGTGTGATTTTTATCCTTCTTTGGGTTTGCACACCTTCATCTCTATCACCAATGATCTGCTCTACTGGATGATGTATTTGGACATACTTCATCTTTGAAGGGGTATTAGGTGGTTCTCTTTCCTCTTCTTCTTCTTCTTCTTCCTCATCTATTTCTTCTTCATTAGGTTCTTCTTCTTCAATGAGAAAGTCATCTTCATATTCTTCAATTTCCTTTTCTAGAAGATCTTCATCAACCTTTACATCAATGCTTTCCACTATTTTCTTCAGTCAATAATTGTAGCACTTGTAAGCCTTGCTCTATGTAGAGTATCCAAGAAATATCCCTTCATCAACACGAGAATCAAACTTTCTGGGTGAGCCGTCATTTATTTTTATGAAACACTTTCTTCCAAAGATCTTGAAGTACTTCACCGAAGCAGGTCTTCCTTTCCATAGCTCGTAAGGAGTTTTTTCACAATTTGGTCTTAATTGAGTTCGATTCAATGTATAGACAAATGTCCCTACTGCTTCTCTCCAGAATCGAGGTTGTAAGTCTACTACTAATATCATTGTTCTTGCCATTTCTTGGACTGTTTGATTTCTTCTTTCAACTACCCCATTTTGCTGAGGTGTTCTGGCAGCAAAGAATTCCCTTTTAATTCCACGAATATTACAAAACTCACTAAATTCGTTTGATGTGAATTCTCCCCCTCGGTCTGTTCTGAGGCACTTAATTTTTGAATCTTTTTCATTTTCTACAAGGGCTTTTAGATTCTTAAAACACTCAAAAGTTTTAGATTTAAAATTTATAAAATATATCCACATCATTCTAGTATAATCATCAACAAATAACTTAAAGTACCTTTCTCCTTGGAGTCCTTGATTTCTAGTTGGTCCACACACATCAGCATGGATGATCTCCAAGGGCTTCGATGTAGAGATCTCCTTTGACTTGTGGCTGGTTCTAGTCTGCTTTCCATGTTGACATGGACCACATACTCCTTGATTTGGTTTGAATAGCCTTGGGATGTCTCGTACAACTTTGATCTTGCTGATATTGATCAGATTTTCAAAGCTTGTATGTCCAAGTCGCTTGTGCCACAGCCAACTCTCATCTATCTGACTCAAGTAGCATTTATTTTCTTGAATCTTGTTTAGAATTTAAATGTTGTTGATGTTCTCACCCCTTTTGCCACAAGTTCCCCTGAGGCAAAGTTCCTTATTTCATAGTCTTTGGTGTTGAAAACAACCTTATGTCCTTGATCACAGATTTGGCTGACACTCAGGAGGTTGTGTTTGAGTCCATCAACTAGCAGAGCATCTTGAGCTTTTCCTTTTCCATTGATCAGAGTAACTATTCCTTTTCCCACAATTCTGCCAGATCCACTTCCAAAGGACACATTCCCTTCATTTTTGCTCAGTGAGACAAACTTCCTTCTGTCTCCTTTCATGTGTCTAGAGCACCCACTATCCACAAACCAATGGTTTCCATTATTTTGAGCATATAGAGCCAGACCTCATTTATCCATGCTGGAGTTCTTACTACTCGTCTTTCTTCCTTTGAGTTGGTAGTCTTGTTCATAGTGTCCATTATTTTAGCAAAAAGAGAAAATCAGATCAAATTTGGTCAAGGGATCAAATGAATTGAAGGTTTTGATTTTTCCCTGCCTTTGGGGGGCATATGAGTTGATTATTTGGTCCTTTAGCTTTGTCTTTTCACTTCTGCGAGCCATACAATGTCTGGCTTGATGACCAAAGTTTTTACAGTGAAAGCAGTGTCCAAGAAAGATGGTTTTGTACCTGTTGAAGCAACCACAGTTTGAGTCGATTTCCTTCTTTGGAATTACTCCTCCCTCGTTCTTTGGATTTGTGATGGGCCCTTAGTGGAGTACAGGTTTGTCTTTTCTGTAGTGTCCATGATTCAACTCCACATTCTTCTTTGGAGTAATTCTCTCTTCATTCTTGGGAGCTAGGATGCACTTTTGATAACATAAATTTTCATCTATTGGATTGCAGGAAAGCACATCGGCATAGCTTTTCACACTATTCTTAGTGCTTAAGGATTCTCCTTTGAAACCTATTCCAGACTTGTCATGTTGAGGTTTTTGAATTTTCAGAATAGTCTCAAGTATTTGAGAGTTTTTATAGCCCTTTTTAATTTGCTCCAACTCCTTTCTCAAAGACACTATTTCAACCTCAGGTTCTTCACAAGTCTCTTCTTTTTCTTTAAGCTTTGCTTCCAAGATATCTTCTCTCCTTCTTATTTCCTCGTTTTCCACTTTGAGAGAAATGATTTTGTTCCGTAGTTTCTCATTTTCTTCAATGGTGCTTATTAACAGTTCATCTACATTTCCTTCTAGCCCTAAGTCATCATCATCTGTGAGTGCCATGAATAATGTTTGTTGGCTTTCATCATGATCACTTTCCTCATCTGATTTCTTTTTTATGACCATAAACTCATCCTCATCAGAATCATCTTGCTTGGAGAAGAAGTTTTTCTTATTGAACCCTTTCTTTTTGTGTGCCATTCTTTTAGAATTTCCTTCATCATCACTGTCATGTTTATGAGGACATCTTGCTGCAAAATGACCTATTTTACCACATTTAAAACAGATAAGAGGATGCTTGCCTTTAAGCTTAGATCCTCTCTTTAGCTTTCGTACAAATTGAGCCAATTTGGATTCCACATCTGACTCATCACTACAGTCATTCCTTTCTTTCCCCTTCTTTGACTTTGAGGCCTTGAATGTTGCATCTTTGGAGCTTGGGCCACCTTTCCTCATTTCATAGGAAGTGAGAATTCCATGGAGTTCATCCATTTTGAGGGTATCTAGATCCTTCGCTTCTTCTATAGTACTTATTTTGGAGTCAAATCTGTCTGGAAGAGACCTTAATACCTTTTGAACAATGGTACTTTCTTCAATTTTTTCGTCCAATCCTTTCAGGGAATTTACCACTTCAGCTACTCGGAGGAGGTATGCTACAATATCTTCTTCATCTTCCATCCTCAAACATTCAAATTGTCTTCTGTGAGTTTGAAGCTTTGCCTTGTCGACTTTTGAGTCTCCATCGTACAAGCCAACTACCTTCTCCCACATTTCTTTGGCAAAGGTGCAGTGCATGACTTTTTTAAACTCAGAATCAGTGATTCCACTAATGATGGAGTTCAAGACCTTTGCATTTGCGATGTAGGCTTTCCTCTCGTCTGGGTCTGTTGGAAGAGTGGAAGTCATTTGGTATTCATTTTGAACAAAATGCCAGACTTCAGGTCCAAGGGACATTAAGTAGTAGGTCATTCTTTTCTTCCATAAACCAAAGTTAGTGCCATCGAACAAACTATTTCTTCCTGATGCTTCGTGATTTCTCATCATGGCTGCGAATCCTTCTTCAAGCTGTTAGGCTAGTATGAAGAAACCTGCACTGATACCAATTGTTGGAAACACTGAGAGGAGGGGTGAATCAATATTTCTTACTTTTTTTTATTTTTAATTGTTCTAGTGATTTCCAAAAGCATATATAGATATGTATATGTATACAAAAAACACAGAAATCAACAGTTGGAATTAATTCTTTTATTAAAACTCAAGGCAATGCAATGAAATAAATACAATATAAGTATATATCTGATTGTGAATAGTTGCCAAGCCCCAACTTGGACTTCAGTGAGGCTCCAAACTCCAGAGCACCAACTCTATTTTGCAGTGGTTCTACACTTAGGAGCACCTACCCCCAATGACTTCAGTCCTGTTCAGTTTTGAGGCTCCAACCTCTTGGGCTCCAACCCAACCTTGGTATAAATTTGTATGCTGCTACACTCTATTTAGTTGAGGTTCTCTCACTCCTACTCTCCTGCCTCTGCTGCTTCTGCTGCCTCCGCTGCTTCTGCTGCCTCTTCTGCCTCTGTTTCTTCTGCTACCTCACACTCTAGTTCTTCACCACCACACCAACAACCCGAACAGTTCTATGTTTTTACTATTTTATACATTCCCATGCCTCTGTCCATTCATTCCCTCTTACACCACCTCTTAGGCTTCCTCCTTGGTCATTGCGGCTTCCTCTAGGCTATGTAAGTTCACTGACTTTCTGGGGATACATAGATTCATTAGACTGGTCCAAAAGATCCACAGAGAACACATCCTCCTAGTTTACCATAACAGTGCTCCTTTTAGCAATGATTGCAGCATACATAGAGTTCTTTCAATTAAACAGAGATGTTTTGTCCTGATCACAATCATAATTGCCATGATTCAACCCTTTTTCACTGACATTCATCCTTCTGAACTGTCAGAACAGCCATCGTAAACCTTTCGGTTTAAAACACCCCGAGCAAACTAGACATTCCATGGCACAGAGAATATGAGAAAAAAAACATTCAAACAGACTAAGAGGTGGACTTCAGGAAATATTACAATCGCACCTATTCATGTATCAGGTCGATGCTTATATCGCAATTGGCGATTCGTGACTGTCGAGGATCCTTTATATATCGGACCCATGACTCCGCCGATGGCCGACGGCCGATCCACCATGGGATGCGATATTATATTATGCCAAATTATAATGTTTAATTGTGTCCACATGCGTTATCGCAATCGATGCATAGCAGGAGGACAACCCTTTGGGTATTTCAATGTGAGAGTCCTGATAGGGTGGATGCGATATTGCATTCAACCATAACACAATTCCGCAGCGGGTCCGTGTACATTATCACCATCGGAGGTTTCAGTGGTGGCATATAGCCGACCTATCGATTAGTGCTGTCGCCGATATACATATATATACCGATATATATATATATATAAACTTCTCCGCCGATAACGTTAAAACATGCATACATGGGTTTTACAGGCCTGATAATGTAAATGGATATATATATATATATATATATATATGAGTTTCACTCTCGATGGCTCCTGATGGCTCCCAATAACTCATTTGCATGCCTCCATTGGCTATGTTTCTCTGTTTCCTCCGTCTTCTCTATGTGCTCCTCTTCTTTGGTATATTATATATCTGTGGCTCCTCTTGACTCCGTCTACTCCTCTTGGATCCATCTGCTCCTCTTGGCTCCTCTTGGGTCCATTTGCTCCTCGAATATTTCCATATTGACATCAATGATAATCTGTGTCCAACAGGTATCTGGTCCTAGGTATTGAACCTAGGTATTTGGTCCAAGGTATTGGTCCTAAGTGGTTTTGGTCCATGGTATTGAGAAAGGCCTAAAACCATAAAAGGAGGAGAATATCATTATGCCAAGGTGCGCAAGCATTGAATATCTAATGAAGTGTGAGATCCAGTATGCAGATTATCGGCTTATGATTCTTTGTTTAATCTGAACCAAGGATGAACCTTAGCGATTGATGAGGGATAAGATCTAATGATGGATCAGGATCTTAAGGCTTGAAGTGAATTATCATTAAATGGTTTGATCATGTATATTCTAGATCTAAAGACTGACACATGTGTTGTTTTGTAAATGTTATGAGTTGGGTATCACTGAAGTCTAGAATAGCTGCAAAATTATGAATTAATATTTGCAGACATATACACAGGTTGGATTTGGTAAAAGCGTGTATACACGCTAGTTAAACATGTCTAAGTAGTGTATACATTATGTAATATGATATTTGAAGTTACAGATGGATCTGATTGTTGTTGCAGAATTCTGGGTTTTGCTCTATGTTCTAGTGACTATAGTTTGATGACAGTATATTGAATCTTTAGATTTATTGATTGTGATTTGCTTTAGTGATGATGGGCTTTCAGTGATTCAGTCATGGGTGATTTAGAGATTGATGATTGAGTTTCAATGATGTATTGGATGGTTTTATAGCAATGGCAATTGATTTTGAGCTTTAATGTTGATAATGGGTCCAGTATGAAAACTAGATGAAACGAGGCCTTCATGTGTATTATTGTGTACCAGGAGCATCTAGTCTAAAAATTTATGAAACGTGGTCCCTGTTGGAAGAGAGAAGGTTGTAGCCTTCTATGGGTTTGTGCCTACGTACTAGTAAACATATCGGATAGTACAAGAGCTAGGGGGTTGTAGCTCCCTTCCAGTAGAAGCTAGAGAACGAGAGAAGGTAGTAACCTTCTACAAGTAGAAGCCTACGTACTGGTATGATTTTTCACTAGTACAATGTTGTAAACAGATTTTCTTATTATTAAAAGGAGACAAAGACAATAGCAGTAGTTGGTTTTCACCCACATTGGGTTTCCACCTTAAATCTTTGTGTTCATGTGTTTTGCTTACGTGTGATGGTTCTTTCTGTTATTAACTGCACATGGTTACTGTTTAATGTTTAATAAAGCACTGATGCACAGATTAAAGATCAACATATGATGAATTAAATGAATCATTAGTTTGTTGGATATACGCTTGTTTCCTTAAACACAGTTGCATGTACACACGGGTTACCTTCATTGAAGTAGCGTATATGAATTTGAGTATGAAAAGAAAAATATTATTGACTTGACTAATATTGATTCACCCCCCCCCCCTCTCAGTATTATTTCCAACAATTGGTATCAGAGCAGGTCCTTTGGTAGAAGCTTGATCACTTGAAGGAGATCCATAGAACAATGGGAAAGAAGCTAAAGAGGAAAGTGTCTCAAAAGAAGAATACATCTCAAAGGAACTCTGATAGTGGGAGAGTCGATTGGGGATTATGTGGAAGCAACTCTTCAGATTCAGAATCACCTCAGAATGAAGATGAACAAACGAAAGAACTATCAGGTATGAATTTGTTATCCTCTGGTGATACATTTCTCTATCCATTTGAATATGATGAAAGTGATAGCGAAACAACTGAATTTTCTCTTATGGGTGATAGAGAAAGATATCAAATAGAGGCAGAATTTAAAAGGCTCACAGACAAAAGTAGAGATCAACAAGATCTATTGCACAAAAGGGAGTGTGCCTTCAAAGAAGAAGCTACCAAACTAAAATCTCAACTAGAGGACGAAAACAAGGAAAAGGAAGATCAATGTCAAAAATTGCAAGATGAAGTGACATCACTAAGAAATGAAGTAAATAAAAGGAGCACAACAATCAAGAAACTCAAAGATAGATCCAGTTACTATGAAAACCTTGAAGCTAAGATCCTCTCTCTAAAAGAAAATCTTGAAAAATCAAATAAGCAGAATGAAGAACTACTCCAAGCTCTTGAAGAACAAGAAAATGAAGTTCTTGAATTAAGGCAATAGATGGAAGAAGGAAGAAAAGCTGAAGAAATCATGAAGAAACAGTATCTTGAAAAGGAAGAGCAATATCAGGTTGAGGTAAATATCCTAAAAGGTAAATTAGAAGAAAAGGATAAGCGTTTACAATTTCAAGTTAGTACTAAGATTTTGGATGATATTCTTAGTAGTCAAAGTTCTCCTGGCATCAAAACTAGTCTTGGCTTTCATGAATCTATTGAAGGTGAATCTAGCTCACAAAGTGAGGCAAGAAACTCTAATGCAAAATCTAGAATCATCAACAAGGAGATGAGAGGTCAACTCCATCAACAACCAAGGAAAGAAATTCTTCAAAGAAAATCTTTTACTCCTAACTGTGGTCGGTCATTTCCTCAAATGAATAATGCTGAATGTTTTATATGTTATAATCTTGGACATGTTACAGTGAGATGCAGAAGAAGAATGGTTCAAGACCATCACACAGAAAGATCATCAGCTTCCAGGTACTTTAAGGGATATTGTTTTTCTTGCAATATGTTTGGTCACAAAGCCATTGACTGCTATAGAATAAATATGAAACATGTAAGATGTTATGCATGTAACAAGTTTGGACATATAGCAAAGGAATGCCGGAGAAAATTTCGGGCACCATACCAAAAGGAGAAAACATCATCACACACGAAGATATGGAAGAAGAAGGAAGTACAGTCAGAAAAATGTGGCTTGACACAGTGTACAGACATGACAGACTTAGGGGAAGCCAAAAGTATGAAACTTCAATGTTCTAAATCTCATACATAATTTTAATGAAGACAAGTTGCATATATATGTGATTTCAAAGCTTCACAGTTACGTATATGTAGTTTGAGAAAAATGATGTGGGACAGTCTCAGAAAAACTGATGTGATATGATTCAGACAATTATCAATTATCTTCTCTGTCGTAGATGACTACAGTTTGTGGATATTATTTAGAAGTGTTTTGATCCTCACAAGTTGTTGATAACTTGATGTATATATGATTGATGATGATGCCTTGATACTTCTTACTGATATATGAAATGATCAGATCTGACAATGAACAGGTGGAACAGGTTCAGGGGGAGAACATGCTATGCTTCTAACAAAGAATTGTTGGCATTATGTTTAGAAGTCTTTGGTACCTAATCAATGATGATGAGGCTTATGTTGCTAAAGTGTTTAATTGATACATCTTGCTATGTGAAAGTTATGAGTTGCCCATGATGAAATCTCAGATGATACTTGTATTGATTGGGGTTGCATAATTGTTATTCAGATCAGATTTATGGATGATTGTGGATGACTTTTTGATGATGTATAGAGTACATATATGTTTCTTACATGGTCATCTTCATAAGGACAAGGAGAAGTACAAAGCTTGAGTACACATCTTCATTATTTGATGATGAACCAATTATTTCTTTTATGTTGTTGACATCATGTCTTCAAAGATGCATAAAGTTCATATGGTGCAGATATGATGCAGGATTCCTATAGTTCTTGACTCTCACATGGTTGAGAATTTTTGTTGTTGATGATATCAAGGAATCTTGAAAAATGACCATGAGCTCATGATTTACTAGATACATATTGCTATCTCTTTGATGGATATACAATATGTTGGATACAAGGATGATTACTTAAGTTGCATATTTATAAATATTGTTGGTTGGCCAAGAGAATCGTGTTATTGCAGGTTGCATGAAGACATAGCTATTTGAAGAGATGGATATTCAAAGGCATGGCTTACTTAATCACATAATGATGATGAGTTCTTACCTTATGTTGATAGGTTGATACTCACATATGTTGATTATCATGGTTGATGCTTATCAGATGTGGGATGTTCCCTAGTGATGATACATGGTTGATATATTGAAGGTTCTTGTGAAAATATCATGCAGTTCTTGATAATGATGTTATGATCATAGATGATGTCTATGGTGTTTTCACATACATATGATATGATGTGAATGATTTTGTGCTACCACTTGGAGATATGACATATTCTTAGTTGATTCATGGAAGGTTATGATAAGGCTCTTTCCACTAAGGAAACAAAGCAAGTTGATCTTGATGAGATCAAGAGGATGAGTTGATATCTATATACAACATACTTAGTCATAGGTTGATGATATTTACTTTGTCATATTTTCGGAACTGATGATGGACATATACAGGTTACAGGTCTAGATGCTATTGACAGATGCTTATGGTTGATATTAGGCAATAGTGCAGATCATACATGGTGTATGATAGTTGCTGATGACTATCATGGTCTTGTTTAGATATTTGGTCTCTGTTATAAATGTCATGTATATCATTCGATGTAAAGGGCATATAAAGACCCATGATGTAGTAATTTGTCTCTGTCTGTCATAGTCTTTTGATGGGTCCTTTTTAGTCATATGATGTAATTTGTATCCCCACTTTGCATGGGATGGACGATTTAATTTCTATCATGTATAAACAAGTGGTATATCCCCACTTGGTTGGAAGGATGAGTCAAATTTTGTATATCCCCACTTGGTTGGGAGGATGAGTCAAATTTTGTATATCCCCACTTGGTTGGGAGATTGATCTATGTATGAGTCATTAGTGATAGGAAGGTCAAACTCACATAGTCGAGTGATAGAGTCATGTTATTATTTTGGAAAATATTTGCACTCTGCATGTGCTCAGGGGGAGCATGGATGATGTAGTGCATCTCAGCAGGTACAAAGGGGGAGTTTAATCAGAAAATTCAACATGTGCTTAGGGGGAGCATGATCAATGTTTATATTCAGTTGTTCAGATACGAAAGTCTTCTTTTTGGTCAACCCTTTGCCCTTGATATCAAAGGGGGAGAATATCTTAGTCTGCCCTTTGCCCTTGATGTCAAAGGGGGAGAGTATTTTGGTGGTGCTTGTTATCTCTAACAGTTTCTACAGCTTGCAGAAATCAACACCAACGTGGTTGCCATCAAGTCCAAAGGTGGAGATTGTTGGCATTATGATGCATGTGTTGTACTTGATGGAAACCCACTTGTAGCATAAAAACTCACTTGCATATGGTAAATAGATGAATCTACATAAGAGATATCAGATGTGACAGAATGCATGACAGTTATGAAAATATGCAGGGTAGTTCAAAGGAATCAATTCAAAAGTAACATGTCCCACTCTCTCAAATGACAGTTCACATTGTAGCAGGTTAACAGCAAAGAATTATAGATCAGACTACAAAGAATGAAGAAAGAGAGGTATACGCAGGTTCAACTTGACCAAGCTACATATACACGCAAGTTCATTGACCACAAGTAGCATATACGTACACACGCACTTTCACAGAAGGAAAAGTGCGTATATCTTGGAAAACTAAGTTTTTGGTCCAAGGTATTTGGTCCATGGTATTTTGATCCATGGTATTGGTCCAAGGTATCTGGTCCCAGGTATTGACCCTAGGTATTTGGTACAAGGTATTGGTCCTAAGTGGTTTTGGTCCATGGTATTGAGAAAGGCATAAAACTATAAAAGGAGGAGAAGATCATTAGGCCAAGGTGTGCAAGCATTGAATATTTGATGAAGTGTGAGATCCAATATGTAGGTTATCAGCTTATGATGCTTTGTTTGATCTGAACCAAGGATGAACCTTAGCGGTTGATGAGGGATAAGATCTAATGATGGATCGGGATCTTAAGGCTTGAAATGAATTATCATTATATGGTTTGATCATGTATATTCTAGATATGAATACTGACACATGTGTTTTTCTGTGAATGTTATGAGCTGGGTATGACTGAAGTATGGAAAAGCTGCAAAATTATGAATTAATATTTACAGACATATACGTTGGTTGGCTTTGATAAAAGCACATATACATGCTAGTTCAACACATCTAGTAGTGTATACATTATGAAATATGATATTTGAAGTTACAGGTGGATCTGACTATTGTTGCAGAATTCTGGGTTCTGCTCTGTGTTCTAGTGACTGTGTTTTGATGGCAGTATACTGAATGTTCAGATTTATTTATTGTGATTTGCTTTAGTGACGATGGGCTTTCAGTGATTCAGAGATTGATGATTGAGTTTCAATGATGTATTTGATGGTTGTATTGCAGTGGTGATTGATTTTGAGCTTCAATGTTGATAATGGGTCCAGTATGAAAATTAGATGAAACGAGGCCTTCATGTGTATTGTTGTGTACCAGGAGCATCCAGTCTAAAAATTTATGAAACGTGGTCCCTGGAGGAAGAGAGAAGGTTGTAGCCTTCTGTAGATCGGCGCCTACGTACTAGTAAACATATCGGCTAGTACAAGAGCTAGGGGGTTGCAACTCCCTTCCAGTAGAAGCTGGAGAACGAGAGAAGGTAGTAACCTTGTATAGGTTGAAACCTGTGTACTAGTATGAGTCTGCACCAGTACAATGTTGTAAATAGATTTTCTTATTATTAAAAGAAGACAGAGATGACAATAGCAGGTGGTTTTCACCCACATTGGGTTTCCACCTTAAATATTGGTGTTCATGTGTGTTTCTTATGTGTGATGGTTCTTTCTGTTATTAACTGCACATGGTTACTGTTTAATGTTTAATAAAGTACTGATGCACAGATTAAAGATCAACATATGATGAATTAACTAAATCATTAGTTTGTTGGATATACGCTTGTTTCCTTAAACACAGTTGCGTGTACATGCAGGTTACCTTCATTGAAGTAGCATATATGAATTTGAGTATGAAAAGAAAAAGATTATTGACTTGACTAATACTGATTCACACCCCCCTCTCTGTATTATTTCCAACATCTCCCAGTGTAGCTTGAAGGATACCTTATCATTGTCATATCATTCTGCCTTCAATGACATGCAGAGTTGCAAGCACTGAAAATCATTCCATGCATCTCCTCTATGTGATTTCTTAACCAACTATCGTCTTTTGATATGTTAATCACTTTTCCATGCTCGCGATATTGTTTTGGTGATTTCAAAGGTTTTCTTTGTGTGTTTGGGTTGTCCTAGCTATATGAACATTTGTCTTACTTAGACAAAAATCTATAAGCACTATCATGCAAGTGTCGTCACAGTCATTCGAAGGTCTATCCGAAGTGTCACACTTGTCACTTTCACCTCTAAACAGTCCCACAGAGGCTCATGCTTTTCTAAGTTGTCCCAGTGGTCAGTGTCACCCTGTTGTCACAGTATGCTAAGGGTGTGATCACAATGTCGAGTCTTCACGAGTTCACTTGCCTTTCACACTTAGCCATTTTCCTAAAAACCTCTCAAGATAACAACTTCACTTCCTCGTACCTTGAATGAACTACACTGTGCAGTCTCAGCCCTCAATGGTGTTTCTATCTCACCCAAAAGTGCACAATGGTTGAATTTTTCCTCTGGGCTAGCTAAAATTCACAATCCTAGGAAGGAGCAGCCTGTCTGCATCCCATAACCACGCAAAAAACTACCTCCATTTCCAAACTGAACTATACATTTCTTAAGGATAGTCATCAATCCTTATTATTGTCTATCAAAACCCTGCACTCCACTGAAACCTCTCCCTACACGACTCTCAAAAACTGCATAGACATTCACAGCTAGTCCTTTTCTACCTTGTCTTGCACCGTTCTCAAAAACTATAGACATGCCCAACTGGTCCCTTGCATCCTTGACTTGTCTTCCCTCAAGGAATTGCGTAGAAGTTCTCCTTAGGGTCCCACTTTACAACTGCCACTGGTGTCATTCATTGTGCAATTCTGCTTCCCACTGGTCACTACGCATTTTTTTCCAACAGTGAAGGTTGTGCTCCCAGAGTTCCTCATCCCATTATAATTTTCTCTCTGTGCTCTCTCAGTGATTTGTCCTCCCTCCCTGACACCTCGAAGTGTACATTTCTTAGTTTTTGGGCCCACTTCCTAGCCTATCATCTGTCCCAGGATTGGAAAATGAGAACAATACATCATGCTAGACTAGGAGGTTTTGGATTTGATGTCATCCCATCATGAGTGAATTGCAAGAAAAGGTACACTGATAGATCACAACGAGAAGATGAATGGGTGAAGAAGGAGCGCACATCCTAGAATACTTTCTTACAGCTAGATGGATGGACAAAGAACATCAAGCAGCAAGAAAAATGAACACATGCATTGAACCATCTTGCAAGACCAAGATCATTGAAGACCCCAAAGCATCAAGGCCTACAGGCAAGAAGACAAAGCACACCCAAGAACATATCCATCACTTAGGAACACAAAAACTTGACATGGACACCACAGTCACCCAGTACATGTCAACAGTGTCATGTCAGGCTGTGTCATGAGTTGTCTTGGAAACATCACCACTATGGGCCATATCTATTGTAATAAAATGCAATGTAAAGTGAGAGTCCAATGGATGCACACAAGAAGTTAAAGTGTCATGTTAGTTGAAAATTCATATGAAGTTGAATAGTCATGAGGGTAGTCCAAGAGACACAAGGGTCAAGCATCACCCTTGGATATATATACCCCTCCCTTTGTATGAGCAAGCACTTTTCTGCTGGAAATAATACTGAGAGGGGGAGTGAATCAATATTATCATATCAATCATTTTTCATTTCCAAAATAGATTTATACATGCTATTTCTGTGAAGTGAACTAGCGTGTACATGCTATTGTGATTAGAGAAACCAATGTATACCCAAAGAACTTGTGATTTAGCTAATTTATCATGTGTTGATCTATAACCAGTAACTTATTAAATAGTGCAATAAAAATAGAATAAACCATCACACATAAGCAACACACATGAACACCAAGATTTAAGGTGGAAACTCAATGTGGGTGAAAACCACCTTCTACTATCGTCTCTATCTTGTTTTAATAATAAGAAAATATGTTTACAACCTTTTACTGGTGAAAACTCATACTAGTACGTAGACACCCACCTGCAAAAGGATACAACCTTCTCTTGTTTTCCAGCTTTTGCTGGAAGGGAGCTACAACCCCCTAGCTCTTGTACCAGCTAATGTGTTTACTAGTAAGTAGGCACCTGCCTACAGAAGGCTACAATCTTCTCTTTTCCTCCAGGGACCACGTTTCATAAATTTTTAGACTAGATGCTCTAGGTACACAATAATACACATGAAGGCCTCGTTTCATCAAATTTTCATACTGGACACATCAAAACTTTCAAACTGCATCAACCAATAATCAGTTAATCTAATTAGTCAGATCACTATAACCAGAACACTATGTTGAACCCATAAACCTGCATCATCATTTAGAACCAATTGCAACCTCAAAAATCATGCATCCGAGTGTATACACTACTTTACTAAACCCAACCTGCGTGTATATGCTACTTCCTTCAATCAAACCTACGTGTACCTTCAAAACTAATAACACCTAAAACTTCTGAATCAAGTTTGTACCAACCAGGAATATATTGAACATCTATTGTGAATTTGTAGAGCTTCACACAGGCAGTAGTAGATATCACCTTACTTATACAATCAATCAATCAGATATCAGACTCCTTATGGATTCAACTTTACTTTCAGATCTAAGAAGACTTCATTGATAGACAACAGTAAAACAACAAAGCTGATCAGATAGATCAGACAGACCTAAAGACAAGGATTTTCTTTTGTATACGCTACTTGGAAGAGTATAACCTGCATGTACACGTGCTTTTACCGATATGAACCAGTGTACAAATATATAAATATTAACTCATAACTTCATTGTTATTCGAGACTTCAAACAAACCCAGATCATGACATTTAAAGGATAAAATAGGTGTAAACAATTAGATCTGGTCCAAGCAATATCAAATCATTCAATGATAATTCATTTTAGATCTCATGATCCTGATCCAACATTGAATTCAAGGTGCGGAAAATATTTTAGATCAAATCACCAACATAGCCCCTACTACATAAAATATACTTTAGATAGAAGTATTCATTAGAAATCCATTCACTTGGACACCCTGGCCTAATGATATTCTCCTCCTCATATATTTTTAGGCCTTTCTCAATACCTTGGACCAAAACCACTTAGGACCAATACCTTGGATCAAATACCTCGGACCAAATACCTTGAACCAAAACCTTGATTTTCCAACCTGTACACGCTTTTCCCCTTGTGAAAGTGCGTGTATACATATACACTCTTTTTGTTTTGTGTACCAGTGTGTATACGCCATTTTGACTAAGTGGACCTGTCTACACTTCTTAAACTACTTTACATCAACCTTTTCCTTCACCTTCTTTATTTCGATTAGTAGACCTTAGTTCTATCTTCATGTTCTTCTATACCACTGCCCTGTTACCTCTGAATATTCTTATTGTACTGTGAGTTGCCTTTTATCAAAACTAAATTGACCTGTGAGTGAGTTACCATCAAGGACAACACTTGTATCATAATGCCAACATTTTCACCATGGCTCATCCCACATAGCCTTGAGAGTAGATAGGCATTTCTTTGAGGAGCGAGGAGTGGCTCCAACATCCCACTACTGGGACTAGTGATGTATGGTGTACATATGTGTCTTGGGACTTTTGCTTAATTTAGAAGCTTGTTAACGCCATCATGTTTTCACGCATGTTTTATACATGTTTGTAAGGCTACTCTTTAACCATTTTTAGTGCATGTCTTCTTAACATGTACTAATATAGTTGAACTACTTTGGTTTTTTTAGTACTTACATTGTTGAAGATGTGTTGTATTGCTTATCACCACTATCTCATCACTATGGACTACTCCACGGGATACTAGAAACACCACCTTTGTGTATTGTCTATCACCACTATCACATTCTTGTGGACTACTCTATGGGATACTCGACATACCATATTTTTTTATGGTTATAATGATAGTCACATCCATGTGGACTACTTCACTGGGTGGTGTACGTGTTGTCCCCTTCACCTTGGTTTTAACGACTACCACATGCATTATGGACTATTCCACTGTGTGTTGGACATACCTTTCTAGTTCACATGTGTCTCTTCCTAGGTGGTACTACTACCTCTCATTTAGAGGCTCACTTTAATGTCCCCCTTTGTAGTAAGAGAACCTTGACACAATTACATTACGTAATCACCAGGTACACATACCTTGTTGTTTGAAGATACCATCGTAACACTCTCATGTGATAACAGCTAGAGTCAAGTGAGATCTCTAAGTATATGATTGGGACATCACATCGGGCAAATCCCCTTGGTTGATGAATTTATAGCACTGTCAAAAAATGGCAGTAGAAGGAGGGCCAATGACAAGTTGAGCTTGTTGCATCTAGTTTGAATATTTTATCGAAAATGGCTCATACAAAAATTGTGATCCCGGGGTCTTTCTCCAATTTTTCCCTTCATCAATTTTCACCCCTCTATGAGCTTCTCGATCACTTGTCCTAGTTAAAGTTTGATGGTGAGGACAAAACATCCATAACCAAGCACAATTCTGATTTTCTTCAATTTTTCGAACCTTATGAAATTGATAATGAAGACTCTGCTTGTGTTCTTTTCTTCCTCACCCTTGAAGGTTGTGCTAACCAGTGGTGTCATACCTTGCCACTTGCTTTGGTCCATTTCCTTCGTCCTCTCCTTAGGGTGCTCCATCAAGCCTTCGGTAAGTATAACTACTAAGATGTTTGTGGAAGGATCAACCTATTAAGAATGGAGCCTAACGAACCAGTTGAGAATTTTTCTGATCGATTCCTTCACCTTTGCTGCGAAATGTTAGAAGAATATTTGAACTATGATTTCTTGAAAGAAGAGTTTTAGCACTTGGTTCGTGTCTCTTCATACTCTGAACCTGAACCTCCCAATTTTTCTATTTCCTAAACTCTTGTGAATCATGAGGCACCTCAGATTGCAAAGGAGGATCCCAACACCCCATTTTTTCCTTATCCTCCTCCTTTTCCGGTCCCGATGTGGCTACCCCCTTGCGGTGATTGCAAACCTAATAAATATACATAGCATGTCCCTAGCCCATCTTCTCATCTATCTCCTGCTTCTATGGAGGAAGTTCCATAATAGCTCAGGAAGCCTATAGCGAAGAATCACTCCTCCATTATGCAAGAGGATATCACCATTCATAATTCAAGTCTCGAATCTGATTTGCATCTCTTCTATCCTCCATTATCTACAAGCCATGACTCCTTGTACCATGACTCACTCGATCAATCTGCTCCACCAACCAACTATTTCCATTCTCTTAATTCTCAAGTTGTTGGCTCAAATTACGATCAGGCGCAAGGTAGTCACATTACATAGGAAAAGGAGCAGAAAGGTTAGGACATTATTAATCTTCCCTCTCCACTTCAAAATTGTTCACAATAAAAAAATGGGCTTCCATTCTTGAATGATTCTTAATCTGCTAATCTCAGTGGAACATCCTGTACAATTAATTTTTTCGATCAACCCCTAGTCTTGGGCAATCATCACTCCCATGCTTCCATATGTCATGACAAATTCCCAAGCACATCATGTGGTCTTCCATTTTCTCATGAAGACTCTAACTTGCATCTAGAATGTGCTCCGGTCATAGAAGACTTTCATATCAAAACTTCCTCTTCACCTCACTAGCCCGTGTGTCCTACCATTCACAATGCATCCACATGTGTCAGAGATACTCCACGTTCTCTTGTTTCTTCATCTGATGATTCATCTCCTCAATTGACACACAAAAGCAAGGTTTTTCATGATGAAGTTGAAAATAGTCTAACTAAAGAGTGTTCTTCCCATTCCCCATCATCTCTTTTTTTGCATGAAGACAACTCTTCAAATCAGCTTGCTCAAACTAAAAAATCTGGTGAAACCTATGACAGAGATGGTTGCCATCCTCAGAGAAGTTTTTAAATCAGTAATAACAGCCACCCTCAAGCCATGCATGATCCGACTCATGCTTCAAAATGTGATTTTGTAAGTCTGGAAAGTTTCGAGATGTAACGGGGAGTCGAAGCACTTCAACATCTGTTGATGGTTATGTCAAGACTTCACAACTCTTGTAAACCCCCCAAACCAAATAAAATATGGTTTCTCATGTACAATCTGTCTATCTACATGGTTTCATTTAGTTTGAATTCCCGTGTAAAAAATGTTGGGTATTTCGGGTATGATCTCTCAAATTTTCAAAATTTCACTTATGATCAAATTCACAAATCTGTTACAATGCATCTATCTTCGTGCATATCTCTTACATCAAAGTTGGGTTGGGAATATTCCTCTCTCATAACATCATGGAATTGTGAAGTTGATCATCTCAAAGACCATCTTTTCCCGTAATCATACTTATTGAATCTTCCCTTTCATAATCAATTCCTCGGTCTTCTTGCAAAGCTTGTACTGAAAATATGTTCCCTCATCACACCAGACATATCCCTAGGTGATCGCATGAATCAAGTTCCTCTCTATTCACCACGCCCCAACTGGTCTCATGCATTCACAATGCTAGTATCTCTTTTAAATTAATTTCATGTCTTTGATTCCTACATAATTTTTCACCAGTTGCAGGAAGGTGGTTCGTCATGTCTATCTCACAATGAACTTGGTTCCATTGTTTAGAGTGTTTGCAATATTGTTCAAATTAATTTTTCTTTGTTCATTTTAGACTGGGAATTTGACGTCTTAACTAGCTCATCTAATCATTCCTCTATATTGGGTGACTATCACTAGGCTTATCATTTTCCCATCAGCACATCCGATGATAGTAGCTTCATGCACTCTGATCTTCATTGTTTAGCATCTTTCTCCTCGGGTTTCTATCAAGAAGGTGAGGCACTTCAGCCTGCATTGATGGTGTTAGTGTCAGTCAGCTCAACCTATCACCAATGATCAAATATGATCTTAAAAGGTGTTGTTAGGGTGTCAAGTCAATTTTTTTATCATTTCAGTGATTCTTCAAATAAAAATTTGGTCATTGGATGTTGTGTCTAGGTCATTGTTTCTCCCTTCACTTACTCATGGTCTTCACCACTCATCATGGTCATTGTCTTATTTGAGGTATCATATCTTCATGTAAGTGTGTTGGGTCATGAGATGGTTAAATTCCTCATTTTAGGTCATGGTCTAGGGTTTCACTCCATGTGTCATCATCATACCATATGTGAAAACAAAAACATGTCCATCATGTGATTACATGGGTAAAGGGAGTTAGCAGCTTAGGGAAAGCAAAATAAAGGTAAAGTTATGTCTTATTTCAAATAAGACAATGCCCCAGTACGCTACCTCATCTCATCATTTCTCATAGGGCCATTTTTGCTTCAAAATATGTTTCTGACAAAATGGAGAAGAATTTTACAAAAGTGAAAGAGGTTTTTGTCAATGATAGGACAAGGAATAGAAACCTCCTTCAATTTATGCACAGGTATCATGATTTGAGGGGAATTTCCAAACTACACTTGCAACAGGAGAGTTGTTACACTTCTGATTATTTTGACTTCAAGACAGAATCTCAGGGATTTGGAGCCAATGTTTGCAGTGCTTAAGGACTTTATTGTGTAGAAGAGATCCTAATATTTCCAATGGTACCTTCATATAGTGGTTTTGATTAGTGGAAGGCATCCAAAAGTGCTCTGCAAGTTGGTGTTGCACTTTTGTCAGAGACCCCTGGTTTTTTGGAGTGACATTGGTAAAATATTTTTTTCTCCCTATTAGATTGTCCAACATACATTCTTGATGAGTCAATCTTGTAGCAGACTTCAACATATTTCCAAAGAGAAATCAATTTCACAATTTGGAACAGTTTAAGGCCTCCAAAATCTGGTCAGAAGATGGCAATGTGCTTCTATGAACTACACTGCACTTCTAGAGGTGGCGTTGCACTTCCATGAACTGCACTGCACTTTGGTGTTATGCTTCTACTAACTGCACTGTGCTTGTTATAGAGTAGCCCGAAAACTACCCAAATGCACCCAAATTTCAAATTTGAGCTTGAATTCCTACTTTTTGTTCTTCTAAGCTTATTCACAAGCAAGTATTATCATCTATCTCACCTTTTTCCTTTGGAAAAGTAAGTGCAAATGTGAGTTTTCTTCATCTAGGGTTTATGAGAAATTTCATGCTGCAAGGCTAATGTAAATGATGGTTTTGTTAGTTATGACATTTCAAACTTGTAAATTTGTCATCTCATACCTCTGCACATGTATAAATCACCCTATCATTGACTAATTAACTCATCTACCCTCAGTTTACCTCACCTTTACACAAACCCTAGTTCAATTTCCTACTATGATTGTTTTTAAATTCTCCTACTCATTTCTCTCTCTAATTTCAGTCCATTAAAACTTCCTATGTTTTCTATAACTCCTATCCATCTCCCAAAATTCCCCTATCATCGTCTCCCTTCCCTAACTCCCTCATTTCATCATTTCCTTCCTTGAGAAAGAAAACAATCAGCTTAAGGGCAAACAACTCATCATGGAGAAAGAGAAATCTAAGGTGTTGCAGAAAGGAGGCAAAGGTAAAGTAGTGTTGGAGCTTGGTGACCATGAGGAACCAAAAAAACAAGTTATGAAAAAGAGGCCAAGGACCAAGGCACTCAAAAGGGCATTGAAGGAGGAGAAAGGACATAATCTGCTAGATGAAGACCTAGACATGGAGGACATAATTTCCTTGGAGATCAATGAGCATCGAGTGTATTGGCTAAGTAAGGTCAATGAACACTTAGAATAGCCTATTGAAAAATCCAATAGGGATAACAAGTTGCAAAGGAAGATGGGCATCCATTATTACACAAGGAATCAAGTTGCCAAGGTCAGAATTAAGCAATTGAAGGCCAAACTCAAAGAAAACTCTAAAAAGTAAAAATGAGAGGAATAACTTAGAGATTCTTGCTGAAGCATCCATGAGGGCATAACATACCTCATTTTACACTTCATGGCCAATTTTGAAGGTTTTCTGAGCATTTTTGATTTATTGAGAATTTTGGCACCAAATTCAGAAATTGAACTAGTCACAGAAACGCAGCACCTTGGCGCGACACATTTTCCTCAGGGCTCCAAATGACAAGTGGATTACATTTTTGGAAAGCTGGTGACCCCCTCTCAAAATTTATTTCATTATATTTCTCATACAAGGCAAACATTTTTGGAAAAAGGAGAAAAAGGGGTCAAAACTCATCATTCTAACACTCTTTTTGACAGGCATTATGCTTCTAGAGACACCTTGGGAGAATGTGTTTCTGAATGTCTTCCCATGGGTAAATTTAAAAAATTGAAGGTGTTATGGAAACTAGACAGGAAAGAATAGTTTACCATTTTCTCAGATCTCAGTTTGGACATCAAGAGGCACCTAAAAGTGGGCTCGAATTTGGCATCGTGGTGTGCAAATTTCTGAGTTTTTATTTAAAATTTCATTGTATAATTTCCTAGTTTTTCAGTTTGACTTGGTCAAAGTTAAAATCATGATGTAACTTCAGTAGTTCGAGGTTTATGTGTAATCATTAATAAATATGAATGATAGGTTTTTTTTATGGTTAATTAGGCCTCATAAAGGAAGCAAAACTCAAATCAAAGTGTAAGAGAAGAGTTTGTTTTTTACCTTCTCACTCTCACTTGTTGGTTGAGAGAATATTGGAAACAGTTCCACCACTTAGGAATTCGACTACTAAAGGTGGGGAAGCTATATTATTGAGTCTATATGTATCATTTCTCATTCAGAGAGAAGGGTTGGAATTTTGTGGTGAAGCTTGATACCTTATGTTCTCTTACAGCTAATACATGAGCAGTTGCAACTATATTTTAGGAATACTTGTTCAGTGAGTCTATGGTGTTAGTTTTCTTTCAGATCAAATTCTAATTGATGAAATCATATTTATTTTAATGCTTTATCTTCTTCCTATGATTTTCCTTGTAGTTATATAGACAAAATTCTTTGATTTAAGCTTTGTTTATGTGGAAATCATGCTTGTGTTTCTTTTCTTCTAAGACTAATGAATTCATGCTTTCACATGCTCATTATGTGCTCTTAAACTCTCATACCTACACTACATTGACAACAATTTAAGCTAACCATAACACACTGATATCTAGCTCCTCTTTATACCTATCATTGCATACTTGAAGCCTTAACCTAATTACCTGTTCTAATCCCTATTCCAGCAAACTAAAAACCCTAAATTCACAAATACTCAAACAAACTTGTATATCTAGCCTAGAACCCATTTCTTTTCAATTATTCATTGACAAATCTTTAGGGAGATCCCTCTCTGCTTCAGTAGGGCTAGCTACTGAACTTAAAGTGGTTCGAGGTTACCTTTTTTTATTTCGTCCTTAGCCTAGGAAATTGTAGGCGATAACATTTTGGCGTCGTTGCAAGGGAACAAAAGATCATATTTTCCCTAGGAAAGAAAGACAAGGATTAGAGCTAATTATTGATGGTGAAAAGTGATCAAACACAAGAAAGGTTGTGCATATTTCACCTGGCGACTCCAGTGTCGAAGAATCCAAAGGTTTAAAATTTTCATGGCGACTCCACTGTTCAAAAACCGGTAGTTTAAAGAACTTCTTGGTGACTAAATTCTTTTCAAGATGGATTCAACTGCTCGAAGGTATGCTCCTATGAATTGAGCTCACATTCCTAGTTTTTCGAATCATATTCCTTGTATAGATTGGAAAACAAGGCTACCAAAGTTTAAAGGTGGGGATGGAGAAGATGATAATTTTTCTTTTGTTCAAACTTCATTTTCATATTCACATATTAAAGACTAAGTTTTCTGAATATTGTCTGATGAATATCTTCATGTCTACCTTAGAGGAAATAGCGAGGAAATGATGTGAGAGTCTACCATCTGCTAGTTTGTATTCTCTAAAGGATTTTCATTCAGTTTTGTTTCAACATTATCAAAGCTGCAATTTTTCCTTATCAATGATGGATAGATGTTGTGAGATTTCTGAAAATTTTATTAAATTTCTTGAAAATATGTATGGGGATGAAGAATGTATTGAAGAATATATATTAGAAGCACTTTATGATTTTTCCTCCCAACAAGAATTAGCATCTTCCTCCTTGGATGAAGCAAACCGGGATCAAAATAGAGAAAGGCCTATTCCTCATATTGAAAATGAAAATCACCAAGCCAACTTTGATTTCTATAAAACTCAATGTTCTCCTCTATCTGAAGATGAAATAGATCAGCTCTTGAAAAACCATGTTACAGCCCAAGTTAAGGCAGGTTTGTAGTGCTCAAAGAGTCAAGAATGTGTAAGAGAAATTTCTTCCATTATTGAAAATGAAAATCTGTGTTTAACTAATGATAGTCATGAGATTGATGAAACTATACAAGAAGTTGTTGTGAGTAAGCCAATTTTTGATGTAGATTTCCTGCAAGGGGATAGGCTAATAGGGACTGCTTTCTTTCATGAATAGGATAAAACTGACATGTTTAATAACCTTGAAGAATGTGTTATGTTCAAAGATGATTTAGACTATGAATTGGAAGAATATGAGTCTGAGATAGATAATATGCTAGAGATAGAATCAGAGTTTCTCATGCTTGAAGAATTTGCAGCCAACACTTAGGTAGCAGAAAGTCATACTTCCATATGCCTTCCTATGGATCAACAATCAAGTATTCCTTCAGATCAAAATGAAAGGAGTACTTGTATTTTCGCTGGATTCTAAGACAAGGTAAAATTTCAGATTTTTAGGGATCCTTACACTGATTTGCTACACTCATCAGGGAAGATGGACTTTCTTGTATTATGGATCATGAGCACATCTTCAGTGGACAATCAAAGTTGCCTAGCTTTTTTTTATTCTACCTTCTCAAGGAAAGTACAAGCAAAATTCAAATAAGTAGCCATTTGCTCAATTGGTTACACTAGAGGGATCATTACACATGATTGTATATACATCTTGAGCAGGTGGGCAGTTATCATCATAATTTTAAGCCTGAGGTGAAGGCCCTAAGATCCCGATTTTCTGCTGCCATAAGTAAGTTTAGTTAGTTTTAGAGTTTTTTAAAGGTCAGTTAGTTAGTTAGTTTTCAGTTTGAATTTAGTCTTTGCAATTTGACTCCATGCCCAATGGATAAGGCTACTAGGTATACGGTGTTCTTGACACCTCCAAGGAGCTTCCATCCAAATATGGAGCCAATGTTAGTTTTAGTCAGTTCAGCCTGTCACCAGTGATCAAATATGCTCTTACAAGGTGTTGTTAGGGTGTCAAGTCAAATTTTTGTCATTTTAGTGATTCTTCAAATACAAATTTGGTCACTGGCTGTTGTGTCTAGGTCACTGCTGCTACCTTCACTTAGCCATGGTATTCATAACCCATCATGGTAATTGTCTTATTCAAGGTATCATTTCTTCATTTAAGTGTCTTGGGTCATGAAATGGTTAAATTCCTCATTTTAGGTCATGGTCTAGGATTTCACTCCATGTGTCATCATGATACCATATGTCAAAACATAAACATGTCCATCATGTGATTAAATGGGTAAAGAGAGTTAGAAGCTTAGGGAAATAAAAATAATGGTAAAGGTAATGTTTTATTTCAAATAAGACAATGCTCCAGTACACTACCTCATCTCATCATTTCTTAGAGGGCCATGTTTGCTTCAAAATATGTTTATGACCAAATGGAGAAGCATTTTACAAAAGGGAAAGAGGTTTTTGTCAATTATAGGCCAAGGAACAAAAACCTCCTTCTGTTTATGCACAGGTATTATGATTTGAGAGAAATTCCCAAACTACACTTGCAACGAGAGAGATGTTACACTTCTAAATAGTTTGATTTCAAGATAGAAGTTTAGGGATTTGGAGCCAGTGTTGGTAGTGATTAATGGCTCTACTCTATAGAAGACATCCTAAGCCTTCCAATGGTACTTTCAGATAGTGATTGGAATTAGTGGAATGCATCAAAAAGTGCTCTGCAAGTTGGCGTTGTGCATTTGTCATAGACACCCTGGGTTTTTGGAGTGACCTTGGAAAAATCATTTTTCTCCCTACTGGAGTGTCCAAATTACATTCTTGATGAGTCTGTATTGTAGAAGACTTCAAAAGATTTCCAAATAGCTATCAAGTTCGCAATTTAGAGAAGTTTAAGGGCTCCAAACGCTGGTTGGAAGACGACATTGTGCTTCTATGAATTGTGTTGCACTTCTGGAGGTGGCTTTGCGCTTCCATGAACTCCGATGCGCTTCTGCTAACTGCGTTACGCTTGTGACAGAGTAGCCCAAAAAATGTCCAAATGCACCCAAATTTAAAATTTGAGCTTTCATTCCTACTTTTTATTCTTCTAATCTTATTCACAAGTATTATCATCTAACTTGCCTTTTTCCTTTGGAAAAGTAAGTGCAAATGTGAGTTTTCTTCATCTAGGGTTTATATGAAATTTCATGCTGCAAGGCTAGTGTAAATGATGGTTTTGTTAGTTATGTCACTAAACTTGTAAATTTGTCATCGCATACCTATGCACATGTATAAATCACCCTATCATTCACTAATTAACTCATCTACCCTTAGTTTACCTCACCTTTACACAAACCCTAGCTCATACCTATCATTTTGGATAATTTCCTAGTAGAACTATTTTTAAATTCTCCTACTCATTTCTCTCTCTGATTTCACTTCATTCAAAATTCCTAAGTTTTCTATAACCCCTATCCATCTCCCAAAATTCTCCTATCATCATATCCCTTCCCTAACTCACTCATTTCATCATTTCCTTCCTTGAGTAAGAAAACAATCAGCTTAAGGCCAAACAACTCATCATGGAGAAACACCAATCCAAGGTGTTGTAGCATGGAGGTAAAGTTAAAGCAGTGTTGGAGTCTGGTGAACATGAGGAACCTAAAAAAAAGTTAGGAAAAAGAGGCCAAGGACCAAGGGACTCAAAAGGGCATTGAAGGAGGAGAAAGGACATAATTTGCTAAATGAAAACCAAGACATAGAGGAAACAATTGCCTTGGAAATCAATGAGGATCGAGAGTATTGGATAAGTAAGGTCAATGAACACTTAGAACAGCTTCTTGACAAAGCCAACAGGGATAACAAGTTGCAAAGGAAGATGTCCATCCATTATTACACAAGGAATGTATTAAAATTGGCAACCAGGGAAAAACCTCATGTGGGTCATCTTATTCATGGCTAATAATATTTTTATTAGATTCCTCTTGTCAAGAGGTGTAGGATTGATATAAAGATCATCCAATTCCGATAAGTATTCATGGAGATATGAATTTATTTTGATTATGGAATTATTATCAAGCTGACCTACAACTCATGTAGGCTCAGAAGCCCAACAGTCGCATCTATTCACCCACCAACGTTGTGTATAAATATAAGAGGACTTTTCCTCATTTGGACTCACTCATCTCATCACGTCTCTCTCTCTCTACTGCGCAGAAATGAGTCTCTTCTCTACTGCGCTGAAATGGGTCTCTCTCTCACACATGTGAAGCCGCAAGCTGTTGAATTTGAAGCTGCAACTACAGAAGTAAATATTGACTTGCGTGGCCTAGAAGATCTCCTCTTTGGAACTGTGCTGTAGGTTCATCTGAACCTCCTCTAAAAGACGCAACTTTTGGTGGTGGAATGAAGTCAATCCGACGAACGGTTTGCAAGCTATCGACTGCCTTAGTTTGAAGCCGGAAACTGCTGAAACTGAAGCTGCAACTGCAGAAGTAAAGATTGACTTGCGTGGCCTAGAAGATCTCCTCATCTGAACTGCGTTGTAGGTTCATCTGAACCTTCTCTGGAAGCCGAAACTTTTGGTGGTGGAATGAAGTCAATCCGACTGTCGGTTTGTGAGATATGGTCTACCCTAGTTTGATAATGAAGTCGCTAATGCTGATGCTACTGATCTAGGGTTTGCTACTGCTGATATGAATCAGATTTATTGTACTATTTCTCTCTGCTGAATTATTGAAGATAAAAGAAGATTTGATCAAAGGGTTTCCCCACACATTGTGGGGCTTGTCCCTGGCTAGCCGCCACATCTTGTGTCTCTTGTCTTGGCTTGTTTTCTGTCGATTGTTTAATGTTCTATCTGCACTTTACTTTATGTACATGTGATTGCTAATTGGTGGAATATAATAAGAAAAAGAAGTAAACTATTATAAACATAGAACATACCATAACTTAACATGGTATCGGAGCTGAGGTGAAGACAAAGCCCGAGCAAGAGCAAGAGCAATCATCGAAGAGAATATTGGCAAGGCTATCCTAAAAGAACTATGGGGTCCTCAACACTCTTTCCTACTGAAGACAAGCTCCGTGAGAAAGCTGACTATCACGGATGGAAGATGTCTATCGATCTAACCCTTGAGAATCAAGGAGTGTTGGATCATGTGAGAGGCAATATTGTTGAGCCTCCATCAAATCCGCTGTTGCCTGGAACAAATGAAAAAATGGAGAAGTCAAAACAATAGAAGATCATCCGAGACTCTATCGAAAAGCACTTGGTGGCCTACATCTCTGAACTAGACACCTCCAAGGAAATCTATGATAGATAGGACTACTCTTTTGAACTATAATGTAATTCCTGGTTTTGAGGAATTAATGGCTAGATGCATTCAAGAAGAAACAAGGGAAGAAGTGCAAGAAATGCTCATGCCTAAAGGTCCTCTTGCTGCTTTTTCTTCTCATGCTAAGAGAAGAAATAATTCTGGGTCTAAATCAAAAGGAAAGGATGGATCTAAGGGTGGAAGAAAAGGATGATGTTTCATCTGCGATGAAGCAGGTCACTATGCAAGGAAGTGCCCTGATAGAAAGTACTCACACTAGGATAATGACCAAAATCCCTCTGATGGCAATCAAAGGAATGACAAATTCAATAGCAAAGGTAAGAGGAGAGTTGGGAATCAAGGAAGAGGACAACCATTCAAGAAGGCTAGAAAGTCTAGGATGTATTAAATGCACCTGACCTCAAAAAGAACCTAGTGTCCATCTCGGCAACGGAAGACAAAGGCTACAAGGTAACCTTCAACGATGGCAAGGTACGTATATGGAAAAATAATGTTAAATATGCCTTTACTCTTGGGTTTAGTGTTGATTCATTATATCATGTCGATGGAAGTCTGCTAGGTGTCATGTCTTATGACACATCTCTTCAGTCTGAACTTTGGCATTAGAGGTTTTCCCCCCTTCATTATAAAGCTATACTCAGTGTAAGACAAATGGTGACAGGGATGCCTGAATTCTGAGTAGAGAAAGAAGGTGTATGTCCAGGATGTGACGAAGGAAAGCTCAAAAGGGGACCATTCCCCTCAAGCCAAAGCAAGACCTCCAATATATTACAATTGGTTTACTCAGGCATACCTGAGGTTGGCATTAAGAGGGAGACTACTACACCACATACTCCTGAGCAGAATGGTGTGGTGGGAAGGAAGAACCACACGATGATGGAAGCTATCCGGGCCATGCTACATCATCAAAGACTTCCAAAGTTTCTATGGGCTGAAACTACAATCACTGCCGTATATGTACAAAATTGATGCCCTCAGCAAGCATTGGGTTCCAAGACTCCTGAAGAAAAATTCACCGGTAAGAAACCTGATGTTTCTCATTTTAAAATTTTTTGGAAGCCCTGTATATTTTCATGTGCCGAAAGAGAAAAGAAATAAATTGGGTGCATCTGGAAAGAAGTGAATTTTCGTGGGCTATGGTGAAAATACTAAAGGCTATAGAATCTATGTAGCCAGTCAAAGGGAAGTCGTAATTAGTCATGATGTCACCTTTGACGAACATATGGCTCTCAACAAGGTGAACAATCTTCCGACTTTGAGGAGCTCTCAAGAAGCCGATACCAGGGAATCGAAAGAAAAGGATAATGAACCAATGCCTGATGTAGAAGAACCCATGGATCCGATTGATCCTCATCCACATGAGCCTTCCTCTTCTAGGAAGAGGCCTTCATGGCTTAGGGGGATACTTGATGACACTGAAGGACATGCTGCACCTTGAGGAACCTTCCATCAAAGTAAGAAACTTAACAGGTATCAGGGATACCTGACCATCATGAGCACGATCATACAAAATGAGCCTTCATCATTCTCAGATGTCGTCAAGCATTAACTATGGAAGGATGCTATGACCATAGAATATGAGTCTATTATGGAGAATGATGTCTGGGGAGTAGTTCCCAGACCCTGGACAAGACAATTGTTACTTCAAAATGGCTTTACAAGATAAAGCATGCAGCAAATGGAAGTATGGAAAAGTATAAGGTTTATTTTGTTGCTCGTGGTTTATCCCAGAAGGAAGGTATAGACTATGATATTTGCACTTGTTGCCAGATATATGACCATTCACTTGATCATAGCCCTTGTGGCTTCACAAGGATGGAACCTACATCAGATGGATATCAAGGTTGCATTCTTGCACGGCTCGATCAAAGAAGAGGTCTACGTGGAGCAACCCGAAGGATTTGAGATTTATGATCGAAAATCTCATGTATGCAGGTTGAAGAAGGTTCTCTATGGGCTGAAGCAAGCACCTCGAGCATGGTATGAGAGGATCGATAGCTACTTGATGAAGCTGGGATTCATTAGGAGTGAAGCTGATTCTAACCTTTACTTTAAGGTTGAAGATGACAAGCCTCTCATACTGGTGTTGTATGTGGATGACCTCTTTCTAACAGGTGCAGACCTTCTCATTCACAAATGTAAGAGGGAGCTGGCTTCTGAATTTGAAATGAAGGACCAAGGACTTGAAGTATGGCAGAAGCCAAGGGAAATTTTCCTATCTCAAGGAAGATATGTGGTAAATATATTGGAAAGATTCGGTATGATGGACTGCAAGCCTGTGACTACCTCGAGGATCTTAACTTTAAGAAGTTATATGGTAGTGATGTCGGACCAGACTTGGGAAATGCCTCTGAGTTTCAAAAACTCATTCGCATTGATGTTCTTGGTGAACCTCCGTCCGAATATATGTTTTGCAGTTAGCATTGTGAGCTCATATTTGGTTGAGCCTCACTGGATTGATGCCAAGAATCTTCTGAGATGTCTTCAGGACACAATCTCTCATGGATTAAGATACACTGCCGGAGATGTGAGACTACTTGGATATATTGATGTTGATTGGGCAGGCAGTGTGGTGGACCGTAAAAGCACTTCCGGGTACTGTTTCACCTTGGGATCTGCTTCGATATCCTGGATGAGTAGGAAGCAGAAGTCGGTGGCTTTGAGAACTGCCGAAGCAGGATATATTGTTGCTAGCATAACCTCGCGTGAGGTAGTCTGGTTGCGAAATCTCTTCAGTGAGCTGTTTGGATTTACATTGGATACCACTGTGATTATTTGTAACAACTAGAGGTGGGATTCAATTATTGAGGAATCCCGTATTCGTCAATTGCTCCAGAAGATAGACATCATCTGGGATATGGTAAGTCGATGAGCAAGGAAGCTCCATCACATTAAGATGATGTACAGGTTGATACACCTTGTCAAAGCCCCGAGGAAAGATCTAATCTGTGATTTTCCCAAACAACTTGGAGTCGGCAAGAAACCCTTGTACAAGGGTCCTGCATGTTGCATACATTGAGCTCTGGGAGCTCTGAGGGCTTGCGGTTCCTACTGGAGCAACATATGACCACAGGGTGACTCACCCTCCCCTGATGGTGCACTCTGGAACAAGATGATTCGCTCTCTTGTGGGACAAGATTATTCGCTCTCTTGTGGAACAGGATGATTTGCTCTCCTTTGTAGTAGGATGATTAGTTCTCCTGTGAGGCCTGGATTGATGTGTTCTCCATGGCAATTGTAGCAGGATTGATGTGTTCGCCTGTGAGGCCTGGATTGATGTGTACTCCATGGCAATTGTAGCAGGATTGATGTGTTCTCCTGTGAGGCCTGGATTGACGTATTCTCCATGGCAATTGTAGCAGGATTGATGTGTTCTCCTATGAGGACAGGATTGATTAGTTCTCCTGTCGAGGCATCCTACCCATGCAGTCTGGGACTCATGGGAAGTACCTCTCATCTGATCAATGAGCAGGGAAATGAAGTTAGGGACCATAGTAGTATCGATGGACGCATCGTTGTAACTACCGTACTCCCTACGCTAGGATGACCTCCATTGATCTGGGATCAATGATACTGGTCTGAGACCAGTGGTAGGAGTTGTACCATACTATGACGCTGACTTCGGGTCGGTTGAGACTGGTCTGAGATCAGTGGTACATACTCTGAGACTGACTTTGAGTCAGTGGAGGATGATATTGGTCTGGGACCATTGGAGTTGTAATCATTATGACGCCGACTTTTGGTTGGTTGAGACTGGTCTAGGACTAGTGGTACATACTCTGAGACTAACTTTGAGTCAGTATGATACATCCTCGATCATTTCTTCTTCTTCATAATTCGGACAAAAGCAGAGTAGAACAAAACAATGCAAGAGCAGAGAAGAACAGAACAAAACAGTACAGATCAGTGCAGGGCAGAACAAGACAAAGCAGAACAAGCAAAATAGAGCAGAGCAGGGCAAGGGTCAAGCTGTACAAGGCAGTGTATTTGATGGATGAATAGTAACGACCGATAGACAAATTGCAGATGAAGTTCTCCATGGTTGAGAGGGAGTGTTAAAATTGGAAACCAGGGCAAAACTTCATGTGGGTCATCTTATTCATGGCTAATAATATTTTTATTAGATTCCTCTCGTCGAGAGGTGTAGGATTGATATAAAGATCATCCAATTCCGATAAGTATTCATGGAGATATGAATTTATTTTGATTATGGAATTATTATCAAGCCGACCTACAACTCATGTAGGCTCAGAAGCCCAACAGTCGCATCTATTCACCCACCAACATTGTGTATAAATATAAGAGGACTTTTCCTCATTTGGACTCACTCATCTCATCACATCTCTCTCTCTCTACTACGTAGAAATGAGTCTCTTCTCTACTGCGCTGAAATGGGTCTCTCTCTCACACATGTGAAGCCGCAAGCTGTTGAATTTGAAGCTGCAACTACAGAAGTAAAGATTGACTTGCATGGCCTAGAATATCTCCTCTTTGGAACTATGATGTAGGTTCATCTGAACCTGATCTAAAAGCCGCAACTTTTGGTGGTGGAATGAAGTCAATCCAACGAACGGTTTGCAAGATATCGGCTACCCTAGTTTTAAGCCAGAAACTGCTGAAACTGAAGTTACAACTGCAGAAGTAAATATTGACTTGCGTGGCCTAGAAGATATCCTTATCAGAACTACGTTGTAGGTTCATCTTAACCTCCTCTAGAAGCTGAAACTTTTGGTGTTGGAATGAAGTCAATCCGACTGTCGGTTTGTGAGATATGGTCTGCCCTAGTTTGATAATGAAGTCGCTAATGATGATGCTACTGATCTAGGGTTTGCTACTGCTGATATGAATCAGATTTATTGTACTATTTCTCTCTGCTGAATTATTAAAGATAAAAGGAGATTTGATCAAAGGGTTTCCCCACACATTGTGGGGTTTGTCCCTCGCTAGCCACCACATCTTGTGTATCTTGTCTTGGCTTGTTTTCTGTCGATCGTTTAATGTTCTATCTGCACTTTACTTTATGTACATGTGATTGCTAATCGGTGGAATATAATAAGAAAAAGAAGTAAACTGTTATAAGCATAGAACATACCATAACTTAACAAAATGAGGTTGCCAAGGTCAGAATTAAGCAGTTGAAGGCCAAACTCAAAGAAAACCATAAAAAGTAAAAATGAGACGGATAACTTGGAGATGCTTGTTGAAGAATCCATGAGCACATAAAATACCTCATTTTTCACTTCATGACCAATGTTGAAGGTTTTCTGAGCATTTTTGGCTTTTTGAGAATTTTGGTGCCAAATTCAGAAATTGAACTAGTCACAGAAACGCAATGCCTTGGCGCTGCACTTTTTCCTTAGGGCTCCAAATGACAAGCGGCTGACATTTTTGGAAATATGATGGTCTCCTCTCAAAACCCATTTCATCATATTTCTTAAACAAGGCTCATATTTTGATAAAAAGAATAAAGAGGGGTAAAACATCATGATTCTGCCACTCTTTTTGACAGGCGTTGTGCTTCTGGAGACACCTTGGGAGAATGTGTTTTTGAAGGCCTTCCCATGGGTCATTTTCAAAAATTCAAGGTGTTATGGAAACTAGGAAAGCAAGGATATTTAACCGTTCTCTCATATATCAATTTGGACTTCAGGAAGGGACCTAAAAGTGGGCTCAAAATTGGTACCACACTTCTACAAATTTCTTAGTTTTTATTTAAAATTTCAATGTGTAATTTCCTAGTTTTTCAGTTTGACTTGGTCAAAGTTAAAATCATGATGTAAATTCAGTAGTTCGAGGTTTAGATGATGTAATAATTAATAAATAGGCATGGTATGTTTTTTTTATGGTTAATTATTCCGCATAAAGGAAGAAAAACGCAAATCAAAGTATAAGAGAAGAGTTTGTTTTTGACCTTCTCACTCTCACTTGTTGGTTGAGAGAATCTTGGAAACAGTTCCACCACTTAGGAATTCAACTCCTAAAGGTGGGGAATTTGTTTGATTGAGTCTATATGTATCATTTCTCATTCAAAAAGAAGGGTTGGAATTTTTTGGAGAAGCTTGGTACCTTATGTTCTCTTACAGCTAATACAGGAGCAATTGTAGCTATATTTTAGGAATACTTGTTCAGTGAGTCTATGGTGTTATTTTTCTTTCACATCAGCTTCTAATTGATGAAATCATCTTTATTTTAATGCTTTATCTTCTTCCTATGATTTCCCTTGTAGTTATATAGACAAAATTCTTTGATTTAAGCTTTGTTTATGTGGAAATAATGCTTGTGTTTCTTTTCTTCTAAGGCTAATGAATTCATGCTTTCACATGATCATTATGTTCTCTTAAACTCTCAAACCTACAATACATTGACAACACTTTAAGTTTACCATAACACACTAATATCTAGCTCCTTTTTATACCTGTCACTGCATACTTGAATCCTTGACCTAATTCCCTGTTCTAATCCCTAGTCTAGCAAACTAAAAACCCTAAATTCACAAATACTCAAAAAAACTTGTATATCTAGCCTAAAACCTATTCCTTTTTAGTTATTCATTGACAAATATTTAGAGAGATACTTCTCTGGTTCAGTAGGACTAGGTACTGAACTTAAATTGGTTCGAGGTTACCTTTTTCGATTTCCTCCTCAGCCCAGGAAATTGTAGGGGATAACAGATGGCAGGTCCTCACTCTCTTGGCATGACTATTAAGAATGATCAGATTTATCTTTCCTTACTAGATTCCCATCGTGATCGCATCTCTCAAATCATAAATTCACCCTTTCACAGATCACGAGGTTGTCCAAACAACCATTATGAAATTCACAATCGAATCGTTGAATGGCTAGAACAATATTACTTAACAAGCCATGTTGGAGGAAATAAGCTTCAACCCTTCCTCATGCTTGCTGAGAAGCTTAGTGCAGATGAGGATGCACCTGCAAGAAGCTTCCAAGTTTTGTTGGAAAGTGGTATCCATCAAAGAGGTAAGCATGTGTATTGGGTGGTTGTGAAATGTCATTCTACCCACAAGCAAGGCATTCCTTCCCGTGTGCAAGTTTTTCAAGTTTTTGCATTTTCTTTTGCACACTAATTTTTATCTATTTTAATCGTTCATATCTTTGTGAATGCAGGCCGGGAGTGACTATGGTGGCTTCACTAGAAATTTATTTCACGTAACCCCAACCATTTAGCTATTATAATAGGCGTAGGATTAGCTACATCTCAGTTTTCCCTTCCTTTCACTCGTAGTCCGTCATGGTTTTCTTTATCCTGGCGTTATAGCACCATTTACCACTCTTAGTAGATTTGATGCTCGGGTTATGGTCTAGGGCAACCCTTCCTTTCTAGACTTGGTCCAAAATCTAAAAAAGAATGTTTTATTTTGTATACGCTACTTTGCCATGTGTTAAAAGAATGTACACGCGAGTTAGCATATACATAACCCGTGTATATGTGTTAAAACACTTAAAAATAATAAAAATCCTTAATTTCGAGTGGAGTTTACGGGTTTTACCTGTCACTCACCTACTATAGCCTGTGGCCCAATTGTTTCCCAACTGAAAAAACTAACTTGGAGATGTATAAATAAATCTCCATGGGAAGGCCTCAGGAGAGAAGAGATGAGATATTGATATTATAGATGATTGATCCCTGATTGAGTCTAAAGAAATCCCTATGCCTCCTGCACTCCCCAAGCTTTAGGACACTCTTTTTTCCTCTTTTGAGATATCTATCATCCCTCTTGTGATATCCTTGTGAATGTTGATGGAGGAAGATTGCTAAGGCCAGGACAAGACGGATCTGGAGGACGGTTCCACTTGGAGTTGGAGGAAGACTCAGGTTATAGTTTTCCACCTTTCTTGTAGCTTACATATATAAAGAAATGTTGTTCTGTTCCTCATATTTATCGTGTTTATGCATTGATCCATGTTGTGATTTGTTTATATATATTCTATTAATGCGTAATTGTTCATTTGCTTATATGATGTAATGTATATATCATTAATATTATTTATGTTACTACTGTTGTATCTACTTTTCTTGGATAATTTAATGGTTTCAAATCCATTGGAGGAAGCAGAGGGTTTGAACCCTGCAGGATCTACCCAAATGTAGGACCTCTGGGTAAGATCAATTCTTCCCAGCTCAGTAGTATAAGCATTTAAATTGTTTGTCTGTGCATTCCTTGCTACTATTTTCCCTCCACTCTGTTGGGGTTCTCAACCCAAGACCCTAAGGTGTTCCCACCCGCAACAGAATTGGCGACTCCACTAGGGAAAACATTCTTGTTTTTACTAGTTTGGGTTGTTTTTTCTCGATCAGGGTTTGTTTTCTTGATAGCTTGTTTTTACAGTGTCATTGACTTATTAGATTCCCAGGCATCAAGTTTGATATTCTGGATTAGGCCTTTATTTTTTTCTTTTCTTGATTGAGTCTTTATACATGCTTTTCTTGGAGTACAGTCACATATACATGCTATTTTCCTCAAGAAGACTCGCGTATACGTGAGTTTCCTGTGTTTGAAATGCTTGTGCACACCTTTGTGTCTTTACACAATCGTGTATACATAATTTTGGATTGTTTCTTCAAAATATTTTTCTCAATTAAGTCTGTTGCCTTGTGACTTTTGCTATTTTATGGTCATCCACTGTTTGTAGAACTCAGTTCTCTTACAAATTTTTGATTTCGAATCTCCTTCTTAGGAAAAATACTAGTTCGCGAAGGATTGTGTTTTGAGTATGGTTTCGTTTTACGTTCAAGGCTTCTGTATGAAGTTATTGGATGTTCTAGTTTTCCAGAACAAGAAATTGGTTTTGATTTTGTTTATAACCCAAATTTCAAATTTCCTTTCTTGGATTTCCCTTTTGGTTGACCTTGTGGTTTTTCATGCCTTTTTGACTATCTATTTAGAAATCTTGAGAGTATTTCTTAACTTATGGGTTTGCCGAAGTCTTGTACTACTATTCAGATTAGTTTGTACAAGTTTGTAGTCCTTCTCATTTCAAGTTTCATTTATTAATGAGTTTTATAACTTGCAAAGTTTAAGGACTCTTTGTGCTTGTTTCTTGATCTTTGAAATTTAATAGTCTTTTTGTGACCTCAAAAATTTATTTAGTTTCTTTAAAAGGAAAAGACAAAAGCATAGCTTTTTCTTTTCTTTTTCTTTCCAAGCTTTTGGTTTTTTCGTTTCTTTTGCTTTTTTTTGAGCAATTGTGAACTTTTTCGATTGGTTTTGCTTGGTTTCGAGGGAAGTTTGTCTTTGGACATGTGCCCTCTTTGCAGTCAATTTGTCCTATTGATCTTGTGAAGGAACACATTTTCTTTTGGTATGAGCATCCATGCGCCATCTTTATAGTTTGTATTAAGATAGTTTTCATTACAAGCATTTTAATATTTTTGTTAGATTTTGAGTGTGTGGAGTGTCTTTTCTGGAAAAAGAAAAAATTTATTGTACAAGTTTATTCATAGAACTCTATAGAAATCCCTTTTAATTGAAGAAAATAATTACATTTGCATGTAGTTAAATTTCTATTGATTTATTTCGTGTCAAAACATCATTAGTTTCACTCTCATTTTACCCTTGACTTAAAGAACAGACCTCTAAAATCAAGTGATTTAATAAAAAGAACTAGACCTTTTTAATTTGTCATTAACAAACACCAACAAGTTTAAGTTCTTTAGAGCCTTGGAATAGGTGAATGGAGAGTTAACTCTCCAAGGCTGCTCAACTTATCAAACATGGAATTTGAATAATGAGTGAAATCCAGTGTCGTTAGAAAGACCGAGAAAGCTCCGTGACTGGGAGTCAAGCACGAGGGAGAGTGAAGACAAGGAAGAGAGATACCCCCTCTCCTACTTGTTGGATCCTACCTCACAACTGTTCCACCCAGATTTTGATACGAACCGGTGCCCATAGTTGCCTTTCCTAAGGATCACATAGGTGGTTGCGGAGGGGAATCCCATGGCACCTGAGGCAGATGTTGCATCACATTCATTAGTAATTTTGGAGGGTACCCTTGCGAAGCTTGGGTGCTTGCACCGGCAAAGGCTTTTGTCTGGAGGTCAGAGTAATTGTTTATGTTACCTTCGCTAGTAGCCTTGGGCCATTATTATCCCAAACTATCTTTGGAAGGTCCCTTACTTCACTTTCTTGGATTTTGGTGTCCAGTCCACATCACCTAGAGCGGAAATACTAGGAAGTTTCTTGATTGGTTGCATTGTTAGGGACTTTATAGTCGAGTGTTATTTTCTCCTTGGATTTATTTGGCTTTAGGTGGATTTGTTTTGTCACTTTGACCTTAGATTCTAAGTGACTAACGTACCACTCTACCGATCTTGAAAGGCATTTTGATGTTTATTTTGAAAGTTGTGGAGTTTCCTCCTTAAGGGCAAAGGTTTTGATTGTGCATTTCTCTTCCATGGAAATTCATTTGTACATTCCCGCAAGGGAGGGATCTGTGAATAAGTTTGGTATGGCCAATATTCCTTATGGAGGCCAACCAAGGTACCCTTCCAAAAGGGGATCCTTGTGATTTCCTTTCTTTGGAAATGTTTGTACCCCCTTGATGGCCACTTTGAATATTCCTAGATTGAATGTTGGACTACCAGTTTTGTTGGTGTCCACTCCTAATATTCCTGGTGTTTTTGAAGCTTCTCAGATGAATGCTTTATTTCAAGGGCATCAAATGGGTGTTAATTGTTCATCTTATTTCAAAAAGAAATATAGGACTCCTCTTTCTCCTCCCTCTTGTAATAAGAGATCCAAAAAGAGGAGAAAGAGGAAGAAGAAGAAGAAGAATAGTTCTATCCATTCATTATCAACCTCTGCAAGTCATGTTGGAGATGAACTTTCAGCAGCTGCAAGTCATGCTAGGGGCATAAGTCTAGTCAATGCAAGTCATACTAGCAATGAATCATCATCAACCTCTGCAAGTCATGTTGGAGATGAGCTTTCAGCCACTACAAGTCATGTTGGGGCATAAGTCTAGTCACTACAAGTCATACTAGTGATGGATCATCTATCTCTATGAGTCATACTTATGTTGACTCACCTACTTCTGTGAGTAGGGATGGGGTCATAAGTCCTATCTCTCTTGGGAAAGAGTCACTAACCTCTGCAAGTCATGTTAGCAACTTTCCATCAACCACTGCTGGTAATGTTGGTGGAATGTGTTAGGGTCCTATAGTTTATATGATCTCAAGGTGATTGAGTATTTCACAGTTTTCAGATTCCATATTGTTCATAGATTTCAATATTCAATTGATTTCACAAAAAAAAGGAAAAATGAGAATAAAAGGTATAAAAAAAATAAAGAAAAAGAAAAAAATGAGAAGAAAAGAAAACCCCAAATGTTGTTCAATTCATATAGTCTAAGCATGATTGAACAAATTTCAATTTATGTTGATAGAGTAGAAATGAAAGATTTGCCAAATAGTTTAAGCTTGGAAAATCAGTAGCTAGGCATAAATGAAATTGGTTCAACTATTCAATCTGGACCAATGGGAGAGATAAAAGATAGAGTAGGTTAGAAGAAAAAAAAAAAGAGAAAGTGAAAAAAGGGTCTGCAAATCCAAATGCACCCTACAAATGCAAAAAGGAAAGAAAAATGTTAGATTAGAAAAATAAAGGGTAGGTATGTTGAAAAGAATTACAAAGGAAAAAGACATGAAAATCTCTTTAAAGTTTTATGACATAACTCATGTTTTTTCCTAATGTTGGAAAAGAAATTAAAAAGGAAAAGGGGTCTGATATCATTATTCCTAACTTTATCCTATACTCCTATACCCCACTCCCCTATTAATTTTCCTGCCCCGCCACTCACCTACCCATCACATCAAATGTTACTCACCCCTCACCTCTCATCTAATCTCCATACCCGCCATACTATCCAACGACCCATATGACTTTCTGGCCCCCCCTCACCCTCCGAATGTTAACGCTATGGGGGTGGGGGAGGGCTCCAAAATCAGTGGTTTTAGACCACTTACGTGTCACACTCTCAGGATTTCACACCCCGCCCCCCGCTCATTCCTCTTACTACTCTAAGGGCCCCAAAAAAAGTGGTTTCCGCATTTCACCAAAACACCTTCCTCCGTTATGACCATTCACCAAGCCTGCCACCCCACAACGCCACTCTATCCCATCCGCCAATCACCTCCATTCCCTCGCTATGTCGTTACGCATTCAATTGGCTGGACCGTTAGCCAATGAACCCACGCCACTTCAGGCCAATTCAACGGAAATACTCCTAGAGCTACAAATGCACTATCTCCCACCCATTTACAAGTTTTAATATGCTCTCTCCACTTACAGGTGCAAGTCAAGATTGATTCAGGCATACATAGAGAAAGGAGAGAGCACACTAAAAAAATGACACAGTTGCAGAAGGCTCCATTTTTCTGCATTGATCAAACATTCCCCTTCTTGAATCCCACTTCCTGTTCATTCCCTTTCTTTTTCCCTCTCTGAGTTCCCGTTTCTTCTCATCCCTTTCTATTGCAGTTCAACTGCAAATTCAACAAAATTCAGGTTTAAAATTTGCAGAAGACAGCCATGCCACCAAATAAGAAAGAACATGATATCTTCAATCCAATGGTGGACCCACCACTGGACTTGGACCACATTCCATTGGTAGACAGAGACTTCAAAACACATGAGACTCTCTCGGGATTTGATTTGTTTGACATCTACGGCTGGTGGGAGGATAAATTTTTTGATGAATTAGATGACATAGGGCTCTTGGACACCAATTTTCCTTTCTACATATTTCCAAAAACCCATAGCTTCCCAAAACTAATAAAAAAATGTTGCTCATGTTATAATCCATAGCAAAGGGTAGTGATAGCCCTAGCAGGAGACATACTGTTTACCATCGATGCCAAATCTATAATGCAGTTGATGCAGGCTCCTATCATGGAAGGAACCACTCCATTTTCCCATGAGATCCTCCATGAAATGTACCAGAGACTAGACTTCACCAAAAGAGCTAAAACCTTAGAACCCTTCATGACCGAACAAACCCCAATGCCTAGCAAGAATCCTCCTTATTCCTCCTCTGCTTTCTCTGATAGAACTAAGAATATAGTCACTGTACTTTCATATTTCTTGGGATATTATTCAAATCAGTGGCTTGATGAGGCTATTATAGGTTTCCTGTCCATCTTATCAGTAGAGTCAAAGCCCTATGTCCTATTCAATTTCAGTCAATTCCTAGCAGATGCCATCCATGCACAATTTGTAAATTTCATCACAGGGGAAGTGTTTCAATACTCTTCATTACTTGTATATATGTTTGTTTATTTTTAGGCAGATAGATTTAAGTTTACAATGACCATGTTAAATGAAGAAGGTGAACCCCAATCTATTATTTTCTGGACCACCTTAGTGATGAAGGATCAAAATTTCTTCACCTACAAGACATTTATAGAAATGTTTATTCATCCAGCTATGAGCCTCCTCAGTGGAACTGTAGAACCCAGGAGATTGGTACTTGTACCAAAATTACAAAGAATTAAGAGTATATGGATGTGAGTTGGCTCCTTAAAACATGCCAAAGTTCCTCCCCATGAGGATTTTTTCACTTGAATATATTAGGCATATGATCAATTCAGATGAAATACATTTTGTAGTAGCAAAGAAAAAGTCACAATTTAGGATCAATTCGCATATTGGTCCTTTCATTTGTAATAGCATGGCAGCAGGTGAAGAGGCAGGCAAGAAATTCAAGGAAATGAACTTCACTCATAGTTTCACCTAGTCATATGACCCATGGGGCATCATCTCCAAGAAAAGGGTAGACAACAAATAAACACCCTACATTCACACTCAAAGGCCTGAAATAGAGAAATTCATGAACCAGACTGAGTGGATGCCTGACACACTGCAGGAACAAGTAATTTCTTCTTCAAGTGCATAGATTCCTAGGCAACAGGAAAGATAGAGTACAATAGAAACATCTGACAAGGGTAAGGAACAAGAAAAGGGAGCAACTTGGAAAATTCCAAGAGAAGATCAGTCACGAGGGACTGATACTTCTATGAAAGAATTCAAATTGAAATTTAGAAAAAGCGCCAGGAAGCACATGGACATAAGTAAGGAATCACCACAACAAACAGTCATTAATCTCAATGATATTCTTGATTCACCCCAACTAGAGGTCATTCTCTTCCTACCACTCCAATCTTAGAAAGGCAGCAGTCTCTTCAAGTTTCCACATCTACCAATGTAACTGGAGAAAAGCAGGAGACCATCTTTGACACTTTCATGGAAATTAAGATTAGAAATGAGATGTTGAAAAAGAGTAATTATTCTCAATTCTGGAAGCAAAGTGCAACTTCTCAAGGCAGACTCCTCTCAACGTTTTATTTAGAAAAAGGCAAGATGCATATGGCATTTTTGGAAGCACAGATAGCATAGCGTAAAACTCCAGCTGATTACAAACAAACCTCTTTTGAGTTTTATGCTAAGAATCTTCATCCTGTTGATCAGTTGGAAATGCACAAGCAAACAGGTGAAATGATCTCCTCTACTCTAACTAGTACCTCTAAGGAATTTGTTTAAAATGCAGGTGGCCTTGTCAAATGCCCAATATCAGCTAAATATGGAAAATATTTCATCCCAATCGAAGGACAACATAATTAAGTCTTTGGAAGACTTAGTAGCGAGAATTGGATATGATTCCTCAGATGTAAAAGCAGCAGAAGAAGTAATTAGGAAAAAGGAGATGGATATAGAAGCTCTGAAGAATCATCTCAAAATTCTAGCAACAGCATCCCAAAAAAAGGGGATCAGATGTCCAAGTTATCTCATCGTGGCCACTTCGTGGTTACACTAGTGAAATTTTCTTTCATTTTAATTAATAAAAAATTTCCAACTGTACAAGGCAATCGTTGTAGGTTTTTGTTAAATACTTCATGAAGTGGAAGTATTAGGAGTTGGACCTGAGTTATTGAACAATCTTTCTTTTGGAGCACTGTAATTTTTGAGCTGGAGCATCAATAATAAAAGACCGTTTGCAAGATACTTGAGTTGTTTTTAACCTAGTGATGTCTTCTTTCTGTGTCAAATATATTCTTGTTTTATTCATTATGCATCATTAAATCTTATTGTAAGACAAAAATTCTAGATTAAGATATGATGTTAGAGCACCTTACTTCTATATGTGTTTACAATCTAAATGTTTTCCTCTGATGTATGATTAAGAAATACTTAATTTCTTTTTAATCATTACTGATTTCATTGTTTTGTCATCTCATTTTCCATTCTACTTTTAGATCTAGTAAAGATAGTTAGATTTCCTTGCAAATGCTTTGGAAAAGTTGATGCTACCACCCCGCCTTTGACTCCATAGCCCAATGGAAAAGATCTAAGTTTGACTTGCCGCAACCCAAAAAATCAAACAATCAAGAAATCAAGAAATAAAACCCTTCTACCATTATAGCTAGCCTAATACATTAAAACACTGGAAATAAAGATAAATCTGAAAATATACAGAGAGATCCCTCTCTGAGTCTAGGAGGGCTAGATCCTAGATTTCTAAGTGCTTTGATGTGTCCTTTATGATTTTGTCTTGCCAATATTAAAAATCATAGAGAGATAATGTAATGGCGACCATACTGGGGACTATTGAAAATGTGTCATTTCATTCGAATTTAGAGTACCCAGTTAAAAGCTTTGTATGATAACATTATTCCTAAGAATTGTTTCCTTTCTACTCTTGTGTCTATTCAGTTTAATCTATGTTTTAGATCTGGACACTAGCTCCTAAAAGAATCTCTACTAGATCCCACCCACATCTGAATCCTCCTACCATAGTGGACAATCCTAAAAAGATCTTCAGGAAAACTCCTAGAACTAAGAGTCAAACAACCAACATATTTTTTCACAGAGCTAACTCACTCCATGAAAAATTTGTTACCTTTCAAGATATCCAGTTTGATTTACACTTTGAACACGGCTTATTCAGGACTATATCATAGAATTGGAAAGATATTACTATCTTCGATCCATCAATCTTTCCAAAGATCCCAGTGAGAGAACTTTCTTCACAAACTGAATCAGATCTTCAGCTCTTACAACATTTTGATACCTTACAAGATCTAGTGATAGATCTCACCTCTGAAATTGATGATTCTTACCTTCAACATTCAGTAGAATTTACTGCTTTAAATATAGCAGCTTATTCCCTCACATCTCAACCAGCACATATTCAGTCACCAAGTCCTATTGCCTCCATAATTCCTACCCCTTCTTTCATCCTTCAACATAAGGTTACTCAAATTCCTTTACTCTCATTTCCACCTAGTACTAGTCCAACCTCATCCACTCTTCAACTTCCTTGAAGTGGTCCTCCACCACCACCAATCATGGTTGTCAGGTATGCTCCTTTGATGTTTCCATCACCACTGGATAATATGCTAGAAGATTATCAGTCTAAAATCACACTATTTGATGGGACAGGTCTTTTAACAACCCAACAACATGTGGATAAAATGAATGATTGTTTTGACCTATAAGAGGTAGATGATGAAAGTGTTAAGCTCAGAATGTTTTCTCAATGTTTAGGAGGAGAAGTTTGGAAATGGTTTAAATATTTGCCTGGAAATAGCATAAATAATCTCCCTGCATTCCACCAAACCTTTCTTAATAGATGGGAAGTAAAAAAGGACCCTCTGCAGATTCTATTAGAATATCAAAATATGAAAAGGGAAGTAAGTGAAATTGTTCAGGACTATTGTGCTAGATTTAACAATACCTATAATGCAATACTTGTAAATCTCAAACCACCTCAGGATTTAGCCTTGATAAAGTTCCCAAATAGATTTGATACAAATATGTCCTACCAGCTTAGAGAAAGGAATTCTCCAACATTATAAGCAATGCAAAGAGATGTCGTGAGTGTAGACGCAAATTTACAAGCAAAAAGAGCTAGGATGAAAACTGAAAGAAGGGTGACAATAAAGGAAGAAGCTTCAATTTCTGTAGCAAATGCTAAGATTGATTCTTTAGTAAGGACCATGGAAAGAATGATGGAGAGGATAAGTTTGAATGAGAGAAGTGTCCCTAGGGAAAACCAACCTATTCCACAGAACATAAATCCAAGTCCTAGAAGAAACACTCCACAAATCAAATAAAGAGACCAAAGAGGCCTAGATCAAAGAATTAGACCTCCATTTCAAGAAAACGATGTTGACGAAGATGTAAGCGTGGTTGAAGAAGTTGAGGAAAATCAGATTAATTTAATCAGGACAAATGAGGATAGTTTTGTCTTACTTACACAAGAAGAACAAGAACTGTTCTTATTAGATCAAACAGAATTGGAATATGAAGAGTCTGATGACTATAAACATGGGTTTGAGAATCCCATATTAGAATTTCACATATAGTATAACATTAGGAGTAAGAAAAACAATGATAACTCAAACAAAAAGAATGTTGATTTCCCTGCTAAGAATACTACTGAACCTGATCTTAAGAAAACGGCTGAAAGATCTAAGAAAAATGTAAACAGTGTAGAAATTTTGAATAATAAACACATATTCAACAGAGATTATCCTGATCATACACTATTGTGGAATACATGCATAATACATAACCTCCTCTACGTTGATCATCAATTTAGTAGCATCAAAAACAATGAAACATCAATCGCGTGCACACATTAACACAGTTTGTAACCCGGGGAAAGCTTACAGTTGAAAACCACACACTATCTGTATATTATAATGATTGAGAACATGTAACATTACATAGTACAATACTCCTCACAAGTATCCAGCACTATCTCCACCTGTTACACACAATACAGCTCAGATCTGATCTCCAAATCTCCTCCAGTGCTTGCCTGCCTCTATTGCACAATACCCGCATGAGAATGAATGAATCCAAACTCATTCAAAGTTATATTTACCTTGGAGAATCACTCACACTGGAAATCACATGAGCACAGGCTATATCACTGGACATATGCAATTCTCATGGGAATACTCAATCCTTTGATTGTGCAAAATCTCATGCACAAATATAGTCACAACTAATAGCAATCTCAACCTCTAACACCTATCTCCACTGAACTATACATGCACTGAGTTAACTGATGTATTCTTCAGTTGCATTATGAGTTAATAATTAGTGAATTAATTAATAACTATTTCACACAACTCATCACTTAGTCTATTGGCCAGTTAGACTAAATACAACTAGTTCAACTAAGTCAAACTGAACACAACTCCATTAACTGCTCATCCAACTCCACAGAACTCAATCACATGAGTTCTAACTAATTTCTTGCATGCAATAGCTCAACTGACCCACAAAGAAAGTGTATTTCCTTATGACAGCTACATGTGCCACATCTGTAGTTCAAACTGAAGTGCTCCAAGAGGATAAGATAAAGATTATAGTCTAAATATTATTATGAGACAATAATATTTGACTTTTCTATTTTTGACTAGCAGTCTAAAAATAGACACTGATCACTCCTACTGTGATCCAAAAATAGAATTCCATCTATTTTTCCCAACATGACCAATCATCCATAAACAACAAACTGCAACTCATAGACCATGATCCATATGTCTAAAAATAGACATAGTCTAAAAATAGACTTTGCGTCAAAACTTGCTTGTGGGACCACTTAGTGAAGGCGACTCCTTTCCACTAAGCTCCATCATCTTGTTGCATTCTCAACAAGCATTTATTGTTGCACACTTTTCAACACTCCCTCTCAACAAGAAAGGCTTCCTCTCAAACCCGATCGTGTAACTCTTGAATGTTCTGCATGCAACACATCTGCCCGGTCCACTTTGCTCCAACAACACTTGGAACAAAAACACTCCCAACTGACCACTCTGTTGGGCTAGGAACATACTCTGATGCTGAAGCTCTACCTACTGCTGACAAGTGCTCCCTCTCTGACATCTCGCTACTGCAACATCTCCATGCATCTTGCACCATTGCACACCTCTCTGTGCCACCTAGCACTGTGCAAAACACTTGTGCCTCTCACATTGCTACAACCTGCATGCTATGCACTGTCCTGGGATTCCCTGCACTGTCACTCTCTCTGTCGCTCCATCCACATATGTCTCTACCCAATCAGTCAATTCCTACTACTACACATCGGGGCTCCCATAGCAAGGTCTCATCCAAGAGGTTGGGTACCTCAAGGATCCTGCCCCTCCTCCTTGGGACAATCAATCCACATCACCCCACCTCCTACCTGGAGGTATGGCTGCATGCAATCCCTCAGCCCACCTGGCTCGAAGTTTTCCCCTACTGGAGGTATCTGCATAAGTAGATGTCTCTACTCGATCTCCTCTCAGCTTCCCTTGTTGTGGCTGCTCCACAACCTCATGAAGTTGCTACACCAATCATGGCTCCTCCACAATCGTCTGAGACTTCTTCTAGCTCTGCATGTTGAGGGGTAATATACCCTCCCTCTCAACCACCAAGTCTCCATCAGTTGCCTCACTGCTCAAGGCTTTCCATGCATCTTAAACTTCAAGAGCATACAGGTTCTTGACCCGTGAACCAATCTGCTTCAACTGTCTAGTGACGATGTGTCTAAGGAAAACTTTTCCCTTATTGAAGACTACATCATAGCCTCTGTCTTCCAGCATCGCGATAGACACCAAGTTTCTCTTCAGTCCTGGTACATACTTGACATCGGTCAAGGTAAGGCAAGCTCCATGCTCCCTCTGAAAAATAACCATGCTTACACCTGAGACACTATACTTCTCATCATTACCCATCCCTATGAGTATCTGGAGATCTTTCTCCTCCAAAGTACTGAACAAACTTTTGTCACCGGTCATGTGGAAAGAAGCTCCACTGTCAAGAAACCAACCACTTCCCACCATGGATGAAACCATGCATGCAAAGAGTGTGAAATCCAACTGTGAAGCAAGTGCCTCACCTTCAGATCCTTCCCCAGATCCCTTATTGGACTTCTTCTTTGGGCAATTAGTAGCATAATGGCCCAACTCATGACAATGAAAGCATCGCACCTTCAACTTGTCAACCTTCTTCCCATCATTGGAAGAATTGGATTCAGAAATAGAACCCTTCAACTTCCCCTTCTTCACCTTACTCGCTAAGGCATAGTTCTCCTCATCATGCATGGATGAAGAACTGTCTCTGGTGCTCTATCTGATCTCCTCTTGCACAAGATCCGACCAAAGTCTTTGCCATCCTGGCAATTTCTCCTGACCATTAACAAAGTCCTGATAGGAATGCCAACTCTTCAGAGGACCAAGGAGAGCCAATCTCACCAAGTCCTCATCATCAACAATCACCCCCACACTTCCTAGCTCATCCCAGCACTGGGTGAACTTCATGAGATACTGGGGCATACTGTCTCCATTCTCACACTTAATGTTTCTGAGTTTATCCTTGAGCGCCATTCCACCAGCTCAAAAATCAATCGCTTCTGATCTAAAAGTTGCGAGAACAAAGTATTTCTCGTACAGAGATCGACTGTATGGGCATTCACCTTCCAAAAGAAGGATGAATCCAGAGGCTACCTGGCCCGATTACAGACTCTGCCTAAAGAAATAAATTGCAAACACTTTCTGAATAATAGATATGATGATCAACAACTCTGATACCATGTATAAATTTTGAATAATAAACACATATTCAACAAATATTATCCTAATCATACACTATTGCGGAATACATGCATAATACATAACCTCCTCTACGTTGATCATCAATTTAGCAGCATCAAAAACAATGAAACATCAATCGCATGCACACATTAATACAGTATGTAACCCGGGGAAAGCTTGCAGCTGAAAACCCCACACTATCTGTATATTATAATGATTGAGAACATGTAACATTACATAGTACAATACTCCTCACAAGTATCCAGCACTATCTCCACCTGTTACACACAATACATCTCAAATCTGATCTCCAAATCTCCTCCACTGCTTGCCTGCCTCTATTGCACAATACCTGCATGAGAATGAATGAATCCAAACTTGTTCCAAGTTCTATTTACCTTGGAGAATCACTCACACTGGAAATCACGTGAGCACAGGCTATATCACTGGGAATATGCAATTCTCATGGGCATACTCAATCCTTTGATTGTGCAAAATCACATGCACAACTATAGTCACAACTGATAGCAATCTCAACCTCTAACACCTGTCTCCACTGAACTGTACATGCACTGAGTTAACTGATGTATTCTTCAGTTGAATTATGAGTTAATAATTAGTGAATTAATTAATAACTAATTCACACAACTCATCACTTAGTCTATTGGCCAGTTAGACTAAATACAACTAGTTCAACTAAGTCAAACTGAACACAACTCCATTAACTGCTCATCCAACTCCACAGAACTCAATCACATGAGTTCTAACTGATGTCCTGCATGCAATAGCTCAACTGACCCACAAAGAAAGCGTATTTCCTTCTGACAGCTGCATGTGCCACATCTGTAGCTCAAACTGAAGTGCTCCAAGAGGATAAGATAAAGTTTATAGTCTAAATATTATTATGAGATAATAATATTTGACTTTTCTATTTTTGACTAGCAGTCTAAAAATAGACTCTGATCACTCCTGCTGTTATCCAAAAATAGAAGTCCATCTAGTTTTCCCAACATGACCAATCATCCATAAACAGCAAACTGCAACTCAGACCATGATCCATATGTCTAAAAATAGACTTTGCGCCAAAACTTGCCTGTGGGACCACTTAGTGAAGGCGACTCCTTTCCACTAAGCTCCACCATCTTGTTGCATTCTCAACAAGCATCTCTTGTTGCACACTTTTCAACAAACAGTTCAGAAAAGAAGAACATAAAGAATGTTACTAGGAAAATCATCGACGTTTCTGCTAAAACTCTCCAAACTAATATCCCTAGTACAAGCCAACAAACTGAACTTCTCACCAAAGAAGTGGCTGAAAGAGCTAATATCTCAAATCTGCTTAAAATTCAAACAACATTTAGAATTGAGAATGAACTTGCTAAACTCAAAATTTCTATCCCTCTCAGTGAACTGATAAACAAGAATGTGTATAGGTCTCAAGTCCTAAAGGTACTCAACATAGAAGAAAACACTGATACAATGAACTTGAATGATGACCTACATGAACTTCTGTTTGGACTAGAAGTTGATGGCAAACCTCAAGAAGGAGGTGTTCCTCCATTTTATGTCAGCCTTTATATTCATGACAAAATCCTCCATAATGCCATGTTGGATTCAGGTGCATCACATAAGCTCATGCCAAAGATTGTTATGGAAAAACTTGGACTTGAAATCACTAGAACATACAAATATCTATACTCATTTGACTCTATCAAATTTAGGTGTCTAGGTCTTATCAAGGACCTCTGTGTCACATTAGCCCAAATACCAGCAAAAAATTTAGTTATGGACATAGTAGTAGCAAGCATTCCACCTAAGTATGGTATGCTATTGTCATGTTCTTAGGCAGCTAAGTTACAAGGAACACTTCAAATGGATATGATGTATGCCACAATACCAGTATTTGGCCTACCAAGGAGACTGTATAGAGAAACCTTAATGAAATATATGGAGTAGCCAATAAAGGCTAGACAACTATCCCCTCTACTCTGTCCATAATGATCTTGATTCCTTCATACTATACAATGATGGAGACGTAGATACACAGGTCACTCAGGCATAAAATGATCTAACTAAAGGACATGACACCCAAAAACCCATTTTCCAACATGACCCTGAAACAGAACCTCTCTGGAATATGACTCTTGATGGCTCATGTGGTAAAACAGGGTCAGGAGAAGGAGTTTGGTTGTACAATTCAAAAACTAATCAGGCTGAAGGTCCTTCTTACAAATTGAATTTTTTGTGCACAAACAACATTACTGTTAGGCTTGAAATTGATTAGAAAAGTAGGTGCTAAAATAAATTTTGTCCAAGGAGATTCGGAACTGATCATAAAACAAATTAAAGGACAGTACTCTGCAAAACATCCTAGATTGAGAGAATACCAAAATGTTGTGATTGATTTTCTCAAAACATTTGAAGAGTATGACCTTGTTGTTATCCCTAGGCTCCAGAATTCCTTGGCCAATGGTTTATCTTTTTCAGTCAACACCTGCAAATTACCTCATCCAAATAAACAATATAGAATTAAAGTGAAACAACGGCCTGGAGTGTCTGATAACATGAGATACTGGCAAGTTTTTGGAAGTGACAAACAGATTGAGAGTTTTCTACAATCGAAAGATGAATTTGAGGATATCAACATAGATTTGTAAGATGAAATAGACAGTCAAACTGGTGTACATATTAGTATAGAACAACCTATTGTTTCTGAGGGAAAAAATTATGTAAATAAAACTGTACATAAAACTGAAATACATAAAGAACTAGATAAAGAAGAATTCAAATACTTCAACTTAAAGCCAATGTTTTGCCGAGAGGGCTTGCCCCTTTGGAAGAGTTGTTTGACTTTAATGATGTTGCTAGAAAGCCAAAAATGGAACCAAAAGGAACAAACATTGAGGAATGTAATGTAGGCACCAAAAAAAATCCTAAAACCGTTAAACTGTCAAAATCACTGCCTATCATGGCTAAACAAAGGTATATAGCTCTATTTAAAGAATTCATAGATGTATTTGATTGGAGCTATGAGGATTTGAAATCTTATGATACTAGCATCATACAGCATAAAATTCCAATCAGAGAAGACCAAAAACCATTTAAGCAGAAGCTGCATAGGATAAATCCTATCCCAATGCCCTTAGTTGAAAAGGAAATCAAGGAAATGTATGATGCTAAGATCATAGTCCCAATTTGATATTCTAAATGGATATCCAATATTGTGCCTACAAGGAAGAAAACTGGTGAAATAAGGTTGTGCACTGACTTTAGGAACCTAAACAAGGTTTCCCTTAAGGACAACTACCCCTTACCAAAAATGGATCTCATACTACAAAGGGTAGTGGGTTGTAGTAGGATGTCCTTGTTAGATGGTTGTTCAAGGTATAATCCAGTTTTGGTGCATCTGGATGATCAAGATAAAACAAATTTTACTACTCCTTGGGGAACTTTCATGTATGTGAAAATTCCCTTTGGATTAATGAATGTTGGTGCTACTTTCCAAAGAGCAATGGACATTTCTTTTTCAGATGAAGTTGGGCATTTCATTGTGATTTATCTCGATGACATCACTGTTTTTCCAAAGACTGATCAAGAACACCTAGCACATCTAAGAAGAGTATTTGAAAAATGCAGAAAGTTTGGTGTCTTGCTAAATCCCAAGAAAACATTGTTTGGGCTTGAAGAAGGAAAACTTGTAGGCCACATCATCTCCAAATATGGAATCAGAATTGATCCCAATAGGATTCAAGGTATCCTTAAAATCAGTCGTCCAAGAAACATGAAAGAACTTCAATCTTTTATTGGAAAAATCAATTTCTTGAGAAGATTCATACCAAATCTTGTTGAACTAATCAGAAATATAATAAACATGCTCAAGAAAGACACAGAAATTAAATGGAATATTAAGGCCAAACAATCTTTTGATCTAGTCAAACATGCTTTAACACAAGCTCCAGTTTTGATCACCCCATATTTCACTAAAGATTTCATTATCTTTTCTTTTGAATTTGAACATACTATTGTTGTTGTGCTATTACAGAAAAATAATGAAGGATATGAAAAACCAATAGAATTCTTTAGAAAAGCTCTAAGAGACGCTTCTTTGAAGTAAAATATCATGGAGAAACGAGCATTTTTTCTAGTCAAAGCAATAAAAGATTTCAAAGTTTACATTTTACATTCTCATATCATTGATTATGTGCCTAATATAGTTGTCAAAGATATTCTCACACAAAATGGACCTGATGGCAAGAGAGGCAAATGGCTAGCTGTTATTCTGGAATATGACATTGAAATCAAGCCCACCAAGTTGATTAAAGGACATGGATTAGCCAAATGGATGGCTGAATAAAATTTCAATGCATTAGATATCAACCTGGTATTTTCTTTGGATGATCTTGAGGAACTGACAACTCCACCAATAGATGAATCATATCTAAACCCCCCCCCAGTATGAAAACCTTTTCTATGTTATATTTAATTTGAACGCTCCACCTGGATTATCCAAAACAAAGGCCATATTTGTAAAAGTAAAAGAATTCAAGTTTTTCATTATTGATAGTACATTATATTAGAAAGATGCTGGAGGTGCTTTACTTAGATGTTTGTTAAAGGATGATGCTGAAAAAGTTATGCAGGAATTCCATGAAGGCGATTGTGGGGGCCAGTTTTATTGGCCTACACTTTTCCCACACATCCATAAGATGGCAACTACTTTCCATAAATTCCAAATATTTGAAGGGAAGAGAAAATTATTAACCTTACTGCTTAAACCCATCTCTGTTGAAAGTCCTTTCCAACAGTGGGGATTGGATTTCATTGTTGAAATTCATCCCCCATCCTTTGCCCAACACAAATGGATCCTGACTGCCATAGACTACTTTACCAAATGGATAGAAGCCATCCCTTCCAGAGCTGCTACTGATTCTGCCATCGTAAAATTCCTTGAAACCAATATCCTTTCGAGATTTGGCTGTCCTAGGAAGCTGATCACTGATAATGTTGTAGCTTTCAAATCAAAGAACATGTTGGATATTTTCCACAAGTACCATATCTCTTTGGGTCATCCAACAGATTATTACCCTCAAGGTAATGGGTTGGATCAATCCTCAAATAAAAGTTTGGTAAACATTATTAAGAAGATTCTAGAGGACAATAAGAAGTCATGGCATAACAAATTGATCTATGCATTATGGGCTGACAGATTGACTATAAATAAATCCATTGGCATGTACCCATTTCAACTGGTTTATAGAATAGATGAAGTTTTCCCTTCATTCAAGAGATACAAACTGAACCAAAAGATATACAAAGAAGGATAAATCAGGGAATTCAATTGCAACAGTCTAGAGAAGAGGTATAAAATAGAACTCAGTTTGTCCAGGAAAACATAAAGAATTTTTTTTGACAAGAGAACCAAAGCTGATGATTTCAACCTGGGAGACAAAGTGCTAAAATGGGACTCAAGAAGAGGAGATAAAGGAAAGCATGGAAAATTTGAAAATCTTTGGAAGGGTCCATATATTATTTCTACTCTCAGATGAAATAATGCATTTTCCTCATTGAGTTTGATGGAACAGAACTGCCAGGAGGCCCTGTCAATGGTAGGATGTTGAATCATTACTTTTCATGAACACACAAATTTCCTCACTCCATTGTAAATATCACAGTATTTTATGTTTTTAGTTGAATAATTCATTTGACAAAAAGAAATCAGGTTTAAGATAATGCAAATATGGATGACTCAAGGCTACTGGTCATGTGTTCTTGATACTTCAAACTGAGAAGTGCCATCCCCAACTGGAGCCATTGTTAGGGTCCTATAATTTATAGGATCTCAAGGTGATTGAGTATTTCACAGTTTGTAGATTTCATATTGTTCATAGATTTCAATATTCAATTGATTTCACAAAAAAAAAGAAAAATGAAAAGAAAAGAAAAGAGGGCATAAAAACAAAAAAAAACAAAAAAGCAAAAAAATGAGAAGAAAAGAAAACCCCAAATGTTGTTCAATTCATACAGTCTAAGCATGATTAAAAATTTTCGATTTCTATTGATAGAGTAGAAAATAAATATCTGCCAAATAGTTTAAGCTTGGAAAATTAGTAGCTAGGCAAAAATGAAATTGGTTCAACTGTTCAATCTGGACCAATGGGAGAGATAAGAGATAGATTAGGTTAGAAAAAAAAATGAGAAAGTGAAAAAAGGGTCTGCAAATTGAAACGAACCTTGCAAATGAAAAAAGGAAAGAAAAAATGTTAGATTAGAAAAATAAAGGGTAGATAGTTTGAAAAGAATTACAAAGGGAAAAGACATGAAAAGCTCTTTAAAGTTTTATGACATAGCTCATGTTTTTTCCTAATTTTGGAAAAAGAAATTAAAAAGGAAAAGGGGTCTCATATCATTATTCCTAGCTTTATCCTATACTCCTATACCCCGCTCCCCTATTAATTTTCCTACCCCACCACTCACCTAGACCTAACATCAAATGTTACTCACCCCTCACCTCTCATCTAATATCCGCACCCGCCTTACGATCCAACAGCCCATATGAATTTCCGTCCTCCCCTCACCCTAGAAACATTAATGCCGGGGGGGTCCAAAATTAGTGGTTTCGGACCACTTACATGTCACACTCTCAAGTTTTGGTACCCCGCTCGCTCATTCCACTTATCACATCAAGGCCCCCCCGAAAAGTGGTTTCCACATTTCATAAAATCACCTTCCTCCGTTATGACCATTCACCAAGCTTGCTACCCCACTATTCTCGCACTATGCCATTTTGCATTCAATTGGCTTGACCATTAGCCAACGGACCTGCGCCACTTCAGGCCAATTCAACAGAAATACTCCTAAAGCTACAAATGTGCTATTTCCCACCCATTTACAAATGTTAACATGCTCTCTCTACTTACAGGTGCAAGTCAAGATTCATTTAGGCATACACAAAGAAAGAAATGAGCACACTAAAAAAACAACACAGTTGAAGAAGGCTCCATTTTTCTGCATTAATCAAACACTCCCCTTCTTGAATCCCACTTCTTGTTCATTCCCTTTATTTTTCCCTCTCTGAGTTCGTTTCATATCATCCCTCTCTGTTGCAGTTCAACTGAAAATTCAACACAATTCAGGTTTAAAATTTGCAGAAGACAACCATGCCACCAAATAAGAAAGAATATGAGATCTTCAATCCAATGGTGCACCCACCACTAGACTTGGACCACATTCCACTGGCAGACAGAGACTTCAAAATACATGAGACACTCTTATAATTTGATCTGTTTGACATCTACTGCTGGTGGGAGGATAAATTTGTTGATGAAGTAGATGACATAGGGCTCTGGGACACCAATTTTCCTTTCTATATCTTTCCAAAAACCCATAGCTGCCCAGAACTAATAAGAAAATGCCACTCATGTTATAATCCACAACAAAGGGTAGTGATAGCCCCAGCAGGAGACATATTGTTTACCATTGATGCCAAATCTATAATGCAGATGATGCAGGCTCTTATCACTGAATGAACCACTCCCTTTTCCCATGAGATCCTCAGTGAAATGTATCAGAGGATAGAATTCACCAAAAGAGCTAAAACCTTAGAACTCTTCATGATTGAACATACCCCACTACCTAGCAAGAATCCTCCTTATTCCTCCTCTACTTTCCCTGAAGGAACCAGGGATATAGTCACTGTACTTTCATATTTGCTAGGCTAGTATTCAGATCAGTGGCTTGATGAGGCTATTATAGGTTTCCTATCCATCTTATCAGTAGAGTCAAAGCCCTCTATCTTATTCAATTTCAGTCAATTCCTAGCAGATTCCATCCATGCATACTTTGTTAACTTCATCACAGAGGAAGTGTTTCAGTACTCTTTAGTACTTTTATATATGTTTGTTTTCTTTCAAGCAGACAGATTTCAGTTTACAATGACCAAGTTAAATGAAGAAGGTGAACCCCAATCTATTATTTTCTGGATCACCTTAGTGATGAAGGATCAAAAGCACTTCACCTACAAGGCATTTATAGAAATGTTTGTTCATCCAGCTATGAGCCTCCTCAGTGGAACTGCAGAACCCAGAATCGGTGAAGAAATTAAGAGGATTGTGCAGTTGATAGACCAAGTAAGAACAGGAGATTGGTACGTGTACCAAAATTACACAAAATTAAGAGTATATGGATGTGAGTTGGCTCCTTACAAGCTTCCAAAGTTCCTCCCCATGAGGATCTTTGCACTTGAATATATCAGGCAGATGATCAATGCAAATGAAACACATTTTGTAGCAGCAAAGAAAAAGTCACAATTTAGGATCAAATCCCAGATTGGTCCTTTCATTTTCAACAACATGGCAGCAGGTGAAGAGATAGACAAGAAATTGAAGGAAATGAACTTCACACATAGTTTTACATGGTCCTATGACCCATGGGGCGTCATGTCCAGGAAAAAGGTAGAGAACAAATCAACACCCTACATTCACACTCAAAGGCTTGAATAAGAGAAATTCATGAACCAGACTGAGTGGATGCCTGACACACTGCAAGAGGTAGAGGAACAAGTAATTTCTTCTTCATGTGCACAGACTCCTAGGAAGTAGGAAAGACAAAGTACAGTAGACACATTAGACAAGGGTAAGGAACAAGAAAAGAGAGCAACTAGGAAAAGGCCAAGAGAAGATCAGTCACCAGGGACTGATACTTCTAGCAAAGAATTCAAATTGAAATTCGGAAATAGAGCCATGAAGAACATGGACATAGGGAAGGAAAGATCAAAGTGCCATTCAGCTATGCAAAGATCCAGTCCAGCATCAGCGCAGCAAACACATTGAACTACACATGCACTTCATCAGAAAGCTCATTCATGACCATGTTCTTGAAGTGCAATATTGTCCAACAGATGATCAGGTTGCAGACATCTTCACAAAGGCTCTCACAGAGGCGAAGTTCACTAAACTTCGATATATGCTTGGAGTTCAGGAAGTTGTCACTAAGGGGGGATAGGCTCTAGTGCCTCCTTCCTTCTCCTATTGTGTCATATTTGTAAATCCTTCAATCCTATCCCAAGTTGTTCTTAAGAGGGGATGTTAGGATATTCCGACACATAGGATATAGTTAAGTTCAACTTGGTCTAGTATAGAGTTAGGTTAGAGTTAGGTAAAGTGTGTTTCTTTACCGTTGTACATTTTGTAACTTACAATCCGACGGTCACGATATGTAGTGATCCGACGGTTCACTCTCACCTCGGTATTACTGACACTTGATCCGTGGCTTGACACCCGATTGGTCCATGAGTTCTATTTAAAGCGCATGGAGGGTCATTGTTCGGGTAATCCGTGCATGAGAGAAGCTTATGTAAATTTTCATTCTTTGATTAATAAATTGCCTGTAGTACCCACGTTGGGACAGGCCGTGGACTGTTTCCCTCCTTGCACTTTGAGGGTTTTAACCACGTCAAAAATACTGGTGTATTGATTTGAGATCTGGTTGTGAGCGGTGTCCTTTTGGTGTTCTTTCTGAGGAACTTACCCTATAAATTCCTACAGGAATCGCCACAACAAACAATCATTAATCTCAGTGATATTCCTGATTCATCCCCAACTAGAGGTCAATCTCTTCCTACCACTCCAATCTCAGAAAGGAAACAATCTCTTCAAGTTTCCACATCTACCAATGTAACTGGAGAAAAGGAGGAGACAATCTTTGACACTTTCAGGGAAATTAAGATTAGAAATGAGATCTTGAAAAAGAGCACTTGTGCTCAATTCTGGAAGAAAAGTGAAACTTATCAAGGCAGAATCCTCTCAACATTTGATTCTGAAAAAGGCAAGATGCATATGGAATTTTTGGAAGCACAGATAACAGAGCCTAAAACTCCAGTTGATTACAAACAAACCTCTTTCGTGTTTGATGCCAAGAACATTCACCCTATTAATCAGCTGGAAATGCACAAGCAAACAGGTGAAATGATCTCCTCTACTCTAACTAGTACATCCATGAATTTATTTAAAATGCAGGTGGCCTTGTCAAATGCCCCGTTATGCCCCTATACCAATAGGTGTCATATATCATGATTGACTTGGCCTAGTTCTGAAATATGTTGATACCTTTACTTGTTGCAAAGGTTTTCCATATTTGTAATAAATCAAAAAATTAAAAAATTAAAAAATGTAAAGAGGGTATACCCTAAAAGAAAAATCAAAGGGTAAACAGAATAAATAAAAGGTCAAAAAAATGAAAGAAAATGAACCCCAACAAAAAGAAAAGACCAGGAAAGTGTGCAAGACCAAATGCCACTACTATTTTACTTTGTATAATAATGATTGTGTGCAACTTGTTACCCATGCCACAATCCATGGTAACCAAATAGCTTAATCTTGGTTATTCCATGTTTTCAATTTCATGTTTTAATAAATAGAGAATAAAGCTCTGACCAAACAGTGTAAACTTGGTAGATAAGCAGATAGGTAGAGTGAAAAAGCATCTCAATAGTTTAATCTGAGCTCTTGGATGTAGTAAGTGTAGATTTATATAGCATTTCATATGTAAAAGAAAAGAAAGTTTGATAAGGGTTTGCCAGTCTAAGTGCACCCTCATAAAGAAGTGAAAATGCTAGGTTAAGTAGGTAGGGTAAGTAGATGGTGGTTGCAGAATAAATTTGTGATGAAATGGTTAAGTACAAAGCTTAAATATTTTACTTTCATCACTAGGCAAATGGATGTATCACATGGAAGGCACATCAACATTCAAAGTCACAATAATTAACTTCCCCACTCATTTCCCCTAAATTTTCACTAATTACCCTAAGTACTAAAGGCACTTACAGAGTTGGAGGGGCTCAGAGCATTTCTCTAACTTTTGGAGGGACCGGACCCTCGGCACAATAATTGGAAATGCCTAAACTACTTAAGTCCCCTTCATCAACATTACCCCACGATAAAATCACTCATTCCTTTGATAAAAAAATTTCCTAAGTCAAATCCTATTTTACTTAGGGAAATTAACACATTCTCTATATAAAAACCCTCATATTCAATTAGCCTAAGTTTTAAATGTGTATGATGAAAAGCTTTTGGAAAACATTAGAATTAGTGCTTTCCCATTCATTTGGTCATATTAACCACTAATGTTTTTATTATATAATTCTTGAATAAAAGAAAAATACCCACGCCCATATTATTATTAAAAAACCCAAAAAATTATATATCCCACCCAGATGGTTAAATATAACCATAAATCAAAGAATAAACGGGATTAATTAGCTAATCTATAGTTAATTAAGAACTCGACCCCTCCACCATTTCATGAGGATTAATTAAGTCATCCAGACTAATTAATAACTCTTTCGACCAATCAAATTGCCCCCGATATGATTAAGTCTTTTAATTCATATCGGGCCCGCCACTGTTATCCATCAGTGACCTCATTATCCCCAACCACAATCCAATTGGATCCTTCAGATCCGACGGCCATCGTGCATATTGCACGAGCCTTTTGGTCAACATTTAGCGTGCGATGAGTGCAGTTTCTCAAAGAGTGCTGATGCTACATGTCAAAAGATGTGTGGAATCGCGCAGCCCCTCCTAAAAACCACTTCCCACCCATAAGTGGTGCGATGAAACCCGCATACTACCTCCCCACAAACGACAAAAAATGTCAAGTCACCCCGCTGACGTAACCCGTCCATGTCACGAAACCCACCAAAAACTATGACTTTACATAAAAAAAAATAGAGTTTAATCCATTTTTGTCCGTTATTCTGAAAAACTCATGCATGCAACCAGTACATAGAAATCAACCAACTTGTACCAAAATCATCAACCACCCTGAAAATTGATGCTCGATGTCACTCTAGTCCACGAAGTGATTCCAGTCAACCAGTACACCATTTCTAGTCACTCAAATACAGGTATTTACCAGTTTTTCCTAGAAACCCTGTTAAATACTAGAATTTCACTGCAATTAAGTTGAAACCTAAATTTCCAATGTAATTTAGGTACGAAACTTACAGTAAAGAATTCCCAGGACCCCTGTTTCACCTATATCACTCAAAAAAGCCACATTTTCATTTCTGAATCCATAAGAATCAAAAATGGAAACCCCCTGTGGCCCTCAACGTAGCTCCAGTCTCTACTCCTCACAAGGACTTAAACCACCTTCCCTTAGTTGATAGGGACTTCCAAATCAAATACCTCACATTTGATGACTCCCCCTTGTGACTGCATTGTAAATACCGGGACCTTTACCTCAATAATTTTGACAATATTGGTCTGTGGGAATCAAATCTCCCAAAGTACCAATTCCCTTCTGTGCACATTTTCCCAGACATTATTCACCAGTGCCATGCCAATTATAACCCTAATCTTAGAGCTGTAATGTCCCTCGACCAACAAATCCTTTTTACCATTACAGCAGACTCCATCAATGAAATATTGCAATTGCAACCTAGTCAGAACCTTACCCCTCTGTCTATTGCTGATTTACTTGACAAATCTTTCAAACTATCCAGCTCAGAGATCACCAGAGTTTGCCAAATGTTCATGTTAGAACAATACATTTCAGAAAACACTCCACCTTACATGATAGGTGCTTTTAAAATCTTAGGGAGGGATATTATCACCATGATTGCATGTATTCTTGGTTTCAAAACCAATGAATATGTGGATGAAATGACCTTTGCTTATATGACTATCTTCACCCCTGGCCAGCCCCCTGCTGCCAAGTATGACTATGTTGCATTCGAAGCTGAAAAAATCCATGATTAGTTCATGAGATTGGAAAATGAGAGATTTTTCAAGTATTCCACAGTCTTGTATCGCCTCTTCTTGTATTACCAAACTGACAAATTTCCATTCTCTGTGAAGAAGCTTGATACCAGAGGTATTCCCAGATCAGTCATTTTCTGGACTTCCATCTTCCACTACTCATACACTTCTCCCTATTCATATAATGAATTCATAGATCAATTTGTCTATCCTGTAACCACCATGCTGACAAGACATTTTTCCCCAAGAATTAGTGATGATATCAAGAGAATATTGCAACTGTCAAAGCAGTACAAGATAGGTGACTGGTACTTGTACCAAAATCACACTAAGATCTGAATCTATGATTGTGAGCTCCCTCCTTTCAAGCTACCTAAATATGTCCCTATGAGATTGTTTGTCTTGGAATATTACAGGAAAATGATAAACTTTGACCAAATTCATTTCACCAAGGCAAAGAAAAAAGCCCAATTGAGGATCAAAGAGCACTTAGGCCCATTTGTGTGCAACAATAGACAAGCAAGGAAAGAAGCAGAAGAGATTTTAGAGAATATGCGTTTGAAGAAGAGCTTTGCTTGGACATATGATCCTCACAGTTTCATCTGTGATAGAAGGACCAAACATAAGCTGTCACCCTATATCCATCACAGAATCCCTGAGATAGAACAGTATGCAAATTTAAATGAATGGAGGGAAGGAACATTGATAGAACCAAATAGTGACAAAGTTGAAGTTGAAAATTTAATGAAAGATTTGGAGAAGAGACTTGACCTAGACTCCTTTGTACAGGTGCATGCAGAGTCTTCCCAAAGGCCAACCCATGAAACTAGTGCTCCCATAGCAGAGACTTCACAGAGACAAACTCAGGAAACAATTCCATCTACATCAAAATAGCCAGAAGTATTAGAGTAGCCTGAAATATCTGAAGAACAAGCTCCACCCTAGCCACATCCAACTCCAACAAACATAGGAAATCCCCCAGTTGTGCAAACTCCTGTTATATACATTTTTGGGCATTGCAACCCCAATCAAACATGTCCATAAACCAAGGGCTCCTAAGTCCCTAAAAGTGTTGTTCCATACCCTAAAAGAACAAGGTCAGCTGATTACATCATCTCCCAGAAGTTCTCCATGAAAAACTGCTCAAAACTGGTCAAAACTGGACCATCTCACCTGCTCCATGGTCCAAGTGCAATGCATCCCACCTAAATGCACACGAGACGTGTGATGCATAATGAAAAGCCCTTCTATGCGGTGCAATGGGTGAGAGTGGACAAATGGCAGAGTCAAGTTGAGAGGTGGATGATCATGGAATCTTCCAGAAACTTCTCCTGTGACACTTACCTCTCTGAATTCGCCCAGGGATGAGTAAGAGATCATCAATCTCCAAGTGGAATCAAGAACTATCAGAGAGAGGACACTAATCAAATCTCAGAAGCTGACTCACCTCCCTGCAATCATCTATATATGAATCCCTCATCCCAGAGATCCAAGAGGCTAGAATTCTGTATCTTGTAAGGAAGTGATGTTGGTTTCATGGTGTAACATCATAGTGTTGGGTGATCTAAGCTTTTCATGAGGTGAAGAAGGGATTTCTTGATGAGAGGATGACACTGGGTCAAAACAATTGGTTGTAATCCTCTTTGTTATTCTTGATATTAATAAAGCTATTCAAGTTTTCCTCCACATTCTTGTATGATTGATGATATATGCATTTGTGTGGTCAATATATATCTGGGCCTATATTGTTTGTGATAGTAGATCTTTGTTCTTGGATAGTGTTATGCTGCTTTGATTCCACAGGTACTCTTTGAAGTTGGGTAGACGAGGAAGCGAGCGGAAAATATCTATCAGGAGGGAGAGGAGTCAAGCAAGGAACCAAGCGCAAGACAGAGGTCGGTCTCCTTTGTTCCCCTCTTATCTACTTCGCATAAAGGAAAACAAAAGTAGTTTTAGTTTGTTTGTTTCTAAGATAGCTACCAGTCTTAGTGGGACTAGTAGCTCTGCATGGACACTAGATTTCCCGATAACAAAATGGCGACTCCACTGGGGAGTGAATAGTTCGTTTGCTTTTCTATACTTATTTGTTTTATAAACTTACAGACGGAGCCTGAAGTCAAGCCAGCAAGCCTTCGAACTGCATTTGCTATGCAAGTGCAAAGTAGATCAATGCTGCTTCAGTCTATCTCTGAGTTTTGTTTATAAACTGAACAATTTATTTGTAAACATCCTAATTGCCCTTGTGGTGGCTCTAGTAACCTCCTTAGATCTACCCCTGTGATTTATTTACTGATTATCACTTGCTCGGCCTAAATCCCTGAACTGTGCTACAAACTGTGATCAAGAACTGGATCAAAAGTCTCACACTATACCATCGCTCTCTCTCTTCAAGGAAATCTGGATGCATCGCACTTCCCGTGTGTAGTAGGTGGGATGCATCCCTATTTCCCTATGTTACAGGTGCGATGATCAGAAAAGGCTAATTTTGGCTCCAGGTCTTGGTTTTTCTTCATTCTTTTCAGCTCTATTCTGGAGTTTTTCTGTCTGTGATCAGTATACCACTGTGGAAACCCCCTTCCTTTCCATCATTCCACCTCCATTATGGAAAGAACTATAAAAAAAATTATGTATTGTGAGCCATTTTCAGTTCTCTTTTACAAAGAAGTAGCGTAATTGAACTGTCGTTTCTTGATTTGGAAGTGTCGCAAGTGTCGTTTTCAGTCATAAAAGAGAATATGATTGTTCTTGATAGTCGATTACACTATTACTCTTGTATTTGATTTGAATTAGTAGTTTTTCAAGGGTCGAAAGCAAGTTTTCAATTCCAAATCACAAAGTGTCGTCATTGTCTTCATTTTGTCTTGAAAAGAAGCTTGTTAGTAATGTCACTTTGAAAAATAATTCAGATTTGCGCTTAGCTTTCTTTTTATCATTCACACATTAAGAAGGCTGAAAACAAATACATGCATGTGCATTTTCATTTAGACTGTTTGTTGGTTTGATTTAGGACAGTGCATATAGTGTGTGCTCTCTACTCTATGTTGAAAGAATATCATCTCTCTTTCTTTAGTAGCTAGGATTTTCATTGCAAAAAGAAGATTAAACGATTGTTTATCATCTTAGATTGCATTTTAGGAATTGTATATCTACATCACGCGGTGAACCTGAAAGGAAAATTTCTTAAACAATATAAACTATAAAATAAATTTAATGAATCTAAAAATGCTTTGGAACCTAACACACAACATTTAGAAGTCTAGGCTAGAGACGTATTCTGGCGTCATAAACCCTCGTAATTGTTGTTTTCATTGCTGGTTGGGTGATTCCTCCACTTTGAGACGACAAGTGCCAGTACGTACTTGTGCTCCCACGTACCGTCGAGTATATATTGGGAGACCACAATAGGCTATATCCTTTATCCATAGGAAGTCGTGTCTGCCACCCTATTGATCGCAATGCACTGAACACAGCATTCGGGAAGATTGAATGCCGTACCGTAAAAAGTATTTTGCGATTTTGTGATTGGTTTGGTAATCCCTCTGTCTAGATTTCCAGAGTATTCTCTTTCATTCCTTTTTAGACTCCTTAAAGGAAAAGGTCCATCTGAGCACTTGTCACTTCAAGCTCATTAAAATCGAAGGCGACTAGAGTCATCTTTTTTTTCTTCTCGACTCTTAAAAATTGAAAAAACAAGTTGTTTCAAAGCGTCTAAAATTCATTTAATTCGGAAACATATTTCCCCTTGATTTTTAGTTGACCGAGTAATCCGAAATCATGGAAGAAAGTCAATTGAAACCCCATCGTTCATGGAGGCTTACGAGTCAACCGTCTTTGTCTCCAGAATCAAAACTGTTACAGACGAAGCGAACTCATTTAACTGGTTCAAAATCCCCTGGTAAAGTTGGAACAAGTGTTCTGACACCATCAGAGACTCCGGTTACTCCAAACATTTCTGGTATCCCTGCATTTACAGAAGAATTTCCGCAGCCACCAAAGGACAGTAGAGCTGATCCTAGTGTGAAGGTAAACACTCGTATTACTGAACCAGCTCCATCTACAGCTGATTCGGAAGGTGTTATTCACCAAACATCTGTCGCTGCAGAATCTATACCTTCTTCGACACTAGAAATATTTTACGGACCTGACGGTCTACCTCTTCCACCTAGTCTGATTGCTATAGAAGAGATTGTGGAGGATCCTCCATCTAGTACTCCATCACAATTTGGAGTCGGGATCACCCTATATCCTTCTTCATCAAAAATTAGTCTATCATTATTGGAAGCTCATGTAGAATCGCTAGGAAATCTTTTGGATAGACTAGAAATGTCTGAACAACCGTCGACATCTAGGACTGTGTCATTGGAGACAGTGACGGCAGAACTTCCTGCTGTCACTCCAACAATGTTTGCCAACATACCATCTGTCCCAACTAGCTCTCAATCGCTAGATGGGCCCCACTCAAAATCTATTTCAACAGTATGGTCCATTCCCGTTTGTTCATCCGGAATAATATCCGGGAGCTCTTATGTTGAGTCTTAGTAAATTGATCCTTCACGGTGTCAATTTGGGCAGTCTGGTCCTCAAGGGAAAATCATTCCTTTGAGTACCGGATTACCGACGTATGGGGCGAAATATACCCTTTCATTGTCTCCTCCGAGAGAACAACCATATGAGAGTTCACAACAAAATTCAAGTTATGCTGGAATTACATCTAGCGGTTGGGTGCCAATACTGCCTCAATAACCAAGAGTTGTATACTCGATGCAACAATGTTTACCTATGTCAAATATACCAACTACGCTGGCTATTGTGACGGTGTCGCAAGTACAAGCGTTGCCTGTTGTATGCCAACCTCAGGTTTCTCAGGTCATAATGCAACAACCTCTTATCCCTGTGACTCAACCACAATCACCAACTAGTGGAATGACACAGGCCCAAACGGGTACAATTACCCCTCATCTTGGTCAAAAAGCCAGTATTGGACAGCAGCACATGGCTTCACAACCATGGATGGTGCAATATCAACAACCGCAATTCCAACAAGCTTACCAAGGATCTGAGCAACAAATCTTTGCAAATAATGGGCAGCCATATATTCAAAACGGTCAATATCAACCATTCCATAATGGTTATGCCCATCAACCTTACCAAAGTTACCAGCATCAATTGCATTATGCTGGTATGCAAAGACCAACTACTCAGGAAATTCCATCTTATCCTGGGTATGCTTCGCCAAACCTGAATCAATAGTTACCCTTCATGGCAACTTTAGAGTTATCGGATCTAAATCGCCTAACGAACGATCCAATTGCTTATTCCCCTTGGTGGCCAGCGATTCCGCATAAACTTCCATCAGATATTCCTAAATTTAATGGAAATCTGGGTGAAGACCCGTTGAATCATGTGATGACCTTTCATCTGTGGTGTTCATCAAAAACCATAAATGATGATTCGATTAGGCTTCACCTTTTTCAGAGAACGTTGACTGTTCCAGCAGCAAAATGGTATATCGAATTACCTAGAGCTTCGTTTGATAACATCAATACCCTAGCCACAACATTTTTAACCCATTTTTAGTTACCCATAAGGTACAAAACGGGAACAGAGCTTCTTACCAATTTCAAACAAACAACGGCCACTCACATATCCAATCATATTCATGAGTGGCGACGTCGTCGTAGAATGCTAAAAACATATGTTCCTGATCAGCTGTTGGTTGAATGGTTTATTAAGTCATTGTTACCTTCTATTACAGAAGATGTGGCAAAGGGAGGAGTCGTCACTGAAGAGAAAGTTATTGCTCGTGCATAATATCTAGACTTGATCTATACTCAGTCTGGCATGCTCTACGATAAAATCCCTGATGCTCCTAGACCGGATTTTTCCTTTCCTCCCCCTCCTAAATCAAACAAAGACTCTCATGCCAGTGATGGCATGATAGGTACGACTAGCACGAAAACCGTAAAGGCTACGTCAAAGAAAGCTCGTACGGTTTCTAGTCAAAATGCAAATGACAAAATTCTCACCTCAGAGGGTAATGCCGTGTCGACAGACAAAGGCAAAGAAACCAAGAAACCAGGAGGCAAGAATAAAAAAAAAGGGAAGAAGAATAAACAGGGAGAGTCGTCCCCTAAAAAATCTTCTGAAAACCCTTCTAGAGATAGGAAACCAAAAATTCCATGCCTAATATGTGATGAGGATCATTGGACAAGAGAGTGTCTGTATAATGCTGAGCTTAGAAAATTCTTCAAGAATTCAAAAACCTTGGCAGTATTGACTAATCCATTTCCAAATCTAGGAACAAATATGATTTCTAGTGACAATGCTTCCCCATCCCAAGTGCTAATGTTGTCAGTTTCAAAGCAGCCAAATGATGCTTTGATATCGACAAGGGATAAAGATTATGGAAATCCACAGCCATCGGACAACAAGGCCAATGATCAACCTAGTAGTTCGACAACAACTTCGACCAAAGTTGTGCCACCCATCATTCCTGAACTAATGATAAAGCCGCCAAAGGGAGTAGTACACAAATCAACATTTAATCCTCATGCCAGAGCAGCACAACATTATAATATAGTGGAGGATCTGGCACAATCGCCATCTGCTATGTCAACACTTGAGGTACTACAAAATTGCCCCTCGCAAAAGCAGGCTTTATTATCAGCAATAGGTGGGATTGACCCAACGGATTCCAATCTTGTGTCCTTTAATCACAAAGGATATGACTCTCAGTTACCAACTCAACTAGATTTCCTCATTCAAGTGAAAGCCCTCAACAAAACTGTTCATCAAACAATTATTGATGAGGGGGCATCTACATGTATTATGTCGATGAGTTGCTAGAAAACTTTAGGATCTCCACCCTTGTCGCAATCTTCAACAACATTAAAAGCATTTTATGGACGAATATATACCCCATATGGGATTTTAAGTAACTTGCAAGTTGAACTGGGGGGTAAAACAGTAGAAATAGATGTTCAAGTAATTGACGGAAACCTCAATTACAACATCCTACTGGGAAGGCCCTGGATATATGCTATGGTAGCCATTGTTTCGACCTACTTCAGGAAGATTTCATTTCCCTTTCAAGGAGGAATTACAATCGTCGACCAACAAACATTTCTTCCCAACAGTTCACAAGTTACAGGAAGCATTCCGATGATTCATGGAAGCCCTCACTTGCTTCAAAATATCGGAGTAGGCCTACTAAAAGACCCTACAATTATGGGTACTTTTGCCCTACCACCTCCAAACAATCTAGTGGAAGTGGCCACGGTGGGAACCTGCAATATGATATCTTCAAGATTCAGAAGATTCATGAACATTTTGTCAACATGGATCATCACCATTTTAGAAATATTGTAGCAATCAATTTTCTTGGCTTGGGAGGCAAACCCAAATCAACGCTCATCGAGTGTTTGGATAGATAGGTCTAAGGAATATGGTATCTCTTCAGATCCTTGGTCACATGTACATTCTACAGACAAAGGAATCATTCAGTCAAAGATGATAGGAGAGGCACCATGGGGAGATTACCACCATTGTTCCCATCTTCTGGATTACCACGAAGATTATTCCAGCAACCTTAATCATCCTTCAGTTTTTGATTTTCTGCCAAATACTGTAAATATGGTGGATTCTGAGGATAGTTATTTTCCTGTGTCAACCTCATTAAAAAATGAAACAACTCCCTTTCCAAATCGAGTCTTTGATTACGATCTCGTAAAATCCAAGCCGAGTATTTCAAAGATCTCGAAGGTAAACCTTCATTCCAACCACCGTGTTGAATGCAATGAAGCTTGGGGGGCATGCACCTCGATTTACATTATTATGCTGGGGGCATGCAAACTTATCACGAGCAATGTTACCGCAGGGTTCAAGCTCGTTAAAAAATAAACCCACCACGTGCAGTGTTACCGCAGGGTTCAAGCTCGTTAAAAAATAAACCCACCACGAGCAGTTTTAACACGGAATTCAAGCTCGCTAAAAAATAAACATAAGAAATGAGCAAACATTCCCCCAGAGTTTAAGATCATTAAAAAATGAACTAATTCCCAGTAAATAACCATTGTGAATGCATTATCATCAGCTTTTGATCCTTGGTCGTGTTCTCATCATCACCTCCACTCTGTTTTAGCCGATCATTCACCTCCATTTGATTGTTTACCCCTTTTGAGGAACAGCTGCGACGAGTGATCCTGTTAGTCATCCTTGTGACACTGTCATGATTAGAAAATTCCATACCTTACCTGGAATCAGCCGCTACCCGAATTTATCACTCGTTCCTCGAAAAATGAGTCTCCTTTAAGCTCTTTTCATCTAACTCATAAAATATGAAAAGATTGCCGAGCAATTAACCTCTCCAGCTCGTTAAAGTGGCTAGAAGTGCTATCCCTCCTCCATATTTTAATCTTTCTGGACCTGAGGTATTATTACACAAAAAGATCGAGCGCTTGTCTTGTTCGGCTCATTAAAATTACCGAAAATTCATCCCTTTTGTATTATTTTATACTTTTTCGGACTTAAGGGATTAAGTGACGAAAAAGGATCATTGGAGTTTCCTTTACGTCCCTTTTCAGACTCTCTAAAATTGAAAAGGACCGAGTTATATTTGTCGTTAAACTCGTTAAAACTGAATAGCGACAAACTTGTCCACACAGACAAGAACGAGTTTCACTATCGCTAGGCTCGTTAAAATATAGTGACAGGTTTGCCTAAAGGGAAAATTATAGAACAAGCATATGTTATCCTCCTCAAGCTTGAAAAAAGTAAAGAGGTACTGGTCAGCAATAACTGGGGAAAAATTGGGAAGAAAACTTGAAGAAACTTTATTGGTAGCAAGTCGCTCTTGAACATGACACTTTCACTCCGCATCCGAGTCGGGTTGGGTTGTTCCATTCACTAGTCATATCACCATTGGTCCATCACACCATCCACATTTGGCGTTAACGCTACCAATCCATCATGTCAGTGTCATCGGTATGTTCAAGAGAAGTCGCTCAGAGAATTCACCTGTGTCTCATCCGCTGCAATACATTCACGCTCCATTCTTTCATGATCGCCACCCTGAACCTTGTATCATCAAACTGTTTTCACCTCCAAAATCATTTACTCCGTTTGTGTCGTAGATGTGGGATTCATTAAGGCCCTCCTATGGCGAGTCACTACTTGTCGACATCAGCTCATTATCCAAGAAGTCGACTTAGGAACAACCCCTTCAGTACTTTGAAGCTTGCATGCCTCAAATGGCATGTTTCTCACTTCTGGGAACATGTTTCCATCAATGGCCTTCGACCGAAAGATTTTGTGTGGTGTTCGATGCCAAGTCCCTTATTCACACCACGCGAATTGTATTGTAGTACCTTGAGGGTCATCATCATTATCGTTGATTCCTCTCGCACCTGTTAACAGCTTACATCATTGGCTGGTAATCAAGCGATGTCTTTCCATGTTCGACTCCAGAACATCTTTCACATGGATCGACTTGTACTCCGAGTGAAGATTGAACGAGTTTGAAGACACTGGATCTAGTTTCATCCATCCGGGCTGCGATATATTCAGGAAAATAAAGACATCAAATGTACATTGCTACTACACAAATGATCATCCGAATCAAAGGATGATGGCTCTATCAGAATCATCAATCTCCCGCATAGACGGTTATCTGTCTTATGTACATGAAAATGAATTTATAAAGCTGAGCATGGGAATGCCCGCCTCAGCTAGATCATGAAAAATATTATGAAGATAATGTATTTTCTTGTATCTTATTACAGGTCGCCTTCCAGCTCGAAATAACTTTGGATCCTCATGATAAAGCATTTCACCCGACATCAAAAGATTAAAACGACCTCATGCTTTAAGGGGCAACTGTTATAGACATTTTTGGGCACTGTAACCCCAATCAAACATGTCCATAAACCAAGGGATCCTAAGTCCCTAAAAGTGTTGTTCCATACCCTAAAAGAACAAGGTCAGCTGATTACATCATCTCCCAGAAGTTCTCCATGAAAAACTGCTCAGAACTGGTCAAAACTGGACCATCTCCCCTGCTCCATGGTCAAAGTGCGATGCATCCCACCTAAATGCACACTGGAGGTGCGATGCATACTGAAAATCCCGTCTATGGGGTGCGATGGCGAGAGTGGACAAATGTCAGAGTCAAGTTGAGAGGTGGATGATCATGGAATCTTCCAAAAACTTCTCTTGTGACACTTGCCTCTCTGAATTCGCGCAGGGATGAGTAAGAGATCATCAATCTCCAAGTGGAATCAAGAATTATCAGAGAGAGGAAACTAATCAAATCTCAGAAGCTGACTCACCTCCCTGCAATCATCTATATATGGATCCCTCATCCCAGAGATCCAAGAGGCTGGAATTTTGTATTTTGTAAGGAAGTGTTGTTGGTTTCTTGGTGTAACATCATAGTGTTGGGTGATCTAAGCTTTTCATGAGGTGAAGAAGGGCTTTCTTGCTGAGAGGATGACGCTGGGTCAGAACAATTGGTTGTAATCCTCTTTGCTATTCTTGATATTAATAAAGCTATTCAATTTTTCCTCCACATTCTTGTATGATTGATGATATATGCATTTGTGTGGTCAATATATATCTGGTCCTATATTGTTTGTGATAGTAGATCTCTGTTCTTGGATAGTGTTATGCTATTTTGATTACACAGGTACTCTTTGAAGTTGGGTAGATGAGGAAGCGAGTGGTAAAGATCTATAAGAAGGGAGAGAAATCAAGCAAGGAACCAAGCGCAAGACAGAGGTCGGTCTCCTTTGTTTCCCTCTTATCTACTTCTCATAAAGGAAAACGAAAGTAGTTTTAGTTTGTTACTTTCTAAGATGGCTACCAGTCTTAGTGGGACTAGCAGATCTGCATGGACACTAGATTTCTTTATAACAACTCCTCTGAATGAGGAAAAGAACTTGAAAAGAGATAGGGAAGTAGCTACCCCTTCTAGCAAACCTGCAGATCAAACCTTTGTTAAGAGGCAAAGGATGAACGCATATTCAGAGGAGGAATTCATTGGAGAAACCATAGAAAGCATAAGGAAGGAAGGACGAGACAGTCCACATACATTCCCAACAGGTGGGAAACCTTCAAGCTCACAGAGACAAGAACTAGAAAGGAAATAGAGCATAGAAGTTTCATCCCTCAGGTCTTCATCTGAAAAAATCATAGACATAAAGGGGAAGTTTAAAGAAATCAAGACAAAGAATGAGCAAATAAAGGCCCAAGCCTATGCTCAGTATTTAAATATGGCCCCTACAAACCTGACCAGATTGATGTCAGCTTTTGACATCAAAGAAGGCAAAATGCAAATGATCTTTCTAAAGCCCACAGTACTGCAGCCAAAATCTTTGGCATATTATCTCAAAACTGACTTTGAAGTCATGGCTAAAGACATCCACCCAATAGACCAGATTGAATTACACAAGAAAATATGGGAGATGGTCTATTCTACGCTGACTAGCAAGGCAATGATGGCACATAGGTTGCAAAATTCACTAAGCAACACTACTACCCAACTGCAAATGGAAAAGGCCTCCTCACAGCCAAAGGACAACAAAATCAAATCGTTGGCGGAGCTAATTATTGAATTGGGCCATGACCCAAAGGATGTCAAGGCAGCAGAGAGCCTAATAAAGAAGAAGAATGAAGATATAGTTGCACTTAGAAAACATTTGAAGTTGCCACCACTCATTCATCCTCAGACTATTGAAGTGATTGAGAAGAAAAATGAAGAAGAGCTTACGGACTTGGTCCTTAAGCTAAATGAGCAATTAAAGGAAATAGAGCAGCAATTGGAAAAAATAGTACAATCAAGGCAGAGTGAGTCAACCACATAGCCTCAAACTGTAGTGCCAATAGTCTCAACAGCAGTCCCTTCCACACTGGCACCTGCTTTAGCACCAAATATTCCTTTGGCAACAGCCACACCAGTGGAAACAACAGGTACAACACAGACAGGTACATCAACACAGAGCACAGAGGACTTGATTAAGTCCATGGAGGAGATGAAACTCCAAGTCACAGAGCTACAGAAAGTGAAAGAGAAATTCATTACTTTGGAGCAGAAATATGATATATCAAAGATTAATTATGCAGAAGAAATGAGGAAAAACAAAGGCATGGCCCAAAAAATTAAAGCATTGGAGAAGGACCTGACATTTGACAGGCCTTTGACAGAAATCAGGAAAATATTGTGGACCAATATCATTGATTCCATCAATGATATTTGGCCATCCATTCAAATTATTTTTGAACAGATTGATTTGGTTAAGCCAGCTCTTGAAGAAGTTCGAAAGACCAGAGAGGAATTGGGTAGAAAGCCTGAAGAGGCAATCCAGTTAATAAATTTTCTAAACAGCAAAAATAGGCAACAATTGGAGAAATTAGACATTGAGGATAGGACTACTACCATCCTTGAAATAAAGAAAGTTTTGACTAAAAGGAATCTGATGCAAGGCCTGGAACGCAGATGTCTAAATATACAAGAAGATATAGATGAGTTCATGAAGAAATTTGACATCTTGAGTAAGGGACTCTCAAGCCCTTTAGTCATCAATGATAGGCTAATGGTTCAAATAGAATACATCAACAAATTACATCAGCAGGGTGACAGTCGGGCTATTTCATCTGCAGTCAAAGCATTGCCTTCAGGGAAAGTTCTCTATGATGGTTTGGAGAACCTTTTTTACATTGAACATGAAGTAAAGCACCTATTCATAGTCCAGCCTAATTTTGTGAAATATACTGAGGCTGATGAAATTTATTAGAAATTAACAAGGATGAATATACCAAAAGATTATTGGTGGACCAAAATGACAGACATCCTATAAATTACCATGGTAAATAGTGAGGTAAATAGAAATATTTACCACTGTAAATTTTGATAAAAAGAGTGAACAATGGTGAACAGGTAAAGAGTATCAGATATAGGTGAAAGAATATCAGTGAAAAGATAAAATCCAATGTCCAGCATAGAGTTACTAGCACGACAGCAAGATGCACATTCATAGGACCTGCCTCCAGCTCCTTCAACAAAAACAGGGACATCAACAATTAGTTCACATTCTGTTTCTACATATTCATGTAAAAGATAGTTAGTTTTCCTATAATAAATCTCTCTTAGTTAGGAGAAATTTTGATGCAAACATTTGTATAAATACTTCCTCATTCGAAGTATTAGGGGTGGATTTTACAACATTTCTATAGACATTTTATTCTAGAATTGAAGTGCTATTGTACCAACATTTTGTATGGCTTGCTGGATCAAGGAATAAAGCTGAGGCAGTTTACAGGATACTTGTGTCAAACAGAAAGCAAATAAGTATTCTATATCTTTTGTATTTTACTGTTTCCCTTCTATTTATTAATAATCACATGTGTTTTCATGAAATATGAATGATAAACGAAATAATGATATTTCAGAAGTTGCTTTGCTGCAATATGTTTTAAAAGGTTTATCTTTCTTAATGTTTTCTTCTAGACTATCATAGTTAGGGAATTCTTAAATGCTCCCTTGCTTTCATAGTTTATCACAGTGACCCATTTAACAAAGAATACTTAATTTCTCCTTGTTAATGAGTACCCTCTATTTTGCATATTAAACCCAGTTAAAGGATTCTTCAATGCCCTTTCTCCCTGTTTATTACCATTTCACCCATCCATCTGAACTTGGCATTTGCCTTTTGTTTTACTACCTTGCCCTGTGAGTTTTCCCTTTAGTAATTTGATCTGATCCAGTTGAGCCATCGCTCGATTTGACTCCATAGCCTAATGGATTGAAGTCCTTTTTCTATCCATTTGTTACCAGAATTTCACCACCCAACCGAAATCCCCTACAAGCTTTCATAACTAGACTAATATCTGATCAAACAAAGCTAAATCATAAAGAGAGAGCCCTCTCTGAGTACAGATTGGCTAGATTCTATACTTAAAAGATTGGTTTTTGGTTACCTCGGACCCCTTTCCTTCTTCCCATAACTTCTAAGGAAAATTTGAGCGATAACCTAGTGGCGACCGTACTAGGGAATGAACAATTCCTTAGTTGAAATAAAACCTTTAAGAAACCAAAAAGTTTGATTTAAAGCATCTTAAAGGATTTTAGAAATTATTTTGGAAAATTTATATAAGAAAATCCATAAAAATTTAAAATTTGGCTTCTGAAAGGACTCGTTACACTAGAGCTAATCCTGATCCCAATCCACCACCTATGTTTGAGAACCCTAATCTGATTCCCAGAATTCTTAGAAGACAAGAAAGTTTTGTTAGCTGTCAACCCATATTCAGATCTCAATATTGTCCTATGAAGTGGGTTTTCCTAGAAGACATTTCCTTTGACGAGTACTTTGAAACCTCTTTGTTTCGAACTTCATCTGATTCTGAATTACTAGACCTAGTCCAAGACCCATAGTTCATCATAGAAATCGAAATTCAAAGAGCTAATTTGTTAATTGATAGACATTTGCAAAACTCACCTCAATCTGATCTTACCACTGAAGGAACCCCCAATCCTTCTATAGTCACCTCTGTTTCTACAAGTTCATCATCTTTCACTCATCCCTCTCAACCTCAAACCACTCCACATTTGATCATTACTACAAGCCCTCCATCCATAACTCAAACATCCACTGTTACCCCAACTCTAGCCTTTGTTTCACCACTACCAACAGCAATGGCCAACAAATATGCTTCCCTGGTACTACCATCCAATTTAGGTGCCATGCCCCAGGACTACCAAAGTAAGATTACTACTTTTGATGGCACTGGAACCTATACAGCCCAACAACACACCAAGAAGATGATTGATTATTTTGAAATTTATGAAATAGATACTGCTGATGTGCAAATGAGGATATTTGTTCAAAGTTTATCTAGGGAAGTTAGAACCTGGTTCAGAGCCTTAACACCAAATAGTATATATAGCATAAGAACTCTCTATCAGCAATTCTTGAACAGGTGGGAGAAAAGGAAAGACCCCCTTCAAATTTTATCTGAATACGAAAACCTAAGAAGAGGACCCCAGGAAACTATCCAAGACTATTGCACTAGATTTAACAGTGTGTATAATGCCATTCCACTAGATATTAGGCCCCCACCTGGTGTTATCACAAAATCAAGCACTGAAGGCTGCCAATCAGCAAGATTCTGTGTAACTATTTCAAACCAGGCTTTGGACTAAGGCTTAGCCTCCTTAGTCTGAGAGGGCTCTCTCACAGATTATGAATATTGACTAATGACAGGAAATATGGCTAACTCTTATAAGACACATGAAAAATAAGCTGGCTGGACAACATTGAATTGATTCCCATTGGGCTTATGGAGTCTCTCATATCTCAGCAAACAAAAACACTATCTTTTCATAGAAATCAGGGCACTTTACATCTATATGTTCAAACATAACTTTGAAACCACAGTTTGCCAAGGCATACAGGAAGTCAGAGCATGATTCATGAGTTCTGAGTGATTATGCATTAACAAAACTGTAAAAGAACCTTAAAGAAAGAATACCATCACACATTTGAACAAGAAGATCCATTGTGAATCCTGAGAAGAAAACACAGTCATTTGCATTACTGAAATTTGTTTATACATAAACCAAAAACAGTCTTCTCCAAAACATCCAACCCTCATTACATCAAAGTTTGATCTATATATAGAGATACACCCTTAACTAATTTGAGCTTCCTCCTCCAGCATGAGGGGAGCTCGAAGACTATTACTAATTACCCTTATCTACCAATTAACTAATTCATTAAATACATTAAGTGCTGAGCTGTAATTACAAAGAGTCCTAACTAAACTAAAACTCTGATTCTGTTCTCCTTGTAGCATGATTCTTTCTTGATCCTTGACACCTGTCTCCTTAAAGCTTGGCCGAGATAGCTGAGAGAAGGATGCAATGAACAAGCTAGCTTTGGATACTGAATGCGCTAATGGTTCATTAATCATAAGGATAAAACCCCTGTTTTTCCGGTCCTTGTCTCCCACCATTCTTCAAAAATTAAGCAGCATGTTCCCAGCTCTTTAATACCCCAAAAATAACGAGCATCACCATATTCCCAAATGTGCTGGAAGCTTCTTTGATGGACAGGTGTGCCAACCAACTTCTCGTATGCATCTCCCTCAAAACCCTAATCACCGAGAATAAAGTGGCTTTATAACCAAAAATCTTAAACTTAGGTTAAAAGATTTCACCTTTTGTTAAAGGTACACCTGGCATATGTTGAATGGCTGTAGCAGCTTCCTTTGATCCCTTTCATGTCACTGAGGTGTTCCCTTTGCAAATTTCTGATTCTTCTTTCAAATTGTTTGCCTGCGTTTTAAAAATAACACCTACAGCAGTTTCGCAATTTCGTAGCGCACTACGAAACTGCGAAACTGTTTTAAACAATTTCCATTTCCCTTGAGATTTTTACTGCTCTGCCACCTGATTGCAAAAACTCCTTTTGCTCTTCAATTTTCATTATCCCAAGCACCTCCAGCAGTATACAAAAACAAGGCCATGAGAATACCAGAGACCGTTGCAAACATTAGCATTGAAACAACAACTTTGGCACCAAGTAAAGGCTGATCTGTATACTGACCAAGAATCTTAAATGAGACACCAATTAAAACAGGAGATACAACTGCATAACATGCCCATGCACTGAATAGGAAAATAAGCATCGATCCCAATAGACCTCCAAGAAATACCTCTGGAATAGCTATATCAACCTGCGTAAATGGTTGATGAGCATAAGCTGATACTTCATATAGGCACTGAATAAAAGAAAAGAAACTAATGCAGCAGATCCAATTGCAAAGCCTTTGGTGGTAGCTTTTGTGGTTTTCCCAACTGCATCAAGAAGATCTGTAATTTCTCTTACTCGTTCAGGCTATTGACTCATTCCCACAATTCCACCTGCATTATCAGCTATTGGCCCAAACATATCCATTGTCAAAATATATGCTGTAGTACTAAGCATTCCCATAGTAGCTACGGCAAGATTTTTTAATAAAATATAACATGTATTTATCCTTTTATTATACAAAAAATATCAGAATGCCACGTCTTTGTGTGCTGTCAACCTTTGTCCATGTGTGAAGACAAAAGTTCTTCCAAGCTGCCTGACATATTTTGGATTGTAGTAAATGTGTTCACTTTATGACAAAAGTTTAAAGTTGCATTCGAATACATGTTTCCTCCATCTGTATTAACTTTGCTAAAGATTGATAATTTTGAAGGATCCCTTGAAGATATTCCCTTTTCAACATTTCCACTTGCAGTTCAAAACTAGTGACTGAGATTGGATTATTTAGCTTCAGCTGCTACAAAACTGCTGTTCTGGCTGAAAAAATATGGCTTTGGATAGAGCTCATAATTTCTCACAGAAAACGTATTTGGAAAAACTGAAAGAGGTTTTTGTGAACCAATCCGTGCTTAACAAAAACCTCTCTTGGTTTTTTGAAACACCTTCCCTACCGCCCAGAATCTATCTTTGAAGAAGATGTGTAAAACAGGAAATTAAAAACTGCACCTACAGCAGTTTCGTAGTGCAACTTTTAGTCACTCGTTTCTCCCAGCTCATAATCAATTTGAAGAAACTGAAAGAGGTGTTTCTAGTTCAGTATGTTAGGAATAAAAAACTCTTTCAATTTTCGAAAATATTCTTTCAGCTGCTCTAAATATCTCCTGGAAGTTGACTACTTAAAACAGAGAAATATGCCTGTAAAAAACATCACCTACAGCAACAATGAAATGGACCTCCACCCCGGGAGGCTTAATTTGACCAATAGCCTTTGCTGCGCCAAGAACTGCTGCAGAACCTCCCATGTTAAACTTCATGAGTTCAATAAGACATCCTGGTCCTGTCTTGATGTTGTAACCTCCACTATCAAATGTCAATCCTTCTCCAACTATGGCAAGTTTAGTCTTAACATCTCCAGTTGGAGGCTTGTAGCAAAGGTGAATGAACTTTGGAGGGTTTGCAGATGCTGCAGCCACTCCTAAATATGATCCCATTTTCAACTCTTCACATTGCTCTACATCCAATATCTTTGCAGTGAGTACATCCAATGTAGCGGGATTATATGAAAGACCCTTGAAGATGAAAAACACAGCAGTATTATTTGTATATTGATGATAAGAACCAGCACTGTGACATGTCGAGCCAGATATTGTTGTGGGGAAAAGTATCCGACTCGGAATGACCCTATCCCTACTCTAAGGGTGATAGTTCCTTAGCAACAACTGAAAGTAAAGCTTTGATATTTTTCCTTTATGAAAGTACAGAGAAGGAAGAAAAGATTGACCAACCGATGTCTTTCGCTTTTGTCGATCCTGTCTTCTCTCTTTGCCTCTTGTTCCCAGCTCCTTGCTCCCTTTGCCGGCCCAGCTACACAAAGATCCTGCAAAAAAAAGAGAGGGAAACTACAAGAAACATGTACTCATAACTGATGCATGGATTAGAATGAATCAAATATACAGATAAAAACAATACATCATTGCAATACAAGTATATAGGAGAACATCAAAGCTTTATTGATAGAAGAAAAAGGTTCTGAGAAGGTTACAACCATAAATGGCTCCAATCCAGCAGCACCTCCCCAGCAGCAAGAAATCTCCTCTTCCCCTCTATAAAAGCAATCACCCAATAGCTCTAACTGTAAACCAACAACACTTCCTTGCTTTGCACAAAATTCCAGCCTCCCTAGACCTCATAGAAGAGCTCTATCTATAGGAGATTTGGAGAAAGGATGAGTCAGCTTGAGACTGACCTAAAGCTGCCTTGTGTCCTCTCCCTCTTCAGTTAAACTTTAGTTCTTGAGTCCACTTGGAGATCCTTGCTTCCACATGGAGATCAAGTACCTCTTACTCATCATAGGGCGAATTCCTTGAACCAAGTGTCAGTTTGGAAGCTTCCTGGGCAGTTGACACCTTGCAGAATGACTGTGCCACTTGGCCAATCTCGCCCAGCGCAGGTAGCCTTCATTGGTTTTGACTTTCAGCGCAGGTACAAGGAGGAGCAGTTGACATTCAGCACAGATGCTCAGTGGAGCAGCTGACATAATCCAAAAATAGCCTGTTTTTGAGTGTTTTCAGGTGGAGAACTGATAGGAAGTGTTGTGGTTTGCTGACCTTGTTCCTCTAGGGGTAAGAACAACATCTTTAGGGACTTTGGATCCCTGTAATTATCGACATTTCATGCTCCATGCTGCGAGGCACAAAAATGTCTATAACAGTTGCCCCCTAAAGTATGAGGCCGTTTATCGGGTGAAATGCTTTATCCAGAGGGTCCGAAGTTCATTCAAGTGCTGAGAGGTGCCCTGTAATACAATACAATACAATACATTATTTTTCATTCTGTTTTCATGATCTAGCTGAGGCGGGCATTCCCATGCTCAGCTTTATAAATACATTTTGGTACATAGAACAGACGATCGTCTGATGGTAGACTGATAATTCTCTGCTGAAATTATCATCCTTTGAGTAGGATGATCATCTGCTGCAATGATGTACATGAAAAATGCTTTTATATTTCCTGAATATGTATCGCAGCCCGGATGGATGAAACTAGATCCGGGGTCTTCAAACTCGTTCGATCTTCACTCTAAGTACAAGTCGATCCATGTGAGAATTTCGCTGAAGTCGAACATGGAAAGACATCGCTTGATTACCGGTCAATGATGAAAACCGTTAACAAGCGCGAGAGGAATCACCGATAATGATAATGACCCTCAAGGTACTGCAGTACAATTCACGTGGCGTGAATAAAGGACTTGGCGTCGAACGCCACGCAAAATCTTCTGGTCGAAGGTCATTGATGTATACCTGTCGCCGGAAGTGAGAAACTTGCCATTGAGGCATGCAAGCTTCAAAGTACTGATGGGGTTGTTCCTAGATCAACTTCTTGGATAATGAGCTGAAGTCGACAAGAAGCGATCCGTCAAAGGAGGGCCTTAATGAATCCCACATCAATGACACGGAACGGAGCTAATGATTTTAGTGGAGGTGAAAACAAACTGTGAGATATGATTCAGGGTGGCGATCATGAATGGATGAAGGATAATGTATGGCAGTGGATGGGACACGGTTGACACTTTCAGAATGACCTCTCTTGAACATATAACGACACTGATGCGATGGATCGGTAACATTACCCCAAAATGTGGATGGTTTGGCGAAGACCATGGTGATGAGACCGGTGAATGAAACAACCCAACCCGATGTGGTACGGAAGAAAAGTGTCATGTTCAAGAGCGACTTGCTACCATTAAGCTTTGATGTTCTCCCAATTTTTCCCCAGTCATTTCTGACCAGTACCTCTTTATTTTTGTCAAGCTTGAGGAGGATAACATATGCTTGTTCTATAACCTGCCCTTCGGGCAAGCCCATCGCTATGATTTAACGAGCTTAGCGATAGGGAAACTCGTTCTCGTCTAAAGACAAGTTTGTCGCTATTTAATCATTTTAACGAGTCTAACGACAAGGAAAACTCGGTCCTTTTCATTTTTAGAGAGTCTGAAAAGGTACAGAAAGTTAACTCCAAAATTCCTTTTTCGTCATCTAATCCCTTAAGTCCGAAAAAGTATAAAACAATACCGAAGGGATGAGTGTTCAGTACTTTTAACGAGCCGAACAAGACAAGCGCTCGATCTTTTTGTGCAATAATCCCTCAGGTCCAAAAAAGATTAAAATCTAGAGGAGGGATAGCTCTTCCGGTCGTTTAACGAGCTGGAAGGCCAAAACTCGGCAAACTTTTCATATTTTATGAGTCAGATGAAAAGAGCTCAAAGAAGACTCATCTTTTGAGGAACGAGTGATAAACAAGGATAGCAGCAGATTCCAGGTACAGGTTGGAATTCTCCAATCACGGCAGTGTCACAAGGATGGCTAGGTGAAATCACTCTTCGCAGCTGTTTCTCAAAAGAGGTAAACACACAAATGGAGGTGAATGATCGGCCAAATGAAAAGTGGAGGTGACGGTGCACAAACACGACCAAGGCTTTTATGGCTGATGGATTTACGATCTCAAAAGGTTATTTACCGGGATAGGTTCTTTTTTTAGATAAAAATGAGCTTAAACTCTGGAGGGAACATTGCTCACTGCTTTTATTTATTTTTTAACGAGCATGAAGACCGCGTTAAAACTGCTCGGATCTTGCGTTTATTTTTTAACGAGCATGAACTATGTGCTAAAACTGCTCGATGATAAGTTTGCATGCCCCCAGCATAATAATGAAAATCGAGGTGCATGCCCCCCAAGCTTCATTGCATTCAACTCGGTGGTTGGAATGAAGGTTTACCTTTGAGATTTGGAAAGGGGATTTGTTTCATTTTTTAACGAGGTTGACATGAGATAGGAACTATCCTCGAAGCCCACTGTATTTACAGTATTTCTATTAGGGCGATGATCCATGCTGACAAAATGTTTAGGAATCTTCCGAATCCATTAGATATAGAAGATTTCATATTGTAGGTTTCCACTGTGGCCACCTCCGCCAGATTATTTGCAGGCGGTAGGGAAAAAGTACCCATTAAGGCAGGGTCTTTTAGGAGACCTACTCCAATATTTTGAAGCGAATGATCGCTTCCATGTGTCATTGGAATGCTTCCCGTAACTTGTGAACTGTCGGGGAGGAAAGTTTGTTGGTCGACGACTGTAATCCCTCCTTGAAAGGGAAATGCAATCTTCCTGAAGTAGGTCGACACGACTGCGGCCATGGCATATATCCAGGGCCTTCCTAGTAGGATGTTGTAATCGAGGTTTCCATCAATTACTTCAACATCGACTTCTACTGTTTTGCCCCCCAGTTCAACTTGCAAGTTACCTAAAATCCCGTAGGGAGTGTATGATCGTCCATCAAATGCTTTTAAGGTCGTTGACGATTTCGACAAGGGTGGTGAGCCTAAATTTTTCCAGCAACTCATCGACATAAGACATGTAGATGCCCCCTCATCAATAATTGTTCGATGAACAGTTTTGTTGAGGGCTTTCACTTGAATAAGGAAAGCTAGTTGAGCTGGTAACTTAGGGTCATATCCTTTATGATCAAAGGCCACAAGATTGGAATCCATTGGGCCAATCCCACCTATTGCTGATAATAAAGTTTTCTCTTGGGAGGGGCAATTTTGCGGTACCTCAAGTGTCGACATAGCGGACGGCGATTGGGCCAGGTCCTCTATTATATTATAATTCTGTGCTATTTTGGCACGAGGATTAAATGTCGATTTGTGTACTACTCCCTTTGGCAACTTTACCATTGGTTCAGGAATGATGGGTGGCACAACTTTGGTCAAAGTTGTTATCGAACTACTAGGTTGTTTATCAGCCTTGTTATTCGATCGCTGTGGATTCCGGTAACCTTTATTCCTTGTCAAAGCATTATTCTGCTGCTTTGAGGTAGACAACATAAGCACTTGGGATTGGGAAGCATTTTGATTAGCAACCAGATTTTGCCCAGGATTAGGAAATGGATCAGTCAACACAACTGAGGTTTTCAGACTCTTAAAGAATCTTTTAAGCTCAGCTTTGCATGGACAATCTGCTGTCCAATGATCCTCATCGCATATATGACACCCCAAAGGGGGTTTCCCTTTTCTCCCTTTCTTTTTCTTCTTGTCTCCTGGTTGCTTCAGTTGTTTGCCCTTGTCGTCCGACACGGCACTTACTTCCGAGGCAAGAAGTTCTTCATTTGCATTTTGATTCGAAGTCTTACGGGTTTTCTTAGACGAATCCCGTGTTGACTTTGCGTTTACAGTGCCAATCACACCATCGCCGGCATGAGAGTCACTATTTGATCCAGGAGGGGGAGGAATTGAAAATTCCGGTCTAGGGGCGTCAGGTATCTTGTCATAGAGCGTGCCAGACTGAGTATATACTAAGTCTAAATACTGGGCACGAGCAATAACTTGCTCCTCTGTTACGATGCCTCCCTTGGCCACATCTTCTGTTATAGCAGGAAGAAGCGACTTTATAAACCACTCAGCTAAAAGCTGATCTGGAACATAAGTCTTTACCATTCTGCGATGACGACGCCACTCATGTATATGATCTGATATATGTGTGGCCGTTGTCTGCTTGAAATTGGTTAAGATCTCGGTTCCAGTTTCGTACCTTATAGGTAACTGAAAGTGTGTTAAGAAAGTCGTGGCTAGGGAACTAAAATTGTCGAAAGAGGCTCTAGGTAATTCAATATACCATTTAGCCGCCGGACCAGTCAATGTCCTCTGGAAAAGGCGAAGCCTTATCGAATCATCATTCAAGGTATTCGACGAACACCACAGATGGAAAGTCATCACATGATTCGACGGGTCTTCGCCAGGATTTCCATTGAATTTAGGAATGTCCGAAGGAAGTTTGTGAGGAATCGCTGGCCACCAATGGGCATAGGCGATTGGATCATTCGTCAATCGATGTAAATCTGGTAATTCTAGAGTCGCCACGAATGGCAACTGCTGATTTAGGTTTGGCGAGGCGTACCCAGGATACGATGGAATCGCCTGAGCAGTAGGCCTTTGCATACCAGCATAATGCAACTGATGTTGATAGGACTGATATGGCTGGTGGGCTTGGCCACTGTAAAGTGGTTGATTTAACCCGTTCTGAATATAGGGTTGCCCACTATTTGCAAAGATCTGTTGCTCAGATCCCTGGTACACCTGTTGAAACTGAGGTTGTTGGTATTGCACCATCCATGGCTGCGAAGCCATGTTTTGCTGTGCTATATTAACCGACGGACCAAGATGCGGGGGTATTGTTCCCGTTTGTATCTGTGTCGTCTCGGCAGTTGGCGATTGTGGTTGTGTTGCAGGGTCAAGGGGCTGTTGCATTACAACTTGGGGTTGACATACAACAGGCGTCGATTGAACTTGCAACACGGTTACAATTGCTGGCGTCGTCGGGATGCTAGACATAGGTACACATTGTTGCATGGAATATACAACTCTCAGTTGTTGGGGTAACATAGGCACCCAACCACTCGTCGTAACTTCAGTCAAACCTGAATGTGGTTGAAAACTGCCGTATGGGTATCCTCCCGGAGGGGGAAGTGAAAGGGCATATTGCCCCCCATACGGTAACAATCCGGAGCTCAAGGGTAGAGATTTCCTTTGAGGACTGGATGGTCCAAATTGATTTCCAAAGGGATCAATTTGTCTAGTTTCAACATAAGAATTACTGGGTATTATACCGGAAGAACAAACTGGAACAGACCAAGTTGTCATAATAGTCCCTGGGTGGACTCCTTCTAGCTGATGAGAGCTAGTCGGGACAGCTGGTATGCCGGCAAACATCGTTGGAGTGACAGCAGGAGCTTCTGCTGTCGCTGTGTCATTTGGCACAGTCCTAGATGTCGACGGTTGCTCAGACATTTTAAGTCTATCCAATAAACTGCCTAACGATTCTACAGGAACTTCCACTGGCGATGGACAAACTTCTGATGCAGAAGGAAAAAGAGTGGTGCCTATTCCAAAATGAGTTGGAGTATTTGCTTGCTGGTCCTCTACGATTTCCTCTATTGCAATAAGACCAGGAGGAAGAGGAAGACCGTCAAGTCCGTAAAAGATTTCTGGTGCCGAAGAAGGGGTTGCTTCGACAGCGACAGTTGTTTGAGCAACAAGACTCTGTGGACCGGTTTCAGATGGAACTGGTTCAGTTATGCAAGTACTTGTTCTCAGACTAGGATCAGTACAACTGTCCCTCTGTCGCTGTTGAACTTCTTCAATAGAGGCAGGGATTCCAGAAATATTAGGAGTGACCAGAATCTCAGATGTAGTTGGAACTGTTGTTCTAACTTTAATGGGAGATTTTGACCCGGTCAAGCGAGTTTGCTTCGTCCGTACTACTCTCGATTCCGGAGACAAAGACGGTTGACTCGCGAGTCTCCTCGAACGACGGAGTTCTAATTGACTTTCCTCCACGGTTTCGGATTACTCGATCAACTAAAATACAAAAAGGGGAATTATGTTTCCGTATTGAATGAATTTTATTAGACGCTTTTAGACACAACTTTGCTTTTTCATGTTTTAAGAGTCGAGAAAAAGCTAAAGATGACTCTAGTTGCCTTCGATGTATTAACGAGCCCGAAGTGACAAATGCTCGGTTGGACTTTTTCAGTTACAGAGTTTGAAAAAGGCCAAAAGAAACTGCTCTGGAGATCTAGGCAGAGGGTGTGCCAAACCTTTCGCGAAACCACAGAATACGTTTTACGATACGGGTGGTCGATCTTCGTGAATGCTGTGTTCACTGCATCGCGATCAGTAGGGTGGCCAACACGGCTTCCTAAGGATAAAGGATAAATGCCTATAGGGGTCTCCCAATATACGCGACAGTACGCGGGAGCACAAGTCCGTATTAGTGCTATCGTCCCTCAGGAGGAATCACCCACCTTCGTAGAGATTGACAGTCACTACGTTTAACGACGTCGGAACACGTCTCTACCTAGACCTCTATTGTGAGCGTTATGTTACAAAGCGTTTTTAGATTCATTCAATATATTTTAAGTTGATCTTGTTTAGCAGTTTGTCTTTCAGGATCACCACGAGATGTATTGGTACAAATTCCTAAATGCAGCTAAAATGATAAGCAAGCTTTTCAATCTTTTTAGGTTTGAAAATCCTAACTACTGAGGGGAGAGAAAAACATTATCTTTCCACACAGAGCACAAAGCACAAACTAATGCACTTTCCCCTAGATCAATCACGCAAACTTATCAAAAAATGCAAATGCAAGACGCATGTATTTCTTTTCTTTTCCCTTAATGTTGATGTAGACAAAAGGAAACTGTCGTATAATTTTCGAATTCAATTTGAAGCGTAAACAAACAAGTTTTGTCTAAAATCAAAAGACGCCTTACAGGTACTTGTTTCGACACTAAAAATGTATGAATTCAAACCATAAAATGAAAAACAAACAAACTCAAACAGCCATGAACAGTAATAAAACTAGCTCTTAAGATCACGACGACACTTTTACAGTTCAAGATCTAAGAGGCCACAGCTATACTGGTTTGCTTTTCACAATGGGAAACTGTAACTGAAACAAGAAATACTGAAAGAACAATCACAGTTTCATCACACAACTGAGGCGGAATAATGTCAAGGAAAGTTGGTTTACAGCAAGTACAAATGACAAGCAATCAGCAGCAAAACAACAGTGAAAACAGGGCCAAGACTCAGTAGGAAACCTCAGCAAGACACTGGCTAACTGGTCCAGCGCAGGCTCTGGTCTGTCAAACTGACTTTCAGCGCAGTTCCCGAAGGGAGTACCTGCGCTGAAATGCAGACTGCCTTTGGGTAGCCTGCACTGAGACACGAGAGTTGCGTTTACAAGGGTTTCCGGGTCATAAAAAGCTCAAAAATTCACTATTTTTGCTGAAATAAAAAGCTATAGGTCAAGTACAAGCTAAGGGATGATCAAGAGGATGAAAATCTATCACAAAGAGCACAAGAGTCCTTGTGGATCAGCTCTTCAAATCATAAACTTGCTCAGAAACTGAGCCAGAGCAGCTGCCCTCTACTTTGCAATTGAAGGACTCAATTGCAGTTCGATTTGGTGCTCTCCTTGTTTATGAGATGAATAGCAAGAAACACAATAAACCAACAAGATACTAGTGTCCCCAGTGGAGTTGCCAGTTTGTTGTGGGGAAAAGTATCCGACTCGGAATGACCCTATCCCTACTCTAAGGGTGATAGTTCCTTAGCAACAACTGAAAGTAAAGCTTTGATATTTTTCCTTTATGAAAGTACAGAGAAGGAAGAAAAGATTGACCAACCGATGTCTTTCGCTTTTGTCGATCCTATCTTCTCTCTTTGCCTCTTGTTCCCAGCTCCTTGCTCCCTTTGCCGGCCCAGCTACACAAAGATCCTGCAAAAACAAGAGAGGGAAACTACAAGAAACATGTACTCATAACTGATGCATGGATTAGAATGAATCAAATATACAGATAAAAACAATACATCATTGCAATACAAGTATATAGGAGAACATCAAAGCTTTATTGATAGAAGAAAAAGGTTCTGAGAAGGTTACAACCATAAATGGCTCCAATCCAGCAGCACCTCCCCAGCAGCAAGAAATCTCCTCTTCCCCTCTATAAAAGCAATCACCCAATAGCTCTAACTGTAAACCAACAGCACTTCCTTGCTTTGCACAAAATTCCAGCCTCCCTAGACCTCATAGAAGAGCTCTATCTATAGGAGATTTGGAGAAAGGATGAGTCAGCTTGAGACTGACCTAAAGCTGCCTTGTGTCCTCTCCCTCTTCAGTTAAACTTCAGTTCTTGAGTCCACTTGGAGATCCTTGCTTCCACATGGAGATCAAGTACCTCTTACTCATCATAGGGCGAATTCCTTGAACCAAGTGTCAGTTTGGAAGCTTCCTGGGCAGTTGACACCTTGCAGAATGACTGTGCCACTTGGCCAATCTCGCCCAGCGCAGGTAGCCTTCATTGGTTTTGACTTTCAGCGCAGGTACAAAGAGGAGCAGTTGACATTCAGCGCAGATGCTCAGTGGAGCAGCTGACATGATCCAAAAATAGCCTGTTTTTGAGTGTTTTCAGGTGGAGAACTGATAGGAAGTGCTGTGGTTTGCTGACCTTGTTCCTCTAGGGGTAAGAACAACATGTTTAGGGACTTTGGATCCCTGTAATTATCGACATTTCATGCTCCATGCTGCGAGGCACAAAAATGTCTATAACAGATATTCCCACAGAACCCATAGGAGACAAAGGTGATATGGGTGAGCTATGGTTTTGGACAAATCCCCAGTTTCGTAGCGCTCTACGAAACCACCTAAACATATAGCGCTGCGAAACTGCTAAAAAGGATTCATGTGCTTATTTGCAGACATTTGGCATTGAAATTTTGTCAGTGATAACACCTGGTTTAGCCTTAATCAAATTCCCATATGGATTTGACTCTGATATGGCTTTCTAGCTGAGAGAATGAAACCCCCCTACTTTGGAAGAGATGCAAAGCATAGTAGTTAGCATTGAAGCCAACCTGCTATCCAAAAGAGCCAAGGCTAGGAGTGAAAGGAGGATACCATTAAAAGAAGAAAGCTCACCCTTTGAACAAAATCTGGATGCCATAATTAAAGGAATGGATAGACTAGGAGACAAAGTGGAGACAATTGAAAGGAAATCTCCTTGGGATAGCCAGCAAGCTAATACAAGGAGAAATCCTAATTTCAGGAAAAATCAAAGCCAGAACATTGGAAAGAATGGTACTGACCAAAACATTAGACCCCCTTTCCAGGAGAACTATGCAGAAGCTTCTCACTTGGATGACCCAGAAGAAGATACTCAAATCAATTTGATGGGGCTTGATGATGAAGGAGAAGTTTTCTTATCCCAAGATGATCAAAAGGCCCACATACTTAAACAGTTCCAAACCAAATCAGGAGAATCGTTTGACTTTAGGCAAGGATATGACTCAGCCATATTTGAGGTGCACAAGCAATACAATCTAAGAAGTAGGAGAATTGATGTCCCTGAAACAAACAAGAAAACAGTCTCAAAACAGCTTGGAAAAGGTAAGACAATAACCAAACCTTTGCAAATTATTTCTAGACTGAACACTAATCCTTCTAAACCCATAATTGAAGATATCTCTGATAATCAACCAAACAATGAACAGCCTTCCACTTCCCTTCCTTCCAAGGAAACTGTGGAAGAACCTCCAAAGGTTGATATAGGAGAATCAACAAATCATGATTCTAATCCTGAAAAGGAGAAAGACATAGAAAACACAGAAAATAGAGAAAACACTGTTGCTCAAATCCAAAAGCCCAAATAGAAAATCCCTTTAACCTAGAAACAGAAGTATGAAAGCTAAAAATTTCTGTCCCATTATCTAAATTAGCTAAACATGATGCCTACTAAACTCAAATCAATAGATCATTGAAAATTACTGGAACTGAAGACTCAGTTAATCTTTTTGATGATCAACCCGAATTAATCTTTGGCCCAGAAGTGAATGGGAAACCATTGGAAGGAGGAATTCCTCCCTTCTATGTTAGCCTAAACATACATGATAAGATTCCTCACAATGCCATGTTTGACTCTGGTGCATCTCATAATCTCATGCCCAAGTCTGTCATGGAAAAGCTAGACCTAGACATAACTAGACCATACAAATATTTGTTTTCTTTTGACTCTAGTCAGGTGAGATGTTTACGATTGATAAAAGACTTGTGTGTTTCATTGGTTCAATACCCTGCAAAAACAATTTTAATGGATATAGTGGTAGCAGATATACCACCCAAATATGGCATGCTGTTGTCCAGATCCTGGGGTGCTAAGCTTCAGGGATCTCTTCAACTGGATATGTCATATGCCACTATATCGGTTTTTGGACAACCCAAGAAACTATATAGAGAAACATTGATGAAATATGTAGTAAGTAGTCGAGAAAAAACCCCAAAATTTCCCCATCTGCTCAATACACTCTGATATGGATTCTTTCATTCTTTACAATGCAGAAGCCAGTCCTTTAAATAGTTTAGATTTTTTAGCAGCAGAACCAAAATAAATTGAAAAAGAAAAATCAAATGTTCATATTCAAGAAATATCAGATGACAATGAAAACCCAAATGCCATGGTTAAACAAGTTCCCACTACCCCAGATACAAACTATGAACATGAAATCCTTTGGCATTTAGAGTTTGATGGCTCGGTAAATAAACTAGGAGCAGGAGCAGGAGTTTGGGTGTACAATTTAGAAAATGATCATGCTGAAGGCCATGCCTACAGATTAAATTTTAGATGCACCAATAATATGGCAGAATATGAGGCTCTCTTGTTAGGACTTAAACTAGTTAAAAGATTAGGAGCTATAAGGGTATCAATCATAGGAGATTCTGAACTGATAATTAAATAGATAAAAGGAACTTATGTAACCAAAGACCCTAGATTAGGATATTACAGAGGGACAGTCATAGAAATTCTTAACACTTTTTTGGAAACCCAGCTTGCAACTATTCCTAGAAAACACAACATGCAAGCCCACAGCCTGGCCATGTTTTCCAGCACCTGCAAATTACCTTTTCAACCTAATCATCAGTATACTGCTGAGATTAGGCACAGACTAGCCATCCCTGATAATCTTAAGAACTGGCAGGTTTTTGATAGTGATAAGTAGATCAATAATTTTTTAACTTTAGATGAAGAGTTTTCTAACATTAACATAGATGTTGATACAGTTACTAGTTCTAATCAAATAAATGAGGTAGACATTAACAATCTGAATGAGAATTCAATAAATATACTTCATCCTACCAAATTCACACAACAAGAAATTCAAAACCTGAAACAAATGGACCTAGATGAAATAATTGAAGAAGAAACAGAGGTTATAAATCTGAAGGATAATCATTTACCCAAAGGATTAACTTCTTTGGAAGATTTTTTTGACTCTAATGACATTCCCAAGAAACCTAAAATGGAGCCTTTAAAAGTAGACATCGAAGAGTATAATTTAGGGACACAGGATAATCCCAAATTGATAAAATTGTCAAAATATTTACCTCCTGATCAAAAGCTAAAGTATGTTGAACTTATGAGAGAATTCCAGGATGTTTTTGCCTGGAGTTATGAATATTTGAAGTCCTATGACACCTCTATTATTCAGCATACCATCCCTTTGAAAGAAAATCAAAAGCCCTTTAAACAAAAACTCAGAAGAATTAACCCTGTGTTATTACCATCAATCGAGAAAGAAATCAAATGGATGTACGAAGCAGGAATTATTGCCCCTATTAGATTTTCTGAATGGGTGTCTAACTTGGTACCAACTAGGAAGAAAACAGGGGAAATAAGGTTATGTGTTGACTTGAGGAATGTAAACAAGGTCTCTCTTAACGATAACTACCCTTTACCTAAAATGGATCATATTTTGCAAAAGGTAGTGGGTTCTTCTAGAATTTCACTTTTAGATGGGTTTTCAGGTTATAACCAAATCTTGGTTCATCCTGATGACCAAGAGAAAACTACATTTACAACACCATGGGGTACTTTCATGTACATTAAAATGCCATTTGGACTAAAAAATGTAGGAGCAACCTTCCAGAGAGCAATGGACATTGCATTTGCCAAAGAAATTCATGATTTTCTTGTTATATATCTTGATGATCTAACTGTTTTTTCCAAATCAGATCAGCAGCACTTGGAGCATCTCAGGCAAGTCTTTTTAAAGTGTAGAAAGTATGGCATTTCTTTGAATCCAAAGAAGTCTTTTTTTGGTCTGGAAGAAGGAAAACTTTTAGGTCACATCATTTCCAAGGATGGCATTCAAATTGACCCTTCCAGGATTGAAGCTATTTTACAGATACCCCATCCAAGAAACATTAAAGAGCTTCAGGCTTTCCTAGGAAAAATCAATTTTCTAAGAAGATTCATCTCCAACTTAGCTGAACTCATAAGATCATTAAATAACATGCTAAAAAAGGATTCAAGCATCAAATGGATAGTAGAGGCTAAGCAATCATTTGAAGAAATCAAAATGGCCTTAACCAGAACACTAGTCCTCATGAGCCCACAGTTTGATAGAGACTTCATCATTTTTTCTTTTGCATCAGAACACACTATAGCTGCAGTTTTACTACAAAAGGATGATCAAGGATGTGAAAAACCAATAGCCTTTTTTAGTAAAACTCTCAGAGATGCATCATTAAAATACAAAATAATGGAGAAACAAGCTTTTGCATTGGTAAAAGCCCTTAAAGATTTCAGAGTCTATATATTGTATTCCCATGTGGTAGCTTATGTTCCTAATGCAATAGTCAAATACATCCTAACTTGGGATGGAGTTGATGGTAAAAGAGGAAAATGGATAGCTACTATCTTAGAGTATGATATAGAGATAAAACCTACCAAGCTAATTAAAGGTCAGGGATTGGCTAAACTCATGGCAGAAACTAATTGTCAAGCCCTAGACATAAATCTCATTGCAGAGCTAGATAACAAGCAAGAGATGGCGACTCCACAGATCAGCCAAGCCTTTTCAGGTTCACCCTGGTATGTTGATATAATTTATGTGTTACAAAACCTGCAAGCTCCTCCAAGGTTATCCAGAACCAAGAACAGATTTTTGAAAATGAAAGCTTCAAAGTTTTGTATCTTAGATAATACTCTTTTTTGGAAAAATCATGAAGGAATTTTGTTAAATTTTTTATTAAAAGATGAAGCTAACAAGGCTCTACAAGAATTTCATGCAGGGGCCTGTGGTGGACATCTCTATTGGAGATCAACTACTGACAAAATCAGAAGGGCTGGATTCTATTAGCCAACCTTGTTTGCAGATGTGAAGAAATTTGTAACTTCCTGCCATAAATTCCAAATCTTTGAAGGCAAAAGAAAATTGTTACCTTTACCCTTGAAACCTATTTCCACCAAGAAGCCTTTTCAACAAAGGGGTCTTGACTTCATTGGAGAAATTCATCCACCCTCTTCTGGTCAACACAAATGGATACTCACTGCAACTGATTATTTCACTAAATGGATAGAAGCCATTCCCTCTAGACAAGCCATTGACACTGTCATTATAGGATTTCTAGAGGCCAATATTTTGTCCAGATTTGGTTGTCCCACTAAAATCATTACTGATAATGCTGCAGCCTTCAAGTCCAAGAAAATGATTGCCTTCTGTCACAAATATCACATAACACTTGGCCATTCCACAGCTTACTATCCTCAAGGGAATGGACTTGCAGAATCTTCCAACAAAAGTCTCATCAATATTATCAAAAAATTGTTAGAAGAAAATAAGAAAACTTGGAATAAAAAGTTGACCAATGCTCTGTGGGCAGATAGGCTTACTACTAAGAAGTCCATTGGAACCAGTCCCTATGAACTAGTATATGGAATGGAGGCAGTTTTTCCTTCATCTTTAGGAGTTCCTGTTATGAAATTACTGCAAGAAGCTCAAGTGGAACCCAATGATATACAAAGAAGAATTAACCAGACCATTCATTTGCAGCAGACCAGGGAAGAAGTGTACCAAAGATCCCAAGTACTGCAGGAGAAACTCAAGAAGATATTTGACAGAAGGACCAAAGCAGAAGACTTCAATCTGGGAGACAAAGTGTTAAGGTGGGATTCAAGAAGAGAGGACAAAGGAAAACATGGGAAGTTTTACTTCCTGTGGAAAGGACCATACATAATATATGCTTTCAGAGGAAACAATGCATATTTTCTTAAAGAGTTAGATGGTACAGAAGTTGAAGGAGGACCAGTCAATGGTCGGATGTTAAAGCATTACTTTGATCCTAGTTACTAATACTACCATGTTCCTAACTGTACATATTATATCCTTTGTAATGTTCATTGTTGATTGGATGGTAAGATTTTGGAGTTGAAGCCCGAAGAGAAGGCCCTAAGCTTCAAAATCATTACTGTCATACATACAAATAAAGCAGCAAGGAAAAGAAGATTGCAGAGCACAGTCAAAGTCATTCAAAGGCCATTGATCTACTATTCTTGACTTTCCACCAGGAAAATCCATCCCCAAGTGGAGCCACTATTATGCCCCTATACCAATAGGTGTCATATATCACGATTAACTTGGCCTAGTTCTGAAATATGTTCATACCTTTACTTGTTGCAAAGGTTTTCCATATTTTTAATAAATCAAAAAACCAAAAAATTAAAAAATGTAGAGAGGGTATATGCTAAAATAAAAATCAAAGGGTAAAAAGAATAAAGAAAAGGTCGAAACAATGAAAGAAAATGAACCCCAACAAAAAGAAAAGACCAGGAAAGTGTGCAAGACCAAATGCCACTACTATTTTACTTTGTACAATAATGATTGAGTGCAAATTGTTACCCATGCCACAATCCATGGTAACCAAATAGCTTAATCTTGGTTATTCCATGTTTTCAATTTCATGTTTTAAGAAATAGAGAATAAAGCTCTAACCAAACTGTGTAAACTTGGCAGATAAGTAGATAGGTAGAGTGAAAAAGGAGCTCAACAGTTTAATATGAGCCCTTGGATGTAATAAGTGTAGATTTAGATAGGAGTTCATATGTAAAAGAAAAGAAAGTTTGATAAGGGTTTGCCAGTCTAAGTGCACCCTAATAAAGAAGTGAAAATGCTAGGTTAAGTAGGTAGGGTAAGTAGATGGTGGTTGCAGAATAAATTTGTGATGAAATGGTTAAGTACAAAGCTTAAATATTTTACTTTCATCACTAGGCAAAGGCATGTATCACATGGAAGGCACATCAACATTCAAAGTCACAATAATTAACTTCCCCACTCATTTCCCCTAAATTTTCACTAATTACCCTAAGTACTAAAGGCACTTACAGAGTTGGAGGGGCTCAGAGCATTTCTCTAACTTTTGGAGGGACCAGACCCTCGGCCCAATAATTGGAAATGCCTAAACTACTTAAGTCCCCTTCATCAACATTACCCCACGATAAAATCACTCATTCCTTTGATAAAAAAAAATTCCTAAGTAAAATAAAAAAAATTCCTAAGTAAAATCCTATTTTACTTAGGGAAATTAACACATTCTCTATATAAAAACCCTCATATTCACTTAGCCTAAGTTTTAAATGTGTATGATGAAAAGCTTTCGGAAAACATTAGACTTAGCGCTTTCCCATTCATTTGGTCATATTAACCACTAATGTTTTTATTATATAATTCTTGAATAAAAGAAAATTACCCATGCCCGTATTATTATTAAAAGACCCAATAAATTATATATCCCACCCCGATGGTTAAATATAACCATAAATCAAATAATAAATGGGATTAATTAGGTAATTTGTAGTTAATTAAGAACCCGACCCCTCCACCATTTAATGAGGATTAATTAAGTCACCCAGACTAATTAATAACTCTTTCGACCAATCAAATCGCCCCCGATATGATTAAGTCTTTTAATTCATATCGAGCCCACCACTGTTATCCATCAGTCACCTCAACATCCCCAACCACCGTCCGAATGGATCCTTCAGATCCGGCAGCCATCGTGCATATCCCATAGGCCTTTTGGTCGACATTTAGATTGCGATGAAAGCGGTTTCCCAAACAGTGTCGATGCTACATTTCGAAAGATGTGTGGAATCACGTGGCCCCCCTAAAAACCACTTCCCACCCATAAGCGATGTGATGAAACGCGCTTACTGCCTCCCCACAAACGACAAAAAATGTCAAGTCACCCCGCTGACGTAACCCATCCATGTCACGAAACCCGCCAAAAACTATGACTTTTTATAAAAACAAAGTTTAATCCATTTTCGTCCGTTATTCTGAAAAACTCATGCATGCAGCCAGTATGTAGAAATCAACCAACTCGTACCAAAATCATCAACCACCCTGAAAATTGATGCCCAATGTTGCTCCAGTCCACAGAGTGCTTCCAGTCAACCAGTACACCATTGCTAGTCGCTCAAATACAGGTATTTACCAGTTTTTCCCAAAAACCCTGTTAAATACTAGAATTCCGCTGCAATTAAGTTGAAACCCAAATTTCTAGTGTAATTTAGTCACGAAACTTACAGTAAAGAATTCCCAAGACCCCTGTTTCACCTATCTCACTGAAAAAAGCCCCATTTTCATTTCTTTATCCACAAGAACCAGAAACAAAACCCTCATGGCCCTCAACGTAGCTCCAGTCTCTACTCCTCACAGGGACTTAGAGCACCTTCCCTTAGCTGATAGGGACTTCCAAATCAAAGACCTCACATTTGATGACTCCCCCTTGAGACTGCATTGTAAATACCGGGACCTTTACCTCAATAATGTTGACAATATTGGTCTATGGGAATCAAATCTCCCAAAGTACCAATTCCCTTCTATGCACATTTTCCCAGACATTGTTCACCAGTGCCATGCCAATTATAACCCTAATCTTAGAGTTGTAATGTCCCCCGACCAGCAAATCCTTTTTACCATTACAGCAGACTCTATCAATGAAATATTGTAGTTGCAACCTAGTCAGAACCTTACCCCTCTGTCTATTGCTGATTTACTTGACAAATCTTTCAAACTATCCAGCTCAGAGATTGCCAGAGTTTGCCAAATGTTCATGTTAGAACAATACATTTTAGAAAACCCTCCACCCTACTTACAGGTGCTTTTACAAGCTGAGGGAGGGATATTATCAGCATGATTGACTGTATTCTTGGTTTCACAACCAATGAATATGTGGATGAAATGACCTTTGCTTATATGACTATCTTCACCCCTAGCCAGCACCCTGCTGCCAAGTATGACTATGCTGCATTCGTAGCTAACAAAATCCATGATCAATTCATGAGATTGGAAAATGAGAGAGTTTTCAAGTATTCCAAAGTCTTGTATCACCTCTTCTTGTATTACCAAACTAACAAATTTCCATTCTCTGTGAATAAGCTTGATACCAGAGGTAATCCCAGATCAGTCATTTTTTGGACTTCCATCTTCCACTACTCAGACGCTTCTCCCTATTCATATAATGAATTCATATATCAATTTGTCTATCCTATAACCACCATGCTAATAGGACATTCTCCCCCAAGGATCAGTGATGATATCAAGAAAATCCTGCAACTGTCAAAGTAGTACAAGATAGGTGACTGGTACTTATACCAAAATCACACTAAGATCTAAATCTACAGTTGTGAGCTCCCTCCTTTCAAGCTGCCTAAATATGTCCCTATGATATTGTTTTCCTTGGAATATTACAGGAAAATGATAAACTCTGACCAAATTCATTTCACCAAGGCAAAGAAAATAGCCCAATTAATGATCAAAGAGCACTTAGGCCCATTTGTGTGCAACAATAGACAAGCAGGGAAAGAAGCAGAAGAGATTTTAGAGAATATGCGTTTGAAGAAGAGCTTTGCTTGGACATATGATCCTCACAGTTTCATCTGTGATAGAAGGACAAAACATAAGCTGTCACTCTATATCCATCATAGAATCCCTGAGATAGAACAATATGCAAATTTGAATGAATGGATGGAAGGAACATTGATAGAACCAGAGAGTGACAAAGTTGAAGTTGAAAATGTAATGAAATATTTGGAGAGGAGACTTGACCTAGACTCCTTTGTACAGGTGCATGCAGAGTCTTCCCAAAGGCCAGCCTAGGAAACCAATGCTCCCACAACAGAGACTTCACAGAGACAAACTCAGGAAACAAGTCCATCTACATCAAAACAGCCAAAAGTATTAGAGCAGCCTGAAATATCTGAAGAACAAGCTCCACCCCAGCCACATCCAACTCCAACAAACATAGGAAATACCCTAGTTGTGCAAACTCCTTTGAATGAGGAAAAGAACTTGAAAAGAGATAGGGAAGTACCTACCCCTTCTAGCAAACCTACAGATCAAGCCTTTGCTAAGAGGCAAAGGATGAACCCATATTCAGAGGAGCAGACAGCCCACATACATTCCCAACAGGTGGGACAACTTCAAGCTCATAGAGACAAGAAATGGAAAGGCAACAGAGCATAGAAGTTTCATCCCTCAGGTCTTAATCTAAAAAAATCATAGACATAAAGGGGAAGTTTAAAGAAATCAAGACAAAGAATGAGCAACTAAAGGCCTAAGCCTATGCTCAGTATTTAAATATGTCCCCTACAAACCAGACCAGATTGATGTTAGCTTTTGACATCAAAGAAAGAAAAATGCAAATGAGCTTTCTAAAGCCCTCAGTGCTACAGCCAAACTCTTTCGCAGATTATCTCAAAAATGACTTTGAAGTCATGGCTAAAGACATCCACCCAATAGACCAGATTGAATTACACAAGAAAACATGGGAGATGGTCTATTATACACTGACTAGCAAGGCAATGATGGCACATAGGTTGAAAAATTCACTGAGCAACACTACTGCCCAATGGCAACTGGAAAAGGCCTCCTCACAGGCAAAGGACAATAGAATCAAATCATTGGAGGAGCTAATTATTGAATTGGGCCATGACCCAAAGGATGTCAAGGCAGCAGAGAGCCTAATAAAGAAGAAGAATGAAGATATAGTTGCACTTAGAAAATAGTTGAAGTTGCCACCACTCATTCATCCTCAGACTGTTGAAGTGATTAAGAAGAAAAAAAAAGAAGAGCTTATGGACTTGGTCCTTAAGCTAAATGAGAAATTAAAGGAAACAGAGCAGGAATTGGAAAAAGAAGTACAGTCAAGGCAGAGTGAGTCGACCACACAGCCTCAAACTGTAGTGCCAATAGTCTCAACAACAGTCCCTTCCACACTAGCACCTGCTTTAGCACCAAATATTCCTTTGGCAACAACCACACCAGTGGAAACAACAGGTACAACATAGATAGGTACATCAACACAGAGCATATAGGACTTGATTAAGTCCATGGAGGAGATGAAACTCCAAGTCACAGAGCTACAGAAAGTGAAAGAGAAATTCATTACTTTGGAGCAGAAATATGATATATCAAAGATTAATTATGCAGAAGAAATGAGGAAAAACAAAGGCATGGCCCAAAAAATTAAAGCATTGGAGAAGGACCTGACATTTGACAGGCCTTTCACAGAAATCAGGAAAATATTGTGGACCAATATCATTGATTCCATCAATGATATTTGGCCATCCATTCAAATCATTTTTGAACAGATTGATTTGGTTAAGCCAGCTCTTGCAGAAGTTCGGAAGACCAGAGAGGAAATGGATAGAAAGCCTGAAGAGGCAATCCAGTTTATAAATTTTCTAAACAGCAAAAACAGGCAACAATTAGAGTAATTAGACATTGAGGATAGGACTTCTACCATCCTCGAAATAAAGAAAGTGTAGACTAAAAGGAATCTGATGCAAGGCCTGGAACGCAAATGTCTAAATATGCAAGAATATATAGATAGAATACATCAATATTCAAGGGAATCCCAAGCCCTTTAGTCATCAATGATAGGCTAAAGGTTTAGATAGAATACATCAACAAATTACATTAGCAAGCTGACAGTCACGCTAGTTCATCTGCAGTCAAAGCATTGCCTACAGGGAAAGTTCTCTATGATGGTTTGGAGAACCTTTTTTACATTGAACATGAAGTAAAGCACCTATTCACAGTCCAACCTAATTTTGTGAAATATACTAAGGCTGATGAAATTTATAGGAAATTAACAAGGATGAATATACCAAAAGATGATTGGTGGACCAAAATGACAGACATCCTATAAATTACCATGGTAAACAGTGAGGTAAATAGAAATATTTACCACAGTAAATTTTGGTAAAAAGAGTGAACAATGGTGAACAGGTAAAGAGTATCAGATACAGGTGAAAGAATATCAGTGAAAAGATAAAAGCCAATGTCCAGCACAGAGTTACTAGCATGACAACAAGATGCACATTCATAGGACCTGCCTCCAGCTCCTTCAACAAAAGCAAGGACAGCAACAATCAGTTCACATTCTGTTTCTACATTCGAGACCATTTGTCTCTATATTCATGTAAAAGATAGTTGTTTTTCCTAGAATAAATCTCTCTTAGTTAGGAGATATTTTGATGCAAACATTTGTATAAATAATTCCTCATTTGAAGCATGAGGGGTGGTTTCTACAACATTTCTATAGACATTTTCTTCTGGAATTGAAGTGCTATTGTACCAAAATTTTGTATGGCTTGCTAGATCAAGGAATAAAGCTGAGGCAATTTACAGGATACTTGTGTCAAACAGAAATCAAATAAGTATTCTATATCTTTTTTATTTTACTATTTCCCTTCTGTTTATTAATAATCACATGTGTTTTCATGAAATCTGAATGATAAACGAAATAATGATATTTCAGAAGTTGCTTTGCTACAATCTGTTTTAAAAGGTTTATCTTTCTTAATGTTTTCTTCTAGACTATCATAGTTAGGGAATTCTTAAATGCTCCCTTGCTTTCATAGTTTATCACAGTGACCCATTTAACAAAGAATACTTAATTGCTCCTTGTTAATGAGTACCCTCTATTCTACATATTAAACCCAGTTAAAGGATTCTTCAGTGCCCTTTCTCCCTGTTTATTACCATTTCACCCATCCATCTGAACTTGGCATTTGCCTTTTGTTTTACTACCTTGCCCTGTGAGTTTTCCCTTTAGTAATTTGATCTGATCCAGTTGAGCCATCACTCGATTTGACTCCATAGCCCAATGGCTTGAAGGCCTTGTTCTATCCATCTGTTACCAGAATTTCACCACCCAATCGAAATCCCCTACAAGCTTTCATAACTAGCCTAATATCCCATAAAACAAAGCTAAATCATAAAGAGAGAGCCCTCTCTAAGTACAAATTGGCTAGATTCTGTACTTAAAAGATTGGTTTGTGGTTACCTCGGACCCCTTTCCTTCTTCCCATAACTTCTAAGGAAAATCTGAGTGATAACATGCCCAATCTAAGCTAAATATGGAAAATATTTCATCCCAATCGAAGGACAAAAGAATTAAGTCTTTGGAAGACTTAGTAGTGAGAATTGGATATGATCCCTTGGATGTAAAAGCACCAGAAGAAGTAATTAAGAAAAAGGAGATGGATATAGCAGCTTTGAAGAAGCAGCTCAAAATGCCAGCAACAACATCTCGAAAAAAGGGGATCAAATGTCCAAGTTATCTCATTGTGGCCACTTCGTGGTTACATTAGTCAAATTTTATTTCATTGTAATTAATAACAAATTGTCAAGTGTACAAGGCAATCATTGTAGGTTTTTTTTTAATACTTCATGCATTGGAAGTATTAGGGGTTGGACCCGAGTTATTAAACAATCTTTCTTTTGGAGAACTGTAATTTTTGAGCTAGAGCATCAATAATAAAAGACCATTTGCAAGATACTTGAGCTATTTTTAACCTGGGGATGAATTCTTTCTGTGTCAAATATATTCCCGTTTTAGTCATTATGCATCATTAAATCTTTTTGTAAGACAACAATTCTAGATTAAGATATGTTGTTAGAGCACCTTACTTCTATCTGTGTTTACAATCTAAATGTTTTCCTCTAATGTATGAATAAGAGATACTTAATTGATTTTTAATAATTACTGATTTCATTGTTCTGTCATCTAATTTTCCATTCTGCTTTTAGATCCAGTAAATATAGTTAGCTTGCCTTGCAAATGCTCTGGAAAAGTTGATGTTACCACCCAGCCTTTGACTCCATAGCCCAATGGAAAAGATCTATATTTGACATGCCCCAACCCAAACAATTAAACAATCAAGCAATCGTGAAATAAAACCCTTCTACCATTATAGCTAGCCTAATACATTAAAACACTAGAAATAAAGGTAAAGCTGAAAATATATAGAGAGATCCCTCTCTGAGTCTAGGAGTGCTAGATCCTAGAATCCTAAGTGGTTTGATGTGTCCTTTATGATATTTTCTTGCCAATATTAAAAATCATAGAGCGATAGTAGAATGGATGTTGATCAGAAACCTAAGCATAGAAGTTTTAAACCTAAGTTCCCTTGTAAGATATGTAAGGGAGACCATCTTACTCATTTGTGTCCTAGTATTCTAGAGGTATAAAGGACATTGTCCGAGTCTGAAAGTTCTTCTACTCCTGAATTTGTTATGGTTTCTCGATAGTCTCACCAACCATTGGTTGGTGTAGTAGTCAATTCAGTGCAATCTTTGGCTTATTACACTCCTCTTTTGGGGGGTAAAGTGCCTAAAAACATAGTCTATTTGATTTCTAGTACAAAGTCTTCTAGTATAGGGGGCAGTCTAGTTTCTTCGAATGTTCCCCCTCCAAGTTCTAGGAGTGTCTCCTTTGATTGGGATAGTCTTGTCGAGCCTCGTCTTCCTTCCACTGCACCTTTACAAATAAAGGTTAGAGTCAGTTCCACAAACATCTATCGATGTATGATGGATGAAGGATCCTCTGTAGGTATTATATCCTCCTTGACTTGGAAAGATTTTGGTTCTGAAAAGTTGTTGACAGCTAATAGTCAGTTGTTGGCCTATGATAGAAGACCTGGTGAATCTATGGATGTTCTTCCTCAATTTCCTATTACTTTAGGTGGGAAGACTATTTTTATCGATATGATGGTGGTTGATCGTCCTTTAGACGTTAATATGCTACTTGGACGTGTTTTTGTCTATGCTATGGATGTTTTGGTGTATTCACTCTTTCGAGTGATGTATTTTCCTCATAATGGAAATATTATCATTATTGATCAGCTTGAATCTGATAATCACCACCCTAATTTGAATTTACTGCAGGATACCCCTTCATTTGTTCCAAGTGTTCAAGTAGACTCTACCCCACCACTGACGAACTATTTGGCATTGAATCCTCAATGTTCAATTGATTCTGAGAAGGACCCTTTGAACTATTATTTTCCTTCTTGGGACTTGGTCCCAACAATTGACTGAGTGATTCCTCTTATGGGGACGTGGGACCCCTTAATTCCCTCTGTTGATCCTTATAGTTCTCATGATTTCTTGGAGTTTGATTTGCCTTCACAAGAGGGCTTTTTTAAGCCATGAGTTTTAACTACCAAAGTAATCCTTGGCCTGAGCCTCGCAAGGGGTGTGTCCTAAAGAACTATTATGCGTAACCCACAAGACTTCGTGGTTCCCTATACCATATTGTACATATAAGGTACCCCTTTTCAAGTTTTGTTTTCTATAACACCAGATTTTATCTTAAGTTTATATATGGGATGTATTAACTTCTTGTCTAGTGTTCCTAATTATGTGTACAGAACTTGGAATATTTCTCAATTGGACATTTTTATGGTTGATTCACTCTGACAGGTATTGGTTGTCAAAACTGGCATATAGGATAGGGTTTTCACCTAAATTCTGCATTTATAAGTTTCCTTTCCCATTTTTGCCTTAGGATCAACCCCACCAAGATATGAAAGAACCTTCTCATTTCTTAGAAGTGTCATAACTTGTGTGGTGGAGCCTACCTTATCATGGGCGCCATAGATAGTACCTTGTTGTCACTCAAAATCCATGATGAGCTCTTGTTCTTAGGCTCAAGAGTCCTCTTTAGTCCCACCATGACTTTGCGATGAAGCCTTATTCCTCTACTTCTTCATTATTTTATGGCTTTATACCCTAGAGGCTCCTTTGTGTTGAGTTGTATTGCTACATTGTAGGTTGACCATTTGCACCCTTTGGCCTTAAGCCATCTTCACTTGGACTCATTTTAAGCCACTTTTTGACCATGTCTTTTCTGAAATCAACCTTGCAATCACTTAGCCTTTGCGACTTGACATCACCTTTTACTGTGGAAAGAACAATCCTTTGAGTGTCATTGACTAGTTTCACCACCTTGCATTGAGTATAGGAATGTTACCCTCCCAAGAATTAGAGCATCTTCTTTTTCGACACTCGTTCTTTCCACTGTACTATAGAATTATTTTATTCTTTTTCAGGCTTCATAAATATGAAAAAGACAAAAAATATATATATCCCAAAAAGAGTGGGAACGAGGCATTATTTCATATTTGGTGGCAGTTAGAGTCAGTTGTGTCACCCTTTAACAAAGCAATCAAAAAATAAGTCTTTCCTCCATTAGGATGGGCTTTAGTTTGACTTAGGAGAGCCTTAACCTTGTTATTGAGTCAATACTCCTCCGATTGGTTATATCTTCCAATCATATGGAGAGTTTTCTTATGCCTCCTACATGACGAACTTCTACAAAGTTATCATATGCTGCCATGTAGTCACAGTTGAGTCGTGCTTTTGTTCAAGGGAAGTAAACCTAAGTCGACCTCTCTACGGTGTCTCTTGACCTATTTTTTAGTTGACCATCCCTAGTTGTCAAAGTCATGTTCGTTATCACATCAACTATTTGGTCCTTTGCTCGTGCTAGTGTGAGAAGGTCTCCATTGACTTCTTGCTGACGGGTCTTTCTCTTATCGACTACGACAAATTGCTCTGAGAGAAGATCTAGAGCTGCACCCTGGACCTATTTTCATTATTGATAGGCCACCTTGTGCTCAGCATTAATCAGTATCATGGGTATTTGACTGAGTGGTTTTCCTTGTGTTTGACATTAGCTTTCATTATCAAAAATTGGGATTCATGCAGTGCCTTGGTTTCCATTTGACCCTATTAGTGGATTCGTCACCTCTGTGTCAGCTTTAATTATTGGTTGGTTCAAAGGGTTTCTATCGTGTGCTAGCTACATCTTCTGTACACTGGAAACATGCTTCGGCTTGGTTACTACATCTTTATTCGTTTGATTCCTTATACATTATTGGCCTACGGGTTACACTCACACTAGATAAATGAAGGATGCCTTAATTCCTTCCTTCTAGCGGATATTTTCTAATCGACTTCAACTCATTGCTTTGGGAATGAGATCTAGAGTCCATTTGGAAGTACCTTAGGGTTTTTAGTCATTAGTCGCAGACTCCTTCGCTATCGATAGTGGGAAAACATCATTGTCTCTTGATTGATAAGTGTTCAACTACAACTCATTTATTCGCACTTGTTAGATTGCACTGGGTACCTTGGCTCTCATCATCATTATCGATGAGTAGTCTCATGTTTGTTAACAGTATACATCAATGACTGGTAATCAAACGATTTCTCACATGGTCGACTTCAGATCATTTATTCCCATTATGTAGAAATATACCATGGCGGTCAGTGAAGACCTCGGGTTTGCATCAACATTTCCTGGTTCACTTGTCAGTTTCTCCTGTTGCTGCTAGTTGACACCATCCACCTTATATGTGAAGGAAACTAACACACATAAAATAAACACTTAGAAATATAGAAACCAGACATGGCGGAAAAGGCCTCAGCCTTACAACATTCCTCACATTCTCATTATTAATAAATCCAATCCAATGTACAAAGAATGATAATAGTACAAATAAATACATGAGGAAGTTGTCTCAAGATAGTGCGTCTATCTTGAACAAACTTGGTTGAGATATTTTCTCAACAAAACACTAATCTAGGAGAACTAGTTGGAGAGAATCTCTCATCCTAACTAAACTCCCTAGTTTGAGGAACTAACTCCTAATTCTCAAGATTTGATTTATTTAATTATGATATTTGGATTTAAGATTTTTTTATTATGGGAGTGAGCCTAACATTCCACCCTCAATGATAAATCCAAAATAAGAACAAGGAACCCTCTTCCAAGTTCTCAAGTTGATCCTCAAAAAACATTTGCCTAAAAAACCACCAAAGCTGGATGCTGAAGAAACTGCAATATGAAGAGACCATGAGTCAGCTGCATGTTTGATTCATCTCTGAATGTCGCTTGAAAACTCCATCATGTGCCAAGCTGCAAAAGGATCCATCTGTCCTTTGCTTGAAATCAGAATCCTATGTCCACTGACAAAATATGATGAACGCCCACTAGTTGATGACGTTGAAAAACAACTCACTGTTGCTTTTGCTGTGTTTGAAAACTTCTCACGACTAACTTTGTTGTAGATCGCCCACTGGTGAATTTTGTTGATGCTCACTCACTGATGAAAATGCCTACTGGCTGCTTTGCTGATGTTGTCGAGACTTTCAATCTGACAACCACTGTCAATTTCATTGACATTTTCACCCCTTTGTTAGCTGAAAGGAGAGACAATCTTCTTCAAATTATTGTTGAACTCCCCCCCTTCAGGTGTAGGAGTGTTTCACTGGTGTACTCCCCCATTCAACTACACGAGAGTACCATATTCATTTTTACTGTTGGCTATAATATGTGTGAGTGAATTCATTTGTAAAACTTATACAATAATCTGACTGTGGATGACCATTCCCAGGGATCAATCCATGAATAATCGATCTTCAATCTACTTGATTGTTGTTGTTTGTTGCAATGTGTTGATGAATGATTTGACTTCCCACAATGGTGACAAGGATGGAGATCAAAACACTGATCTTCCAGATGACCGGTTCATTGACAATGAAGGCATATTGGTTTGACTACAACTTCAGTTTGTGCACATGTCTATTTGTCTGCAACTTTCTCATGGCTTGTTGATTGTATTTGATCAAGAAACCCTGCACTGATGAACTTGATTGGCTTAGAATAATTGGGGATATGCAAGTTGTTTTCATCTTTGTCATATCCTAATCCTTGTCGATTTCTGTTACTTTGGATTTCTTCCCATGGCTTGATGATTGGTTTGGAAGAAAGTTGAACTGGATCAGAGACCACTTCGACACTTGAAGTTCATTGGATCAGTGACTTGGAATCAACACCTGTATTTGTATTGTTCAAAGACTTGGAAACATTACTCTTCTGTTGCAACTCATCTCTTTGTAGTTACGACTCCAGTTGAAGGAACTCAATCATTTCATTTGCATGTTGAAGATTCACTTGAATATCAACAAGAGTTGTTTTGTTGATGTTCACCATGTCACCAGCTGATGATAAAATAAAATTGTTAAGAATTTGGGGCAGTTGAATGTGTGTTGCCATGTTAGCTTGCTCACTTTGAATTTAGGCTTGCTTGTACTATTGCTGATTGATGATGCTTTAAACACTTGCTAGAGTTTTATAACTTGGTTGCTTGAACTCTTGATGTCACGCTCGCTTGATGACGATCACTTTTCTTGAATGCTTCACTAACACTTTGTGAATGCTTCAATCAACTTCACACTAGCTCATTTTTTATAGATGTCGTGCGTTGAACTTTCGCACTTGATTTTGACACGCTCGCTTGCTTGGTTGTTTGAATGACACGCTTTCTTGCTTTGTTGTTTGAATGACATGCTTTCTTGCTTTGATTGTTTGAATGACACGCTCGCTTGATTTATTGCTTATTTCTCATTTGAAGAATAGAATACTAGAATCCACACTCATTCAAATTAGGGTGTCGGTTACAACCGAGAATTCACCCATACAATTCATTTAAAAAATGTTTATCTACAAGTGATACAAAAAGTGTTGATGATGTTGATGTCATCTTGGCTTGAAATGCTTGATTTTTTAGCGTCCTTAACTTGATTGCGTTGATTACATGATGTGAAATGTGCTTGCTTGGAAGATCATCTTATCATGTTGATGATGTGAATCTTTGTGCTTGTATACTTTAAGCTTGATTACAGGAGCTTGATTAAGTGTTATTATACTTAAGCTTTCTTATGTGCATGTAGTTGTTTAAGCATAATACAAAGAGATAATCTGAACACAAGTCATGCACACACATTCATTACACACGGTGTACCTAAGATCCCCTTATTCAATTTCGGGCAGATCTAGGACACAAGCACCACAAAAAATATGCCTTTTTATTAATTACATGAGTACATCATTCTTCAATGGCACAACTTTGTCGTGCAAACTTCTCAATGAGAATGTCACACTTGCAAACTTTGGAAGCCAATTGTCTTCAAAAAAACTTCCTGCACTGACTCAATCGCTCTCAAAGTAAAATATTACTTTGGATTACAATAATGACTTTCACTCAAACAAATTCACTTATCACTCCAAATTTACAAAGTAGGCATCTTATGACTCCACAAAATCACTTATTTAAAAAATATATTACATCACTACACAAAATTCACAAAATATATTCATATCACTAAAATAAAGCAACCACCCAAGTTAAAAAAAAATTATGAAGTGCCTCCAATGATCTCCATTGGATTGAACGGATAAACTCCTTCTAGATTATGCAATAATGCAACAATAGCTCGTTGATCCACCTTTTCCTCTGTGCACCAGATCTATTCGAATCCAAATTTCAATGATCAAAGAGGGAGAGCCCAGAACTGAATTCTGAGGACGTTATGTGGCACGTGTGACCACTGCTCATTGACACACATCCATAACAATAGCGTTCCTATCATAAATCTGGAAGCAGCGCAGCAAGGCACTTCTAACTTTGAATTATGTTGATCTCCTTCACACTGAAGATCTCCACGATGGTTGAACACTGGTCTTTCCACAAGCAACTCGTAAAGTCCCCATCTCCCGAGATCACGAGACTGAGATCGGGAAAACAATTTGTGCCAAATTTCTGTCTCTTTATCACCTTGTTAATTAACAGATGTTGTGTTCTACTCTGGATATGCAGAGCTGTTGTTCTACTAATTAGTGTTGAATCTTATATCGATCAAAAACTAGATTGCAGACGTTTCCAACGGCATATTTTCCTCTCATAAATTGATAAGAGGTGTTATGGTGAAAACCCAACAACATGTATCGGGCACTGTCAGCGTGTACAAGGAGGCTGACTTCTGGATCCTTTTCTTTCAATCAGTTTCAAATTTAACAACTACACTGTAAGTCGATTATTCGGCCATTAAAAAAAGCGATCTGAGCTATGGTGATGATGAGAAGAACTTTGACTTGGGCTTCGGTTCTGGTGACGAATACAGTGTAGGCAGCATCAATTATTGTTGTGGGGGATGAACTTCTGCACGGATGAACTTGGACGAGAACAGAACTCAACCAACAAACGAGATGAAACCCATCTATTAGAATTCTCAGGAAAAATAAGCCTATGAGCTCAAATATGGCACCGAAAAATCCGTTCAAAAACTTCCAACACGCAGAATCACTGAGATATGCGGTGATCCGAGAGCTTCCAGACTGGAATCAAGTCGATTTAGCACTAAAATTGATTGATTGACCCTTGGCAAAACAACCCTCCTAAAAACCTCCCGATGCATTTTTATTGAATGTATTGTTTGTGTTTAAGATCGAATCACATTGAATACTGAACATGTTATTAAAAATTTGCCTTTGCTTATTTGTTCAGAATTTTTCACATTACAAGCGCCGGACATGGATGTTGAAATGTGGCATGAACCAGCCAATCCTCTGCTCAAAAATTTTCATTAATGGTGCAGTGAAGACGAACAGTACTAGGTTAGCCACACCAGTGGCATATCCATTCGCCCTTATAAAACCCTGTGGCGTTAAAGGAGCCATGCCACTGAACGATATCAACCAGAGCATCTCTAGTCAGTCCTCTAGATTAGCGCATGCTAGAGACAATATGCACACGCAACCTATATCTATGTTTGCATTCTCTGGAAAAGTCGTGGTTTCCGTCACAAAGATTCATTGCTCGGTACACTTACATGCTTGTAATTTCTTGAAACTCTGCTCCACATTGATCATTTATTAAAACTAAGCTATAACTAATCTCACCGCAACTTCGATACCACATGAAGGAAACTAACACACATAAAATAAACTCAATAAAATAAACACTCAGAAATATAGAAATCGGACATGGCGGAAAAGGCCTCAGCCTTATAGCATTCCTCACATTCTCATTATTAATCAATCCAATCCAATGTACAAAGAATGATAATAGTACAAATAAATAGATGAGGAAGTTGTCTCAAGATAGTGCGTCTATCTTGAACAAACTTGGTTGAGATATTTTCTCAACAAAACACTAATCTTGGAGAACTAGTTGGAGAGAATCTCTCATCCTAACTAAACTCCCTAGCTTGAGGAACTAACTCCTAATTCTCAAGATTTGATTTATTTAATTATGTTATTTGGATTTATAGCTGTTTTATTATGAGAGTGAGGCTAACAATATGTTGTAGTTCTGTAGATCGACATCCTATATGTTGGCACCCAAGTTGTAGTGTAGTACCATTTATTCCACCATTTAACTTGGTACTTTTTGGATCATCTTTATGAATTCAATGAGAAACTTCATAATTTATCATCATTGATCAATTCTTTATATGTGATATCAGACATGTACTTACTTGGATATGATCGGATGATCCATTATGTATTGTCAGTTATTTTATACGTGTATGCATATTAGATCCGCTTTTGTACTTGACATGCAAACATGCTTTACTATCTCTGAGCATGGGTATGCCTGCTTTAGACAACAATTTCTTTCTAACCTCTCTCACTGGCTTGGCAGACTGTATTCTAGTGAGCTCCTCCTCTGTCTCGGCATGATTCCTTCTATACACTTAATACATTTCGGCCATCATGTACCCCTTTTGACCTCATATATTAGGGGGCATATGTTATAGCACCATTTACCACTCTTGGTAGATTTGATGCTCTGGTTATGGCCTAGGGCAACCCTTCCTTTCTAGACTTGGTCCAAAATCTAAAAAACAATGTTTTATTTCCTATACACTACTTTTCCCTATGTTAAAAGCATGTACACGCGGGTCAGCATATACCCAACCCACGTATATGTGTTAAAACACTTAAAAATAATAAATCTCCTTAATTTTGGGTGGAGTTTATGGGTTTTACCTGTTACTCACCTGTTATAGCCCGTGGCCCAACTATTTCCCAAATAAAAATAACTAATTTGTAGAAGTATAAATAAACCTCCATGGGAAGGCCTAAGGAGAGAAGAGATGAGATATTGATATTATAGTTGATTGATCCCTGATCGAGTATGAAGAAATACATGTGCCTCCTGCACTCCCCAAGGTTTAGGGAACTCTTGTTTCCTCTTTTGAGATATCCTTCATCCCTCTTGTGATATCCTTGTGTATGTTGATGGAGGAAGATTGCTTAGGCCAGGATAGGATGGATCCCGAGGACAGTTCCACTTGGAGATGGAGGAAGACTCAGGTTGTAGTTTCCCACCTTTCGTGTAGCTTACATCAATAAATAAATGTTGTTCTGCTCTTGATAATTATCATTTTTATGCATTGATCCATGTTGTGATTTGTTTATAAATCTTGTATTAATGCGTAATTATTCATTTTCTTATATGATCTAACGCATATATCATGAACATTCTTTATGTTACTATTGTTTTATATGCTTTTCTTGGATAATTTACAGGTTTCAAAGGCATTGGAGAAAGCAGAGGGTTTGAACCCTGTGGGATCTACCCAAAAGTAGGACGTCTGGGTAAGGTCACTTCTTCCCAGTTCAATAGTATAAGCATTTAAATTGTTTGTCTATGCATTTATTACTGTTTTTTCCCTCCGCAATGTTGGGTTTTTCAACCCAAGACCCTAGGGTGTTCCCACCCGCAACACTTGTTTTTACATTACGTTTTCCTTAGTCATTTTTCTTTCTTGTCTTCTAGTTTGGTTTCCTTGTTGTGTACTTGTTTCCTCTCATCTTTTTTTCCCTTTCATGTTGATTTCATTTTTTATTTCACTATTCGAATAAGTGGTGTGCCTGGACCTATGTCCTAGCTTCTTACTATGTATGTGGCCGACATTCAAAGATTCTTGTGACACTACGACCCTTGGCCAATCCTGTGTCCATATTCCTTTTTTTTGGTTGTAACATTTGGCTGATGAAGTCTTGATGGAAAATACGACCCATCCATAAGGATATATTTGGTCCAACCATGAACTTGTGTCGAGTCTAGGAACCTCATGCATGTACTCAATTTTCTGCTTTGCTCTATTTAAGCTTATCCAACTAGTAGAAACATGAGAAGCGAAAAAATATAAATGAGCAAAACCTGAAACAAATTTGTTTACATTCTGCTCTAAAGGAACAACCTCTCTTTCTCTCAATAAGTTGGGATCCCTCTTCCACCCTAAAAATAAATAAGTGCCCATGCACATTTATCTTTAAAAATAATCAGGGTGGAAGAAGAGAATGGCATCCTATGTAGAGTGGTGAAGCAGGCATCTCCACCAAGGTATTGTCAAGGCTTGCTGGTAGTGGAGCAATGCTTGTGTTCCTATGTGACTCCACCAGGGTACTATCCAGGCTTGTTGGTAGTGGAGCAACACCAGAGATGAAAAACTATACTCTGTAAATCTTAAGCTTACGAGCTGAACTACCCTTCCCGATTTGAAAAATTTTGATCTCGTTGAATCTTATGTTGTGTTCAAGTGAGAAGGCACACAAGTGACCACGTATGTCCATAGGGTAAGTGGGGAAGACAAATTAATATTCACAATGAATCAATAATTCTTGATGGACCAAGGCCCCACACTAAAATGAACCAAGACAGAGAAGTTAGAATTCAACCAGTGTGACACCAAGTGTTGTAGCGGCTGCAACACACTCGTCATTCCTTAGTCACTTATTGGTAAGATGATGATCTCAAGCTCCCCTCTTCGATCTCAAGAGTCATTCAAGATTTATCTTACACAAAATGTGTCATATTTGGGCATGGGGATTATCGTTTTTCATGCAAAGGGAAGCTTTTTCTGCTTCAAGGGGAAATCTTTGTGTGTATGAGTTGTTCTCATCACATAGACATGTCTCGCACTCACTTCACGCACTCTTGTCACGGAGGTTTTTCCATTAAACGAAGTATGTTTTCATATGTTATGGATGGTTTAGGTTTTATCATTAAGTGTTCAAGTGTGTGATCGTAGTATAGTTATATCACTATTCAGATCAGTTCCACTAATCCCAGACTTAGCTAAATTCTAGAGTTACCCTAGAAACTTAGCCTCATCCAGCTTTCTGGAAGTTTACACTTCACATATGCAACCCTCAAGATTCTCCCCTTTCCTATAGGAGCTACATAATGTGTAGAGATTCCAGCCTCCCTTGGCATCCAAAATTGCACAGTGGTTTCCTCCAGTATCCTTCCCTCAGCATGAGCCCACTATTTCCAGAAACTACACAGTCTTGTCCCTTAACTACCTAGTCTGACTTGCATCCAGAAACTGAGCAGAGGTGTCCTCCCATCATCTCATCTCTCAGTGACCACAAGGAAGGATGAAATTCTAGATGAGTCTCAAGGAGATAAGGAGAAATATAAGCAGACCAAGGAACCCAAGGTATGATAGAAGAGTGGGACTGCATGAAGACTCTATTGGATGCATAACCCTTTGGAGGGTAGGTAACGAAAAAAAAGCACATATTTTGAAACACATCTCTTTGTTTACCTTGAAGGACTACTTATCATTTTCAAATCATTTTGTCTTCAATGACATGCATAGTTGCATGCATTGAAAGTCATTCCATGTGTTTCCTTTACGTTCTTTCTTAACCAACTATTGTCTTTTGACATGTTGATTGCTTTTCCATGCTTGCGATATTTTTCTAGTGATTTCAAAGGTTTGTCTTTGTGTGTTTGGGTTGTCCTTGCTATATGAACATCTGTCATACTCACAAACAAAGCTGGAATCATTTTCATGCAAGTGTCGTCACGGTCATCCGATGGTTTATCCCAAGTGTCGCACTCGTCAATTTCACCTCTAGACAGTCCCACAGAGGGTCATGGTTTGCTAAGTTGTCCCTGTGGTCAGTGTTGTCATCTTGTCAAAGTATGTTAAGCGTGTGATCACAATGTCGAGTCTTCATGAGTTCACTTGCCTTTCACACTTAGTCATTTTCCTGAAAACTATCTCGACAGAACAAATTCACTTCCCCAAACCCGACTGAGCTGAACTGCGCAGTCTCAACCCTCAATGGTGTTACTTTGTCACCCATAACTATGCAGTGCTTGATGTTGTCTTCCAGGCCAACTGCAATACTCAATCCTAGGAATGAGCAGCCTGTATGCCTCCTAGAACTACACAAAAAAGTTGCCTCCATGCCCAAACTAAACTGCACATTTCTCAAATATAGTCGTCAAGCCTTCTTCTTGTATGTCAGAACGTTGCACTGCACTAAAACTTGGGTCTACACTACTCTAAAAAATTGCACAAACATTCCCAGCTAGTCCTCTTCTATGTTGTCTTGCACTGCTCTTAGAAATTATGTAGACATGCCCAGCTAGTCCCTTGCAACCCTGTCTTGTCTTCCCTCGAGGAACTATGCAGAAGTTCCCCTCAAGGTCCCACCTTGCAACTACCACTAGTGTCCTTCACTATGCAATTATAACTCCCAATGATCACTCCATAATTTTTCCTGACAAGGAAGATTCTAGTCCCAGAGTTCCTCATCCTAGCTTGAGCTGCACTCTGCGTTGTGTTATTGACTTTTCTTCCCTCCCTATCACCTAGAACTACACATTGCGTAGTTACTGGGCCATCTTCCCATCCTATCAACTATCCTGGGCCCAAAACATGAGAACAATGCATCTTGCTAGACTAGGAGGTTTTGGATTTGATGTCATCTCATCATGAGTGATTTGCAGGAACGGGTACATTGATAGATCATGGCGAGATGATGAACGAGACGAAGAAGTAGCACACATGGTAGGAGAATTTCTTAAATCTAGACGGACATACAAAGCACATCAAGCAATAAGTGAAAGGAACACATGCATTGAACCATCTTGCAATACCAAGATCATTGAAGACCCCACATCATCATGCCATGTGGAGGAGAATACAAAGCACACTTGAGAACACATCCATCACTTAGAAACACACCAACTTGACATGGACACCATAGTTAGCCAATACATGTCAGTAGTGTCATGTCGCGTTATGTCATGATTTGTCTTGGCCACACCACTGCTATGGGCCATATCTGTTGTAATCAAATGTAATGTAAACTGAGAGTCCAATGAACGCACACAAGAATTTGAAGAGTCATGTCTGTTAAAAAGTCATAGGAAGTTGAACGGTTATGAGGGTAGTCGAGGAGACACAACGATCAAACATCACCCATGGCTATATATACTCCTCCCATTATATGAGAAAGAACTTTTCACCTTGGCTCCTCCCACATAGCCTTGAGAGTAGACAGTCAGTTCTTTTAGGAGCGAGGAGTGGCCCCAACATCCCACTACTTGGACTAGTGATGTATGGTGTACATATGTGTCTTGGGACTTTTTTTTTAATTCAAAAGCCTGTTAAGGTCAGCACATTTTCACGCATGTTTTGTATATGTTTATGTTGTAGCTCTGATACCACTTGTTGTAGCTCTGGTACCATTTGTTGTAGCTTCGATACCAATTGTTATAGCTCTGATACCAATTGTTGTAGCTCTGATACCACTTGTTGTAGCTCTGATACCACTTGTTGTAGATCTAACCCGGAAATATTATAGATCAGATACGAAAATATAAGATAATGTAAATAAACCCAAAAATAATATGAAATAGATAGAAATGATTCTTTATTGATCAAACCCTTAAGGTAAGGCAACACCATACATTCACTCCTTAAGGAAGGAGAACACTCCACAAGCCATATGCCTGTTCATACAATAATCCTTGACTATGACTATCCTTGACATGGAGTCTCTAGCCTCTATATAGGCCATATGGCTTGTGGAGTGTTCTCCTTCCTTAAGGAGTGAATGTATGGTGTTGCCCTACCTTAAGGGTTTGATCAATAAAGAATCATTTCTATCTATTTCATATTATTTTTGGGTTTATTTACATTGTCTTATATTTTCATATCAGATCTACAATATTTCCGAGTTAGATTTACAACAAGTCTGATAGCACTTGTTGTAGATTTGATATGAAAATATAAGACAATGCAAATAAACCCAAGAAATAATAAAATCTGAATATAGATAGAAATGATTCACTTTATTGATCAAACCCTTAAGGTAGGGCAACACCATACATTCACTCCTTAAGGAAGGAGAACACTCCACAAGCCATATGCCTGTTCATACAATAATCCTTCATTATTTCTTGACACTCTCCATGTGGAGTCTCTAGCCTCTATATAGGCCTCATACATACAATACCATGGGTCATTACCATGGTTCCCTCATATCATCAACTACTACCATGGGCCCATTACATTATTATTAACTACATGTGGTCCCTTACATGATATGGGTTAACCACCTTATTTATTACTATGGCCCATCTCATTATTACATTATTACCTTAGGTACCTCCCTTGGTACCCCATATTATCCCCCCTAGGTATATAACAGTTTATAAGACTACTCTTTAAACATTTGTAATGCATGTCTTCATAACCTATACTAAGATATTTGAACTACTTTGGTTGTTTTAGTACTTACATTGCTGAAGATGTTTTGTATTGATTATCATTGTTGTATCATCCCTGTGGACTACTCTGCGTGATACTAGACATACCACCTTTGTGTATTGGCTCTCACCGTTGTCACATCCTTTTGGACTACTCTGCAGGATACTCGATAGACCATCTTTTTTTTTCTGGTTATAACGACCATCACCTCCATGTGGACTACTCCGTTGGGTGGTGTACGTGTTGTCCCCTTCACCTCAGTTTTAACGATTGTTGCATCCCCTATGGACTATTCTAGTGGGTGTTGGAGAGACCTTTCTGGTTAGCATGTTTCTCTTCTTGGGTGGTACTATTATCTCTCATTTAGAGGCTCACTTTACTCTCCCCTTTATAGTAACAGAACCTTGACACAGTTACATTACGCACTCATAAGGCACACCTACCTTGTTGTTTGAAGATGCCAACATAACACTCTCATGTGCTAACAGCTAGAGCCAAGGAAGATCTCTAGGTATATGGAAATTGAGCCTTCATATTGGATTGGAATCCTACACCAATTGGTGTGAGGTCTAGTTGGGACTTAATATCAGGGAGATCTCCTTTGTTTATGGATTGCCAACACCGTCAACAAGGTGGAGATAGAGGATCAATCTAGTAGTCCTCAACAACATTCAATAATTTATTTTTGTAGCAACAACATGGAATAACGAAGTAAAAAATAAATAGCCTTGGAATTTTTTACCTACATGTGGAAGTGATAACACTATCACAAAAGACCCTAATGGAAATGGATTATTTCATATGTGAAATCTATAATAAGGGATTCCAATGGGACCTGAATTTGTATCTCCACAGGAAAGTCCATAACTTTCACTATAAGTTGAGACATCATATGAGTAAGGAGATCTTGAAGAAGGTTTACATCTACCCATAGTTGAGTTTCATTGTTCATGATTCTTCCAAGGAATTATGTGACCTTGTAAGCATCGAGAAACACTTCTATCATAAGCATGGAAACAAGATATGGAAGTGAAAAAGTGCTATACAAACTATGTTGTTCATTCTAATTAGAAGGCCCATTCCAATACCTACAACGCTAGAGAATGGAAGTTCCAAGATCCTCATTAATGGGGATCTTCCCGTTTCCTACATCTAATCCATCTCAATCTATAAACATTGTCAACATGATCACTTCAATCACTTATGGACGTCAAGGACCTAATGACCTTGTGTTGACCCTTCTCCATTTGATGTGGACATATATGGTGACCAAATTCTACTGATCCTTGTGGAGATTTCTTATCAGTATATCAAAGTGATAACTATAGACCCTAACTCAAGGGTCTAGTAGGATGTGGATCTTGATCAATGCACCTATCTTACATGGTCTCTTTATGACTTAATTTTTCATCACTTCCTTGATACCATGATGCCATTAGATGAAGCCATATTGGAAGCCATGAAAATATCCTATTGATCTTAGACGAAATCACATCATTGTTAATTTTTTCTCAAAATATACCATCATGATGCATGATGTGTTTTCAAAAGGGAACTTAGCTAATGTTTCCAAAACTATTGCCATTATTATTTTAGTCAAAACTAGAGTTATTGAAAAATTCCTGACTGCTATAGATTGAACTCTTGAGTAGATTGACACTTACACTAGGGTGAGCCGACGAAGGACATTTACATTTTTTGGTAATTACGTGGGGTGGAAGATCAATAAAAAGAGCTTGATCAAGATATTTTAAGTGCTCAATGAAGTAATACTTTATCCCTCGATTGAGATATTTGAGGGCTTAAATATTTATCAATTAAACTATTAAAGAAACCCACAATAAAGCGTTTATGTAACTCGTGGTTACTTAAGTGGTCAACCGAGCTAAAAGATAGATCGAGCACCTTTTTTCAAAATTCCCACCAAATTCAATGGGAATGGATTATATAAAAAAAGATCTTAGTCAAGCCCATAGAACACGATTAAAATAGATCGACCAAAAATGAAACAGTAAAATAGGTCTTGACCAAGGAATGCAAACCTTGAAGGAGAACATTTGAAACTGACACCCTCCCACCATCGGATAGACCATAGGGATTATTGTAAGATGTCTAAGGCTTGAGGTAGTTTCTCTGCCCTTGAATGTTCCTCCCTGTTTCTTCTAAAATGAATATTTCATTGACATTTTTTCTTTCTTTGAAATGAAAAATGCATATAGAAATATTTTAAATTATTTCTAAATAAGTAAACTGATTTGAAATGAAAACCACCACAGTAAACCCACCTTTGAAAATCAATAAGGAAAACTACCATAGGAAAACCACCATAGTTATTTGATTTCAACTCTTTATATTTTCCAAAATATCTTCTTACACTAATGAAGTCATGCTAATGCTTTATGGCTTGGAAAGAAATACTAAACTTAATAGTTTAAACAATATTTCCCATGTGTTGGAAGGGCTTGAAAACATTCACAAATAGCCTTTTTGAGGGTTTCTATTCTATTTAAAGTGTAATTGGGTCTTCCAAAACCCTAATATCACATTCCTATGAATCTCTTGATATGTGGGAAAGTAATAATATATTCCTATGAATTTAGTAATATTATGCTCAAATTGGTTTTAGCTCAACTGCAAAATTCTTGATAAATGCTTTCAGCATTTCCATGACTTAGAATCACTACTGTTGCACTTGATATTTTTTTTCTTACTTAAGATAATTTTTGTTGTACTTCAATTGGTTGTTTCCTCACTTGAATAACATCAAACCTTACAACAATCATAAGTTACTATCTAGCAACTTATCTGTTAGCCTCCTATACCAATAGGTTCTCATGTCTCATGATTGACAGTGGAAGTGCCAAAAATGTCTACCTTCCATGCTGCCAAGGTTCCATTTTTGTGAAAGAAACAGATAGTTTAAAAAATGTAAAGAGGGTATGCCTTAAAAGAAAAATCAAAGGGAAAGAAAAGGAATTGGTCAATGAAAAAATAAAAGAAATGAACCCCAAACAAAGACCATGAGAGTGGCTAGTCCAAATTGCCATTACTGTTTTGATGAGTGGTCTAACAGCTCAAGCTAGGCCTCTCCATATTTTAAATTGCATGTTGTAGACTAGAAAGGAAGTACCTGTTCAAACAGCTCAAGCTTGACAGATGACTAGGTGGATAGAAAAAGAAAGGTGCCCAACTGCTTAATCTGGGCCCTTGGAAGGCATAAGGGTAGACTTAGATAGGAGGGCAGCAAAAAGAAAAGAAAAGAAAATTATCAGGGTTTGCAAGACCAAGTGCACCCATACAAAATGAAGAAAAAATGTTAGGCAGGGTAGGCAGTTGAAGGTTGCAGAAAGAAAAATCCAAGCACATCACTTGGAGTAAATCAAAGTGGCCATCAACAGGAGAAGGCAATAGCAATGGCCTATATGGCAAAGTGCTAAGTCATTACTAACTTCCCTCATCCCCTTCAAAGTTTCTTACTAACCTCCCATGAGCACTGCAGGATCTGCCTGGTCAGTCCTCCTTATGCTCTTCATTTGTACAAATTTTATGTCATAAATGACTTCTTTCTTTGAAAAGAAGCCACATTTCTTGTGTAAAAATTCTTTTCATTTTGATCTACTTCCTAGCTAAGTTTGATTCCTGAAAATCTTAGTAACTACCACTTCTCATTCTCATTCCCCCCCCCACTACTAACTACTAACTGTATTTACATCAAATCCCCTATGTTTCCCTTTCCCCTACTATTATAACACCATGGTGTATAAACCCCAAGCAATGTATAAATATCCCCCCTTTTAGCACTATAGCTAAAATAAGTTTGTCTAAAGGAGACATTAGTCCACCAGGGACTATGGTCAACCCTGCTTTGGGATTTCTCTAACCTCTGGTTAGACTAATAGCCCACCCTAAACCCTCATTCCCCCTTTTTTTTCCCTAAATAATTTCATGAAAAACCCCTTTCCCTCTGCTTGAACCTAACTCTAACCCTTTGTTCCCCCGACAGATTAATTCAAAACCCATAAAATCCCACCAAAACCTAAAGTTCTAAACCCGCGCAATTTAAATGAATATTTTATTATCGGGCAGGACCCAACCCAAAGTTGCACGTTGTATCACAGTGCCCACCAGCCGTCCATCATTCGCCGCCCCCGATCCAACAGTGGGTAGTCTTTTTTAAATCCCGACATGCCTCCCTTTAATGTCCGGGGAGATGGCGGTATTGGCATCCGTACCCAGGACATGTGGCGATTGGCGGGGTCATTCGGAGCCCCCCTCCCCGCTACCGCCTTCACCCAAAGGTGGTGCGGGGAGACCGCTTACCACCTCCCTGATACCACCCCTCTGGCGCTATGTCATCCGCATGTCATCATGACGTCGTGCCGCCTCCGCCCGCCCTCATGCCTCGTGGCCCTCCACGTAGCCCTGTCGCCGCTCTCCGTCCGCCACCGTGTCTAGCCACGCTGGCCTCCTGCTCAGCATCCACGTCACCCTCCGTACCCCGGGCCCGCCATGACGTCATGCTGACGTCATCGGCGGAAAAGCGCCAATGACCCCTTTTGTCCAAATTTGTTGTTAAAAAGCGCGGTTTTGGCCGTTTTGTGTCATTTTCAAGCGAAAGTGACCGAGCCGTTGCAAGCCTCCTCATCGTGAAATTGCCTCTGAACCGCCAAATTCGAAGTTGCAGCTGCCACAACTTGTCAATTCAGCTGCATTGAGCACCCCCTGTTCGACCCGCAGGCTTTCCGTACTATTCATCCAGGTATTCACCGCAATTCTCTTGTTTTACCCCTATGCATGCCTTTTCTCTGCAAATTCTCCATTGAGCACCTGTCAAATTCTAAATTCAACACTGTCTACTTCTTAATTTGCAACTAAATCAACCCACATTGCCCCAGCTCCATAAATTTGATGTTAAAATGATAAATTCACGGTCTAAAGTTGCAAATTATCCCCGAGCTACCCGGCATTGTTCCTTTTTGCCGGGTGCGTGCCCGAAGCTGCATTTCACCAATTTGAATTCTACATTCCCTCTGCAATTCGTCTTCATCAATTCACAATCCCTGTGAATTTAGCCAAGCAAAGCAGAAACAGTCCTTCATAGCCTGCCTATTCCACTTGAGGAAAACTTCTAGCACTACCTGCGTTCAATCTGTCATTTGAGCTTTCAGGAGCCTTGCAAGCTATTACACTTACCTTGTTCAATTCAGACTACATAATGGCTGCTCCTGCTCCCACAGCCCTCAGTGTTGCTCCAATAAATGCACCAAATAAAGACCTGGAGTCCTTGCCTCTTGCTGACAGGGACTACCTCATCCAAGACTTTGTGGGTAACAGGGACCATTTGCAGACCTTCAGGCAATTGAGAGATGACTACCTGAATGGCAAGGATACCTATGGCATATGGGAGTCAAATCTGCCACACTACTGTCTCCCCTCTGTCAACATTTTTCCAGAGATTATTCGCCTATGTGTTGAAAATTATGATGTGCAGCACAGAGCTGTTAAGTCTCCATCTGGGAGCATCCTCTTTCACATTAATGATGAGTCCATCAACCAAATGCTCAACTTCAATCAAACTGAGTTGTTGTTCCCTTTCTCCATGAACTATCTGCTGGACACAGATGCCAAGATGTCCAGTGAAGACATTCAGAAAATCACCAAGACATTTATGAGGCCTGACTGCTAGCCCACAGGGCCACCTCCCTACTTGGATGTCTATTTTACTGATGTAGGCAGACTTCTGCTGGATATGATTGCTTATGTGTTGGGATACAGAACCAGTGAATATGTGGATGAAACAATGCTGGTATTTTTAGCTGCTTATAGCCCAGGCCAACCCCCTGCCCGCAAATATAATTTTGCCAAATTCATAGCTAACAAGATTCATGATCAGCTGTACAAAGTAGACAGAGAGGGCATCTTCAAGTATTCATCTTACATCTACCACCTTTTCATGTACTATCAGTCTGAGGCTTTTCCATGCTACATCAAAAAGATGGACTCTAAAGGGGAAAGAAGATTTGTTATCTTCTGGACATCTGTCTATCATCAAGTGCAAAAGTCACCGTATTCATATTGTGAATTCATTGATCAGTTTGTTTATCCAGTCTCTTGTCTATTAATGAGCTCCCCTCCTCCCAGAATATCATTTGAAATACAGAAGGTCCTGCGGCTCTCCAAGAATTACAAAATAGGTGATTGGTACCTATATGAGGATCATACAGTCATCAGAGTCTATGGCTGTGAGCTCTGTCCATACAGGCTCCCAAAATATGTGCCCATGAGGCTATTTGCCTTGGAGTATTATCGGCAGCTAATTCACTCTGACCTCACTCACTTTCACAGCTCCAAAAAGAAAGCCCATCTCAAGTTCAAGCACCACCTGGGCCCCTTCATAATGAATAAAAAAGAGGGATGGCAAGATGCTGAGCTAATCCTTAAAGATAAGTACATGCTCTCAAAAAGCTTCCGTTGGGTCCCCTATGACCCTAAAGGCTTCATCACTGCTAGAAGGGTTAACTACAGGCTGTTAGGCTATGAACATTGCAAGTACCCAAATATTGAAAAATATGCCAATCAACAAGAATGGCTGCAAGACACCTTAATTGAAAAATTAACTGAAGAAGAGATAATGCAAAAGAATGTCAAGGATTTGGAAAAGACTCTTGACTTGGATTCTGTGCAGTAGGTACCCTTCAAACGACCGCAGCCAGTAGGAGAAGGTACCTCGGCCTCAGCAGCTACACCAACCACACAGATATCTTCCACAGCAGCACCAAGTACAGACAAGGGTAAAAGAATAATGGGTGCTGAAGAAGAAACAGTCAAAGAACAGCCTGCCTCCTCAATAGGGCAGCAACAAGAGCACACCCCCCCTCCACAAACAGAGCCACCAGCAGCCCCAATCTTGCAAACCCCAGCACATGAGGAGAGGGGTATGAAAAGAGACAGAGAAGAGTCCACTCCTGCTAGTGGATCCTCCCAGCAACCCCAGGCCAAGAGGCAAAGGGTTGATTCTCCGGAGATAGAAGAAATCAGTGAAGAAGTCCTTGACAGTTCAAGGAAAGATGGAGAAGGCAGCCAACATACAGGTACAAGCTCCTTTCAGCAAGAGCAGGGATTACAACTTGGTTTGGAAGTGTCCTCCTCCACTCAGCAGAGCAAGAAGCCCAAAAGCACTAAGGCTTCTTTCAAGCAAATAAAGGCACAAAATGACTTGCTGAGGGTGGAAGTCTATAAACAGTTTCTGAATGCAACACCTGCCCAACAAGAAAGATTGATGTCGGTTTATGACCTGAAAGAGGAGAAAATGATCCTCAGTCATTTCAAGCCTACAGTGCCGCATCCAAAATTAGCTGCAGATTTTGTGAGGACCAGGGTGGAGGTCATGGCCAAAGACATCCATCCCATGGACCAAATAGAACTCCACAAGCAAACTGGAGAAATGGTCTATGCCACCTTGGTGGACAGGGCAACCATGGCACATGAGTTAAAAGAATCACTGAAAAATACCAACATTCAGTTGGATTTTGAGAGAATGTCCTCCATGGCCAACGACAATAGAATAAAATCGCTGGAGGACATCATCATTGACTTAGGACATGATCCTAAGGATCCAAAGGGCGTAAGGGCCCTCCTCAAGAAAAAAGAAGATGACCTCAATGCACTAAAAAAGAGGTTAAAGCTGCTGCCCACAGAGCACCCTCAAACAACAGAGTTACAAAAGGAAAAGGAGGCCGATGAGCAACTGGACCTTATAATGCAGCTCAACGAGAAGGTCCTCGATTTGGAGAAAGAACTTGAAGGGGCATTACAAGATAAGCAGGGAGAATCTACATCCCAAGTTCCTCCAACCACATCAACCACAACAGCAACAACAGAGGCAGCAGTAGCCCCTGTCACAACCACAGCCGCAACAGAAGCAGCAACAACAACAACTCCAGACTCCAATACAAGCATGGAAGACTTGACCAAGGCTATTAAAGAAATGGAGCTCCAGGAAAATGAGATAAAGCAGGCCAAGGAAAAGTTGGCAGAACTAGATGCCAAATATGATAAATCAAAAATGACTGTGGCAGAACAAAGCAGGGAAATAAAGGCCTTGAAAGAGAAAATAAAGACTTTGGAAAAGGAGCTCAAGCTAGAGACTGCTATGGCAGAAATCAAAAGAATTTTGTGGGCCCGCATTGACCAATCCATCACCAAGCAATGGAAATCAATTAAGACTGTGCATGAGCAGATGGATTTGATTGGCCAAGCACAGACAGAGATTCAAAGGGCCAGAATAGTGCTGGGAAACAGGTCGGAGCTGGCCAATAGATTGATAGATTTTTTGAACAAGCAAACAAAGGAAGAACTGGCAGCCATCAATATTGTCAACAGAACAGAGGTTGTCCTTACATTTAAAAAGGTACTCACTCTCAGAAATTATGTACAAACTGTGGAGAGGAAGTGCTATGAAATTCAGGCTGAGGTGGATGAGTACAAGGCCAAAATGGGAGCACTGCAAGCCAAGGGACTGCCTAGCCTACTAAACAGCACGGGAAGACTGCTCCCCCGTGAGCAATATGCAAACAGGATGACCACCTTTGTGGAAAATCAAATTACTGCATTAGGCAGTACTTCTGAGGAGGTCGGGCCTCCAACAGGGCAGAGTCTTCTACAGAAACTTGAGAATATATTTTTTATTGAAAATGAAATCCACCACCTTTTTGAAACTCGTCCAAATTTTTACAGATATACTAAAGCAGATGAGACTTTGGTGAAGATCCAAAGACACCAAATGCTCAAGGAGGATTGGTGGCAAGCAATGCTTCAAATTTTGCCACAATAACTTCAGATGTTCCATCCCAGTCAGCTACATCTCAGCAAAAGTCAAACAGCATTAAAGGCAGCTGAAAGGTGACTCAGCACAAGACAGCGGCAGCAAGCAAAGAATAAGATATACGCACTTTTTTGGACAGCGTGTCCTCAACCGACTCCAACAGGCCACAAAGTCAACATCTTCTGACCATTTTGGACAGCTAAGGCACTGAAGAGTTACTACAGCATTTACTCCCTCAGCTACAACGCTCCAGGAGTTGGCATGACATTAATGAAGCATTTACTCTTCATCTAGATATTTTCTTATGTAAATTATGTAAATATACCTCCCCTAGCAACGTATGAGGGGTTGGTGATTTTTCACTCTGAGGCAAATGTATTGTATACTTTCAGATTATCTAATGCAAAGGGTTGGACAAGCTCAGTGATTTCCTGAAAGTTTGATGTCTTGCTGATGCCATGCGTGCTGTTGCAGAATTCTTGTGCTGTCGGATGGAATAATAAGTTTTTCTCAATCTCTGTGTTGTCTTCTTACGTTTATTAAATCATACTCATGTTTCACTAATCTAGCAGTAGAGAAAAGGAATAGTGCAGGACATGTTTGGTTACACCTTGTGCTCAATCTTTACTGCTGTAAATGTTTTCTTCAGAATTAATCATGGACATGAATTCTTGACTGCTCATGTTTTCATTAATTTTATAAATATGAATGTTGTATAGAAATTCTCCACTGCTTCTAAATAATATTCTCACTGTCTCTCCATACCAGTTTATTGGAAGATTCTTAATTGCCTTTCATAGCCTGGTTACATCACACTTAATCACAATTTCACAACATTGCTTCTCAGACACTTATCTGGCTCTGCAGCATCACTACTGTATCAACACAGCATATCAAACAACTAAAGGACCACTGACTCCATGCCCAATGGCCTAAAACATTCTGGTGAGTACATATATATCTTGACTGAAGTCATCATCCAGCAAATTCCAAAAACAAAACCTTGACCATCATAGCTAGCCTAAAATACTATACAGATAAAGCTAAAACATAAAGAGAGAGCCCTCTCTGGTCATAGGTAGGCTAGAACCTGTGACCCAAAGATTGGTTAGTGGTTACCTCGGCCGTATTCCCTTGGGAGTCAAAGGGAACAACCTGAGTGATAACATAATTGGCGACTCGACTGGGGACAGAGCGTATTTTTCAACTGTTGTCTGTCTTTAGACAGTGGTTCCAAAAGCCTGAACAGTCCCTTAAAATAAGTTCTAAAAATATCTTCAAAAATACCAAAAAGAAGTTCTGAAGCTGGCTCCTAAGAAGAAAACTAGGCATACCAGGGCAAATCCTGACCCAAATCCTCGTCCTATTTTCCAAAACCCCAATTTGATCCATAAAACTCATAAGAGCCAAAAGGAACCAGAGCAATCTCCTGAAGCTAGCCCTGAGGCAGTTCAGCATAGTTTTATTCCCACCCCTTCTAAGCCAACCGTTCACCTTCATACAACTCATTCTTCCCCCTCTTCATCATCCACTTCACAAAACATATTGTCAACACCTAACACACAAACTGCTATTGTTGTCCCTGTTGTTCCAGTCGTCCCACTTATCCCACCAAATATGGCTAACCGTTATGCACCCCTTCAGTTGCCTAACAATCCTGGGGCTATGCCTCAGGATTACCAAGGCAAAATAACTTATTTTGATGGAACCAGTACATACACTGCCTTACAGCATACTAAGAAAATGCAAGACTACTTCGAGAACTATGAGATAGATGATGATGATGTAAGGATGAAAATCTTTGTCCAAAGTCTGACAGGTGAAGTGAGAACATGGTTCCGAGCCCTGACCCCAAATTCAATAGTTGATTCGGGTGCCCTTTATCAGTCCTTTTTAAACCGATGGGAAAAGAAAAAGGACCCCCTGCACATTCTATCTGAATATGACACCATAAGAAGAGGCCCACAAGAAACTGTCTTAGACTATTGTACCAGATTTAACACCATTTACAATGCCATTCCTCAAAATCTTAGACCCCCACCTGATTTAGTGTTGATTAAATTCCCTGATGGCTTTGATGCTGATATGGCATATCAACTAAGAGAAAGAGCCCCTGCAACTCTAGCAGACATGCAAAACATAGCTGTGAGTGTAGAGGCAAATCTGATTGAAAAAAGAAACCGGGCAAGAACAGAATAGAGAACTACTTTCAAAGAAGAACCCTCAACATTTGAGCAAAACCTAGATGCAATCATTAAGGGAATGGATAGACTTGGAGATAGGGTGGAAACCATAGAAAGAAAATCATCATGGGAAGCCCAAACAAGCAATATTAGAAACCCAAACTTCAGAAAGAATCAAAATCCTAATGTTGGTAGGACTGATCCTGACTAGCATGTTAGACCTCCTTTTCAAGAGAATTATGTTGAGGCTTCAACATCTAGTGAACCTAGTGAGGATCCTCACATCAATCTAATGGGTTTGGATGGTGAAAATCAAGTCTTTTTGACACAAGAAGACCAAGAGGTTTACAATGAAAATCAATTCCATACTAAGTCAGGAGAATCTTTCGACTTTAAAGAAGGATATGATGCAGCTGTGTATGAGGTGAACAAATAGTACAAACTAAGGAGTAGAACAATAGAGGTACCTACACCCCTCAAACCAAAGGATAATAAACAATCAAAAAAGATCAATGAAATTACTACTCCCCCCAAATCAGCTGTCAACTTAAAATCACCGGCCACAGAAGTAACTGTGGAGGACATTTCAGAACAACAGTCCTCTCAAAATCAGCCAAGTTTGCCCCATCAATCAAAGATAAAGGCAGATACTCCCATAGGAAACAAACATGGCACCGATTTCACTCAAAAGGATCCTAACTATGAGCAGAAGACCCCTGATAATTCAGCCGAGAAGGAAAAATCTGCAGCACTAAATGCCAAAATTCAAATAGAAAAACCTTTCAACTTAGAAACAGAAATTAGTAAGCTAAAAATATCAGTGCCTCTTTCAGAATTAGCCAAACATGACATTTATAGACAGCAGATCAATAGATCACTCCAAATATCAGACAATAAAGATGTTGTGAATGTTCTAGATGACCAACCAGAGTTGCTGTTCGGACCTGAGGTTAATGGAAAAACAGAGAATGGAGGGATACCACCCTTTTATGTCAGCCTGAATATTCATGACAAGGTCCTACATAATGCAATGTTTGAGTCTGGGGCTTCACATAACTTAATGCCCAAATCTGTAATGGAAAAACTTGACTTAGACATCACAAGACCTTACAAGGATCTGTTTTCATTTGATTCAAGCCAAGTCAGATGTTTAGGCCTGATCAAAGACTTATGTGTCTCCCTAGTCCAATATCCAACCAAAACTATCTTAATGGATGTAGTGGTAGCTGACATACCCCCTAAGTATGGCATGCTCTTGTCCAGATCCTGGGGGGGAAACTTCAAGGATCTCTACAATTGGACATGTCTTATGCAACTATTTCAGTCTTTGGTCAGCCAAAGAGATTGTACCGGGAAACTATGATGAAATATGTGGTAAGCAGTCAAGATAAGCCCCAAAACTTTCCAATCTATTCCATACACTCAGACATGGATTCATTCATTCTCTACAATGCTGACATATGTCACAAAGCTTATTCTGAACTTTTAATGACAGTAGAGACCAAGGAATCAGATGAACAATCTACCTGCAAAGACCTAGGGACCATGGAGATGGCTGATAACAAGATAGAAGGAAATAATGTGCCTAACAACTTCCAAAAGGCAAATCTGCCCATCATCCAAGTCACTAAAAATTTTAATCCGGATCTTGATCATGAAACTTTATGGTATCTAGAATTTGATGGCTCTATAAACAAGCTGGGAGCTGGGGCAGGAGTATGGATCCACAATATGCACAACGACCAAGCTGAGGGCCATGCATATAGACTAAACTTCCGATGCACAAACAACATGGCTGAATATGAAGCACTTCTGTTAGGATTGAAACTCCTAAAAAATCTAGGTGCAACCAAAATCTCAATTTTAGGAGATTCAGACTTGGTCATACAACAAATGAAGGGAAATTTCACCACAAATGATCTAAGGTTGAGATCATACAAGGGGGCAGCTATTCAAATACTTGACAGCTTCTCACAATCACAACTGACTAAGATTTCCAGAGAACTCAACCTACATGCTCACAGCTTGGCAACCTTTGCCAGCACTTGTAAGTTACCTTTCAAAACCAATCATACATTCACAGCTGAAATCAAACACAGACCTTCAGTCCCAGATAACATCAAGAATTGGCAAGTCTTTGACAGTAACAAACAGATAAAAAACTTTCTCACTTTAAAGGAAGAATTTTCGGGCATGAACATTGACACTAGTACCAGAGAGGATCAACCACAAATATGCACAGTTACACAGAAAATATCAGCTGAGGCAGCTGATCTGGTTTTACATCCGACCACCTTTGACAGTGAAACTATACGGGAGTTGAAACAATCAGAAAACGCAAAGGAAATGGCTGAAGTAGAAGATGAGGTAATTGAGCTAAAGGATAATTTTCTGCCCATAGGTCTAACCCCATTGGAGGATCTGTTTGACTCAAATGATATCTCAAGAAAACCAAAAATCCAACCACTGAATGCTGAAATAGAGGATTGTAACATTGGGACGCCTGAACATCCCAAAATGGTCAAATTATCCAAAGCATTACCTCCTGAACAGAAGCTGAAATACATTGAGTTATTTAGAGAATTTCAAGATGTCTTTGCCTGGAGCTATGAGGACCTTAAGTCTTATGATACATCAGTTATCCAGCACATAATACCGTTAAAAGAAAATCAAAAGCCTTTTAAGCAGAAACTCAAGAGAATCAATCCAGTCCTCCTTCCCCTCATTGAAAAAGAAGTCAAACGTATGTATGAAGCAGGGATCATTGCCCCAATCATATTCTCAGAATGGATTTCAAACCCAGTACCTACTAGGAAAAAGACAGGAGAAATCAGATTGTGTGTTGACCTTAGGAATCTGAACAAAGTGTCTCTCAAGGACCATTATCCTTTACCAAAAATGGATCATATCTTGCAAAGGGTGGTGGGAGCCTCAAGGATCTCCTTACTAGATGGCTTCTCAGGATTCAATCAGATTCTCGTACACCCGGATGACCAAGATAAAACTGCCTTCACAACACCTTGGGGAACATTCAAATATGTTAAGATGCCTTTTGGGCTTAAAAATGCAGGGGCTACATTCCAAAGAGCGATGGATATCGCCTTTTCCAAGGAACTTCATGATTTCCTAGTTGTCTACCTTGATTATCTCACTGCTTTTTCAAAATCAGATCAAGAACACTTAGAACACTTGAGGCAGGTTTTCACAATTTGTAGAAAATATGGCATATCTTTAAACCCAAAGAAATCATTGTTTGGATTGGAGGAAGGCAAACTCCTAGGGCATATGATCTCAAAAGATGGTATCAGGATTGATCCTGACAGAATTCAAGCTATCCTACAAGTACCACATCCAAGAAATATCAAAGAATTACAAAGCTTTCTAGGGAAGATCAACTTCTTGAGGAGATTCATTCCCAATCTGGCTGAACTCATTAGACTGCTAAACAATATGCTGAAAAAGGATTCCAAGGTCAAATGGACTATGGAAGCTAAACAAGCTTTTGAGGATATCAAAAGAGCATTGACAAACACACCAGTTCTGACAAGCCCTAGATTTGATCAAGATTTTATCATATTCTCTTTTGCTTCTGAGCATACAATTGCTGTTGTTTTGCTACAAAAGGATGATCAAGGCTGTGAGAAACCCATTGCATTTTTCAGCAGAGCACTTAGGGATGCTCCCCTGAAATATCAGATCATGGAAAAACAAGCTTATGCATTGGTAAAAGCCATCAAGGATTTCAGAATCTACATCTTGTACTCTCATATAATTGCTCACGTTCCTAATGCAGTAGTTAAAGATATTCTAACCCAAGAGGGCCTTGAAGGCAAGAGAGGCAAGTGGATTGCCAACATCCTAGAATATGACATTGAGATCAAACCGACCAAACTGATAAAAGGACAGGGCCTAGCCAAATTAATGACTGAAACCAATTTCCAAGCCCTTGACATTAATGAACTGGACGACGAACAGGAGATGGCGACTCCACAGATCAACTGAGCCTTTATACAATCCCCATGGTATGCTGATATATGTTTTGTATTACTAAACCTGCAGGCTCCTCCAGGGTTGTCCAGAACTAAGAAAAGATTCTTGAAAATGAAAGCATCAAAGTTTTTTATTATTGACAATGTTTTGTTTTGGAGAAATCATGAAGGAATATTACTCAATTGCCTGACTTTAGAAGAAACTGACAATGTCCTCAAAGAATTTCATGCAGGTGACTGTGGAGGACATTTGTACTGGAAGTCCACAGCTGATAAAATCCTAAGGGCTGGATTTTATTGGCCCTCCTTGTTTACTGATGTAAGAAAATTTGTAATGTCTTGCCATAAATGTCAAATTTTTTAGGGCAAGAGGAAGCTGCTGCCTTTACCACTCAAACCAATTTCAACTGAGAGACCATTTCAGCAATGGGGTCTAGATTTCATTGGTGAAATTCACCCTTCATCCTCTGGCCAGCATAGGTGGATTCTCACTGCTACAGACTATTTTACTAAATGGATAGAGGTCATCCCTTGCAGGCAAGCCAATGACTCCATTATCATACAATTTCTAGAAACCAATATTTTGTCCAGGTTTGGCTGTCCAGACAAAATCATCACAGACAATGCTGCAGCTTTCAAGTCCAAGAAAATGATCAATTTTTGTCACAAGTATCACATGACCCTAGGTCATTCCACTGCCTATTATCCTCAAGGTAATGGCCTAGCTGAATCTTCCAATAAAAGTATCATCAACATCATTAAAAAAGTTTTGGAAGAAAACAAAAAGAATTGGCATAAGAAGCTGGTAAATGCACTGTGGGCAGATAGGTTGACCACCAAGAGATCAATTGGCATGAGTCCATATGAATTGGTTTATGGGCTAGAAGCAAAGTTTCCTACATCTCTAGGAATTCCTGTGATTAAGTTGCTACAAGAAATACAAGCTGAGCCCAATGACATCCAAAGAAGAATTAATCAAACAATTCATTTACTGCAAACAAGAGAAGAAGTCTATCAAAGAACTCAAGTTCTACAAGAAAAGATCAAAAGAATATTTGACAAGAGAACCAAAGCTGAAGATTTCTTTATTGGAAATAAAGTGTTAAGATGGGATTCCAGAAGAGAGGACAAAGGCAAACATGGTAAGTTTGATTTTCTATGGAAGGGACCCTATGTCATTTATGCCATACAAGGAAATAATACTTATTTTTTGAGAAGTGTGGATGGTTCAGACACTGAGGAAGGCCTAGTTAATGGGAGAATGCTCAAGCATTATTTTGACTCCCTTGATTAAACACTAAATAGGCATGTATTGTACATAAATATTTGTATTCCCAGTATTTTCAATTACAGCAAATAAATAAAGAAGCAAGTGCACCACATTTTTGAGAAGACCAGGATGATATACTATGATATTTTTGGGAAATATGGATCCTGGCATTTGGGCAGCAAGGAAAGCAAAGGGTAACTGTCAAGTCATGAAGAGAAAGCTTGAGAAACAGATGAAAAACAGATCTAAAAATTCACAGCAAAACAGCTCACTGGGTGCTGCCTACAAACATCCAGGATCCTAAGCATTGGTCTCCAACAAACACAGAAATTCAGCCAGCAACAGGGAAGCAAAATCAGGCAATCTGACCTGTTGTTCTTGGCTTTTCACCTGGAAAAGCCATCCCCAAGTGGAGCCACTGTTAGCCTCCTATACCAATAGGTTCTCATCTCTCATGATTGACAGTGGAAGTGCCAAAAATGTCTACCTTCCATGCTGCCAAGGTTCCATTTTTGTGAAAGAAACAGACAGTTTAAAAAATGTAAAGAGGGTATGCCTTAAAAGAAAAATCAAAGGGCAAGAAAAGAAAATGGTCAATGAAAAAATAAAAGAAATGAACCCCAAACAAAGACCATGAGAGTGGCTAGTCCAAATTGCCATTACTGTTTTGATGGGTGGTCCAATAGCTCAAGCTGGGCCTCTCCATATTTTAAATTGCATGTTGTAGACTAGAAAGGAAGTACCTATTCAAACAGCTCAAGCTTGACAGATGACTAGGTGGATAGAAAAAGAAAGGTGCCCAACTACTTAATCTGGGCCCTTGGAAGGCATAAGGGTAGACTTAGATAGGAGGGCAGCAAAAAGAAAAGAAAATTATCAGGGTTTGCAAGACCAAGTGCACCCATACAAAATGAAGAAAAAATGTTAGGCATAATAGGCAGGGTAGGCAGTTGAAGGTTGCAGAAAGCAAAATCCAAGCACATCACTTGGAGTAAATCAAAGTGGCCATCAACAGGAGAAGGCAATATCAATGGCCTATATGGCAAAGTGCTAAGTCATTACTAACTTCCCTCATCCCCTTCAAAGTTTCTTACTAACCTCCCATGAGCACTGCAGGATCTGCCTGGTCAGTCCTCCTTATACTCTTCATTTGTACAAATTTTATGTCATAAATGACTTCTTTCTTTGAAAAGAAGCCACATTTCTTGTGTAAAAATTCTTTTCATTTTGATCTACTTCCTAACTAAGTTTGATTCCTGAAAAGCTTAGTAACTACCACTTCTCATTCTCATTCCCCCCCGAGTACTAACTACTAACTGTATTTACATCAAATCCCCTATGTTTCCCTTTCCCCTACTATTATAACACCATGGTGTATAAACCCCAAGCAATGTATAAATATCCCCCCCTTTTAGCACTATAGCTAAAATAAGTTTGTCTAAAGGAGACATTAGTCCACCAGGGACTATGGTCAACCCTACTTTGGGATTTCTCTAACCTCTGGTTAGACTAATAGCCCACCCTAAACCCGCATTTCCCCTTTTTTCCTAAAGAATTTCATGAAAAACCCCTTTCCCTCTGCTTGAACCTAACTCTAACCCTTTGTTCCCCCGACAGATTAATTCAAAACCCACCAAAACCTAAAGTTCTAAACCCGCGCAATTTAAATGAATATTTTATTATCGGGCGGGACCCAACCCAAAGTTGCACGTTGTATCACAGTGCCCGCCAGCCGTCCATCATCCGCCACCCCCGATCCAACGGTGGGCGGTATTTTTTAAATCCCGACATGCCTCCCTTTAATGTCCGGGGAGATGGCGGTATTGGCAGCCGTACCCAGGACGCGTGGCGATCGGCGGGGTTGTTCGGAGCCCCCCTCCCCGATACCGCCTTCGCCCAAAGGTGGTGCGGGGAGACCGCTTACCACCTCCCTGATACCACCCCTCTGGCGCTATGTCATCTGCACGTCATCATGACGTCGTGCCGCCTCCGCCCGCCCTCATGCCTCGTGGCCCTCCACGTAGCCATGTCGCCGCTCTCCGTCCGCCACTGTGTCTAGCCACGTTGGCCTCCTGCTCAGCGTCCACATCACCCTCCGTACCCCGGGCCCACCATGACATCATGCTGACGTCATCAGCGAAAAAGCGCCAATGACCCCTTTTGTCCAAATTTGTTGTTAAAAAGCGCGGTTTTGGCCGTTTTGTGTCATTTTTAAGCGAAAGTGACCGAGCCGTTGCAAGCCTCCTCATCGTGAAATTGCCTCTGAACCACCAAATTCGAAGTTGCAGCTACCACAACTTGTCAATTTAGCTGCATTGAGCACCCCCTGTTCGACCCGCAGGATTTCCGTACTATTCATCCAGGTATTCACCGCAATTCTCTTGTTTTACCCCTATGCATGCCTTTTCTCTGCAAATTCTCCATTGAGCACCTGTCAAATTCTAAATTCAACACTGTCTACTTCTTAATTTGCAACTAAATCAACCCACATTGCCCCAGCTCCATAAATTTGATGTTAAAACGATAAATTCACGGTCTAAAGTTGCGAATTATCCCCGAGCTACTCAGCATTGTTCCTTTTTGTCGGGTGCGTGCCCGAAGCTGCATTTCACCAATTTGAATTCTAAATTCCCTCTACAATTCGTCTTCATCAATTCACAATCCCTGTGAATTTAGCCAAGCAAAGCAGAAACAGTCCTTCATAGCCTGCCTATTCCACTTGAGGAAAACTTCTAGCGCTACCTGCGTTCAATCTGTCATTTGAGCTTTCAGGAGCCTTGCAAGCTATTACACTTACCTTGTTCAATTCAGACTACATAATGGCTGCTCCTGCACCCACAGCCCTCAGTGTTGCTCCAATAAATGCACCAAATAAAGACCTGGAGTCCTTGCCTCTTGCTGACAGGGACTACCTCATCCAAGACTTTGTGGGTAACAGGGACCATTTGCAGACCTTCAGGCAATTGAGAGATGACTACCTGAATGGCAAGGATACCTATGGCATATGGGAGTCAAATCTGCCACACTACTGTCTCCCCTCTGTCAACATTTTTCCAGAGATTATTCGCCTATGTGTTGAAAATTATGATGTGCAGCACAGAGCTGTTAAGTCTCCATCTGGGAGCATCCTCTTTCACATTAATGTTGAGTCCATCAACCAAATGCTCAACTTCAATCAAACTGAGCTGTTGTTCCCTTTCTCCATGAACTATCTGTTGGACACAGGTGCCAAGATGTCTAGTGAAGACATTCAGAAAATCACCAAGACATTTATGAGGCTTGACTGCCAGCCCACAGGGCCACCTCCCTACTTGGATGTCTATTTTACTGATGTAGGCAGACTTCTGCTGGATATGCTTTCTTATGTGCTGGGATACAGAACCAGTGAGTATGTGGATGAAACAATGCTGGTATTTTTAGCTGCTTATAGCCCAGGCCAACCCCCTGCCCGCAAATATAATTTTGCCAAATTCATAGCTAACAAGATTCATGATTAGCTATACAAAGTAGATAGAGAGGGCATCTTCAAGTATTCATCTTACATCTACCACCTTTTCATGTACTATTAGTCCGAGGCTTTTCCATGCTACATCAAAAAGATGGACTCTAAAGGGGAAAGAAGATCTGTTATCTTCTGGACATCTGTCTATCATCAAGTGCAAAAGTCACCATATTCATATTGTGAATTCATTGATCAGTTTGTTTATCCAGTCCCTTGTCTATTAATGAGCTCCCCTCCTCCCAGAATATCATTTGAAATACAGAAGGTCCTGCAGCTCTCCAAGAATTACAAAATAGGTGATTGGTACCTATATGAGGATCATACAGTCATCAGAGTCTATGGCTGTGAGCTCTGTCCATACAGGCTCCCAAAATATGTGCCCATGAGGCTATTTGCCTTGGAGTATTATAGGTAGCTAATTCACTCTGACCTCACTCACTTTCACAGCTCCAAAAAGAAAGCCCATCTCAAGTTCAAGCACCACCTGGGCCCCTTCATAATGAAGGGGATGGCAAGATGCTGAGCTAATCCTTAAAGATAAGTACATGCTCTCAAAAAGCTTCCGTTGGGTCCCCTATGACCCTGAAGGCTTCATCACTGCTAGAAGGGTTAAGTACAGGCGGTTAGGCTATGAGCATTGCAAGTACCCACATATTGAAAAATATGCCAATCAACAAGAATGGCTGTAAGACACCTTAATTGAAAAATTAACTGAAGAAGAGATAATGCAAAAGAATGTCAAGGATTTAGAAAAGACTCTTGACTTGGATTTTGTGCAGCAGGTACCCTTCAAACGACCGTAGCCAGTAGGAGAAGGTACCTCGGCCTCAGCAACTGCACCAACCACACAGATATCTTCCACAGCAGCACCAGGTACAGAAAAGGGTAAAAGAATAATGGGTGCTGAAGAAGAAACAGTCAAAGAACAACCTGCCTCCTCAATAGGGCAGCAACAAGAGCACACCCCCCCTCCACAAACTGAGCCACCAGTAGCCCCAATCTTGCAAACCCCAGGACATGAGGAGAGGGGTATGAAAAGAGACAGAGAAGAGTCCACTCCTGCTAGTGGATCCTCCCAGCAACCCCAGGCCAAGAGGCAAAGGGTTGATTCTCCGGAGATAGAAGAAATTAGTGAAGAAGTCCTTGACAGTTCAAGGAAAGATGGAGAAGGCAGCCAACATACAGGTACAAGCTCCTTTCAGCAAGAGCAGGGATTACAACTTGGTCTGGAAGTGTCCTCCTCCACTCAGAAGAGCAAGAAGCCCAAAAGCACTAAGGCTTCTTTCAAGCAAATAAAGGCACAAAATGACTTGCTGAGGGTGGAAGTCTATAAACAGTTTCTGAATGCAACACCTGCCCAACAAGAAAGATTGATGTCGATTTATGACCTGAAAGTGGAGAAAATGATCCTCAGTCATTTCAAGCCTACAGTGCCGCATCCAAAATCAGCTGCAGATTTTGTGAGGACCAGGGTGGAGGTCATGGCCAAAGACATCCATCCCATGGACCAAATAGAACTCCACAAGCAAACTGGAGAAATGGTCTATGCCACCTTGGTGGAAAAGGCAACCATGGCCCATGAGTTAAAAGAATCACTGAAAAATACCAACATTCAGTTGGATTTTGAGAGAATGTCCTCCATGGCCAACGACAACAGAATAAAATCGCTGGAGGACATAATCATTGACTTATGACATGATCCTAAGGATCCAAAGGGCGTAAGGGCCCTACTCAAGAAAAAAGAAGATGACCTCAATGCACTGAAAAAGAGGTTAAAGCTGCTGCCCACAGAGCACCCTCAAACAGCAGAGTTACAAAAGGAAAAGGAGGCCGATGAGCAACTGGACCTTATAATGCAGCTCAACGAGAAGGTCCTCGATTTGGAGAAAGAACTTGAAGGGGCATTACAAGATAAGCAGGGAGAATCTACATCCCAAGTTCCTCCAACCACATCAACCACAGCAGCAACAACAGAGGCAGCAGTAGCCCCTGTCACAACCACAGCCGCAACAGAAGCAACAACAACAAAAACTCCAGACTCCAGTATAAGCATGGAAGACTTGACCAAGGCTATTAAAGAAATGGAGCTCCAGGAAAATGAGATAAAGCAGGCCAAGGAAAAGTTGGCAGAACTAGATGCCAAATATGATAAATCAAAAATGACTGTGGTAGAACAAAGCAGGGAAATAAAGGCCTTGAAAGAGAAAATAAAGACTTTGGAAAAGGAGCTCAAGCTAGAGACTGCTATGGCAGAAATCAAAAGAATTTTGTGGTCCCGCATTGACCAATCCATCACGAAGCAATGGAAATCAATTAAGACTGTGCATGAGCAGATGGATTTGATTGGCCAAGCACAGACAGAGATTCAAAGGGCCAGAATAGTGCTGGGAAACAAGCCGGAGCTGGCCAATAGATTGATAGATTTTTTGAACAGGCAGACAAAGGAAGAACTGGCAGCCATCAATATTTTCAACAGAACAGAGGCTGTCCTTACAGTTAAAAAGGTACTCACTCTCAGAAATTATGTACAAACTGTGGAGAGGAAGTGCTATGAAATTCAGGCTGAGGTGGATGAGTACAAGGCCAAAATGGGAGCATTGCAAGCCAAGGGACTGCCTAGCCTACTAAACAGCACGGGAAGACTGCTCCCCCGTGAGCAATATGCAAACAGGATGACCACCTTTGTGGAAAATCAAATTACTGCATCAGGCAGTACTTCTGAGGAGGCAGGGCCTCCAACAGGGCAGAGTCTTCTACAGAAACTTGAGAATATATTTTTTATTGAAAATGAAATCCACCACCTTTTTGAGAGTCCTCCAAATTTTTACAGATATACTGAAGCAGATGAGACTTTGGTGAAGATCCGAAGACACAAAATGCCCAAGGAGGATTGGTGGCAAGCAATGCTTCAAATTTTGCCACAATAACTTCAGATGTTCCATCCCAGTCAGCTACAGCTCAGCAAAAGTCAAACAACATTAAAGGCAGCTGAAAGGTGACTCAGCACAAGACAGTGGCAGCAAGCAAAGAATAAGATATACGCACTTTTTTTGACAGTGTGTCCTCAACCGACTCCAACAGGCCACAAAGTCAACATCTTCTGACCATTTTGGACAGCTAAGGCACTGAAGAGTTACTACAGCATTTACTCCCTCAGCTACAACGCTCCAGGAGTTGGCATGACATTAATGAAGCATTTACTCTTCAGCTAGATATTTTCTTATGTAAATTATGTATATATACCTCCCCTAGCAACGTATGAGGGGTTGGTGATTTTTCACTCTGAGGCAAATGTATTGTATACTTTCAAATTATCTAATGCAAAGGGCTGGACAAGCTCAGTGATTTCCTGAAAGTTTGATGTCTTGCTGATGCCATGCGTGCTGTTGCAGAATTCTTGTGTTGTCGGGATGGAATAATAAGTTTTTCTCAATCTCTGTGTTGTCTTCTTACGTTTATTAAATCATACTCATGTTTCACTAATCTAGCAGTAGAGAAAAGGAATAGTGCAGGACATGTTTGGTTACACCTTGTGCTCAATCTTTACTGCTGTAAATGTTTTCTTCAGAATTAATCATGGACATGAATTCTTGACTGCTCATGTTTTCATTAATTTTATAAATATGAATGTTGTATAGAAATTCTCCACTGCTTCTAAATAATATTCTCACTGTCTCTCCATACCAGTTTATTGGAAGATTCTTAATTGCCTTTCATAGCCTGGTTACATCACACTTAATCACAATTTCACAACATTGCTTCTCAGACACTTATCTGGCTCTGCAGCATCACTACTGTATCAACACAGCATATCAAACAACTAAAGGACCACTGACTGTTATAGACATTTTTGTGCCTTACAGCATTGAGCATGAAATGTCCATAATCTAAGGGATCCAAAGTCCCTAAACATGTTGTTCCTACCCCTAGAGGAACAAGGCTAACTAACCACAACAATTCACAGAAGTTCTCCACCTGAAAACACTCAAAAACAAGCCAATTCTGGATCATGTCAACTGCTCCACTGAGCATCTACGCTGAATGTCAACTGCTCCACTGTCTACCTGCGTTGAATGTCAACTCCAACAAAGGCTAGCTGCGCTGAGCGTAATTGGACAAGTGGCAGGCTCATTCCTCAATGTGTCAATGCCCAGGAAGCTTCCAAAATGACACTTGCATCAAGGAATTCGACTGGTGATGAGTAAGAGGTTCCAAATCTCCAAGTGGAAGCAAGAACCTCCAAGTGGACTCAAGAACTGACAGAGGGAGAGGACACTAGTCAGATCTCAAGCTGACTCATCCTCTCTCCAAATATCTATATATGGATCTCACCTCCAGGGGATCTAGAGGCTGGAATTTTGTGAATGTAAAGAATTGCTGTTGGTTTGAGACTGGAAACATTGGGTGCTTAATGCTTTGAAGGGAGCTGAAGAAGGAATTCCATTCTGCTGGGAAGGAGATGCTGGATTAGAGCCCTATGGGTTGTATCTCTTCCTGAACCCTGTTACTTATCAATAAAGCTATCTTGGTTTGCTCCTATATGCTGGTGTATTTGTATGATTGCATTAGTGTATTTGATTTACTTCTAATCCTGAATCATTTATGAATATGTATATTTGCCTTTGTGTTGTGTTCTTCTCTTGTCGCAAGTAGCTGTTCTCTTGTCACAGGTAGCTGTTCTCTTGTGATGTCGTGGGAATCAAGTAGTTGTTCTCTTGACCAAGCGAGGAGGCAAGTAACTGTGAACACCCAAAGAGAAAAGGATCTAGATCGAGGGACAAACGGAAGACAACGGTAAGTCTATCGATCTCCTCTCTTTCATATTTCATAAAGGAAGAAACCAGTGTAGCTGTATTCGTTTGTTGCTAAGGCACTGTCACACCTTAGGAGGATAGGATCGTCCTGCATAGGCATTTTTCCCCACAAAAAATTGGCGACTCCACTGGGGAAGAACTTGTTTATTCATTTCATTTGTGTTTCCATCATTTTTGTTTACATCATAGACTTGACAGTAACAGCATCGAACTGCTTCTGCAAAGTAGACTGTTGCTGCCTTGATCCTTCACTGGATTTTGGCTATGATCTAAATAATAGATCCACAAATGATTTGATGATCCTTTGTGATAGTCTTTAGTACCCTTTCAAAGCATCCCTCTGTTTATACCTTGCTTGTGTTTCTGATTTGGCCTGAAACAGTTGATTTTTGAGCATTTTATGACCCAGAATCCAGGTGAAACGAGAGTTTCTCTTTCAGCGCAGACACTGTGAAGGCAGTCTGCATTTCAACGTAGGTCCCGTGAAGGCTACCTGCGCCGAATGTCAAACTGACAGTGTTGGGCTTGCGCTGAACCAGTGTGGCCTTGTGCAGCTGGGGTTCTTTGCTGTCTTTTGCCCTGTTTTGATCTCTGTTTTTGCAGCCTTTAACCAGCATAGGTACCAGTCTGATAACCCCTTTTCTTTGCTTGAATTCCGCCTCATTTTTGTACAAAAAGACTGTGAGTGTTTTTATGTGTTTGTGGCATCATTTACAGTTTTCCTTTGCATGAGTGAAATAATCATCCTGTAGCCCTTGATTCAGATCTGATTGATTGTGATCTTAGGAGAGAGTTCATTGGCTGTTTACAGTTGATTATCATTTGCTTTTGCTTATTGGTTTGAATTTGTCACTTTTAAGTGTCGAAACAAGTATTCATTTCGAGAAGTCGCAAAGTGATTAAAATCTCTTCTACCCTTGCTGATTTTGGAAAAAGTAAACTTGTTTGTATTTTTTCATTTAAAAGCAAATTCAAAGTTGTACAAAAAGCTTTCTTTGTAGGCATTTATACTAAGAAAGCGGAAAACAAACACCTGCATTGTGCATTTGCGTTTTTATAAGTTTGCATGATTGATTTAGGAAGAGTGCATTAGAGTGTGATGATTGCTCTTTGAGAAAAGATAGTCGCTTTCTTTTCCCTTAGTAGCTAGGATTTTCAAAGTTGAAAAGATTATAAAGCTTGCTTATCATCTTAGACTGCATTTAGGAATTGTACCATACATCTCGTGGTGATCCTGAAAGACAAACTTTAAAAAGATCAACCTAAAATAAACTGAATGAACCTAACAACGCTTTGTAACATAACGCACAACATAGAGGTCTAGGCTAGAGACGTGTTCCGGCATCATTAAGCCTAGTGACTGTCGATCTCAAAGAAGGTGGGTGATTCCTCCTGAGGGACGATAGCGCTAGTACGGATTGTGCTCCCACGTACCGTCGCGTATATATTGGGAGACCCCTATAGGCATATATCTTTTATCCTTAGGAAGCCGTGTCGGCCGCCCTACTGATCGCAATGCAGTGAACACAGCATTCACGAAGATTGACCGCCCGTACCCTAAAAAGTATTCTGCGGTTTTGCGAAAAGTTTGGCACACCCTCTGCCTAGATCTCCAGAGCAGTTTCTTTTGGCCTTTTTCAGACTCTATAACAAAAAAAGTCCATTCGAGCATTTGTCACTTCGGGCTCGTTAAAACATCGAAGGAGACTAGAGTATTCTTTAGCTTTTTCTCGACTCTTTAAAAGTGAAAAAGCAAGTTGTGTCTAAAGCGTCGTTAACAATTTATTTTAAACGGAACAATCACCCTTTAATCCTGCGTTGATCTTTAGGTTGAAAGGATGGAGCACACCAACCAAGGAGTTCCCCTTGGTGGAAATCCTAGTCCCTTCTCCTCTTGGGGAGATGTTGGTGCGCCCCACATGGCCACATTGTCACTTCCAGGACTGACAATTGGCCTTCCAGTATGGCTCTTTTCAACCAATGTCGTTCAGAATACCACCATTCCTGAACAGTCAAGTCAACCGTTAGATCAGACAAGAGTTGCCTCCCAGCCTTCCACTTCATCTTCCTCCCCTCCTTCCTCTTCGCTTGACGGAACTGGTAAATCAAAAAACCGGGTTCCTAAGGAGAAGAAGGAGAAGAAGAAGAAAGAAAAGAAGAAGAAGGAGCCTAAGGCGACTGGGGGCAAACAAGTGTCATCTAACAAGAATCCACACACCGCACTCGTAAGGCCTAAATCGCCATGCGTCATATGCAAGGGAGACCATTTCCATAGAGATTGTCCCTGTATCCCCCGGATACTAAGGGACTAGTCCCCCCGTTTGCACAATTCGGTAGCATTGACCTCTGATAGCCATGTCGACTGCTCACCGTCAACTAGTGGGAGTGAAGCTCCAGGATAGAGCGGGAAAGCTAAATTTCCCTGCAGACTATGTGAAGGCGATCACGCACTCCACCGTTGTCCCTTTTTAGACGAGGCAAAAAGAGTTCTGGAAGATCGCCCGATTTTACGAGCGCAACTTCCTCCTGGATATCAAAAACTCGTGCCAAGTCCCTCGCTAGTTGAGAATCCGACTGACCCGCCCAGGTGGTCAGCCGAAGCACCTTTCATTGAAGATGAACCGTCTGGATCCACGCCTGACGAAAGTCAAAAGGTTGATACGGCAGTTGACCCGATTTTGCCTTCAGAGGCTCTATCTTCGAATGACACCGTCATAGAGGAGAATCAAGACGACACCGTCCAAATTCTCTTCATCAGCACTGACTCTGATGATCAAGGGGGAAATGCCACCATTCCTTTATCGCAGGAAGGAAGTTCATCAGAGCGCTATCCGGCCGTATATTCGGTCCCGCCACCAAGCAACCTAGTTGTGTCCTTTGACTGGAACCAACTAGGCAGACCCCGGTTGCCAGCCAGTATACCATTCAGAATTATTTGTCAAATATACAGAATGGTAATGTCTGGCACTATCATTGATGAGGGGGCATCTGTGAGTATCCTTTCCTCTATTGCTTGGAAAGCGCTTGGTTCGCCAGCGCTTTTTCCCGAGATGAGAAATTTATCGGGCTTTGATAAAGGAACCAGTCGACCTTTAGGGATCCTCCCCAATGTGCCTATAACATTGAAAGGGAAGACCGTTCAAATGAACGTGATGGTCGTTCAAGGACCCTTGGATTATAACCTACTCCTTGGACGAGACTATATATATTGCATGGGAGCTGTAGTCTCCTCACTCTTTAGAGTAATGTGTTTTCCGCATGAAGGAAGAATGGTCAAGCTCGTAGACCAACTTTCGTTTCCCGGATCACACATCGCAAATAGTCATATACCATCCCTAAATGGTCTATTCATGCAAGAAGTGTCTCAACCCATGGTCCGTCCTCCTGATGAGCGCGAGTAATCCGGGAGGATATGACTGGAACCCAGGGGGCATGCGTCCTGGTCTGCTTCAGCAAGGAAACTTTGGGTATAGAGTAGGTTTCCGTGGGAGAATATGACTAGTCCGTACCCCGTCCGTGATTGGAAGAGGGGTTGTTCTAGAATAGGATTCTTTTGTCAAAGTTATGTGTTTGGTGCCAGAGTCATTCACCCTTGTCTATTTCGGTAGACAGTGCCGAGGAAGTGTTTTGTTTGAAAGAGTAACGAGACAATCTTTGGGTAACCTGAAAGAGGTAGGCCTCTCCCGGTAAAACAAATGTTTTATCTGCAAATTGAGGGGTAACCTTGAAATCGTACTTTATACCTGGGGGCATGCAAACCTTTTGGAGTGCAAGCAAGGGGAAACTATTTATTTTTTTAAATTTTTAGGACCTCTAACCCTTTAAACTCGTAGGATTAGTCGTTTCCGAACTTGCATAACGAAAGGATCCGGGGCAAAGCTTACGTGAGATGAAGCTCCATAAAAAATAGCATCTCCAGTGAGACACCCTTAATCATATGACTGGTATAATCGAGCAGTTTTAGCATAAAGTTCATGCTCGTTAAAAAATAAATGCAAGATCCGAGCAGTTTTAACGCGGTCTTCATGCTCGTTAAAAAATAAATAAAAGCAGTGAGCAAAGTTTCCTCCAGTGTTTAACCTCATTTTTAACTAAAAAATGAACCTATCCCGGTAAATAACCACTGTGATCGTAAATTTATCAGCCATAAAAGCCTTGGTCGTGTTTGCACCTGCCACCTCCACTTTTCATTTGGCCGATCGTTCACCCCCATATGATTGTTTACCCATTTTGAGGAACAGCTGCGAAGAGTGATTTCACCTAGCCATCCTTGTGACACTGTCGTGATTGGAAAATTCCAACCTGTACCTGGAATCAGCTACTATCCCTGTTTATCACTCGTTCCTTAAAAGACGAGTCTTCTTTAAGCTCTTTTCAATTGACTCATAAAATATGAAAAGATTGCCGAGTCTTGGCCTTCCAGCTCGTTAAAGGACCAGAAGTGCTATCCCTCCTCTAGATTTTAATCTTTTTGGACCTGAGGGATTATTGCACAAAAAGATCGAGCGCTTGTTTTGTTCGGCTCGTTAAAGATTATCAAAAACTCATCCCTTCTGTAATGTTTTATACTTTTTCGGACTTAAGAGATTAGATGACGAAAAAGGAATTTTGGAGTTGAATTTATGTATCTTTTCAGACTCTCTAAAATTGAAAAGAACCGAGTTATCCTTGTCGTTAGACTCGTTAAAATTATTAATAGCGACAAACTTGTCTTTAGACGAGAACGAGTTTCCCTATCGCTAAGCTCGTTAAAACATAGCGATGGGCTTGCCCGAAGGGCAGGTTATAGAACAAGCATATGTTATCCTCCTCAAGCTTGACAAAAATAAAGAGGTACTGGTCAGCAATGACTGGGGAAAAATTGGGAGAAAACTAAAGAGAACTTTGATGGTAGCAGGTCGCTCTTGAACATGACACTTTTCCTCCGTACCACAATCGGGTTGGGTTATTTCATTCACCGATCACATCACCATGGTCTCGCCATACCATCCATATTTGGGGTAATGCTACCAATCCATCGCATCAGTGTCGCCATATGTTCAAGAGAAGTCATTCAGAAAAGAGTCAACCGGGTCCCATCCACTGCCATACATTATCCTTCATCCATTCATGACCGCCACCCTGAATCATATATCACAGATCATTTTCACCTCCATTAAAATCATTAGCTCCGTTCCGTGTCACTGATGTGGGATTCATCAAGGCCCTCCTTTGACGGATCGCTTCTTGTCGACATCAGCTCATTATCCAAGAAGTTGATCTAGGAACAACCCCTTCAGTACTTTGAAGCTTGCATGCCTCAATGGCAAGTTTCTCACTTCCGGCGACAGGTATACATCAATGACCTTCGACCAGAAGATTTTGCGTGGTGTTCGACGCCAAGTCCTTTATTCACACCACGTGAATTGTACTGCAGTACCTTGAGGGTCATTATCATTATCGGTGATTCCTCTCGCGCTTGTTAACGGTTTACATCATTGACCGGTAATCAAGTGATGTCTTTCCATGTTCGACTTCAGCGCAATTCTCACATGGATCGACTTGTACTTAGAGTGAAGATCGAACGAGTTTGAAGACCCCAGATCTAGTTTCATCCATCCGGGCTGCGATATATATTCAGGAAAAATAAAGACATTTGAGATGTACATCATTGCAGCAGATGATCATCCTACTCAAAGGATGATAATTTCGCCAAAATTATCAGTCTACCATCAGACGATCGTCTGTTCTATGTACAAAAATGAATTTATAAAGCTGAGCATGGGAATGCCCGCCTCAGCTAGATCATGAAAGCAGTATGAATCATAATGTATTGTATTGTATTTTATTACAGGTCTCCTCCCAGCAGATGGATGAACTTCGGACCCTCCTGGATAAAGCATTTCACCCGATAAACGGCCTCATACTTTAGGGGGCAACTGTTATAGACATTTTTGTGCCTTACAACATTGAGCATGAAATTTCCATAATCTAAGGGATCCAAAGTCCCTAAACATGTTGTTCCTACCCCTAGAGGAACAAGGCTAACTAACCACAGCAATTCACAGAAGTTCTCCACCTGAAAACACTCAAAAACAAGCCAATTCTGGATCATGTCAACTGCTCCACTGAGCATCTGCGCTGAATGTCACCTGCTCCACTGTCTACCTGCATTGAATGTCAACTCCAACAAAGGCTACCTACGCTGAGCGTAATTGGACAAGTGGCAGGCTCATTCCTCAATGTGTCAATGCCCAGGAAGCTTCCAAAATGACACTTGCATCAAGGAATTCGACTGGTGATGAGTAAGAGGTTCCAAATCTCCAAGTGGAAGCAAGAACCTCCAAGTGGACTCAAGAACTGACAGAGGGAGAGGACACTAGTCAGATCTCAAGCTGACTCATCCTCTCTCCAAATATCTATATATGGATCTCACCTCCATGGGATCTAGAGGCTGGAATTTTGTGAATGTAAAGAATTGTTGTTGGTTTGAGACTGGAAACATTGGGTGCTTAATGCTTTGAAGGGAGCTGAAGAAGGAATTCCATTCTGCTGGGAAGGAGATGCTGGATTGGAGCCCTATGGGTTGTATCTCTTCCTGAACCCTGTTACTTATCAATAAAGCTATCTTGGTTTGCTCCTATATGCTAGTGTATTTGTATGATTGCATTAGTGTATTTGATTTACTTCTAATCCTGAATCATTTATGAATATGTATATTTGCCTTTGTGTTGTGTTCTTCTCTTGTCGCAAGTAGCTGTTCTCTTGTCACAGGTAGTTGTTCTCTTGTGATCTCGTGGGAATCAAGTAGCTGTTCTCTTGACCAAGCGAGGAGGCAAGTAACTGTGAACACCCAAAGAGAAGAGGATCTAGATCGAGGGACAAACGGAAGACAACGGTAAGTCTATCGATCTCCTCTCTTTCATATTTCATAAAGGAAGAAACCAGTGTAGCTGTACTCGTTTGTTGCTAAGGCACTGTCACACCTTAGGTGGATAGGATCGTCCTGCATAGGCATTTTTCCCCACAACACTGACTCCATGCCCAATGGCCTAGAACATTCTGGTGAGTACATATATATCTTGACTGAAGTCATCATCCAGCAAATTCCAAAAACAAAACCTTGAGCATCATAGCTAGCCTAAAATACTATACAGATAAAGCTAAAACATAAAGAGAGAGCCCTCTCTGGTCATAGGTAGGCTAGAACCTGTGACCCAAAGATTGGTTAGTGGTTACCTCGGCCGTATTCCCTTGGGAGTCAAAGGGAACAACCTGAGTGATAACATTATCTACAATTCTGTATGCATGGATTGATTGTTGCAAGGTTTGAATTGGTTAGTGAAAACATTGAGCTAAACATTGAACAATATATTTTGAGATGTTGAATGGTTGGAACTAGAAGGTGGAAAAATTTGAGCTAAAATTCTACCATGTGCACCCTATTGAATGGTTGGAACTAAACAGTTGAATACTTGAGCTAAAATTCTAGCATGTACACCTTGAACTAGTTTTCAAGCAATCTAAGCTTGCTACGTAAACTCTATATTCTAGGAAATTTGGGATAACTACTAAACTCAATGAAAATGGAGATAAACTTTAAAATTTGGTTGAAAAATTGTGCTTCGTCCAAATAAATTATAACATTTCAATTCACAATGGAAACCAAAAACATTGAAATCAATAAAATGTGGTAACCTTCTCCTGAGGAATCTAGTTTTCCAATTGATGGAAGCCAATAGGTATCATTGACATAAGGAAATTACCTTGGGCCCATCCACAGTCATTAAAATCAATAACTCTTGGTAACATATCTCCTAGAAGAGTAGCTTTCCATCTAATAAAAGTTTAGAGGTACCACTAACATAAGAAAAAAATCTTATAATTTTGATCCCTCTTTCTCAATTCAAGATTTAATTATTTCAACATCCTTTGTAACCTTTTTTTTCAACCATAAAGAGATTCAAACTTTCAAAAAAAACCCCTCATAACCCCATTTTGTAAACCAAACGATATCCATCCTTTTAGAAACCATTTTAGTTAAAATCTTAAAACTTTTTAGTCATAAACCGATCCATGTTTTTAAAAACATCCTTCACTTCCACTTTAAAAATTTTCTCTAAAAAAACTAAATTTATTATTCCAACGTCATAAATACCATGTATTTCAAATAAATGGACATCATCAAAACTTTGTTCTTCAATGATGTTGAAAACAGAATGCAAAAAAAAAATCAATTAACATTTATTCTTCATGCCTCTCTTGATATTATAATCAAGTTTAACATTAATTACTTATAATTAATTTTATTACTTAATTTATCGTATAAATACTTTCCTCTTATTTATCATAATAAACCATTTTTATCATCATATGTATTAAGAAAATCATAATTAAAAAGAGACTTTCATAATTTCCTTTTACAATTCAAAAACATCATAATATATAGAAAAGCATATTAATGTTAATTGTCACTTAAATAAATATTTTAATACAAAAATATGAATATATTGATATAAATATAATGGTTAAAATAAATTTCAGAGCAGCGGGAGAAAAGATGTTCTCTGAGAAGAAAAATCTAAGGTTTGATGTAGGTGGCTTTAAGAGGGGGAGGGAGCGGGGCTCCTTCCTATCGAAATTTGGTAATGGAAAAAGGGAAGGGGATTAGGATGGGATTCAAGGTACATGTAGAGGGTATGTTAGAGAATGTCAAAGGGTCTGCAAAAGTGTTAGGATGGGGTCCCTGGGGTCAATTTTGTTATGTTTTGAATCAATTCTGTATTATCTTTTGTAGAAAATGTAAAGTCTTCGTAAAATGTGGAAAGCGGAGTGTGAAGCTAGTATAAGTGTTGGCTTGATGGACCCTGGCCCAGGTTCAACATTAATTAGCCAAGAAAATCCCTACATTACTGGCCTTTTTGGCATCAATACATGGAGCAGAGACTGAAATCTCACCCAAATAAGTATGGGGGGATGCAGGAATCAAGTTTATGCACCCTGAGATGGTAGTGATGTCGTTTTATACCCTAACCCTTCCTTCAAACAAACCAATAAGCCTTTTATGGCTTATTAATATACTTTCCTTATTCTATTTCGAGACCTTCAGGAAGGTATGAGATCTTCCATCGCGTACCCTAAATAGGTGAGTCAAACACTTACGTGCCTCTATAGTTACTCTTACTGCTATATTTACCTAGATTAGCTTAAGTCGTGGATAACTTAAACATGCATTATGATTATCTTCGGGTAAATAGATATTCCTACTTGCGTTCATATAACAAAGTAAAACACATAAATTCACGCATCAATACAACATTAAATCATAAACCCAGTATTCAACATAACATAATCACATGCATTTATAACAGATGTAAAATAGCTCATACACAGGCATTTCCAGAATAATTATCTTTATTGATGTTCAAATCTCCTTTACAGACTCTAACTACCTTGTGCACACAATGGCAAGGGTTCACGCACTTAGCTCTGGACTTCTACCGTAGGCCTCTGCACACTCAGCTGCAGAGCCTCTTTCCTACGCTAAGAATCATCGCTCTTAGCTCTCACAGACCCATTACATTCATCAACATCAACTATGAACTAAATATTGCCTTAGACTCTTTTAAGACTTCCCTTTTTATACAATCCCATGGTCCACGGACCAAGGGTGGATCTCATAAATCTAACACAAGTTACATAAACTAAGGGCAGAAACCCTTGATGACCCTTTACATCTTTGCTCTCCGCCACCACAAAATGTGGATACTTTACCTTCCTTATACAAAACTTCGGCCTTTATCCCCAAAACTTAGGCTTTTAATCCCAAAATTGACCCTAGGGGACCCATTCCCAACAGGCCCCCAACACAAATCTGGTGACTCACCCCCGAGTCACTCTGCTGGCGTCGAGATTTTGTCGTGAAGACCTCCCAACTCCTCCTGTACTACTGCAACCTCGGCAGTACACTGCGTCGCCGCCTGCTTAGTCTGCACGACCAACTGCTCCGTCGCTGGTCCTACACTATTTTCCTGTCACTTTTGTTGTGTCGCATGTAGACTAGCCAATTTTCCTTCAATCGAGGCTGTGAGCACATAAGATTCCTCTAGCCAAGGCCCCAATCTGGCCTTCAGTACTGACTCCTTACACTGCCTTGCATCCACCTATTCCTTTAGTGCCTTTTCTTCTTGCAGCTTTGCCAACCTCTATGTGATGGAGACGGTGCATGCCATCGCTTTCACCTCATCATATTTCTGTTGCAATTCCCTGGCTTCTGTTTCTAGCCACTATATGTTGAGGTCTTCCTACAGGTTGGTAACTACTTCGAGTGACTGCTCGAAGAGTGAAGTGCACTCCTTCACTACGACATCTACGACGACAGTTGCATCCTTGACATCTTCCTTGCGCTGCACTCTAACTTCTGGTGGAGTCGAAGGTTGCACCCACAAATCGAGCTTTGTCATATTAAGTTTCAGCTCAAACTAAACCTTAGCTAGCTCTGTCCTTGCGCCACACACACACCTGCAGCAAGCTTCTGAATTCTTGCATTGACTGGTGCATCTTTTGGGATATTCAGCTCTAGAATGGTTTTGCAAGCCTCAACTACCACAGCTATGGTGCGCTCATTCTTCTCTATGATCTTCTTAAGGAGATAAAGTGAGGATGCCTTCTCAACAAACATTTGGGTTTTGTTGACCTTCTACTCGCTGATCACATTTAGTGTGCGCTGCTCTTTGGCCCAAACTTCCACGATCACATCATCTTGCAGGGTGTGAAGGGCTTCACTTGGCAGTGTGGCCATGTTCAACCCAACCTTCTTGAGAGCGCCGATGGTGGTCTTGTTAGCTTCCACTTCTGTAGTTAATACTCCGTCCAGCAGCATGATGACTCGGGGATACAAGTAGCGGACCAACTCCGCTACTTCTAAGGTCCTAGGCACCAAGCTAGTTGACGCCGCGCTACACTGTCCCACACTGGTCTGCCCTTGAGTGGCCTGGATCTGCAACTCACGTAGACCATTTGAATGGTGAGAAATGCTTTCTTTTGCTACTGCTCGAACTGCATTACAGTTCCACAGTAGCATCCCTCACTGTGTCCCCGATATCATTCAAATAACCTTCAGTCAAAGTGATCGGGTCAAGTGATCTGGATTTAAATAGGAACGCAACAAAATATAGAGATAACCATAAACACAGAGATGTAGAGGAAATAATACTTCATTTCATTAATGTAAAATACTAAAATATGCTTACAAAAAGAAATGGAAATAAACCAGCTAGGGTGATGGTGGCAGCTACATGCCTCTGAACTACCTTACAATGAGGGTCAAGGGCCTTTTTATTATTCAACAATAAGCGAAAACCCTGAACAACCAAAACCCTAACCCGAGGAGATGTAACACCAAGAGTTTATGGGCCCCATTGGGATGAGTTGGACAACCAACTTCCCAAGGTCGCGACTTGGTCATATTATCTCCGATTGACGCGCATGATAACCCATTGGAAATATCTCTCCGAGGAATATGATGGAAAAGATGATTTTAAAAAGAAAATCGATGACTGTAGATTTCAAAAAAAACGTCATTTAGGGCCTCAAAACGGATCCGGAAGTTTAGGACCTGAAAAACTGCTAAGAATAGTAAATTGTGCTACAATTAAGGAAACTGAAAAATGAAAGAAGCAATGGTGGGGGTCCAAGTGGAATTGGCAGGTGGCCAGCAATATCCACCTGGATCATTCCTCCCCCCTTAGGAAGCAATGGTCCCCATTGCGTTGAGTTCCTCCATGAGATGAGGAAAGTTCTGTTGAACTTGGTCCTTGGTGAGCCACTTGCCCTAGTGAAGGAGTTGGCTTGATTTGACAACTCGATACAGTTGGATATTCTGCTGGCGAGTGTTCTTGATCTATGTGTCCATGATCCGATCAGTTGCAGCTTTTTCCATGCAATCCGGATTTAACTTTGTGGGTGTGAGTTGTTCTGCAATGTCGGATGTGTCTAGTAATGGTGGAAAGTATGGTCGAATGCGGTCCACATTGAACACTGGGTGTAGGCCAAGAAATGGGGGAATGTTGAGCTTAAATGCATTATCTCCCACAGCCTTGGTAATGGTGTAAGGACCATATCAAAGTGGTTTGAGTTTCCGATAGGCTCTGGTAAGGGGTTCCTTTTGCAAATGCAACCAGACTTTGTCGCCCACCTAAAACTTGTGTGGCACCCGATGTTGATCATGTCGTTGCTTGTACTTGTCATTTGATTTCTCCATAATTTCATGGACCTACTAGTGAATATGTTGGATATGCTCAATGAAGCTTTTTTCCTTATCTATTTCTAACTGGACATGAGTCGAATATGCATGAGTAGCTGCAAATGGAATGGCCACACTAATGGGACATAGTGGTTGGAATCCCAAGCCCACCTGAAAAGAGTTGTGGCCAGTCAAGCTGTGGAGAACTCGGTTGTAGCTGTTATGAACATAGGGGAGGCTCTCGTCCCATGTGCATGGATGCTTTGAGTTGTACATGCACAGAATGTGTACGATCATCTTGTTGACAACCTCTGTCTGGCCATTAGTTTTAGGATGGAAGGATGTGGACTTAATTAGTTTGGTGTCCAACATCGACCAGAGACTGGACCAAAATGTACTAAGGAACTTGCTATCCCGATCTAATATGATAAACTATGGGATCCAAAAGTGTACCCACACTCGTTCAAATAAGAGTTTAGCAGTGGCTTTTGTTGTGATATTCTTCTTGCAGGCTACCATAATGGCCATCTTCGAGAACCTGTCGACGACCACAAAAACATAGTAATTTCCATGCTTAGTGGAATGAAGACCTGACATGTAATCCATGGAGATGGATTCCCAAGGTTGACTAGGTGTAGGCAGCGGGGTATAGAGGTCTTGCTTCTTGATGGTTAGTTTGGAAATGGCGCAGTGAGTGCATGATCTGATGTACTTCGTGACATCCTATTGAAGATTCAGCTAATAGAAATACTTCTACAGTACTACCACCATTTTCTCGACCCCGAAATGCCCAGTAGCCCAACTGTAGTGTGCTTCCCAAATCATCTTGGCACACTCACTTGAAGGAACACATAGGTGACCCAGGTGGCATAACAGGGCATCCTAGAGGTGAAAAGATAGAACATGCTGACCCTCCAAGAGTGTCTAGTATGTGTGGCCAAATTCTGGGTTGCTTTTGTAGAGAAGTGGCCAATCAGAAGTCTCGTGCCCACAAGAGTTGAGCACGGTGGTTAATGCCATGATTAGTGGTCGAATGAGGCAATCTGCAATATTATTGGTGCTACCCTTCTTATACTTGATATTCAAATGGAACTGTTGCAGGCATGTGGACCACTTTTGATGGCGATCATTCTACAATTTCCCTTGGGTCTGTATGAACTACAGGGGTCGATGGTCTGTGTGGATGACCATTTCCTTCCCCAAAATGTAATGCTTCCATTGTCGGTAGACCTTCACAATGGAATACATCTCTTTGTCATAAGTGGGATACTTCCGGACTATGTATGAAAGTGTCTCACTATGATATGCAACTGGATGCTCATGTTGAGTAAGGACTGCCCCAATAGCATAGTCAGAGGTATCTTTCTCAACCTCAAATGGTTGTTGCAAGTCTGGTAATGCAATCACTAGTGCTGAGCGGAGGCAATCTTTCAACTCTATGAACACCTTTTGTTGAGATTCAGACCAAAATAATTTTTCTTTCACTCCTCCCTTGGTGAATTGACCAAGGGCCAAGTGATATGAGAAAATCCCAACATGAACCTGTGATAGAAGTTGGCAAGACCTAGAAATCTGTGAAGCTCTGTCAGAGTGGTTGGAGATGGGCAATCCCGAATGACTTGGATCTTGGCTGGATCCACATGCACCCCCTATTCATCAACAATGTATCCCAGATACTGAACCTGGGTCATGCCAAAAGTGTGTTTCTCCAAATTGGCACATTACTTGTGTTGTTACAGTGTTTGGAGAACCTGTCAGATGTGGTGGAGGTGCTCTTCCCAACTCTGGCTGAAGATCAGGATGTCATCCAAGTAAATCACTATAAATGAGTTGGTGAATGGCTACAAGATGTCATCCATTAGCCTCATGAAGGTTGCAGGAGCATTCGTCAATCCGAAAGGCATAACCAACCATTCAAAAAGGCCCTCCTTGGATTTGAAGGCAGTCTTCCCCACATCGAAGGATTCGATTGGTACTTGGTGATATCCTAACTTCAAATCGATCTTGCTGAAATATTTTTGCCCCTTCAGTTGGTCTAGGAGGTCATCAATCCATGGGATCAGGTACCTATTATGGACAGTGATCTTGTTCAGCGCTCGATAGTCAATACAGAGTCTCCAAGTCCCATCCTTCTTCTGTACCAACACGATCGAGCTCCCACAAGGCGATGAACTCGAACAGATGTGACCTTTCTACAGCAGCTCCTAATTCTGCCTCTTGATTTCATTGTTCTCTAGAATGCAACACCGATATATTGGTCCATTGGGAAGTAGCGCACCTAGGGTCAGATCGATGGAGTGCTTGACCTGGCAGTGCAGAGGAAGCCCTACGGGGGAGGTGAAGATGTCCTCATATTCCTCCATGACCTTGTTGTTAAAATTGGCAACTAGGGCCAAACTCCATGTGGGTGAGCTTATTTATGGTAGCTGATATTTTTATTGGACCCCTCTCATCAAGAGGTGTAGGATTGATCCAAAGATCATTCGATTCCGATAAGTATTTATGGAGATATGAATTTATTTTTATTATGTAATTATTATCAAGTCAACCTACAACTTATGTAGGCTCAAGAAGCCCAAACGTCATGTCTATTCAACCTATACATTTTTGGTATAAATAGAAGAGGATTTGATGTCATTTGAACACACATTCTTAAGTGATCTCCTCCTCTCCATGTCTTGGGTTTTTGGAGAAGGAGAGACACTATGCCCTAGCTGCAGATGAAGCCTAATTACAGTCAACATGATGCCCTAATTTGTGTCTCTAGAAACATCTATACGCAGACACAAGAGACCTTACACATAGGTAATGGAGAGATATATACATTGTTCTTGCTGATCATAGAGGATGTTATACACTGGTTATAGACACTTTAAACATAGCCAAGATACACATATGAGAAGTATATACACGCTGTCAATGATATATATACACACTGAAGTGGAGAGATATTCAACGCAGCTGTAGAGACACTTATATGTTGGCATAAGGGACACTTGGAAATATGTTTATGCAGTAAAGGAAACCGCAGTCATAAGGACATGAGGCCACAGTCAAGCTGCAGGGTAAGCCACAGTGGGAGCCGTAGTCAAATATAAGGGTTCCAGACATATACGCTGTCATCTTTGAGGGTCAGCAATGTTGATATAGCAGTCAATGGTATGACTGTAACAATATTCAGTGGAATTGTGTCACCATATTCAATGACATGGCATGGCATGGCATGAAAGACACTCTATGTAGAATATGGACAGCATCATGAGATATATGGGCAGCATGATGAACATGGACAGCATCATGAGATATATGGGCAGCATGATGAACATGGATAGCATCATGAGATATATGGGCAGCATGATGAACATGGACAACATCATGAGATATATGGGCAGCATGATGAATATGGACATCATGAGATATATGGGTAGCATGACGAATATGGACATCATCAGATATATGGGCAGCATGATGAACATGGACAGTATCATGAGATATATGGGCAGCATGATGAATATGGACATCATGAGATAGATGGGCAGCATCATGAATATGGACAGCATCATGAGATATATGGGCAGCATGATGAATATGGACATCATGAGATATATGGGCAACATGATGAATATGGACATCATGAGATATATGGGCAGCATGATGAATATGGATAGCATCATGAGATATATGGGCAGCATGATATATGAGTTCATGTGCATGGGCAGCACAATGATACATGGAGCATGGACAGCATCATGATGAATGTAATCATAAGCATGGGCGAGACCATGGAAGATGCAGCATGAAGATGAGAGCAACTCAGTCATCTAGGTCTAGCACTATGATGGGGCGACATGGTGCTACACAGTAAGGTGCGGCAAATGGACGAGATGCAGCACTAAGATAGGTGAAGGAGTCACCTCAGAAATTAGTTGAAGCATATGTCTTCAACTGATCTCATGCGATATCAAAAGTCAAAGTGTTGACTTCTATTGTAAATGTACTATCTCTCTCTCTCTTTCTCTGCTGAACTTTGAAGAACATAAAAGAAGAATTGATCAAGGGTTTCCCCACATTAGGGTTTGTCCCTGGCTAGCACCACATCTTGTGTCCTCTTGTCTTGGCTTGTCTTCTGCAATTTATATTTATGTTCTATCTACAGTTTACTTTATGCTGATGGGATTGCTAATCTGGAAAAGAAATTTAAATAAATTTCTCTAGCATAGAACATACCTAAAATTAACATGGTACCAGAGATGAGGTGAGGACAATGCCCAAGCAAGAGTGGAAGAGAAATCACCAAAGACAGTTGGGACAGGACAAAAGGATCAATGGGATTATTATCCCTCTTCTCATTCACTAAGGGTGAAGTGGAAGCAGAGAATATTATCAGAATGGCGTAGTGGAACTTCTGATGGCCTACCTAAAGATCACTTCATTGGGAAGTTCAGATCTAAGGGTGGAAGGAAAGGCAGATGTCTTGGTTATAATTTCAGCCTTTTTATGCGAAGGAGTGTCCGAATGGAAAAGATGCAGGTCATCAAGGACACGGCTGACTCTTCAAGGAAACAAGGAACCCCAGGAATGGAAGTCGAAGGTTTTAAGGTGGCATTTGTTAATGGAAAGGTACATGTTTGAAAATAGAATTTTCAAAGATGCTTTTGAGTTCAGGGTTGTATTAAGTTACAGGAAGTCCACTGGGGACCATGTCCATTGACACATAGCACCGGAGGTCTGTGAGTCAGATGGTGACAGGGAAGCCTGAATTCAAAAAGAGCATGAAAGTACATGTCTGAGATGTACCAAAGGAAAATCTTACAAGGGGACCATTCCCCTCATGTAGCAGGTCCACAGGTTTGAAACAACCTGTGGAGTTTGAGATTCATGAACGAGAATCTCATGTATAAAGGTGGAAGAAAGCCCTCTATGGCTTGAAGCAAAACACCCCGAGTGTAGTATGAGAGGATTGATAGCTATTTGATGAAGCTGAGATTCACTAGGAGTGAAACCAATCCAAACCATTATCCGAAGGTTGTGGATGATAAACCTCCCATACCGGCACCTTATGCGGACGAACTATTTCTAACAGACGCAGACCCTCTCATTTGCAGAAGTAAGAGGGAGTTGGATTCGGACATATGTTTTGTAGTTAGCATGGTGAGCTCATATTTGGTTGAGCCTCACTAGATTGGTGCCAAGAATCTTCTGAGATATTTTCGGGGCACAATCTCTCATGGATTGAGATACACTGCCGGAAATATGAAAACTGCATGATTATTCGAATGTTGACTGGGCAGGCAGTGTGGAGGATCACTAGAGCACTTTTCAGTGCTAGTTCTCTTTGGATTCTGTTTTGATATCATGGATGAGCTGGAAGCAGAAGTCGGTTGTTATAAGTACCACCGAGACCAGATATATAACTATGAGTATGACCTTGTATGAAGTTGCCTAGTTGTGGAAACTCTTCAGTGAGTACACATGATGAATACCACTGTGACTCTCTGTGACAACCAGAGGTGGGATTGGATTATTGAGGAATCCCATATTCGACGACTGGTCCAGCAGATAGACATCAGATAATACCTTATCTGGGATATGGTAAGTCGATGAGCAAGGAGGCTCCATCATACTGAGATGATGTACAGGTCGCTAAAGCCTCGGGGGAAAGATCAAATCTGTGATTTTCCCAAATGACTTGGAATCGTCAAGAGACCCTTGTACAAGGGTCCTTCATGTTGCATACATTGAGCTCTGGGAGCTCTGGGGGCTTGCAGTTCTTACTGGAGCAACATACGACCATAGGGTGACTCACCCTCCCCTAATGGTGTGCACTGGGACAATATGATCCGCTCTCTTGTGGGACAGGATGGTTCACTCTCCTGTGGACAGGATGATTTTCTCTCCTGTGAACAAGATGATTCGCTATCTTGTGGGACAAGATGATTCTCTCTCTTGTGGGACAGGATGATTCGCTCTCCTGTGGATAGGATGATTCGCTCTCCTGTGAACGAGATGATTCACTCTCTTGTGGGACAAGATGATTCGCTCTCTTGTGGGACAAGATGATTCACTCTCCTATGTAGCAGGATGAGTAGTTCTCCTGTGAGGTCTGGATGATGTGTTCTCCATGAAAATTATGTAGCAGGATGATTAGTTCTCATATGAGGTCTGGATGATGTGTTATCCATGACGATTATGTAGTAGGATGATTAGCTCTCCTGTGAGGCCTGGATGATGTGTTCTCCATGGAAATTGTGTAGCAGGATGATTAGTTCTCCTGTGAGGACAGGATTGATTAAGTTCTCATGTCAAGGAATCCTACCCATGCAGTCTGGGACTCATGGGAAGTACCTCTCATCTGATCAATGAGCCAGGAAATGAGGATAGGGACCATAGTAGTACTGATGGATGCATCATTGTATCTATCGTACTCCCTATGCTAGGATGACCTTCATTGATCTGGGATCAATGATAATGGTCTGGGACCAGTTGTAGGAGTTGTACCCACTGTGACACTAACTTCAGGTCAGTTGAGACTGGTCTGGGACTAGTGGTACATACTCTGAGACTGACTTTGGGTCAATGGAAGACTGGTCTGGGACCAGTGAGAGTGGTACATACTATGACGCTGACTTCGAGTCAGTTGAGACTGGTCTGGGACCAATGGTACACTCTCTGAAACTGATGATACTGGTTTGGGACCAGTAGTAGGAGTGGTACCCACTATGACGCTGACTTTGGGTTAGTTGAGACTGGTCTGGGACCAGTGGTATGCACTCTGAGACTAACTTTGGGTCAGTGGAGAATGATATGAGACATTCTCGATCAATTCTTCTTCTTCATGGTTCAGCGAAGCTAAGTTGAGCAGAGCAGAGCCAGCAAAGCCAGCAAATTTGAGCAGAGCCAGCAGAGTTGAGCAGAGTAGAGCCAGCAGAGCTAGCAGAGCTTAGCAGAGCTAAGCAGAGCAGTCCAGGGCACTGATGGCAAAGACAGTACAGTCAGACATATGGATCAGTGGAAGGAGTTCTCCCTAGTTGAGAGGGAGTGTAAAATTGGAAACTAGGGCCAAACTCCATGTGGGTGAGCTTATTTATGGTAGCTGATATTTTTATTGGATCCCTCTTGTCGAGAGGTGTAGGATTGATCCAAAGATCATCCGATTCTGATAAGTATTTATGGAGATATGAATTTATTTTGATTATGTAATTATTATCAAGCCCACGTGCAACTTATGTAGGCTCAAGAAGCCCAAACGTCATGTCTATTCAACCTATACATTTTTGGTATAAATAGAAGAGGATTTGATGTCATTTGGACACACGTTCTTAAGTGATCTCCTCCTCTCCACATCTTGGGTTTTTGGAGATGGAGAGACACTATGCCCTAGCTGCAGATGAAGCCTAATTACAGTCAACGTGATGCCCTAATTCGTGTCTCTGGAAACATCTATACGCAGTCACAAGAGACCTTACACGCAGGTAATGGAGATATATATACATTGTTCATTTCTGATCATAGAGGATGTTATACGCTAGTTATAGACACTTTAAACACAGCCAAGATACACATATGAGAAGTGTAGATACACTGTCAATGATATATATACACGCTGTCAATGATATACATGCTGAAGTGGAGAGATATTCAACGTAGCTGTAGAGAAACTTATACGCTAGCATAAGGGACACATGGAATATGTTTATGTAGTAAAGGAAGATGCAGTCATAAGGACATGAGGCCACAGTCAAGCTGCAGGGTAAGCCGCTGTGGGAGCCGCAATCAAATATAAGGGTGCTAGACATATACGTTGTCATATTTTAGGGGCAGAAATGTTGATATAGTAGTCAATGGTATGACTGTAACAATCTTCAGTGGAATTGTGTCACCATATTCAATGACATGGTATGGCATGGCATGAAAGACACTCTATGTAGAATATGGACAGCATCATGAGATATATGGGCAGCATGATGAACATGGACAGCATCATGAGATATATGGGTAGCATGATGAACATGGACCACATCATGAGATATATGGGCAGCATGATGAATATGGACATCATGAGATATATGGGCAGCATGATGAATATGGACATCATGAGATATACGGACAGCATGATGAACATGGACAACATCATGAGATATATGGGCAGCATGATGAATATGGACATCATGAGATATATGGGCAGCATGATGAATATGGATAGCATCATGAGATATATGGGCAGCATGATGAATATGGACATCATGAGATATATGGGCAGCATGATGAATATGGACAGCATCATGAGATATATGGGCAACATGATGTATGAGATCATGTGCACGGGCAACAAAATGATACATGGAGCATGGACAGCATCATGATGAATGTAATCATAAGCATGGGTGAGACCATGGAAGATGCAGCATGATGAGCAGCATGAAGATGAGAACAGCTCAGTCATCTAGGTCAAGCACTGTGATGGGGCAGCATGGTGCTACACAGTAAGGTGCGACAAATGGACGAGATGTAGCACTAAGATAGGTGAAGGAGTCGCCTCAGAGAATTAGTTGAAGAATATGTATTCAACCAATCTCATGCAATATCAAAAGTCAAAGTGTTGACTTCTATTGAAAATGTACTATCTCTCTCTCTTTCTTTGTTGAACTTTGAAGAACATAAAAGAAGAATTGGTCAAGGGTTTCCCCACATTGGGGTTTGTCCCTGGCTAGCACCACATCTTGTGTCCTCTTGTCTTGGCTTGTCTTCTGTGATTTATATTTATGTTCTATCTATAGTTTACTTTATGTTGATGTGATTGCTAATCTGGGAAAGAAATTTAAATAAATTGCTCTAGCATAGAACATACCTAAAATTAACACTTGTCCATCTATAGTTGTCATGCGGAGGGGCCCTGTCTAGAGGTGGTGGCCACCATATTTTTCTTTCCTTGAGGGCATATCATCAGGAAAAAACATTTCCCCGTTTTGGAAATGAGCTTACTCCATTGTTTTATAGTAACCAAAGAGATGGTGGTAGGCGGTGCTACCTTCGATATCCTATACAACTTATTTCCCAAAGTAACAATAACATCATGGGGCCTTGATTCATACACAACATGTCGCTTCCAAAAGTGTGGTTGTCCTAATAATACATAACAAACTTCAAGGGGAGTTATGTCACACAATACCTCAGCCGTGAAGGGCTTGATGTTTTATGGAAGGCGACACTATTGGCTCACGCGAAGATCGCATCCTTGGTGAAGCCACCCGATGGTGTATGGTTGTGGATGTGTTGTGGTTGGTAAGCCAAGATGCTTCATGACCTTTGCCAAAATGAGGTTCTTTTAGCTCCTTCTATTTACAATGAACTATAGAGGGGAGCCCTTTACCCACATCTGGGAGTGGAAGAGATGCTCCTCCCTCTCTGGATCTTCAGATTCCTCCTTTTGGATCTTCATGGTGGCAACTGTGGCGTTGGGCTATGGATCGATAATCTTATTCCCTTTGTCATTCCCCTTCTTGGGTTCTGACTCAGAGTCAAAACATGCATCTAATTCTAAAACCTTTAGCTCGGCCACCGGTGACTTCTTGGCCCAACACTCACTTGTGTTGTGAGTGGATCTCTTATGGAACTCACACCACTTTCTCGTGTCCTTTTTCAGCTTTGCAGTGTTGTTCCTTGCTTGCATATTTGGTGGGTTGTCTTGGGCTGCTCTGCCTTGGCTTTTTCCTTTGTTCTATAGTTTGGGGGAACCTTTCCCTTGCTTCGGATTCATGGATCCAAAGTCTCGCAACTTCTATTTAAACTTATGCTCAACCTTGACGGCATATTGGTATGTCATGCCAAGCGAGGAGATGTTTAAGAATTCACTTTCTTCCTGGATGTAATTGTGCAGGAAGCCATGGTATTTGAGTACCAAATGCTGCTCTGAATCCTTGATACCCAACTTTATGCGAAGGGTATGGAAAATATTGGTAAACTCTGGCACGTCTTGTTCCCTTCCCTGCGGAAGCATGGTCCACTTTATGTATTGATCCTCATAGCTTCTAATAGGGTAGTACTACTCCTTGATGGCATCCTGGAATGAATTCCAAGTGGGTGCGGTTGAAAATAGTGAGCGTGTACTTTCATCCTTCTGCTCGCAGTAGGTTTCCCACCAGTCCTTGACGTGGGGGCTTGCTTTGAGAAGAGCGAAACTAATCTTTTCCCGACTAGAAAAATCATGAACAGAAAAATAACCCTCTAGCAGTTTTAACCATTTATCGATGGCATCTATGTCTATCCGACCCTCGAATATGGGGATTTCAAAATTAACTTGTACCTTAAACGGTGTGGCGTTTCCAAAGTAGTTGTTAGAAGCCGATGTGTCGCCCCTGGGTAGCCACAAAGGGATCTAGGCAAAGCTATCCATCATCGTGTTCCTTTGTCGCTCAAGGACTTCTTCGAGAAAAATTTTGATAGGATCTCCTGCCCCCTCGTCTTTCTTTTAATCCGCCATGGGAGGTCGTCGGAATTTGTGAGCCTTGTCTTGCAAAGGTTCGACCAATTCAAGCCCTAACTCCTTATATCCCGACCTCACTGGGGACATGCAAAGAAAAATAGAGAAAAAAACAGACCGCTCTGATACCACTAATCTGGATTTAAATAGGAACACAACAAATTACATAGATAACCATAAACACAAAGATGCAGCGGAAATAACACTTCATTTCATTAATGTAAAATACTAAAATATGCTTACAAACAGAAATGGAAATAAACCAACTAGGGCGATGGTAGCTTATCTCTGAGGAGAGATGCGGCGGCTACATGCCTCTGAATTGCCTTATAATGAGGGTCAAGGGCCTTTTTATTATTGAACAATAAGAGAAAACCCTAAACAACCAAAACTCTAACCCGAGGAGATGTAACACCAAGAGTTTATGGGCCTTGTTGGGGTGAGTTGGACAACCAACTTCCCAGGGTCGTGACTTGGTCATATTATCTCCATTTGATGCTCATGATAACCCATTGGAAAGATCTCTCCGAGGACTATAACAAAAAAGATGATTTTAAACAAAAAATTACTAACAGTAGATTTCCAAAAAAACGTCGTTTAGGGCCTCAAAATGGCTTCGGAAGTTTAGGACCCGAAAAACTGCTAAAAATAGTAAATTGTGCTACAATTAAGGAAACTGAAAAACTGTAAGAGGCAATGGTGGGGGTCCAAGTGGAATTGGTAGGTGGCTACCAATATCCACCTGGATCATCAAGTGATGATTTGATGGCCTTGGACTTCTTCTGCGACCCTACTTTTCCCTGCTCCCAGTGTGCTTAACCCATAATGGAGTAGTCTCTGGGTCTGCACCTCCCTGTCTTGACTTCTACTCTTCTTCCTTTATCTACGGTGAAGGATACTTCTAACTTCTATCAGATTCATGCTCTTCCTCTTTCTTCCTCCTCTGCCTACTTCTTAGTAGCGCGCTCTACTTTAGCTTTGTCTTCGGCCTTCTTTTTCGTTCTGTCTGCCAACTACTGCATCTTCAGCCAGGGCTCTTCCTTCTTTTGCTTCACGGCGGACTTACTAGACCCAACTGACAAGTCTGAGGCCATGCACCATTCTGATGGCCAAGTCTCTAGGACCGTTGTGATTGCATCATCCATTTCCAGGTATGGAATATCATAACATTTTTGCTCGGGGTCCTTCCCTACCCAGATAGAGACACAGTGGAAATTCGCTTTGAACTCCACATATCCTAACAACTGCTCAAAGATAGTTGGGAATAGCCTCAGCTTGTAGATGATCATGGCACATATGCTTTCCTCCATTAGGACCCAAAATATTTTAGCGTCCTTAACCCTCGCAGCATCCTTGGTGGCTGAGAGCGAAGCGAACTTCGCTTCTTCAGGTAGATTTGACGCAACCGGGGGAAACTGGTTGTCCTTCGATAATTCCCATGCAACCAACACAATTAAGAGTAAGAGCCAGGTGTAATGGAAGGTCTTACTCTTGTCCTATGCTTCTCTGTAGTTTGCGAGGAACTCACTGCAAAAGTAGCGCACCCAATTAAATTGTACGACTTCCGCGCACTGGGCCGCTAATGAAACAATAGGTGCTGACACTTCATCTGCACGACACTTCCTCATGATTTTCCTAGCCAAAATCTTGGTGGTGACCTTAACCAGAGGGTTGATTATATGGGCAATCGAGTATCCACATGGTTTCTTGGTGAGCTTGAATTTGTCCTTCATTTTGACGACGAGGTCACATTCGCCCGTCTTTCCACAAAATGCCATGGCCAGATTCAATCCTGAATGTGGTAACAACTTGACCCTATGGATCAACATATCTGTGATGGGTATCAGTTCTCCTAACCACAAGCACCAATTGTGCACTAAGCATAGCAACTGTTTGATCACCATCAGGGTTATGGGTGTGTAGTGGTTATGCAGCACCCATAGCAGGTTTAACAATCCTGCCTTGTCCACCCCCTTTATCCACCGCCGTGGCTCTAGTGCAGTGACACCATAATCCTTATAAAACACCTAGGTCATACAAGTATCAATTGCCATGTGGGGGAATCGCTTTGTGTCTACCAAGTCCCAATACTCCAGCTTAAGACCAGGAATGCATGCCAAGCATGGCCCTCAAACATGATTTGGTCTGGCAACAATGGGGTATTTAACAGAAATTTACCCGCATCCGGGTCTTTCGGGGCCTTCACCTTACCCTGGCATGGAGGGATGTACTTGGGTAGCTTTGAGATAGGGTGTAAACCCTCTATGTCAATATCCTCTGCACCCATATCCACATCTTTGGCAGCCTCCTCAGATTCTAAGCCTATCGTCTTTCCTTCCTCCTGCACAGTGGGATTTTCCTTCTTCTAGTGTTTCCTTGTCGACTCACCCATTGGATGTGTTGATATCTACTTATCCTTCTTTGTCTTAGGACCTTCTTTAAGTGACGTAGGCCTTGGCCTAGGCGACCTCTGCAATTTTGGTACTTCTCCAGGCATTTATGCATTCACAACCTCCGGGGTAGCTCCCTCAGAGGCCATTGATCATCCATCACTTGTGGTTTCCATGAGCGCTGACATGAGTCCAGTAAGAAGCTCCTGTGTTTCTTTAGGAAACTTGTAAAATACTAAACTAGCCACCAAAGCCTCTAAATAGTCAAGGTTCATGCGCACTTGATAGCTCAACACCTCAATTCTCAGAATGAAAAGTGTCTTTCGTTGGGCAGTCACCTGTAATTTATAGGCAAATTTGAATTTCAATCCGACCGCTCCCCCCAAAATCACTCATAAATGCGAGATTGGTGGAATATTTTCGAAGATCTCGCACTTAAATTCTGACTTAAATGTCGCCCCCCGCTCCACTTAACCATTTTCCCATTGTCACTTCATGAATAGTGACCATAATGGTCACTTTTCTGTTGCCCTGCGTGGTCTCTCCTCCTATAGCGCAACTCCCTTTGCGCTTCTGCTGATACTGTGGCATTCCTCCCTTCCGTGCAGTTCCCCAGTCGTGCAGCTCTACAACCCAGGCAAGGTAGTTTATAGTCCCGCGCCTCCTTTCAGCTGCCTGGATTGCTAAGATTGTTCCCTTATCATATAATCATCTGGCTGGTTCCCCACTATATGGCTTCAATCGGCTGCCATTCACCTTTCCTGGAAATGGCTCTCCATTCAACTTCACCAACTGAACTGCTCCACCATCGGTAATCTCCTTGATGACATAGGGCCCCAGCCAATGCATCCCAAATTTTCCTGGAAATTTATCAAACTTCTTGTCATACAATAATAATAAATCATTTACCTTGAAGGTGCATAGTTTGATGTGTCGATCGTGCCATGCCTTTCACACTCCTTTTGAGCTTGCTGATGGAATCTAGCCAAAAAACCTATCTTCTTCCAGATCTGTCAGTTGCGTGAGCCTTTCTTCCAGGGCTCCACGATCCACCATTCCTGTAAATTCCACTATGCACAGACTAGGTACAATGTACTCCATTGACATCACAACTACTACACCATAAACCATCCTGAAAGGCATTTGTCGACTCAATTTTTTGCAAGTCGTCCTATAAGCCCATAGTACCACGAACCCCAGTCATTTCTTTGTGCATTGCTGACCTTCATCAACGCATTCTCCAATATCTTATTAAATGCTTCCACTCTCCCATTAGCCTGCAGGTGATATGGCATACTCTTCTGATGATAAACCTGGAACTCCTTTGTGAACGCGTTGATCATCTCATTAGGAAAATTCATACCACAATCGCTCATCAAAATCTTTTGGCAATGAAATCTAGTCAATACATACTCAAAGATGAACTTTGATACTGTTGCCCCTATACAGTCCTTCACAGGCTGCGCCTCCAACCATCTGGTCAAATACTATTTCGCGGTGATGATGTACCACACACCCGTCTTCTTTCCTGGAGGTTGAATTGGTCCTACAAAGTCAATCACCCACTTTTCGAATGGTTGTAATGACATCTACCGGTTCAAAGGAAACTCATCCCTCCACGATGGCCTACCCATCCTCTAACATGCATCACATGCCTTACAATAAGCCTTTGAATCCTTATGAAGCTTCGGCCACCATATCCCAGTGCATAAAATCTTTTGCACTGTATTTTTTCCTGCATAATGTCCTCCCGCAGCTCCTCCATGAGCTTCAACAAGGATCTTGTTTCATTCAAAGTCAGGCACATAATGTCGCAAAATTTCATCTAAGCCCATTTTATATAAATGCCCTGCAAGGACAGAAAGGTCTGTTGTACGCACCACTAGTTCCTTCTTTTGTTGACTACTATACCCTTTTGGAGCCGTCCCCGTCGTCAAGAAGTGTATGATATCTGCAAAGTGATTATCTGCAACATGTACTGCAAAGAGCTCCACGTCAGGTAGTTGTTCCTCCAAATTAGTAGGATCCTTTCCTATTTCAATGAGTGACAAATGATCTGGTCCGGAATTTAATCATTTAGGTTTCACAAGAACTTCAAAATAATATTCCTGAAACAACAACAACCATCTACATATCTTTCCCCCCAACACAGGCTTTTTCACCAAGTACTTCAATGTAAAATGGTGTGTATACATATTAAAGTGTTTTCCTTGCAAGTAGTGTCTGAACTTCTGGAGCATGTACACCATGGCTAAACCTTTGCGCTCTGTTGTCGAATAATTATTCTCAGCTTTATACAACTTCCTACTTACGAATGCTATAGGATGATCCAATTCTCCCTCACTGCCCTGTGTCAGTACTGCCCTAAGCACAATACATGACGCGTCCACATGCACATGAAATTCTTTCTTCCAATCTGGGAAGACTAGAATCGGCGTGGTGACCATCTTTTCCTTTAACACATCTAATCTATGTTGACACTCTTCATTCCAACAGAACGTAGCATCCTTCTTTAGCAACTTCTCCATCAACGCGGTAATCTAAGCATAGCTTTTGATGAACTTTCTATAGTACCCTGTATGCCCCAACATTGCATGCAACTGTTTCACACTTCTTGGTGCCTCCAAATTGATTATAATCGCGATCTTAGTAGGGTCTATCATCAAGCCTTATTTCCATACCACATGACCCAGCAAGATCCCAAAAGGGACACAGAACAAACATTTCTTCAAATTGAGCATGATTTGATACCTCTGGCATGTATCTAGCATCAAGAATAAACTCATTGTGTGGCGCTTTACCAACCCAAATACTATCCAACCATCGAAGTATACCTCCAAAAACTTGTGAATGAATTCCTTGAATGCAACGATGACCACGTGTGAAAATATTGCCAATGTGTTCTTCAACCCAAAAGGAATCACAGTATACTGAAAGAATCCCCATTCAGTTGTGAAAGTCATCTTACTTCTATCCTTGAGCGTGATCCTAATGTGATAGTACCCAGAGAATGCATCAATGAATGGATACACTTCCTGACCACCAAAATTATCCAGTACTTCATCGGTAAACGGAGTTGGAAAGGGATCATGTATGCAAGCTTCATTCAACTTCCTGATATCTACGGATATCCTTATTTCATCCTTCTGTTTCTTGTCCTAAAGACTCTTCTACTGGTTCAATGATGCCCGCCGCAAGGATTTTATCCAACTCTAAGCGGACCCTTTCTTTATTCTTCATATTGAGGTGATAAGGCCTCTACTTGATTGGCTTCACGTCCGATTTCAGTGTAATTTTCATGACTCCTAGGTCCCCTATTATCCCCTTCAGGTATGAGAACTTTGTAGGGAAAAAGTCCTCGTATTCGCGGAGCAATTTAGTGACCTTATCTATTGTTGCATCATCTTAGTAGTCCCCAATCTTTGCAAACTTTGGCTCTGCCTCTATCCCAATGTTTACTTGTCTTGTTTTTAGCGGCGTGGTGATATCTGGATTTTCAATTTGCGGTCCTTCAACTCCGCGGTGACCTTCAGTATTTGGGATTTTAATGTTCCCCGGGTTCTCGTCCTCTTCTTCGACAGTCACATTGTATCACTCTAGCGAATGATTCAGCTGGGTGGTCCAATCTGGTTGAATTAAGTCCAAGGGATCTTGCAGTACTCTGAAGATTGTTGCCTTAACTTCCTGCAGTGCCTCGTTAATACTCTCAAAACCATCTTCAAATCTAAAATTCAGCAAGAACCCCTGTCGCAAAATGTCCCATTCTTCAATGCCATGGCAGAGCTTTGTTTCTATGTACTAGTTCATCGGTATTACATCCAAAGTATGACAAAACATATGCACCCATTCAGGCTGAGGCTCCACTCCATAAACCTTATTCCATTTGGCTAGGTGATCGTGTGGATGATCCCTTCCATCATATTTCTCTATTAGCCGCACTTTTGGGTGACCAAACCGCAATCTCATAATCTCTTTCTATACACGCCAATCATCAAAATTGTCCTTGTACATACCCCACCATCTCACAAGCATAGCACGCAGTTCCCAATCCAAGGCTTGGAAACGATGCTTCTCTGGCACTTCCCTTTCAAATGCATCCAAAAAGCTTTCAACATCAGTTAATCCATCATAGTAAGGCAGATTTCTTACCTCTACGATACGCGGTGCAATGACTTGGTCATCATACTACATCATAGCGTAGATACTTCATGCAGTCGATTTTGCTAGTGTTCCATCTCCTCATCTGAATCTAAAGTGCATGAGATTTCACGGTCCCAGGAAATGCGTCCATCCACTGTCGAATTCACCCAATGCTGAACTCGTGTTGTTATCTTATAAATCGGGTCCAAATAATCATCGCTTTCATAATCGCAGACCGATTCAGTATAACACAGTCCTTCTTCAGGGTCCAAGGATACTACTACGCATAGTGATTTCTTCTCAAATATCATCTTCTGCTTCTTCAAATTGATTACCCCATTCATGTTAGTGGCCCAATCGATCCTAAGGAGCACAGGGTAGGGATTGTTGTCATCCACAATCTCTATCACTTCAAAATCATCCAATGTACTTGCGGCCTCAATATTCACTATTACTCCCTGCAATCTTCCCATGGGGATGATTTTCTACTAATTTTCCATCCTTAACTAAATCAGAGACCACTGTAATGCAAGTCTCCCTAACCTTTCCCATGTCTGTTTAGGCAGGACATTTGCGTCCGACCCCAGATCCAAAATTACTTGATCCATCTCATATTCTCCAGTCTGCCTTATGCTTACCAATCTTCCTAACTATGTGTGGTCCATTAGGAGCATTTTCTTTCCCAACACACTTATTTATCAACTCCTGTAGTCCTTTCACAGCCTTTCTGTCACACAAAAACTTCATACAGGTCTCCAAGAAAGTAGTAAGCATGGAAGGGTCCATCTCTTCAACTCGCTTGTCCTGACTTCCTGAGGTAAAGGCCTCAACAAAGCTTTTCTTTGCTTCCATAAATGTTTCCCTTGCATGATTTAGATCAAAATCAACCTCATTTTCTGGAGCTTTGCGAACCCATTCACTTTCTTCAGGTTGCTTCCCCTTATCTTCGCCAATCATCATCCCACTCCGCAGTGCAATATTTACCTTGGTATCTTCTTCACGAGGCTCAACCCTCATCATCTGCAGGTTCTAACTCCACTGTGGGGGCCGCACCCCCTTTTCACGTATCTTAGCTAGCAATACCAGGCAATCTTTAGTTGCGTGGTCAAACTGAGTACAATATCGGCATGAAAGTTGCGTCAGATTTGACAGTCTCGCGCATAGTGTCCCAGTCCCCCACAATTGTAACAAATGACCTGTCCCAAACCTCTACCAGGTCCTCCACCTCGGCCTCATCCACGCCCCTGATATTCGCTTCACGCTACCCTAACACCTTGGTCCAGAGGCTGGTTTTTGCCTACACCCTATACACGGGTGTTCTATCCATCATTAACTCGTAACTATGGCAATTTCTCTCATCATGACCCACCAGTTGACAGAAGTTTCAGAAGAGATGTTGCGATGTCTGTACGAATTTCTGCAGCAAATAGAAATTGTCTGTTGCATGTTTTCCAACTACCTGACAGATAGTACACCATAGCGCGGGCCCTGTACTCGACCCTATTGTAGCTTCCAGCCTCAGAGGCATTGGCCCCCCTGTTGCAACATAATTTTCAAAGACTAGACAGTGATCTTTGTCATGCCCCTCACCTTTTTACTTCACCAAAATTCGTCACGCACTTCTGGCTGAGTTGTTCTATCTTTCTTCAAATTCTACATTTCTAGGCAAAGGTTCTAAAACTATGCATGAATCTGTTGAACCCCCAGATTAGCATCTTGCATCGACGTATCATGCAATCTCATCACAATTTCCAGGGCTTCCACCTAGGTCCCAATCTTTTGCTATGATAACACAACCTTTATATGAGGCAGGAGCAGAGCCACAAACCATTCACGATGCTGACCATCTATCAAGTTCATGTTAGCTTCGCCGATTGTACACTTCAATATCTGATCCAAATCCTAGGGCGTCTCACTAGGATTCATCATGATCTCTTTGAATCCCATAATTGATTGTGCTTCAGACTTCAGTCTATTGAATTCGTTATTCAGCGTGGTCTAGATATCTACCAACGTGGAGGTCGGGTTATCAGTGAAGTACTAAATGTACCATGTTAGTGCACATTCCTGCAAAGCACTAGCTAATGTTGCTTTCTTCATTTGATCATCTGTGATACCCTGAGCTTCCCATTGTTATAGACATTTTTGGGCACTACAACCCCAATCAAACATTTCCATAAACCAAGGGCTCATAAGTCCCTAAAAGTGTTGTTTCATACCCTAAAGGAACAAGTTCAGCTGATTACATCATCTCCTAGAAGTTCTCCATGAAAAACTACTCAGAACTGGTCAAAACTGGATCATCTCACTTGCTCCATGGCCAGGGTGCGATGCATCTCACCTTGTACACACAGAAGTGCGATGCATTTCAGAAAGCCCTTCTATGGGGTGCGATGGACAAGAGTAGACAAATGGCGGAAGCAGTTTGCTAAGTGGATGATCTTGGAATCTTCCATAAACTTCTCCTGGGACGCTTGCCTCTTAGAATCGCCGAAGGATGAGTAAGAGATCAATGAGATCTCCAAGTGGAATCAAGAAATATCAGAGAGAAGACACTAATCAAAAAGCCAGAGCTGACTCACACCTCTGCAAATATCTATATATAGATCTCTCATCCCAGAGATCCAGAGGTTGGAGGCTGGAATTTTGCATCTTGTAAGGAATTGTTGTTAGTTTCTTGAGGCAACATAATAGTGTTGGGTGATCTAAGCTTTTCATGAGGTGAAGAAGGGCTTACTTTCTGAGAGGATGATGCTGGGTCAGAACAATTGGTTGTGACTCTCTTGGCTCTTTCTTGATTATCAATAAAGCTATTCAAGTTTTCCTCCATACTCTTGTGTGATTTATGTTTTATGCATTTGTATGGTCAATTTACATCTGATCCTAAATTGTTTATGATAATAGATCCATGTTCTCGTATAGTGTTATGCTGCTTTGATTCTACAGGTACTCTATGATGCTAGGTATACAAGAAAGCAAGTAGCAAAAGACTATCAGAAGAGAGAGGAATCGAGCAAGGAACCAAGCGCAAGACAGAGGTTGGTCTCCTTTATTCTTCTCTCATCTATCTTTCATAAAGGAAAACGAAAGTAGTTTTACTTTGTTTGTTTATAAGGTAGCTACCAACCTTAGTGGGATTAGCAGTTCTGCATATACACTTTTCCCTGTAACAAAATGGTGACTCCGCTGGGGAGCGAGTAGATTGTTTGTTCATCTACATTTGTTTACTTTATAAACTTACGGATGGAGCCTGAAGTCAAGCCAGCTAGCCTTCAAACTGCATTTTCTATGCAAGTGCAAATTAGATCAATGCTGCTTCAGTCAATCTCTGAGTTTTGTTTACGATTTAAACAATTGATTTACAAGCTCTCTAATTTCCCTTGTGGTGGCTCTAGTAACCTCCTTAGATCTACCCCTGTGATTGATTTACTGATTACCACTTGCTCGGCCAAAATCCCTGAACTGAACTGCAAACTGTGACCTGTGACCCAATCAAAGTCTCGTCCCTGGTCCAGCGCACTGTCTGTTCTGTGAACTTCAAATGCAGTGCACTTTCCGATGTAGCAGGTGCGTTGCATTTCAGTTTCACTGTGTTACAGGTGCGCTGATCAGACAAGGCCTTGTTCCTAAATTTTGGTTTCTGTGTTCACTCTTTTGAGATCTATTCAGGAGTTTTGCTGCCTTTAGTCAGTACACCTCTGTTTTAAACCCCTTTCCTTGTTGATATTCCACCTCTATTTTGCAAAGAACTGTAAATGTTTTTATGTATTTTTTGAGTCATTTTCAGTTCTCCTTTACAAATAAGTAGCGTAATTGTACTGTCGTTTCTTGATTTGAAAGTGTCGCAAGTGTCGTTTTTAGTCATAGAAGAGAATCTGATTGTTCTTGATAGACGATTACCCTGTTACTCTTGTATTTGATTTGAATTAGTAGTTTTTCTAGTGTCGAAAGCAAGTTTTCATTTCCAAATCGCAAAGTGTTGTCATTGTCCTCATTTTGTCTTGAAAAGAAACTTGTTAGTAATTGTCGCTTTGAAAAATAATTCAGATTTGCGCATTAGCTTTCTTTTTATCATTCACATATTAAGAAGGCTGAAAACAAATACATGCATGTGCATTTGCATTTAGACTGTTTGATTGGTTTGATTTAGGACAGTGAATATAGTGTGTTCTCTTTTCTCTTTGTTGAAAGAATACTATCTCTCTTTCCTTAGTAGCTAGGATTTTCATTGCACAAAGAAGATAAAATGATTGTTTGTCATCTTAGATTGCATTTTAGGAATTGTACATCTACATCATGCGGTGAACCTGAAAGGAAAATTTCTTAAGCAAGATCATCTATAAAATAAATTTAATGAATCTAAAAACGCTTTGGAACTTAACGCACAACATCTAGAAGTCTAGGCTAGAGACGTATTCCGACGTCATAAAGCCTGGTAACTATTGTTTTCACTGTTGGTTGGGTGGTCCCTCCAATTTGAGGCGATAAGTGCCAATACGGACTTGTTCTCCCACGTACCGTCGAGTATATTTTGGAAGACCACAATAGGCTTTATCCTTTATCCATAGGAAGCCGTGTCTACCACCCTATCGATCGCAATGCACTGAACACAGCATTCGGGAAGATTGACTGCCGTACTGTAAAAAGTATTCTGCAGTTTTGTGATTGGTTTGGTAATCCCTCTGTCTAGATTTCCAGAGCAGTCCCTTTCGTTCCTTTTCAAACTCCTTAAAGGAAAAGGTCCATCTGAGCACTTATCACTTCAGGCTCATTAAAAATCGAAGGCGACTAGAGTCATCTTTTGTTTTTTCTCGACTCTTAAAAATTGAAAAAACAAGTTGTGTCAAAGCGTCTAAAATTTATTTTAATCATAATAACATCATTGTTCCCTCGTTGGTCTTATAAGTTAGTCTCCCTTCATCGCAAGTTCTTGTAGAATTGCTAGGAAATCTTTTGGATAGACTAGATATGTTTGAACAACCGTCGACAACCAGGAATTTGTCATCTGACGCAGCAGTAGTAAAACCTCTTGTTGCTACTCCAACAATGTTCGATGGCGTACCATCTGTCCTGGCAAGTTATCAACAACAAGCCGGAGTCCAATTAGGGATTGTTTCGATGACATGGTCAGTTCCTATTTCTTCATCCAGATTATCATCTAGTATTTCTTATGTTGAAACTCAACAAATTGATCCAATGTGTCTTCAAAGGCCAATCTACCCTTTAAGTACTGGATTGCCACCATATGGAGGGCAGTATGCCTTTTCATTGTTCCCTCCCGGAGAACAACCATATGAGAGTTTACAACAAAGTTCAGGTCAAACTGGAATTACATCCAGCGGTTGGGTACCAATACTGCCTTAGCAACCAAGGGTTGTATATTCAATACAACCAGTCCACCCTGTGTCGAATATTCCCACTATACCTGCTATGGTGACTGCGTCGCAAGTACAAGCGCTACCTGTTGTATGTCAACCCCAAGTTTCTCAGGTTGCAATACAACAACCTCTTGTCTCAACGACTCAATCACAACATCAAGTTAGTGCCTCCTTATCTGGAGTGACTCAGGCTCAAACTAGTACTATGACTCCTCATATTTGTCAATCATCCAGTATTGGGCAACAGCAAATGGTCCAACAACCATGGCTGATTCAATCTCAACAACCGCCATTCCAGCAATCATATCAAGGACCTGAGCAACAAGTCTTTGTAAGTAATGGGCAACCGCATTTCCAAAGCGGTTATCAACAACCATATTATAATGATTATGCCCATCAACCTTATCAAAGTTACCAGCATCAAATACATTATGCTGGTATGCAAAGACCCACTGCTCAGGCGATTCCATCTTATCCTGGGTATGCTTCGCCTAACCTGAATCAACATTTGCCCTTTGTAGCAACTCTAGAATTACCAGATCTAAACCGGCTGACGAATGATCCAATTGCTTATGCCCCTTGGTGGCCGGCGATTCTGCATAAACTTCCGTCAGATATTCCTAAATTTAATGGAAATCCAGGTGAAGACCCATCGAATCATGTGATGACCTTTCATCTGTGGTGTTCATCTAACACTCTAAACGATGATTCGATTAGGCTTCGCCTTTTTTAGCGAACGTTAACTGGTCCAGCAGCAAAATGGTATATTGAATTTCCTAGAGCTTCATTTGATAACTTCAGCACCCTAGCCACAACCTTTTTAACCCATTTTCAATTACCAATAAGGTACGAAACAGGAACCGAGCTTCTCACCAATTTCAAACAAACAACGGCCACTCACATATCTGATCATATTCATGAGTGGCGACGTCGTCGCAGAATGGTAAAAACATATGTTCCTGATCAGCTGCTAGTTGAATGGTTTATTAAGTCATTATTACCTTCTATCACAGAAGATGTGACAAAGGGAGGAGTCATCACTGAAGAGCAAGTTATTGCTCGTGCACAATATCTAGAATTGATCTATACTCAATCTGGCACGCTCTACGATAAAATACCTGATGCTCCTAGACCGGAATTTTCCGTTCCTCCCCCTCCTAAATCAAACAAAGACTCTCATGTCAGTGATGGCGTGATAGGTACGACAAGCATGAAATCGACAAAGGATACATCTAAGAACGCCCGTAAGATTTCTGATCAAAATGCAAATGAAGAACTTCTTGCCTCGGAGGTAAATGCCATGTCGATCGACAAGGGCAAACAACTGAAGCAACCAGGGGGCAAGAAGAAAAAGAAAGGGAGGAAAAAGAAGCAGGATGAGTCATCTCCTGAAAAACCTTTTGCAAACCCTCCTGGGCAAAGGAAACCCCCTGCGGGGTGTCAGATATGCGATGAGGATCATCGGACGAGATATTGTCCACATAAAGCTGAAGTTAAGAAACTCTTTAAGAGTTCAAAAACCTCAGTAGTATTGACTGATCCGTTTCCAAACCCAGGAACCAAACTGGTTGCTAATCAAAATGCTTCCCGATCCCAAGTGCTTATGTTGTCTATCTCAAAGCAGCAAAATGATGCTTTAACAAGGAATAAAGATTACGGGAATCCATAGTTGTCGAATAACAAGGCTAATGAACAACCTAGTAGTTCGACAACAACTTTGACCGAAGTTGTGCCACCCATCATTCCTGAACCAATGATAAAGTCACCAAAGGGAGTAGTACACAAATTGACATTTAATCCTCATGCAAAAGTAGCACAGAATTATAATATAGTAGAGGACCTGGCCCAATCGCCATCCGCTATGTCGACACTTGAGGTACCACAAAATTGCCTCTCCTAAAAGCAGGATCTATTATTAGTAATAGGTGGGATTGACCCAATGGATTCCAATCTTGTATCCTTTAATCACAAAGGATATGACCCTCAGTTACCAGCTCAACTAGCTTTCCTTATTCAAGTGAAAGCCCTCAACAAAACTGTTCATCGAACAATTATTGATGAGGGGGCATCTACATGTATTATGTCGATGAGTTTCTGGAAAAATTTAGGCTCACCACCCTTGTCGCAATCATCAACAATTTTAAAAGCATTTGATGGACGATCATACACTCCATATGGGATTTTAAGTAACTTGCAAGTTGAACTAGGGGGAAAAATAGTATAAATTGATGTTGAAGTAATCAACGGAAACCTCGATTACAACATCCTACTGGGAAGGCCCTGGATATATGCCATGGCCGCAGTTGTGTCGACCTACTTCAGGAAGATTGCATTTCCCTTTCAAGGAGGAATTACAATCGTCGACCAACAAACATTTCTCCCCAACAGTTCACAAGTTACGGGAAGCATTCCAATGATCCATGGAAGCAATCATTCTCTTCAAAATATTGGAGTAGGTCTCCTAAAAGACCCTGCCTTAATGGGTACTTTTGCCCTACCGCCTCCGAGTAATCTGGCGGAAATGGCCACAGTGGAAACCTGCAATATGAAATCTTCTATATCTAATGGATTCGGAAGATTCCTAAAAATTTTGTCAGCATGGATCATCGCCATTTTATAAATATTGTAGCAATCAATTTTCTTGGCCTGGGGGGCAAACCCGAATCAATGCTCATCGAGTGTTTGGATATATAGGTCTAAGGAATATGGTACCTCTTCAGATCCTTGGTCGCATGTACATTCTACAGACAAAGGAATCATTCAGTCAATGATGTTAGGAGAGGCACCATGGGAAGATTACCACCATCGTTCCCATCTTCCGAATTACCACGAAGATTATTCCGGCAACCTTAATCATCCTTCGGTTTTTGATTTGCTATCAAATACTGTAAATATGGTGGATTATGAGGATAGTTCTTTTCCAGTGTCAACCTCATTAAAAAGTGAAACAACTCCCTTTCCAAATCGAGTCTTTGACTACGATCTCGTAAGATCCAAGTCGAGTATTTCAAAGATCTCAAAGGTAAACCTTCATTCCAACCACCGTGTTGAATGCAATGAAGCTTGGGGGGTATGCACCTCGATTTGCGTTATTATGCTGGGGGCATGCAAACTTATCATGAGCAGTGTTACTGCAGGGTTCAAGCTCATTAAAAAATAAACCCGCCTCGAGCAATTTTAATGCGGACTTCATGCTCGTTAAAAAATAAACATAAGCAATGAGCAAATGTTTCCCCCAGCATTTAAGATCAATAAAAATGAACCAATTTCCGGTAAATAACCATCGTGAATGTAGCACTTCAGGCTTTGAAGCCTTGGTCGTGTTCTCATCATCACCTCCACTCTGTATTGGCCGATCATTCACCTCCACTTGATTGTTTACCCCTTTTGAGGAACAGCTGCGAAGAGTGATCCTATTAGCCATACTTGTAACACTGCCGTGATTGGGAAATTCCAAACCTTACCCGGAATCAGCTGCTACCCGAATTTATCACTCGTTCCTCAAAAACGAGTCTCCTTTAAGCTCTTTTCAACTTACTCATAAAATATGAAAATATTGTCGAGCCATTGGCCTCTCCAGCTCGTTAAAGTGACTGGAAGTGATATCCCTCTAGATTTTAATCTTTTTGGACCTGAGGGATTATTACACAAAAATATCGAGCGCTTGTTTTGTTCGGCTCGTTAAAAGTACCGAAAATTCATCCCTTCTGTATTGTTTTATACTTTTTCGAACTTAAGGGATTAGATGACGAAAAAGGATTTTTGGAGTTTCCTTTACATCCCTTTTCAGACTCTCTAAAATTGAAAAGGACCGAGTTATCTTTGTCGTTAAACTCGTTAAAACCTAATAGCGACAAACTTGTCCATAACAGACAAGAACGAGTTTCACTATCGCTAGGCTCGTTAAAACATAGCAATGGGTTTGCCCGAAGGGAAAATTATAGAACAAGCATATGTTATCCTCTTCAAGCTTGACAAAAATAAATAGGTACTGGTCAGCAATGACTAGGGAAAAATTGGGAAGAAAACTTGAAGAAACTTTGTTGGTAGCAAGTCGTTCTTGAACATGACACTTTCACTCTGCATCCTAGTCGGGTTGGGTTGTTCCATTCACCGGTCACATCACCATGGTCCCATCACACCATCCACATTTGGGGTTAATGCTACTGATCCATCATGTCAGTGTCGTCGATATGTTCAAGAGAAGTCACTCAGAGAATTCACCTGTGTCTCACCCACTGCAATACATTTACGCTCCATTCTTTCATGACCGCCACCCTGAACCTTATATCACCAGATCGTTTTCACCTCCATTAAAATCATTTGCTCCGTTCCGTGTCATTGATGTGGGATTCATTAAGGCCCTCCTATGACAGATCACTTCTTGTCGACATCAGCTCATTATCCAAGAAGTCGATCTAGGAACACCCTTTTCAGTACTTTGAAGCTTGCATGCCTCAATGGCAAGTTTCTCACTTCTGGCGATAGGTTCACATCAATGGCCTTCGACCGAAAGATTTTGCATGGTGTTAGACACCAAGTCCTTTATTCACATCACGTGAATTGTACTGTAGTACCTTCAGGATCATTATCATTATCGGTGATTCCTCTCGCGCCTGTTAACAGCTTACATCATTGGTTGGTAATCAGGCGATGTCTTTCCATGTTCGACTCCAGAACGTCTCTCACATGGATCGACTTGTACTTTGAGTGAAGATCGAACGATATTGAAGACCCTGGATCCAGTTTCATCCATCCGGGCTGTGATATATATTCAGGAAAATAAAGACATCAAATGTACATCATTGCTGCACAGATAATCATCCAATCTAAGGGATGATGGCTCTATCAGAATCATCAGTCTACACTCAGACGATTGTCTGTCTCATGTACATGAAAATGAATTTATAAAGCTGAGCATGGGAATGCCCGCCTCAGCTAGATCATGAAAATATTATGAAGATAATGTATTGTATTGTATCTTATTACATGTCGCCTTCCAGCTTGAAAAAACTTCGGATTCTCATGATAAAGCATTTCACCCGACATCAAAAGATTAACGACCTCATGCTTTAGGGGGCAACTGTTATAGAAATTTTTGGGCACTGCAACCCCAATCAAACATGTCCATAAACCAAGGGCTCCTAAGTCCCTAAAAGTGTTTTTTCATACCCTAAAGGAACAAGGTCAGCTGATTACATCATCTCCCAGAAGTTCTCCATGAAAAACTACTCAGAATTTGTCAAAACTGGATCATCTCACTTTCTCCATGGTGGGTGCGATGCATCTCACCTTGTACACACGGGAAGTGTGATGCATTTCAAAAATCCCTTCTATGGGGTGCGATGGATGAGAGTAGACAAATGGCGGAAGCAGTTTGCTAAGTGGATGATCTTGGAATCTTCCAGAAACTTCTCCTGGGACACTTGCCTCTCAGAATCGCCCAAGGATAAGTAAGAGATCAATGAGATCTCCAAGTGGAATCAAGAAATATCAAAGAGAAGACATTAATCAAAAACCCAGAGCTGACTCACACCTCTGTAAATATCTATATATAGATCTCTCATCCCAGAGATCCAGAGGTTGGAGGCTGGAATTTTGCATCTTGTAAGGAATTTTTGTTAGTTTCTTGAGGCAACATCATAGTGTTGCGTGATCTAAGATTTTCATGAGGTGAAGAAGGGCTTACTTGCTGAGAGGTTGATGCTGGGTCAGAACAATTGGTTGTAACTCTCTTGGCTCTTTCTTGATTATCAATAAATCTATTCAAGTTTTCCTCCATACTCTTGTGTGATTTATGTTTTATGCATTTGTATGGTTAATTTACATCTGATCCTAGATTGTTTATGATAATAGATCCATGTTCTCGTATAGTGTTATGCTGCTTTCATTCTGCAGGTACTCTGTGAAGCTGGGTATACAAGAAAGCAAGTATCAAAAGACTATCAGAAGAGAGAGGAATCGAGCAAGGAACCAAGCGCAAGATAGAGGTTGGTCTCCTTTATTCTTCTCTCATCTATCTTTCATAAAGGAAAACGAAAGTAGTTTTACTTTGTTTTTTTCTAAGGTAGCTACCAGCCTTAGTGGGATTAGCAGTTCTACATAGACACTTTTCCCTATAACACCCATACAGCCTTTGTGATGAACCAAAACTGGTCCAGATCCTCATTTCCCAAGACCTCGAACACAGGTAGCTTTACTGAGTTCACCATATTGAACGGTGGCAGAGGTGATGGTGGTGTAGGTGAAGGTGTATTCAACGAGGGTGAAGATGGAGGCGGTGTGGGTGGATGGGGTATTCGCGGGAACCCTTTATTTATCAACTGAACAGTGCGCGATGGACAAGCCTATTATTCTTCCTCATCGTCACTTAGAGGAGGTTCAATTAGTAGGCTATATTTAGGGCCTATTTTCCCTCTATTTCTGAAGTTCTTTCCATGTAGCCCCAAACATCAAGGTAGTTGCATAACCCACTTTTCGCAAAAGAGCATTTTAATCCAGGTATTTAAAGATTTTAAATACTTACCACACGACCCCTTGAAGAAGTGGTGCTCTACTTTGCTGTAACTGACCAAGGTATTGACCGCAAACTCTGTTACAAACCCTCCTCTGATACGATCGAGCCAATGATTGAAAACGCATGCAATATTATCCTCAAAGTTTTCTAATCTCTGTACTAAGTCCAGGGTCCAGACTATTGGACCATCAAGCCTCCACCTCCCTTGGTCGTCTACCAATTTCGCGATCCACTCGTACAATTCGACCGAGAAGGAACAAAAGAAGATCTCTTGTATCTTTGTGTACAGATATCTTTCCAACCACTATTCTTTCGTCAATTGCAGATTCTTGTTCTTTTGTGCCACAATTTTGTGGATCTTTTTATCCAACCAGTGTTCGATCTCTTTCTTAGTTGGATTCCATTGATGCAACATCACACATCTCTTTATGCAAATCCCGGTCCCGACAACGGAACCATTTTTTGGCTTGATGGGCCCTGACCCAGGTTCAACATTAATTAGCCAAGCAAATCCCTACACTATTGGCCCTTTCGTCATCAATCTGCAGAGCGCAGACTGAAGTCTCACCCGAAGAAGTATGGGGGGATGCAGAAACCAAGTTTCCTCAGCCTGAGATGGTAGTGATGTTGTTTTATACCCTAACCCTTCCTTCATGCAGACCGATAAGATTTTTAGGGCTTATCAATATACTTTTCTTATTCAGCTTCAAGACCTTCACGAAGTTCTGCGATCGTCCTTCGTGTACCCTAAATAGGCGAGTCAAACACTTACACACCTCTGTAGTTACTCTTATTGTTGTATTTAACTAGATTAGCTTAAGTCATGAATAACTTCAACATGCATTATGATTATCTTCGCGTAAACAGATATTCCTACTTGTGTTCATATAACAAAGTAAAACACATAGATTTGTGCATCAATACAACATTAAATCATAAACCCAGTATTCAACATAACATAATCGCATGCATTCAAAATAGAAGTAAAATAGCTCATACACAGGTAATTCCAGAATAATTCTCTTTATTGATGTTCAGATCTGCTTTACAAACTCTAACTACCCCGCGCACACAACTATAGGGGTGCCCACACTCAGCTGTGGAATTCTACCCTAGGACTCTGCGGACTAAGATAAAGAGCCTCTTTCCTACACTAAGACTCTTTGCTCTTTGCTCTCACAGACCCATTACATTCATCAACATCAACTATCAACTAAAGACTATTGGCTTGTTGGGGCCTGACCCAGGTTTAGAGGTGATTTAGCCAAACAAATCACGGTACTACTAGCCCTTTCGGCAAAATTCCACAGAGCACAGACTGAGGTCTCACTCGAAGTAGTATGGGAGGGTGCTAGAACTAGGTTTTCACACCCTGGAGATGTTTGATGAGTTCAAGTGGTCCATGGTTCGACCTTGCACGCAAGTCGCTACGCGCGCTTACCCGTACCTCGCAGCCTGAGATGCTGCCTTCGTGCAGCCCTACTCGTGGCCTAACACTGTTATTACCCAAGTCCTTACGAGTATTCCACCGTTAGTTGATTAACCTAGCTTACTTGCATGTGTAAAGTATACTTAGCAATATAAATCATTCATACAAGTGTGCACAGTAAATAAACAGTATATTTTCAGTTGATATCAAACATGTAATAACTCAAGAACAAATACACAGGATTTGGATAAAACTTATTTTATTATTCTCTTCTTTGGTTACAGACTCGACTCCACCCTGCGCACTCAGCTGTAAGGGTCTGCGCACTTAGCTGCGGACGACTAGGCCTCTACACACTTAGTTGCAGAGCCTTTTCCTACTCTATGACCCAAGACACACTTAGACACTTTCTCTGTGCTTCTACTTCTCTATCTCATACTTCACTCTAACCAATGTTGCACAAAGTGGGGACGAAGCAGGGACGCGGAAGTGTCATTTTCCAAAAATCTAGGAAGCAAAGTGTCTGCGAAAGCGTCTGCTATATATATATATACATATACATACATACATACATATATATATATATATATATATATATATATATATATATATGTTTATATTTTTTTTGCATTTATACTCAAAACAAACATCCCAAATACCAAATTAGTTGTAGAAGGCATGAAAACATGCATATTTTTGCATAAATCAAGATAGATATAACATCCATTGTACATTAATGATTAATTATTCGAGCATCAACCATTTAGATGCATCAACCATATAGAATTTAGATTCTTCTCCTCTTGTCTAGCCTTTGCCTCTACCTCAATTATCTAGGGATATTAGTCAACATTGCCCAATTTTGATCAAACTACCTAATTCAAGACTTAAAATATGGTAGAAAAAGATTAACATGCTTGATCGATGATTTTGACTTGATTGAAAGGTAATTTTTTGCTAAGGGCGTGCCGCGTGACAAAGGAGTTCAATAATTAATACCACCAACACTAGGGTACATATAGGGCTTGGTGCTCTTGATTAAATGCTAATCGCATACCTTCATACTTGATATAATCTAATGAAATGCCACAATCCCATTGATCCTGAATTCCTGAAAACTGTTAAGTCTGCTGAATTTTGAATTGGATATGAAATTCTATTTTCTCCATATGAAGTCCAATGAGGCTGGAATCACTCTCAGACATCCTGAGTCATTTCATGGTAATGTCAAAAATTTAAGTAAAAGGATGAAAATGAAAAATAAAGGAGAATGTCACTTTTACTTTAAGAATTTAACATTACCATGAGGGAGCATCTGCTATATTTATATTTTTTTTATATTTTTTTTGCCTTCATTCCTCACCCTAACCCAAGGTGGACCCACCCCCAACAAGCAAACTCACCTAAAATAAAAAAAAATAAAAAAATAAAAATAAAAAATTGAAAAAAAATCAATTTTCTAAACGCTTTTCTGGAATCATACGGAAGCGTACGGGAAGCGTACGCTTCACCCTCTGAAGCGCCACGCTTCATACTGCCGAAGCACCATATGAAGTGTGCTTTGGAGGAAAGCTTCTGAAATTTCCAGGAAGCGTCCAAAAAAGGTGGAAGCACGCTTCCGCCGAAGCTTCCTAGATGCTTCCGCACGGGATGCACTTCTGGGCTTGGAACCGGGGGGGGCTTCGTGCAACATTGACTCTAACTATCTTTTACACTTAGAGCCTTGCTCTATTTATACAATCCCATGGTTTACAAACCATGGGTAGGCCTACATTACATTACAAACTAGGGTGGACAACCCTATGACTCTAACATACTTCCGCGCCCGCAATTCGCGGGGCTTTACAACATCATTTGGTCAAAACATGGGCTTTGAGCCCCAAAACATGCCTCGGGGGGATTCCATGCCCAACAGGCCCCCAACACAAACATCATGACTCACCCTCGAGTCACTATGTCGGCACGACAATCTTGGCACGAAGTTCCTCCAACTGTCCTCGAACTGTGTTGATGTCGGCAGCGCACTGAGCCACTACTTGCTGGATCTGTTGCATCCACTATTCTAAGACCTCCATGTCTGGGGTGTTTCTCTGCATTAACGTGTGCATCCCCTGTATTTGCACCAGCTTTCCTTCGATGCGTGTTGTGATAGTGAAAGCCTTGTCGATCCACAATTGGATGCACGCTTTTAGAACTGCCTCCTTATGTCGCGCTACATCCACCTGTTCCTTCAGTGCCTTGGCTTGTTGCATCCTTGCAAGCCACTGAGTGAGGACTACTGTCTACGCAGTTCCTTTGACACTGTCGTATTTTTGCTGTAGTTCTCGCGCCTCTGTCTCCAGGAGCTGGATGTTGGGGTCCTCCTACAGAGTTGTGAGGACCTCAAGTGTTTGCTCCAAAAAAGTGGTACATTCTTGCACTGCACCTCTAATTTCTTCCAATCCCATTGCAATAGTGCTAGCGCACTGTTCGAGGCCCTCTGGGGGAGTGGAAGGCTGCGCCTTTAACCGCAGCTCGGTGATGTGAAGATTCAACTCCAACTGAACCTTGGTCATTTCTTCTTGACCCTCACGGACTCTGCTTGCCAACTTGTGAATCCGTAGATCTGCTAGGATGGCTAGCTCCGAGACACGTCAGCAAGCATCATCTACCACCGGCACCAATTGTTGGTTCTTTGACACCAATTCATCGCACTACAGACTGACCTATTCCATGTTGATCTTTTGTTCACTGAGAAATTGGATCGCGCGACTCTCCCTGGCGCGCAGCTCTACCGTTATCCCATCCTGTAGTAGATATAGTGTCTCTCGCGGAAGGGCATCGAAATTAAGGTGAAGGCCTTTGATCATGTAAACTACAAATATGTCAGTCTCATTCGCTGCTACTAGGGCTCCTTCTTGTAACACTGTGGTGTATTCCATCTGTGCATACAGCATCTGCTCTACTGCCAAGGATCCTGCTGTGAGCTGGGTCGAAAGGGTACCCACCTGAGGGGGCTGCACCTGTAACTCCTATAGTTGTGCCCTGGGGGGCCCCTAACACAGTTTGGTGCTCCTGCATAAAGTCCTGAAGGGCCTCATTTATGACATTGCGAACCGTCTCGCCGATGTCATGGAGGTCACCTTCGGTTAAGGTGATCGGGTCAATGGCCAACTTCGAGGCCTTGACCTTCTTCCTCGATCCTATTCTCTCTGCCATGTGTGGGCGCTTCAGTTGTGTGGACACGGTCCCTGGGTCTACACTCCCTTCTGTTGTTTCTACTTCCTCTGCCTCCTGCCCCTGTGAGGATGTTGCTTGGTCCTCATCCACCTTCTCTGTTGCTTCTTCTACTGCCTATGCTGCTACTACTGCTTCTACAGCCTTTTTCTGCTCTGTGAATTTCTATGTTGCTTCCCGCACTGCCCTTTCCTTAACTGCTGTTGTTTCCTTCCACCTTTTCTCGGCCAATTGTGTGACACATAGCTTGGCATCGTCCTTCTTCTTCTGCACCGCCACCTTCTCAAGTTATGCCAGGTATAGGGCGCATCATTCCGGAGGCCATGTCTCCAAGACAGTGAAGATGGCGTTGTGAGTGGCTATAAAGGGGAGCTTCATCCACTACTTCGTTGTATCCTTACGCACTCTGATGTATACATTATGCATGTCGAATTTGAATTCTACAAAACTCTGCAGACTATTGTACACCATAGGTGACATGTGCGGCCGCCGATTGATCCACATCTGTATGCTCATCTCCATGAGCACCCAGAATATTTTGGTGTCGCGTATCTGTTTCGCATCATTTGTGGCCCAAAGCGAAGCGTACTTCGTGGCCTCCAGTAATTCTCTGCCACTGCTAGGGATTTGACTGTCCTCCAGAAATTCCCCCGCTATGAGCATTATGGATAACAACAACCATGTGTAGTGGAAGGTTTTACCCTGCTCCTGGGCTTTGCTATAGTTCTTCAAAAATTCCTCACAGGGGAATTCAGACCAGTTGAACTGAACCCCTTTCATGCACTGCTCGGCTAGTGCAACGACCGACGTCGATACCTCATCAGTGCGGCACTTCCTCATAACTTTTCGTCCAAGAGTTGGGTTGCTACGCATACCCCTTTGTCCTTGATGCTGGAGATGGCATAGCCCCTCTTCTTCTTCTCCAGCTTGTATTTTGTCTTCATGGCTTCAGCAAGGGCCAAATCACTGCCCTTTCCTTCAATTATGGTTGTGGGGTCCTTTCCTTTGCAGGGGAGCCAAGAAATGCAGTGAATGAGGTCTACCGTGATGGGAATAGGCTCCTCTAGCCATAGATACCCATCATGCACCAGGCAGAGTAGCTTCTTGATGACGAAAATGGTGATGGACGCATGGTGGACATGCGGTATCCATAGTAAGTGCAGCAACCTGGCCTTTTCCACATCGTGCAGCCATTTCTGCGACTCTAACGTTGTCACCACCCCCTCAGTGTTCTACTTCATGAGGTTCTCGATCTCTAGGTAAGTGAACTTCTCGCAGTCAGCAAGGTCCCAATCTTCAAACTTCATGGTTAGCACGCGGCCCAGGTGTGTGCCTTCAAACACTATGTCGTCTGGGAGGAACAAAGTCTGGAGTGAACTATTGGTTTCGTCCAAGTCCTTTAGCACTTTGGTCTTCCCTTTCCATGGAGGAACATATGTGGGTAGTTTTGTTGCAGAGCGTATAGGTTGAATATCCTCCTCCATACCTTCGTCTTCTTCCACTGTGATGGTCAGGGCCTGCAGATCTTCTTGTTCCTCATTTGTGTCGATCATGACAGCTTTCCCTTTTTCTACCATTGATAGCTTGCTACATAGTGGGTTCCTCGGGGACACACGTACGGGGACCATTGCTTGTTTATCTTTCTTGGGCCTTGGCATTCGGAGTGATTTGGGGATTTCTGCCACAACCTTGGTGCCTTTTGGAACATCCTCCACCATTGGGGTCTACGCAGCCTTGCCGGCAGTTACCTCTTCAATTCCCAAACCATCCTTAGTGGTTGTCATCGTATCTAGGATATATTCTGTCACTCATGAACTTAGGGGCTCAATTATCGCTTGGCTCTCAATGCTCAATGCTCTGCTCAAGCGCTCAATTCTCAAATGACCAAGTGTTGTCCACTGGCCAGCCCTTTTTGTTTTATAGCACCTTTTGAATTTGAATTCGACCGTTCCCCCCAATTTTGGGCCATTAATGCGTTCTTGGTGGCAAATTTTTCTAAATCTTGCCCATAAATCGCGTCTTAAATGCCTATCGCCCACTCCATTTGGCCTTAAGTCGAGCATCCTATTGTGAATAGTGACTCCAACGGTCACATTCTGGCCAATTCGCGTGACAGCGCAGCCCTCCGTGCGTGGACGTGGACCCTGTGATGCTCTGCTTCTATGCGCATCCTCAATATCGGGTAGCTCCTGGGCAGAATAGTTATATTCCCACACTTCCTTTCAACTGCTTGGAGTGCTAAGACTATTCTTCCTGTGGCTAGTCAGGTGGTCACACCACCCATGTGGGGCTCCATCCCGTCCCCCACCATGGTTTCCAGAGAATCCCCACCTTCCATTATTGTGATCGGCACCACACACTTTACTATTTGCTGCATGCTACCGTGGTCACTACGTTTGGTGATATGTGGTCCAAGCCAAGGCAGCAGACTAACCAATTCACGGTGATAGTTCTCCAACTTGTCAGTATGATCGTACGCACCTTGCCTTACCATCCTCAGTTTTTTGATGAGAAATTCTTCCTTTTTTTCGTCTTCCAGCTTCTTGACCTCCACGTCCATCAATCTCTTTTCTCCCTTAGTCGTACCCAGTCTTTTTCAAGTTCGCGAAGTCTAAGGTTTCCTTGTCGGATTTCTTCCTCAAGTATTATGTGTTATGTTTCTTGCGGCTATGTGATTCCTTCATTCCGGGCTTCGCAGACTGTCATATCTACGAGTGCTCCTATGCGTGGACTAGGCTTCACATGTTCCATAGGGATTACAGCCCCTGCTTCATACTTCAGCTTTGGAAGTGCTCACAGTCGGAGTTTTGCACATGGTCCGATAAGCCATAGAACCATTGGTACATGCAGGTCCGAGTTAGTGTGTCTCACATGGTGGAACGTGTTCAACACTTCACACACCTTGTCAAAGGCTTCCCTGTGTATAATCTTTGGCGTGCTTGATCTTATCATACTTTGTCATTCATACCCTCGTCTTGCCTGCTCTGCTTGTTGTTCTTGTTTCCTATTGTGAGGATGGTCTGCATTCATGCAGGTTGTGTACCATACGCCTGTACCCATCTGGAGAGGTGGCCACGTAGGTTGTTTTGTCCATCATACCTAGATTTCATCTGCAACTGAGGCTTTCCAAATCGTATAAACATCACCCTTCTACATTCGCGCCAATCCTAAAACTACTACTAGCACGTACCTGGTGGGCTCCAGTATTGTAGCAATAATGCTACAACTCCTGGAGCTTCCTATCTCTAATTTTATCAACCCGGTAGTTCGTACAAACTTGGAAGCGACGGTGCTGTATGTACAAGTACTAGCTCTTGTCGCAGTTGTCACTTGGTCAGCTGGCACAAGTCCGCTAGGGCTCAAGCCAACTTCTATAGGCTCACAGAAGAAGCTTTATGAATGATGGACAAAATCTAACTTAAAGAAGACTAATCTAGTTGTAGAAAGGAACTGAAAGCCAACAAAGCATGTAAACCCTAGTAAACCCTAATTTGACTAGCTAGACCCTAACTATGCAAAACTGTGAATGAAACCACTACCAATAATGCCATTACTTGCTGTGAACTGAAATACATACATCTAGGCTACTTGCATCTGGAAAGACATGTTTTTGTATTTTTTCATTAAATGGTTGGGTTTATTGTGATGATGCTTTTGATTAGGGTTTGGTTGTGCAGGAATGGTTGGAATGGAAGGAAAGCATGGCCAAGGTCAGGATGGCTAGGGGAGGTACCAGAGGGTCTCTAGCATCGATCCACAGAAGTCTACCACGTTCGGATGCTCAGCAACCGAGTTTGCAGGCTTCTACAGGAAGTCTGCAGGGGATCCTACAGGAAACTCAGGGATTTCTACAGGAAGTCTGTGCAATTCTACAGGATGTTTAGCCGTGGAAGTTTTGGGAGATGGTGAAGTGTTGGAGTGGTGTGGGAGGATAGGTGAGATGGAGATGGAGCTAGTGATGGCTCAGGAGCAGAAAAATCAAATGGAGGAAGAGTGCATGCAGTGGTTTGATGGTTGGAAGGATGGGATCAACGAAAGTGTAAGTAAATGGAGCTAAGTGATTAATGGATGAGTTGGAGGGTAAATGAGTTGGACAGAGGCTGAGTAGGTGGATTGAGGAGAGATCAAGAAGAAGAAGAAGAAAGTGGAATGATATGGAGCAGCGTAAATGAAACAAATGACTTATGCACCAAAAACGAGAGTTCATTAACCTATGATAACTGTGCCATGAAACCTATGAACAGCAATGGAAAACCAAGAAATGAAATTCGTGCATGGAAGTAAAATGTAGAAGTGTGGTTAAGTATAAAATGTGCATGGATGGATCTTCAACGAAAATGTCTATGTTGCAACTTGCATGGAAGTGAGAAGAACTGCGTTTCTTTTTGGTGGTTGGTTATGGACTGCACCCCAATCCCTAAGAGAGATGGCAGTGAGCTTGAACAACCTTTTGCTGGAGCTCCAATAAATTATAACTATCCTCCTATCTAATCTAAGCAACTGAAACAAATTCACCATAAACTAATCCTATCTAAGCTCATGAAAAGGACTAAATTAACAGACTGTAAATTCAAATTGCATGTTAAAAGAAAAAACTCAAAGTGCTGGAACGAAATGCAAACAACATTACAACACCGAGGAGATATATTGCTCTCAGGTTGGGCCCTAACCTGAGAGCTATAGCTCCCTTAGAAACTCAAAATGAGATCAAAATCTGCCTGCCTTTATTCATAAACGAAAGTCTGATGACATGCCAAAACTGGCTTACAAAAGGAATAAAACCCGAGCTGTAGCTCGTACTTCCAAATTACAAGAGTAATACAAAAGTTCAAAAATCTTCTATCCAAGGCTACGGCCTCAGTATTTATGCAAAATGATCATCCAACAAGTGTCCTTGATTTGTGGAGCTTGGCTGTCCAACTGAAGGTTAAACTGCTGATCCTGTAGGACAGTTATAACTGCTATTCCTGTAGAACAGTTATAACTGCTGTTCCTGTAGAACAGTTGGCTGCCTCTAAGCTCGATGGGGAGATGGATTGGAGCTCGGAGCTATGGTGGGAATTATGAGGAAGGTCCCCAAGACCGTGGACATCCTCTCCTAAAAACCAGCAGTGCCACCTCATTGTCTCCTTGTCTCCTTTTTCGTGGTCTTTGCTCCCTTTTAATGCCAAAACCTGAAATCATCATGAATTAGTCACGTGGATAGAATGCCTACCCTTCTTCCTACAAACAACACGAATAAACCAAGAAATGAATGCATAAGCAATAAAAAATGAATGGTTTGAGCAGAGCAAGTAAGCCAAATGAGCCCAAATTGTACCAAAAATTGGGGCTCATCAGTACCCCACCACTTTTCAGGCGTAGCGGGCAGTGCCCATTTCAGAGCATCGAACTGTTGCTGTTCTAGAACTTCACTTTCAAATTTGTTGAGGAATTCATCCACCAATGTTAACCCATCATACATAGGCAGATCCCTTACCTCTATTGTCATGCAACGCAGTGATCTTACCATCATGTTACAATAGAGCGTGGTTACCTCGTGTAATCGGCTCTGCCATCGTTCTATTTCCTCGTCCGAATCTAATGTGCAGGAGCTTTCGTGCTCCCATGAAATCCTGCCATCCATTGTTGGATTCACCCAGTCTTGCTCCTGTGTGGTGATTTTGTAGATACAATCTATATCGTCATCACTCTCGTCATCGCGCACTGGCTCTATGTAGCGCGTCCTTCCGCAAGGTCTAAAGGTACAACTATGCGCAGTGACTTTTTCTCAAAAATCATCTTGCGCTTCTTGAGATTTATCACTCCATTCATATCAGAGGCCCAATCTATTCCGGTATCGCGGGATAGGGATTGTTTTCATTGACAATCTCTATCACTTAGAAATATACAAGCGTGCTCGCATCTTCGATATCTACCGTTATTCCCTGCAATCTTCCCATCTGTAGGATCTTCTGTTGGTTTGCCATTCACAATTGAATAGGAGACCATTGCAATGTGGGTCTATCCAAGTGCTCCCATGTCTATTTTGGCAATACATTCGCGTCCGATCCTAAATCTAGAATCACTTGATCCATTTCATATTCCCCGATTTGCGCAATAAATCTCATCCTTGAGCAACTTTGCCCTGGCTCCTCGTCTTTGGCCGAGAACTAGAGCCCGGAGCATGCTTTTCCTTTCCTTTTTTTGGTGGCCTTGCCTTTTCTACCGAGGGTGGCGCTTCTTCCTTTCCCGTTTTTGGCGGCCCTGCCTTTGCTGCCCCTGGTGGTGACGAAGGTGATGCTTCTTCCCCCTTTCCTATTTCCTTGAGCCGGGCTTCGGAAGGCGATTGGCCTATTTTTCGTGTCCAGGAAGTTATTTTTGGGCTCCCCTTCTCGGGGGTGGCTGATGTTTTAGAGGGGGTTCTTGCACTGGGTGAAGTAGGGACATCCCCTAAAATGGTTTGGCTGCCGGGTGGAGGCTGTGGCTTGCCCGTGGTCATCCTCTTGCTTCTCCTGGCCTCAGATGGTAGAGGGGTCTCCCTCTCTCTCTTCTCCTTCGGCTTTGGGGGTGTACTGAGGGCGGCCAGCGCCGCTGCTGCCTCCTTTTCTAGAATACCAGCCTTCTCTTTCTTGCGTTTTGCTCTCTCAGAGCTCCTTGTAGAGGGCCCCTCCTTTTCAGATTTCGGGCTTCTTGTAGAAGACCCTGCTTTGCCCACTTCCGGGCCTCCTGTAGAAGATTCTTTCTTTCCCGCTTTTGGGCTTCCTGTAGAAGACCCGGCTTTAGCCACTCCCGGGCTTCCTGTAGAAGGCCCTCTCTCTGTCTTTAGGCTTCCTGTAGGAGGCTGTTTCTCGATGACTTTCGAGCTTCTTGTAGAAGCCCCTTTTTCCAATTTCGGGCTTCCTGTAGAAGCCTGCTTCTCAATGATCTTCGGGCTTCCTGTAGAAGCCTTTGTTTTTGTTTTTGGGCTTCCTGTAGAAGCCTGTTTTTGCTTTCCTGTAGACACAGGTGTCTCCACCTCTGCTTGCTTGCCTGCCTGAGTTTTGCTTTTTTCTTTGGTTGCAGGTGCTGTTGAGGTACTTGGGCTGACGTGGACCACCTCAGCTTTGTCCATTCTGCTCTTCATCCTCTTTTCTCTTGCTGACAAGATTGGTGTGCCACCTTTTTCTTTGTCCTCCTTTTCCTCATGCTTCTTCCTTTGTTCTCTCTTCTGTACTATTGTCGGGGTCTCTTGGCCTTCTTCCCTCTGTTCCTCGGCCACTGCTTCGTGTTCCTCCCCACTGGAGGAACCTGTTTCTTCGATCAACATCTTAATGTCCCCATATTTTGTTAAATTCCGGAAGGATTCCCATGAGAGGGGGACCTTATATGAGTGCAATGCATCTTCCACAAGAAGCTTGATCAACCCATGGTGGGCTATCTGATCTGGGATACCCTCTTTCAGCTTTGTGGCACACTCCATTAGAGACTGCAGTAGGTAATAAGGGATGCTCAGTTTTTGTTCTACAGGAAGATCAATTCGGTGCCTCAATTCAGTGAGCAGCCGGAAGTGATATGCATACACAATGCTGAAACGGCCTTCACAAGTAATATATTTCATGATTTGCAAACTGACTTCATTCCAAGGTGGCAACAGGCTCGTTCTTTGCACCCCGTTTTTGTCCTCCGAGAATTCTTCCTCAGGTGGAAAGAATTCTTTCTTTGCCTGCTGGCTCAGCTTTCTTTCTTCCTTATCCCACGGCAAACCCATAGGAAGTTCTGTGATCCGACTGATATGTTCTGGGGTGAGCTTGAGGCTTAGACCTCTGAAGTTCACTGTGGCTAGTGTCTGAGATTTAGGCTTCAGAGCCTGCAAAAATTCTTCGGCCACTTCATCATCGTAGCCCCGTAGCTTATCACAAAAAGGCATCCATTGTGCTCTGGTGAAGAGCTCTACCACTGCCGGGTTTTCCCTTAGTTTAGTTGAATCAGTGGGTTCCCGTCTTATAAACCCACCCGGCATGATGAACACGGTCGTTTTAATTAAAGGTGGCAAATGCAAAAGAGATTTGGTCTATTAAGACAGAGCATGCACATAATCCACAAAATTCAACACAGTCTACTTATACTGACATCCTGTAGAACGACATCATAGGCACAGCAAACAATAATTCCACCAATATCTTTATGACCAGACTGTGGACGATGGTCTTGCCACTCTTACTAACCAGTTGCAGGAATAGTTCAGGGTTACCTCTTTAATTGGCCACCTTTTTCGTGAGGCACCCGCTTCCCTGTAGAAGACTGCGTTCCTGTAGACTGCGTTCCTGTAGAACTACGTTCCTGTAGACTGCGTTCCTATAGAAACTGTGTTCATGTAGGAGCAGTGCGCAATTCTCGGGGAGGACTGTAGTTGGCCCGCGTTCAAGGTGTGCTTCACCGGCGTTCTGGTAGCCAATAGCTCGGCGTATCAAAGTGCAGAGGAGATCAGAATAGCCACCCAAGTTTGAAGTGTTGGATGATAAATGCATGCGCATGATCTAGTCGATTAGATTTTGAATCGGCGCAATCCGTGGCGCGGGGGATGAGCTGTCCCCGCCGGACCGTTGGGCGACGTCATCCATCATTCGCCTGCGTATTCACTTGCTGCCACATCCATTCCCACAGATTTGCCGCCGCCTTTTCCTGTTAAACTCATGCTTCTGACGAGAGTGTTCTCACATGCGTGCCGTTCATTCTCTTTGTCGTGGCCGCCACCCAAACATCCAATTACACTTTAACTAGCCGACGTGGCCAGTCGACTGGCCATACGGCCGCTCAACCATTCAATTTTACGCTATGCAAACAATTTCAAAGTAAAATTCATGCGATTTGATGGAAGGAAGGGTTGAGACACTTACCTGCGTGGCTGCACACGATTTTTCCAGTTCTTGGGCGATGGTGAGTGGATCTACCTGCTGCATGCGACTTACACAGACCCGAAGGCTCGTGGTTACAGGCTGCCAACGATGGAGTGGAATTTTTGCTTTCATGCACCCGCGTTTCATTTTAGATGGCGGTGCTGTGAATGGTATCCACTCGAGCAGGTTGAACTGTTACAGGATTCTCGCGAGGTGTCTCGTAACAGTCCTTTCTCCTTGGGTGCATGCTGCACGACGGAGGTTCTGGCCTTTCAATCACGTTCCCGGAGCTCTTGATGCCTGCGGTATGAGATCCCAGCATTTGTTTAACTTTGAAAATGACTTTTCCCGCGAGAACTCATCGATCTTCTTTGTTGGTGCAGGGAACTTGATTGCATGTCGACAAGGATGGTGGAGCAAGGTGACAGCAATGTGCAAGGGTGCCAACAGAGGCTTGCATGCATCCAAACCAATCCATAGTCGCTAAATCTCCTTTTAAGATGAATTCTGGGCCGTCCAAAACTCCTACAGGAAGTTTCCTGTAGAACACAGAGCTTCCTGTAGAAAGTTCGGCCTTCCTGTAGAAAGTCTGTACTTTCCTGTAGAAAGACAGCATCTTCCTGTAGAAGATTCAAACCATGATAAAATTGCACATACCTTGAAAAAAACATGGGTACCCTTGGAGGAGGTGCTGGTGAGGTTCCTTGACAGCATGATAAGGACCCTTGGCTTTGAGTTGAAGGCTTCCTCTCCTCCATAGAACATCTGCAACCTGCATGCAATTTTACCATATTTTGCTTATTGTTTTTTTTCTTTTTTTTTCTCTTTTTTTTTTGAAAGATAACAGGGGCGCCTCAAAGAGGTTTTCACCCTCGCCATCTGCCCTGAGCGCCTCAGAGAGGTTTTCACTCAAGGATCTTTTTCACCTTTTCGCTTTTTTTTTTTTTTGAAAGATAATAGGGGCGCCTCAAGGAGGTTTTCACCCCTACCACCTGCCTTGGGCGCCTCAGAGAGGTTTTCACCCAAGGATCTTTATTATTTTTTCTTCTTTTTTTTTCGTTTTTCCTTTTTTTTTCTTTTTTTTTCTCTTTTTTTTTTTCTTTTTTGTTTTTTATATCCCTCAGGGTATGCCAAAAGCAGAGGCAGAACCCTTCTCTATGACCAATACAGATTTCTCCATAGTTTTGATGAACTCTTGTCTTGAGAGATGTCTCCTGTAGATCTTCAATCGATGCCCATTGACAAGCATGGGAATGGCTTCCTCATCAATGGTTCGAATGAGGACAGATCCATTGTCATGGCATTTCTCCACTGCATATGGTCCTAGCCATCTGGTTCTCAACTTCCCCTTGAAATCTTTGTATCTGGAGTCATACAACAAAGCCCAATCTCCCGGCTGAAATTGCTTGTCATGGAGATGTTGGTCATGCCACACCTTTCTCTGAAGTTGAACCACTTCTGAGTGAAGGAGGGCTTGCATTCGGTGCTCATCCAGGCCATTCAGCTGCAGTAGCCTTTCTTGTTGTGCATGGCTGAGATCTAGGTCCAGCTGAGCTGCCATCCTCAAAGTGTTGTATTCAAACTCAATGGACAACAGAGCTTTCTTCCCATAGACCAGCTCATACGGTGTGAAGCCGGTGGTGGTCTTCCAAGTGGTGTTGTAAGCCCATGTGGCTTCAACCAGGAGATCTGCCCAGTCCTTTCTGCTGCTGCTCACCACCTTAGTCAAGATCCCTTCTAATGCTCTATTGGTGACTTCCACCTGCCCATTTGCTTGAGGGTGATAAGGGGTGGAAGTCCTATGCTTGATCTTGTGATGAGCTAGGAGATCTTCAACCAGGTTGGAGGTGAACTGGCTCCCTTGATCGGTGACAGCTCTCTTGGATAGCCAAACTTATAGAAGATGTTTTCTCTTAGGAACTCGGCCACCTTTTCTTCTGTTGCTACTTTGATTGCTTTGGTCTCTGCCCACTTTGTCAAATAGTCAGTACACACAATGATGTAAGTCCTTTGCCTCGAAGAGGGGTTGATTGGGCCCACAAAGTCCATGCCCCACTTCTCAAATGGCTCAAGAGTCACTTGAGGTTGGAGAGGCATCTCATCCCTTTGGGTCGGTTTCCCCATTCTTTGGCATTGGTCACACTGACTGACATATCTTCTGACATCTTGATGAAGTGTGGGCCAATAGTAGCCTGCCTGCAGGATCTTGAAGGCAGTTCTCTTTGCTGCAAAATGTCCTCCACAAGGCCCATCATGACAAGTGAGGAGGATATCAAAGACTTCCTCCTCCCTTACACAACGCCTTAAGATCTGATCGGGGCCAAGCTTGAACAGATTGCCCCCGATCCAAGTAAATGAGGCACTTTTTCTGATGATTTTGCTCTTCTCTCTGGAAGATAGGTGTGGAGGGAACTGTGCTGAAACAAGATAGTTTGCTATATCAGCAAACCATGGAGAGAGTACTGAAATAGCAAACAGATTTTCATCGGGCATCTAGTCGTCCACTGTTCCATCCTCATCTGCAGACAAATCCAATCTAGATAAAAAGTCAGCAACAACATTTTCTCTACCTGGTTTGTCAACAATGGTCAAATCAAACTGCTGCAATAAAAGTAACCATCTAATAATACGAGCATTCACATCTGGTTTATTCATTAAATATCTAATAGCAGCATGGTCAGTATGTACAAAGGTCTGGTAACCAGTAATATAATGTCGGAACTTGTTCAGTGCATGGACCACAGCCAAGAATTCTTTCTCGGTTACAGTGTAATTCAGCTCAGCTTTGGACAAGTTTTTGCTAACAAAGTAAATGGCATATGGAAGTTTTTGCTCGACTTGTCCTAAAGCTGCACCTATGGCTTTGTTCCAGGCATCAGTGTGGATGTGGAAAGGTAGGGCCCAGTTTGGACCTCTCAGGATTGGGGCTGACACCAACTTGTCATTTAATTCGTCTAAAGCCCTCTGACAATCGTCAGTCCAATTAAACTCCACATCTTTTGCCAACAGGCCAAACAATGGCGAGGCTAGCTTGCTGAAATCTTTAATGAATCTCCGGTAGTATCCTGCTAATCCCAAGAAACTCCGGACATCCCTTACCTTTTGAGGAGGTGGAACCCTCTTGATGAGAGCAATTTTGTTAGGATCCACCTGCAATCCTTGGCAAGAAATGGTATGGCCTAGCACGGTCCCTTCAGTCATTAGGAATTCACATTTTTCAGGACTAAGGGACAAGTTCATCTCGGTGCATTTGGTTAGGACTTTTCCCAGATTGGACAATGCTTCCTGGAAGTTGGCCCCATAAGGAGTCAAGTCATCCATATAGATTTCTACTGCATCATGGACCAGCTCCGAGAAGATGCTCAAAACAGCTCTCTGAAAGGTAGCAGGAGCATTGCATAGCCCAAAGGGAAGGACTCGATAGGCAAAGGTACCCCAAGGACAAGTGAAGGTGGTCTTATCTTGGTCTTCCGGGCTGATTTGGATTTGGTTGTACCCGCTAAACCCATCCAGGAAAGAGAAGAACTTCTTTCCTGCCAGTCCATCCAACACTTGATCTATGAAAGGTAGAGGGAAATGGTCCTTCTTGGTAGCTTTGTTCAGTTCTCGGTAGTCCACACAGATTCTCCATTTCCCATTTTTCTTGGGAACCAACACTAGAGGGGACACCCATTCACTATCTGAAATGGGGTAGATGAATCCGGCATCCAACAATTTTTGCAATTCTTCCTTGACAATGTCCTTAAGGGCTGGATTCATTCTCCTCTGAGGTTGCCTAACCAGTTTACAATCCTCTTTGATGTATATATGATGGGTACAGACCGAAGGATGGACTCCTTTCATTTCCTTATAGCTCCAAGCAAAAGCATCTAAGTGATTGGCCAACAGACTACACAACTCCTTTTCCTGGGAAGGAGATAGGGAGGAGCTGATCTTCAATGCTTTCTCAGGGCCGAACTCCACATTCTTGACTCTGGGAGTAACAGGGTTGGTTGTACAAAGATCCACTAAGGTGCTGGCTTGGGCATCCTCCACCAATTTCTCTATGGGTAGTGCACTGGAAGGTGGATTCTGGATCAAGGTCTCGATCAAGTCATCCTCGGTTGGGGGGTCTCTTCTAGTGGTATCTAAGGTGCACAGAGGTGCTGAGTACACCTCGTCTTCCTCTCCTTCTTCCAACCAGAGTGGTAAGTCATGCTCTAAGGAGGGTTGGGCAGGAGGGTATAGGACTAGCTGCTTGGACATGGGACCATTTTTGATGGTCATGTTTCCTGCACGACAACTTATGTAAGCATCTGCAGTAGCTAACCAAGGCCTTCCCAAAATGAGAGGATATCCAGTAAGTTTGGCCTTTGGTTGCAGAACCAGGAAGTCTGTAGGGTATTCCCAAGAGTCAATAGAGACCAAGACATCCTCCACAATCCCTTCGGGAGTCACGGTGGAGCGATCTGCTAATTGCAGTACTGTCAAGGTCTTCCTCAAGGAACCCTGAAGATTAAGCTTAGGCATGGTATCCCTGGTCATCACATTAATGGCAGCCCCCAGATCAATCAAGGTGTGAGGTATAATGGTGCCATTGATGTGAACATCTACTACAGGACTTCCAGGATCTAGGTACTTTGGGCAGATGACTTGTCCTAACATAAGGTCAGACAGTTGTCCTATGACATTGATAGTTGAGGCATCTTTCTTCCGTCTGCCTAGGTGTTTGAAACACTTCTCCTTAACCAGTTTGTTGTATATTGGCACATCCTTGATGGCTTGGAGAAGTGGTATTTTTACACACAACTGCTTGAGCTCACCCAGAAGCTCATCCTCCTCTAGGTTGGGTTGTGTGGTGGCTGTTAGTCTCTCAGGAAAGGGTGGAATAACCTTCGGTTCACTTTCCTGTTTATCTTCCTCCTCCTCCGGGGGAGAAGATTGGCGATCTGGTAGAGTCTTTCCAGATCGAAGATTGATCTCCTGGATCTCCACAGCATAGGTAGGGCATGAGGTTTCCCCAGTGTATACTTGCTGGGCCTGTCTATTGTTGGGGTTCGGGTTCGGTTGAGCAGGCATTTGAGGTTGCCTTGGAGGAGCAGGAGGTAATGGCTGAGGTGGAACTGGTGGGGGAGGCAAGATGGCAGGAGGAGTGTTGTACTGGGGCCTCCACCCCGACTGAGGTGCATTCCATTGAGGCTGTGGCTGGGCATGTGAGTGATATGAATGAGAAGTAGGTTGAGTGGGGTACTGAGGTGGATAAGACCATGGAGGAGGCATGGACCATGAAGGATGAGCAGGGGGACCCCAGGAAGGCATAGGAGTCGATTGGTTGGGGCTGTAATAAGCTTGAGATGCCCCTTGCATCCCTTGCTGATAAGGTCTAGATCCCTGTGGCCTCCTTTGGTTGAGGTAATAGAGAGGTTCAGTGGGAGCTTTTGTCCCTTGGTACATGGCTTTAAACCCAGGTAAGGTTGGACACTGATTTGTGGGATGGTCCTCCTCACAAACGAAACACACTTCAACCGAATGCAATGGACATTCGTTTTTAGGATGTCTCCTTGTGCACCTAGGGCAAAAAACAGCCAAGGCTCTCTCAGCTTCTTCTTTCTTTTGCTGAATCCTGAATGTGTCAAGCTGCATAGCAATGGTCTATCTCACCTCACTCTTAAGATCTTCTAATTGATTTGCAAGCTCATGTTTGGAGAAAGGGACACTAGTTGAGAGGTGGTTTCCTCTACCTCGTTTCCGAGCTGCCCTGGAGTGATTTCTAAACACAGTTTTGATGTCCTCATAAGGCAGTTGGTAAATGTCCCCCCCAGCTAACATGTGAAGGGTATCTAAGAGGTCTTCAGGGACTCCTCGGAGCAGGACCAACTTGAGGGATTCAGGGTCAAGTGTGCACCTGGCCCGCTTATAGCTTAGTTGGAACCTCTCCTCATAATCCTCTAAGGACTCATCATTTCCCATGGACATCCGAAAGATTTCCCCCTTTGTTTCCTTGGACCTACAGTAATCCCGGTACTTGGTGTTGAAAGCTTGCTGCATCTGAGCCCAAGTGGTGATGTTATTCCCAGGCAAGCCCATGAACCAGCGTAGTGCTGCATCCTTAAGAGTGGAAGGGAAAAGTTTCAACTTTTGCTCATCTTCAGTATAGTCATAGGTTCTACAAAGGACAGCAAACTCAAACAGGAAGGTATCCAGATCTTCAGTGGTCAGCCCATGGAAGTGAGGTAAGGCGGAGGGGCTAATGTTCTTCATTTTCATCTCTCCATGGGTCTCTCGGATGGGAAAGGCACCTTCTATTCTCTCATCTTCTCTCCTATTGTCAGCCATAGCTTCAGATGGAATGGTCTCTAACTCTTCTTCTACTATAGGGTCTTTGGATATCTCAGGATGTTCACCTATAGGTTCTTCTGGGTCACTGTCACCAAAGAAGAGAGAAGGGTGACTCAGTGATGTGGTGGGGGTGTTTGGTAGGAATTTGCCTGATCTATCTCGGTTCCTACGAGGCATGAAATGGAAAAGACTTTCTTTTTTCTTTGATTGCTTTTTTTTTTGCTTTGCTTTTCTTTTGGTACCTGCAAAACTGAGACAGATTGATCTACAACTAACTATGAAAGATGCAAAATTAAACTGAAAGCAGGAAAGAACTAATCTACTTTGCTTAAATGAAATTGCAAGAATGGAAATGCTAGTCTACGCTTGCAGAAAGGAAATGCTAATCTATGAAATCAGGAAATGCTAATCTATGAAAGCAGGAAATATCTATGCTACTTTTGCAGAATGGAAATGAAGTAAACTACTTAGCAGAAGGCAAGAGTAAGAAAATAGAAGAAAAGCAACAATTACTAATACTCTGACGCTTCCCCGGCAACGGCGCCAAAAAGATGGTGGGCTCCAGTATTGTAGCAATAATGCTACAACTCCTGGAGCTTCCTATCTCTAATTTTATCAACCCGGTAGTTCGTACAAACTTGGAAGCGACGGTGCTGTATGCACAAGTACTAGCTCTTGTCGCAGCTGTCACTTGGTCAGCTGGCACAAGTCCGCTAGGGCTCAAGCCAACTTCTATAGGCTCACAGAAGAAGCTTTATGAATGATGGACGAAAGCTAACTTAAAGAAGACTAATCTAGTTGCAGAAAGGAACTGAAAGCCAACAAAGCATGTAAACCCTAGTAAACCCTAATTTGACTAGCTAGACCCTAACTATGCAAAACTGTGAATGAAACCACTACCAATAATGCCATTACTTGCTGTGAACTGAAATACATACATCTAGGCTACTTGCATCTGGAAAGACATGTTTTTGTATTTTTTCATTAAGTGGTTGGGTTTATTGTGATGATGCTTTTGATTAGGGTTTGGTTGTGCAGGAGTGGTTGGAATGGAAGGAAAGCATGGGCAAGGTCAGGATGGCTAGGGGAGGTACCAGAGGGTCTCTAGCATCGATCCACAGAAGTCTACCATGTTCGGATGCTCAGCAACCGAGTTTGCAGGCTTCTACAGGAAGTCTGCAGGGGATCCTACAGGAAACTCAGGGATTTCTACAGGAAGTCTGTGCAATTCTACAGGATGTTTAGCCGTGGAAGTTTTGGGAGATGGTGAAGTGTTGGAGTGGTGTGGGAGGATAGGTGAGATGGAGATGGAGCTGGTGATGGCTCAGGAGCAGAAAAATCAGATGGAGGAAGAGTGCATGCAGTGGTTTGATGGTTGGAAGGATGGGATCAACGAAAGTGTAAGTAAATGGAGCTAAGTGATTAATGGATGAGTTGGAGGGTAAATGAGTTGGACAGAGGCTGAGTAGGTGGATTGAGGAGAGATCAAGAAGAAGAAGAAGAAAGTGGAATGATATGGAGCAGTGTAAATGAAACAAATGACTTATGCACCAAAAATGAGAGTTCATTAACCTATGATAACTGTGCCATGAAACCTATGAACAGCAATGGAAAACCAAGAAATGAAACTCGTGCATGGAAGTGAAATGTAGAAGTATGGTTAAGTATCAAACGTGCATGGATGGATCTTCAACGAAAATGTCTATGTTGCAGCTTGCATGGAAGTGAGAAGAACTGCGTTTCTTTTTGGTGGTTGGTTATGGACTGCACCCCAATCCCTAAGAGAGATGGCAGTGAGCTTGAACAACCTTTTGCTGGAGCTCCAATAAATTATAACTATCCTCCTATCTAATCTAAGCAACTGAAACAAATTCACCATAAACTAATCCTATCTAAGCTCATGAAAAGGACTAAATTAACAGACTGTAAATTCGAATTGCATGTTAAAGGAAAAACTCAAAGTGCTGGAACGAAATGCAAACAACATTACAACACCGAGGAGATATATTGCTCTCAGGTTGGGCCCTAACCTGAGAGCTATAGTTCCCTTAGAAACTCAGAATGAGATCAAAATTTGCCTGCCTTTATTCATAAACGAAAGTCTGATGACATGCCAAAATTGGCTTACAAAATGAACAAAACCCGAGCTGTAGCTCGTACTTCCAAATTACAAGAGTAATACAAAAGTTCAAAAAGCTTCTATCCAAGGCTACAGCCTCAGTATTTATGCAAAATGATCATCCAACAGGTGTCCTTGATTTGTGGAGCTCGGCTGTCCAACTGAAGGTTAAACTGCTGATCCTGTAGGACAGTTATAACTGCTGTTCCTGTAGAACAGTTGGCTGCCTCTAAGCTCGGTGAGGAGATGGATTGGAGCTCGGAGCTATGGTGGGAATTACGAGGAAGGTCCCCAAGATCATGGACATCCTCTCCTAAAAACCAGCAGTGCCACCTCATTGTCTCCTTGTCTCCTTTTTCGTGGTCTTTGCTCCCTTTTAATGCCAAAACCTGAAATCATCATGAATTAGTCACGTGGATAGAATGCCTACCCTTCTTCCTACAAACAACACGAATAAACCAAGAAATGAATGCATAAGCAATAAAAAATGAATGGTTTGAGCAGAGCAAGTAGGCCAAATGAGCCCAAATTGTACCAAAAATTGGGGCTCATCAGTACCCCACCACTTTTCAGGCGTAGCGGGCAGTGCCCATTTCAGAGCATCGAACTGTTGCTGTTCTAGAACTTCACTTTCAAATTTGTTGAGGAATTCATCCACCAATTTTAACCCATCATACATAGGCAGATCCCTTACCTCTATTGTCATGCAACGCAGTGATCTTACCATCATGTTACAATAGAGCGTGGTTACCTCGTGTAATCGACTCTACCATCGTTCTATTTCCTCGTCCGAATCTAATGTGCAGGAGCTTTCGCGCTCCCATGAAATCATGCCATTCATTGTTGGATTCACCCAGTCTTGCTCCTGTGTGGTGATTTTGTAGATACAATCTATATCGTCATCACTCTCGTCATCGCGCACTGGCTCTATGTAGCGTGTCCTTCCGCAAGGTCTAAAGGTACAACTATGCGCAGTGACTTTTTCTCAAAAATCATCTTGCGCTTCTTGAGATTTATCACTCCATTCATATCAGAGGCCCAATCTATTCCGGTATCGCGGGATAGGGATTGTTTTCATTGACAATCTCTATCACTTAGAAATATACAAGCGTGCTCGCATCTTCAATATCTACCGTTATTCCCTGCAATCTTCCCATCTGTAGGATCTTCTGTTGGTTTGTCATTCACAATTGAATAGGAGACCATTGCAATGTGGGTCTATCCATGTGCTCCCATGTCTATTTTGGCAATACATTCGTGTCCGATCCTAAATCTAGAATCACTTGATCCATTTCATATTCCCCGATTTGCGCAATAAATCTCATCTCCCTACCTGTTTTCGTTGTGTGCTTCCCGATCTTCTGGACTACATGCGGTTCTCCTGACCCAGCGCACCTAGTGATGAGTTCCTATAGTCCCTTCATAGCCTTGCTGTAGTGCAGCAACTTCATGCATGTCTCCAGAAAGGTAGTAAGCATTGATGGGTCCATATTCGGTTCTAGTTTGTCTTTACTACCTAAAGTGGAGGCCTCTGTGAAGCTCTTCTTAGCTTCCATGAATGTCTCCTTTGCACGCTCCAAATTGAACTCTGGTTCCTTTGTGGGAGCCTTGCAAATCCAAGCACTCTCTTCGGGTTGCTTGCCCTTGCCATCTCCTGTCGTGATACCGCTTCAGAGCACGTTGTTTACATTTGGGTCCTCTTCGACCGGTTCAAACCTCATCATTGTAGATTCTGAGTTGGGGGAGGCTGGAGTATTCCTTTATCGCGCAACCTCACTATCAATGTGGGGCAGTCCTCCATCTCATGATCAGACTAGGTACAATATAAACATGATGCTCTCATCGGATTTGTACAATCGCGGGCATAATGCCCTGGCCCTACGCAACTGTAACAAATCTATTGCCTGCATCCCCTTCTTGGTCCCATTCCACCTCGACCATGTCCGCGCCCCTGAAATCCAGTGCACGCCATCCTTGCATTTTGATCGAGGGCTCGCGTTTCGGTCTAAACTCTATAGGCAGGAGTCTGATCCATCATTAGTTCATAACTTCTATAGTTGTGCTCATCATGACCTACTCACCTGCAGAAATTACAAAATAACTATTGGGACGTCCGCGTATATTTCTGTAATAGATGACAGTTATCTGTAGCGTGCTTCCCTCCTATATGGAAAATTGTACACCATAATGGAGGCATCGCGCTCGGCCTTGCTTTTGCCTCTAGTCTTAATGGCATTGGCCCTCCTCCCACTAGGTAGTTTGCGAAGACTGGACAATGGTCCTTATCATGCCCCTAGCCCTTGCATTTTATGCACCGTACCTCCTTGCATGCTTTTGGGTGAGTTTTCCTATCCTATTTCAAGCTCTACATTTCCAGACACAAATTTTTCAGTTGCGCGTGGATTTGTTGGACTCCTAGGCCAAGATCTTGTATTGGGTTCTCATGCAGTCTCATTGCAATCTCCAAAGCTCTGGCCAGGGTGGATAACTTCTGCTGCGACAACACTGTCCTTAGATGTGGCATTAGTGATGCTACAAAACATGCACAGTGTTTCCCATCCTTCAAGGTCATGTTGGCTTCACGAATCATGCCCTTCAGTCTCTGATCTAGTTCATAAGGGGTCTCCCCTACAAGCATCGTGATTTCCTTAAACCCGATAATTGATTGTGTCTCCGATTTTTGCCTGCTAAATTCCCTGTTTAGCACAACTTGGATATCTGTGACCCCTGCATTTGGATTGTCATTAGAATTCTTGATGTACCACGTTAATGCGCGATCTTGCAATGCGCTTACCAGCATTTCCTTTGTTATATTATCATCCACGACTCCTTGTGCTTCCCATACAACCTTTACCACGAACCAAAATTGGTCCGGATCTTCGTTCCCTACCCCTTTGAACATCGGCAACTTTATTGCGCTCACCATATTAAACTATGGTGGTGGCAGAGGTGGTGTGGGTGGAGATGGGGGTGAAGATGGTGAAACTGGTAGTGGTATACGTGGAGGTGGTATGCACAGAATTCGCTACCTTATCAGACTGATCGCGCTTCTTGGTGAAACTTTCGCAAGCTCTTCCTAACTTTCTCACCAAGGAAAAATCAAGGGGCTATTCTCTATCTATGCGCTACCTTCATTTCTATAGATCCTCCCACTTCATATAGCCCCAAACATCAATTTATTTGCATAAACCACTTTTCACATAGTACCATTTTAATCCAAGTGTTCAAAGATTTAATGTACTTACCTCGCGGTCTTTTGAGGAAGCATCATTCCGCCTCGTTGTAGCTAACTTACATGTCCACCGCGAGTTCGGTGATAAACCCCCCTATAATTCAAACGAGCCAATGGTCCACAGCGTGCACAATCTTATCTTTTTATGCTCTAGTCTGCGCACCAACTCTGGATTCCACACAATAGGTTTGTCGAGCCTATACCTTCCTTGACTGTCTGATAGCTTTGCGATCCACTCATACAACTCAGAGGAGAAGGATGCAAAGAAACTTTTGTGGATTTCCATATATAAGTAGTGCTCTAACCACTGTTCCTTTGATAATCATGGATTCCTATTTTCCTACACCACGAACTCGTGAATCTTTCTGTCCAACCACCCTTCAATTTCTTTCTTTATTGGATTCCAGTGACATGACATAAGACATCTCTTATGCAGATCCCGGTCCCAGAAACGGAACCATTTGTTGGCTTGTTGGGGCCTAACCCAGGTTCAGAGGTGATTTAGCCAAACAAATCCTGGTACTACTGGCCCTTTCGGCAACAATCCATGGAGCTTGGACTGAGGTCTGACCCAAAGTAGTATGGGAGGGTGATAGAACCAGGTTTCCGCACCCTGGAGATGTCTGATGAGTTCAAGTGGTCTGTGGTTTGACCCTGCGTGCACGTCGCTACGCATGCTTACCCGTACCTTGCAACCTGAGATGTTTCCTTCACGTAGTCCTACTCGGGGGCCAAACACTATTATTACCCAAGTCCGTACTAGTATTCCGCCATTAGTTGATTAACTTAGCTTACTTGCATGTGTAAAGTATACTTAGCAATATTGTTGGGCATGGAATCCCCCCACAGCAGGTTTTGGGGCTCAAAGCCCAAGTTTTGGTCAAAGGTTTTGTAAGACTCCACGAATTGCAGGCGCGGAGCATGAATTAGAGGTTAAGTCATAAGACTGTCCGCCCTAAAGTAATGTAATGTAATGTAAATTCATGTCAGCCTACCCATGGTCCGCGGACCATGGAATTGTATAAATAGAGAAAGACTCTAAATTGAAAAAAGAGAAGATGATAGAGTAAGTAGTGAAGGAATGGTTCAATCTTAGAGTAGGATTCTAAGTGTATTGGGTCGTAGTAGTAGGAAGAGGCTCTTCAGCTGAGTGCGCAGAGGCCTAGTAAAGTCCTTACTGAGTGCGCGGACCACTGCGGCTGAGTGCGCAGGGTAGTGTCGAGTCTGTAAGCGAGATTGAAGATTAATAAAGAGAAGTTGATTCTTATTTCTGTGTATTTGTTGTGCATTATCTTCTTTATGTTTGTATTAGTTTATGTATCGCGCACACTAATATGATTGTTGAATATGTTGTAATAACCATAAATATTACACACACAAGCTAAGTAATCAGTTAATTAGCAAGTAACTTGGGTATTATACGGGTCGCTCCCTGAGTAGGGCTGCGAGGAAACATCAACACGGGTTGCGAAGGACTAGCAAGTGCGCATAGTGACGGGATGGACCACGAACCTCCAGAATCCCATCAAACATCCCCAGGGTGCGAAAACCTAGTTCTAGCACCCTTCCGTACTAATTTGGGTGAGTCCTCAGTCTGCACTCCACGGACTGTTGCCGAAAGGGCCAGTAGTACCGGGATTTGCTTGGCTAATTCACCTTTGAACCTGGGTCAGGCCCATACAAGCCAACAAATGGTTCCATTGCTAGGACTGGAATCTGCATAAAGGATGTCTGTTATAGACATTTTTGTGCCTTACAGCATTGAGCATGAAATGTCCATAATCCAAGGGATCTAAAGTCCCTAAACATGTTGTTCCTACCCCTAGAGGAACAAGGCTAACAAACCACAGCAATTCACAGAAGTTCTCCACCAGAAACTGCTCAAAAACAAGTCAATTCAGGATCAATTCAGAGGCTCCACTAGCTGTCTGCGCTGAAATGCAGAGATTACACTAGCTAGGTGCACTGCAACGCAGGTAGAAGCACTACCAGGGTGCGCTGAGCGGGAAGTGACAAATGGCAAGTTCATTGAACGAGGTGGAAAGACCCTGGAAGCTTCCAGAATCTTCTCCAATGACACTTGCCTCAATGAATTCAACTAGTGATGAGTAAGAGACTCTTAGTCTCCAAGTGGAAGTAAGAACTGACAGAGGGAGAGGACACTAGTCAGATCTCAAGCTGACTCATCCTCTCTCCAAACATCTATATATGGATCTCTCCTCCATGAGATCTAGAGGCTGGAATTTTGTTATTGCAAAGAATTGCTATTGGTTCGAGATTGGAATCATTGGGTGCTTAATGCTTTGAAGGGAGGTGAAGATAGGAATTTCATTTGCTGGGAAGGAGATGCTGGATTGGAGCCCTCTTGGTTGTATCTCCTCCTGAACCTTGTTATTCATCAATAAAGCTATCTTGGTTTCTCCTATATACTGATGTATCTTTGATGTATGATTGCATTAGTATGTTTAGTTTATTTCTAATCCTGAACTAGTTATGAATATGAATCTATGTCTTTGTGTAGTGTTCTCTTCTTGTGATCTTGCAGGGACCTGTTGAAGCTGGGCGAGCGAGAAGGCAAGTAGCCGAGAACTCCCAAAGAGAAGAGAAACCGGATCGAGGGACAAACGGAAGACACCGGTTAGTCCATCCATCTCTCTTCATTCTTATTTCATAAAGGAAGAATACTAGAATAGTTGTCTCTGTTTGTTGCTAAGGCACTGTCACACCTTAGGTGGATAGGATCGTCCTGCATAGGCATTTTTCCCCACAACAAATTGGCGACTCCACTGGGGAGATCTGTTTAGTCATTTTATTTGTGTCTCTATCATTGTTTGTTTCATAGACTCAACAGCAACAATCGAACTGCATCTGCTATTCTCAGATGCAAAGTAGACAGTTGCTGCTTTGATCCAATCACTGGATTTGTCTATGATCTGAACAATGGACTCAAAAATGATTTGATGATCCTTTGTGATAGATCTTATCCCTCCCTCAAAGCATCCCTTTGATTGTACCTTGCTTGTTGCTTTTATTTGGCCTGAAACCATAGATTAATCAGCAAACTGTGACCCATAACCCAGTGAGGAACTCTTGTTTCTCCTTCAGCGCAGACTCTGTGAAGAGGTTCTGCATTTCAACGCAGGTCCCGTGAAGGCTACCTGCGCTGAATGTCAAAACCTCTGTGTTAAGGGTGTGTTGATCCAGTTAGGCCTTGTGCAGCTGGGGTTCTCTGCTCTGTTTTGCCTTGTTTTGATCTCTGATTTTTGCAGCCTGTAACCAGCATAGGTACCTGTCTGATAACTCCTTTTCTCTGCTTAGATTCCGCCTCCTTTTGTACAAAAAGACTGTGAGTGTTTTTATGTGTTTGTGGCATCATTTACAGTTTTCCTTTGCAAGAGTGAAATAGTCATCCTGTAGCCCTTGATTTAGATCTGATTGATTGTGATCTTAGGAGAGAGTTCATTGGCTGTTTACAATTGGTTATACATTCATTTTTGCTTTTGGTTTGAGTTTGTCTCTTTTGAGTGTCAAAACAAGTATTCATTTCGAAAATCGTTAAGTGTTGTAATCTCTTCTACCCTTTCTGATTTCGAAAAAGTGAACTTGTTTGTATTAGTCATTTAAAAGCAAATTCAAAGTTGTGCAAAAAGCTTTCTTTTTAGGCATCAATATTAAGAAAGCGGAAAACAAACACTTGCATTGTGCACTTGCATTTTGATAGTTTGCATGATTGATTTACGAAAAGTGCATTAGAGTGTGCTGATTGCTCTCTGAGAAAATATGGTGTCTTTCTTTTCCCTTTGTAGCTAGGATTTTCATTGTTGAAAAAGAGATAAAATTTGCTTATCATCTTTTAGATTGCATTTAGGAAGTTGTCTATACATCTCGTGGTGAACCTCAAAAGGCAAACTTCTAAGAAAGATCAACATAAAATAAACTGAATGAACTTAATAACGCTTTGTAACATAACGCACAACATAGAGGTCTAGGCTAGAGACGTGTTCCGGCGTCGTAAAGCCTGGTGACTGTCGATCTCGCTGATGGTGGGTGATTCCTCCTGAGGGACGATAGCGCCAGTACGGATTGTGCTCCCACATACCGTCAAGTATATATTGGGAGACCCCTATAGGCATAAAACCTTTATCCTTAGGAAGACGTGTCGGCCGCCCTACTGATCGCAATGCACTGAACACAGCATTCAGGAAGATTGACCGCCCGTACCTTAAAAAGTATTCTGCGGTTTTGCGAAAAGTTTGGCACACCCTCTACCTACATCTCCAGAGCAGTTCCTTTTGGCCTTTTTCAGACTCTATAACGGAAAAAGTCCGTCCGAGCATTTGTCACTTCGGGCTCGTCAAAACATCGAAGGAGAATAGAGTCATCTTTAGCTTTTTCTCGACTCTTTAAAATTGAAAAAGCAAGTTGTGTCTAAAGCGTCATTAAAATTTATTTTAACGGAATAATCAATCACCCTTATTCCCGCGTTGATCTTTCAGTTGAGAAAATGGAGCCCTCCAACCAAGGAATTCCCCTTGGTGGAAATCCTAGTCCCTTCTCCTCTTGGGGAGATGTTGGAGCGCCCCATATGGCCACATTGTCGCTTCCAGGACTGACAATAGGCTTGCCTGTCTGGCTCTTCTCAACTAATGTTGTTCAAAACACCACTACTCCTGAACAATCGAATTAGCAGGTAGACCAGTCCAGAGCTGCCCACCAGCCTTCCACTTCCTATAATTCTTCCTCTCCTCCTTCCTCTTCACATGATGGAGCTGGCCAAGCCAAAAGCCAAGCTCCTAAGGAGAAGAAAGAGAAGAAGAAGAAAGAAAAGAAGAAGAAGGAGCCAAAAGCGACTGGGAGCAAGCAAATGGCGTCTAATGAAAATCCACACACTGCACTGACTAGGCCTAAATCGCCATGTGTCATATGCAAGGGAGACCACTTCCACAGATATTGTCCCTACATCCCTCGGATACTAAGGGACTGGTCTCCCCGTTTTCACAATTCGGTGGCATCAACCTCTGATAGCCATGTTGACAGCACACCGTCAACTAGTAAAAGTGAAGCCATAGGATAGAGAGGGAAAGCTAGACTTCCCTACAGACTGTGTGAAGGCGACCATGCCATCCACCATTGTCCCTTCTTAGATGAGGCTAAAAGAGTTTTGGAAGATCGCCCGATTTTACGAGCGCAACTTCCTCCTGGATATCAAAAACTCCTGCCAAGTCCTTCACCAGTTGAGAACCCGGTTGGCCCGCTCAGGTGGTCAGCCGAAGCACCTATAATTGAAGATGAACCGTCTGAATCCATGCCTGACGAAAGTCAAAAGGTTGAAGCGGCAGTTGACCCGGTTTTGCCTTCAGAGGCTCTATCTTCGAATGATACCATCACAGAGGAGAATAAAGACGACACCGTCCAAATTCTCTTCATCAACACAGACTCCGATGAACAAGGGGGAAATGTGCCCATTCCCTTATCGCAGGAAGGAACTTCGTCAGAGTCATACCCGGCCGTCTATTCGGTCCCACCACCAAGCAACCTAGTTGTATCCTTCGACTGGAACCAACTAGGCAGACCCCGGTTGCCAGCAAGCATACCATTCAGAATTATCGTTCAAATATACAGAATGGTAATGGTTGGCACCATCATTGATGAGGGGGCATCTGTGAGTATCCTTTCCTCTATTTCTTGGAAAGCGCTTGGTTCGCCAGCGCTTTTGCCTGAAATGAGAAATCTGACAGGCTTTGATAAAGGAACCAGTCGACCTTTAGGGATTCTTCCCAATGTACCAATCACATTGAAAGGGAAGACCGTTCAAATGAATGTGATGGTCGTTCAAGGACCTTGGATTATAACCTACTCCTTGGACGAGACTATATATATTGCATGGGAGCCATCGTCTCCTCACTCTTTAGAGTAATGTGTTTTCCGCACGAAGGAAGAGTGGTCAAGCTCGTGGACCAACTTTCATTTCCCGGATCACGCATCACAAATAGTCATATACCATCCCTAAATGGTCTCTTCACGCAAGAAATGTCTCAACCCACGGTCCGTCCTCCTGATGAGCGCGAGTGATTCGGAAGGATATGATTGGAACCCAGGGAGCATGCGTCCTGGTCTGCTTCGGCAGGAAAACTTTGGGTATAGGGTAGGTTTCCGCGGGAGAATATGACAAGTCTATACCCCGTCCATGGTTGGAAGAGGGGTTATTCTAGAATATGATTCTCTTGTCAAAGATACGTGTTTGGCGCCTCACCTTTGTCTATCTCGGTAGACACCGCCGAAGAAGTGTTTTGTTGAAAGAATAACAGAACAATCTTCGGGTAGCCTGAAAGAGGTAGGCCTCTCTCGGTAAAACATTTTTTTTGGCGAAAGATGAAGTAGGGGTAACCTTGAAATCATATTTTATACCTGGGGGCATGCAAACCTTTTGGAGTGCAAGCAAGGGGCGGCTATTTATTTTTTAAATTTTTAGGTCCTCCCTTTAAACCTGTAGGTCTAACCCTTTAAACTCGTAGGATTAGTCGTTTCCAAACTTGCATAATGAAAGGATCCGGAGCAAAGCTTTGTAAGATCTAAGCTCCATAAAAAATAGCATCTTCAATGAGACATTCTTATCATATGACTGGATAATCGAGCAATTTTAGCACACAGTTCATGCTCGTTAAAAAATAAACGCAAGATCCGAACAGTTTTAGCGCATAGTTCATGCTCATTAAAAAATAAACATAAGTTTGAGCAGTGTTTTTCCGCGTTTAAGCTCGTTAAAAAATGAACTATTCCGGTAAATAACCACCGTGAATGTAATATCATCAACCATTAAAGCCTTGGTCGTGTTTGCCCACCACCTCCACTTTTCCATTGGCCGATCGTTCACCTCCATATGATTGTTTACCCATTTTGACGAACAGCTGCGAAGAGTGATTTCACTAAGCCATCCTCGTGAAACTGCCGTGATTGGAAAATTCCAACCTGTACCTGGAATCAGCTGCTAACCCGTTTTATCACTCGTTCCTCAAAAGACGAGTCTTCTTTAAGCTCTTTTCATCTGACTCGTAAAATATGAATAGATTGTCGAGTTTTGGCCTTCCTACTCGATAAAGCGACCGGAAGAGCTATCCCTCCTCTAGATTTTAATCTTTTTGGACTTGAGGGATTATTGCACAAAAAGATCGAGCGCTTGTTTTGTTCGGCTCGTTAAAACTATCGAAAACTCATCCCTTCTGTATTGTTTTATACTTTTTCGGACTTAAGGGATTAGATGACGAAAAAGGACTTTTGGAGTTTACTTTATGTACCTTTTCAGACTCTCTAAAAATGAAAAGGACCGAGTTATCTTTGTCGTTAGACTCGTTAAAAGCATTAAATAGCGACAAACTTGTCTTTAGACGAGAACGAGTTTCACTATCGCTAGGCTCGTTAAAACATAGCAATGGGCTTGCCCGAAGGGCAAGTTATAGAACAATCATATGTTATCCTCCTCAAGCTTGACAAAAATAAAGAGGTACTGGTCAGCAATGACTGGGGAAAAATTGGGAGAAACTCAAGAAAACTTTGATGGTAGCAAGTCGCCCTTGAACATGACACTTTTCCTCCGTACCACAGTCGAGTTGGGTTGTTTCATTCACCGGTCACATCACCATGGTCTCGCCATACCATCCATATTTGCGGTAATGCTACCGATCCATCGCATAAGTGTCGCCATATGTTCAAGAGAAGTCATTCAGAGAAGTCAATCGTGTCCCATCCACTGCCATACATTATCCTTCATCCTTTCATGACCGCCACCCTGAATCATATGTCATCAGATCGTTTTCACCTCCATCAAAATCATTTGCTCCGTTCCGTGTCACTGATGTGGGATACATTAAGGCCCTCCTTTGACGGATCGCTTCTTGTCAACATCAGCTCATTATCCAAGAAGTTGATCTAGGAACAACCCCTTCAGTACTTTGAAGCTTGCATACCTCAATGGCAAGTTTCTCACTTCCGGCGACAGGTATACATCAATGACCTTCGACCGAAAGATTTTGCGTGGTGTTCGACGCCAAGTCCTTTATTCACACCACGTGAATTGTACTGCAGTACCTTGAGGGTCATTATCATTATCGGTGATTCCTCTTGCGCTTGTTAACAGTTTACCTCATTTACCGGTAATCAAGCGATGTCTTTCCATGTTCGACTTCATACATTTCTCACATGGATCGACTTGTACTTAGAGTGAAGATCGAACGAGTTTGAAGACCCCGGATCTAGTTTCATCCATCCGGGCTGCGATATATATTCAGGAAAGATAAAGACATTGACATGTACATCATTGCAGCAGATAATCATCCTATACAAAGAATGATAATTTCATCAAAATTATCAGTCTACCATCAGATGATTGTCTGTTCTATGTACAGAAAAATGAATTTATAAAGCTAAGCATGGGAATGCCCGCCTCAGCTAGATCATGAAAGCAGTATGAAAAATAATGTATTGTATTGTATCTTATTACAGGTCTCCTCCCAGCATTGAATGAACTTCGGATCCTCCTAATAAAGCATTTCACCCGATAAACGGCCTCATACTTTAGGGGGCAACTGTTATAGACATTTTTGTGCCTTACAGCATTGAGCATGAAATGTCCATAATCCAAGGGATCCAAAGTCCCTAAACATGTTGTTCCTACCCCTAGAGGAACAAGGCTAACAAACCACAGCAATTCACAGAAGTTCTCCACTAGAAATTGCTCAAAAACAAGTCAATTCAGGATCAATTCAGAGGCTCCACTAGCTGTCTGCGCTGAAATGCAGAGATTACACTGGCTAGGTGCACTACAACGTAGGTAGAAGCACTACCAGGGTGCGCTGAGCGGGAAGTGACAAATGGAAAGTTCATTCAACGAGGTGGAAAGACCCTGGAAGCTTCCAGAATCTTCTCCAATGACACTTGCCTCAAGGAATTCGACTAGTGATGAGTAAGAGACTCTTAGTCTCCAAGTGGAAGTAAGAACTGACAGAGGGAGAGGACACTAGTCAGATCTCAAGCTGACTCATCCTCTCTCCAAACATCTATATATGGATCTCTCCTCCATGAGATCTAGAGGCTGGAATTTTGTTATTGCAATGAATTGTTGTTGGTTCGAGATTGGAATCATTGGGTGCTTAATGCTTTGAAGGGAGGTGAAGATAGGAATTTCATTTGCTGGGAAGGAGATGCTGGATTGGAGCCCTCTTGGTTGTATCTCCTCCTGAACCTTGTTATTCATCAATAAAGCTATCTTGGTTTCTCCTATATACTGATGTATCTTTGATGTATGATTGCATTAGTATGTTTAGTTTATTTCTAATCCTGAACTAGTTATGAATATGAATCTATGTCTTTGTGTAGTGTTCTCTTCTTGTGATCTTGCAGGGACCTGTTGACGCTGGGCGAGCGAGAAGGCAAGTAGCCGGGAACTCCCAAAGAGAAGAGAAACCGGATCGAGGGACAAACGGAAGACACCGGTTAGTCCATCCATCTCTCTTCATTCTTATTTCATAAAGGAAGAATACTAGAATAGCTGTCTCTGTTTGTTGCTAAGGCACTGTCACACCTTAGGTGGATAGGGTCGTCCTGCATAGGCATTTTTCCCCACAACAATGTCTAATGTCATGCCACCAGAATCCTACGAAGAAAGAAATTGAAGAGTGGTTACACAAGAATATTCACGAGTTCGCAGTGCAGGAAAACAAAAATCTACAAGTATCTAAGGAAGAGTCATTGGAGCACTACTTGTACATGGAAATCCACGAAATTTTCTTTACATCTTTTCCATCTGAGTTTTATGGGTGGATCACAAAGTTAGCAGATAGCCAGGGAAGGCGTAGGCTTGACAAACCAATAGTGTGGACTCTGAAACTAGTGCGCAGACTAGAAGCATCAAAAGATAAGATAGCGCGAGCTATGGACCACTGGCTCGACCGAATAATAGGAGGATTTATCACTGAGTTCGCGATAGACACGACCGTCAGCTACAATGAGGCAGAGCGACATTTTCTCAAGGGACCGCGAGGTAAGTATATTAAATCTTTGAACACTTGGATTAAGATGCTATTGTGTGAAAAGTGGGTGATGTGAATAAATTAATGTTTGGGACTACGCAAAGCGGAAAGATCTACAGAAGCAGAAGTAGTGAGGAGTTGGAAAATAGTCCCTTAATTTCACCCTCGCGGGAAAGCGAGGAGGAGCTCGCGAAAGTCTCTCCGAGAAGCGCAGTCAGTTTGATAAGATAGAGAATTCAACGTTTACCACCCCCACCCACACCGCCACTCGTTTCACCCTCCTCACCTCCATCAGCACCCACTCCACCTCCACCACCACCACAATTCAGTATGGCGAGTGCGACCAAACTGCCGGTGTTCAAAGGAGTAGGAAATGAAGATCTGAACCAATTCTGGTTCGTGGTAAGAGCAGTATGGGAAGCACAGGGCATTATGGATGATAATATTAAAAAGGCTACGTTGGTGATCGCGTTGCAGGATCGCGCATTAACGTGGTATATCAAGCATTCTAATGACCACCCGAATGCATGAATTGCAGAGATCTAGACTACGCTGAATAGGGAATTTAGCATACCAAAATCAGAGACACAATCAATCATTGGGTTTAAGGAGATCACGATGCTCCTAGGAGAGACCCCCTGGGATCTAGACCAAAGGCTAAAGAGTACAATCTGCAAAGCCAATATGACGTTAACAGATGCATAGCATAGCCACACTTAAGGATGGCATTGTCATAGCAAAAACTTTCCACCCAGGCCGAAGCGTTGGAAATGGCAATGAGATTGCATAAGACCCCTATACAAGACCCTAGGTTGGGAGTCCAACAAATCCACACACAACTGAAAAATATGTGTCTGGAGATGCAAAGTTTGAAATAGGATAGGACATCTCGGCCACAGGTGTGCGAGGAAGTATGGTGCATAAAGTGCAAAGGCCAAGGGCACGACAAGGACCACTATCCAGTGTTCGCGAACTACTTGGCAGGGGAGGGCCAATGCCGTTAATACCAAAGGCACAGGTAAGGCTGAGTGTGGCATCTACAGTATGGTGTGTGATTTTCTAGATAGGAGGAAAACACACCAGAGATAATTGTCATCCGTTGCAGAAGTATACGCAGACCTCCCAACAATTGTTTTGCAATTTTTGTAGGTCAGTAGGCCATGACGAATGCACCTGTCGAAGCTATGAAATAATTATGGATCGTACTCCTACCTACAGGGTGCAGGCTGGAACACGAGCCCTCGACCCAAATGCAGGGATGGCACGTGCTAGGTTTTAGGGGTGTGATGAGGGTCTAGGTGGAATGGGACCAGGAAGGGGTCACGGCCAGATAATTTGTTACAATTGCGGAGGGCCAGGACATTATTGCCATGATTGTACAAACCCGACTAGGATATCATGTTGGTATTGTAATTAGTTTTATCATGAGGTAGAAGATTTCCCTTCACTGATATAAAAGATGCGTGAAAAGGGGGTACTCGAGCCCCCTCCGACCCAGAATTTACAAATGATGAGGTCTGAACCGCGTGAAGAAGACCCAAATGTAAATATGATGCTCAGGAGTGGTATGGCCATGGGAGATGATAAAGGGAAGCATCCAAAAGACAAAGCGTGGGTTCTCAAGGCTCCTACAAAGGAACCAGAGTTTGACTTGGAACACGTGAAGGAGACATTCATGGAAGCTAAGAAGAGCTTCACGGAGGCCTCCATTTCAAGTAGTAAGGATCAACTAGAACCAAGGATGGATCCTTCAATGCTCGCTACCTTTATAGAGACATGCATGAAACTGCTACGTGACAGCAAGGCAGTCAAAGGGCTATAGGAACTTATCACTAGGTGCGCGGGGTCAGGAGAACCGTGCGTGATCCAAAAACTTGGAAAGCATGCATTGTGCATAGGAAGGGAGATGAGGTTGACTGTGCAAATAGGTGAGTACAAAATGGATCAGGTAATCCTAGATCTGGGTTCAGACGCGAATGTACTACCAAAGAAAACATGGGAATGCATGGGCAGACCTACGTTACAATGGTCCCCTATTCAGTTATGAATGGCGAACCAATAGAAGATTTTGCCCATGGGAAGATTGCAAGGGGTGACAGTCGATATTGAAGGCACGAGCACGCAGGCGGATTTTGAAGTGATAGAGATTGTCGATGACAACAATCCCTATCCCATGCTACTAGGAATAGACTGGGCTACCGATATGAACGGAGTCATAAATCTGAAGAAGCACAAAATGATCTTTGAGGAAAAGTCACTACGCATAGCAGTACCGCTAGATCCAGCGAAAGGAGCGCAATACACTGAACCAATGCGCGACGACGATAGTGATGACGATCTTGACTATATCTACAAGATAACTACACAAGGAGAGGATTGGGTGAATCCGACTGCAAATGGAAGGATTTCATGGGAGCACGAAAGCTCCTACACTTTGGATTCAGACAAAGAGATAGAGCGATGGCAGAATCAGTTGCACGAAGTAACAACACTGAACTGCAACATGATGATCAGGTCATTGCATTGCGTGACAACAGAGGCAAGGGAGATGCCAACATATGATGGATTTTCAGCAGTGGATGAATTTCTGAGCAAATTTGAAAGCGCGGTCCTAGAACAATAGCGGTTTGGTGCGCTAAAGTGGGCACTACGCGCAACACCTGCATGATGGTGGGGTACGCATCAAGGAACTTTTGAGGATTGGCATGGATGCAGAAGGATGATGTGCCTATGTTTTACAAAAGCCCAGCTCTGAACGAAAGCCAATCAACAGGGGCAGAAAAAATTGCGTGCCCACCTTTCCCGATGGGTATAGACATATGTTGTACAGTTCGCACAAGCGCACACCACCCCCAGCCTAGAGAATCAGAACAAACCACAGCAGCAGGAAAGGCGACATGTGCTACCAATTCTCCACGACGAGGCATTCGATAGGGTGTGTGGAGTACTGAACAAGGTTCACCAGGCGAGATGAACGGATTAGGACCTATGCGTGCAAGCGGTTCGATGGGCCTATAGGACCATGTGCAAAAACCTGAGCGCGAAGATGATTCCAAAGGTGCGAAACTGAGTAGGAACCAAAATTTCTGAAGGGAATACCAAAAGGAATCCACATGTAATATCTCCCACAGTTATGGCAACGCGCGAAGAGCAGGATGAAGGAATCACATAGCTACACGAGGACGACCATATAAGGATTCGGGAATCCATTCGACGAGGGAACCTTAGACTTCATGAACTCGAAGAAGACCGGGTACAATTGAGGAAGAAAAAAATTTTGATGGACACTAAGATCAAGAGGCTGGAAAACGAGATCTAGCAGGCATGTCTTGCCAATAAACCAAGGATGATAAGGCAAGATACAGGTGATTGTACCACTACATTAGAAGAATGTCGCCATGAATTTATGACTATGTTGTCATGGCTACAAACGCACCTCACCAGACGCAGTAACTAGGGGAGTGCACTACATACGGAAGAACGCACAACACCGTCAGTCACGCAGACAATTGAGGAGTCTTCGCAGGCTATGCTGGAAGGCAATTTGAAGTCTCGCACAGGTGGTATGACCACCTAACTAGAGCACACTCCCAGCACTCCAGACAGTTGAAAGAGAGCGCAGGACTCTAAAAGAGTCTTTTTTGGGGCTGCTTGGTGAGGGAGGTGCGCACAGAAACAGCGTGACACAAGGGTCACGCCCATGCATGGGGGGCTGCTCTACCGTGCGGGTAGATTGGAAAGTAACTGTTGGTGTCACTGTTCATGATGAGATGTCCAATTTAAGGCAAAAGGGAGTGGGCAGCGGGTAATTAAGACACGAATTAAGAGCTAGATTTGGGACAATCTGCCGCCAAGAATGCATTAATGACTCAGAAGTGGGGGGAATGGTCAAATTCAAATTCAAAATATGCTATAACACTCCAAGGGATAGCCATGAGATAACACTTGTTCATTTGAGATTTGAGCTACTACGAAGAGCACAGATTGTTGAGTTCCAAGCGATATTTGAGCCCCCAAGTTCGCGAACAACCATAGAAAGTTCGAACAAGATGAAAACTACCTGGAGAGGTGTGGGTTTTGCAGAGAGTATCGCTGAGGAAGCCATGCAAAACCCTACGGTGTAGGTTGGGGAAGCGCCAGAAATTTTGAAATCACCTCAGACACCGAGGCCCAAGAAGGATAAATAGGCAATAGGACTAGTCCGCATGTCCCCGCGAAATCCGCGGTTTGGTAAACCTTCCATGAAATAAATGGGAAAGGCTGTCACCATTCAGACAGATGATGAGGAGGAGGACCTATAGGATCTCGTAGATGAGATAGAGGTAGATGAAGAAATGGAAGAAGACATCCAGCTGATGCACACTGTACCAAAATTGCTCGAGTATGTTCCTCCACAGAATGGGAAAGCTAAGGTACCCAAGGATTTGGATGCCGCTAAGAGCGCACTCCAAACCCTGCTCCTCCTAGATGGAATTTTGTTTGAGGGCTCGGACCTGGGCCGCATGCCCACAATGAAATTTGAAGACTGAGACCTCGCGGATAGTGAGAAGTTCCCACATTTAAAGACTGAGAACCTCATGAAACAGAGCAAGGAGGGGTCAATTACAACACTAGAGCCACAGAAATCACTCCGCAGTGTGGAGAAGGCCGGACTACTCCACATACTATGGATTTTGCACTTTCACCATGCACCTATCACAATTTTTGTCATCAGGCACCTACTTTGCCTGGTGTATGATGGGTACTTATGGCTGGAGGAGCCTATTCTCATCACGGCGAAACTTATCCACAGGATTTCTCAGCTTCCCTGTAAGGGAAAGGACCCCGCGGAGATAGCCAACAAAAGCGGAGATTTGGCGCTCGCAGAGGCCATGAAGAAGAAGTACAAATTGGAAAAGAAGAAGAGGGGCTACGCAATCAGTAGCATTAAATATAAAGGGGTGCGCGTAGCCACCCAACTCCTAGCTAGGAAGGTGATGAGAAAATGCCACGGAGACGAGGTACCAATGTCGGTACTTGCGTTGGTAGAACAATGCGCGTAGGGGGTCCAATTCAACTAGGCCGAGTTCCTCTGCGAAGAATTCCTAATTAACTACAAGGAAGATCAAGAGTAGGGTAAGACCTTCCACTACGCGTGGTTGCTCTTGTCTATTTTATTAGTGACAGGGGAACTGCCTGAGGATAGTCAGTTCCCTCATATTGAATAGGACTTGCTAGAGGCTGCAAAATATGCATCGCTCTAGGCTACGAAGGATGCCACACGGATCCACGAGACTAAGATATTTTGGGTGCTCATGGAGGCAAGCATCCAGATGTGGATTAACAGGTGACTGTTCCTATCCCCCAAAGTGTACAACAATCTGCGGAGCTTTGCAGACTTCAAGGTAGATATGCACAATGTGTATACCAAGGCACGTAAGGATCCGGCATAGAACTGGACCAAGCTTCCTTTCATCACAATTGATGATGCCATCTTCTCCGTGCTCAAATCATGGCCTCCCGAGTGGCACGCCCTAAATCTGGTGGAGTAGGATAGAACAGCGACACAAAAGCAGAAGGATGCCACCAAGCCGCTAGCCCAATAGAAGCGCAATGAATAGTTGGCCATGGAGGTAAGGGCTGCCCGCGAGGCAATGAAGGTAGCTGCAGAGCAGGCAAAGGTCGCCGAAAAAGTAGCAGCAGCATAGGAAATAGGGGCCACCACGACACAGGAGGAAGGGGTCCCAAACTTATCCACATGACAAGGAGAAAAGGACACAGCAGAAGGTGAGGACTCGAGCAAAACATCTACACAGCTGAAACGACCATGCGTTACGGAAAGATCAGGCCCACAAAAGAAGGCCGAGGCTCCCAAACTGGACATCAAACCAATTACATTGACAGAGGGTGACCTCTACGACATCGGTGACATAGTTCGCGAGGTCACCAGGGAAGCGCTCCAGGAAGCTATGACGAAGAAACAGAATGTGTTGGGGGCCCTAAGGGCGCAGCTGCAAAAACTTCAGGTGCGGCCCCCACAGGAAGGAACAGTAGCCGCCTATGGTGCCACAGGTACATAAGTAGCAGAGCAGCTACTTCGCACAAAAATGGCCAACACCATAGTGCTACCGAAAGGAGCGCTAATAGCAGAGAGCAAGGAGGACAGAGCAACGGTGGGCCGGATCAAGGGACTTGGATTAACTTTGGTTTCCCTTCCGCGAGACACATTGTACCAGTTGTAGGATGGCATAACAATAGAGCTACGTGCCTGAGAAGGCCGTGCGATCCAGGTATTGAGTGAGTAGAAGATCAACATCGAACAGCTCAACCTACAGCGTGACGAGCTAATGTCATAGAATTGGCAGATCATGCAAACAGTGGATGAAGCATGCTGGCGCATTCCAGAATTATCCATCGTTGTAGACCTACCAACCGAGATGCGGATCCACTGTCTGGCAAGTGGGGTCCGAAGCGCGCGCAAGGAAACAAAACAAGTGTAGCTAGAGCTGAACCTCCAGATTGCTGAGCTGCAGATGAAGGCGTAGCCTTCCACTCCTCCAGAAGTTAAAGAACAGTGCATTAGCGTGATTCAGACAGGATTGGAAGAAATTGGATGGGTGGTGCAAGACTGCACCGGTATGTTGGACCAAGCGTTCGATGTGCTCACATCCTTGTAGGAGGACCCCAACATACAGCGCCTAGAAATAGAGGTGCACGAATTGCAGTAGTAGTATGAAAATGTCAAGGGAATGACGCAGACAGTCGTCCTCACCCAATGGCTGGCTAAGATGAAGCAGGCAAGGACACTGAAGGAGCAGGTGGATGCTACAAGATAGAAAGAGGCCCTTCTCAAAGCACGCATCCAGCCTTGGATTGATGATGCCTTCACCATTACGATCGAGATTGAGGGCAAGCTCACACAGATGCAGGGACTATATATGCTAAGATAGATAGCGGACCCTCACAAAGAAGCAATAGAAGGGCACATGCAGCAGGTCCAGCAAACAACAGAATAGTGCACCGCGGACCTCTGGGCAATACGGGAATAGTTGGAGGGGCTCCGTGCCAAGATCGTCGCACCAGCAGAGTGACTCGAGATGAGTCACAATGATTTTGTTGGGGGGTTGTTGGGCATGGAATCCCCCCAAAACAGGTTTTGGGGCTCAAAGCCCAAGTTTTGGTCAAAGGTTTTTTAAGACTCCGCAAATTGCGGGCGCGGAGTGCAAAGTAGAGGTTAAGTCATAGGGTTGTGTCGAGTGATAAAAAGGTGTCTTTTTAACTCCTATTTATCTTCACATTAATTTTCAACCAAGGGATGAAATTTTATTTCAAGAGTGTACTCAGTCTGAGGCAGCTATTTACTCAAGAGTAATGTTTTGTAGTATAGTGCTTAAAATACGAAAGTAAATGAATGCTTGAAAAAGAAATCAACATAAACTCAAATTCTTTGAAATCCAACTATTCACTCAGCAAACATCAATCAAGGATACAGTAGCAATAAATCATTTCTCTAGAGATTGATACAATTGAAATCAAACTAGAACAAGACAATCAATCTGAGAACAAGGAAGCAGTAACCAGTGTTCTCTACAGTTGACAGCCCTGCTACACACCAAAGCAATCAATAACGCAAATAACAGGAAATGGAACAACAACTAGGAAATGTAACAGCAACTGAATTCAATAAGCAACAACACCTTAATCTAGAACAATAAATGCAACAATCATGTTCTACAGAAATCAAATGGCAATCTCCTATCTTTAAAGATTAATCGAATAGCACATGGTAAATAGAACAACACTGATTAATGATAGAATATGGAACAGTGCTCGAAATCCAAATACAAATGCATAATAACTTAACACACGGCACACCTTAATAGTAATCTAATCTATTAATCCAATTATCAGTCTTAGTTATAAAGAATACGACTGTATTTTGTAATGGAACAACAGCGTCAATAGATTCAACAATCACAAGGAAATATAATCTCTAAGATGAATTCAGTAATACCAATTAATAAGTGTTACAACACGGATACGCTGTAATTGAACAACAATACATTCTGTAAGGATCAGCAACGTTATATCAATGATTAAAAGAACAACAATGCGTTACCAAGTCAAGATGAATCAATACGACATTCCTGTCATAGAGAACAATATTACTCAATTGAACATAAATCAGATATAACAGAACCGTGATGTAAAATAATAGAACATACTAGATTACCGAATAAAGATGATAAGCAAAACCACGCATAAACCAAATAGATAATATACAGCAGCAGCACAATTCACCAGAGGCTGGGACCTTAGCCGCCAGCGGATGCTGCTGGGCTACTTCAGACGAAAGGAATGAATAGCAACTCCCAAATCATATATTAATCATCAAATTGTGAAATAATTACAACAGCAAAAGCTTGAGAATTACAACATGCAACAATCCCTTCTTCCTCCTATCCTATCATGAATAATCCATCATTATTCTTGAATTTCTAATTCTGACTCCTTAACTCTCCATCTTCATTTTTCCATCATTTTTCCATCCCCATCTCTAATCTCTGTTTTCATTTAAATAGAGAGAGATCAGAGAGAAGTTACAACAAAGATGATTACAACATGATTTCTATTACAAAATTGGATTGTTTCCAACCAATTGATCAACAAGAAAATATATTACCATCTATCTTTCAACAAGAGCAAGGCGAATTTGGCTTTGCAGCTGAGATTTGGGGAAACAGCCACACAGCAAATCTAAGAAAATCGTGCTCAAAGAACCCTGCGTTTCTCTCAATAAAAGTTGAAGTTGGGCAAACCATTCTATAAATAAGTTAATTGGGTTTGTTCTAGACAAAACCCATGTTCCGGATTTTCTAGATTCTACTTCATTTGCCCATAATCTTATCACTTCTTATTCCAGCGAATTTCTGAGTTGGCACTTTTAATGATCAAATCTTCAATCTGGAAATTATCTTAGAGGCTAAAAATGGTGAATAATGTTACAACCAATTTATTAAAACTATCATTGATAAAATCATGTATAATCATCAATTTATTAGAAATAAAGGAGAATAAATAATATTCATTCATAAGAGCATAAATCATTATAAAATGGGTTTATGTAATAAATTATAATAAATGACCTGATAAAGAAGAGTAAAAATGGATGAAATAAGTGTTTAGAAAGTGGTCGTATTCACGGCCCAACACACCCCCACACCGAATATATTACATGTCCTCATGCAACAAAAAATTGAATATATTGCATGTCCTCATGCAACCCAAAGACAAAACCCATGTGTTAACCAAGCAATAAAAAATTTGTTCATTCCAACTCATGAAATGGATACAACAAATGAATTCTTCCTCAATTAATGAATATTCAATTTTAGCAATCTTGATGAAGGCATAACAATGAAGTTGTAGCAAAATATGATATAGGTGACAGCAACCTTCATTAACCATTTTCTCAAAAACTACAAACCAGCTTTTGTTGAAATGTTGCAAGTAAATTTATAATATATGAATGTCTCTATGATCCAAAAACTAGATCGTTTTGATGCACGGATCATGAGATATAAACAAAATGGCTGTAGGTGAGAGTGCATGATTTCCAAAATTTTATGAACCAATATATCTTGAAATTATCTGGGTATGTGTATTTTAATGATACATCTGTATTATCCAGAAATCACAAGAATTGAGTTCATAGTTTTAAAAATATTACAGAAATCAATTTCTGCACTGTGTAAAAATGAAATTGTATGCCTTAAATGAGAAAGAAAGTAGAAAACATCCATCATCCGTAACAATTCCTCCCCCTCTCTGAAGAATTAGCATGCCCTCATGCGATGCTAAAAGACAAATAGAGGTGGTTGCTACCAGCTGTTGAATTCTATGCTTGGCGTAAAACAACATGGAATAAGGGAGGTGTTGAGAAGGAATAAGAATAGCAATGGATGATAAAGAATATGAATAACATGGTTATAAGAAAGAAATGAATGAAAGCAACAGTCCCCAAAACTGAAAGATGATATGCCGCTGAAAAATGGGAAGTGGTAAAGATGTGGAATGAAGGATGATAAATAATGCTCAAAATGGATTTTCATTAAATTCTCCTAAATTCATAATAAATCAGAAAATGATACTATTTTACCTCAAGTTTTACCTCCAAAAAGAAAAATGTGCAATGACATATATGTACTGGCAGTTGCTGAAGTTGATGTAGGCAGAGTTGGTGTTGAAAGTGATGCAAAAGGTGGAATCCAGGCAAGCACATCATGTCTGAACAATTGTTCATGTTTGCAAGTTGCTCAAGCCTCTTCTGTTAGTTGCAATAGTGTGGTCATGCTGCGAATAGAATTCTGCCCATACTTGTTGTTCTCTTGTAAACAAATCACTATTTTGCATACAATGTTCTTGAATCCATAGTGTTATTTTTGAATAGAAATAGATAAGATGCATGCAAAAATTTCAATCAGAAAAACTTTGGTATACCTGCAATACTAATATTTTGGGAAATCAACAAGTTATGGCAGAGTGCATGTTATCTCATGATACGTGCATTCCCTCCTCCAATTAGAAAAGAGATTCCACGACCATAAAGCATATGAAAGGTGTTGTGGTGATGACAAGGCAAGGGAATGAGCAATACAGCAGTAAATGAAGCAGAGTACACATATCAATGATAGGACAGTGAGAGTTATGGTTATAATGAGAGCAGAGTGTGTAAAGATAGTTATGAATAAGAGATAGGACACTTTGGATTGATGATAAGTTATGAAAAAGAAAAAGGACAGCAATATGCTAAAAAGATGCGTTACTGGCAGTATTCTAGCTGAAATGATGTGATTGATCATAAAACAATTTCTCATGCGTAAAGGTTCAAAATAGGGAAAATTAAGGAAATAACTTTTCTGATAAAAAGAAAAAATAAGAAAAAGGTATTATAGTAATAATTGACGATAAGATATAACTTCAATACCATAAGCAGAGCCTCTACTGCCAACAGGCATCCATAGCCTCAGCAGGGTTGCTTTTTAACCCATGTGAGCCAGGATCCTCAATTTATAAATGGAGAGTTACAGTGCTATTCTACAGAAGAGATCAGTGTGCTGACGTGGTAACCAGATAACCACACTGCCATTCACTGGGAGGTAACAAAAGTGATCAGACCGGCTCGTGATGAGACCTCCTATTCCAAGGATAATTTGGCTATCCAATGGATCATAACCCTGGTGTGGTGGCCATAATGGGAATGTCACTTTGTTACAGCCTTATGAACATGGTAGCTTGGCTCGTAATGAGACCCCCTATCCTCCATTTGCGAACAAAATTTTTTTGTTATTACACAAATTTATGATAAAAAGAGGGAGGCTCAATACTCCTTAAGAGTAGGAATGGTGGAAGAAATTGAACATGTCAATAGAAAAAAATATACCCATAATCTCATTTATTACAGACAGAGAAGATTATAACCAGGGAGGATGGAACCAGCATGGTATTAAGATGATCAATCAATATCATGTATAGTAGAAAACAATGCAGTAAAGTAATATATAAATAATTGTGTCCCTTTTGAAAAGAATCTATCATCAATGAGTTGTCCTGTTAAAAATCATAATGTGAATGATATTAACTCGCTTCAATAGAATCCATAATTCTCGTCCTCATAAAAATAGTATACTTCATGCCATGAAAGGGAATCAGTAAAATGTGGTTGAGATGAACTAAGAATAATTCCACAAGAATAAGAAAGGATTGCTCTCGAAAATATTCCTAAAGTGTTACTTTTTTGAAAGAACAGCGAAAACACTCAAAAAGAAAGTGGTGTTCTGTGTAGGGAACAGCAAAGGAAATGCACACCAAAAAGCAAAAATACACATAAAAAAGTGTGAAAATGCAAATTCCGTTCCTTTGGAAAAAGGAACAACAAAAACTAAAAGTGTCGTTCCTTTAGAAAGGAATAGCAAAAATGAAAAGTGTCGTTCCTTTGGAAAAGGAACAGAAAAAACGCAAGTGTCGTTCCTTTGGAAAAGGAACAGCAAAAATGAAAAGTTTTGTTCCTTTAGAAAAGGAACAACAAAAACGCAAGTGCCGTTCCTTTGGAAAAGGAATAGAAAAAATTAAAAGTGTTGTTCCTTTGAAAAAGGAACAGCAAAAACACAAGTGTCGTTCCTTTGGAAAGGGAACGGCAAAAACACAAGTGTCGTTCCTTTGGAAAGGGAACAACAAAAATCAAAAGTGTCATTCCTTTGGAAAAGGAACAACAAAAACGAAAGTGTCGTTCCTTTGGAAAAGGAGCAGCAAAAATGAAAAGTTTCGTTCCTTTGGAAAAGGAACAGCAAAATGAAAAGTGTCATTCCTTTGGAAAAGGAACAGCAAAAACGCAAGTGTCATTCCTTTGGAAAAAGAACAGCAAAAATGAAAAGTGTCGTTCCTTTGGAAAAGGAACAGCAAAAACGCAAGTGCCATTCCTTTGGAAAAGGAACAGCAAAATGAACCGTAAAAAAGGAACAGCAAAATGAATCGTGGAAAAGGAACAACAAAATGAACCGTGAAAAAGGAACAGCAAAATGAACCATGAGAAAGGAACAGAAAAATGAACCATGAAAAAAGAATAGCAAAATGAACCGTGAAAAAAGAATGGCTAACACAAAAGGTGTTGTTCTTTTGAAAAAAGAACAACAAAACGAAAATTTCGTCCCTTTGGAAAAGGAACAACAGAAACAACAAAAGTGCACACAAATGATGTCCCTTCAGAAAAGGAACAGCAAAATGCACAAGCATAAAATGCAAGCACGCAAAGAATGAATTAGTTTTTCATTGTATTGATGCTGAGGATGGGTTTCAGTTTGAATGAAGCAACACCTGAAACACAAAATATCCGAGAGATCAGAAAAGAAACAACATTTTATTTAAAAACAGTATGTAAATAAATTAAGTTACAACAGCTATGATGTTATGTCAAAAAAATGATCTCTTCGGAAAATGTTTTGGCAGCAGTGACATGACATAAATCTTCAAATGGAAATCAATTCTTCATTTCTTCTATTATGAATCCGTTGGGTAATGAGTTGGATGAAATTCCCTTGTTTCATTAAAATTTCTTTCAAAAATCACTCGTCCATAAATTGACCTTCTTTATTTTCCCAAGACCTACAAAAAACGAGTATCTACCTGCAATAAAACATTAAATCATGGAGAAAGAGAGGTGATCAGGCTCTCCTAATCCAAGAATTATGCAAAAAACAACAATTAGTTACTCTGTATAACAAATCCACTAAGAAAATAACAAAGTAAAAGTTATTTATCACCTGCGAGTGAGCATTGGCCAATCATGCTCACCTGCAATGTTTTAATCACAACTTCTTTCTTTTTCATCAAAATTGAGTGATTCCAAAGCCATATGAGAGCTAATTCAAAGGTTTATCTCCAATAGAAACAAGTTTTAAAAATTCAATGATATGATATGTCAATTTTAGTTAGAACAACCTGCATAACATAGTCATTTTCGATTACCCAGCTTAGACCAACAGTGAATGTTTTAAGCATAGATTCTTCGTTTGATGTCAGATTCAAATGATTCAAATTGAAAATGAACTCAGATTCATTTATTTATCTCCAATATAAACATTTTTTGGAAACAAGAAGAATTGATAAGTCAAATACTGTAAGGAACAGCTGAAAAAACAGAGTTTTAAGGGTGTTGATTTACGATAGACAGTTAGTATTTTGATCATAACTTCCCCATAAAATATCAAAAATGAATGATTAAAATTGCATTGTAAACTAGATTCATAGAGGAATCTACCATAGAAACAGGTTTTAAAAATTCAATCATTTAGGCCTAGAAAAATTGACTGTCCCAACTCTGTTCCTGAGCTGCCCACTAGACATCCGGTCAATGTTTTGGTTCTAACTTTTTCGTTTCAAATCAAAATTGAGTGATTAAAATTGGGTTGGAAAGTAGACATCAAGGTCTACTTAGGATTGAAATAGGTTTTAAAAATATTCCCTTTTGGTCCCTCAAAACATGACTGTCCCGACTGTGTTTTCAGAAATGTCATCAAGCCCGCAAGCCAAAAAAATGATATTCAAGCATTTTTTTAAATTGGTGATAAAAATGAATATGAGTGTTTGTAGAATTATTATTTCCATTATAATTCATCTACATACACAAATTATTAAAAAAAAAACTATCACCGATGTTGATTTCGATAGCTTGTTGCAACAAAGAAACAACTATTTTTACAAAAAAAAACAAAATGCATTTATTTATGTTCTTATTTTATTTTATTTTATTTTTTTCACTAACCTACTATGATTGAAAGATGAATATGACTACATATAGGAGTACTTCCAATGGAACCATTTTCGAAATAGGGCTTCATGTATGCACATACCCAAATTTGAAAAATGCATATTGATAAAAATTAGGGTATGAGAAGCCAACTTCCCTTGAAAAGATGGAGTCAAAAATTGTTGAAGTATGGAGCAATGCTGCAAACAAGTAATGGAGTGAAAACAATCTTCAATGTATCCGTTACTTTCTTGATTCCCCATAGCCATCATATGATGAAGTTCTTGAGCTTTTAAAATGGATTGTTGATGCAAACTAAAAGAAATCTCATTTTTTCCCATAACTTCTACAATTTTTGAATTTGAAACATTCTGAATCTCATTGTAAGTTTTCTCCATTGGTGCATGTGAGATAGAATGGGTGGGAAGGGTGGGTAAATTTTGCAGTTCAACACTGTAAGCATGTTTTACTGGTTTATTATGGTGAGGGTGTGGAATGAGTTGAGCAAGAAAATATGTGGGGAATGGAGCATTGTGATGATGTGGTTGGTTGGGTTGTGTGAATGGTTTTGGTATGCAAGCAGGATGTTGTGGAAGAGCTGGTGAAAAATATGGAAATATGTTTGTGCTACAAGATGAGGGAGAGTAGTCATGCCATCATAAGATGAACCATGCCAAACTTGTAAACAAGATTGGTGGTGGTTATATTGAAATTGACATCGCTGCCCTAACACATTAGTATTCCATAATAGATTATGCAAGTAAGAGTATCAAGAGGAAGTGTTTTGAACCATACCTATTGACCTTGTTGCAGCTTCCCCATCTCTTTGATATGCCACTTCCAAATTAGATAAGGAAGAACAACCATCTATGGTATGCTCCTCCTTTCGGTCATGAGGGCAAAACACTTCATCAAATTCTTCATTTTTATGAACCTGCAAACATCCAATTTTTCATTTAGAGAGCTAATACAATCAACTTTTAAATTTTCAAATAAAGCATTGATTTCAGCTCTTATGTGTCCTATTCTTGTAGCAGATTTGGAAAAGAAATAACAAGCATCTCTAGAATTCTTACCAGCCTTGGAGATTCCTCTTGAATACCTTATGCACAACTCACAAACATCATCATATGAGAACTAAAAAACATCACCTTCTCCTATCAGATTTAAGAGTTCTAAAAATTCATCTTTGATTCCTTTAAGAAAGAGTGTTTTTAAGATCTCTTTTTCCAAATGCTTGTGTTTTGATTTTTGAAGGTTGTAATGAAATCGCTCTACATAGTCCTCCAAGCTTTCATCTTCCCCTTGTATCATATTGAAAATATCTTCATCGACCTTACAATAGTCTTGGTACTTCTTCAAGAATATGTTTTTCATGTCCTCCCATGTTTGGATGCAATTCCCACCTAGGCTCATGAACCATCAGAGAGCTGCTCCTTTTAGAGTAAGAGGAAACACTTTCAACCTTTGATCGTCAGTACAATAATCATATCCTCTACAAAGTATTTCGAACTCAAATAAGAATGTATCTAGGTCTTCATTTGTCAAGCCATGAAAATTTGGTAGAGACAATGGGGGAATTATGTGCATTTGTGTCACTCCTCCTAGATCTTTGATAGGAAATTCAAAAGTAAAAATGTGATCCATTTCTTACCATAATAGAGGTTGTTCTTCATGCATTTCTTCGAGGCTCCTTCTTCAAATGTTCTTGTCAATCAGTTAGTGAAATGGGTGGTGCTTACATCACCACTTGAGTGAAATCATAAGATTTGTTTTTCAAAATTTCTATTTTTTTTTTAGTTATTCACACAAAAACTCAAACATTTATTTCTACTCTAAGTTCTTTAACAGTTCTGTTGGAAAGCAGGCAGGGGAGCAGGGCTTTTACATGCTCCTATACGCAAGTTCTTACCTTCCATTTTTAATACCCAATTCTTTCCTAACAGGCACTCATCAGATGCACACTACTCTTTAGAAATGGCTACACTCTCCCCGGCAACGGCGCCAAAATGTCGAGTGATAAAAAGGTGTCTTTTTAACTCCTATTTATCTTCACATTAATTGTCAACCCATGGACGACTTTTTATTTCAAGAGTGTACTCAGTCTGAGGCGACTATTTACTCAAGAGTAATGTTTTGTAGTATAGTGCTTAAAATGCAAAAGTAAATGAATACTTGAAAAAGAAATCAACATAAACTCAAATGCTTTGAAATCCAACTATTCACCCAGCAAACATCAATCGAGGATACAGTAGCAATAACTCATTCCTCTAGAGATCGATACAATTGAAATCAAACTAGAACAAGACAATCAATCTGAGAACAAGGAAGTAGTAACCAATGTTCTCTATAGTTGACAGCCCTACTGCACACCAAAGCAATCAATAACACAAATAACAGGAAATGGAACAGCAGCTAGGAAATGTAATAGCAACTGAATTCAATAAGCAACAACACCTTAGTCTACAAGAATAAATGCAACAATCGTGTTCTACAGAAATCAAATGGCAATCCCCTATCTTTAAAGATGAATCGAATAGCACATGGTAAATAGAACAACACTGATTAATGATAGAATATGGAACAGCGCTTGAAAGCCAAATACAAATGCATAATAACTTAACACACGGCACACCTTAATAGTAATCTGATCTGGTAATCCAATTATCAGTCTTAGTTATAAAGAATACGACTGTATTTTGTAATGGAACAGCAACGTCAATAGATTCAACAATCGCAAGGAAATATAATCTCTAAGATGAATTCAGTAATACCAATTAATAAGTGTTACAACACGGATACGCTGTAATTGAACAACAATACATTCTGTAAGGATCAGCAACGTTATATCAATGATTAAAAGAACAACAATGCGTTACCAAGTCAAGATGAATCAATACGACATTCTTGTCATAGAGAACGATATTACTCAATTGAACATAAATCAGATATAACAGAACCGTGATGTAAAATAATAGAACATACCAAATTACCAAATAAAGTTGATAAGCAAAACCACGCATAAACCAAAAAGATAATATACAGCAGCAGCACAATCCACCAAAGGCTAGGCCCTTAGCCACCAGTGGATGCTGTTGGGCTACTTCAGACGAGAGGAATGAACAGCAACTCTCAAATCATATATTAATCATCAAATTGTGAAATCATTACAACAGCAAAAGCTTGAGAATTACAACATGCAACAATCCCTTCTTCCTCCTATCCTATCATGAATAATCCATCATCATTCTTGAATTTCTAATTCTGAATCCTTAATTCTCCATCTTCATTTTTCCATCATTTTTCCATCCCCATCTCTGATCTCTGTTTTCATTTAAATAGAGAGAGATCAGAGAGAAGTTACAACAAAGATAATTACAACATGATTTCTATTACAAAATTGGATTGTTTCCAACCAATTGATCAACAATAAAATATATTGCCATCTATCTTTCAACAAGAGCAAGGCGAATTTGGCTTTGCAACTAAGATTTGGGGAAACAGCCACACAACAAATCTGAGAAAATCATGCTCAAAGAACCCTGTATTTCTCTCAATACAATTCGAATTTGGGCAAACTGTTCTACATTGAAGTTAATTGGGTCCATTCTAGACAAAACCCATGTTCCGGATTTTCCAGATTCTGCTTCATTTTCCCAAAATCTCAACCACAAAACTATCACTTCTTATTCCAGCGAATTTCTGAGTTGGCACTTTTAATGATCAAATCTTCAATCTGGAAATTATCTTAGAGGCTAAAAATGGTGACTAATGTTACAACCAATTTATTAAAACTATCATTGATAAAATCATGCATAATCATCAATTTATTAGAAATAAAGGAGAATAAATAATATTCATTCGTAAGAGCATAAATCATTATAAAATGGGTTTATGTAATAAATTATAATAAATGACCTGATAAAGAAGAGTAAAATGGATGAAATAAGTGTTTAGAAAGTGGTCGTATTCATGGCCCAATAGGTTGTCCACCCTAAAGTAATGTAATGTAATGTAAAGTCATGTCGGCCTACCCATGGTCCGCGGACCATGGGATTGTATAAATAGAGCGAGGCTCTAAGTTGAAAAGAGAGTAGATGATAGAGTAAGTAGCGAAGGAATGGTTCGAGCTTAGAGTAGGATTCTAAGTGTATTGGGTCGTAGTAGTAGGAAGAGGCTCTGCAGCTGAGTGCGCAGAGGCCTAGTAGAGTCCGTAGCTGAGTGCGCGGACCCCTACAGCTGAGTGCACAGGGCGATGTCGAGTCTATAAGCAGGATTGAAGATTAATAAAGAGAAGTTGATTCTTATTTCTATGTATTTGTTGTGCATTATCTTCTTTATGTTTGTATTAGTTTATGTATTGCGCGCACTAATATGATTGTTGAATATGTTGTAATAACCATAAATCTTACACACACAAGTTAAGTAATCGGTTAATTAGCAAGGAACTTGGGTATTATATGGGTCACACCCCGAGTAGGGCTGCGCGGAAATAGCAGCACGGGTTGTGAAGGACTAACAAGTGTGCATAGCGACGGGTCGGACTGTGAACCTCCAGAAGCCCAGCAGACATCCCTAGGGTGCAGAAACCTGGTTCTAGCACCCTCCCATACTACTTCAGGTGAGACCTCAGTCCACCCTCGGTGGACTATTGCCAAAAGGGCCAGTAGTACCAGGATTTGCTTGGCTAATTCACCTCTGAACCTGGGTCAGGCCCATACAAGCCAACAAATATAAATCATTCATACAAGTGCGCGCAGTAAATAGTATATTTTCAGTTTATATCAAACATGTAATAACTCAAGAACAGATACCCAGGATTTGGATAAAACTTCTTTTATTATTCTCTTTTTCAGTTACAGACTCGTCTTTGCCCTGCACACTCAGCTATAGGGGTCCGCACACTCAGCTACGGAAAACTAGGCCTCTGCGCACTGACCTGCAAAGCATTTTCCTACTCTACGACCCATGACACACTAAGACACTTGCTCTGTGCTTCTACTTCTCTATCTCATACTTCTCTCTAACTAACTATCTTTTTGATTTGGATTTAAACAGGAATGCAACAAATTACAGAGATCACCATAAATACAGAGATGAGATAACCATAAATATAGAGGTGCAGCGGAAATAATATTTCATTTCATTACTGTAAAATACTGAAATATGCTTACACATAGAAATGAAAATAAACCAGCTAGGGCAATGGTAGCTTATCTCTGAGAATATATGTGGAGGCTACATGCCTCTGAACTATGTTACAATGAGGCTTGAAGGCCTATTTATTGTTGAGAAACAATGGAAAACCCTTAACATCCCAAAACCTAACCCTAGAAGATGAAATGCCAAATTGTGGGCCCCGTTTTGGGTAAGTTGGTACATCAACTTCCCGGGGTCATAACTTTGGCACCCAATATTCGTTTGACGCATACAATAGCTCTTTAGAAGATCTATCCGAGCAATACAACTTTGGGAAGAGAAACATTCGTCCATGGACCCATGTTGCTCCCAGATTTCCCAAAAAACGTCATTTAGGGCCTCAAAACGACTCTGGAAGTTCAGGACCCGTAAAACTGCTAAAAATAGTAAATTGTGCTACAATTACGGAAACTGAAAAACAAAAGAGACAGTTGTGGGGGTCCAAGTGGGATAGGTGGGTGGCCACCAACATCCACCTGGATCATTTCCCCCCCCTTAGGAAGCAATGTTCCCCATTGCGTTGAGTTCCTCCATCTGTTAAACTTGGTCCTTGGTGAGTTATTCTGCAATCTCAGATGTGTCCAGTAACGGTGGGAAGCATGGTCGAGAGCGGTACACATTAAACACTTCGTGCAGGTGAAGGAATGGAGGAATGTTGTGCTCCAAAGCATTCTTTCCCACAGCCTTGGTAATGGTGTAAGGACCATGTTGGCATGGTCGGAGATTCTGATGGGCTCTTGTAAGGCATTCTTCCTTCCGATGCAACCAAACTTTGTCGCCCACCTGAAACTTGTGTGGTGCCCCTGTGGGTGAGGAGAAGTTGTTCCTGTGTTCTTTTTTCATGATCATATCCATCTATTGTTACTGCTTCTACGTGGAGGAACCCTTCGCGGGGGTTATGGATGTGGCGATGATCTTCCCCTTACTTTGGGAGCGAACCAGACAAAAAATAAATTTCCTAGTCTGGGAGATGAGCTTGCTGCCTTTCTTAGTAGTGATCAAAGAGGTGGCGGTAGGTGGGGCTACCTCTGGTATCTGGTATAATGAATTACACAAAGAAATAATAACAGTGTGAGGCCTTGACTCATACACAGAATGTTGCCTCCATAAGTATTATTAGCCTAATAATACATCACAAATATGTAGAGATGCAACATCACACAATACATCGTCTGTGAAGGGTTTGATGCTGTAGGGAAGGTGTCACTCCTAGCGAACTCAGAGATCTCATCCTTGGTGAAGCCACCCGATACTATATGGTTACAGGTGTGGTGTAGTCAGTAGGCCTAACCGCTTCACGACCTCTACTGAAATGAGGTTCTTTTAGCTGCCACTATCGATAATGAATTGCAGTGACAAACCCTTCACCCACATCTATGAGTGGAAAAGACGCTCCCCCTCCTCTGGATCTTCAGGCTCATTCTTTTGGATCTTGGCAGTGGCAACAACAACGCTGGGCTTCGCATCAATGATCTGCTTCCATTTTCCATTCCCCTTGTCGGGTTCTGACTCAGGAACAAAACATGCATCTGATTCTGAAGCCTTCAACTTGACCACCAGCGACTGCTTGGTCCGACACTCACTTATGCTGTGAGTGGGGCTCTTATGGAACTCACACCACTTTCCTGTGTCCTTCTTTGACTTCAAGGTGTTTTTCTTTTCTTGGGGCTTCGACAGGTTGTCTTAGGTCACCCCACCTTCGCTTTGTCCTTTGGTGTTCAGATTTGCAGATCCAAAGTCTCACTTCTTCTGTTTAAACTTCTGCTCGATTTTGACAGCGTATCGGTACGTCGTGCCGAGTGAGGAGATGTTCAAGAACTCCATCTCTTCCTGGATGTATCTATGTAGGCAACCTTGGTATTTGAGTACCAAATGCAACTCATAGTCCTTGATACCCAACTGTGTGTGAAGGGTATGAAAAATGTTTGTGAACTTCGACACATCTTGGTCCCTTCCTTGTGGAAGCGTGGTCCACTTTGTGTATTTATCCTCATAGCTTTTGACAGGGTAGTACTGCTCCTTGATGGCATCCCGAAATGAATTCCAATTGGGTGCGGCTAAAAATAGTGAGCCCATACTTTCATCCTTCTGCTCGCAGTAGGTTTCCCACCAGTCCTTGATGTGGGGGGCTGCTTTGAGAAGAGCGAAAACAATCTTTTCCCAACTTGAAAATTCATGAACAGAAAAATACCCTTCTAGCATATTTAACCATTTATCTGCGGCATCTGTGTCAATCTAACCCTAGAATATGGATATTTCAAAATTAACTTGTACCTTAAATGGTGTGGCGTTTCCACACCATTTAAACGCCACACCATTTAAGGTACAAGTTAATTTTGAAATACCCATATTCGAGGGTACAAGAGATGTGTATTTAAAAATTAACTTGTACCTTAAACTATGTTGCAATGAGGCTTGAAGGCCTATTTATTGTTGAGAAACAATGGAAAACCCTTAACATCCCAAAACCTAACCCTAGAAGATGAAACACCAAATTGTGGGCCCTGTTTTGGGTAAGTTGGTACATCAACTTCCCGGGGTCGTAACGTTGGCACCCAATCTTCGTTTGACGTGTACAATAGCTTGTCAGAATGATCTATTCGAGCACTACAACTTTGGGAAGAGTGACATCGGTCAATGGACCCACGTTGCTCCCATATTTCCCAAAAAACGTCGTTTAGGGCCTCAAAATAGCTCCAGAAGTTCAGGACCCGAAAAACGGCTAAAAATAGTAAATTGTGCTACAATTACAGAAACTGAAAAATTGAAAGAGACAGTTGTGGGGGTCGAAGCGGGATAGGTGGGTGGCCACCAACATCCACATGGATTACTTTTACACTTAGAGCCTCACTCTAGGCTGACATTACATTACAAACTAGGGTAGACATGACTCTAACATACTTCTGCGCCCGTAATTTGCAGGGCTTTACAACATCATTCGATCAAAACATGGGCTTTGAGCCCCAAAACATGCCTTGGGGGGATTCCATGCCCAACAAAGACTACCTTAGACTCTTCTAAGACTTCTCTTTTTATACAATCCCATGGTCTGCGGACCAAGGGTGGATCATATAAAGCCGACACAACTTACATAATATAAGGGAAGAAACCGTTGATGACTCTTTACATTTTCACACTTTGCAACCACAAAATGTGGAGACTTTACTTTCTTTATACAAAACTTGGGCCTTTAACCCCAAAACTTGGGCTCTTAACCACAAAATTGACCCTAGGGGACTCGTTCCCAACAATAATTCAAAGGGACTTTAGTCCCTTAGGTGGGTATGTGATAGAGTTGTTTTGAGACACACTTATGGTCTGCAAACCATCGTATTATAAAGAAAAAGCTATAAATAGTTGAGGCAGAGCCAGTCTAGCAAGCAATCAATCAAGGAAGAATCATGGTAAGGGAAAGGTGCGAATGAAGGAAAGGTTTGTTTCCTGTACTTAGGCGAAAGGGGAAGGCTCCTGCAGCTGAGTGCACAGGGATAAGGATTCTATATTTGAATGCTTAGATTTAATAAACACTGTTTAGGGTGAAATTGATGCATCTATGTTCTTTTATTTACTTCTCCTAAGTTTATATGTCTTCGCTCTATAATGTGTTTTATATGAATGAATGTTTATTTATTGCAAGAACCTGGTAGATCTATAATATTTATGCATAATAAGTCCAACTAAGTACCTTCATGAAGATTTGGACTTTATTTAGTTAGATTTGCAGTAGTTGTCTATTCGAAAGGGATAAAGATGCACGAAGGCAAATCTAAGACGTAAGGCTTCAGGAAACACCTCACACTACCCTCTAGATGCAGAAACCTATTTTTGTCATCCCCCAATACTACTTTGGGTGAGACTGTATCCTCGGCTACGCTGGTTGTTACCGAAAGGGCCAACATTTTAGGGTTTTGTTGGTTGGCTCAGATAACACTGAACCTGGGTCAGACCCCATCAAGCCAAAAAATGGTTATGTTGCCAGGACCAGGATCCATCTGAGGAATGTGTGATGTCAAATAAGTGGTTTCCTACTAAGAAGGAAATCAATAAGTGGATCGATCGGAAGTTCCACACATTTTTAGCTCAGGAGAATAGAAATCCACGATTATCCAAGGAACAGTGGTTGGAGAGATACCTATAGATAGACGATACCGAAGCCTTTTTTTGTTTCTTCCCCTGCGAACTGCATGAGTGGATGTCTATATTAGCAGACAATCAGGGTACGTGGAGACTTGACGGCCCTATTGTGCGGACTCCAAAGATGGTGAGGTGCTTGGAAGCTTCAAAAAATAATGTCACACGGTCCATTCTTCATTGGATTGATCACATCTTAGGAGGATTCGTTACTGAGCTCGCGGTCAATAAAACCACTAGATATAGTGAAATTTAGTGCAGGTTCTTATAGGGACCATGAGGTAAGTACTTTAAAACCCTAAAAAATTGGATTAAGATGTTGTTGTGTGAAAAACGGGTTATGAGTTGGCATTATGGCACAGGTTTGGAGCTATGGCACAGGTGTTGTCCTTGATGGCAACTCTCTTTGATAACAGATCTTAGTTCAGGCTTTCAGAATGAAGGAAAAGACATATACGTAGGTTCATCTAGATGAAGATGCGTATACAAGTGGGTTAGATGTTACAAAGGCGCATATGCATATACACGCACTTTCAGGCAAGGAAAATCGCGTATATATTGGAAAACTTACCTTTGATCCGTGGTAGTTAGTCCTTGGTACTTGAACCTATGGTTTTGGACCATGGTATCTCGTCAGAAGTGTTGATCCCAAGTATTGGGCCCATGGTATTGTGTTATTATGGTTTTGGACCGTGGTATTGAGAAAGGCCTAAGACTATAAAAGAGGAAGGAGATCATTTGGCAAAGCATCTTTGGAATCAATTGAATATCTAACATGTGCTAGATCTGAAACTTTTGTGATTGGGGTTATGGTGCAGATTTGGATCTGAATGAAGGAGGAACCTAAGCGCATAAAGAAGGATAAGATCTATTGATGGGTCATAATATTTAAAGCTTGAATGATAGTATCTTTGTATGATTTTGATCTATTCTGTGAGGCGCACACTTGATCTATAAATCTGATAATTTGGGTTATTTAGCATTTGACTGTTTGAAAGAGTAAATTCTCCTTTATAGATCTGTACACAGGTTCAGTGAAGCAAAGGCACGTATACACGCAGGTTTAGTAAAGGAAAACTGCGTATACGCAGGTTTCTCCACACACAGGAGCGGCACGCAGGTTTCATGTTGTTTAAGCAGTGTATACATATTTTATTGTGATCTAGCTACCTCTGTTTGTTGCTGCAATGTTCTGGGTTCAGAATTTGGCATATGGTTGCTGTCGCTGTGTTCTGGGTACAGCTGCCAGAGAAGTGTTTATTGTGAATCAGTTTTGTTCGGTGGAAAGGTGATTGGTTGAAGTAGAGATCTTGATGATTGATTGATGTTCATGGATCCAGTCTAAAAATTTATGAAACGTGGTCCCTAGAAGAAAGAGAAGGTGGTAGCCTTCTGTAGGCCAGCACCTACGTACTAGTATCTTGGCTAATGCAAGAGCTAAGGGGCTTGTAGCTCCCTTCTAGGAGAAGCTGGAGAACGAGAGAGGGTTGTAGCTCTCTGCAGGTTGCAACCTGCGTACTGGTAAAGGACTGCACCAGTACATTGGAAAAGAAGTTTCTAATTTAAAAGGAAGATAGGACGAATTGCAGCAGGTGGTTTTCACCCACATTGGGTTTCCACCTTATATCTTGTGTTCTTGTGTGCGATTGTCTTTCTGCTCTGTTTTACTGTTTCTGGTTACTGGTTATTTGATTCTGAAACACAAATTAACAATCAACATCAGAAAGATAAAGTAAATTAAAAGTTTGCTCTGTATACGCGGGTTTCCTTATGCAGAGTTGCGTATATACGCGGGTTTAATTAACTGAAGTAACGTATATCATTTGATTTTTGAATAAGGAATATTTGACCTGATAATACTGATTCACCCCCCCCCCCCTCTCAGTATTATTTCCAACAATTGGTATCAGAGCAGGTCCTTCAGAAGAAGCTTGATCGCTTGAAGGAAGATCTTTCATCATGAGCAACTACAAGAGGGAAGCATCAATCAGGCCACCAATTTTTGATGGGACAAACTTCGTATATTGGAAGGTAAGAGTTACTTCCTATCTTCAATCTCTTGGTACAGAAGTCTGGGATATCATAGATACAGGGTATACCTTTCCATCAGCAACTCCTACAGATTTGGCTGAGAAAAAGAAATATGAAATAAATGCAAAGGCGGTCAATACTCTATTAGGATGTCTATCTCAATCAGAAATTGTCAAGGTTATGCAGTATAAATCCGCAAAAGAAATATGGGACAAGATTGTACTGAGCTATGAAGGAGATGATCAGGTAAAACGAGCAAAACTTCAAACCCTCAGAATTCAGTATGAAAATCTCAGAATGCCTAATGATGAAAGTGTGGCTAACTATTTCCTTCATGTAGATGAGATTGTTAATTGTATGAAAATTTTGGGAGAAGAAATAAAAGAGGTTGTTGTTGTTGAAAAAGTTCTAAGATCTTTGTCCCCTAGATTTGAATCTAAAGTTTCTGCAATAGAAGAAAAAGAGAATCTACGAAATCTTACAATGTCACAGCTGCACGGAATTCTAACTGCTTATGAAATGAGGAAAGGAGGGCCATCAGATAGGAGAGAAGCTGCTTTCAAGGCTTCAGGCAAAGGAGACTACTATGAATCAGGACACGTGTCAGAAGAAGAAGAAGAATCAAATTTTGTCAAAAACCTTCAACGGGGTGCTGGAAGATTCCGAGGTAAGTTACCTTTCAAATGATTTTCTTGTGGAAGAGTAGGTCACTATGCTGCCAAATGTCCTCATAAGGATAAGGGGAAGGAACCTGTTAGATGGAACAAGAAACATAATGCAAATAAGAAAAGCTATTACACTCATGAAGATAGTGATGGACTATCAAATAGTGATGAAGATGAATGAGGTAATAATTTTAAACTTTTAATGGCTTTTGAAGATGATGATTACATGGATGCTATAGATGAAGAAGGTTTTTATGAAGAAATCTCTAAACTCAAAGTCTGTTTAGAAGAGAAAAATATGATTATTGATTCTCTACAATGTCAACTGGCTGAAAGGGAAAAACATCATGAAAAATTGGAATGTGAAATTGTTGGTCTTAGAAAAGAGATTGAGAAAACAAAAGCTCTTAATCTTAAATTCGTTAAAGGATCTGAAACTCTGGATGAGATTATCAATGTGCAGTATTCTCCACTAATCAAGACAGGTCTGGGATACAATGGAGAAGCATCACAAGCATCCACTTCCAAAAGTTATCTTGATGCAGCAAGGAGGAGCGAGCAAAGGCCTAATAGAAATCATCAGGTAAATCAGGGACAGTTTTCCTCAAGAATGAACAAAGACTATCAGGAAAATCGGGGACAATCTACTTTAAGGACAAACAAAAGCTACAACCAGCCACAGGTAAAACCTTCTCAATTTTCCTCAAGAATGGATGCCAATAGGAACTACAATCATTTGGCTGGTAGATTTGACAATCACAGGAGTTTCTTCAATGGCCAATGTTTCTCATGCCATAACTTTGGCCACAAAGCTGCTCAATGTGTTGCCTATAAGACAATCATGACTAGAGAAGCTCAAAAACAAAGAAGTATGACTAGAATCACGAAAAGACCTATAACAACTTTTCGGCCGTTGAAAATGAAACTGAATGTTCTATTTGTAATAACTTTGGTCATGAAGATTCTGAATGCAGGAGTAGGTTTGGGAAGACAACTCAGAAGGAACAAATCTCAAGTGCCAGAACATGGAGAATGAAGGAACCACAACGAGAAAGATGTGGGATAGCTTTATATGCAGAAGGACAGGAAAATCAATGGTACATCGACAGTGGATGTTCGAAGCATATGACAAGTGATAAAGAAAAACTTGAATCATATAGTGTTTTAGAAAAGGGAAAGAAAGTTTCATTTGGAAATGATACCCCTGCAGTCATAAAAGGAAAAGGCACTGCTCAGTTGAAAGAAAAGGTCAAAGCTAGAAATGTTTTGTATGTTGATGGTTTGAAGCATAATCTTCTGAGTGTTATTCAGATGTGTGATCAAGGAACCAAGGTAATATTTCGATCAAATGGATGTAGTGTTCGTGATCTTGATACAGGAAAAACAGTGATCAAAGGCAGAAGAACTCCAAATAACTTATACATATTTGAAGAAGGACAAAAACAATGCCATTTGAGCAAGGATGATGAACACTGGTTATGGCACCGGAGGTTGGGGCATCTAAGCTTTTCACAAATAAGGAAAGCATGCAAATACCAGGCAGTTCTTAGTCTTCCGGATATCAAAATTCCAGACAACACCATATGCAAATCATGTCAGTTTGGTAAGCAAACCAGAACCAACTTCTCTGAGAAGGAAGGATCAGCTAGCAGGCCTCTTGAATTAGTCCACACAGAAGTATGTGGTCCATTTAGGACAAGGTCACCTCGAGGAGAAGAATACTTTATATTATTCATTGACGACTTCTCCAGGATGGTTTGGTTAGGTCTTATGAAACACAAGGATGAAGCATTCGAAAAATTCAAATCCTTCAAAGCCTTGGCTGAAAACGAATAAGATCACAAAATTAAGTGCCTCAGATCTGACAGAGGTGGGGAGTTTACCTCAAATGAATTTTTTTATTTCTGTGAAGAACATGGAATAAGAAGGGAATTTTCTACAGCTAGGACTCCTCAGCAAAATGGAGTGGTGGAAAGGATGAACAGAACGGTTCAACAAATGGCTCGTGCTATGCTTGATGAGTCTGGAACTCCCGCAACCTTATGGGGTGAAGCTGCATTTGTTGTGGTTGTTATTCTCAACAAAACAAATGTCCGAGTGAACAGCACTCAAACTCCTCATGAGCTCTGGTATGGTGAGACTCCTTCGGTAAAGCATTTCAAAATTTTTGGAAGCAAATGCTATATTAAGAATAATGATAAACAGCTTGGCAAACTTGAACCTAAAGCGGATGAAGGCATTCTCCTTGGTTATTCTCCCCACAGCAAAGCATATAAGTGTTACAATAAATGACTTGGAAGAATTGTTGATAGCATTGATGTAGTGGTTGATGAAAAACGATACATTCCTAGGCAAATAAATTATGAAAAGGATGAAGACTACTCTCCAAATCAGACTGATGATGAAGAAGAACCTCAAGAGGCACCAGAGGAATAGATAAGGATAGTAGAGAAGACTCCATCCAGGTACGTTCAAAAGAATCATCTAGAATCTCAGATTTTGGGGCAGAAAGAGGCAGGTGTACAAACAAGAATAACAATTGCAGAAGCCTCAAACTATTTGGCATTGCTCTCCTCCACTGAACCTCAAAATGTAAAAGAGGCATGCAAAGATAAATGCTGGGTCAAGGCAATGGATGAAGAACTTGAGCAGATCGAAAAGAATAACACTTGGGAGTTGGTTCCTAGACCAAAAGATAAGAATGTCATAGGGACAAAATGGATCTTTAAAAATAAGATGAATGAAAATGGAGAAGTGATTAGAAACAAGGCCAGACTTGTTTGTAAAGGGCATGCTCAAGAAGAAGGAATAGACTTTGAAGAAAAAATTTCTCCTGTTGCTAGACTTGAGGCCATCCGAATGATCCTTGCCCTCTCAAGTTTTCATAAGTTCAAAGTATTTCAAATGGACGTGAAATCAGCCTTTCTGAATGGAGACTTAGAAGAAGAAGTGTACATTGAGCAACCAGATGATTTCATTCTTGGGAATGATCCAAATCTTGTATGCAGACTAAAGAAGGCTCTCTATGGTCTTAAACAGGCTCCAAGGGCTTGGTTCTACCGTTTGGACAAATATCTTCATCAACAAGGCTTTTCAAAAGGATCAACAGATAGCAATATTTATATAAAAATTGAAAATGACAAATTACTAATACTTGTTGTGTATGTAGATGATATTATCTTTGGGAGCAATGAAGAAGCTATGAGTCAAAGCTTTGCCTTGGTGATGCAGAAAGAATTCGAAATGTCTTTGCTTGGAGAACTGACATATTTTCTTGGATTGCAAATCCAAAAAAATGAAGGCAGTATCTTTTTGTCTCAAACCAAGTATCTCAAGCAGATCTTGAAGAAATATGGCATGGAAGATGCAAAACCAGTATGTACCCCCATGGTTACAGGATGCAGCCTCAATGAAAATGATGAATCAGCAGCAGTGCATCAACCAACCTATAGATCTATGATTGGAAGTCTACTTTATTTGACAGGTACCCGACCAGACATCATGCATGCAGTGGGAATAGTTGGAAGATTTCAAGCAAATCCTAAGGAAACTCATCTTCAGACAGTTAAGAGAATATTCAAGTACCTTCAAGGAACTCAAAACTATGGCTTATGGTATCCTAGAGATACAGATCTCACACTTCATGCTTATACAGATGCAGATTGGGCCGGAAGCGTGGATGACAGGAAGAGCACAAGTGGTGATGCATTCTTCATGGGTTCCAGATTAGTATCTTGGTTCAGCAAGAAACAGAGTTCGATTGCTCTATCTACAGCTGAAGCAGAATATGTGGTTGTTGCATCTTGCTGCACTCAACTCCTTTGGATGATGCAGACCTTGTAGGATTTTCAAATCACTTGTACACCACCTATCTCCATCTTATGTGATAATACAAGTGTAATCAACATTTCAAAGAACCCAGTCATGTATTCAAAGACCAAGCACATACCAATCAAGTATCACTTTCTCTGGGAACAAGTGTTGGAACAAAAGGTCAAATTGGAGTATGTTCCTTCTAAGGAACAAGTTTCTGATATTCTCACTAAACCACTGCCAGGAAAACTTTTGAATACCTCAGACAGAAGCTGGGGGTAGTTAATGCATCATCTTGCTGTTAAATCTTGTCTGGTTCAGAGAAAAATGGGTGTATGCAAGCTGCCTGAGGAGGATCCGCATACATACGTCGGTTTGTGCAGAGACAGTCGTGTATATAGAGGTTTGATGGATATCAGTAGGGACAGGCTCTGGTTGAAGATATTCTTATGGGGGTCTGACAGAGACCATTCGGCACAGGTTCAGGGGGAGCAGATAAAATTATAATGATGCATTGTTGGCATTATCTTAGAAGCTTTTGGTTCTAAGCTGTTGTTGAGTTCAGGTGGAACAAAGACAGAGGGAGAACAGAAGGAAATCTTGGTTGCTGATCTGAATGGTGATTGACAGATGATGATGCTATCAGTTATTGGTGACTTTCATAAGTATTTCATCTCTATGTCATGTATCTCTTTTGTGGTATCTCTTTTATGGTGTCAAGGTCATGTAACGGCCTATTTTGGTTTCCCCACTATGCCTGGGATGAACATGTAATGAACTTGGTTGTCATATGTAAATTTTTGATGTATCCCCACTTGGTTGGGTGATGGATGTATGTATTGAGTCTTTTGGTGATAGGAAGGTCCTTTATGATGTATAAGTCATGGTTCTTCTTGAAGAACATCTTTTTGCAGATCTTGCCTACAGTCAGGGGGAGCATGGTCAGCACAGCAGGGCAGAGATTTCAGCATGTTCTCAGGGGGAGCACAACCCTTTTCCCTTGATGACAAAGGGGGAGAATGACTTTGAGGATCTTGGGGTTGCCATCAAGTCCAAAGGGGGAGATTGTTGGCATTATGGCACAAGTTTGGAGCTATGGCACAGGTGTTGTCCTTGATGGCAACTCTCTTTGATAACAGATCTCAGTTCAGGCTTTCAGAATGAAGGAAAAGACATATACGTAGGTTCATCTAGAAGAAGATGTGTATACATGCAGATTAGACGTTACAAGGGCGCGTATGCGTATACACGCACTTTTACGCAAGGAAAAGCGCGTATATATTGGAAAACTTACCTTTGGTCCATGGTAGTTAGTCCTTGGTACTTGAACCTATGGTTTTGGACCATGGTATCTCATCAGAAGTGTTGATCCCAAGTATTGGGCCCGTGGTATTGTGTTATTATGGTTTTGGACCATGGTATTGAGAAAGGCCTAAGACTATAATAGAGGAAGGAGGTCATTTGGCAAAACATCTTTGGAATCAATTGAATATCTAACATGTGCTAGATCTGAAACTTTTGTGATTGGGGTTATGGTGCAGATCTGGATCTGAATGAAGGAGGAACCTAAGCGCATAAAGAAGGATAAGATCTATTGATGGGTCATAATCTTTAAAGATTGAATGATAGTATCTTTGTATGATTTTGATCTATTTTGTGAGGCGCACACTTGATCTATAAATATGATAATCTGGGTTATTTAGCATTTCACTGTTTGAAAGAGTAAATTCTCCTTTATAGATCTGTAGGCAGGTTCAGTGAAGCAAAGGTGCGTATACACACAGGTTCAGTAAAGGAAAACTACGTATATGCAAGTTGCTCCACACACAGGAGCGTATGCACGTAGGTTTCAGGTTGTTTAAGTAGCATATACATATTTTATTGTGATCTAGCTGCCTCTGTTTGCTGTTGCATTGTTCTGGGTTCAGAATTTGGTATATGATTACTGTCGCTGTGTTTTGGGTACAGCTGTTAGATAAGTGTTTATTATGAATCAGTTTTGTTCGGTGGAAAGGAGATTGGTTGAAGCAGAGATCTTGATGATTGATTCATGTTCATGGATCCAGTCTAAAAATTTATGAAACGTGGTCCCTAGAAGAAAGAGAAGGTGGTAGCCTTCTGTAGGCCAGCACCTACGTACTAGTATCTTGGCTAGTGCAAGAGCTAAGGGGGTTGTATCTCCCTTCCAGGAGAAGCTGGAGAATGAGAGAGGGTTGTAGCTCTCTACAAGTTGCAGCCTGCGTACTGGTAAAGGACTGCACCAGTACATTGTAAAAGAAGTTTCTAATTTAAAAGGAAGATAGAGACGAATTGCAGCAGGTGGTTTTCACCCACATTGGGTTTCCACCTTATATCTTGTGTTCTTGTGTGTGATTGTCTTTCTACTTTGTTTTACTATTTCTGGTTACTGGTTATTTGATTCTGAAACACATATTAACAATCAACATCAGAAAGATAAATTAAATTAAAAGTTTTCTCTGTATACGCAGGTTTCCTTATGCAGAGTTGCATATATACGAGGGTTTAATTAACTGAAGTAGCGTATATCATTTGATTTTTGAAAAAAGAATATTTGACCTGATAATACTGATTCACCCCCCCCCCCTCAGTATTATTTCCAACATTATGTCATTACATTGATGTTTGGGACTATGCGAAGCAGAAAACCCTTAAGAAGGAATGGAGAATCAGGCTCTAAATATAGTCCACTATTGGGATCCTCTTCAAGCGACAATGAAGGAACTATTCTGAATACACCACGAAGTGTGCCGCGATTGGTAAGTCAGGGTATTCCGAGGATACCTCATCCATCCACTCCACCTCCGCCTCCACCTCCACTGCATACACTACACCTTCACCTCCACCTCCACCTCTGCCTCAACAATTCAACATGGAAAACGCAGTGAAGACGTTGATCTTTAAAGGGGTAGGGAGCGAAGACCCCAAGAAATTATAGTTTGTTGCAAATGTTATGTGGATAGTGCAACAGATTGCTGATGATAATATAAAGAAAGCACAGTTGGTCACAGCATTGCAGGATAGGGCAATAACTTGGTATATCAAGTTCTCTCAAGACAGACCTGATGCGACGTTGGCAGAGACTCAACAAGCGTTGAACAGTGAGTTTAAGAAGCCTAAGCCTTAGGTGTAGTCCATAATGGAGTTTAAGGAGATATGATAAGCAGTTGATGGGTCCACATGGGACTTCAATTAGAGGTTGAAGTGCCTGATCCGGTAGTCCAACATGACAATCACGGATTCTCAACATAGAGACTGGTACTTCGCATCCCTCCTTCCACATTTAAGGTTGCCAGTATCATAACAGAAGATAGGAATGCAAGTGGAATCATTGGAGATCGCAATGAGTCTGAAGGCTTCACCAATATAGGATATGAATATGGGAGTGCAATAGATACAGTCGTAGTTAGCAAGCCTGCATATGGAGTTGCAAAGTTTGAAGATAGGAAAGGATGCTCAGATTGAGGTGCGCACTGAAGTATGGTGTGTAAAATGTAAAGGTAATAGACATGAGAAGGATCATTGCCTTATTTATCAGAATTATTTGATTAGAGGACGTCATGTGCCTATGAAGCCTAAAAACATTACCGAACCGAGCAGGTGGTATCATTATGGTGCATTATCTGCTAGATAACTGGAAGGCACACTACTGATAATTTTCACCTCTTGGAAAAAGTTGTACAAACCCCGCAACAATTGTTTTGTGCATTCTATAAATCGGTGGGGCACGATGAGAGGAATTATCAAAGCTATGACTTAATGATGGAGTGAACCCCTACTTATCGAATGCAGGAAGAAAATTGGCCTCAAGATTAGGGCAAGGGTGCAGCGCGTTGAGGATTCCAAGGTTGTGGAAGAGGAAGAGGGGGCAGTGCTGGCAGAGGTTGAGGCCAAATCATCTATTATAACTGTGATGAAGTAAGACATTTTGTGCGTGACTGTCAGAACCCAAAACAACTATCTTGACAATACTACAGACAATTTGATCATTTTATAGAATATTTCCCAATGCTGATAGATAAGATGTAGGAGAAAAAGACGCCACAGCCTACGCAAAACATCCAGATGATGAGGGAGGAGCCTCACAAAGAAGATCATAGTATAAATATAGTAATGTAAAGTGGTATGACCATAGGAGAACATAAGGGGAAGCAACTAGAGACCAAAGGATGGGTGCACAAGGCTTCCGAAAAAGGAAGTTAGATTTGACCTCAACCACGCTAAAGAGATGTTTATGGGGGCCAAAAAGAGTTTCTCTAAGGCTTCTAACTCTTGAAGTCAAGAGAAAACCACTATACAAAGTAAAGTGCAAGATGTGGATCCTTCGATGTTAGCCACTTTTCTCAAAACTTGTATGAAGTTTTTAAGGGATCAAAAGGCAATAGAAGAGCTCCAGGAGCTTATTAACAATTGTACTAGAAAAATTAAGATTCCTTCATAACAACGCTCTCTGAGGAAACTAGGCAAACATAAGAACCGGACTGGGAACGAGATGAGGTTAACCGTGCATATCATGGAGTATGAAATGGATGAAGTCATCCTGGATTTGGGTTCTGATGCGAATGTACTGCCTAAGAAGACATGGGAAAGGATGGGAAGACCTGTGCTACAATGGTCTCCTATACAACTACGCATGGCCAACTAGTAGAAGATCATTCTGATGGGGAACCTGTATGGGATAACCGTAGACATTGAAGGAGCGAGTGTGTTGCCTGATATTGAAGTAATTGAAATCATGGATGACAATAATCCTTACTCTACACTACTAGGAATTGATTGGGCTTTCGACATGGATGCAGTGATTAATTTGAAGAAGCGAAGAATGAAATTTGAGAAGAAGGCACTCAGGGTTATTGTGCCACTGGACCTTGCTGAAGGAGTGCGCTACACTGAACAGGTCCATGATTATGTGGAAGATGTTGATCTAGATTAGATATACAAGATAACTGCACACAATGAGGATTGGATCAATCCCACTACAGATGGCTGGATCATGTGGGATAGAGACAACTCCTTTACCTTAGACTTAGATGAAGAGCTCGAACAATGGTAGAATCAGTTACATGAAGTCTCTACGCTACATTGCAATATCACGACAAAATCTATGCGACGCGTATCTATGAAGGTAAGAAATCTCCCTCATTATGATGGCTTGAATGATTTTAATCTCTTTTTGGATGCATTTGAAAGGGAGGTGCCCGAGGAACATCGATTTCATGCACTTGAATTGGCACTGCATGCTACACCTTCTCGTTGGTAGGGTAGGCATAAGGAAAGCTTCACTGACTGGAGGGAGTACAAGCGGATGATGAAGATGAGGTTTGGATATGCTAATACCTGGATCACTAAGAAATATAGTGGAAAGGATGATCTACGTGAGCATTTGGCACAGTGGATTAAAGGTTGGGGAGAATAGGCACAACCAGAATGGGTACATATCTTCTGTCATACCCTCGATACCATCCAAATGAACTGGTATTTGGAAACAGAGCTACGCCATGGTATGGTCGAATGGGACACCTTGAGGGATAGATTCTTTTTAAATTTTGTAAAAAATTCTGTTTTCCCACCTCGGTTTTCAGTTTCACCTTATTTCTCCTATATAGTTAAATGCCCTTTCCCATATCCATACATTTAACAACTGAAAAAATAATTTTTTGCTGAAAACACAAATTCTGGAAATTTTACAGAATGCTGGAAAATGTAGAAATAAAAATCAACAGGTACAAACAGTTATTTAACACATTTGAATACAGTGATTTTTGGTCAATGTGACCCTAGAAAAACCCCCTACAACTATTGGGGAAAACCAATTTGAGAGCTCTTCTTTATTTCTAAAAAATGCCCTTTTACAGTGGGAAATATTCAGCAAAAAAAAATCAGCAAGCAAAATTACAACTTATCTCTTTTCCCGTGCCTCACAGCAAACTGGAAATTACAGCAAACAGGACAGCAATAAATGATGTACGGCATCCTCGATTTTCGTGCCCACTTTCAGCATTAAATGATTTTGTACGACCTGCATTAAATTCTTTGTACGGACCTCGATTTGTGTGCAAAAAAACAGCAAATTGCTCCTCGATTTCTATGCAAACCAGTTGTACATATTTCTAGAAAATCGTGCCAAAATCTTCCTTTCACTGTGTGCTGAATCAGCTATACAAATCTGCTCAACTATTGCCTTGGAATGTGTGCCAAGCTGCTGTCTCTTTCTTCTCCCTGCTCAGAAATCTCTCTTTCTCTCTTGCTCTCTCTCTCTCAATCTGCTCATGAAAGAATGAATGATCTTTTCCTCCTTTTTCTCCCTTAATCCAACCCTAAGTGACTTTTGGGTGATCCCTAAATGCAATGGCTGAAATATATTGAGATCCAGGGCTGAGATTAAATGCTCATTTAAATTTCACTTTCTATTTTTTAATTCACCCCACTTTAATAAAGACCCACTTAGTCATTTATTTCCAAAGTCACTTTTCTTTTCTAATTTTACATTGACTTTAATAAAGTCACTTTAAAATTAGACTTTAGTAAGTTTATCACTTAAAGTCACTTTTAAATTAGATTTGACTTTATAAAAATTATAAAGTCACTTTAGGAGAAAAATTAAATTCTTTTTGACACTTTTCCCTAGGCCAAAGATCAAAGCCTTAGGGAACCACCTGTCCTCCGGTACCAAATTTCAACACTCCCTCTTACCAAGGAAGGTGTTCCTCACCACATCCATCTTGTTTCTGAAGTAGTCATGCATGCCCTTTGGTAAGGCTTTGGTAAGAATATCTGCAACCTGCTCATCAGTGGGAATATACTCAAGCTTCACAGCGTCCTTCTGAACACAGTCTCTGATGAAATGATATTTGATCCTGATATGCTTTGACCTGTCATGAAATATTGGATTCTTCGTGAGTTTAATGCAACTCTGATTATCATAGTAAATCACTGAAGGTCTCAACGGCTGACCAAATAAGCCAAACAACATCTTGCGAAGCCAGATCGCCTCACAACTAGCTAGACTAGCTGCCATATACTCTGCTTCCGCTGAACTCAATGCTACTGACTGCTGCTTCCGGCTAAACCATGACACTACTGCGGAACCCAACCCAAAACAGCACCCTGAAGTGCTCTTCCAATCAGAAGCACAACCTGCCCAATCAGAATCAGTGTATCCTGCCAATCTCACTCCATCCTCCTGCCTGTAGTCCAGACCATAATCCACTGTCCCCTGCAAGTACCGTAAAATGTGTTTTGCAGCCACCCAGTGAACCTTCCTAGGCTCACACATAAACTGACTCATCGTGTTGACTGCAAAACAAATATATGGTCTAGTGTTGACCAAATACATCAAGGAACCAATCAGCTGCCTGTACAATGTGGGATCCACCAACTCATAATCCGAAGAATGAAGCTTCTTCCAATTGGTGATCATCGGTGTCAACATGGGTCTACAATCCTCCATGTGGAATCTGCCAAGGATGTCCACAATATACTTCCCCTGCCCCAGGAAGAAATGCCCCTCCTCCTGCCACACCTCCAAACCCAAAAAGTAATGCATAAAGCCATTGTCCTTCATCTCAAACTCCGCTGCAAGATCTCTCTTGCAATGCTCTATGAGTCTCTCTACACCTGTAATGACCAAGTCATCCACATACAGCACCAGAATGATAGGCTCCTCACCTATCACAATAAATTAAAGTTTCGGATCTGCCTCACTCTTTGTGAAACCCATCCCCTGCAAGTATGTATCTATCCTGGAGTACCAAGCTCTGGGAGCTTGCTTCAGGCCATAAAGGGCCTTCTTTAGTCTACACACATGGGACTCCTTCCCATGCACCTCAAAGCCCTATGGCTGCTCAATGTACACCTCCTCCTGTATGAAGCCATTGAGAAATGTAGTCTTCACATCCATCTAGTGGATCTTCCAACCCATCTCTGCTACTATCGATATAGTGGAGCGGATCAAAGTATATCGAGCCACGGGAGCGAAGGTCTCCTCATAATCAACTCCCTCTACCTGGGAGAACCCTCTAGCCACAAACCTCGCTTTGAATTTCTCAATGCTGCCATCTGCAGCATGCTTTACCTTGTAAAGCCATCTGGAAGTAACCACGGATTTTCCCTCAGGCCTCGGCACCACCTCCCAAACATCATTCTTCATGATAGAATAATACTCCTCCTGCATGGCCTCTCTCCAGACCTGCTGGCTAGCTGCCTCCTCATAGCTAGAAGGCTCAGAGTCAAGGATGTTGATAACCATTGCCATATAGCTACAAAACCTCTCAGGTGGTCTACTCTCTCTGACCGACCTCTTCGGCTCAGCAACAGATGTGGCATATCTCAAGGTGTCCTGAAGCCACTTGGGCTTCCTCTTCCCTGAGTGCACTTCTCCCACTGGAGAATGAAATTCCTCCTCTCATCATCATCAGGGCCCTGAACTCCTGACTGTCTGTCTGTTATCCTCCTGCCTACACCTAAACCTGTAGAAGCTAAGGTACCATGTGAACTATCCATCAGTGGACTCCCTAGTGAACTGCTCTGTGAACTGCTCTCCATGCTGCCTGGAGCACCACCCCTCTGGCTCGGTGAGCCACTGCTCACTAACATACCTGACATCCTCATAGATGTACCTCCAGATCCTCTTGATCCCTACCCACTGGATCCCTGCAACTAACTCAACTGCTGCTGAGGGTCTGGCTGATCCAGATACTCTAACTCCCGTGACCTCCTGAAGGCCCTGTCCTCCTCGAACTTCACATCCCGCCTGACAACAACTCTCCTCTGTGTAGGAATTTAATCCAAAAGGCCTTTGAGGTCTCACTGTAGTCCACAAGGATACCCTTCTCTGCAGTGGGCTCTAGTTCGGTCCTCTTCTCCTTGGGTATGTAGGAGTATGTAATGCATCCAAAGCTACGAAGATGACCAATATCAAGCTTCTTCCCAGAGAAAGCCTCCTCCGGAGTCATGTGCCCCAAGGCACGATGCAGACTCCTGTTCTGCAAGTAAACAGCTGTGTTGCAGACCTCTGCCCACAAGAACAATGGCAACCCCTGATCATGTAACATGGCTTTGGCAGCCCCTACGATGGATCTATTCTTCCTCTCCGCAACCCCGTTCTGCTGGGGGTTGTAAGGAACAGTGAACTCCCTCCTAATGCCTGCCTCCACACAATAGTCAACAAAATCTCCAAGGGTGTACTCTCCTCCATTGTCCGACCTCAGGGACTTGATCTTCCGACCTATCTGTGTCTCTACAAGAGCTCTAAACTCCTGAAACTGCTTGAAGACCTCACTCTTGGTCTTCAAGAAATAAATCCAGGTCCTCCTGGAGTGATCATCAATGAATAAAAAATAGTACTCATATCCACTCAAGGAAACATGAGACATCCGACCGCTCACATCGGAATGAATCAAATCATGTATCCCAGTCGCTCTGTTGTCACTGCTGGGAAAGGGGGATTTGGCAAACTTGCCCATCGCACATCCTCTACAAGTATCAAAGTGATCAGTACTTAAATCTAGCACACCTGTAGTGATCTCCCGCAATGTCCTCAAGGCTCCATGATACATATGACCCATCCTGCGGTGCCAAATCTCACACATCTCAGAACTGCTAGCTCTGTTGTCGGTACTACTGCTCAATGCCACAAGGGACTGGAATGCAAACTTGTACACCTTTGCATGGCGTACACCTATCACTCTAGCTGAATGAGCTGGAGTTCCCCTGGGATACATCAACATCTATCCTCCCCTGAACAGTATCTCATATCCTCTGTCCTCCAAAGCTGAGACGGATATGAGGTTCTTCCTCATCCCTGGCACATAAAGAACATCTGACACCTTCAAGGGAGGTTTGGACTCCCTCTGAAATGTCAGAGTCCCCACACCGACTGCTCTAAAAACTCTGTCATCACCGAGTACTACCTCAATATCAGTGCCACTCTCTGAAAGCTCTGAAAAGTACTCACGGACTCCTGTCATGTGACGTGAAGCCCCACTGTCCACATACCAGATACCCGAAGATGCTCCGCTAATCGAGGGAAAAGCATGCTCCCTCTGAACCTGTGTGGAAGGTGATCCTGCACTAGAGGACTCATACGCAATGAACCCAAACTCTCAGTCAAAACGAACTGCAAAGTCCTCAACCTCTACTGAAGCTGCCATGTTCTGGTCCTTCCCCTTCTTCTTCTTCTTCTCTGAACACACAACTGCATAGTGTCCCATCTTTTGACAATTCCAACACTTCACCCTGTAATAGTCCTTCTGTGTGTTACCCTGTTTACCTTTTCCTTTGCCTTTTCCCCCACCATTGCTTGTGGAAGCCTGCTTCTTCCCTTTGCCTTTCTTGCCTCCTGCCGACAATGCTACATCCTCATCCTGCTCAACTGGCTTGGCTGCCCCAAGCTGACCTTTCCTGATCTCTGTCTGAATGCAATCATTCCAAAACCTCTCCCATGTGGGAAGGGTCTCACGTGCACAAACCCCATCAACAAAGTTCATCCATGAACAGGGGAGGCCATTCACTGCAATCCGCACCAACTCAGTGGGTTGAATGACCTCTCCAATTGCTGCCAACTCATCTCTCACATTAGTAATCTTTGTGAGATATCCAGCTACACTGTCATTACCCATCTTAATGTTCTTCAACTTCTCCTTCAGGACCATTTTCCGGTTCTCATTGGTACTCTGGTAGAGATTGGACAATGTTGTCCACATCTCATGGGCATTGCTCTTTCCTCTCACATGAGGAATGCAATGGTCTTTGATTCCGTCTAGAATCAGTCTCTTACCCTTGTTGTTCTTTTTATTATAAGCATCCAACTGAGTAGCATCAGTAGGCACAACAACAGGGTTCTATGTGGTATGCACCATGATATCCCAGACTTCTGCCTCCTCAAAGATACTATGCATTCTCTCCTTCCAAATGCTATAATTTGTATGCCCATCCAACCTATCCTCCACCCTCAATCCCAATGACATACTGTTGTCCTAAAACTTAAAAATAGCATTGTTGTAGTAAAGATAAAACTGTTCTTTGTGAAAAATCAGCTTGCTGGAATTTTCCAAGTGAAAAATCAGCAGACTGTAATTTTCCTCCTTGTTGTCCCAAGCTGCACTTCAGCACTCAAGCTCTGATACCATGTAAAAATTTTTGTTTTCCCACCTCGGTTTTCAATTTCACCTTATTTCTCACATATAGTTAAATTCCCTTTCCCATATCCATACATTTAACAACTGAAAAAATAAATTTTTGCTGAAAACACAAATTCTGGAAATTTTACAGAATGCTGGAAAATGCAGAAATAAAAATGAGCAGGTACAAACAGTTATTTAACACATTTGAACACAGTGATTTTTGGTCAATGTGACCCTGGAAAAACCCCCTACAACTCTTGGGGAAAACCAGTTTGAGAGCTCTTATTTATTTCTAAAAAATTCCTTTTTATAGTGAGAAATATTCAGTAAAAAAAATCGGCAAGCAAATTTACAACTTATCTCTTTTCCCGTGCCTCACAGCAAACTGGAAATTATAGCAAACAGGACTGTCACACGGAATTTGTCAAGGGTGCGGACACGACTGACCTTCCTAGAATTCTAAGACGTTCTAATGACAAACAAGACAAAATGGAGTGATCTTTCTCTAAATACACCTTTTACAACATGAAAACTACAAGTGTTTAGGCTTACCTTATTCCAAAACGCTGTTGTTGAAGTCCGTTCTTGACGATCCGGATGAGCTCCTCCTTCAAGTCAATTCCTGCAACCACAAACAATCAAACAATTACCAAGCACTTGCATTTCATATAATAAAACATATATTCAACATGCAGACCAAGGAACACATGAAATAACTCATTAACACAAGCTATTGAGAAAAATAAACCAGTTTGTATTAATAACGAAACAAAGAAACTCTTACAACCTGGCCTTGGTGTTGTGCAAGTTCCTCCCAGGGTCCATCAAGGGTTTTCCTCTACTTTGACAAAGCTCACCCTCTTCCAAGTAGAATCAAGTAAAGACAATCTCTCCTCACAAAGGCTCTAATGGAAGACCTAAATCCTGCAGCATTTACCCAAAGAAAATGTATAGCTCCAACCTCCTCTCCCTCTGGCTCAATGTCTTTATTTATAGTGCTGTAAAGAGGTTATTCAGGTCCACTATCAATGGGATCATCCCCCTCTATGGGTGGGATAGCTCCCTTATTGATGGGATAAGTTCCCCCTTAATAGAGATACATGAACCAACTGGAGGCGCATCCATTTCATCAAACCGACCTCTAGAATGTTCTAGAAGTAACCACAAGTAACTTTTTTAAGATAAAACTCGCGCATTTTGCCTTTTACAGAGGGACGCACCTGTCCCTTAACATACAGAGCGTCCATGGACGCAGATTTTGTGAACATGGTCAGCGTCCCCGCAGGTAAGGCTAGAGAGAACCTGCGACCCCAGAGATAAACATAGTTTTTACAAGACTTTCTCTCTTCTTTGAGTTTGAGATGGATAACAGAGGCATGAGACTTGCCTAAGAGGGTAGCATGACTGTTGATTTGAGCCATACTAACTGTAAGTAGTCAAGGTGACATTTTTTAGTGTAACAGATTGCCCCCTAAAGTGCGAAGCCTGGAATAGAGTAGGGTTTTGTAATTCTAGGAAGGGTGAAGCGCTTTATCATTTCAAGGATTGTCTTGTGGATGGCCTGGTTGGAACCTGCAATTTTCAACACAAAATACATGGATAAGATTATATCATCACTGAGGTAGGCATTCCCATACTCAGATTCAAAACTTTAACTAATGGACTAACTATTCTGATACAGGAATGATCTTGCAGTACATCATTTTTATAGACTTTTGTAGACACAGTATGGACGCAGCCATCTGTTTATGATTAGTCTACATAGATAATGAATACAAAACTCCTCGCAGCCTGGATGGTAGAAACTAGATCCAGGGTCTTCACTTCTACTTCCCGAATTGGTACGATTCTAGCCATGTGATTAAATGATTTGATGTCGAACATGTTAGAAACCACTTGATTACCAGTCGATGATGTAAACTGTTAACAAGCGTGAGAGAGACCACCAGTAATGTCAATGGTTCTCAAAGTACCAAGCACAACCCGTGAAATGTGAATAGATGTTTTGATGTCGAACACTTCACGGAATCCTTTGATCGAAAGTCAATGATGTAAACTGACGTCAAAGGCGAGAAACCTGCCATTGATGCATGCAGACTTCAAGGTACTGTCGATTCCTAAGTCATCTTTCTAGATAATGTGTCGATGTCGATAGAAAGCGACCCGTTGCAGGCAAGCCCGCAACACGAAATCATTGTTCAAGTTGAAGAAATGTTGCTGTAAGGACTGACTCAGGGATGGTCAAATGGATGACAAGTATTTTGCAGATGAAAGTTTTGCTTGCAGACCTCTTGAACACATAACGACACAACAGATGGCTTGGTGACGAATAACTCAAAGTTAATCCCCGAAACCCGGTTAAAGACTTTCAAAGTGGTTTGGTCAACTGTGAGGTAAAAGATTTCCCAACCCAGGTGAATGAAAAGTGTCGTGTTCAAGAGCGGTAATAAAGTTTCTTTTGAGACAAAAGGTGACAAACAGGTTCATTCTTCTCTCTTTTCCCCCACCATTTCTGGCAAGTACCTCTTTATTTTTAACAAGCTTGAGGAGGATAACATATGCTTGATTATAAGCTCATCCTTCGGACGAGTCCAACCTAGTTTAAATTCGAACCCTAGGAAGGAGTGGTTCGTTCCTGTTTGTAATTGAACAGGTCCTCTACTGTAAAAGTTTAACGAGCCCAGTATAGGAGAAACTCGGCGTTTTTCAATTTTAGAGAGTCTGAAAAAACTAAAGGAGACTCCACGTTGAACTTTTTCGTATATTTGTGTCCCTCAAGCCCGAAAAAGTATAAAATAATACCTGGGGGAACCGCTTGATCTTGCGACCAAGGAGTACTTTCATAATAGTGTCGTTGACCTGAAAAGTAAAAAGCGATCAAGGACACGTCGTTTTATTTCCTTATCGAGTTTGAAACGACAAAAACCCGGCAATCTTTTCCTGATTTTACGGTCAGAAAAGAGCTAAAAGGGGACCGTCTTTTAATTCCGTTTTAACGAGTGTAAAAGAAACACTCGGCGATCTTTTCATGTTTTAGGAGTCAGAAAAGGGCTTAAAAGATGACTCTGATATTTTTGTTTGTGAAAAATTACAATTTCCCTCGAAATCCCTTTGTCCTGCACAAAAGCAACACATTACTCATACCTGTTTAAAATAGGCAAAAATACATTCAAAAACATCTTTTCATGGTAAAAAATGAACTAATTCATCCAAAAAACCTATAAAAAGACCTTTTACCATGTCATTTTTACCGTTTCACTGTTGAGGTTGAAAAAGGAGCTTTTGACAAGAAACTTCCCGTGGTCGCTGCGGAAAATCTGACCGTCGGAATCGAACGCCGTCTCATCCAGGTATTTTACACATCCTACTCTGCATTTCTATCCGTTTAGAATCAATTTTTAGGTCTTAGTTTCATTTTTTTGGGGGGTTTTGGTTTTGGAATGCGCCTCTCGGCGGACGCAGGTGCCCTTCGGGTGACCTGCGTCCCCCGACTTTTTCTCATACGGGAAAACGGTCGGAAGACGCAGCCCGCCTTCAGGCCAGCTGCGTCCGGGCGCCCTGTGCTACAAAGCCGGGGTGCGTCTTCCGAGAAACGCGCATTTCAAAACCCCAACTCTCTCAAAAAACCACCAAAAATTCCCAAATCAATTTCTAATTGCTATTTTTGATATGCAGGGCATTAATCATGTTAGACTGGAGAGAAAGAGAGCATGTAGAGGAAGATGAAGCTGCAATAAATCATCAACCTTCCCTGGATGCCCTAAGAGCATGCGGATTATACAAATATTGGACCATACCGGGCATGAGGGGCCAGGTAAGATTCTTGGAATGGCTGGTTGAGCGATGGAACGTTCAAGAACAATGCTTTTACATAGGAGGGCACCAGCTCGAGATAGAGCCCTCGGATGTATACTTTCTCACTGGCTTGCCAAACAGAGGTGAGCAACTCAGTCTTGCGGGGACTAGGCCGGGTGGCCAATCCCTTGATAGTCTCCGCGAGGATTGGTGCACACGTGGGGCTCACCATTCAAAAGGCATAGAGATAAAACACATCACTCTACCGGAACTCAAAGTCATAGCGTTCACGGTTACCAGAATTTGCGGCGCGGCCGCTTTACACATTGCTTCCGGATCCCAAATGCGGATGGCAATTGACTGTTACCAAGGCACCATTTTCAACTGGTGTGAAGCTGTGTCGGCTCATATGAAGAGCCAACTGACCAAGGCAAAGAACGGACGACTAAAGACTTTTGGATATGGGCCTATAGTCGTGAGCTTTGCCTTGGAGAGAATTCCAATGCTGATCCCTCAGCAACTCACTGTTGATATCTTGGGTCCTCGGCAGCCAAAGCTGATACGATGGGTTGCGGTGATGGCCCGGCATCCTGACGAGGGCGCGACAGTAGTTCGATTCTCAGATAGTTATTTTGACTGGTTAGAGGGCCAGCTTTTTGTGATACAGGACTTTCCGTATGCCGGAATGGATTTCAGAGGTGATCCGGACATGGTTCTTCCACAGGGAGAACAATGGGACGACAGAGGTACTTTTATTTTCACAAGTTTTCTAGTTATGTATTTTTTGTATTTTTTATATATATCGTCTCAAAACTAATAGTAAAATTTTTCAAAATGCAGATGTTGGTCCACAGCGTCCAGCCAACCTCCGGCCTTATGATAGACTACATCCAGCTGCACCGGTACCGGCCCCACAGGACGCGGCAGCAGAAGTACTAGCTGAGTTGGAGCATGATCTAGAGCGTCTCACGGCAGATATACCTGAGACTACTATGGATGACATTCCTATCAGGCTTCAGCGCTTCGTAGTCGCGGTCCCTGGACCGTTTAGGAGATTTTTGCGTAAGGTAGCCCGCGCAGTGGTGTCGTACAGAGAGCACCACCAGTGATTGACTAGTCACTTTTGTAGTCACATGTGACATTTTTGACTTTTTGTACTATCATTTTGCCGATCATAAGGTGTTTTCAACCTATGATCGAAGACGATGTATATATTTTTTGACACACTTCTATCTATATATATATCACTATTACCGGCTTATCTTGTTTAACATGTATGATGAAATGTTTTTAAATTTACTTGCATGATTATTATAAATGTCTGTCCAACACTCGAGAAGCAATTGCATCTGCTAATGTATTCAAAGACCTTGGAATATGTTGATATTCAATGTAATCAAATTCACGTTCCAAGAGACGCACTCTCAAAAACAACCTTAATAACACAGGATTTCTAATGGCATAAACTCTATTAAGCTGTAATACAACAAGTTCAGAATCTAACCTCACTATCAAACGTCGAATTCCAAATGAAATAGATTCGGATAATAATTCAACCACTGCACTGTATTCTGCAATGTTATTCGTTGTTTGACCGAGGCTTACCCCATGCATAGAAACTAACTCGTCAGAGGGCGAATAGATAACCCAAGCTGCGGAAGAGATATTCCGTGTATTACGACAAGCACCATCAGCAAATCCAATGTATGTTTGGAGAGGCGTCGACATCTACAATATCAAGAGTAAAACCAAGATAAGCCAGAATAATGACGAAAAACCACACTCGCTAAGCTAAGCACACTGACTAAACTAACACACTTGCTAGCTAGAAAGGAAATCTAACCTATCTAAAAATTTCTCCATACCCATCATTTTAAGCATAATACCTCTTTAGGTAAAGTCCATTTCTGGGTTTACCCAAAGAGTCCCCATCAAAATCAACTAACTCATAAGCCCCTTTTGCTAGCTTTCGCTTTACAATGTAGGGCCCATGCCACATGGGAACGAATTTTCCGGCACCTAGCTTATCGTTAGCTTGATCATATAATAGTACTAGGTCTCCTTCCGAAAAACTTCGAGGGGTTACATTTTTATCGTACTGAGCTTTCATTCGTTTCGCGTGAGTCTCGATAGCTAAAGTAGCGTCACGTCGAGTCTCATCTAATTTAGCCAAGTATAATAACCGTTTCTCCTCTTCGGAAGTAGCTGGAAGTAATTCGACAGCCATTTGAAGTGATGGGATTTCGCATTCAATAGGTAACACAGCTTCTAAGCCATAAACTAGCTGGAAAGGGGTGAAACCTGTTGAATTTTTCACTGAAGTTCGATATGCCCATAGCGCCGAAAATAACATGTTATGCCAATTCGTTCGATGGATACCAATGATCCGTCGAATCATGATGACTAGAACTTTGTTGATTGACTCAACCAAACCGTTGGCTTGCGGATAATAAGGAGTAGAGCTATCGTGGCGCAAACCAAGCTGGCTTGTAAGCTCAGTCATCATGACGTTTCGAAAATGGCTCCCATGGTCAGTAATGATTGCTTGTGGGACACCAAACCTAGTTATGATATGATTGAATACGAAAACTGCAGCTGTCTTGCCGCTTGCGTCGAATGTAGGCATCGCCTCGGCCCATTTTGTAAAATAATCAACCGCGAGGATGATATACGCATGCCCCCCGGCCGAGTGAGGGTTACAAGTAATAAAGTCAATGCCCCATTTGGCGAATGGACCAGCGGCAATTATAGGGTGGAGAGGAGCAGGTGGAGCGCGCATCTTTCGATCAAACACTTGACAGTTGTGGCATGTTCTGACGGCAAGGATACAATCTTTAAACATAGACGGCCAGAAATAGCCAGCGCGCAACACCTTCTGAGCTGTGGCATACCCAGACATATGACCGCCACATGCTCCAGAGTGACAATCATTCAAAACTCTCTCAGCCTCTTCGTGAGTTAAACAACGTCGAAAAACTAAGTCTGCCCCCCGGCGATAAAGTGTATCTCCAATAATTCTGTATTGCTGGGATCGAAACCGAATTTTTCGACGGTCTTCCTTGGAAGCTTCAGGCCGAAAGGTTTGGGTTTGGAGATAGATGATTATATCCCCATACCACGGATCTAAAGTGCTAATAAGAAACAAAGATTCGTCCGCAATGGACTCCTCTGCCACAGTCTCTGTGTCAGCACTCGGGAAATCACACATCAATTCCGCAAAAACTAAAGATTTCTTAGACTTGGACTTCTCGAACTCCAAGTCGAACTCTTGCAGGATAACAATCCATTTAGAGTACTTGCCCCCTAGCAGTTGTTTTGTCAAAATATAAATCATAGGGTTGCAATCCGAAATAACCGTAGTTTTGCGGAGAAGAATGTAGTGACGAAAACGCTGGACAGCTTGAACGGCTGCCAGGGCCAATTTCTCCACATGCGAATATTTTAACTCAGTGGGATTTAAGGTTCTACTAAGATAATATATCACATGCTCTGCTTTGAATTCATCTTCTTGAACTAACACCATTCCAATGGTGGAATGCGAAGCTGCGAGGTATAAGAAGTAGTCCTGGTTGTAGTTGGGAGGATGCAATAACGGTGCATGGGTCAACGCGTGTTTTAATGCATCAAAAGATTGTTGGGCAATCTCGTCCCAAAAGAATTGTGCGTTCTGTTTCAACAACCGTGTAAAACCTTTAGTGACCTCGGCGTAGTTTGGGATGAATCGGCGTAAAAAGTTCGCTTTCCCTTGCAAACTTTGGAGTTGGCGCAAACTCGAAGGAGGAGGCAATTTGATGATAGCCTCGACTTTCGAGGGATCGACGCGAATGCCGGCTTTTGAAACAACAAATCCCAGCAATCGACCTGTTTCTATACAGAAAACACACTTGTGGGGATTCAACCGAATTCGATAATGCCTACACCTCATAAAGATTGCTCGTAGGTGGACAAGGTGATCAGCTCGATGTAAAGAATGAGCAGGCAAATCATCGAGATAGGGTTGCACAATGTGCTTGATGTCATGAAATGCATAAGACATCGCCCGTTGAAAAGTAGCGCCGGCATTCTTAAGCCCAAAAGGTAATTTGCAATAAGCAAATGTCCCCCATGGACAAATGAAGGCCGTTTTTGGTTGATCGGCAGGTAGAATATTGATTTGATTATAGCCTGAGAAACCATCCATGAAGGAAAACATCTCACTTCCGGCACAATCATCAATATTTGATCGATATAAGGCGTAGGATAGTTGTCTTTTGGACAAGCTCGATTGATATCCCTATAGTCGATACAGATTCTTATTGTTCCTTGTTTTTTATTGACGGGAACAATATTCGATACCCAATCCGTTAACGGGATCGGATAAATGAAACCTGCTTTCAACAGCTTTTCGACTTCTGCTTTGATTGCAGCCGCTTTTCGAGGGTGAATCTGACGCAACCGTTGCCGAATGGGTTTAGCATCCGGGTAGGTTTTGATTTCATGAACAACAATGGCAGGATCAATTCCTGGCATTTCCTCGTAAGACCAGGCAAACACGTCGCGGAATTCTTGGAATAGGGCCTTGTAAGTTTGGATTTCTTCTTCAGTACATGCGGCACCTATATGAATGTTCTCCTCGATTCCGGGCTTCACTGAAATATCAATGGGAATAGTACGAGAAATATTCCCTAAATTCAGCTCTGAATCAGAATGTTTCGTTGGATCCTGAGCGTCTTTGACATATTCAGCGGTAAAGATAGATGAAAAATCATTTTCAAATGCATCATCCTTAGGTAAAAACGAAGATCTGTGATGGAGATCTTCCCATGGTAGATCATCTACACTTAGGATTTCGCGAAGTTGTTCGTCAGATGACACTTCTTCGGGAAACGTTATCCGTTCTAAGGGTGAGGTGAAAAGTGACTCTTCACTGACCACATTCATTTGGTTGGTTTCGGTTGAATGAAAATCGGTAAAAGACATAAGAGCTTCATAAGCAATCTCATACGGACTCAACGGCATAACATCACCGAGTGAGTCTAGCTCAGAGTCAGATGGAACATACCAAGGATCATCATAAATAATGTTTTCTGACGTGATCATATGAATCGTTGCAAACGAAGGGTCTGCATTGAGTGGAGGGAGAGGAAAAGTTCCCAGTAAACCGGAATCCTTAACTAAACCTACACCAATGTCCCTATAAGGGATTGTCGTTTTACCAACATGTTGAATACTTTCTGAAGAGGTTGGGTCGGATGAAAAGTATGTCAGCTGATCAATAGTCACGATCTTACCGTTATGTGGAAACTTAATGACTCTGAAGACCGATGAAACGACCGCTGTCATAGCATATGACCAACTTCGACCCAAAAGAAGGTTGTAGTCTAGAGGGGCATCAACCACTTCCACATCCAGACTAACGGTTTTACCTTCGACCCCTATAGGCAATTCTTGTAGAATACCAAACGGACGGAACCCACGGCCATCAAAGGCCTTAAGGATGGTGGGGGATTGGTTCAACGAAGGAGAACCAAGCGATCTCCAACATTGAATCGACATAATACACGTAGAAGCTCCCTCATCAATCACAGTCCGATGAATAGGCCTGTTTTTGACTATCACTGGGATTTGGAAAGCCATTTGATGGGGGAGACGCGGTGTACTATTTTCTAGATCAAAGATCATTAGGTTCGGGTCCTGAACATCGACAGCTCCGATAGCCGACAAAAGCAATTTTCGTTGCGCTGGACATGATTGCAGCACTTCGAGTGCCGACATTGCTGAAGGTGAAACAGCTAAGTCTTCAACAATGTTGTAATTCTGGGCTGCTCTCGCATGTGGATTGAAAGCAGACCTTCGAAGTACACCCTTGGCGGGCGGCTTAATCACTAAGTCTGGGTTAGGTTTTTCGATCTGTAGTGGATCGGAACCAGGAGCTGAGGTTGATGGGTTAGAGTGAGAAGATTCTGCTTCCTTACCATCAACAGGAGCCTTACTACCATAATCTTGCGATCGAGTCGCAATCCTGACATGAGACATCATCAAAATGGGTTCTTCACTGGCATTCGAAGAAGAACCTATCATCTTATTCTCCTGCTCTGGAAATGGATTTTTTAACACAGCAGGAGTGGGAGAACCTTTGACTATTTTCACTACCTCGGCCCGATGAGGGCAGTCTCTCGTAAAATGATCTTCTTCACAAATGAGACAAGGATATCGAGGTTTGCGTTTTTCGTCATTGGTTTCCGACTTTTCCGTTTTCTCCTTTGGAGCCTTGTCTGCTTTAGCCTTCTTCTTTCCTTTCTTCTTTCCACCGTTTTTTGATTTGGCCGTAGATGACTCTACAGCGTGAATGTCGGCGGTAAGTTCAGGAGGAGAAGACTCTCCTGTCGGAGAATCAGGCAAAGTGATAATTGGAGTATTGGAGGCCTTGGAAGACTTCTTCTTACTCTTCGTAGTCACGATACCAATCATACCATCAGCGGCATGAGATCCCGAAGGAGCAGCAGCGATTTGGTTTGACTTTGGAAGATCCGGAATTTTCTCATGTAACGTACCCGACTGAGTGTAAACTAAGTCAAGGTATTGTGCCTGAGCAATGACTTGCTCCTCAGTAACTACTCCGGCCTTAGCTACATCTTCAGTAATTCTTGGTAATAATGATTTGACAAACCATTCAGCTAAGATTTGGTCCGGGATAAAAACTTTCACTAATCTTCTTCGACGTCTCCACTCATGGATGTGATCAGAAATGTACGTGGATGTCGATTGTTTTAGCGAAGTTAATAATTCTGTACCATTATCGTATCTGACTGGTAACTGAAAATGAGTTAAGAACGAGGTAGCTAACTGGCTAAAGTTGTAAAAAGAGGCCCGTGGTAACTCAATGTACCACTTGGCTGCGAGACCAATGAGTGTACGCTGGAAAAGACGTAAGCGGATGGAATCATCTGAGATGGAATTTGATGCACACCAGAGGTGGTAAGTCATCACGTGATTAGACGGATCCTCTCCAGACTTACCTTCGAACTTGGGTATATCGCTGGGCAACTTATTTGGCATTGGCGGCCAGAACTGAAGATATTGAATTGGATCGTTCGTTAGGCGCGTCAAGTCGGGTAAATCTAAAGTCGCAATAAACGGTAACTGCCGGTTAGGATCTCTAAAACTCTGAGTCACAATACCAGCCCCAGGAGGAGGATATCCAGGATAACTAGGAACAGGAGTCGCATTTGGGATATTATATCCTCCTGGAAAACCAGGATTAACCGGACCGTACTGGGGTTGCTGAGGTTGTTGATAAGTGTACCCAGGATACGGTTGATACTGGTAAACCGGTTGTTGGGCAGCTTGCCCAGGTTGATACTGTCCCTGGTACGGAGGTTGAACAAATTGAGGTTGAGTAGTAACAACCGTACTTGTACCAGGTTGGCCTGCAGGCATCTGGACTGTGGTTTGAACCGTAGGTCCAGACAACGGTACAGATGTCTGAGGAGTGGTTACAGGGACAGTAGAAACCGGAGCTGCCGATACTCCAAAGTAAGCATGGTAGATGAAGCGGTAGTTGCTGCAGCCGTGTGAGGTGGAGTACCAGGTGCAATTGGCGGCTGAGTAACTACGGAAGTTACAGGGGTCTGAACACTTGACTGGACAGGTTGCGGTTGCTGGGGTGGACCAGGAACTGCAGGTTGTCCTGCTTGAGGTACCGACTGTATACTTGGTTGCGACATCTGTTGACCCTGTGACGGATCCCATGTTAACATTCCAGGGTATTGACTCGTAACAGGTTGAGGATACTGAGATCCATAGCCGTATTGAGGATAGGGTTGATAACTGTAAGGTGCAGTCCCATATGATTGCCCTTGAGGTGGTTGATAACCTTGACCAGGGTATTGACCCGTAGGTTGATAACCTTGAGGTAAATACGAGTACTGGGGTTGACCTTGACCTTGGGTTGGTATCCTTGAGGTTGATACCCTTGGGGTTGATACCCTTGGGGTTGCCATCCTTGAGGTTGCCATCCTTGAGGTTGATATTGATACTGAGGTTGACTTTGGGGTACATATTGAGGCTGGGGTTGATACCCTTGAGGTTGCCCCCCAGTCACGAATGAAGTACCTTGAGGTTGCCCCCCAGGCATTAACGAAGGTTGCCCCCCAGGCGGTAATTGGCCACCTTGAGGTTGGTTAATGGGAGTTGAACCTGACATCATATAAACGTCACCTATACTCAATGGTACATTACCACTGTTTCCAACTAATAACCCATGATCAATGGGTTGAGGAGATGCTCCCGCAAAGGTACCAGAAAGTGATTGATACCCAGTAGGAACAGAAGGACCGCCATGTAAAAATGATTCAGGACTTTGCGAAAACACAGATGACTGACCAGACATATTTACAGGAGAATGAATTCCTCTAGGTGGAATAGGAGTACGAGGTGTAGAAAAACCTACTGAGTTGTCTAAAAAATTGGTTAATGCAAGGTACCAAGATTCACTTCTAGGAGGACTGTAAAAGATGGATTCACGCTCCCTTAGATCAAGGGTAATTAGATCTTCAGAATCAGAAACGCCTATTTCTTCCTCTGGAACAAGTTCTTCTATAGCAATTAATCCAACAGGAAGATTTTCGGTGATAATTCTTTCTATTCTTGGTGAATCAGGAACACTAGGAGTTGGAGTAACAGGTTCAGAAATTTCAGGTTCTTCGCCTGTTTCACTGGCAGATGAAAAACTACCAGCAAGCTCGGAAACTGTAACAGCTTCGGGATTGTAACCTGTTTCTAAACTTTGGTAATCTGGATGGACTACCAAGGAAGATTCTCCTTCTTCAGGTGAACCTACTCTACTGTCACTAGGAGGAGTTACAAGGACCTTTAACCCTTCTAAATTACCTGGGTCGTCTCGAGGAGGGGATCCCCTAAGTCTACGGGATCTTCTCAACAATTCGGCCACAGAAACAACTTCAGGAGACTGGCCCGCAATTCGACGGGACCTTCTCGGTAATTCCGCCACAATTAAAGATTTTAACTACAACACACGAAAACAAAGTAAAAATTTCAAATCAAACCACCTAAAGTCTTCTAAAGAACCAAACAAATTTGAAGCACACGCCTAAAGAATCTAGAGCGTCAAAGCACACACAAACAGTAGTCTTCCGGACCAAAAGCGCTAGTTGGTGATTAGGCCCAACCTCGCAGGATTCAGTACAGAAATGGCGGGTGGAACAGTTACCCCGGCAACCTGCTTAATGAATAGACCGGCACAAGTTCCTCCACTTTAACCGTCTCGAAGTGAAGTGAACCCCCCGGAAAATCCAAGTGAGTATAACCGACGTCTGCTCCAGGTACAGTGGGACCTTCCCTCCACCGTCACCTTGGGTAGAATCCTAGATATTATGGCCACTAAGGTTACCAATCACAACAATTACACCTGGGGGAACAGTCTAAACTCCGACAGCACGCAAGGGCAGAGTAGCAAGCTCCAATCCCCTTACCGGCTCCTTGACAACAATCCAAGGTTTACCGATAAGTGACCCCTGGCTCCTCGACAATGGTTAATCCGAGGTTTACCGTTTGTAATACGTACTGCCTGGCGTCGTTCCCAACGAGGGAGGAATGATCCCCTCACTGGTTCGGACACGAGCTCGTGCTTCTCCTTTAAGAGGAGCTTTCCCAGAATGTAACTGAAACAATTGGATTTGTTCTACTCAAGATAGACTATCTGTTTGGTTTTGTAGTCTTGGAGAGTTAAGTACTCACCTACTCCAAGACCCTAGCCTAAGCTATGTTGGTGTTTCAGAGCCCTAGAAAAATAAAGATTACTAGATTGATTTTAATTTAAGCGTTACTTTTAAGGTTGTTTCTTAAGTCAAAAGGTGATGGAAGTGAAACCAGTGGTGTGTTGACTCGACTCGAAACCACTACAAAATGCACCTAGAATGATTTACCCACTACTTTACTTTTTCGATGAATTGCTTAACTAAAAAGTTGAGAGAATGCAATCTTTATAAAAGCAACTTCTTAATTGAAGACAATCAAAGAAACAATTCGTTTTTCTTTTCCAAGCATAAAAACATAACCTCTCTTTACATGCACGAAAAAAACTCTTTTCTTCTTTCAAAAACAAAAAGCTACTTGAAACAAGACTTTTAAAGAAGATGTTTTTGTATTTTTCTTTTAATAAAGCAAATAAATCTAATATAACCAAAAGTCAATCTTAACAACTATTAAAATCTATGAAAATCCACTCATAAGCAAACTAAAGGCAAATTTATTCTAAGCAATCTTAACGAGGCCAAAACTAAAAATGATTATTTCTAAGGTGTTTTACTTGATCACAATCAAATCAAGGACTAGTTTATTGCAGAACCAAAAACTAGTCAAAACAAAACTCTAATCTTTTTGTTCTTTTTGTAAAATGGAAATCAATACTTTATAAACAAGCAATTCGAAATTTGACCCAAAACAACTTAAATGGCAAGCTGCTCACACAAGGAGACTTTACGACAGGCCCGACTTCTAAGAAGGTTGACTAACCAGAGAGATCTAAGGTTGGACAACTTTCTACTATCAAAGTCACTACAAAACCTATCCAAAAATCAAACCCTAGGTCTAAACTTCGTTGAAAACCACTAAAACACTCAAAGCTCACAAAACAAGTTCAGGTGAAAATTCTTGACAGGGTACTAAAGGATCTGGGCAGAAAATACAAGGAAAAATCAAAATCTAAAAGCAATTAAAGCAAAAAAAATGGAATTTTCTTAAGTTTTACAGGAAGACGTAGGCAACCCGTTGTCACAGGTGCGGCCCCGCTCTGTGCAAACGGCAACAGCGCGTCCAAAGACGCACTGTGCAGTACTCAGAGAGTGCGTCCTTCTGAAAAAATGAAGAAAAACCAAATCTAACTAAATCTAAAGCTAAGCCACCCAAATACTAATTCTCACAGTCAAAAACCAGAAAATAAAAATGATTTTCTCAAAGCAAAGTTCATATAAAGGAAAAGACTCTCTCATTAATGGATTCCCCAGTGGAGTCGCCAATTTGTCACACGGAATTTGTCAAGGGTGCGGACACGACTGACCTTCCTAGAAGTCTAAGACGTTCTAATGACAAATAAGACAAAATGGAGTGATCTTTCTCTAAATACACCTTTTACAACATGAAAACTACAAGTGTTTAGGCTTACCTTATTCCAAAACGTTGTTGTTGAAGTCCGTTCTTGACGATCCGGATGAGCTCCTCCTTCAAGTCAATTCCTGCAACCACAAACAATCAAACAATTACCAAGCACTTGCATTTCATATAATAAAACATATATTCAACATGCAGACCAAGGAACACATGAAATAACTCATTAACACAAGCTATTGAGAAAAATAAACCAGTTTGTATTAATAACGAAACAAAGAAACTCTTACAACCTGGCCTTGGTGTTGTGCAAGTTCCTCCCAGGGTCCATCAAGGGTTTTCCTCTACTTTGACAAAGCTCACCCTCTTCCAAGTAGAATCAAGTAAAGACAATCTCTCCTCACAAAGGCTCTAATGGAAGACCTAAATCCTGCAGCATTTACCCAAAGAAAATGTATAGCTCCAACCTCCTCTCCCTCTGGCTCAATGTCTTTATTTATAGTGCTGTAAAGAGGTTATTCAGGTCCACTATCAATGGGATCATCCCCCTCTATGGGTGGGATAGCTCCCTTATTGATGGGATAAGTTCCCCCTTAATAGAGATACATGAACCAACTGGAGGCGCATCCATTTCATCAAACCGACCTCTAGAATGTTCTAGAAGTAACCACAAGTAACTTTTTTAAGATAAAACTCGCGCATTTTGCCTTTTACAGAGGGACGCACCTGTCCCTTAATATACAGAGCGTCCATGGACGCAGATTTTGTGAACATGGTCAGCGTCCCCGCAGGTAAGGCTAGAGAGAACCTGCGACCCCAGAGATAAACATAGTTTTTACAAGACTTTCTCTCTTCTTTGAGTTTGAGATGGATAACAGAGGCATGAGACTTGCCTAAGAGGGTAGCATGACTGTTGATTTGAGCCATACTAACTGTAAGTAGTCAAGGTGACATTTTTTAGTGTAACAAGGACAGCAATAAATTTTGTACAGCCTCCTCAATTTTCGTGCCCACTTTCAACATTAAATGTTGTTGTACGTCCTGCATTAAATGTGTTGTACAGACTACAATAAATGTGTTGTACGGACCTCGATTTGCGTGCAGAAAAAAATAGCAAACTGCTCCTCGATTTCTATGCAAACCAGTTGTACGAGTTTCTAGAAAATCGTGCCAAAATCTGCCTTTCATTGTGTGTTGAATCAGCTATACAAATCTGCTCAACTGCTGCCTTGGAATGTGTGCCAAGCTGTTGTCTCCTTCTCCTCCTTGCTCAGAAATCTCTCTTGCTCTCTTGCTCTCTCTCTCTCTCAATCTGCTCATGAAAGAATGAATGATCTTTTCTTCCTTTTCCTCTCTTAATCAAACCCTAAGTGACTTTTGGGTGATCCCTAAATCCAATGGCTGAAATAGATTGAGATCTAGGGCTGAGATTAAATGCTCATTTAAATCTCACTTTCTATTTTTTAATTCACCCCACTTTAATAAAGACACACTTAGTCATTTATTTCCAAAGTCACTTTTCTTTTCTAATTTTACATTGACTTTAATAAAGTCACTTTAAAATTAGACTTTAGTAACTTTATCACTTAAAGTCACTTTTAAATTAGATTTGACTTTATAAAAATTATAAAGTCACTTTAGGAGAAAAATTAAATTCTTTTTGACACTTTTCCCTAAGCCAAAGATCAAAGCCTTAGGGAACCACCTGTCCTCCGGTACCAAATTTCAACAAATTTCAACTTTGAGGATGGATTCGAGTGCATTGATGAAGTGCTCCAAGAAATTAAGGCTGCTATCTTTAGAACACCTGAAGAGTTGGTAGAATGGGTTCAACCAGACTAGAGTACACAGTTGCGCCATGCGCTGGAATGCTACAATGTGACTGCAGAAGAAGAAGATGATGATCCGTGAAAAATCAATATTCCAGAGACTGAAGGACAATGCAAGGTTGAAGGACCTAAAGTAGAGAACCCTGATATATTATAACCTTTGAAGACCAAGCAAGTAAACATTGGATCTGATGTGCAGCCTAAGTTTGCAAAGATAGGAGATTATTGAGATGAAGATACAGTTGATAAATTTGCAGAGTTGTTGCGCGAATACCAAGACTTGTTTCCTACCAAGTTCTCAGACCTGAAGGGAATAGAAGGGGATCTGGGAGTGAGGAAGATCACATTAAAGTCCAATTCAAAGCCCCTGAAACAGAGACCTTGCCAACTAAATCCCAAGTATATGGAAAAGGTGTGCAAAGAGCTAGACAAAATGTTGGAAGCAGGAATTATTGAGCCAGTAGAAGAATCTGATTGGGTAAGCCCTATGGTGGTTCAACAAAAGAAGCAGCAGGGTGAAATCAGGATATGTGTACATATGAGAAATATTAATGATTCGTGTGTTCATGATCCTTTTCCAACACCATTTACAGATGAAGTTTTGGAGAATGTTGGTAGGCAGGAAGCTTATTCGTTCACTGATGGATTTTCAAGGTACCATCAAATTAAGATCGCACCGAAGGATTGTAACAAGATGACCTTCGTAAAGGATTGGGGATGCTTCGAGTATACAATGATGCCATTTGGGTGTAATTGCAACATTTAAAGAATTTATCCATAAACTTTTAGAAGTGTATTTTGATGATTGGACTATGCTTGGGTTGGTGAAACGCCATGTTGCAAGTCTACGCCTCATGTTGGATACTTGTCGCAAATACCAAATTGCTCTAAATTTGAAGAAGTGTATCTTTTGTGTGCCTTATGGGATACTGTTAGGTCATGTGGTCTGCAAGCAAGGATTAATGGTAGATCTTGCAAAGATAGCAGTGATTGTCAATTTAGAAGCTCTGAAGAATGTAAAGCAGTTATGTGCAACGTTGGGACACATTGGTTACTATAGAAAGTTCATCAAATCTTATGCACAGATAACCGTGTCAATGGAGAAATTACTAAAGAAGGACGTGACCTTGTGCTGGGATGAAGAGTGTCAATGCAGTCTAGATGTGTTAAAGGAAAATATGGTGACTATGCTTATTTTAGTGTTTCCCGACTCGAAGAAATAATTTCATGTGCATGTGGATGCCTCTTGTATTACATTTGGTGCAGTATTGACCCAACCAAGCAAAGGTGAGATACATCACCCTATAGCCTTCGTGAGCAATAAATTGTCAAAGGTCGAGAAGAACTACTCAACTACCAAGTGCGAAGGATTGGTAATGGTCTACATGCTACAGAAGTTTCGACATTATTTGTTGGGCGCACATTTCAAAATGTATACAGATCGCTCCGCTCTCAAGTACCCATTCAACAAGCATGTGTTGGGGGGGAAGATCTGTAGATAGTTATTGTTGTTTCAAGAATACGATTTTGAAGTGATTGTAAAGCTTGGATGGTTGAATGTGGGACCAGATCATGTATCTAGGATTGAGACAAGCGAAGAACCAACTAGTGGGGAAGAATATTTACCAAATGTGTAACTCTTTGTTGTATGGGTCATCGATGATAAATTTGTTGATATAATTCTATTTCTAACTATTGGTTCAACCCGGGAAGGATATTCTACTTAGCAGAAGAAGGAATTGGTGGTCTGTGCTCCTGAAGTTTTTGTGATTACAACACTTGTATAAGATTGGTACTGATGAAATACTATGCCGATACATTCTGGAGTTTGAACAATCTAGTATCCTCACCGAAGCACATGGAGGAGTGGCGGGAGGACACTATGCAGGTAGAGTGACCGCGCAGAAGATTCTACACGCAGGATTATGGTGGCCAATGCTACATAAGGATTCTAAGGCATATTGCAAGGCATGTGATGCATGTCAGAGGATGGGAAATCCATTGCAAAGGGATGAATTTCCCTTGAATCCTCAGATTTCATTATAGGTGTTTGACAAATGGGCTATTGACTTTGTGGGTCTGATACAAGCCCCAAGGAAAAAGATAGGTGCCCGGTATATTATTATTACGACTGAATACTTGACCAGGTGGGCAGAAGCACAACCAGTGAAGGACTGTAGCGTCACTATAGCCACGAAGCTCCTATTGGAGTATGTTTTGACAAGGTTTGGGTGTCCTAAGATACTGATGAGTGACAAGGGTACGCACTTTCTGAATGAAACTATTGTCACAATGCTCAAAGAATTACAGGTTTATCGTCAAAAGAGTACGCCCGATCATCCTCAAGAAATTGGTATTGTTGAAGCATTCAATAAAATCTTGGAGAACACATTGATGAAGGTCTGCAATGCATAGAGAAAATACTAGGATGTTTGCATACCGACGGTCCTATGGGCATATAGGATGACATGTAAGAAGTTGACTTTTCAAAACCTGTTTAGATTGGTCTATGGGATAAAGGTTGTGATGCCCATGGAGTATATTGTGCCGAGTTTGCGAATTTCATCATTGACTGATATGGTGGATCACAAGAATATGGAGGAATGCCTCGTGCAGTTGATGGAATTAGAAGAAGACCGATTTCTAGAAATATTTCGGTAGCAGGTGCAGAAGGAGTGTGAGAAGGCCTGGCATGATCGACATATTAAGTTTCTTACCTTCAAGGTGAATGATTTAGTGCTAATATATGATAGCAAGTTCACGAAGTTCCCTGGGAAGTTTCAAATGCATTGGTTGGGGCCTTATGTAGTCAGGGAAATTACATACGGTGGTGTAGTTTAGCTTGCGAAGCTGAATGGGAAAATATTTCTGGGAAGAGTCAATGGAAGTTGACTGAAGTTATATCAAGGGGATCCTGCCCCTATGCAATGAGTACATGATATCATGACCATCTTATTACTCTAAGAAGCTGCAAGGAAGTACAGGACTATAAACTACATTGCCTGAAGAATGGGAAAACAAAGTAAGGGGGCTACGTGAGGGAAGCTAGAAGTGCGGCAGAAGGAGCTGCGCCAAGAGAGTTGTGCCATGAAGGATGGTGTCGTGCAAAGGAGTCCAAAACTATCTGTTGTATGCACTATAGTTGATTGGATGGAAAAATTCCTGTTAGGAGGAGCGGGTAGGTGACATTTATGGCACAAATCTTTGGCAATCTGCCACCAAAGATGCATTTATGACAGGATTTTGGAGGGAATGATCGGATTTGAATTCGAAATTACCTACAAATCTGGCATGTTGACCTACAAGATAACACTTTGCCTTCTGAAAATTATTTGTAAGCTCTATTTTCTGAAGCCTATGAATCGAGAAGATTGGGAGGAGCTTCTGTCACAACCGGCATTAGCAAATTTGCCTGAATTGAACTGTGAGCTCATCTTCGAGAAAATGTCTACAATTAATCCCACAGAAGCTGCAAGTTCTGAAGGTGTTGTCTCTTAAGACACATCCCCTGAAATCGCATCTATGGAAGCTATGTCATCTGTTCCTATGGTGCCAAGGTCTCCTAGGTCGAAAACATCTGCTGCCAAAAAGAAACAGAAGAAACCACACACTGTACTGGTGAGCCAGTCATTGAGGAAGAAGCCTACGAAGGTTTGGCAGAAAGGGAAAATGGAAAAATCTAAGCAACCACATGAACCATTGGATCTGGATGAAGAAGAGCTTCATGAAGGAGTGGAAGAGCTGGATGTTGAGGAGGGCGAGCCTATCACTAGGCTCCCTAATTATATCCCTCCATGGAAATGGAAAGCGAAGGTGCCAAAGGATCCCGATAACATGAAGTTCATGGTCTCTACACCGTTATTGTCGGAGAAGGTGCCATTTGAAGGCTCGCTCTTAGCACGCATCCCTACACTGAAAATGGAGGATTGGGATCTCCTTGACCATGATAAATATCTACATTTGGCCACAAACAAATACATGAAAAGAATATACTATGAGGAGACTGGGGTCATGCGACTGAAGACTATGAAGTGGGTTGTGGGGATTGAAAAGGTCGGGTTATTGAACATGCTATGGGTACCACACTTCATCCGAACCACTATCAACACAGAGTGCATACACCAACTACTTACATTAGTTGATGATGGGTGTCTCTGGATAGGAGAACCCATCCCCATCATAAACATGTTGATCCACCACATTACAAGGTTACCCTATCAAGGGGTGGATCTAGCCGAGGATTTCAAAGGACAAAGCAAGGAGAGGCAACCCATGGATAGGATGAAGAATGAGTTTGTCTTGATAAAGAAGTCACACGGATACTCCATCCATTCCATTACAGACAAGGAGGTGCAGTTTTCCGCTTAGAGTTTGGCCTGCAAGGTCGTGAGAAAGTGTCGAACGAATGAGATTCCAGTGCCAATTATTTCATTGGCTGCACAGTGTGCAAAGGGGGTGCAATACAACTAGGCACAGTACATCTAGAAGGAATTCCTGGTCAATTTCCATGAAGCACAGGATGATGGTAAGGAATTTCACTATGTCGGGATTCTATTATTTATTTCCCTCATTACGTGAAGGTTCCCAGAGGACAGCCAATTCCCTCCATAGGATGATGATTTACCGGAGGACCTAGAGAGGGTCATGGAGAGAAAATTATTTTGGGTGCTGGTCGAGATGGAGACTTGCGTGGAGTTCAAAGATAATTTCCATAATGTATCCATTTGTGCGAGGCAAGATCCTAAATAGATCTGGCACAAGTTTCCATACCTAGTCACGGAAGAGAATGTAAAGGAAGTTGTGGGGACATGGATAGGGGACTGGTTGGACCCCACATATCTTGGTGTAGGAACTAGCAAAGGTGGAGAAATATCCTCTGTGATGAAAACAACTGCGTAGAAGTAGAAAGAGGCGGAGTAGGCAACAACTCAAGAGAAAGCAACACAAAAAATGAAGGAAGTTGTTGCTAAGGCAACTACTGACAAGGAGCATGCCACGAAGGAGGCCACCTTGGAATTTGAGGAGTCTCCTTCTCAACATATTGTGGAAAAGGAAGGGTTCGAGGAGGAAGGAGGCAGTGGTGAGGAGAAGAGCCTCCCATTAAATTATAGAAGTGAAGCAAGGAGAGGAATTTTAGCCCCAGGAAGAAGCAGTCGGACAAGCATGCACATGCAGATCCAATGGTCCTCACTGAGGGGGACTTGGATGAGATCGAAGACAAGGTCCATGACACAATGAAGGAGATGTGGACACAGTTCAAATAGAAGTACATGCAGACACTGGGGAATGTGCAGAAGTGTCTATCTAATTTCCAAATTCAAACAAATCGACTTCAGGCGAGTGTGGGTCAAGCGAGCAGGATTCAAGCGAGCCTGTCGCAAGCAAGTGTGTCAGTGCTAGATACAAACAGAACTATGGACCTCAAAGTTATTCCTTTACCAAACGGTTCACTGCATGCAGAAGTAGATGAAGAAAAAACCCATTTCAGACAGATAAGTTATGTGGGTGTCAACTTAGTTGTGCTGCCTATTCAGACTCTCCACACACTCCATCAGGGGGTATCATACGAGCTCGGGATTAGGGAGCAGCGTGCACTATCAACTATCAGCGAAGTAAAGATGAATAATGAGAATATTTTTACAAAAAATGCTTAGGCAATGAAGGAAAAGGAAGAATTAGTTGCGTGAAGCCAGAGTTTGGAGCCAACAATTACGCAGGCATGTCAGACGCTGCCAAAACTTCACATTCCAAACGATGCTATAGTAGAAGCGAAGATTTGGAAATTGGCTACCATAGTCAGAGAATCAAAGGATGAGACTGGTTGTGTAACATTTGAGTTCCAAAGGAATATCTTAGAGCTAGATCTGAAATTGTAGCCAACAACTCCACCAAAGGTTAGTGAACAACGCGAAGCAACTATGAAAGAAAGTATGACCACATTGGATGCAATCGTCACAGGCTGTACACTCATCTTCGAGCAAGTAATAGAAACTCTGGAAGAATCTGCATGAGAACCCAAACCTAAACAAACTTGGCATAGATATCAGGGAGCTACAACAATAGTTTGATGAACTCAGGGTGAATGTGCACACTTTGGCGCTAGTCCACCGCTTCACAGAAGGAAATCAACTTCAAACACAAATTGAGGAGCTGCAAAGGAAAGAGGTTGTCTTAAAGGAAAAAATATAGCCATGAATAGAGGAAGCAAGTCATCTTACTCTATCAGTCCAAGAAAAGTTGAAGGCACTCCAACAAACCCAAAGAACCATGTGCCTCGTGATGGAAGGCCTGACCACTGAAAAGCTAGTAGAGGAAGTGCAACAGGACGGGATGCAAGGTTTTTCTAACATAACAGTATTGAACGAGGAGTAAAACGACCTTCACAACAAGATCAAATTGTTAGCTGAGTGACTCGAGGGAGAATCACCCAATTTGTGTTGGGGGCTAGTTGGGATGGGGTCCCTAGGGTCAATTTTGTTAAGTTTTGAGTCAATTTTGTATTATATTTTGTATCGAATGTAAAGTCTCTGTGAAATGTGGAAAGTGGAGCGCGAAGCTAGTAGAAGTCAAAGGGACTTTAGTCCCGTATGTGGGTAGGTGATAGAGTTGTTTTGAGAACTGCCCATGGTCCGTGGGCCATGGTATTGTAAAGAAAAATCTATAAATAGTTGAGTCATAGCAAGTCTAGAAAGAAATCAATCAAGGAAGAATCATGGTAAGGGAAAGGTGCTAAGGCAAGAAAGGTTTGTTTCCCATACTTAGGCGAAAGGGGAAGGCTCCTGCAGCTGAGTGCGTGGAGACCTTGGTAAGTCTGTAAGACAAGTGTGTGGGCCCTTGCAGCTGAGTGCGAAGGGATAAGGAGTCTGTATCTCAATGATTACACTTAATAAAGACTGTTTGGGATGAAACTGATGCATCTGTGTTATATGAATGAATGCTTATTTACTGCGTGAACCTGGTAGATCTATAATCTTTATGCATAATAAGTCTAATTAAGTACCTTCACGAAGATATGGATGTCATTTAGTTATATTTGCAGTAGTTGTCTATTTGGAAGGGATAAATCTGCACAAAGGGAGATCTAAACCATAAGGGCTTCAGTAAACACCTCACACTGCCCTCTAGATGCAGAAACCTCATTCTGTCATCCCCCAATACTGCTTCGGGTGAGACTGCAGCTTGCACTACGTGGGTTGTTACCGAAAGGGCCAACAATTTAGGGTTTTGTTGGTTGGCACAGATAATGCTAAACATGGGTCAGGCCCCATCAAGCCAACAAGATGTGGGAAAGTAGATAAAATAAGTGAATAGAAGGTTCCAACAAGGAAGTAAATGGACCAACAACAACATCACAATTCAAAAGGCTCCACGGGACCATGTAAGCCAAAAAAACAGTGATCCCATTGATATTGATTATTGATCTCGAGACCCAAGCCTTTAGAGAATGTATGAGGTCATATGTTGTCATATGCAATTTCATGGGTCTCTAGCACACAAAATAATATTTATGCGATTGGATCAAACATCACTAGAAATGGCAGGGATAAATGGAGCTACAACTAGGGTCAAAAGGCTTTTTCACAATGATATTTTCCAATATGGAAGATATAGACCAAATATTTGATGGTGGTCCTTATTTTTTTGCCTCAGTTGGTTTGTACATCAGACCATGGATGGAGAATTTTACCCTGTAGAAGGAAACATTTACATGCGTCCCAGCTTAGATCAGGTTGTATTCCCTCCCCTTGGACTATTGGCTCCCTACAACTTTAAATCTAGTAGGAGATTCTCTTAGAAAATTCATTAAAATATCAAAAAAACTTTAGAAGGTAGATACAAATCATATACAAAAAAATGTGTTGAAATGGATGTTCTTGGGGCTCTACTTGAAGCCATTAAACCAACTTTTCATGACGAATTTTGGTTATGACTGGTGAACTACAAACAAATCCCTTTCAAATGTAGATGCTTCCATGAACATGGCCACCTGATAAGGGAATTCCCCTTAAGAAAAATGGAGGAACATGTTAGTGTCAGTAAGTTCAGCCTATCCCCAGTGATCAAATATGATCTTACAAGGTGTTGTTAGGGTGTCAAGTAAATTTTTTGTCCTTTCAGTGAATCTTCAAATAAAAATTTGGTCATTGGACGTTGCGTCTAGGTCATTACTGCTCCCTTCACTTACTCATGGTCTTCATCACTCATCATGGTCATTGTCTTCTTCAAGGTATCATATCTTCATTTAAGTGTCGTGGGTCATGAAATGGTTAAATTCCTCATTTTAGGTCATGTTCTAGGGTTTCACTCCATGTGTCATCATGATACCATATGTGAAAACAAAAACATGTCCATCATGTGATTCAGTGGGAAAATGGAGTTAGAAGCTTAGGGAAAGAAAAATAAAGGTAAAGGCAATGTTTTATTTCAAATAAGACAATCCTCCAGTACTCGACCTCGTCTCATCATTTCTCATAGGGACATTTTTCTTCAAAATATGTTTATGACCAAATGGAGAATAATTTTACAAACGTGAAAGAGGTTTTTGTCAATTATAGTACATGGAACAAAAACTTGCTTCATTTTATTCACAGGTATTATTATTTGAGAGAAATTAACAATGTAAACTTTGAAACGGGAACTATAAACTCAAAACGGGAACTCTAGCCAAAAAACCCCAAAAAAACATCAAAAACAGTGCTAAAAACGAAAAGTGTGTATACTGGAACGATGTTTTTTTTTTAGGTGTGAATTTTGAACGTGTTTTAAAAATGGCGATGACTACGAAATTTTCGTGCAAAATATAGCTTCAAAACGAAAGTGATGCTACTGGAATAACGTTTTTTCTTTTAGGGTCAATTTTCAAACTTTTTAAAAAATGCTAATAAAACCAAATTTTTATGTCTCAAACAAAGTTAATTTTTAAGGAAAAAACACATTAATGTTTCTGGTAGAATATCATTTTTCTTTCCTAAGTATAAATTTAACATGTTTTCAACCACACCATGCTAGATACAAAAGAAATTGAAATTTTTTCAACTATAAAATTAAAAAACCATGACATTATGAACAAAGTATATCACTGAATGAAATCAAAAGTCTTTATTTGTATATTGAATAAAACAGACATTATATCTCTAATTTGATATTGCATTGTAGATATTTAAACAATAAAATTTATCATACTTAAGACATAATCCAACAACATAAAAATGCTTCATAACTTCTCATTTAACAACATATGGAAAACATTAATTTTATTTGAAGATATGATGCATACATCAGTTATATAATCTGTCTTAAACAATTATTCAAAATCACTCATATTTTCTTGCACACCATCACAATTCACATCTCCAGATGAGTGACTGGATGCTGACGAAGATGTTCCATATTCTTCTCTTTCATCAACTAGTGCCCCATCTGAGTCCACATGCATGCCCAACATTCCAGGTTTCAAAAGTCTTCTAGATCTACGACTGGTTTCAGCAGACTCCCATGTCAACATTATTCCTTCTGGTAACAACCTTTTCAGAATCTCTATCGTCTTGAAGCGAAGAGTTCCTCTCTTTGTTAAATTGAAGTCATAAACAAGTATGTCAACATCCTCCAATTGTAATATGTCTGTGCGGCGGCGATTTATATTTGTACCCTTTCTTTTTCTTTTTCCACCATTTTTTTTGTCAACTACCATCTCTGGCTTATACACACCAATGAATGGGTGTGTATTTGTGGCATACCAATGTACTTCAACACTTGTAACATCCTCATTTTCTGTAAAGACCTTTATAACTTTAGCAACCCAAAATGGATAGCCTTTGGGATCTCCATCTGCTAGCACTGCAACCATGCAACCCTCCTTAATATCATGTACTGAACCCCTATAAAGGTCTTCCATGGCTTCACGTTGTGCACGAGATCTTCTGGAACCAATATACATCTCTCTTTCCATTGCTTGTGAAGAATTAATAATACCTTGAGTTTGTTGCTGTTCAACAATGTTTACTTCCTCTTGTTCATTCGACACATTTTGTGGCCAAATAAATGGATTTTTCAAAGGTATATCTTCATTGGTTGTTGTTGAAATGATATCACTTTGATTATTGAAAAATGACTCCCACCAAACTGAATCAGCAATGTCAAAGTACTCATATGTATATCTAATACATTTTTTAATTTCTTCTAGGCAATCAGAATAATTTATATGTCTATTATGTCTGCGTGCATTCTGAACTTCACCAACTGATTGTAATAACAATATTTTTGATGCAAATATTGGACGATCTGGAATGAACTTCAAAAATTGCAAACCTGATGACGGTGCCCATTCTGTAGTAGTTGAAAACTTCTTGCCCCATATTAGTGTTTTCCCATCAATTTTTTTTATACGAAATTGATGTTGGAAGCTAATATCATTAAGTTTTTCAATGCATTTCCCCTCACCATATGATCCTAGAATAAACCTTCGCATGTTAACAGTTTCTTCCAACACTTCAAAAGCAGGCTCTGGCATGTATGATTTCTTAATACATTCAATTAGTGATGGCAAGCTCCCAACTTCTTTCCTCCTCAATGTGACTGAAAAACGACTGAACATCTGATCAATATGGTCATGAGTGTGCCCAACAAGAAGGAAACCAACCTTTACCTTTTGAAAAATTCTCAATTCAACAAGCATGTTCAGATACCCAAAAACAACCTGATTTTTGTTTTCACGACAAGTGTTGTCCAATTGTAGATACAAAACTTCAGGAAGATTACCAGACCAATGAGAAATCACATCATGAATTATGGTTATGGTCAGATTTGCATCATTATGAATATTTGGAGCTGTGAAGTACACCCTTGGCAACATTTTCCCATTGAAGACCATACAACCGACCAAGTGAAACTGAATAAAATTTTCCTCTTGTAGATTTTTGGGTGTGCGAACAAAATGTGGTAAAAGTGTTTTCTTCTGGTCCATACCATCAATTATCAAACCCAAATATTTATTTGGATTATCATAACACTTCTTTCGATGCTTGTACAACTTCTTCCTTTCATTTTTTTGTTGTTCGCGATGCTCCTGAAGTTCTTTGACAATTAAATCTACACAACATAAAAGAAATTCATTAAGAAATATGTTTTCATAGTTGATGACTATACAATTTTGAAAGTAAAAGTTATGAACACTTACCTCTTTCTAAGCCTTCACATTTGTCCCTTTTTTATTTAAGAGAAGCACATGTACTGCAAATCCCCATCCTTGTCTTCTTAGGAATACGAACATTATTGAATTCTTTCTTCCATATCTTCACAAAATATTGATATGTAATAAATTGGCCCTGTCCCTCAACACTTTCTGCATATTCTTTGTATAAGTTGTAGATTTCTCGTCTTGAAAAATTATCTGGAATATGTATTGTCTCTCTATTTGGCATACACTCTCCATGCTTTGAAAATAAATCTTTCATCCATGACATTGCAGTATTTGATAATGGCCCAAACTGTCTTTTATAACGTACTTATGAATAAAATGTGGGATCCTTTTCCAAATTTTCTTGAATTCTCGAGAGACAAAAATTCCCAATTGAATGAAACATTTTGAAAGCTTTTCTACACAATAATAAATTCCTAATATGATAATCATAACCTGACAATGTAGATTGCATGCAGCCAACTAAATATGAGTTTTTCATGCTTTTATTCATTGACAAATATCTCTTCCTGCTTTCTAATGCAAATGTGAAATCCATACGTTTTAAGCAATTTTTTTGGAAACATTCACTTGAAATGAGAGCGCTGATAGAACTTCTTCTCGTCAGATATTCTGCTCTACCCCTTATATAACTAGAATAGTTTTCATTGATACGAAAAGGTCTGCTCCTACTCCTCGATACAATATTTCTTGGCAACATCTCCATCATTGGATCATCACTGCTGCTCTCATAGTCCTTAGAATCAGGACTAAGAGGACATTGTGATACTCCAATCTTTTGAAAATCATCATCCCGCGCTTCATCACTACTGCTCTCATAGTCCTTAGAATCAGGACTAAGAGGACATTGTGATACTCCAATCTTTTGAAAATCATCATCTCGCGCTTCATCACTGCTGCTCTCATAGTCCTTAGAATCAGGACTAAGAGGACATTGTGATACTCCAATCTTTTGAAAATCATCATCTCGCGCTTCATCACTGCTGCTCTCATAGTCCTTAGAATCAGGACTTATAGGACATTGTGATACTCCAATCTTTTGAAAATCATCATCCCGCGCTTCATCACCGCTGCTCTCATAGTCCTTAGAATCAGGACTAACTGGACACTTTGACACTCCATTCTTTTGAAATTCATTATCCCGCGCTTCATCACCGCTGCTCTCATAGTCCTTAGAATTAGGACTAACTGGACACTTTGACACTCCATTCTTTTGAAATTCATTATCACACTCATCATCACTGCTGCTCTCATAGTCCTTAGAATTAGGACTAAGTGGACACTTTGACACTCCATTTTTTTGAAATTCATTATCACACTTTTCATCACTACTGCTCTCATAGTCCTTAGAATTAGGACTAAGTGGACACCGTGACACTCCATTATTTTGAAATTCGCCATCATGCACGTCAAAACTGCTGCTCTCATAGTCTTCAGAATTAGGTTTGAGTGGACACCGTGACCCTCCATTCTTTTGAACTTCACCATCACACTCTTCAAAACTGCTACTCTCATAGTCCTCAGAATTAGGACTAAGTGGACATCGTGACACTCCATTCTTTTGAACTTCACCATCATGCTCTTCATCACCGCTACTTTCATAGTCCTTAGAATCGGGACTAAGTGGAAGAATTGACTTTCTATTCATAGTGGAAGAATTCCCACTATATTCATCAATATGAATAGAGTTGTTACGCGATGAAGATGTTGATGGTGTATAAGTCGAAACCTCACCATCAGAACAATCCATCCCTTTCAAATAGAAGATGTTGAATGATACAAATGGAGTCTCCTAAGAATATTATATAGCTTAAAGAATGAAATTTTCCCTCCAAAATTATTCCCTCCAAAAATTTTCGCAAAAATATTTCCCTCCAAAAATTTTCGCAAAAATATTTCCCTCCAAAAATTTTCGCGAAAATATTTCCCTCCAAAAGTTTGTTAGATTTATTTACCTTTATTATTTTATTCTACAATTCATTGAAAAACATAAACTAAATTTTTTTATGAAATCAATCACTGAAATTCAAATTGTAAACTACAACTTCTATATTAATTATTCTAATAGTTAAAGTATATAATATTTACTAAACAACTATTTTTTTTTTTTAATTTTTATAATATATTCTAAAACAAATTAATCCCACATTCAATCCATTGTAAAATAACTCTACAATATTCGCTACCCTACCCCATCCCCTACCCTACCCTACCCTACCCCCCCCATTTCCCCCACCCCGCCCCCTACCCTACCCTAACCCCCCTACCCCCCCCATTTCCCCCCCCCCCCCCGCCCCCTACCCTACCCCCCCTACCCCCCCCACCCTACCCTACCCTAACCACCCTACCCCCCCATTTCCCCCCCCCCCCCCCCCCCGCCTTACCCCCCCTACCCCCCCCCCCCGCCCTACCCTACCCTACCCTAACCCCCCTACCCCCCCCCCCCGCGCCCTACCCTACCCTACCCTAACCCCCTACCCCCCCCCGCCCCCTACCCTACCCACCTCGCCCACCACTCCCTGGCCGGCCCCTCCCTACCCCTCCCCGGCCCCTCCCCCTCCCCCGCCCCCTCCCCGGCCCCTCCCCCTCCCCCGGCCCCTCCGCCCACCCCTCCCCCTCCCCTGCCCCGCCCCGGCCCCCTCCACCCCTCCCTCCACCTCCTCCACCCCTCCCCGGCCCCCTCCACCCACCCCGCCCTCCCCGGCCCCTCCGCCCACCCCGCCCTCCCCTCCCCCTCCCCCGCCCCTCCCCAGCCCCCTCCGCCCACCCCTCCACCTCCCCCCCCCCCTCCCCGGCCCCCTCCGCCCCTCCCTCCACCTCCCCCACCCCTCCCCGGCCCCCTCCGCACACCCCGCCCTCCCCTCCCCCTCCGCCACCTCCTCCCCAGCCCCTCCGCCCACCCCGCCCTCCCCGCCCCCTCCCCGGCCCCTCCGCCCACCCCGCCCCCTCCCCGGCCCCCTCCACCCGCGCAGGGCCACCCTCGGGCCGCCTCGCCCCGCCCGACCGGCGGCGGGTCGATTCCGGGAATTGACCCGCCGCTGGTCGGGCGAGGCGGGGCGGCCCGGGGGTGGCGCTGCGTGCGCGGAGGGGGCGGAGGAGTGGGAGGTGTGGGCAGAGGGGGCCGAGTGTTAGGGTCCCACCCTAACCCCCTTACTTATGTCTTGGGATCACGTCATAGTCAAAGAGTCAATAAAGCCCATATATTTTGTAAGTGGTTAACCCGAAATTAATGACGGGACCACAGTTAGTTGCAAATGGGCCGTAGCCGTAGTATTAGATAGATGGTATTAATAAAACTCACGGTATTGACCCGTGGTATTGCATGTATGAGTCATATATAAAGGATAGAGACTCCCTGCGAGGAGCATCGTGTCTTATTTTGTAATCGAGCTCTGCTCTATTGGAGGTTTCCCCCTCGAAGAGGCATGTGAACATTGCTCTTTGAATAATAAAATCATTGCTATTCTGTGTTCTGGGTATCTTTCTTCACATATTCTGTGTTCTAGGTATCTTTTCTTCGCATATTCTGTATCTGGGTATTATTTTGCAGGTTAAGAGCATAACAAGTGGTATCAGAGCACTTTCCAGGGCTCGGTGGGATCTCCAATTTTTAGCAAAAAATTTTTGGCTAGAGACGTGTTCCGGCGTCTTTAAACCACGGGATTTGTTGTTAAGCGGATAAACCTGCGGTTTTGGGGAGGCATGCACGCAGGAAATACAAGAGGTGGTCACGTCTGTTGGACTCCCTTGTAACCCTTGTGGGTACCCCTTCGAGTAGTAGCGCATTAGACAGAACCGCGCACGGACTGTCTTCCACGTACCCTCTGGGTATATAGGAAGCCCCCTAGGCTCCCTTGAAACCTCACCATAGATAAACCTTCGGCCGTCTTGTGGCTACAGTACACCGAGAACAGCACTCGGAGAGATTACTCGCCCGTACGATAGGGTAGTCGGGTTGTACGGCTAAAGATACGGTCGATCCTCCTTAGTTAGAGCCCTGAAACATTGGGCCGAGTACTACTGTCAGACCCTTATGTATATTGCGATATCTAGCACCTGACACTCCTCTAGACCATAGTTCCTTTTTCTATCGGGGATCACACATCAGATCTGCAGCAGCAGTTGTTCCACCATTCAGATCCGCAGCAGCAGACATCAGATCCGCAGCAGCAGACATCAGATCCGCAGCAGCAGACATCAGATCCGCAGCAGCAGACATCAGATCCGCAGCAGCAGTTGTTCCACCATCCAGATCTATCAGATCCACCAGATCGGAGTTGTTGTGAAGGGTTCCTGTACCGAGGTATACTTTTCGCAGGACTTTTGGCAGCATTGACATTTTGAGGATTTGGCGACTGCAGTATTGATGAAGGAGTAAAACTCCGTTAGGAGTTTTCCAAAAAAAAAAAGTCTGAGATCTTCCGGAGCGCTTATTTGTGATCTAGCCCATCATCATCAGGACAACGAGCTGAGCACGGTGGTACCATTCAATTTATTAGTACAAATTTTTTGGCGGTCCCAATTTTTCATCCAGTTGGTGTATGGTAGAAACTAGAGCTCAAGCGATGGCCAATGAAAGGATAGACAAAATTGAAGCCAATCTGAACACCCTCCAATGTCTGATTGAAGGCCTAACTACCCAGGTACAGGAAGTACTCGATAAGGGCAAGGCGCCATCCCACGAGGAAGCGTATGATGGCCATGAACACCATGAGGGTGAGTCTAGCCACTCTCCTCATGTCTGGCACACCAATCCACCACCCAGTCAGCGACCTCCCAAGTTGGATATGCAGAAATTTGACGGTTCTCACATGTCCGCATGGCTAGCACAAATGGAGCAGTATTTCAGACTGAATCATATCCATGATGATTGGACTAAGCTTATGGTAGGGACCATGTACTTGGACAATGAACGATGGCAATGGGCGGAATGGCATCAGCGTTGCAATGGACCTTTTCTGACTTGGGCCCAATTTACCAAAGCTCTTCGAGCTCACTTTGAACAGGAAGACTCTTTTTTGGGGCGTCTCACTAAGCTTAGACAAACGGGTACAGTGGATGAATATATTACTGCTTTTGAAGCCTTAGCCTTCTGCACTAAAAGTCTCACAGATGAGTTCTACACGGAATGTTTTATCAGCAGTCTTAAAGAAGCCATCAAAGCTCAAGTTCTACCCCACCACCCTCCCACGTGGACGGAAGCTTGCCAGGTAGCTCGTAAGGTGGAACGTGCATTAGCAGCCCAATATATCCGCCCCAGTTTCCCCACTAAAGGCCGTCCCCCACAAGCTCACAATACGACTCAGACACTTAAGATCTAAAAGGTGTCACCTGTGGAAATGGCCGAAAGAAGGAAGCAAGGACTATGTTACTACTGTGATGAAAAATATTCCCCTGGTCATAAATGCAAGGAGCCCAAGTTTTTTCAAATAGACGCCACTGACTACAGCTCAACAGAGGAAGATCCACCACTCGAGGAACCTGAGGCGATAGAAGAAGACAACCAAAAGGAGATTGTATCTGACGAACCAGTTATTTCGCTAAATGCATTGGCCGGAATTTCTTCCCCTCAAACTCTCAAAATATGGGGTTTTATTAAACATCGCCCAGTAGTAGTCTTGATTGATAGTGGAAGTACCCATAATTTCATCCATCAAAAAGTTGCCGACGCAGTGCATTGTTTTGTAAACGCAGTTTCTAACTTCCAAGTCCAAATCGTGGATGGGGGCACAATGAAATGTGAAGGCCGCTGTGAAAATGTCAAACTTCAAATGGGGGATTATCAGTTGAAAACACACATGTTTGCCATCCATATGGGGGGATGCGACATTGTCCTCGGCGCTGAATGGCTCCGCACTCTTGGGCCAATCACAATGGATTTCCAGGAGTTATATATGAGTTTTAAGCAAAACAACTTCACACATACCCTCCGGGGACTCCAGGCGGGACCCCCCTCGATCATCAACTCGCATAGGATGGAAAAATTGTTAAAAAAGGGTAATCATGGAGTGGTAGCTCAATTTAATGCCATCCAGGTCATTGAAACCCAGTCCCCGCAAATTCGTCCTGAGATGCAACAAATTTTAAATAAACATAGGTAGGTCTTTGACAAGCCTAAGGAGCTTCCGCCATCACGAGGGGAACATGATCATAGCATCACATTGGTTCCAGGGGCCCAACCCCCAAATGTGCGGCCATACAGATATCCATTCACCCAAAAGAATGAAATAGAAAAGATAATCAAGGAACTTCTGGAAGCAGGTGTCATTCGTCCCAGCATTAGTCCTTATTCATCCCCAGTGGTTATGGTGCTCAATAAAGACGGAGAGTGGCGGATGTGTCCAGACTTCAGGGCCCTCAATAAGTTGACAGTCAAAGATAAATTTCCCATCCCGGTGGTTGACGATTTGCTGGACGAACTCAATGGGGCTCAATTCTCCACTAAGTTGGATCTTCGCTCAGGCTACCACCAAATTCACATGAAGGAAGTCGACATTCCCAAGACAGCGTTCCGAACTCATGAAGGCCATTATGAGTTCCTGGTCATGCCATTTGGTCTTTGTAATGCCCCTTCTACTTTTCAGGGCCTTATGAATCACCTTCTTAAACCATATCTCAGGAAATTTGTCCTGGTCTTCTTCGATGACATCCTCATCTATAGTGGCACTTGGGCTGCACATCTTCACCATGTAGATCTACTCTTGCAACTACTCTGCCAACATAAATTATTTGTCAAATTGTCCAAGTGTTCGTTTGGCATGGAAGAAGTTGAGTATTTGGGCCACATTGTGGGGCGGGAAGGTGTCAAGGTGGACCCCAAAAAGATCCAGGCAATGCAAGACTGGCCTCAACCTAAGACCTTGAAGAGCTTGAGAGGATTTTTGGGACTCACCGGCTATTATCGCAAATTTGTCCGCAACTATGGCCACATAGCGAAGCCCCTCACTCAAATCCTAAAGAAAAATTCCTTCTTCTGGAATGAGGAAGCCCAACAGGCATTTACAGCCCTCAAAAATGCCATGTGTTCCACTCCAGTCTTAGCACTACCTGACTTCAACAAATCTTTTGTCATTGAATGTGATGCTTCAGGGACAGGTATTGGGGCAGTCTTAATACAGGAAGGGCGACCCTTGGCCTTCACAAGCCAACAACTAAGTGGGAAGAATCTGGGCCAATCTACCTATGAAAAAGAAATGATGGCCATCTTACATGCAGTCGACACCTGGCGCCCTTACTTATTGGGGCGACGTTTCCAAATCCGCACAGATCATCACAGTCTTAAATATTTTTTGGAGCAACGCCTATCTTCCCCACAACAAAATAAATGGCTAGCTAAAATGCTGGGATATGATTATGAGATCATTTACAAGAAAGGGAAAGACAATAGTGTAGCAGATGCATTATCTCGCCAATTTGAGGAGGAAAGTACTCTGCTAGCAATTTCCCTCCCCATTCTAGAATGGATTGAAGAAGCTCGCAGAGAATGGTTTTCACACCCAGGGCTATCCCAACTCATTTCTCAATTGCAGGTCGATCCAAATTCCATCAAGGGCTACTCCTGGCAGGATGACATTCTTCGCTAATGGGACAGAGTAGTAATATCACCAACATCAACACTCAAAAGTCGCATATTGGCCGAATTGCACTCATCCCCCATTGCAGGACATTCGGGCTTTCAGAAAACTTATGCTCGCACCAGAAGATCATTTTTTTGGACCGGCATGAAAAAGGACATCCTTACTTTTGTCACAGAATGTGATGTCTGTCAATGCCACAAAGGAGAAACCGTCAACACACCAGGCACATTACAACCATTGCCCATTCCGACATCAATTTGGACGGAGGTTTCCATGGATTTCATTACAGGTCTTCCAAAATCAGGGAAGAAGTCAGTCATCATGGTGGTGGTGGACCGCTTGTCAAAGTATGCTCATTTTTGTGCCCTGCCCCACCCGTTTACACCAACTTTGGTTGCGCAAACTTTCATGGATCAGATATTCAAACTACATGGCATGCCCACTTCTATTGTGTCTCATCGCGACCCGATCTTCACCAGTAATTTTTAGCAAGAACTCTTCAGGCTACAGGGCACTCAACTAAAACTCAGCACTTCCTATCATCCGCAAACGGATGGTCAAACCAAAGCAGTCAACAAATGTCTAGAAACCTACCTCAGGTGTTTCACTTCAGAAAAGCAACACCTTTGGGTACAGTGGTTACCTCTGGCGGAATGGTGGTATAACACCAACTATCATGCCTCTACTAAAATGACTCCTTATGAAGCAGTATATGGTCAACTTCCGCCTTCCCCTATTTCTTATCTCCAGGGATGCTCCAAAGTACAAGCAGTGGATCAACTCCTACAACACCGCGCCACCATGCTTGCCCATCTTAGAGAGAATCTTCATCAAGCTCAGAACCGCATGAAGCAACAGGTCGACCAGCATCGCTCAGAGCGCCAGTTTCAAGAAGGGTACCAAGTCTTTTTGAAGCTACAACCATATAAGCAAACATCACTCAAAGACAAGGGGTGTCAGAAGCTATCTCCAAAATTCTACGGACCCTACCAAGTACTGCAGCGCATTGGAGAAGTGGCTTACAAGTTGGCTTTGCCACCTACTACAAAAATCCATCCAGATTTCCATGTATCATGCCTCAAGAAAGTAATTGGGAACAATTGCCGAGTTCAAACCAGTCTACCTGAACTGGACGACGAAGGGTCAATCTCGCTTCAACCCGAACAGGTCCTCGCCACAAGAGACAAGCACCTGCACGGCCGCATGATTAAGGAAGTCCTCATCAAATGGAAAGACACCTCTCCGGAAGATGCAACTTGGGAACCAGCTACTATTCTTCATCAGTTTCCACAGCTTCAGCCTTGAGGACAAGGCTAGTCTTAAGGGGGAGGGCATGTTAGGGTCCCACCCTAACCCCCTTACTTATGTCTTGGGATCACGTCATAGTCAAAGAGTCAATAAAGCCCATATATTTTGTAAGTGGTTAACCCGAAATTAATGACGGGACCATAGTTAGTTGCAAATGGGCCGTAGCCGTAGTATTAGATAGATGGTATTAATAAAACTCACGGTATTGACCCGTGGTATTGCATGTATGAGTCATATATAAAGGATAGAGACTCCCTGCGAGGAGCATCGTGTCTTATTTTGTAATCGAGCTCTGCTCTATTGGAGGTTTCCCCCTCGAAGAGGCATGTGAACATTGCTCTTTGAATAATAAAATCATTGCTATTCTGTGTTCTGGGTATCTTTCTTCACATATTCTGTGTTCTGGGTATCTTTTCTTTGCATATTCTGTATCTGGGTATTATTTTGCAGGTTAAGAGCATAACACCGGGGAGGGGCTGGGGAGGGGGAGGGGCTGGGGAGGGGGAGGGGGAGGGGGAGGGGCGGCGGAGGGGGTCGGGGAGGGGCGGGGGAGGGGGAGGCGGAGGGGCAGCGGAGGGGGCAGGGGAGGGGCGGGGGAGGGGGAGGGGTGGGGTGGGGTGGGCCGGGTAGGGGCGGGGCGCCGGGTAGCGCGGGTGGGCCGGGTGGGCAGGGTGGGCCGGGTAGGGCGGGGGGGTCGGGTGGACGGGGTGGGCTGGGTAGGGTCGGGGCGCCGGGTGGGCGGGGTGGGTCGGGTGGGCGGGTGGCCCGGGTAGGGGCGGGGCGCTGGGTGGGTGGGGGGGGCCGGGTGGGCCGGGTGGGCGGGGTGAGCGAGGTGGGCCTGGTAGGCGGGGCGGGCCGGGTGGGCCGGGTGGGGATGGGGTGGGCCGGGTGGGGGGATGGGGATGGGGTAGGATAAGGGGCGGGGGGGTGGGGGAATGGGGTAGGATAGGGGGCGAGGGGGTGGGGGAATGGGGTGGGGTAGGGTAGGGTAGGGTAGGGTAGGGGGGGGGGGGAATGGGGGGGTAGGGGTAGGGCAGGGGGATGGGGATGGGGTGCGCCGGGTGGGGGGTAGGATGGGGGGGTGTTATAGACATTTTTGTTCCTTACAGCATGAAGCATGAAATGTCCATAATCTAAGGGATCCAAAGTCCCTAAACATGTTGTTCCTACCCCTAGAGGAACAAGGTCAGCAAACCACAGCACTGAATATCAGTTCTCCACCTGAAAACACTCAAAAACAAGGCAATTCTGGATCATGTCAACTGCTCCACTGAGCATCTGCGCTGAATGTCAAGTGCTCCACTGTCTACCTGCGTTGAATGTCAACTGCAAAGAAGGCTACCTGCGCTGGGCGAGTTTGGACATGTGGCACAGTCATTCCTCAAGGTGTCAATGCCCAGGAAGCTTCCAAAATGACACTTGGATCAGGGAATTCGACTGGTGATGAGTAAGAGGTTCTAGATCTCCAAGTGGAAGCAAGAACCTCCAAGTGGACTCAAGAACTGGAGAATAACTGAAGTGAGAGAGGACACTAGTCAGCTTCATGCCAGCCTCAAGCTGACTCATCCTTTCTCCAAAACTCCTATATATAGATCTCTCTCATGAGGTCTAGGGAGGCTAGAATCTTGTGAATGTAAAGAATTGCTGTTGGTTTGAGTTTAGAACTATTGGGTGATTTGCTTTGAAGGAGGTGAAGAGGAGATTTCTTTCTACTGGGAAGGTGATGCTGGATTGGGCCTCTTATGGTTGTATCACTTCCTGAACTTTACTTCTTCCATTAATAAAGCATTTGAGGTTCTTCTATATGCATGTGTCTCAATGATGTATTGTTATACTTGTGTATTTGATTTATTCTAATCCTTGAATCAATTATGAATGTATGCTTCTTGTAGTTTCCCTCTCTTGCCATTTTGCAGGATCTTGGTGTAGCTGGGCCAGTAAAAGAGCAAGGAGCTGGGAGCAGGCCGCAAGGAGAGAAGATTGGATCAATCATTAGCGAAAGACATCGGTTGGTGGATCTCTTTCTCTCTTATTTTACTTTCATAAAGAAGAAATCTTAGATAGCTTTGCTTTGATTGTTGCTGAGGTACTATCACCCTTAGAGTGGGATAGGGTCATTTCGTATTGGATACTTTTCCCAACAACAAATTGGAGACTCCACTGGGGAGCGTATCTTGTTGGTTGTTTGTGTTTTTGCTATTCATTTCCTAAACACAGGGAGTACCGAATCGAACTGCATTTGGATCTTTCAAATGCAAAGTAGAGGGCAGCTACTCTAGCTCAGTTTCTGGGCATGTTTATGATTTGAAGAGCTGATCCACAAGGACTCTGAACAGCTCTTAGTGATAGCTTTTCATCCTCCTAATTACCCTTTAGTGTGTACTTGATTGGTAGCTTTGATTTGGCCAAAAACTGTTGATTTTTGAGCAATCTGTAACCCGGAAACCAAGAGAAACGAGAGTTTCTCTCTTCATTGCAGGCACTGTGAAGGCAGTCTGCATTTCATCGCAGGTCCCGAAGGGGCTACCTGCGCTGAATGTCAAACTGACAGTGTCCTACCTGCGCTGAACCAGTTAGGCCTTGTGCAACTGGGGTTCCTTGCTTTCTGTTGCCCTGTTTTCATCCTTGTTTTTGCAACCTGTTATCAGTCAATGTACCTATCTGAAACCACCTTTCTTTGCCACTATTCCACCTCGGTTGTATAAAGAAACTGTATTTGTTCTTTGTGTATTTTTTACATCATTTGCAGTTTCCCATAACGAAAGTGAACTAGTCTTGTTGTGGCCTCTTAGATCTAGACCTGTGATAAGTGTCGTTTTGATCTTAAGAGTTAGTTTGTTTGCTGTTCATAGCTGATTGAGCTTTTGCTTTCATCATATGGTTTGAATTTATGTATTTCTAGTGTTGAAACAAGTAAATCTTAAGGTGTCTTTTGATTTTGGACAAAAGCTTGTTTACTTTCACTTGGAATTGAATTCAAAGTTATACAACAGCTTTCTTTTTGTAGAACATCAACATTAAGAAAGAGAAAAGAAATACCTGCATTGTGCATGAGCATTTTGACAACTTGCATGTTGATTTAGGAAAAAGTGCATTAGTGTGTGCTCTATGATCTGTGTGAAAAGATGATGTCTTTCTTTTCCCTCAGTAGTTAAGATTTTCATAAGTTGAATGATTGAAAAGCTTTCTTATCATCTTCGACTGCATTTAGGAAGTTGTATTATACATCTCGTGGTGATCCATAAAGGCAAACTGCTAAACAAGATCAACTTAAAATAAATTGAATTTACATAACAACGCATTGAAACATAACGCAAACACATAGAGGTCTAGGTAGAGACGTGTTCCGGCGTCGTTAAACATAGTGACTGTCGATCTCGAAGAAGGTGGGTGATTCCTCCTGAGAGTCGGTGGCACTAATACGGATTGTGCTCCCACGTACCGTCGCGTATATATTGGGAGACCCCTATAGGAATAAAGCCTTTATCCATAGGAAGCCGTGTCGGCCGCCCTACTGATCGCAATGCAGTGAACACAGCATTCACGAAGATCGACCACCCGTACCGTAAAACGTATTCTGTGGTTTTGCGAAAAGTTTGGCACACCCTCTGCCTAGAACTCCAGAGTAGTTTCTTTTGGCCTTTTTCAAACTCTATAACTGAAAAAGTCCATCCGAGCATTTGTCACTTCGGGCTCGTTAAAACATCGAAGGAGACTAGAGTCATCTTTAGCTTTTTCTCGACTCTTAAAAAGTGAAAAAGCAAGTTGTGTCTAAAGCGTCGTTATAAAATTTATTTTAAACGGAACATAATCACCTCCTATTCCTGCGTTGTTCTGTAAGTTGAGAACATGGAACGCCCCAACCAAGGAATTCCCCATGATGGAAATCCTAGTCCTTTCTCCTCTTGGGGAGAAGTTGGTGCGCCCCACATGGCCACATTGTCGCTTCCAGGACTGACAATTGGCCTGCCAATTTGGCTATTCTCAACCAATGTAGTTCAAAACACCATGGTTCCTGAACAGTCGAGTCAACAGTTAGATCAGTCTAGAGCTGCCCACCAGCCTTCTACTTCCTATAACTCTTCCTCCAATCCTTCATCTTCGCAAGATAGAGCCGGCAAAAGCCAAGCTCCCATGGAGAAGAAGGAGAAGAAGAAGAGAGAGAAGAAGAAGAAGGAGCCTAAGGCGACTGGGGGCAAGCAAAAGACATCTGACAAAAATCCACACACAGCACAGGCCGGGCCTAAATCGCCATGTGTCATATGTAGAGGAGACCACTTCCATAGGGATTGTCCCTGTATTCCCTGGATACTAAGGGACTGGTCCCCTCATTTGCACAGTTCGGGAGCATCAACCTCTGATAGCCATGTTGAATGCTTACCGTCAACCAGCGAAAGTGAAGGTTCAAGACAAAGAGGGGGAGCAAGATCCCCCTGCAGACTGTGTGAAGGTGATCACGCCATCCACCATTGTCCCTTCTTAGACGAAGCGAAGAGAGTTTTGGAAGATCGTCCGGTTTCACCATTGATACTTCCTCCTGGATACAAAAAACTCGTGCCAAGTCCTTCATTGGTTGAAAATACAGCTGGCCCGCTCAAGTGGTCAGCTGAAGCGTCAGTCATTGAAAATGAACCTACTGAATCCAGACCGGACGAAAGTCCAAAGGTCGATACGGCAGTTGACCCGGTTCTCCCTTCAGAAGTTTCATCTTCAAATGGCACCGTCACTGAAGATTCATCTTCAAATGACACCCTCACTGAAGAGAATAAGGATGACACCATCCAGATTCTTTTCATCAACACAGACTCTGACGAGCGTCAGGGCAATGCGCCCATTCCTTTATCGCAGGAAGGAACATCGTCAGGGTCGTATCCGGCCGTGTATTCGGTCCCACCACCAAGCAACCTGGTTGTGTCCTTTGATTGGAACCAACTAGGCAGACCCTGGTTGCCAGCCAGTATACCATTCAGAATCATGGTCCAAATATAAAGAATGGTAATGGCTGGAACTATCATTGATGAAGGGGCATATGTGAGTATCATTTCCTCTGTTGCTTGGAAAGCACTGGGTTCCCCGGTGCTTTTGCCTAAGATAGGAAATCTTTCGGGTTTTGATAAAGGAACCAGTCGACCATTAGGGATCCTCCCCAATGTGTCTATTACGTTGAAAGGGAAGGTCGTTCAAATGAACGTGATGGTCATCCAAGGACCCTTGGATTATAACCTACTCCTTGGGTGAGACTATATATATTGCATGGGAGCAATAGTCTCCTCACTCTTTAGAGTAATGTGTTTTCCACACGAAGGAAGAATGGTCAAGCTCGTAGACCAACTTTCATTTCCGGGATCACGCATCGCAAATAGTCACATACCAACCCTGAATGGTCTATTCAATCAAGAAATGTCTCCACCCCCAGTCCTCCTTCCCGATGAGTGCGAGTGATTCGGAAAGATGGGACTGGAACCCAGGGGGCATGCATCCTGGTCTGCTTAGGGCAGAGGAAACTTTGGGTATAAGATAGAATTTCCGCGAGAGAATATGACTAGTCCGTACCCCGTCTGTGGATGGAAGAGGGGTTGTTCTGGAATAGGATTCTTTTGTCAAGGTTACGTGTTTGACAAGAGTCATTCACCCTTGTCTATTTCGGTAGACAGTGCCGAGGAAATGTTTTGTTTGAAAGATTAACGAGACAATCTTTGGGTAACCAGAAAGAGGTAAGCCTCCCTCAATAACACCAATGTTTTGTCTTTGAGTAGTGTTCTTCTCTTGTCGCAAGTAGCTGCTCTCTTGTCGCAAGTAGCTGTTCTCTTGCGATCTTGTGAAAGATCTGTTAAAAGTTGGGCTGACGAGAAGACAAGTATCGCATAAGACCCGTTAAAAATAACGAGAAGACAAGTATCGTTAACATTAGACTAGCAAGACGACAAGTAGCTGTGAGCACCCAAAGAAAAGCAGAGGTGGGGGAGAGGAGGGGCAACCTTGAAATTGTATTTTATACCTGGGGGCATGCAAACCTTTTGGAGTGCAAGCTAAGAGCGGTTATTTATCTGTTTTTGGGATTAGCCGTTTCCGAACTTGCATAAAGAAAGGATATGGAGTAAAGCTTAGTGAAGATGAAACTCCTTAAAAAATAGAGATCTCACAGGGGACATTTCTTATCTTATGACTGGTATCGAGCAGTTTTAGCATAAAGTTCATTCTCGTTAAAAAATAAACGCAAGATCCGAGAAGTTTTAATGTGGTCTTCATGCTCGTTAAAAAATAAATAAAAGCAGTGAGCAATGTTTCCTCCAGAGTTTAAGCTCATTTTTAAATAAAAAATGAACCTACCCCGGTAAATAACCGCTGTGATCGTAAATTTATCAGCCATAAAAGCCTTGGTCGTGTTTTGCACCTGCCACCTCCACCGTCATTTGGCCGATCGTTCACCTCCATATGATTGTTTACCCTTTTTGAGGAACAGCTGCGAAGAGTGATTTCACCTAGCTGTCCTTGTGACACTGCCGTGATTGGAAAATTCCAACCTGTACCTGGAATCAGTTGCTATCCCTGTTTATCACTCGTTCCTCAAAAGACGAGTCTTCTTTAAGCTCTTTTCATCTGACTCGTAAAATATGAAAAGTTTGCCGAGTTTTGGCCTTCCAGCTCGTTAAAAGTGACCGGAAGAGCTATCCCTCTAGATTTTAATCTTTTTGGACCTGAGGGATTATTGCACAAAAAGGTCGAGCGTTTGTTTTATTCGGCTCGTTAAAGTTATCGAAAATTCATCCCTTCTGTATTGTTTTATACTTTTTCGGACTTAAGGGATTAGATGACGAAAAAGGAATTTTGGAGTTAACTTTCTGTACATTTTCAGACTCTCTAAAAATGAAAAGGACCGAGTTTTCCTTGTCGTTAGACTCGTTAAAATGATTAGATAGCGACAAACTTGTCTTTAGACGAGAACGAGTTTCCCTATCGCTAGGCTCGTTAAAACATAGCGATGGGCTTGCCCGAAGGGCAGGTTATAGAACAAGCATATGTTATCCTCCTCAAGCTTGACAAAAATAAAGAGGTACTGGTCAAAAATGACTGGGGAAAAATTGGGAGAACCTCAAAGCTTTAATGGTAGCAAGTCGCTCTTGAACATGACACTTTTCCTCCGTATCACATCGGGTTGGGTTGTTTCATTCACCGGTCTCATCGCCATGGTCTCGCCAAACCATCCACATTTGGGGTAATGCTACCGATCCATCGCATCAGTGTCGTTATATGTTCAAGAGATGTTGTTCAGAAAGAGTCAACCGTGTCCCATCCACTGCCATACATTATCCTTCATCCATCCATGATCGCCACCCTGAATCATATGTCACAGACTGTTTTCACCTCCATTAAAATCATTAGCTCCGTTCCGTGTCACTGATGTGGGATTCATTAAGGCCCTCCTTTGACGGATCGCTTCTTGTCGACTTCAGCTCATTATCCAAGAAGTTGATCTAGGAACACCCCCCCCAGTACTTTGAAGCTTGCATGCCTCAATGGCAAGTTTCTCACTTCCGGCGACAGGTATACCTCAATGACCTTCGACCAGAAGATTTTGCGTGGTGTTCGACGCCAAGTCCTATATTCACACCACGTGAATTGTACTGCAGTACCTTGAGGGTCATTATCATTATCGGTGATTCCTCTCGCGCTTGTTAACGGTTTACATCATTGACCGATAATCAAGCGATGTCTTTCCATGTTCGACTTCAGTGCAATTCTCACATGGATCGACTTGTACTTAGAGTGAAGATCGAACGAGTTTGAAGACCCCGGATCTAGTTTCATCCATCCGGGCTGCGATAAATATTCAGGAAATATAAAGACATTTGACATGTACATCATTTCAGCAGATGATCATCCTACTCAAAGGATGATAATTTCAGCAGAGAATTATTAGTCTACCATCAGATGATCGTCTGTTCTATGTACCAAAATGAATTTATAAAGCTGAGCATGGGAATGCCCGCCTCAGCTAGATCATGAAAGCAGAATGAAAAATAATGTATTGTATCTTATTACAGGACACCTCCCAGCGATTGAATGAACTTCGGATCCTCCTGATAAAGCATTTCACCCGATAAATGACCTCATACTTTAGGGGGAAACTGTTATAGACATTTTTGTACCTTACATCATGAAGCATGAAATGTCCATAATCTAAGGGATCCAAAGTCCCTAAACATGTTGTTCCTACCCCTAGAGGAACAAGGTCAGCAAACCACAGCACTGAATATCAGTTCTCCACCTGAAAACACTCAAAAACAAGGCAATTCTGGATCATGTCAACTGCTCCACTGAGCATCTGCGTTGAATGTCAAGTGCTCCACTGTCTACCTGCATTGAATGTCAACTGCAAAGAAGGCTACCTGCGTTGGGCGAGTTTGGACATGTGGCACAGTCATTCCTCAAGGTGTCAATGCCCAGGAAGCTTCCAAAATGACACTTGGATCAGGGAATTCGACTGGTGATGAGTAAGAGGTTCTAGATCTCCAAGTGGAAGCAAGAACCTCCAAGTGGACTCAAGAACTGAAGAATAACTGAAGTGAGAGAGGACACTAGTCAGCTTCATGCCAGCCTCAAGCTGACTCATCCTTTCTCCAAAACTCCTATATATAGATCTCTCTCATGAGGTCTAGGGAGGCTGGAATCTTGTGAATGTAAAGAATTGTTGTTGGTTTGAGTTTAGAACTATTGGGTGATTTTCTTTGAAGGAGGTGAAGAGTAGATTTCTTTCTGCTGGGAAGGTGATGCTGGATTGGGCCTCTTATGGTTGTATCACTTCCTAAACTTTACTTCTTCCATTAATAAAGCATTTGAGGTTCTTCTATATGCATGTGTCTCAATGATGTATTGTTATACTTGTGTATTTGATTTATTCTAATCCTTGAATCAATTATGAATGTATGCTTCTTGTAGTTTCCCTCTCTTGCCATTTTGCAGGATCTTGGTGTAGCTGGGCCAGTAAAAGAGCAAGGAGCTGGGAGCAAGCCGCAAGGAGAGAAGATTGGATCAATCATTAGCGAAATACATCGGTTGGTGGATCTCTTTCTCTCTTATTTTACTTTCATAAAGAAGAAATCTTAGATAGCTTTGCTTTGATTGTTGCTGAGGTACTATCACCCTTAGAGTGGGATAGGGTCATTCCGTATTGGATACTTTTCCCAACAACAGGGGGGGTAGGGGGAGGGGGGGGGAGGGTAAGGGTAGGGCGCGGGTGGGGAATAGGGGGGGTAGGGGGGGAGGGTAAGGGTAGGGCACGGGTAGGGTGTATGGGAGGGGGGGGGGATAAGGGATGGGGGGGGTAGGGGGGGTAAGGGGTAGGGTACGGGGATGGGGGGGGGATGGGGTAGGGGGGGCGCGTGGTGTGGGGAGTGGTGGGCGTAGTGGGGAGGGGCGGCTGCGGGGAGGTGTTGGGGTGTAGGGGTTTTGGGGGCGGGGGATGGGGGGGGGGGCGGGGGTGTGTGGGACGGTAGGGGGTAGGGTGAGGGAAGGGGAGGGGGGTGGGGAGGGGAGGAAGCTTAGGGGGTTGTGGGGGGCACGTGGGTAGGGGCTCACCCATACTTGCCTAAATGTCTACTTAGCCTCATTATCCCTCACCTGACCTCCCGCTCACCCATCGACCCGCCTGCCCGTTAGAGGTGGCTGGGCAATTCTGATTATACAAATAAAAAAATTATGGTATATTTTTGTTATTAATTTAAGTTAATATGTTTTTTTATTTACTAATTTATGTGTTTTTTTTAGGAAAATGGCATCAAGGAAAATTTCTGTGAATCTTTCTGGACCAAAGAGTCTTAAAGGTGTATCTTCAAAAAACATTGGTGAACGAACTCCACCTGAGCTCATGCCTACAAATATTTCGAGTGCTTCAAGTGATAAGAAGCTAATCTTAGATTGGAAAAGTTCAAAAGAGGTGAAATTTCCATCAAGAGTCTGGTATGTGAAAGAAAGAGAGAGCACAACTGTGAATATATATCTATACATCGATATACCCCAAAATAATGAAAATTTGGAGGTGATGGGAAGAGTCATAGATATGTGTTCGGTACCAAACACTGAAGTTGTTTACGTACTTACAAAAGCTCCCAAGTCACATGAAAGGATTAAATACCGACTATCATATTCATTATATGACACGAGAGAGGTATCTACAAAGTTGTGTAAACAAATCGTAAATGAGATGACACAAAACATCGTAAGTATTGTTATTTGTATTTTTATTTTGTGTTTTGAAAGTGTCTCGCTATATTTTTTAACTTTATTTATATTAACATATGATATTTTGTTTGGCAGAATTTTGTTGAAAGCTGTTCAATTAGGTTGGGAGGCATTCATTTCATAGAGCATGATATCATGAAAGTTGTCAGCCATTTTTACTCAGTGTCAGAAGAAGATATGGAAAACATGGAAAATGTAGTAATTGATGATGCTACAAAACTACATCCAAAGAATCAGAAAAAAAAGGCCTCTGGTGGATAAATCTAGCAAGGGTAAACAAGTTACTTTTGAGGACGATGAAGTTGAAATTGACAATGAAGCATATGTTGCCATTACTGAAAATGACATTGGAACTGAAGAAGGTCGTAAAAGACCAAAAGTAACAATGCCCAAGAATAGATCTCTTGAGAATGTTATGACGAAAAAAAGTAGAGTTGAAGATCTTGAAGTAGTCATTACCAGCAGTCAAGAACCTAATGAAACTTCAAAAGAAAGCAGAGAAATCATTACACCAGGAGCTGATTTAGATGATGGCATAATCAAAACAAAACAAAATGCCATTCGACAGAATTTGACAAAGAGAAACTTAATTGATGGTGGTCGTACATTTCAGTTAAATGTCAGACAAACCTATAAGGCAAGTGAAGGACAATGCCAATATCAAATCAGAAAGCCACATCATCTGCATGTTCACAACTTGAAGACATTGATGAGGTACAATCCATATGCTCATGTGGTTAGTTATGTGCTTCTTGTTGATCCACTTCAATTTCCCAACAAAGAAGCATTTGATAAGTCAAAATGTTTTGAATACAATTATTATGTGCTTGGGGGGAACCATTCTGTTGAAGCTCAAAGACAATTGATGGAAGAATATCCTAATAACCCACGTTTTGAAACAATGAAATGTATCATTTATGCTGGTTTAAATGAAACAGAAGCAAAGTTAGTGGCATTGGATCATAAGTCAGATAATGAATATAGGATTTCTATGACTTTGATCCAAAAGGTTAGATTTATTCATAGTGAATTCCTAGAAAAATGTGGTGGGGATAAGATAAATATTACTACAGATTTCCGAAAGGAATGTTGTATGGAAATAGGCTATCAAATTGAAGAGAAAACCAATTCAAAAGGTGGAAAAGACAGCAGATATAGTGATTTACTCAGAGGTGTTGATAACATTTTCCAATTGGCATTTAGAACTGGAGATATTTGGAATTTGATTGATGACATTTTTAGCATGTGGGAAGACATTGGCATTAAAAACCAGAGGGTCAAAAAGTCTAAGCCATTGATATGTAGCAACAATAAATCAGCTCCTGAACTGAAGCAACTTCCAGATGATATGACCATCACGCCTTGGAGGGCGATGCAAGGAGTGAAAGATGAAAAAATTGTCAAAACAATATTATCTCGTGTGAGATCAGGGGAATTATCATTGGAAGAAATGTCTGAAGAATTTCAAAAGTAAGTTTGCTGAATTATTTTTACTTATTTCCAGGATTATAGTTATCTTTTAAATAAAACATGTTGTTATTGGTAGTATTTGTTATACATATCATTATATTAACGTTTTCTTACTTTATCTATGCAGTCACAAAGTTTACATGAAAATTCAGGAACAAATGGTTAAACTGTTGAATGAAGATAGTTGTAATGATGTTGTATGCAACTATCCAGATTCAAGTTCTACATCAACATTAAAAGCTTTTTATCTTGCATTTAAAAAGGTAACTTGATTTATACATTCAGTTTTAATCATCTGTGTACTATTTTTAATTTAAAACTTACACATACATTTGTTTGTTTGGTAAAAGATGAGGAAAGAAGATAATGGAGCACCAGACAGTTTCAATACTTTTATTGAAAAAATAAAGATTGAAAGACTGAGAAAGCAACGTATTAAGAATGTTGAACTTGATCCAACTCTTAATCATTTCATTTGGAATGGGCTAGACACTATTCAATATCAAGTAATACAAGGCGACTGTGAAGACATTGCTAAACTCGTACCAAAAAGGGATTATGCCCTGGTTATTGCAGATATTCCCCATGATTTCAATATTCCAAACATTTACTATGATAGTGACCCTTATACTTATCAAGCTTTTAATAAAGTGGTGGCGGGATTTATGGAAGTGACGTCATCACCATTATGGAGATTTGTGACATTTCATTCAGACACACAATTGGCAATGGTATTGTCAAGCTTCAAGGGGAAAAAAAATTCAAGGATGCAGCTTACATGGTAAGATGTTTAAAGGTATATTTGATTAATGTTGAAAAATTCATTTATGTACAAGTTAATTGAACTTTTACTATTTTATGTTACAGGCAAAAGTCAAATCTTCTTAACAATGAAGATCAACAATTTATAAATGACTGTGAGTTCATTCATATTGATAGTTGGGCAAAAGATGATAGCCATATGTCTATGATTTTTAATCGGGTGGAGAGAAAGAGTCATAGCCAAATACTGACTTATGATGCTGTTGTGAGAAAACTAACATATGAAGACAAAGAAACGAAATGAGAGATAGTTAACATTTATCAGAAACCACAATTATTGATTAACTATCTTATAGACATATGTTCAAATGAAGGAGATTGGGTTCTGGATTTATTTTCTGGCTCAGGTAGGTTTTGCCACATGGAATTGAATTTCAATATGTTCTTTTTTTTAATTAATATGTCATTGTACTAATTTACTTCATTATTTTTTTGTGCTTGATAATTAGGTACAACACTAGCATGCTGCCTTCAAAAAGGAAGAAATTGCATTGCAATTGAGAAAGATCCATTACAATGCAATTTCATTCAGCAAAGAATTAATGCTCTTCAATTTCTTCCAGATGAAATGCAAGAAATTGGGTTGAGGAAAGGGGACTTTAGTGAATCACGTGTGGCAAAAAAAGCAAAGGAACCCCAACCACCATTACATGGAATGTTTGGAAAGACATATATTGGGAGATTTGCAGACATCAAAGACCCATTAGAAGAGGAAATTGCGCAAAAGGAAGCAGAAAATATTGTGGAAGATGACAATGATGAAACTCTAGAGGACGAAGAGTTTGGATTACGTGACATTGTTGATTAAATTTAAGTTATACCTGGAAATAAAGCTTTGCAATGTTTTGACTCTGACATTTCATGAAAAGAATAATCAATGAATTAAAGTTGTTATGTGTTCAATATTTGTGATTTGTGATTTTCGCATTGATTTTTAAGTTAATTATTATTTTTTGAAAAAAAAGTTGTTATTATTATTTTTTTGACATGAAATTCATAAAAAAAAACTATTATTTGACCATTTTTAGTTAATATTTTTGTATAAAAATTGTGATTTTGACATGTTAATTCTAGCAAAAAAATATCAAAACATTTAGTTTTTTTGTTATATTTATGTTAAAAATGGTTATTTTTATGTCCATTGTTAAAAAATGTTGTTTTTTAGAAACAATTATTTCATGTGGATTGAAAAATTAATTAAGGATGTATAAATATGTAGATTATCTAAAATTCAAACTATCGAATTTCTAATTTAAAAACGCAAAACAATAAAAACCCCCCTAAAAAAAAAATTAAGATAGAGAACAAGAAAATATGAATAAAATGACGACTTCAAAAACTATCAAATTTAGAAAATAATTTTTTACATTTCACACACTAGAAAATTAAAAGTCAAAAAATAGGTCTTTTAAAAAAAGGGTGTGATGCAGAATACTCACTTTTTAAAATCAGCATGAAAATCACTACCATTCTAAGACTTGATTTCATCCTTGAACATGAAAAAAAATTAAAGTTCCAAAAACCATGTTCTAAAAAAAACATGTGTATTCTGCATCACCACTTTTGAAAATCGGGTCATTTTTTTGCTGTCTCTACGAAACGGGTAACAGTATCAGTTCTCGTTTCAAAGTTTACATTGTTAATTCCCAAACTACACTTGCAATGGGAGAGTTGTTACACTTATGGAAAACTTGACTTGAAGAAAAAATTTCAGGGATTTGGAGCAGGTGTTGGCAGAGCTTAATGACTCTATTGTGTAGCAGACATCCTAAGATTTCAAATGGTACCTTTAGATCGTGATTTGGATTAGTGGAAGGCATCCAAAAGTGCTCTACAAGTTGGCATTGTGCTTTTGCCAGAGACACCCTGTGTTTTTGGATTGACCTTGGGAAAATCAATTTTTCTCCCTGCTGAAGTGTCCAAATTACATTCTTTAGCAGTCCGTCTTGTACCAGACTTCAAGATCTTTCCAACAACCTATCGAGTTCACAATTTGAAGCCATTTAAGGCCTCAAAAATTGGGTTACAAGTTGGCACTACGCTTCTATGAACTACATTACGCTTCTAGAGGTGGTCTTGCGCTTCCATCAACTGCTCTACACTTTGGTGCTACGCTTTTGCTAACTATGCTATGCAAGGGACAAAGTGGCCCAAAACTTGCCAAAACTCAACCAAACTTCAAATTAAATCTTGCTTTCCTATTCTTTTTCTCTTCTATGTTTTTCTACTAGTAACTATCATCATCTAACTGACTTTTTTCCTTTGGAAAAGCAAGTGCAAACGTGAGTTTTCTTCATCTAGGATTTATGTGAAATTTCATGCTGCAAAGCTACCGAAAATGATGGGTTTTTCTAGTTATGACATTACAAACTTTAAAATTTGTCATCTCATACCTCTGTACATATATAAATCACCCTATCATTCACCAATAAACTTATTTACCTTCAGTTCACCTCACCTTTACACAAACCCTAGCTCATACCTATCATTTTGGACAATTTCCTAGTAGGATTGTTTTTAAATTCTCCTACTCATCTCTCTCTCTCATTTCAGTCCATTCAAACTTCCTATGTTTTCTACCACCCCTCCATCTCCCAAAATTCCCCTATCATCATCTCCCTTCCCTAACTCCCTCATTTCATCATTTCCTTCCTAGAAAAGAAAATAGTCAGCTTAAGACTAAACAACTGATCATGAATAAAGAGGAGTCGAAGATGCTACAACAAGGAGGCAAATGTAAAGCATTTTTGGATCCTGGTGAACATGATGAACAAGAAAAGAAGGTTGAAAAGAAGAAGCCAAAGACAAAGGGTCTCAAAAGGGCATTGAAGAAAGAAAAAGAACAAAACCTATTGAATGAAGACTTGGACATTGAAGACAGAATTTCCTTGGAGATCAATGAGGATAGAGAGTATTGGATAAGTAAGGTCAATGATCACTTAGAATAGCTTCTTGATAAAGCCAATAGGGATAATCATCTATTGAGGCACATGGCACATCTTTATCAAACCAGAAACAAGATATGTAACATCAAGCTCAAGCAGTTGAAAAATAAGCTAAAGGAAACCCTAAAGGACACAAATGAGAGAGATAACTTGGAGATGCTTGCTGAATCATCCATGAGGGCATGACATACATCATTTTTCACTTCATGACAAATTTTGAAGGTTTTTTGAGAATTTTTTGTTTTTTGAGAATTTTGGTGCCAAATTCAAAAATTGGGCTAGGCACAGAAGCACAGCACCTGTTGGCATTATGATACAGGTGTTGTACTTGATGGAAAATCACTCAGATGAAAGATCATAGTACAACATGTCAACAACAAAGAATTACAGATCAGACTACAATGAATGAAGAAAGAGAGGTATACGCAGGTTCACCTTGACCAAGCTACATATACACGCAGGTTCACTGAACACAAGTAGCGTATACGTACACATGCACTTTCACAGAAGGAAAAGCGTGTATATCTTGGAAAACTAAGTTTTTGGTCCGAGGTATTTGGCCCAACGTATTTTGATCCAAGGTATTGGTCCAAGGTATTTGGTCCGAGGTATTGACCCTAGGTATTTTGTCCAAGGTATTGGTCCTAAGTGGTTTTGGTCCATGGTATTGAGAAAGGCCTACAACTATATAAGGAGGAGAACATCATTAGGCCAAGTGTGCAAGTATCGAATATTTGATGAAGTGTGAGATCTAGTATGCAGGTTATTGGCTTATGGTGTTGTGCTTGATCTAAACCAAGGATGAACCTTAGCGGTTGATGAGGGATAAGATCTAATGATGGATCAAGATATTTAGGCTTGAAATGAATTGTCATTATGTGGTTTGATCATGTATAGTCTAGATCTGAATACTGACGCATGTGTTATTCTATAAATATTATGATCTGGGTATAACTGAAGTCCAGAATAGCTGCAGAATTATGAATTAATATTTGCAGATGTGTACGTTGGTTGGCTTTGATAAAAGAACGTATACACACTAGTTCGACACATGGAAGTAGCGTATGCCTTATGAAGTATGTTTTAGTTGTTTCTATTTGCTATTGCAGAGTTCTGGGTTTTGCTTTGGATTCTAGTCACTGCATTCTAGTGACAGTATTCTAAATGATCAGATTGATTGTGATTTGCTATAGTGACGATGGGTTGTCAAAGTGATTGATTTATTCAGTTGTGGTTGATTCTAAAAGTGATGATTGAGTTTCAATGATTGGTTGATGCATATTTATTTGATGATTGGATTTCAGTTATGATGTTGTAGATGGATCCAGTCTGAAAATTTATGAAACGTGGTCCTTGGAGGAAGAAAGAAGGTCGTAGCCTTCTGTAGGTCACCACCTACATACTAGTAAACATATCGGCTAGTACAAGAGCTAGGGGGTTGTAGCTCCCTTCCAGTAGAAGCTGGAGAACAAGAGAAGGTTGTAACCTTCTACAGGTAGAAACCTGCGTACTGGTATGAGTCTGCACCAGTACAAGATTGTAAATAGATTTTCTTATTATTAAAAGATGACAGAGACGACAGCAGCAGGTGGTTTTTACCCACATTGGGTTTCCACCTTATATCTTGGTGTTGATGTGTGTTTTTTATGTGTGATGCTTTATTCGTGTTTTACTGCACTATCTAATAAATCTCTGATATACTGGATAAAGTTCAATGCATGATAAATTGGCTAAATCAAAAGTTCTCTACATATACGCCGGTTTCTTTAACTACAGTCGCGTGTACATGCTAGTTCACTTAGCTGAAGTAGCATATACAAATATGTTTGGAAAATAAAATTATTGATCTAATAAAACTGATTCACCCCCCTCTCAGTATTATTTCCAACAATTGGTATCGGAGTAGATCCTTCAGAAGAAGCTTGATCGCTTGAAGGGAGATCCATCATCATGAGTAATCAAGAAAGCATGGGATCCATCAGACTACCAATCTTTGATGGGAGAAACTTTGTTTATTGGAAAATAAGAACCACGGCCTATATACAATCACTTGGAATGGATGTTTGGGAAATTGTGGAAGGAGGATATACATTTCCAACAACAATTCCTATAGATACGACAGGTAAAAAGCAATGCCAAGGCTATCAATACTTTATTGGGAAGTCTGTCACAATCAGATTTTTTCAAAGTCATGCAGGTCAAATCAGCCAAAGAAATATGGGACAAAATCATTCTGAACTACAAAGGAGACTCTCAGGTAAAACATGCTAAACTTCAAACTCTCAGAATTCAGTATGAAACTATTAAGATGCACAATGATGAAAGTATAACTAGTTACTTCTTACATATAGATGAGGTTGTTAATTGTATGAAGAATCTGGGTGAAGATATAAAGGAAGTTACCTTAGTTGAGAAAGTTTTGAGATCCTTTTCTACTAAATATGAATCAAAAGTATCTCCCATAAAAGAAAAATAGGATATGCAGACTATCGCTACGACACAGCTTCACGAAATATTAACTACCTTTGAGATGAGAAAAGGAGGTCCATCAGATATGAGAGAAGCCGATTTAAAGCTTCATCAAAAGGAAAGGAAGAACACAATGAATCAGGACATATATCAGAAGAAGAAGATGAGATAAACTTTGTCAATAAGCTTCAATGGGATTCCGAAAGATTTTGAGGTAAGCTACCCTTCAAATGCTTTTCCTGTGGTAGAGTCGGTCATTATGCTATGAAATGTCCTCATAAAAATAAATATGAAAAAGGGAAGGAATATGAAAAATGGAATAGAAAACAAGTTGTAAATAAAAGGAGTTACTATACTCATGAAGATAGTGATGGTTTATCAAATAGTGATGAAGATGAAAATAGTAATGACTATAGACTTCTAATGGCTTATGACAATGATAATTTTTGGCATGCTTTAGAAGAAGATGACCTTCCTGAAGAAATCTCTAAACTCAAAATCTGTTTAGAATAAAAGAATATGATTATAGATACCTTGACATACCAACTTGCTGAAAAAGAAAAAGACAATGAAAAACTAGAATGTGAAATTGTGGGTCTAAGAAAGGATCTTGAGAAAACGAAATCTCTCAATCTTAGATTTACTAAAGGATCAGAAACCTTAAACGAAATTATCAAAGTGCAATGTTCTCCTCTAATGAAGACATGTCTTGGATATAGTGAAGAAGCATCTCAATCACAGAAGCTGTCAACCTCCACTAAAAGCTAGCTTGATGCAGCAAAGACCAGTGAACAGTGTGACAATCATCAGCAAAGGCATAAAGCAGATCACCAGGTAAATCAGAATCAATTTATTCCAAGGATGAATAGAAGCCACAACCAACCTTGAGTAAATCATACTCAATTTTCTCGAAAGATGAATATCAATAGAAACTACAATCACCAGGTCAATAGATTCGATAGTCGCAGGAACTTCTTTAATGGGCAATGTTTTTCATGTCATAATTTTGGACACAAAGTTTCTCAATGTGTTTCTTATAAAACCATCATGACTAGAGAAGCACGAAATCAAAGGAATGTAACAGGAGTCAAGAAAAAATCCTATAATAAATTGTCTCTTCTTGAAAACGAAATAGAATGCTCAATCTGTAACAACTTTGGTCATGAAGAATCTGAATGCAGGAGAAAATTTTGATAAACATCTCAAAAGGAGAAAACTCCATTAAATCCCAAGATATGGAGAAGGAAAGAATCTCAAACAAAAAGATGTGGTATAGCCTTGTATGCAGAAGCACAAGAAAATCAGTGGTACATCAACAGTGGATGCTCAAAACACATGATAGGTGACAAAGAAAAAATTCACTCATATAATGCCTTAGAAAAGGAAAAGAATGTCTCATTTGGAAATGACACTCCTACTATCATAAAAGGTAAAGGATTTTTTTCTTGAAAGAAAAGGTTAAAGCTGGAAATGTTATGTATGTAGATGGTTTAAAGCATAACTTGTTGAGTGTCAGTCAAATGTGTGATCAAGGAAATGAAGTGGTGTTTCGATCAAACGGATGTGTTGTTCATGAGCTTGATACAGGGGAGATCGTGATCAAAGGTACAAGAACTCCAAACAACTTATACATACTCAAGGGAGGACAAAAACAGTGCTATCTAAGAAAAAATGATGAAAATTGGCTATGGCATAGAAGATTGGGACATCTAAGCTTTTCCCAAATAAGAAAAGCATGCAGATTCAAGGTTGTTCGTGATCTTCCAGATATCAGCATCCCTGAAAATACAATATGCAAACCATGTCAAATCAGTAAGCAAACCAAAGCTCACTTCATTGAAAAAGAAGGATCAGCTAGTAAGCCTCTTGAACCTGTCCATACTGATTTATGTGGACCAACAAGGAAAAAGTCACCTCGTGGAGAAGAATACTTTATTTTGTTCATTGATGATTTTTCCAGAATGTGTTGGATAGGTCTGCTAAAGCATAAAGATGAAGCATTTGAAAAATTCCAAGCCTTCAAAGCTTTGGTTGAAAATGAATCAGATCGAAAAATAAAATGTCTCAGATCTGATCGAGGAGGGGAATTTAACTCGGATGAATTATTTGACTTTTGTGAACAACATGGAATAAAAAGGCAATTCTCCACCGCAAGGACTCCTCAGCAAAATGGAGTGGTAGAAAGAATGAATAGAACTGTTCAACAAATGGCTCGAGATATGCTAGATGAATCTGGAATGCCTGCAACCTTCTGGGGTGAAGTTACATTCACCTCCGTAACTATTCTCAACCAAGCTAATGTTGGGTAAATGGCACTCAAACTCCACACGAACTTTGGTATGGTAAGACCCCTACTATAAAATACTTTAAAGTTTTTGGAAGAAAATGTTATATCAAAAGGACTGTTGAAAAACTTGGTAAGTTTGAGCCCAAAGCAGATGAAGGTATTCTTCTTGGGTACTCCTCCTGAAGTAAAGGGTATAAATTTTATAATAAAATACTTGGGAAAATTGTTGAAAGTATTGATATTGTAATTGATGAAGCATGAAAAATTCCAAAATAGACAAAAGCAAAAGATTACGACAATGAAGAAGATGGGGAGAATTTTCCCACATCAAATCATAATGATATTGAAGAAGAAACCAATGAAGCACCAGAAGAAGAGATAATGGTAGAAGAAAAGACTCCGTCCAGATATGTTTAGAAAAATCATCCAAAAACTCAAATTTTAGGGGAAAAAGAGGCAGGTGTACAGACAAGAAGAACTATTACAGAAACCTCAAGCTATCTAGCATTCCTATCTTCCACCGAACCTCGAAATGTAAATTAAGCATGCAAAGATGAATGTTGGGTCAAGGCCATGAATGGAAAACTTGAGCAAATTGAAAAGAATAATACTTGGGAATTTGTTCCTAGACCTCATGATAAAAATATTATAGGAACTAAATGGATATTCAAAAACAAGATGAATGAAAATGGAGAAGTCATTAGAAACAAGGCCAAACTTGTTTGTAAAGGGTATGCTCAACAAGAATGTATAGATTTTGAAGAAACTTTTGCAGTTGTTGCTAGACTTGAAGCCATAAGTATGTTTCTTGCTCTTTCTAGCTTTCAGAAATTCAAAGTATACCAAATGGATGTAAAATCTGCTTTCCTTAATGGAGATTTAGAAGAAGAAGTTTATATTGAACAACCAGAAGGATTCATTCTTGGAAATGATGCAAAACTTGTATGCAGACTCAAAAAGGCTCTCTATGGTCTGAAACAGACTCCAAGGGCCTGGTATTACCACCTTGACAAATATCTACACCAACAAGGTTTTTCAAAAGGTTCAGCAGATAGCAATCTATATACAAAGATTGACACTGATAAATTGCTAATTATTGTTGTTTATGTTGATGATATCATTTTTGGTAGCAATGAAGAATCCATGAGTCAGAATTTTTCTTCAGTAATGCAGCAAGAATTTGAAATGTACTTGCTTGGTGAACTTACCTATTTTCTTGGTCTACAAGTTCAACAAAATAAAGATGGTATTTTTCTTTCACAAACCAAATATCTCAAACAGATCTTGAAAAGGCACAACATGGAAGATTTTAAACCTGTATGTACCCCAATGGTAAGAGGATGCAGTCTCAAATCAAATGATGAATCAACAACAGTACATCAACCAACTTACAGATCCATGATTGGCAGTCTACTTTATCTAACAGGTACTTGACCTGACATCATGAATACAGTAGGAATAGTTGGAAGATTCCAAGCAAATCCAAAGGAATCACACCTTCAGGCAGTCAAAAGAATTTTCAAATATCTTCAAGGAACACAGAACTTTGGTTTATGGTATCCTAGAGATACAGATCTTACTCTTCATGCATATACAGATGCAGATTGGGAAAGAAGTGCTGATGACATAAAAAGCACTAGTGGTGGTGCATTCTATGTAGGTTCTAGGTTAGTGTCTTGGTTCAGCAAGAAACAAAGTTCAATTGCATTATCTACAGATGAAGAAGAATATATGGTTGTTGCATCTTGCTGTACACAACTAATTTGGATGATGCAAACCTTGCAAGACATTCAGATCACATGTACTCCACCCATCTCCATTCTATGTGATAATACAAGTGCCATCAGTATTTCAAAGAATCTAGTCATGCACTCCAAGACCAAGCACATACCCATCAAATACCATTTTCTACGTGAACAAGTTCTTGAACAAAAGGTCAAATTGGAGTATGTTACCTCCAAAGAACAGGTTGCTGATATATTCACTAAACCACTGCCCAGAAAGACATTTGAATATCTTAGATAAAAGCTGTGAGTAGTTGCTGCATCATTCTGTTGTTAAATCCAATTTTTCAGAGAAAGGTTATTATACGTGTGTTTCATGAAGTATAGTCGCGTACACACGCGAGTTTCTATGGGTCAAGGAGCGTATATGTTTTTTAGACAATAAAAATAGTGGGGCGGGCTCTGATATGGGTGCTCTGAATGATATTGATGATTAATGTCTATCGATATGCTCTGTTCATTAATCTTATCTGACTGACAAAGATTTCTTCATCATTGACCTGTTAACAATGCACAGGTAGCAACGGTTCAGCAGGAGCATTAGCCTTCACGTACATTCAACATTGTTGGCATTATGGTTGTTGAGTCCAACTATGGCTTCAGATATTTAGACCATTTTTTGCTCAAGTCATGTAAAAGTCTAGGGTGTGATATGTCTTCTCATACATTTGAATGAGTCCTCTTGGACAAATGATGTAATTTGTATCCCCTCTTTACATGGGATGGATGATGTAATAATTCTTGTTTCTGTCATGTATAAACAATTGGTATATCCCCATTTGGTTGGGTGGATGAGTCAAATTTGGTATATCTCCACTTGGTTGGGAGATGGATGTATGTATGAGTCATTGGTGATAGGAAGGTCATCCTCACATAGTTGAGTTATAGAGTCATGTTATTCTTTTAGAAAATATTTTTTTGCAGACTCTGCTTGTGCTCAAGAAGAGCATGGATAGTTTCAGTGCATCTCAACATGTACAAAAGGGGAGCTCAATCAGAGAATTCATCATGTACTCAGGGGGAGCATGACCAGCATAATGTATGTCAAAGGGAGAAATTATCTTGATCCACCCTTTTCCCTTGATGTCAAAGGCGGAGAGTGACTTGGTGTTGTTGTTTCCATCAAGTCCAAAGGGGGCGATTGTTGGCATTATGATACAGGTGTTGTCCTTGATGGCAACTCACTCAGATGAAAGATCACAGTATAGCATATCGATAGCAAAGAATTACAGATTAGACTACAAAGAATGAAGAAAGAGAGGTATATGCAGGTTCACCTTGACCAAGCTGTGTATACACGTAGGTTCATTGAACACAAGTATCGTATACGTGCACACACACTTTCACAGAAGTAAAAGCACGTATATCTTGGAAAACTAAGTTTTTGGTCCGCGGTATTTGGTCCAAGGTATTTTGATCCAAGGTATTGGTCCAAGGTATTTTGATCCAAGGTATTGGTCCAAGGTATTTGGTCTGAGGTGTTGACCCTAGGTATTTGGTCCAAGGTATTGGTCCTAAGTGGTTTTGGTCCATGGTATTGAGAAAGGCCTAAAACTATATAAGGAGGAGAAGATCATTAGGCCAAGTGTGCAAGTATCGAATATCTGATGAAGTGTGAGATCTAGTATGTAGGTTATTGGCTTATGGTGTTGTGCTTGATCTGAACCAAGGATGAACCTTAGCGGTTTATGAGGGATAAGATCTAGTGATGGATCGAGATCTTTAGGCTTGAAATGAATTATCATTATGTGGTTTGATCATGTATAGTCTAGATCTGAATACTGATGCATGTGTTATTCTGTAAATATTATGATCTGGGTATAACTGAAGTCTGAAATAGCTGCAGAATTATGAATTAATACTTGTAGATGTGTACGGTGGTTAGCTTTGATAAAAGCGCGTATACACACTGGTTCGACACATGGAAGTAGTGTATACCTTATGAAGTATGTTTCAGTTGTTTTTGTTTGCTATTGCAGAGTTTTGGGTTCTGCTTTGGATTCTGGTGACAGTATTCTGAATGATCAGACTGATTGTGATTTGCTACAGTGACGATGGATTGTCAAAGTGATTGATTGATTCAGTTGTGGTTGATTCAGAAAGTGATGATTGAGTTTTAGTGATTGGTTGATGCAAATGTATTGGATGATTGTATTGCAGTTATGATGTTGTAGATGGATCCAGTCTGAAAATTTATGAAATGTGGCCCTTGGAGGAAGAAAGAAGGTCGTAGCCTTCTGTAGGTCACCGCCTACGTACTAGTAAACATATCGGCTAGTACAAGAGCTAGGGGGTTGTAGCTCCCTTCTAGTAGAAGCTGGAGAATGAGAGAATGTTGTAAGCTTCTGCAAGTAGAAGCCTGCGTACTGGTATGACTCTGCACCAGTATAAGATTGTAAACAGATTTTCTTATTATTAAAAGAAGACAGAGACGACAATAGCAGGTGGTTTTTACCCACATTCGGTTTCCACCTTATATCTTGGTGGTCATGTGTGTTGCTTATGTGTGATGCTTTATTCTTCTTTTACTGCATTGTCTAATAAATCTCTAATATACTGGATAAAGTTCAATGCATGATAAATTGGCTAAATCAAAATTTCTTTGCATATACACTGGTTGCTTTAAGTACAGTTGTGTGTACATGCTAGTTCACTTAGATGAAGTAGCGTGTAAAAATCTGTTTGGGAAATAAAATTATTGATCTGATAATACTGATTCACCCCCCTCTCAGTATTATTTCCAACAGCACCTTGGTGCTGCTCTTTTCCTCAGGGCTCCAAATGACAAGTGGCTTACATTTTTGGAAATATAATGACCTTTTCTCAAAACCCATTTCATCATATTTCTCAGAGAGGGCTCAAATGTTGAGAAAAAGGAGAAAAAGGGGTAAATAATCATCATTCTACCACTCTTTTTGACAGGTGTTGCGCTTCTGGAGACACTTTGGGAGAATGAGTTTTTGAAGGCCTTCCCACGGGTAATTTTAAAAATTTAAATGTGTTCTGGAAAAGTAGATGAATGATGAAGAATTAAGTCTTGTCTAAAGTGTAAAGTCGAGTCTTTGGGTCATATAGTAGGAGAAGGCTCTGCAGCTGAGTGCACAGAGGCCTAGTAGTTTGTAGCCGAGTGTGCAGACCCCTACAACTGAGTGCACAGGGCGAGTCGAGTCTATGACCGTTGAAGCATTAATAAAGAGAAATTTTGCATCAATTCTATGTATTTATTTCTTTTTTTCTGTATCAAATATATTCGGTATAAATTGCATTTTTGTTGTCTATATGGTGAGCGAACATATATCACTGTGTAGATTAAATAAATGTGAGTTAAAGTATCACGTTACATGAAGTTGACTAACATCTATAAGAGGATAGTTAAGATACACGGTGTACTTGGGGAAATATCGTAGATCACGGCCATAGCAGCGTGAAATCACCTCAGCCCTTGGTTAGGGTTGCACGAAGGACAATTATAACAGATTGCAAAGGTATCGTAACCTGCAGGTCAGAAGAGTGCGCGAAGTAACCTATGTGAAGGTAGGCATAGTTGGACTAAATCAACCCCTCATACATCTCAAGGGTGCGGAAACTTGGTTCCAGCATCCCCCCATATTGCTTCGGGTGAGACTTTAGTCCACACACCGCGAGCTAATGCTGAAAGGGCTAGTAGTGTAGGCATTTGTTTGCTAATTAACTCTGAACCCGGGTCATGCCCCCTCAATCCAACAAATGGTTCCGTTGCTGGGACCAGAATCTTCATATAGATGTCTGATGTTGTATCATTGGAATCCAACTAAGAAGGAAATTGAAGGTTGGTTGGACAGGAGGATTCACGAGTTTGCGCACAGGAGAACAGGAACCCGCGAATAACAAAAGAAGAGAGGTTAGACTGCTACCTGTACACAGAGATCCATGAAATCTTCTTTGCATCTTTTCCCACTCAGTTGTACGAGTGGATCGCGAAGCTAGCAGATAGCCAAGAAAGGTGGAAACTCGAAAATCTTATTGTGTGGACCCCAGAGTTAGTGCGAAGGTTTGAAGCATCAGAGGATAAGATCACGTGCACTGTTGATCACTGGCTTGATCGAATTATAGGAAGATTCATTACTGAGTTTATGGTTGACACTTCACTAATGTTACACAGCAATTTGTCACCGTTTCTCACCGTCCCTGTTACCCCTCACCTATACACTGGAGGAATCATTCCGGGACCTGTGAAAAGTGACATGACCTGAAACCACTTGCATCATATTCCTCTTAGTATGAGCTTCATTTGCCCTGAAGACATCTCCTGCAAAATCCTCATGAAAACAGCTCTTTTTACATTAGCGCGGGTTCACAGTTCACTGCCCGCGCCAATGAGGGAAATACTCTATAAAGGGCGCGCCATTGGCGCTCTGTCCCAGAGTCGCACTCGCGCCAACCGAATTGAGTAAATTTTTCAACGACCAAACTCCCGAAGGTTCTCTTCAACCCATTCACCAACTGAATCTATGTTGAGCTAGGATGGTTTGGCTTCGAATCTCCATAGAAGGGAAAGTGGTTTGCCACCTTTCATGGAAGTTTCTAAGTGATAAAGCCAATCCCATGAATAATGTGGTTGATCCTATCTCTTTCCCTCTCCATCTATAAAAGCTTGCCTCTATGCCTTGAGCAAGCTAGTCACAATAGTCACAAGAATTACAATAGTTCCAGGAGTTTAAGAGTTTGAAGCTGCAAGAGCCTTCTTTGCACCCATAAGGCCAAATCTAAGTAAGGAGATTCTTGTCACCCAAAGAGAGAGAGGCTTGTTCCACACCCCAACGAGCTTTGCAAGACTTGTGTAGCTGATCACCCAGCCAAAGGAGGATTTGACGTCAGAACAATGGTTGTATTCTTCTTTGTTACTTATCAATAATAGATGACTATCATTATGGTTCCACTCTCATTGTTTCATGTTTGATGTTGAGTTATATCTTTTCTGACTGATATATAATTGCATCTACTAGATTTTAGGCTTGTTTTCGTGTTGTTCTTTGTGTGTGCAGGTATCCTATCATGAAGATCGTGTGGATCGTGACTAGCCAAGGCAAAGGAACGAAGGCAACATCTCTTCGACGAACACTAGCATTGGAATCCAAGTAGGTTCTCACCATCCACTTTGTATTTGCAATTAGGAACTTGCGTGATAGCATTGTGTGATTGTTGCTAGACCCGGTCTGGGCTAGTAGGGATCGTCTCTGTCCGCAAAGAGGATTTACCTCCACAACAATTTGGCGACTCCACTTAACTCATTTTCAGTTACCCATTCAGTATGAGACAGGGACACATCTCCTTCCGTCTCTCAAACAGGACACGGCTACGCATATATCCGATCATATACATGAATGGAGACGGCGTCGTCGCTTGATCAAATTTTGGATTCCTGATCAACTCCTGACCGATTGGTTCACGACTTCCTTTGTCCCTGTGATCGCGCGAGACATCACCATGGGAGCTTGTGTAACTGAAGAGAAAGCTATCGCGCGTGCTCAGTACCTTGACTTAGTATACTCTCAGTCGGGTACTTTATATGATTATTTGCCAGACGCCCCGAGGCCCGGACAATCCAAAGCTCCGCCAAAACCATCTGTTGACGGAGTTATTGGCTCTGTAAACTCGTCATCAAAGAAATCGGCCGCGAACCCTGGGAAGCAAAAACAGAACACTTCTAATGGAAATACTTCTCAGGGCCAATCTAATTCTGGAAGTACCTCCGAGGTTAACGCCGTCCAGTCCACCACGGCGGATAAATCCTCGAAAGGGAAGAAGAAAGGGAAAGCTAAGAATAAGACCGAACAGCCCAAACAGGACTCCCCTAAAAATCCAACCGAAGAAGGAGCCAAACGAAAACCTAAGTATCCTTGTCTTATCTGTGATGAGGATCACTACACTAAAGACTGCCCAAGGCGGTCCGAAGTTAGTCGGTTATTGAAAGGTGCTCCTGGGACTCCTGTTGTGCTTAAGGAACCTTTCCCTTCTCAGCAAACTCAAATGGTGGCAGACCCATCTCAACCCTCTTCTTCATTCGGCTCTCAAGTCTTCATGGCTGGAACGATTCCCATCCATGTTACTACTCGAGCAAAAGAATATCCCTCTCCTGCCGGGAAAGAGCCAGAGGTCCCCTCCAGCGCTCCTCCGTCCAGTTCTGGTCCTCTCCACATCGAAAGACCCAGCACTGAGACGATCCCCCGACCCCCTCCGAAAGGTGTACTCCGGAAGTCATCTTACAACCCTAATGCTCGTGCTGCCCAGCACTATAGCATTGTTGAGGACTTAGCTCAGGCTCCGTCTGCTATTTTCGCTCTAGAAGTCCTCCAGAGCTACCCCTCCCAGAGGAAGTCCTTGCTATCGGTTATCAGTGGCATAGACCCGGCTGATTCAGATTTGATTTCTTTCGATCTCGAGGGCTTTACGCCGAGACTGCCCCACCAAGTCGCTTTCCTTATATAGGTCATCATCAATGGCAAAACAATTCATTGTACAATCATTGATGAAGGTGCCTCAACTTGCATCATGTCTGTTGCTTGCTGGAAGGCTATTGGTTCTCCTGTGTTAAGTCAATCTCCTATGACGTTAGAAGCCTTTGATGGAAGAGAGTCCCGTCCTTACGGTATCCTCCAATGCTTGCCCATCTCCTTGGAAGGGAAGACGGTAGAAGTGGAGGTCGAAGTTGTCGACGCTAATCTTACCTACAACCTCCTCCTCGGACGTAGCTGGACATACGCCATGCAAGCCGTGGCTTCCTCCCTTTTCCATGTCATTCGTTTCCCTCATCAAGGGAAGATTGTCACGGTGGACCAGCTCTCCTTCTTCGCCTCTTCTTCCGAAGGTAATGTGCCGTTTGTGGAGCATACCTCTAAATCATTCGAGAGTGTGGGAGCTGGGCTCTTTAAAGATCCTGCCCTAATGGGTGTCTTTCGCCTTCCACCTCCAAATCTCGCCCCTATTAACATGATTTCCGTACGTTCTGATCCGTGGGTCCTTCTTCCCGCTAATCAGATAGACTCCTGGGGTGATATGATGTCGTTGAGTCTTGCCGAGCTCAACTACCTCGAAATCGTTGCTGCATCGGCTCCCCCTCCTGAACCTGCTCTTCCGAGTGGTGTTCCCGACTCGTATGTTCATTTCCCTTGGCTTGGAGATGCTACGTTGGATCCATTAAAGGAAATATTTCCTTCCAATGAAGCCATCATAGAGACCATGTCTCTTGAAGAGCTCCCTTGGTCATATCATCACCACCGCTCTTCCTTTCTCCCTGCCCATCAGGAAATGATCGCATGTCTCGAGCGGTTTGCTCCGTGTATCCCATCCTCGCCCCTCCAAATGCCTATTCAAATTTACCAAGTATCTTCTGAGGGCAATATGGGGAACATTACGCAAACCCAACCTATCGACATCTCTGTGAAACCAGGGATTGTCGAGCACATTCATATTGGAGTCACTTGCACTCCAGAGGAAGTTCAACTCTACACTGACCTATTTCGCGAATTTCGTGATGTCTTTGCTTGGTCCTATGAAGAAATGCCTGGCATCGACCCTAGTATAGTGGTGCACGAGATACCTACGTATCCAGGTGCTAAGCCTGTTCGTCAGCGCTTACGCCCTGTGCACCCCCGAAAGGCCGCAGCCATCAAAGCAGAAGTCGAAAAGCTTCTCAAGGCTGGTTTCATTTACCCCATTCCACTGATGGATTGGGTTTCTAATATAGTCCTTGTAAACAAAAAGCAGGGCACTATCCGAGCCTGTGTTGATTACCGTGATGTCAATCGTGCCTGTCCTAAGGATAACTTCCCTACACCCTTCATCGATCAGCTTATCGATGAGTGTGCAGGAAGCGAAATTTACTCGTTTATGGACGGCTTCTCTATATATAACCAGATCAACATTGTACCCGCTGATCAACATAAGACGGCTTTTATCTGTCCTTGGGGCACTTTTGCCTATAAGAAGCTCCCTTTTGGTCTAAAGAATGCCGGCGCTACGTTCCAACGTGCAATGTCCTATGCCTTTCATGACATTCATCACATTGTACAGCCGTACTTGGATGACCTCCCAGCTCATTCAGTCAAGCGTCAGGACCATCCCTCCCATCTTCGCGAAATTTTTCTCCGCTGTCGACACTATCGTATTAGGCTCAATCCTCATAAATGTGTCTTCTGCGTTGAATCAGGCCGACTACTCGGGTTTATCATCTCCCGAGAAGGCATCCGTCTGGATCCCCTCAAAGTCGAGGCCATTTTGAATCTTCCTCCCCCTGCTTCTTTGCAGCAGTTGCAGAGCTTGCAGGGCAAAGCAAATTTCCTTAGACGATTCATTCTGAATTATGCCGAGGTGGCTAAGGGTTTCACACGGTTGTTGAAGCGAGACACACCCTTTCATTGGGATGCTATCGCTCAGGAGTCTTTCGAGCGACTCAAGGGCCTCCTTGTCTCTGCTCCATTATTAAGACCTCCGAACTACCATCGTGATTATACTCTCTATCTGGCTGCCGCCGATACCACTATCGGCATGGTTCTATTGTAGGATGATGATGACGGCAATGAGCACGTTATCTATTACCTCAGCTGCAACCTCTTAGATACAGAAACTCGCTACGCTTACGTCGAGAAGTTGGCATTGGCTGTTGTCTGCGCCATCCAACGTTTCTTGCATTATATCCTGTTGCGCACCACGACCGTGATTTCTGACTGCAACCCGTTGACGTACATTCTGTCGCGTCAGTTGCTGGGGGGAAAATACTCGAAATGGATCGTAATCCTCCAAGAGTTTGACTTGGAATTTACTGCTGCCAAGTCTAAGAAGTCTCTGGTCTTTGCTGAATTGCTTTGTTCTTTGCCATCTCCTTCTGCACCCTCTCTTTCGGAGGATTATATCCTGGACGAAACCCTTTTCCTGATCAGCACCCTCCATCCCTGGTACGAGGATATTATTGTTTATTTACAAACGTCCTCTTTCCGCCCCTCTGTCTCCAAAGATGCGCGGCGACGGATCCGCCATCAATCTCAACCCTATCGGATCATAGGGGACACCCTGTACCGTCTCAGCGTTGACTCCGTTCTTCGCCGCTGTCTTACCCTCGAGGAGGCTGAGAAAGTCCTAAATGACTGCCACTCTGGCGCCTGTGGTGGCCATATGTCCGGATATGCCACGGCTCAAAAAATCCTTCGCGCTGGTTATTTCTGGCCCTCCATTTTTAAGGATTGCATTCTTGCTGTCCGCTCATGTCATGCATGCCAGATATACCAGCGGAAGATGTGTGCGCCACCAGCCCCGCTGCACCCTATAGTGACCGTAGGCCCTTTTGCCAAATGGGGCATTGATTATACAACCTGTAAGCCTCGCTCGACCGGGGGGCATGGGTTTATTATCGTTGCCGTCGATTATTTTACAAAATGGGCCGAGGCGATGCCCACATTAACCGAAGACGGTCATACAGCGGCACAGTTTTTGTTCAATCATGTTATTACGCGATTCGGAGTACCACAGGCCATCGTCACAGATCACGGAAAGCATTTCCGTAATCACATGATGACTGAACTGACAACCCAACTAGGCTTACGGCATGATAGTTCGACCCCGTACTATCCTCAGTCTAACGGTCAGGTTGAAGCTGTTAACAAAATTTTGGTAACAATGCTTCAACGCACTGTCAACATGCATAAGTCTAATTGGCATCTGATGTTGTTTCCTGCCTTGCGGGCCTACCAAACCTCTGTGAAGGATGCCACCGGATTCACTCCATTTCAGCTAGTTTATGGACTGGAGGCTACCCTTCCCATAGAATGTGAAATTTCTTCATTGAAAATAGCCGTTGAGTTGCTTCCCAACACCACTCCGGTGGAGGAATGGCTTCTTTATCTAGAACGGTTAGACGAGACCCGTCGTTTAGCCTCCCTAGCCATCGAAGCTCAAAAGAAGAGAGTCAAAACTCATTTTGACCAGACTATTCATCCTCGTTCCTTTGTTGAGGGAGACCTTGTCCTGCTATACGACCAAGCCAATGACAAGCTGGGGGCAGGCAAACTCGAGCCCATGTGGCTAGGCCCTTACATTGTAAAGAGAGTATTGCAAAAAGGGGCATACGAGCTAGTTGACTACGAAGGTAATCCTCTTGATAAGCCCCGCAATGGGCTGTACTTGAAAAAGTACTATGCATGATTCATGCGCTCCGATTTGTACATGCGTGTGTGTGTGTGTGAGTTTTCATGTTTTCGGTTTGGTGTGAAAGCGTGATTGCCCCTTATTGTGTTTTTTTGCTTCTTGTGCAGATGTCGGGTGCACCTTACATTGGTTTCGCTGATGGTGCCTGCCGCAGTACTCGTAATTTGTCCTCTGCGGCGTGGGTGATCTACGATCCTCACGGTGAGTTGATAGACCTTCAAGGTGTCTGTTTAGGCTGTACTACAAACAATGTCGCTGAATATAGCGTTGTTATTGAATTATTAGCCAAAGCAATTAATCTCGGTTTCCGTACATTGCTTGTTAACATAGACTCTCAGCTTGTCGTCCACCAGCTCAATGAGCGATATTCCATCAGAGACCCTCACATTTTAAGGCTGTACTTACGTGTTAAATTGTTAGAAAGAAATTTTGATTTTATCACATATCAACATATTCCTTGACGATTAAACACATTATCTGATGCATTGGCCAACCATGTATTAGATAGACATTTGCGTAATTTATAATCAAAACATCATACAAGCAAGCACATAAAAGCACAATAATAAACCATAAGCATATGTATATATATGTGTGTCATAATGTTTGCACCGTGTGCGTTACAAAACCCAAAAAATAATACGTGTTCTGATACATCCTCGGACAACATGTCACTCAAAAAATATGCGTGAAAGAAACCTAGAAGTCTACTCATGGTGGTGCTCATGTTAGCACGTCACCGCGCGCACCAAGCGTCTCAACAGACGATGGATGCGGGACGGCACCCCCACCGTGTGCCTCTGATATGCGAACGGCACATCCGCCAATCTAGCATAGCCTAGAATCCCTTGGGTAAGTCCCTCAAGATTCTGCACCAGCTCTTCCCCCACGGCGCCTCTTGCCTGAGGGTCAGCTGCAGGTTGGTTCCTCCTCGCTATAGGAGACAAACCGGCTGGACGCTCTGGGCCCACATCTGCATATATATATATATATCACTATCATTAGAACATCCATTAACACAAAAAAAATAGAAATACATAAAACACCAAAAAAGAGAAGATCATACCTAGCTCCTCTTCCCATTCCTCCCCCTCTGGCAGTGGGAGGTCTGGGTCCCCCATGAAGTTGGTTCCCGCGTATGGCCAGTCTTCCACCACGATCAACTGGCGGCGAAGCCATATGAAGAACTCGGGCCGCGAAGACATCTGCTGGCCCCCTCCTCCTCTAGGCATCAATGCTGCCCAGCGAGCCATCCTAGGCTCTCGTGGTAATGGGTCCGCTACTACAGCTCCCTGGTACTGGAATAAAGGTAATCGTTCCAAGAAGAACGATACCACAATCGAACCATATCCGAACTGTTTCACCCCCCCCCCCCCCCCCCCCCCCCCCCCCCCCCCCGCGCTTACACTTTGTAAGCTGCCTCTTGATATTTGTAGTCACTGTTGTAGCCCAGTCAAAAATGGTGGGGCTAAGACATTCTGTCGCCAGTAACAGATGGTTCTTGCTGGCCTCATGGGGCGCCTGTACCCCAGCTGCACGTGTGATGGTGAACAGAATCACCTTAAGAACCAAATCATGGATGGTGGCGATATCCACCTTGGCACTGTTCTTCCCAAATTGTGCCTCTGGGCACACACGAGCCTTTACTTCACCTATTTTCTCTGCGGAAGGCCTGCTTCCGGTCAGAATGGGGATTGCCCCTCTCCGTGACAGCCCAGTAATGAAATACACATCAGATACATCCAGCTCTAAGGTCTGATCCCGTAGTCGAAATACTTGGTCATCAACGTCCCAAGCATCCACTATGAACTGTAATAGCTCTGGTTGAGCTCGCAGGTAGGAGGTGAGAAAGAATTTCTTGAGACCACAGTCTCTCAGTGCATTCATACATCCCTCATCTGCGATGGCTAAGGCATCTATGGCATCGTGCTCTCGTTCTTTCCATTCCACCGGCATTTTTGCGTGTTTCCTGCACTCACAAGGATGAATAAATCATTAATGAAACCCTGGTAAGCATATACACCGGACAAATTTCAAAATTGATGGGAAAATTTAAGTGAAAACCTAGGTCGCGCGGTTGGCGCGACTGTTTCTAAAACAGTCGCGCCAATGGCGCGGCACCTTTGGGTAAATCACCCCATTGGCGCGGACCCGTGCCGGATACCCGCGCCAATGGGGCGCAACCCTAAATTTTGAAATCCCCCTTGTGGAGGCTCAAATCAGGAACAAAATGCATAAAAACAGGAATGAAAATGAAGCTTAAGAGAGCGCCTCTTACCTGGAACTGGCGGAATCTCAAATGGTTGCACGGATTGGTGATAATCGCTGCTCAACGTTTGCACTCCAAATGGACCACTACCACTATGCACAAGGTAAAAAGGTAAAAGTAATTTTGTTTTTACATTTTCACCACATTTATAGACTTTTTGACTTGTAATTAGGGTTAAAGGGTTCTTTTTTGAATATTTTAATATATTTTTGGTCGAAAATGGATTTTACGCTTGCTATTGGTGCTATGGCAGGTCCTTTTTTGCAACTTCGATGGTGAAACGAGTTGTATTTTATACTTTTTCGGACTCGGTAAATACACGAAAAAGTCACTATGGAGTCATCTTTCAGCTCTTTTCTGACTCGCTAAAACTGAAAAGATTGCCGAGTTATCCCTCTTGACTCGTTAAAAGTAAAGAAGAGGCGGTCGTCTTTAAACCCTTTTCCGACCGTGTAAAAACGAAAAGATTGTCGGACCCTTGTCGTTTCCGGTTCGTTAATGGTTACGAAACGACGTGATGTCGATCACTTTTTTACTTTTTTAGATCGATATCACTACTCATGAAAAGTACTCCTCGATCGTAATGGTCGGGCGGTTCTTTCGAGCATTGTTTTATACTTTTTTGGGCTCGAGAGACACAACTTTACGAAAAAGGACCCCCCTGGAGTTTACTTTTTGCTGTCTTTTCAGACTCTCTAAATAGGAAAAGATGCCGAGTTTCTCCTTTGTCAGGCTCGTTAAAACTTAATGACATTGGATTCCGTCGTAATGACGCTCACAAGCATATGCTTTCCCCATCAAGCTTGTTAAAAAATAACTGGGGTACTCACTAGAAATGGTGGGGAAAATGGATCCATAATTGTCATCGTGTCGGCAGTATGTCGCTCTTGAACATCTCATCTTGTTTTACGCTAGCCTCCATGAGTTTGGGTTATCCTATTTGACCTCTCATCTACTCATTGCCTTGTCACCATGACCTCTGCTCATTTGATGTCAAATACTGCCAAGTCCACTATCGTGCCGCCGATATGTTCAAGAGAAGTTGACCTCTGCAGAATTACAACCTCCCTCTGATACCTCACATAATTTTGCATCACCACAACGTCTTTCCTCTGTCTCGTGTCAATGATGTGGGAAACATTATGGCCCACCTTTGATCAAGATCACTTCCTGTCGACTTCAGCTCACTATCCAGGAAGCTGATCTACAGACTCCCTTTGGTGCCTTGGAGCCTGCATGCCTCAATGGCAAGTTCTTCGTGTTCGACGAGAGGTTTTCATCATTGGCCTCCGATCGAATGATTCTACGGGTGTTCGACGCCAACTCATTCATTCACACGCCGTAGATTGTACCTATAGTACCTTGAGGGCCATTGTCATTATTGATGGTACCTCTCGCATATGTTAACAGTTTTCATTATTGACTGGTAATCAGACGATGTTCATGCATGTTCGACTTCAACTCATACATTCACATGCTTGAACTTGTACTCTATACGGGTCGAGACGGAGCGCAAGACCCTGGATTTTGTCTATTGAGATCCAGGCTGCGATTTGTGGATTATTATGATTATATGACTCATTTACTGGATGGCTGCGACCATGCCTGAGTCTATTTATTGATCCTCTCCGGATGGCTACGTCCATACCTTGGATCTAGATTATTATGTACTCTGTTACGGGAGGCTGCGCCCATAGCACACATATATCATGTACTTGAGATATCATTTGTACTTCTTTACGCAGGTTCTCCGGTGGCCGTGTTTTCACTCACACATGTTCTTGTAAAGCATTTCACCCCTCTCTCTCTCGGGCCTCATGCTTTAGGGGGCATCTGTTACACAGCAATTTGTCACTGTTTGTCACCGTCCCTGTTACCCCTCACCTGTACACTGGAGGACTCATTCCGGGACCTGTGAAAAGTGACATGACTTGAAACCACTTGCATCATATTCCTCTTAGTATGAGCTTCATTTTCCCTGAAGACATCTCCTGCAAAATCCTCATGAAAACAACTCTTTTTACATTAGCGCGGGTTCACAGTTCACTGCCCACGCCAATGAGGGAAATACTCTATAAAGGGCACGCCATTGGCGCTCTGTCCCAGAGTCGCACTCGCCCCAACCGAATTGAGTAAAGTTTTCAACGACCAAACTCCCGAAGGTTCTCTTCAACCCATTCACCAACTGAATCTATGTTGAGCTAGGGTGGTTTGGCTTCGAATCTCCATAGAAGGGAAAGTGTTTTGCCACCTTTCATGGAAGTTTCTAAGTGATAAAGCCAATCCCATGAATAATGTGGTTGATCCTATCTCTTTCCCTTTCCATCTATAAAAGCTTTCCTCTATGCCTTGAGCAAGCTAGTCACAATAGTCACAAGAATTACAATATTTCCAGGAGTTTAAGAGTTTGAAGCTGCAAGAGCCTTCTTTGCACCCATAAGGCCAAATCTAAGTAAGGAGATTCTTGTCACCCAAAGAGAGAGAGGCTTGTTCCTCACCCCAACGAGCTTTGCAAGACTTGTGTAGCTGATCACCCAGCCAAAGGAGGATTTGACGTCAGAACAATGGTTGTATTCTTCTTTGTTACTTATCAATAATAGATGACTATCATTATGGTTCCACTCTCATTGTTTCATGTTTGATGTTGAGTTATATCTTTTCTGACTGATATATAATTGCATCTACTAGATTTTAGGCTTGTTTTCGTGTTTTTCTTTGTGTGTGCAGGTATCCTATCACGGAGATCGTGCGGATCGTGACCGACCAAGGCAAAGGAACGAAGGTGACATCTCTTCGACGAACACTAGCATTGGAATCCAAGTAGGTTCTCACCATCCACTTTGTATTTGCAATTAGGAACTTGCGTGATAGCATTGTGTGATTGTTGCTAGACCCAGTCTGGGCTAGTAGGGATCGTCTCTGTCCGCAGAGAGGATTTACCTCCACAACAACTGAGCTACAGCAAGGCAGAGTGACGCTTTCTCAAGGGACATCAAGGTAATTATGTAAAGTCCCTGAATACTTGGATTAAAATGTTATTGTGTGAAAAGAGGGTTATGCATTACCTTAATGTTCGGGGCTACGCGAAGTGGAAAAACCTACAGGAATGAAGGAAATAAGGGACCAGAAATTAGCCCCTTGATTTCACCTCCGCGAGGGGACGAGGAAGAACTCGTGAAGGTCTCGCCGTGAAGTGCCATCCATCTGATAAGGAAAATAATTCCGCCAATACCACCCCCACCCACACCGCCACTAGCTTCATCGCCTTCACCTCCATCTTCACCCGTACCACCTCCACCACCACCACAAGTCAATATGGCAAGCATGATAATGTTTCCTATGCTCAAGGGATTGGGAAATGAGGATCCGGACCAATTTTGGTTCATGGTAAGAGCCGTATCGGAAGTGTAGGTCGTTACAGATGACAATATAAAGAAATTTACACTGGTTAGCGCCCTGCAGGACCGCGCACTGATCTAGTATACTAAGCACTCCAATGATAATCCAAATGTGGGAATCGCAGATATCCAAGCAACACTAAACAAATAATTTAGCAAGACGAAGTCTGAAGAACAATTGATCATTGGATTCAAAGAAATAATGATGCTACAAGGCGATACTCCTTGGGATTTGGATTAGAGGTTGAAGTGTACGATTCACAAAGCTAATATGAATCTGACAGATGGACAACATCTCGAACGGTTTGTAGCATCACTAATGCCACATTTAAGGAGGGCGCTTTTGCAATAGAAGTTAACAACTCAGGCAGAGGCCTTAGAGATCATGATGAGGCTACATGATACCGTGATGTAGGATCCTAACTTCGGAGTTCAGCAGATCCACGCACAGTTGAAAAACTTATGCCTTGAGATGCAAAGTCTGAAATAGGACAGGACAACTTGACCAGAAGTGTGCGAAGTGGTGTGGTGCATAAAATGCAAGGGTCAGGGTCATGATAAGGACCACTGCCTGGTGTTCACAAATTACCTTACAGGAGAAGTACCGATGCCATTAAGGCTGAAAGCACAAGCAGAACCTAGCGTAGCACCTGCCTTGTGGTGCATGATTTACCAAATAGGTGGAAAACACGCTATGGACAACTGCCAGTTGCTACAAAAGTACACACAGAATTCGCAATAGTTGTTCTGTAAGTTTTGTAGGTCGGTGGGACACGATGAGTACACTTGTAGGAGCCATGAGTTGATAATGGATAGAACTCCCACCTACAGAGTTCAGGTCAAATCGCAGCCCCTAGACCATAATGCAGGAGTGGCGCAAACAGGATTTCAGGGGTGCAAATGAGCCTGAGGCGGAGGAGGACCTGGAAGAGGTCTCGGTTAGTTGATTTGCTACAATTACGGAGGGCCAAGACATTATGCCTACAATTTTATGAATCCAACGTGGTTTTTGTGTTTATATTACACCTTGCTTGATCATGAGACGGAAGATTGTCCTACCTCCTCCCCTGACTTAGAACCTCCAGATGATGACGTCTGAGCCGTGTGAGGAAGATCCAAATGTGAACATTGTGCTCCGAAGTGGAATCGTGATGGGTGATGATAAAGGAAAATAGCCTGAAGATAGTACTTGGGTTCGCAAAGCTCTAACAAAAGAAGCGAAGTTTGATTTGGAGCGCACTCAGGAAACCTTCATGGAAGTTAAGAAGAGGTTCATTGATGCCTCCACTTCAGGAGGCAAAGATAAACCAGAGCCAGAAATGGACCCATATATGCTCACGACATTCCTGGAAACATGCATGAAGTTACTGTGTGACAGTAAGGCTGTAAATGGATTACAAGAACTCATTAACAGATCCAATTGGAACACGTCAGAAGAACCGCGCGTGGTCAAAAAAATTGGAAAGCATAAGACAAGGACGAGAAGAGAAATGAGGTTAACCGCGCAGATTGGAGAATATGAGATGGACCAAGTAATTCTGGGTTTAGGATCAAATGCGAATGCTCTGCCGAAGCAGACATGGGAGTGCATGGGGAGGCCTACACTGCAGTGGTCTCCTATTCAGCTGCGAATGGCGAACCAGCAAAATATAATACCCATGGGGCGATTACAGGGAATCACTGTGGATATTGAGTGAGCGAACGCATTAGCAGACTTTGAAGTGATAGAGATTGTTGATGATGACAATCCCTATCTCATGCTCTTAGGAATTGATTGGACCACTGACATGAACGAGGTGACTAATCTGAAAAAGTGCAAGATTATTTTTGAGAAGAAATCACTACGCGTAGCTATACCCTTAGACCCACTGAAGGATCGCGCTATATAGAGCAAGTCCGCGACTATGAAAGTGATGATGATTTGGACTACATCTATAAGATAACAACGTGAAACCTGGACTGGGTGAATCCCGCTGCCGATGGATAGCTTGCATTGGAGTGCAAGAGCTCCTATACTTTGGATTCAGATGAGGAAACGGAGTGATGGCAGAATCGAGTACATGAGGTGACTACACTGAATTGTAATATGATGACAAGGTCACTACACTGCGTATCGATAGAAGTAAGAGACCTGCCTACTTATGATGGGTTAAGTAAGGTAGATACCTTCTTGGATAGATTTGAAAGAGAAGTGCCGGAAAAGTAACGCTTCCAGGCCTTGGACTGGGCACTGTGCGCTATGCCCATGAGATGGTGGGGTACGCACAAAGGGAGCTTTAAGGACTACCACAAATGTAGGAGAATGATGTGCACACATTTTGGGAAGCCTAAGATGTGACTAACAAATAAGTATGATGGCTCGGATGATCCACGCGCACACTTGGCCAAGTGGACGAAGGTTTATGGAGAAAAGCCACAACCTAAGTGGGTGCACCTGTTCTATCGTACCCTAGATGTTATACCCAGGAATTGGTATATAGAGACGGAGCTCCACCATGGGACAGGTGAATGGGATATCCTACGTGAAGGGTTCATGATGACCTTCAGTTTTGAGGATGGATTGGGGGACAGTATTGATGAAGCGTTACAAGTCATACAAGCAGCCTTTAGACCTGAGTCAACCTGAATGGGCTACTCAGATGAGTTGCACGCTAGAATGTTATAATGTAACTGTTGAAGAGGAGGATGAGGATCTGAGGAATATTAACATTCCAAAAATAGAAGGCCATCGCAAGGTTCAAGGACCACAGATTGAGAACCCTGACATAACCGCGCCAGTAAAAACGAAGCAGGTGAACATTGGTATGGAGGTTGAACCTAAGTTTGCAAATATCGGTGACTACTATGACAACACGACAGTGGATAAGGTTGCTGAGTTACTCCGTGAGTATAAGGACTTATTCCCGACCAAGTTTACAGATTTAAATGGAATCATCGGAGATTTAGGAATGATGAGGATCACGTTAAAACCTGACACAAAGCCAGTTAAGCAGAGGCCTTACCGCATAAATCCGAAATACAAGGCGAAGGTCCGTGTAGAACTAGACAAAATGCTTGCAGCAAGAATCATTGAGCCGGTGGAAGAATCTGATTGGGTACGTCCAATGGTGGTGCAGGAAAAGAAGCTGAAGGATGAGATAAGAATATGTGTGGATCTCATAAGATTGAATGATGCTTGTGTGCATGATCCATTCCTAACTCCATTCACAGATGAAGTGTTGGACAATGTCGATGGGCAGGAAGCATATTCTTTCATTGACGGTTCTTGGGGTACCACCAGATCAAAATCACACCGGAGGATAGGAGTAAGACAACCTTCGCGACTGAGTGGGTATGATTTCAATACACTGTCATGTCATTTGGGTTGAAGAACGCGTCGGCCATCTTTTCACGCGTGGTTGCTACAACATTCAAGGAATATATTCATAAGTTCTTATAGGTTTATTTGGATGATTGGACTATATCTGCGTTGGTTAAGCGCCATGTAGTGAGCTTACACTTGATGCTAGATACCAGCTAAAGATACAAAATCACGCTTAACCTCAAGAAGTGTGTGTTTCTTGTTCCTTTTGAGAACCTATTGCGACATGTGGTTTGCAGACAGGGACTGATTGTAGATCCCGTGAAGATTGCAGTGATTCTGAATTTGGAAGCGCTGCGAAGTGTGAAATAGTTGTGCGCTACTCTGGGACAAACAGGGTACTACAAAAAGTATATCAAAAGTTATTCCCAAATCACTGCACCGATTCTTGTCTCCCCAAACTGGAACAAAGAGTTTCATGTCCATGTTGATGCATTGTGTATAGTGCTAGGAGTGGTACTAACACAGGAGGGTGGAGAAGGCTTGGATCACCCTATCACATTCGCAAGTTGCAAATTATCTAAAGCAGAAAATAACTATTCCACCACTGAACGTGAGGGACTGACTATGGTGTATGTGCTCTAGAAGTATTGACACTGCTTGCTAGGAGGTCACTTTAAGATGTATACAGATCATTCCACGCTGAAGTACTTGGTCAATAAGCCTGTGTTGGGGGGGCGCATATGCAGATGAATTTTATTGTTCCAAGAATATGACTTTGAAGTTGTTGTGAAACTTGGACAATTGAACACGAGACCAGATCACCTGTCACGAATTGAGACAGGAGAGGAACCCACTAGTATGGATGAAGGATTACCCGATGTGCAGCTTTTTGTTGTGCGCATAGTGGATGGACATTTTGAAGATATAATTCGCTTTCTCATGACTAGAACTACGCCGAAAGGATACTCTGTCCAGCAAAAGAAGGAACTAGTGGTGTGCACGACAGATTTCTCTGTCATTGCAGGGCACCTATATAAGATGGGCAATGATGAGATACTCTAAAGGTATGTACCTAAATTTAAAATGAAGCAATATCCTCACAGACACTCATGGGGGTGTCACAGGAGGACATTATGTAGGGAGAGAGACTGCGCAGAAGATTCTCTGCGTAGGGTTGTGGTGGCTGACCCTTCATCAGGATTCAAAAGAACATTGTAAGGCCTGTGATGTATGTCAAAGAATAGGTAAACCATTGTGGAGAGACGAGATGCCTTTGAATCTACAAATGACATTCCAGCCCTTTGAAAAGTGGGCAATCTACTTCATAAGACCTATCAAACCTCAAGGAAAAACAGGCGCAAGATATATTATCACTGTGATAGAGTACCCGACTCATTGGGCAGAAGCACAACCGTAAAAGATTGCATGGCCACAACGGCCATGAAGTTTCTGTTTGAACACGTATTGACATGATTCAGATGTTTGAAGATCTTGATGAGTGATCGCATTACACATTTCCTGAACGAGATTGCGCTGACCAAGGTATGCAATGCACAGTGAAGTGATTGGGACATGCACATACCCGCAGTATTATGGGCTTATAGGATGACATGCAAGAAACTGACAAGACAGACCCCTTTCCGGCTGGTCTATGGAGTGGAAGTCATAATTCCAATGGAGTATATTGTGACTAGTCTATGCATAGTAGCACTCACAAGTATGATGGACCGCGGAGCCCTAGAGGAGAGGCTCGCACAGTTGGAGGAGCTTGAAGAAGAATGATTGTTGGTTGGATTCCATCAACAGGTGCAAAAGAAGCGCGAAAAGGCTTAGCACAATCAACATATCAAGTTACGCACCTTTAAGGTGAATGATTTGGTATTATTATATGATAGTAAGTTTGATAAATTCCCAAGGAAGCTCCAAATGCATTGGATGGGACTGTATGTTATTAAGGAAATCATAGATGGTGGTGCGATGCAGTTGGAGAAGTTAAATGGTGAGCCCTTCCTAGGAAAAGTAAATGGTAGTCGGTTGAAGCCTTACACAAGTGGCCCGGTCATCTGACTAGCCATGGGAATCATAGTCTTAGCACTCCAGGAATCTGAAAGGAGGTGCGGGACTATAAACTACTCTACCTGAGAGCTATGCAATTTCAGGATTGCGCACAGTAGCGAGGTTTCACAGGGTCCGCGACAGCGCAAGGGTAGCTGCGCTTTCACGTGGGTTGGCTGGAAAGTGACCATTATAGTCATTATTAACAATGTGATGCTTGGTTTGAGACCAAATGGAGTGGGTGGCAGGCATTTAAGGTGAACCTCAAGGGTTAGATTTGGGAAAATCTGCCACCAAGGGAGCACTAATGGACCGGATTTGGGGGCAACGGCCGAATTCGAATTCAAAAGGTGTTGTAAATTGCAAAGGGTTTCCCAACAAACAACACTTGGCTATTTGAGAATTGAGCTATTGCACGCCCAAAGATTCATGAACCCCAATTTGTTCAATCTTTTGAAGTTGAAGGCATTGTTTGAGCACTTACCTAAGTCATTGAGAGATTTGTGGAACAACAATATGGTAGCGTCTGAAGAATCCATGGATATCGAAGAGATGATCGTTGAAGAGGCCGCGCAGGCCATGATAGTAGGAGAAGCCCCAAAAAGCACCGGGATAGTCACAGAAATCCCTAAATCGCCACACACGCTGAGACCCAAGAAAGACAAGCAGCCCATGGTTCCAGTGCACATGTCCCCCAGGAATCCGCTAAGGACAAGGCTTACCATGGAAGAAAAGGGGACGGAAATCAATTTGGAAGTCAATGAGGAGGAGGAAGACCTTGAGGAAATCCTAGTGGAAGAGGAGGAGGATGAAGAAATGGAGGAAAAAACACAGGGTGTGGACCCTCTGACCAGGTTGCCCATGTATGTTCCTCCACAGAAAGGGAAAGCAAGGGTGCCCAAGGACCTAGATGAGAGCAAGATCTCTCTGCAGACTCCGCTACTACCTGATGATATCATTTGTGATGGAGAGCACTTGGGTCGGGTGCCGGTTCTAAAATTTGAAGATTGGGATCTCATGGACCACAATAAATTCCCACATTTGGCAACCGTGCAGCTAATGCGGCCGAAGAAAAATACAACGGCAAGAGTCATAGAGTTGGAGCTGCACAAGTGGTTGCGAGGAGTAGAGAAAGAAGGGTTGTTAAACCTGCTCTAGGTGTCGCATTACCATCACGCCCTAGTGACTATCTTTTTCATCAGGCAGCTACTCTGCCTGGTGCATGATGGGTGTTTGTGGCTAGAGGAGCCCATCCCCATCACGGATCATCTGATTCACAGAATTACCTGGCTCCCTTGCAAAGGGGAGGATCCAACGAACATATCCGAGGGTAAAAGTGATGATTTGGCCATCACGGAGGCCATGAAGAAGAAGTTCAAGCTGGAGAAGAAAAAGAGAGGGTACACAATCTCTAGTATCAATAACGTTGCGGTCAAAGTCGTGACGCAGATATTAGCAGGGAAAGTTATGCGAAAGTGCTGCACGGATGAGGTGCCCGCGCCAGTGGTTAAACTTTCCACTCAGTGCATAGAGGGGGTCCAGTTTAACTGGGCGGATTTTGCTGTCCATAGTGCTGGTGGCTTGGGAATTGCCCGAGGACAGCCAACTCCCAATGATTGCGAAGGATCTTCCGGAGGCAGTGAAGTACGCTTCGCTGTGCGAAACTAAATACGCGCAAAGAATCAGAGACAGCAAATATTCTGGGTGTTCATGGAAATGAACATCAGAATGGGGATTAACCATGAGCCGCGGTTATTGCCCACTATCTATAACAGTCTGCAGAGCTTCATGAAGTTCAAGGCGAACTTCCATCATGTGTATATTAGGGCGCGCAAGCACCTCGTGAAGAAATGGAATGATCTACCTTACCTGGCCATGGACGATGTCATATTCTCTGTGCTTGAGTCATGGCTGCCAGAGTGGCACGCTCCAGCCAGCTTCACAGTGGAATAAAAGAAGTCTGCTTCACAGAGGAAAAAGGAGGAGGCAAAACTGCGGATGGCGCAATTGGCCAAGAAGAGAAGGAACGAAGTAGCAGCAGCAAAGGCATAGGAGGCATGCGACTTTGCGAAGGCGACAGAAGAGCACAACAGGGCAGCTGAGAAGGACCGCAAGGGAGAAAAGTTACCTTCTCCTCCACAGGAGATAGATCCAGAGGAAGGTGACGTGAACCCACAGACAGCGTTCACACAACTAAAGCGACAATGCTCGAGAGAGCAGGTGGGGCCACGGAAGAAGTCGAAAGCCTCCAAGACTTCTTTCGACCCGATCACCCTCACTGAGGGGGATCTCCATGACATACGGGAGATGGTGCGAGACATCACCGCGCAGGCCCTCAAGCAGTTCACGGAGGAAAACCAGATGGTGCTAGGGGCCCTCTGGACATAGATACAGGAGTCACAGGTGTGCACTCCTCAGGCTAGTACTCTATCAACCATCCTCAAAGTAGGCACACCCGCGGCTGAGGAAATGTTGCGTGCCCGCATGGCCAACCCCATAGTGTTGCCAGAGGGCACACTGATTATAGAAAATGAGGCTAATAATCCTATGGTCAGTGCACTGAAGGGAGTTGGGATAAACATGGATGTGCTCCCTTGGGAGATGCTCTATGTTCTGCAAGATGGATTGACTGCAAAACTGCGGGCCAGGGACGGCTGCGCGCTCTAGGTGATGAGCGAGAAATGGATTAATATTGAACAATTGAGCCTGCTACTAGGTTCCTATACCAATAGGAATCATTATTTTTGAATGGCTGAGATTAAACCTGTAATATGTACATACCTTTGCTTTTCTGCAAATGTTTTCCATATTCAAGAAATTAAAAAATGTAAAGAGGGTATGTCCTAAAAGAAAAATCAAAGGACAAAAATAATAAAAAGGTCAAAAAAGATGAAAAATATAAACCCCAAAAAAAGAAAATACCATGAAAGTGTGCTAGTAAAAATGCCACTACTATTTACTTTTTGTGCAAAATAAATGATTGTGTGCAGCTTGTGATCTTTGCCACAATCCATGATAGTCAAAATGTTTAAACTTGGCTATTTCATGTTTATAGTTAGAGAATAAAATCTGACCAAACTGTTTAATCTTGGCAGATAAGTAGATTAGATAGAGTAAATAAAAAGGAGCTCAACTGTTTAATCTAAGCCCTTGGATGTAATAAGGTTAGATTTAGCTAGATTACTATTGTAAAAAAAAAGAAAAATGTTTTGATAAGGGTTTTCTAGCTTAAATGCACCCTAATAAAGAAAAGTAAAAATGGTATGATGAGTAGATGGGTAAGTAGAAGAAAGGTTGTAGTATTATGATGATTGTTAGACAAAAGCATATTTATCACCCTCATCATGAAAGTTCTAAGTATGAATGAGAAATTTGACTTGCATTGAATTTACAAAGTCAAATTAACTAATTTCCCCTCACTCATTTCACCCTTTACTTAACTAATTTCCCACAACAAGGTTGAAATACCCAAAATATTGAGTTAAAGGGGCTGAGAGCATTTCTCTAACTTATGGAGGGACTGGACCCTTGGCCCAATGACTTATAGATCTTAAGTACTAAACCCCCTCATAAACATTCACCCCCTTCAATTCATTCATTTTCCCCTAATAAATCCCTTTTCCTAAGGTTAAAACACCATTTTCCTAAGGAAAAGCAATTACCCCCATGGATACCCCTTTTTATGAAAAACCCACAAAAAAGCACTTAGCCTAAGTTGTAATGTTTCTATGTAAAAAGCGAAGGAATTACAAAAACACATTATGCTTAGCGCACTTCAATTATCTCCCGCAATTTTCATATTAACCTTTAACATTATTTATATGTTAACTCCCGAAAAATAAACCCTTTCCCGTATATATTTATTAACCCCTTTAAAAATTAATATCCCTACCCCGAAGTTTGAAATATAAACTTTATATTACCCAACCCCGACAAAAGACATAATTAATTGATCTGCGATTAATTAAAGTCAAACCATCCACCAATCATATCCCACCCGATACCTTAATCCCCACTTTAATCCCATTAAGCTAAAATTGTCGTGTTTAATTGCCCGTCGGGCCCCTCCACTACCTTCCGTGCAACTCCTGCACCCGACCACCACACGATCTCCCCCCTCCCCATCCGACGACCCATGTTGATTTTGGAAGGGCCTGAGATCCGAACGATACCCGCCCAAAATGGGTTGTCTTCCGCCGAGCCCTCGAGGTGACGTGGCGCTCGATGAGTGGAATCGGGTGGCCTCCCCCCAATACTGCCAAGCGCCCAAAGGCTATGTGAAGTAAACCATTTACCGCCAACCCGCTACCTGCCAAAACAGTCGTTGTTCATCCTGCTACATGACAAACGGTCATTGTTCACCTGTACCCACCAAATTGACTTTTCGTGCATAAATCCAAAAAAATCCCCAAATCATTGTTTTTATCATTTTTAACTGTAATTTTCCATGCACGCACATATGAACTTTGAAATCCGTCAACACACATACACTTGCACTCAAAAGATGACAGAAGCTTCCAGATAGCCTTCCAACCTGATTGAAACCTTTTCAACCGTTCAGAATCGCCAGTTAACCAGTTCAGACCCAGTTTTCTTCAATTCTAGGTATTTAAGCCAAAATCCATTGAAAGCCCTGTTAAAATTCCGAACCAGTCTCTAAATCTTTCTTAATTGAAATTAAAGGGAACTTTAAATAACATAAAACCCACCTAGAATTGAACCCCCATTACCCCAAAAAACAGAAAATTTACCGTCTCCATTCTTAAAACCACAAGAACTAAGAATGACTTCCCCAATTGCCATGGATGTCAGGCCAATTACTACTCCTCACTTAGACCTGGACCATCTTCCCCTTGCTGATAAATACTTCCAAATCAAGGACACCTCTGTCCATGAATCCCCTCTCAAGTTATACTGCCAATACAGAGACCAATAACTAAACCATGCTGACAAAATAGGTCTTTGGGAGTCTAATTTGCCCAAGTATCAGTTCCCTGAGGTGCACATCTTTCCAGAGATTGTCCACTATTGCCATGCAAACTACATTCCCAGTCAAAGAGTAGTGATGTCCCTTGACCAAACCATACTTTTCACCATCACTACTGAGTCAATCAATGAAATGTTGCAACTATGACCAGGGCAGAACTTAACCCCTATTTCAATTGGAGACCTACTAGATAGATTTCCCAAGCTTACCACTGCCAAGCTTGCTCAAATGTTCCAAACTTTTATTGTAGAAGAAAAACATACCCCACAAGATCCTCCCCCATATATATATACCATATTTTCTCAGTTTGGCCAAGACATTGTGTCAATGATATCTAGTATCTTAGGCTATACAACCAGTGAATACATAGATGAAATCATCTTAGCCTTCATGTCCATTTTTACTCCAGGACAGCCCCCTGCTGTCATGTATGATTATGCCAAGTACATAGCTGATAGGATGCATGAACAATTTCTGAGAATGAGTAATGAAAGAGTGTTTAAGTATTCTTCAGTTTTGTACCACCTTTTCTTATATTACCAAGCTGACAAGTTCCCTTTCACTCTCCAAAAGCTTGACACTAAAGGTCATCCTAGGTTAGTAATTTTTTAGACTCCTTTGATACATACATATGATTCCCCATATCCATACACAGATTTCATTGATCTTTTTGTACATCTAGTCGTGACCATGCTACTAGGAAGTAATCCTCCAAGAATCAGTTCAGATATCAGGAGGATCTTGCAGCTGTCAAAACAACACAAAGTGGGAGATTGGTACTTGTACCAAAATCACACAGAAATTAGGATCTATGGTTGTGAGTTGGCCCCATATAAACTGCCCAGATACCTCCCAATGAGGTTATTTGCTGATCTGAAAATGAAAGTACTTGAAAATGTGTGCAAGGTATCCATTTCCATTAAATTAAATGTGCAAACTATACTCCATGACTTGCTGATTAAACAAAGTGTTTTTGACAGTTGTTTATGAGTTTTTGTGTGCAGGTAAGTTAATTTAATTTTTTGTTTACATATTAAATCAGAAATGTTCAGCAAGATAACTTTAGCATAATATGACATAGATGTTTGATGAGCAGTTCACCCCTCCTGGGCCACATCTACTGGATCAAGCCTCCAAAAATGAGCTTGTCCTCTTGTATTAAAATTGCTTCAAATGCTAATACAAGTGTAAAGGTGCCTCAATAGGAAAATCTGAATGCAAATACAGATTCAAAAGACATGAAAAAGCTAAAAATGCCTTTCCACAATCACTAAACAGTGAAAAATTACCCAATACAGTGCCTTCTTCAATAGACCTCGGTGGCTCTTAGAACTTCTCTGGAATGTTTCGGGCTATAGAAGTCCTCAAATGGTTTTGAAACCTCTTCCATTAGATTCGTAAGATCGAAAATAGCAGAAAATGGCTTTTTTTTCACCTCAAACAGGTGAACACAGCCCAACACAGCTCCAACACTAAAATGGCCCTGGTGGCCCTCCAAGCTTCCCTGAAGCTAAACAGTGAAAAGAAAGCCTAAACAGGAAAAATAAACTGTGTAAATGAATTCAAAGCATAGTAAACAGTCAAGATAGACTTTTGTTTCACCTCCAATGGATGAACACAACCCAATGCAGCTCCAACACTGTCTAGGCCCTGGTGGCTCCCCAAACTTCTTCGCTGAAAAAGTACCTGAAGATCACCTCTATTGGCTCTGAAACCTCTGCCAATGGCTCCAGAATGCTCTGAATACCCAACAACAAAAAAATTCATCCAAAAAGGCCTCTCCTAGCCAAAGTTATGGCTCATTCAATTTTCTGCCAGTTTGCCCTAGAAAAACTCCAGTTAAAACTGGAAGTCCACCAGTTAGCCTGACAAAAATGGAGGAACCACCAAAAATGGTGCGCCACTAAAAATACTTCCAGTTGAATAGTCAGTTGACCATGACCACCGGTGGGAATGTCGGGCATGTGACCACAATCTTCAGAAACTTTAACCGTCGGATAATTTTAACCGCCGAGGATTGGCCTCTGGTTTTCGCGCCATGGTCATATGGATAAGGGGCTGGTCCCTTTTCCGCCCAAATGAAACTTTAATGAAACTTAAATACGTGATGTGATCATAAGAGGTTAAGTTCCAATGTGCAGGCGGGCTTGTTGGCTGGCGGCCACCCGACCAGGGGTCGAATCCCACGAGCTCCATAAAAATTTTGCCATACAAACCTTCGGACTTGGGGCCACATGGCGCTAATTGATTGGCCAGCTAGAATGAAATATTCCAAGAATATTCTGGGAAATATTCCATGGAATATTCCAAGGAATATTCCTCGAAATATTCTTTTTTAATTTTTTTCAAAGTCAAAGTCAACCCAAGTCAAACTTATTTTTGTAAACTTCAAACTTGAATAACTTTCACATACGGTGTCTGATTTTTGAACCATTCATGGCACCGGGATCACATCGAAGAGGCCTATCTAGTTGTTTAGGTTGTAAGTGTTTTTGAACACTTTTAATTTTTAGCCTTTTCCATGGCTTGGACTTGAGCTCCTGATCACACCTCCCAAATGAGAAGCTTTTGGACCCCAAAAGCTCACTAAAGTGATGAAACTGAACTGAATAGTAAATGAGAGAATAACAACATCATCCTCTTCTGTGTAGCCTCCAAAAATTTTCCTGACTTGCCAACTGTCCTCATGGCGAATTTTGTTGAATGAGCCATGTACTTGTGTCGAATCCTGACCAAGTTTTCTCGCCATACAAATCTGACATTCTGAAAATAGCAATGACACTTGCTGAAATTTGTGCCCTCTTTGCTTGCATGCCTTTCCATCTCATGGAATCTTGCACTGCTTTGCACCGACACTTCGTTCTCTGCACCAATCGACACCAAATGCACCTTGTGCAACATACGACATCAACAACAAGTTGACAATGAAATGTGCTATACAATTGACACAACCATCAATGTAAAAAGTGTGCCCACAATCGACACAAGTCGACAAACATGTGTAACACAATCGACACAAGTCGATAACCAACAAGATACATCTTTACAAACACGTGTATGTATCATGTATAATGAACTATATATAGTTCGCTAATTACACATACAACCTCTCTTTACATGTGCAACTTCAACTCTTCTTTTCAAATACCAACAAGTACATCATCCCAAAAAACATGTGGGTGACAAAGAGCTGAACTAAAAATACATTGTTGTAATATAAGTGAGTATCATACTCATCTTTTACACCTCCATGGCGAACTTTTGCAACAACAAGGAAAATTCAATTGAAGGAATTTCAACTGAAACTGCTTTTACATGCAATCTTGCATCAAAATTTTCAACTGAAATACATGATTGGTATGCATGTACAAAATGAGTATGAAAATCAAACCCCATGGCGTATTTTGTTGTAGCAGCAGTTCTTCATGTGCATCTTTCACATCAATAATGGAATCCATAGATCCACTTGCGCCAATCTTTTGTCCTCAAGCTGCATGTGCTTTGGACGACTTGTTGGATGCAAGGTCCAACAATGAGAGACATCATGTCCCTTCTTTTGGAAAAATGTGCAACTCTTAAGCACTTTCTGAGAAAGTTCTCTTTGCCTCTTCTGCTTCCTGTGGGCTTTCTTTTTCAACCAGCATCTTGAAGCAACATGGTTAAATCCACCACAAAATGTGCAACAAAACTTTCTTTCATTTGAACAAGAAAAATAATCATTCTTTGCTGAAACATAATCAAATTGAGCATGTGAATAATTATACCTCTTTTGCTGCATAAAATGTCCATCATTTTTGTCTTCTAGAGACGATGAACTAGTAGAGTAGACAGCTTTCCTTTTCAGACTTTCATCACTGTGCTTGTCTTGAAAACTGTTTACATTTGCATGCTCGCCATAAGCGACATGTTTACCCTCTACTTGCTGCAATGATGGCTTCAAACAATGGTAAGGATGATTGCCATTATGACATTTATGCAATTGAGAACTTGGGATAAAGGTTCTCTTTGAATTTGCATCACATCCATTCAAGGATTTGGATTCTTCACCATAAAACTACTCATATCCAAGACCAACATTCTTGGGACGCTCCACCGCCAGAATAGGTTCAACCATGCCTTGTGCATGCTTTCCCAAACCTTTTCCTTCTTGATAGCCCATCTTAAACATTAATTTGGACCCTATACCTCTTGTATGCTTTTCAAAAGAACCAACACACTTTTCCGTTGAGGAAATTGAAGACAAGTTTGAATGGTTTACCTCCTAAGGATGAGGTATTTTCTTGGACAAAGCTTCTTGAGCTTGAAGGAGTTGTTTCTCCATGTCATGCAGTCTTTGGAGAATTGTTTCCTTCTCTTCCTTCATAGCCAAAAATTGTGCATGAAGCTGAACACTTTCTCTTTGATCCTGAATGAGAATCTGCACCATGTCCTTCACCTTAATGAACTCATTCTTCATGTCATCATTGAAGAATTTTGTGAAGGAGGAAACTTCACTTGTGGAAGAAGTTGACATTATGTAAATGGTCAAATTATCAAAAGGAACTTCAAAGAAAAGTTCTCAAAGCTTTCAAACAAATGACAAGCTTTAACCAAATGTCTTTACAGCTACACTCTTATTCAAGCAGCCATAAAACACAAATCAAATGGAATATTCTGACTACTCCTGAGTTTGTGTTTTCCAAATATAACCTTGAGATAAATTGGAGTAAGGAAATTAGCCTTCAACCCTTTTCAAGACTTAGCTAACATCAGCTATCCTTTCACTCAAGCAAACTCAGACAATCAACCAGATTGTAAACAATAAAACAGAGATTGATTATTTTAACACCTTTTTGCACAAACAAATGCTTAAAATATAAACTAAACCAGAGATGGACTGAAGTAGCTTTTATCTAATACGCAATTGTATAACAAAAGCGGTTCGAAGGCTTCCTGGCTTGCTTCAGACTCTGTCTATAGTTTATATTGCTTCTCATAGACCACAGAAACAGCAACAACCAACTCTGATACCATCTGATATGAAAATGGAAGTACTTGAAAATGTGTGCAAGGTATCCATTTCCATTAAATTAAATGTGCAAACTGTACTCCATGTCTTGCTGATTAAACAAAGTGTTTTTGACAGTTGTTTATGAGTTTTTGTGTGCAGGAAAGTTAATATAATTTGTTGTTTACATATTAAATCAGAAATTTTCAGCAAGATAACTTCAACATAACATGACACAGATGTTTGATGAGCAGTTCACCCCTCCTGGGCTACGTCTGCTAGATCAAGCCTCCCAAAATGAGCTTGTCCTCTTGTATTAAAACTGCTTCAAATGCTAATACAAGTGTAAAGGTGCCTCAATAGGCAAATCTGAATGCAAATACAGATTTAGAAGACATGAAAAAGCTAAAAATGCCTTTCCACAATCACTAAATAGTGAAAAATTACCCAATATAGTGCCTTCTTCAATAGGCCCTGGTGGCTCTTGGAACTCCTCTGAAACTTTTCAAGTTGTAGAAGTCCTCAAATGGTTATAAAACCTCTTCCATTAGATTCATAAGTTTGAAAATAGCATAAAATGGCTTTTGTTTCGCCTCAAATAGGTGAACACAGCTCCAACACTAAAATGGCCCTGGTGGACCTCCAAGCTTCCCTGAAGCTAAATAGTTGAAAGAAAGCCTAAACAGGAAAAACAAATTGTGTAAATGAATTCAAATCATAGTAAATACTCAAGATATACTTTTGTTTCACCTCCAATGGATGAACACAACCCAATGCAGCTCCAACACTGTCTAGGCCCTGGTGGCTCCCCAAACTTCTTCGCTGAAAAAGTACCTGAAGATCACCTCTGTTGGCTCTAAAACCTCTGCCAATGGCTCCAAAATGCTCTGAATACCCAACAACAAAAAAATTTGTCCAAAAAGGCCTCTCCTAGCCAAAGTTATGGCTCATTCAATTTTCTGCCAGTTTGCCCTAGAAAAACTCCAGTTAAAACTAGAAGTCCGCCAGTTAGCCCGACAAAAATGGAGGAACCGCCAAAAATGGCGTGCCGCTAAAAATACTGCCAGTTGAATGGTCAGTTGACCATGACCACCAGTGGGAATGTTGGGCATGTGACCACAATCTTTGGAAACTTTAACCGTCGGATAAGTTTAACCGCCGAGGATTGGCCTCTGGTTTTCGCGCCATGGTCATATGGATAAGGGGCTGGCCCCTTTTCCGCCCAAATGAAACTTTAATGAAACTTAAATACGTGATGTGATCATAAGAGGTTAAGTTCCAATGTGCAGGCGGGCCAGTCGAGCATGTTGGCTGGCGGCGACCCGACTTGGGGTCGAATCCCGCGAGCTCGATAAAAAATTTTCCATACAAACCTTCAGACTTGGGGCCACGTGGCGGCCTCCGGGTAGGACACGTGGCGCTCATTGATTGGCCAGCCAGAACTAAATATTCCAAGAATATTTTGGGGAATATTCCTCGAAATATTCTTTTTTAATTTTTTCAAAGCCAAAGTCAACCCAAGTCAAACTGATTTTTGTAAATTTCAAACTTGAATAACTTTCACATACAGTCTCAGATTTTGGAACCGTTCACGATGTTGGGATTGCATCGACGAGGCCTATCCGGTCATTTAGGTTGCAAATGTTTTTGAACACTTTCAATTTTGAGCCTTTTCCATGGCTTGGACTTGAGCTCCTAATCATTTGCTCTGGAGTACTACAGGAAAATTATCAACTCAAATGAGGTGCATTTTGTTAAGGCCAAAAAGAAGGCCCAGCTCATAATCAAATATCAACTAGGCCCCTTTGTATGTAATAGCAGAGAAGCTGAGAAAGAAGCAGAGGAAATCCTTCAGAGACTTAAATTAAAACAAAGCTTCATGTGGAGATATGACCCCTGTGACTTCATCTGCAACAGAAGATAGAAAAACAAAATGGCTCCCTACATTCACCACCGAATCCCTGAGATAGAGAAATATGCAAACCAATTGGAATGGGTGGAAAATACCTTAGTGGACAGGGATAGCACTAAAGTAGCAGTTGAAAATGATCTAATTAATTTAGAGAAAAGACTTGATGAAGGTTCTTTCCTACAAGTTCCAGGAGAATCTCAAGTCCAAGTATAGTCCCAAATCCAAGAAGAATCACAAGGATAGGGAGAATCTCAGGCACCAAGTGAATCACATATATAAGAAGAATCCTAGGTGCAAGAAGAATCAGAGCAGCCAGACCTATCAGAGGAATTGAATCAAAAAAGAATACAGCAGCCCACAATGAGTACCCCCCCAACTTGTAAATGCCTCTAATTGAGGAGAAAATCCTTAAAAGAAATAAGGAAGAGGCCACCACCTCATGTAGAGCAACCACACAGACATATGCATAGAACAGCCAGGTCAAAAGGCAAAGGTTGAATCCTGTCTCTGAACAGGAGTTTACAAAAGAAACAGTAGGGGCTACCAGCACTGAAAGAGAAAGAAGTAGGCCTGCCACTCCTTCTGGGGGCACACTAGAACCTTCCACATCACATACTCAGATGTTGGAAAGGCAACAAAGTGTTGAAGTGTCCTCATTTAGGATGCCAGCTAACAGGGACCAAGACATTAGAGAAAGGTACAAGGATTTATAGGCCAGGAATCAGAGGTTAAAATCCCAGACTTATACACAGTACCTAAATATGGCACCTACAAACTAGACAAGGCTTATGTTAGCCTATGATGTTAAATAAGGTAAGATGCAGATGACATTTGTCAAACCTACCACTCAACAACCAAGAGCAGTAGCTGATTTCAAGAAGATAGATTTTGAAGTGCTGGCAAAGGACATACATCCTATTGACCAGATCGAGTTTCATAAGCAGACAAGGGAGATGATATACTCCACCCTGACAGGGAAAGCCATTGCAGCTCACCGATTGCAAAATTCCCTAAATAACATATCAGCTCAATTCCAATTGGAAAATTCCTCTTCGCAGGCAAAAGACACCAAAATTAAGTCCTTCGAGTACTTAATCATTAAGTTGGGACATGATCCCAAAGATTTGAAGGCCACTGAAAGACTGATCAAGAAGAAAAATGATGGCATAGCTACTTTGAAGAAGCAACTTAAGATTCCACCACTATATCACCCACAGATAGCAGAGGTCCTGGAGACCCAAAAAGGACAAGAAGAGCTTATGGACTTGGTCCTAAAGCTAAATGACTAGTTGAAAGAAATAGAGAAAGAATTGGACACATTGATTCAGTCCAAACAAAGTGAACTAGCCACCACTTCTACAGCTGCCATTCCCACAGTAACAACTACAGTTCCCTCAACATTGGCAGTAGCATTGGCACCAACAGCTCCACCTGCCACAGCACTGCCAGTCACAACTGAGTCTACAACAGCAGGTGCTTCAACAGAAAAGACAGCAAAGTTAGTGAAAGCCATGGAGGAAATGTCCATCTAGGCAACAGAACTCAAAAGGCTTAAGGAGAAAGTGGCAAGCTTAGAAATTGACTGCAAGCTTGCCCAGATACAGTAGAGGGAAGAAACACAGAAAGCCTTAAGAATGGGTGAGAAGATTAAGGTCCTAGAAAAAGATCTAACTCTACAAAAGCAACTAGGAAAGACCAAAGAGATGCTCTGGGCCAATGTCATTGACAGGTGAGAAGATTAAGGTCCTAAAAAAATATCTAACCCTACAAAAGCCACTAGGACAGACCAAAGAGATGCTCTGGGCCAATATCATTGACTCTGTCAATGATATTTGGCCATCAATTCAAGTAATATTTGAGCAAACAGAACTGGTGAAAGTGGCCACCAAGGCTATTAAGAAAGTAAAGGAAGATCTAGGAGACCAGCCTGAGGATGCTAATTGACTCATCCACTTCTTGAACAGCAAGAACAGGCATGAACTTAATGATATGGGTGTAGAAGATAGAACTGAGGCCATCATAGAAGTCAAAAAGGTTCTTTCTAAAAGAAACCTTATGCTTAACCTAGAGGAAAAATTCCATAACATGCAGGTGGGCATTGACAGATTCATGGAAAAGTTTCAAATTTTGAGGAATAAAGGCCTTCCAAGTCCTATGGTCATCCATGACAAACTTATGACCCAATTGGACTATGTTGACAGATTAAGGAAGTTGGCCAAGGATCAAGCAAGCACTTCAGGTATCAAGGCCTTGCCTACAGGGAAAGTATTGTATGATACTTTAGAAGATTTATTCTTTCTGGAGCATGAGGTGAAACACTTGTTTGTCACCAAGCCTAATTTTTCCAAATACACTGAGGCAGACGAGATCTATAGAAGAATGCTCAAAGTAAAGTTACCTGAGGATGAATGGTGGGAAAAGATGACAGGTTTACTATAAGTTACGATAGTAAATCTGAATGACAGCCACATGAAACAGGTGAACAGGGTCAAAGAGCAGTAGGTTAAAGAGTATCAGTAAAAGATTAAAGACAAAGATGATTTCCAACGTACAAATATCAGCCAACTTAAAGGGCTAAAACTCAATTGCAATAGCCAGCACTACCACAATAAGAGGGACAACATGATGCAGTTTTCCATCTGTCTCTATCTTCATGCTTGAAGATATTTTTATTTCCTTAATTAAATCTCAAACTGTTATGAGATATTTTGTAATATTTTTTGTATAAATACTTCACATTTCGAAGTATTTAGGGTGGATTCAAAGACATTTCTGTAGACTTGTATCTAAAATCAAAGTGCTATTGTATCAAGACTGGATTGGCTTGCTGGATCATGGAATAAAGTTCAGACATTTTACAGGATTCTTGTGTAAAGTGAAAATCAAATAAGTATTCTCTCATGTGTATTATTGTTTTTCCTTATGTTTATTAATAATCATATGTGTTTCTATGAAATCTGAATGGTAAACTAGGAATGATATTTCAGAACTTGCTTTAATGCACTCTGTTTTGACTGTTTACCTTCTTAATGTTTTCTGCTAAACTATCTTAGTTAGGGAATTCTTAAATGCTCCCTTACTTCCGTAGTTTCTCTTTGTGGTCTATGTAGCAAAGAATTCTTAATTGCTCTTTGTTGATGATCACCTTCTGTTCCTCATTCTGATCCCAGTCTAAGGATTCTTCATTGCCCTTTTACCCTGGTTAGAATCATTCCATCCATCAGCCCTTTGAAGATTTGCCTTTTGCTTTGCTAGCCTACCCTGTGAACAATCCCTTTAATGATCTGATCCAGTTAAGCTATCCTTTGATTGACTCCATAGCCCAATGGCTTAAAGACTTAGCTCTATCCATCTGTTCCAAGAATTCCACCACCCAACTTTCAATCAAAATCAAAATCTTCATGAGAATTAAGAACTAGCCTAAAATTCCACCCAAACAAAGTTAAATTATAAAGAGAGAGCCCTCTCTAGACATAGGTTGGCTAGAACTTGAGTCTGAAGATTGTTTTCTGGTTGCCTCGGATTATGCCTTCTTTTGATAACTTCTAGGGAAGACTTCTAAGTGATAACACCTGCAGCACGACAAGGTCGTGACACAGAACAGACAGCTAGTGCAGGTGTTTGAGGAAGCTTGCCAGATGGTCCCTGAGTTGGCCATCGCAACAAACAAACCAGCGGAGGCACACATCCGGAGACTAACAGTTGGGGTGCATGAGGTGAAAGAAGAAATGGCTAAGGTTTAGCTAGAGCTGAACCTTCAGATAGCTGAGCTGCAATTGAAGGCGTAACCTTCAACTCCGCCTGAGGTGAAGGAACAACGCGCCAGCGCCATTACAGCAGGAATAACGGAGATCAGCAGTGCAGTGAAGGACTGCACCAAACTATTTGAAGAGTCGTTCGAGGTCCTCACCACTCTGCAGGAGGACCCGAACATACAACGCTTAGAAACAAAGGCACGCGAGCTATAGCAACAGTATGATGAAATAAAAGGGACCGCACAGACGGTGGCCCTTACACAGAGGCTCGCACGGATGCAGCAAGCAAAAGTGCTCAAGGAGTAGGTAGATGTTGCACGACATAAGGAAGTTGTCTTCAAGGTGCGCGTACAACCATGGATCAATGAGGCATTCGTCATTACAGCCTTGATTGAAGCCAAGATCGCGCAGATGCATGGAATGCAGGAACAAGTTCAGGGAAGCAGTTCAGCTACAGTAGTCTCTAAATAGCATGTCCAGGAAGTGCACCAGGTAGCTACTCAGTGCTCTGTCAATCTTGCAGTAGTCCAAGCAGAGTTGGGAGGTCTCTTCACAAAGATCTCTGCACCGACAGAGTGACTTGAGGGTGAGTCACGAGGTTTGTGTTAGGGGCCTGTTGGGCACGGGATCCCCCAAGGAAAGTTTTGGGGCTTAAAGCCTAGATTTTGGCTAAAAAATGTAAATCTGATGTAAAGACTCCGCATTTTGTGGGTGCGGAGCACGAAGTTGTAAATGAGTCATAGGGTTTTCTGGCCTCAATTTTGTAATATAATGTTGGCTTTAAATATCTACCCATGGTCCGCGGACCATGGGATTATATAAATAGAGCGAGGCTCTAAGTTGTAAGGGGGAGAAGTAGATGAATGATGAAGAATTAAGTCTTGTCTGAAGTGTAAAGTCGAGTCTTTTGGTCGTAGAGTAGGAGAAGGCTCTGCAGCTGAGTGCGCAAAGGCCTAGTAGTCCACAGCTAAGTGCGCGGACCCCTGCAGCTGAGTGCACAGGTCGAGTAGAGTTTGTAACTGTCGAAGCATTAATAAAGAGAAGTTTTACATCAATTTTTTGTATTTATTTCCTGTTTTGTGTATCGAATATATTGGGTTTAAATTTCATTTTTGTTGTCTATATGGTGTGCGAACATATATAACTGTGTAGAGTTAAAGTATCAGGTTACGCGAAGTTGACTATCATCTATAAGAGGATAATTAAGATACACATTGTACTTGGGGAAATATCGTAGATCGTTTCCATAGAAGCGCGAAATCACCTCAGACCCCTAGTTAGGGTTGTGCGAAGAACAATTATAACAGATCGTGAAGCTATCGTAGGTCAGAACAATCCGCGAAGTAACCTGCGCAAAGGTAGCCATAGTTGGACTAAATCGACCCCTTAGACATCTCAAATGTGCGGAAACTTGGTTCCAGCATCCCCCCATACTACTTCGGGTGAGACTTCAGTCCACGCACTGTGGGCTGATGCCGAAAGGGCTAGTAGTGTAGGGATTTGTTTGGCTAATTAGCTTCGAACCTGGGTCAGGCCCCCTCAAGCCAACATCCACCACCCAGGAATTCGACTCTTGAAGGTGGGGAAGTTGTTTGATTGAGTCTATATTTATCATTTCTCATTCAGAGAGAGGGGTTGGACTTTTGTGGAGAGGTTTGGTACCTTATGTTCTCTTACAACTAATACAGGAGTATTTGCAGCTATATTTCAGGAATAATTGTTCAGTGATTGTATGGTGTTATTTTTCTTTCAAATCAGCTTCTAATTGATGAAATCATCTCCCTTTTCATGCTTTATCTTCTTCCTATGGTTTTCCTTGTAATTATATAGACATAATTCTTATATTTAATATTTGTTTATATAGAAATAATACTTGTGTTTCTTTGCTCCTAAGACTAATGAGTTCATGCTTTTAAATGCTCATTATGTTCTCTTAAGCTCTTAGACCTATACTACATTTACAACACCTTAATTTCACCATAACACACTGACATCTAGCTCCTTTTTATAATTGTCACTGCATACTTGAAGCCTTGACCTAATTACCTGCTCTAATCCCTAGTCAAACAAACCAATACCCTAAATTCACAAATACTCAAACAAAACTTATATATATAGCCTAAAACCTATTTCTTTCTAGTTATTCATTGACAAATATTTAGAGAGATCACTCTCTAGGTTAGTAGGGCTAGCTATTGAACTTAAAGTGGTTCGAGGTTACCTTTTTTGATTTACTCAGCCTAGGAAATTGTAGGGGATAACATTTTTGGCGCCATTACCGGGGAAGGAAAGGTCATATCTTCCTTGGGAAAGAATGAAAAGGATCAGATCTAATTTCTGATGGTGAACAATGATCAGACACAAGAAAGGCTATGTATCTTTCACCTGGCGACTCCAATGTCAAAGAATCCAAAGCTTCATAATTTTCATGGCGACTCCACTGTTCAAAAACTAGTAGTTTGAAGAACTTCTTGATGACTTAACTATTTCAAGATGGATTCAACTACTCGAATGTATGCTCATATGAATTGAGCTCATATTCCCAGTTTCCCAAACAGTATTCCTTGTATATATTAACAAACAGGGCTTCCAATGTCTAAAGCTCTGGATGGAGAAGACGCTAGTTTTCATTTGGTCGAATTTCATTTTCATATTCACAGATTAAATACTAAGTCTCCTGAAGATTGTTTGATGGAGATATTCATGGCTACCTTGGAGGAAATAGCGAGGAAATGGTATGAGAGTCTACCATTTGCTAGTTTATATTCTCTAAAGGATTTTCATTCAGTTTTCTTTCAACATTATCAAAGCTACAATTTTTCCTTATCAATGATGGATAGATGTTGTGAGATTTCTGAAAATTTCATTAAATTTTTTGAAAATTCGTATGGGGATGAAGAATGTATGGAAGAAGATATATTAGAAGCCCTTTATGATTTTTCCTCCCAACAAGAATTAGCAGCTTCCTCCTTGGATGAAGAAGACTAGGATCAAAATAGAGAAAGGCCTATTCCTGATATTGAAAATGAAAATCACCAAGCCAATGTTGATTTCTATAAAACTCAATGTTCTCCTCTATATGAAGATGAAATAGATCAACTCTTGAAAAACCATGTTATAGCCCAAGTTAAGGCAAGTTTGCAGTGCTCACACGGTCAAGAATGTGTAAGAGAAATTTCTTCCATTATTGAAAATGAAAATCTGGGTTTAAATGATGACAGTCATGAGACTGATGAAACTATACAGGAAGTTGTTGTGAGTAAGCCAATTTGTGATGTATATTTCCTGCAAGGATATTAGCTAATAGGGACTATTTTCTTTCATGAAGAGGATAGGGCTGACATGTTTAATAATCTTGAAGAATGTGTTCTATTCAAGGATGATTTAGACTATGAATTGGAAGAGTATGAGTTTGAGATAGATAGTATGCCAGAGATAGAATCAGAGTTTCTCATGCTTGAATAATTTGCAGCCAAAACTCAGGTAGAAAAAAGTCATACTTCCATATGCCTTCCTATGTATCAACAACCAAGTATTCCTTTAGAACAAAATGAAAGGAGTACTTGTATCTTTGATGGATTTCAAGACAAGGTAACATTTCAAATTTTTAAGGATCCTTACACTGATTTGTTGCAGCCATCTGGGAAGATGAATTTTCTTGTATTTATGGATCATGAGCACATGTTCAGTGGACACTTGGAGTGGCCTATCTTTTGTTTTTTCTGCCTTCTCAAGGAAAGTACAAGCATGATTCAAATAAGTAGCCATTTGCTAGATTGGTTACACTGGAGGGATCATTACACATGATTGTATATACATCTTCAGTAGGTGGGCGGTTATCATCAGGATTTGAAGCTCAAGGTGAAGACCCTAAGATCCCAATGGTCTGCTGCCATAAGTAAGTTCAGTCAGTTTGTTTTGTTTATTGTTTTTCAAAGTCAGCTAGTCAGTCAATTTCCAGATTTTGAGTTTGGTCTTTGTATTTTGACTCCATGTCCAATGAAACAAGGCTACTTGGTCTACAATGTTCTTGACACCTCCAAGGAGCTTCCATCCCCAGCTGGAGCCAATGTTAGTGTCTGTCAGTTCAACCTATCACCAATGATCAAATATGCTCTTACAATGTGTTGTTAGGGTGTTAAGTGAAATTTTTGTCATTTTAGTGAATCTTCAAATAAAAATTTGGTCACTGGATGTTGTGTCTAGGTCACTGCTACTCCCTTCACTTACTCATGGTCTTCATCACTCGTCATGGTCATTGCCTTCTTCAAGGTATCATATATTCATTTAAGTGTGTTGGGTCATGAAATGGTTAAATTCCTCATTTTAGGTCATGGTCTAGGGTTTCACTCCATGTGTCATCATGATACCATATGTTAAAACAAAAACATGTCCATCATGTGATTCAATTGGCAAAGGGAGTTAGCAGCTTAGGGAAAGAAAAATAAAGGTAAAGGTAATCTTTTATTTCAAATAAGACAATGCTCTAGTATACTACCTCGTCTCATCATTTCTCATAGGAACATGTTCTCTTCAAAATACGTTTATCACCAAATGGAGAAGCCTTTTACAAAAGTGAAAGAGGTTTTTGCTGATTATAGTCCAAGGAACAAAAATATCATTCATTTTATGCACAGGTATTACAATTTGAGGGAAATACCCAAACTCGAGAGAATTTTTACACTTATGGACAACTTGACTTCAAGAAAAAATTTCAGGGATTTGGAGCAGGTGTTGGAAGTTCTTAAGGAATCTATTTTGTAGAATAAATCCTAATATTTCGAATGGTACCTTCAAATAATGATTTTGATTAGTGGAATGCATCCAAAAGTTCTTCGCAAGTTGGCATTATGCTTTTGTCAGAGACACCCTGCCTCTTTGGAGTGACCTTTGGAAAATCATTTTTTCTCCCTGCGAGAGTGTACAAATTACATTCTTGAGGAGTCCATCTTGTAGCAGACTTCAAGATACTTCCAATGAGCTATCAAGCTTGCAATTTGAAGCAACTTAAGTCCTCCAAATTGGGGTTACAAGTTGGTGCTACACTTCTGGAGGTGGCGTTGCGCTTCCATGAATTACGTTGTGCTATGGTGCTGCACTTCTACTAACTGCGCCACACTTAGGACAGAGTGGCCCAAAACATGCCAAAAATTACCCAAAATTTAAATTAAAGCTTTCTTTCATATTAATTTTCTCTTCTAAGTTGTTTTATGAGTAAGTATCATCATCTAACTCACTTTTTTCCTTTGGCAAAGCAAGTGCAAATGTGAGTTTTCTTCATCTAGGGTTTATGTGAAATTTCATGCTGCAAAGCTAGTGAAAATGATGGGTTTTGTTAGTTATGACATTGAAAACTTTAAAATTTGTCATCTCATACCTCTGTATATATATAAATCACCCTATCATTCACTAATCAACTCATTTACCTTCAGTTTACCTCACCTTTACACAAACCCTAGCTCATACCTATCATTTTGGACAATTTCCTAGCAGGACTATTTTTAAATTCTCCTACTCATATCTCTCTCTCATTTCACTCCATTCAAACTTCCTAAGTTTTCTACCACCCCTATCCATCTCCCAAAATTCCCCTATCATCATCTCCCTTCCCTAACTCCCTCATTTCATCATTTCCTTCCTTGACCAAGAAAATAGTCAGCTTAAGACTCAACAACTGATCGTGAAGAAAGAGCAGTTCAAGATGCTACAGCAAGGAGGCAAAGGTAAAGTAGTGTTGGAGCCTGGTGAACATGATGAACAAGAAAATCAAGTTGAAAAGAAGAAGCCAAGGACAAAGGGTCTCAAAAGGGCATTGAAGAAAGAAAAAGAACAAAATCTACTGAATCAAGACAAAATTGTCTTGGAGATCAATGAGGATAGAAAGTATTGGCTAAGTAAGGTAAATTACCACTTAGAACAGATTCTTGACAAATCCAATAGGGATAATCATCTATCGAGGCACATGGCACATCATTATCAAACCAGAAACATGATATGTAACATCAAGCTCAAGCAGTTGAAAAATAAGCTAAAGGAAACCCTAAAGGACAAAAATGAGAGGGATAACTTGGATATTCTTGCTGAAGCATCCATGAGGGCATGAAATACCTCATTTTTCACTTCATGACCAATTTTGAAGGTTTTCTGAGCATTTTTGGTTTTTTGAGAATTTTGGTGCCAAATTCAGAAATTGGGCTAGTCACAGAAGCGCAATACGAGCTCCAAATGACAAGTGTCTTATATTTCTGGAAATCTAATGACATGCTCTAAAAACCAATTTCATCATATTTCTCAGAGAGGGCTCAAATTTTGAGAAACGGGAGAAAAATGGGTAAAAAATCATCATTCTACCACTCTTTTTGACAGGCGCTGCGCTTCTGGAGACACCCTGGGCGAATGAGTTTTTGAAGGCCTTCCCACGGGTAATTTTCAAATATTCAAGGTTTTATGGAAACTAGACTGGCCAGGCTAGTTGACCGTTCTCTCAAATATCATTTTGGACTTCAAGAAGGCACCTAAAGGTGGGCTCAAAGCTGGTGCTACGCTTGTGCAAATTTCTGAGTTTATTTTAAATTTCACCGTGTAATTTCCTAGTTTTCAGTTTGACTTGGTCAAAGTCAAAACTCACGATGTAATCATAAATAAATAGACATGATAAGTTATTTTTTTGGTGAATTAGCTCTCATAAAGCAAGCAAATTTCAAAACAAAGTCTAAGAGAAGAGCTTGTATTTGACCTTCTCACTCTCACATGTTGGTTGAGAGAATCTTGGAAACAGTTCCACCACCTAGGAATTCGACTCTTGAAGGTGGGGAAGTTGTTTAATTGATTCTATATGTATCATTTCTCATTCAGAGAGAGGGGTTGGACTTTTGTGGAGAGGCTTGGTACCTTATGTTCTCTTACAGCTAATACAGGAGTAGTTGCAGCTATATTTCAGGAATACTTGTTCAGTGAGTCTATGGTGTTATTTTTCTTTTAGATCAACTTCTAATTGATGAAATCATATCTCTTTTCATGCTTTATCTTCTTCCTATGGTTTTCCTTGCAGTTATATAGACAAAATTCTTAGATTTAAGCTCTGTTTATATGGAAATCATGCTTGTGTTTCTTTTCTCCTAAGACTAATGAATTCATGATTTTACATGCTCATTATGTTCTCTTAAGCTCTCAGACCTATACTACATTGAAAACACCTTAAGTTCACCACAACACTAATATCTAGCTCCTTTTTATACTTGTCATTGCATACTTGAAGCCTTGACCTAATTACCTGCTCTAATTGCTAGTCCAGCAAACCAAAAACCATAAGTTCACAAATACTCAAAAAAAACTTGTATATCTAGCCTAAAACCTATTTCTTTCAAGTTATTCATTGAAAAATCTTTAGAGAGATCCCTCTCTGGTTCAGTAGGGCTAGCTACTAAACTTAAAGTGGTTCGAGGTTACCTTTTTCGATTTCCTTCTTAGCCTAGGAAATTGTAGGGGATAACATAACAGACCAAAGAGACATAAGGAAAGTATGCATAATGTTTTTTCAGACCCACTAGATAAGGCAAGCCTAATAGAAGACAACAACAATGAAATCAGGGATGCAAATCCCTAAGAAATAGCTTTAATGTCCTAGCCAAGGAAAACCAAGAGGGATAATGCAGGGAAGAAGAGGATAGTGAGGAAATAGGAGAAGGTAAAGAAGAATAAATGGTTCATTCAAACAAGGTCTATGAACAACAAGGTGATATCCCAGATCTATCAAAATATTTTGAGGGAGACAAGGAAATGACCACAAGTGAAGTAGGAACAAAGGATCCAGAACTGTAGGAGATAATCAAGTGGCAAGGAATCGACCTCCAGGATATGGTGGAATAGTCGAGGAAAAAGGGGATAGAGGTAATTAACTCGGATCAAATGGATAGAATACAATATATATACCTAATGAGAGAAGAGACGAGATTATGGGGGCAGAAAAGCTGTATCCAGAAAAACAATGGGATCTCCAAAAGGATCCCAGCTGGGAGTAAAGACAACGGGCTCTCAGATAGTTATGGCACCACGATAGAGCCAACAAAAAAGAGGGAGGAAGCTGAACAATGCCTCCCTCAAGGAGATGGGAGCTCTGTTAATAAATTTAGGTAAGATGAGAGTGTTAGGCTCACCTTCCTTAACCATAATTAAATCATGAAACTTTTATCATGGACCATAAGTGGCATTAGTAAACTTAGGAAACAATGATTGTTAAATAAAAGGATTCAAATGGAACAACCATATATAATTTTTTACAGGAGTCAAATTGTTCAACAGAGAAAATAAAGGATTTAAGTAGGAGATTCGGGAGAAGGTATGACACGGTGGAGGTGGAAGCGCAGGGCTTTCCAGGGGGATTGGCCATCTGTTGGAATGCCAAATCCTTGATCTTATTGGCTGTTGAAGCCAATACATGTTACTTATCAATAGAAATGAAGGTTATAGGAACCCTAGGCACAATGGTGTTTACAAATGTTTATGGGCCTCAAAAAATTGAAGAGAAGATTAAAATTCTGCAAGATCTGAGAAATATAAAGATCAGAAAAGGGCATCTCCCTTGGATTATGGGGGGATATTTAAATATGATAACCTCTCTATCAAAGAAGAAATTTGGACAAATAAGAGTAGATAGAGATGTTGAAGCATGTAAGGACTTCATTGAGTAATCCAACCTCATTGATATGGAAATGAAAAATGGATGCTTCACCTGGAGTAATAAGCGAGGGGGACAACGTCACATGGCATCCAGAATGAATGGATTCTTAATTTCATAATATTTAATGATGAGAGGGATAGATGCAACAACAAATATCCTTCGTTGCAGGGGGTCTGATGATTGGAAAGTGTTGTTAATGCTTCAGTTGGTAGGCATCCCCAAAAGTATGCATTTCATATTTGAAGCCTTCTGGTTAGATCACCCTACCTTCGTGGAGAATATCAAAGGATGGTGGGAGGAAGGAATCCCAATCAAAGGCTCAAAAATTTTCACCTTGTGGGCTAGGTTAAAATATATTAAGTCAAAATTAAAACAATGGTACAAGACAGCATTTGGCAACATATTTCAAGTGAAAAAATGAATTGGAATAGAAAATGGAAGCATTGCAACAATGGCTAATTTCTGAAGGTTATTCAGAGGACAGAAAATAAGAGAAAAGGGAGTTACTAAAGAAGTGGGAGGATAGATGTAAACAAGAGGATATTATATGGAGATGAGAATATTGAGTGTTATGGCTCTAGAGGGAGAGAGAAATACTCAATTATTTCACCGATCAACAATCAAACATAGAAACTCCAATAGAATCCTATGCATAAAGGATGAGAAGGGGGAAACTTTCAAGGGTCATCAATACATTGAGAAGGTCTTGGTCCAACACTTTCAAAAAAAATTGAAGATCTGTAGTGAAGAGAGAGGAATAAATCCATAAGATTGTAAGCCACATCCCAAAGGTGCTCACTGAAGAGCACAAGAAGAATCTAAACAAGCTGGTCTACATGGACGAAGTGGGATTGACAATGAATGAAATGGCTAATGGACAACCCCCTAGACTAGATGGATTTACTATAGATTTGTTTAAATATTGCTGGGAAATTGTCAAATATGATATACATGAGGTGGTGGAAGACTCCCAAGAATCAACATCGATCCTCAAAGCCCTAAATTTGAATTTTATAGACCTCATTCCCAAGAAATACTTGGCTTGTACCCCTGGAAATTTCAGGTTGATATCCTTGTCCAATGTTTTATACAAAATCATATCAAACATAGCAGATAATCAAATGGTAACAATTCTTCCTTACCTGATCTCGGAGGAACAATCACGTTTTATGGAGGGGATATAGATTTTGGATGATGTAATCCTGGCATACGAAGTAGCTCATTCATTGAAGACCTAGAAAAAGGCTAGTACGTTTATGCAATTAGATTTATCTAAAACTTACGACAAGATCATCTTGGAATACATGGTAGTGGTGCTACTACCATTTGGCTTCGATGAACATGGGATAAATTTGATTATGGTAATGTTATCATCACCCAACTATTCAATTTTAATTAATGGAGCCCCATCAAAAACGTTCATCCCATCCAGAGGAATTAGGCAAGGGGACCCATTTTCTCGCTTTCTATTTATTTTAATGAAGGACTTGGGAGGGTGGTAAAAACAACCAATAGAGGAGGAGACATCAAAGGAATTAAGCTACAAGAGGATGCTACCACTCATCAAAAATTTTTGGATGATACCAGGCTTAATGGCATACCCACGGTAATGGAGGCATGTAATTTTAAAGCAATTCTGGATCCTTCGTGAAGGCGTCATGTATGGAGCTAAACCAGTCAAAGTCTATGATTTTCTTTTTTAACACTCACATTTCTATCTAGCGAAACCTATCAGCTATTCTAGGTTTCCAAAGGAAATCCATCCCTTCTAAGTATTTAGGGGTGCCCCTAACAATTCAATCCTAATAGAAATCCAATTGGGAGAGAGTAATCTCTAACCTAGAAGATAGGGTTAAAATATGGATAATGAGAGCACTGAATTTGTCGGGGAAATTGGTGCCAGTAAAGGCGGTGCTTCAGGCTATCCCAAGTTATATTTTTTCTATTATTCCTGTGCCTAAGGTAATGCTTCAAAAAATAAGGGAGATCAAAAGAAATTTCTTGTGGTGGGGAGTAGAGTAAAAAATAAAATGGGCACTGGTGGTGTGGAACACGATCTGTAAATCCAAGCAGGTATGGGGCCTTGGGCTATAAGACCCTAAAATAATTAACAAAGAAAATGGGGCCAAAATGTGGTGGATATGGTTAAAGTAAGGGAGATACCATGGGTGAGATTATGTAAAGAAAATATGCCCTTAACTGCCAACTAAAAAAGCTAGTAAGACTCACAGGGACAATAGAGGGGTTGGTTATATGGAACCTATCATGTACCAGCAGAGATATTATACAAAATCATAGCTTTTGGGAAATAAGAAATGGAAAAGGCGCCTTATTTTGGGAGAATTCCTGGCAACAAAAATTGAAATTAAACAAACCATAATGGCAGGGTCTACATGGGCATAGGGAAGTCCATCAATTTTGGGCTCAAGATATGGAAAATAATAAATGGAGACGATGGAAATTAAACATCCTCCACTGGGAAAATTTGAGTGCTTTAGAAATACAAGCTATTACAGAGGACCTTAAGCAAAGACAAGTCCTAACGAATGATGACCAGTACAAACTCTAACAGGGGCAGTGAGAAGAGGGAGATTTCAACCTTAAGGAACCCAAGTCTTACCTTCGAGCTGAACATATCGAATTCAGTGACCCATCTTGGAATAAAATTTGGGTGTCCTCTTACCAAGTGAAAATTAAAATATTTTTCTGGTTAATTTTGCAAAGAAAAGTGTTAACCTGATAGAATTTAGTGAAGCGGGGGATGATTGGTCCATCATGGTGCTACCTACGTGTGAAGGAGGAAGAAAGAAATAACCACCTTATAAATATTTGCAGATACACTGAATCTCTATGGGATTGCATAACCATCATTTACAGACAAATGAATAGAAACAAGGAAAGCATTCAGGAAACAATTAAACATTGGAGGTTACAATACATTGAGAATGAAGTTGTAAACATTACCTTGAGCTTGGTCCCAAGATTTATCCTCTGTTAAAGTTGGAAGGAACACAATCACTGAATATTTCATTATAAAAATCTTCCAGTTAGAAACATGATGGAATAAATTCGTCATAAGATGAAGGAAACCATTAGTAGCACAATAATTCAAACCTCAGAGGATCAACCATCCCCTCAGGAAAGGAGAATTTTAAATTTTTTCAACCTAGAATACCTATGTGATATGATCCATAGACCTAGAGATAATCCTATAAATTTGGGCTCTATAGTTTGGTAGGCTCCTCCGGAGGGATTCTAGAAATTGAATTTTGATGGAGCATCCAACGACAACCCAGGCAAGGCTAGAGCCAGAGGAATCATTCGAGACTTGATAGGTAAAATTTAAAGGTGATACTTTATAAACATGGTGCAAGCCACAAATAATGTAGCAGAGTTCCAAGCCCTGGAGCAGGGGCTGGAAATGTTGCGAGGAGAGAGAAGGGTGAATGTAATAGTGGACGGGGATTTTACATTAGCTATCCAAGTTGCACGTCGATTGCAATGTAGTTCTCAAATGAACAAGGTCATGAATAATTAGCACCTTGCTCAAATAATCCAAAAGATTAAGGAACACCTAGTCGAGTTGAAAAGAATGGAGTTTTCCTTAGTGAGATGGAGTTTGCAGATATGAGATGTATAAGCGCAAAGGTGAAGGCATAGGTTGATTAAGTGTTCGGCTAGCATGGTAAAGAGTAGCAACAATAGGACCAATAGTAAGGCAGTCGAGTAGTCGTGCCATATGTAGAAATGTAAAAGCTTAAATACAATGGGTTTTCCTTTGAAATATTAATAAAGAAATTGATAAAAAAAACAAGGCTTGGGGATCCTCTTCTCTCTCCTCTATGAAAGGCACATTGCAGCATTTTCGTTATCACTAAAAAATGATCACCTGGCCATTTCTAAATAGGTGGATCGAAATACACCATGTAGATTTAATTTTACCATAGTAAAATCACTTTCCCTGTGGAAAATAATTTAATAAACCACTTTTATTAAATTATTTCCTTATTTAAAGCAAAAAAAACCATGAGAGTAATTAGATAAATCATTATTTATTTAATTTTCTCTAGGAATGATTATTAAATCATTATTTAATAATTATTCCTTGTCACATTTGACTAAATCCCTTAGGAATATTTAAATAAATCATTATTTATTTGAATTTCCTTATTTATGTTATTAGAATAATTATTAAATCACTATTTAATAATTATTTTAATGTCACACCATTCTTTTTTCTGATGAAATAATTAATAAATCATTTTATTTGTTAATTATTTCTAAATAAAGGTATTTAACCATTTTAAATTCCTTTTCCCTCTCCAATAAATATAATAAAGTATTCCAAGTAGTTAGATCTGAATTTGGTTAATAATATTTTATTATTCTCCATTTTTGAGATTAACTCCATAATTTTCTATATAAAGGAGGGTTTTCATTCATTCTTGACCATGATCATTATCATGATCAACATTATCATCATTGGTCTTGAGCTCCCATTTTGAGTTATTCACTTTCTTTTGGGTTTTTCACATTGAGAGAGCAGATCAATTTTCTGAAGCGTCAAGGATATCAAAGGACCCATCCCATGGAGAGGGACTTACAAACCAATCTGTAGATCTCCTTCACCAGGTGTTATCAATAGAAAATCAATTCATTTAAAATTGTCTTTCCAATTGGGTTATTATACTCTTGGATTATATCTACTTTTACTGCATGTTTCCTATTTGTGTTTCAGATCTAAGATGATAGCAGCCATCAACTTGTTGTTAGGGTCACTTGTCACCTAGTGAATTACATGAAGTATTTTTGGTACACCTTCCAAGAATTTTTACACTAACAAATGGCGACTCCAATGGGTCTTTAGTTACACATTTGTCATCCAAGAAATGGTGACTCCACTGGTGTAATAACAATGTTCTTGTGTGACTGAAGTTTCAGGAAATTTCAGTGTTTTTCAACTAATTTTTCTCTCAATTTCTATGATCCGAACTTAAACAGGAATGCAAAAACTAAGAAATATAATCATAAACACAGAGATGCAACAGAAAAACACTTCATTTCATTAATGGAAAAATACTGAACTATGCTTACAAACAGAATGGAAATAAGATAGCTCGGGCTATGCTAGCTTATCTTTGAGGAGAGATGCGGCGGCTACATGCCTTTGAACTGTGTTACAATGAGGCTCACGGGCCTATTTATTATTGAGAAACAATGGAAAACCATAAACATCCAAAACCCTAACCCTAGGAGATGAAGTGCCAAAACTGTGGGCATCATTTGGGTAAATTGGTGCATCAACTTCCGGGGGTCATAACTTTGGCATACAATATCCGTTTGGCTATCATAATACCTCGTTTCAAAGATCTAGAAGAGAAGGCCCAAAACAAACAAGTATGCTAGTTTGGGATGTTTTCGATCTCTCTGTTATCCCTAAACACGCTGTTTAGGGCCTCAAAATGGCTCCGGAAGTTCAAGACCCGAAAAACTGCCAAAAATAGTAAACTATGCTACAATAAAGGAAATCGAACAAATGAAAGAGACAGTGTTGGGGGTCTAATGGAATAGGCAGATGGTCACCAATATCCACCTAGATCATTCCTCCCCCCTTAGGAAGTAATCTTCCCCATTGCGTTGGGTGCCTCCATGAGATGGGGAAACTTCTCCTAAACCTGCTCCCTGGTGAGCCACTTGCCTTGGTGAAGGAGTTGGCCAGCTTTGATAACCCGATATAGTTGGATCTTCTCCTGGCGAGTTCTCATGATCTGTGTGTCTGTGATCCGATCAGTGGTGGCCCATTCCATGCAGTCTGGGTTTAGCTGTATGGGCGTGGGATGTTCTACAATGTCAGTTGTGTCCAGCAATAGTGGGAAGTATCGTTGAAGGCGATCTACATTGAACACTGGATGCAGACCAAGGAATGGTGGGATGCTAAGCTCGAAGGCATTATCACCGACGGCCTTGGTGATGGTGTATGGCCCATATCAGAGTAGGCGAAGCTTGCAGTGGGACCCAACAAGGCGCTCTTTCTACAAATGAAGCCAAACTTTGTCACTCACCTGGAAGTTTTGCGGCACTCGATGTTGATCATGGAATTGCTTGTACTTATCATTGGATTTGTCCAATATATCATGGACCTATTGGCGGATTTGTTGAATGTGCTCAATGAAGTTGTTATCCCTTTCAACTTCCGACCGCACATAAGTCGAATCTACCTGAGTGGCTGTAAATGGTATGGCCACATCAATGGGGCACAATGGCTGAAATCCCAACCCTACCTGAAAGGGGTTGTGGCCTGTTGAGCTGTGGAGAGCTCTGTTGTAGCTGTGTTGGACATAGGGGATACTTTCATCCCATGTGCATGGATGCTTCGAGTTGTACATGCGTAGAATGTGTACAATCATTCTATTGACAACCTCTGTTTGGCTATCAGTTTGGGGATGGAAAGTCATGGAATTAGTGAGTTTTGTATCCAACATCGACCAGAGACTTGACCAAAATGCACTCAAGAATCTGTTGTCCCGATCTAAGATAATGGACTATGGGATCCTAAAGTGTACCCACACTCGCTCAAAGAAGAGCTTAGTAGTGGCCTCTACTAAGATACTCTTCTTGCAGGCCACCATGATGGCCATCTTAGAGAATTTGTCAATGACCATGAAAACGCATTCGTTTTCATCCTTTGTAGAAGGAAGGCCTGACATATAATCCATGGAGACAAATTCCCAAGGCCTTCTAGGAGTAGGTAGGTAGAAGTATACATGCCTTGCTTCTTGATGATTGGTTTGGAAATGGTGTAGGCGGTGCAGGATCTAATGTACTTCCCAACATCCTGACGAAGTTTCGACCAATAAAAATACTTCTACAATACCCCCACTATTTTCTCTACTTCAAAATCTCTAGCGACCCGACTATAGTGCCTCCCAAACCATCTTAGCATGCTCACTTGAAGGAACACATATGTGTCCCAAGTGACATAACAATGCATCCTGAAGGTGAAAATTTGGAACTTTCTTCCCTTCCAAGAGTGTCTGGTATATGCTGCCAAATTTTGGATCGCTCTTGTAAACATGCGTCCACCCCGATGTCTCGTGCCCATAGGAGTCGAGCACAGTGATCAACGCCATGACCGGTGGTCTGCTGAGGCAATCAATGACATTATTGGCACTTCCTTTCTTATACTTAATGTTCAAATGGAATTGTTGCAGATAGGTGGACCATTTCTGATGGCGATCGTTATGCAACTTCCCTTGTGTCTGTATGAACTGTAGAGGTCGGTGGTCTATGTGGATGACCGTTTCCTTCCCCAGAATGTAATGCTTCCATTGACGACAAGCTTGCACAATGGAATACATTTCTTTTTTGTAAGTGGGGTACTTTCGGACTATGTCTGAAAGTGTCTCACTGTGGTAAGCCACTGGATTCCCATGTTGAGTAAGAACTGCCCCAATAGCATAGTCAGAGGCATATGTCTCAATCGCAAATGGTTGTTGAAGGTCTAGTAATGTGAGCACTAGTGCAGAACAAAGGCAATTTTTCAACTCGGGAAATGCTCGCTGTTGGGTTTTTGACAAAAATAACTTTTCTTTAACTCCTCCCTTGGTGACTTGACTTAAAGGCCAAGCGATGTAAGAGAACCCCAACACGAACCTGCAGTAGAAATTGGCAAGACCCAAAAAGATGTGGAGCTCTGTTAGAGTGGTTGGGGCTAGTCAATTTTGAATGACTTGTATCTTGGATGGGTCCACATGTACACCCTCTTCATCGATGATGTACCCCAGATATTGAACCTAGGTTAGGCCAAAGGTGCATTTCTCCAAGTTAGCAGACAACTTGTGTTGTCGAAGGGTTTAAAGGAAATGTTGAATATGGTGGAGGTGTTCCTCCCAACTCTGGCTGAAGATCAAGATGTCAGCTAGATACACCACCATGAATGCATTGGTGAAGGGCCGCAAGATGTCGTCCATCAATCTCATGAAGGTTGCAGTGGAATTTGTCACTTCGAATGGCAGTCTTCCACACATCAGAGGGTTCGATAGGCACTTGGTGATATCCTGACTTCAAGTCAATCTTGTTGAAATATTTGGTGCCCTTGAGCTAGTCAAGAAGGTCAGGAATCCGTGGGATTGGGTACCTATTCCGAATAGTGATCTTGTTCAACACCCGATAGTCAATACAGAGTCTCCAGGTCCCGTCCTTCTTCTGTACCAATACAATCGATCTCCCATAGGGTGATTAGCTTGGCTTGATGTGCCCTTTATGTAGTAGTTCCTAAATCTGCCTCTTGATCTCATCTTGATCCAGAACATAGTGTCAATAGATCGGTCCATTGAGCAGTGGCATGCCCAGGGACAGATCGATGGAGTACTTGACTTGATAGTGCAGAGGTACCCTGTGGGTGAGGCAAAAATTTTCATGTACTCCTCCACGACCTAGTCCATCTATTGTTGTTGTGCAGAGGAGACCTGATTGGAAGCCGTGGACATAACCTTCTTCTTGCCTTGGGGACGAATAATAAGGAAAACGAATTTCCTGGTCTAGGAAATTATCTTACTCAATTGCTTTGTAGTGATCAAAGAGATGGTGGTAGGCGGGGCTACCTCCGGTATCCTGTAAAACTTATTAGCCAAATTAATAATCATAGAGCGAGGTCTAGACTCATATACAACATGTCACTTCCACAAGTATGGTTGTCCTAACAATACATCAAAAACTTCAAGAGGAGCAACATCACACAATACCTCATCCATGAAGGGCTTGATGCTATAGGGAAGGTGACACTGTTGGCTGATGCGAAGATCTTGTCCTTGGTGAAGCCACCCAATGGTGTATGGATGTGGATGTGTTGTAGTCTTTAGGCCCAGCCACTTCATGACTTCTACTGAAATGAGGTTCTTTTGGCTCCTGTTATCGACAATGAACTACAATGGAGAACCCTTCACCCACATTTGTGAGTGGAAGAGGCATCCCCCCTCCTCTAGATCTTCAGGCTCAATTTTCTGGATCTTTGTGGTGGCCATGGTGGCACTGGGCTCTGCATCAATGATCTACTTCCCTTTGTTAGTCCCCTTATCAGGTTCTGATTTAGAGACGGAACCTGCATCTGATTCAGAAGCCTTCAGCTCGACCACCAGTGACTGCTTGGCCCAACATTCACTTGTATTGTGAGTGGAGCTCTTATGGAACTCACACCATTTTCCCGTGTCCTTCTTCATATTTTTGGTGTTGTTCTTCGTTTACAGCTTCGACGGGTTGTCCTAGGTAGCCCCGCCTTGGCTTGGTCCCTTGTTATGTGGTTTGGGGGTGCCTTTTCCTTGCTTTGGATTCACGGCGCCAAAGTCCCACTTCTTCTGTTTAAACTTCTGCTCAATCTTTAGAGTGTATCGATACGTCGTGCTGAGCGAGGAAATGTCCAGGAACTCCATCTCGTCCTCGATGTACTTGTGTAGATAGCCGCAATACTTGACCACCAAATTCCACTCAAAATCCTTGATACCCAGCTTCGTGTGAAGGGTATGGAAATTATTTGTGAACTCTGGCACATCTTGGTCCCTTCCCTGCCATAGTGTGGTCCACTTTATGTATTTATCTTCATAGCTCCCGACAGGGTAATACTGTTCCTTGATGGCATCTCAAAAATAATTCCAAGTGGGTGCAGCTGAAAATAGCGAGGGTTCAGTGTTGTCCTTTTGTTCACAGTAGGTTTCCCACCAGTCCTTGACGTGTGGGGCGGCTTTGAGAAGTGCAAACATAATCTTTTCCCGATTGGAAAAGTCATCAACTGAAAAATATCCTTCCAATATATTTAACCATTTATCTATGACATTTGCATCTATTAGGCCTTCGAATATGGCAATACCGAAGTTAACTTGTACCTTAAAAGGAGTGGCACCTCCAGAGTGGCTGTTGGATGAAGATGCATCGCCTGTCGGTAGCCGTCGAAGGATCTGGGCAGCATTATCCATCATCGCATCCCTCTATTGCTCAAGAGCTTCTTCGAGCAACATTTTGAAAGGATCTCCTGCCCCCTCATCTTTCTTTTCTTCCACCATGGGAGGTCTTCGAGTTTTTCAAGGCTTATCCTGCAATGGTTCCACCATATCGAGCCCTCATTCCTTATAAGCCTGACTTTGTTGGGGACATGTAAAGAAAAACAGAGACAGGGCAAACTGCTCTTATACCACTGATCTGAACATAAATAGGAACACAACAACTTACAGATATAATCATAAACATAGGGATGCGACATTAAAACACTTCATTTCATTAATGGAAAAATACTAAACTATGCTTACAAACATAATGTAATTAAGATACCTCATGCTATGTTAGCTTATCTCTAAGGAGAGATGTGGCAGCTACATGCCTCTGAACTGTGTGACAATGAGGCTCACATGCCTATTTGTTATTTAGAAACAAAGGAAAACCATAAACATCCAAAACCCTAACCCTAGGAGATGAAGTTCCAAAACTGTGGGCCCCGTTTGGGTAAATTGGTACATCAACTTCCTGGGATCGTAACTTTGGCATACGATCTTTATTTCGCTATCATAATACCTTGTTTTGAAGATCTCAAAGAGAAAATTGAAAATAAGTAGCAAAGATGGTTTGAGACATTTTCGGCCTCTCCATTTTCCCTAAAAACTCTGTTTAGGGCCTCAAAATGGCTTCGGAAGTTCTAGACTCGAAAAACTGCCAAAAATAGTAAACTACGCTACAATTAAGGAAACCGAAAAACTGAAAGAGACAGTTTTGGGAGTCCAAGTGGAATAGGAAGGTGGCCACCAATATCCACCTGGATCATTCCATTTATATTATTAAACCCTATTTTGTAAAATTTTCAGATTCTGTTGGGTTTTTGGTCTTTTCCACAGGTCACAGGTAGGAGCCGAGTAGGAGAGGGAAAAATCTATGCGAGGTATGCCAACCGATACTCCCAGGAATAGAGCACACTTTTTTGCCCCATAAGTGAGTTGCATAGCACACTTTTTGGCTCAAAACCTACATTTTCGTCAAAAACAGGATAGTACCTATGCTTTGTAATTTTTCTGGAAAATTTTTGAAATTGTTACAGTTTTGCCAAGGGTGTTGTCTACAGACTGGTTTGGGTTCTTCATCTCTCTTTTTCAGTCTCCCTTAGGCCTGGATCCACTTGATTTGTCTCTTTGAGGAATGAAATAGCCCCCTAAGGTTTAGAGTACACCTCCACATTGTTGTGAAGAGATTTGTTGAGTGAGGAGTCTATGGTTTTCAACATTTTCAACATCTGTTTTTTAGATCTGATCGATTACTTTTCAAATCTATTGGATAGGTTTATTTCACCTTTTCTCCCTTTAGAGTTTGGTTTTGTCTTTGACCCCTTAGGATACCCTTGAGAATCCTAGGTCTTTGAGCTTCACACCTATCCTTTGCAACAATTTTCAGTTCTGATTTTTGTTGTTTGTCTGCATCATTTACAGTAGATTAGAGCCTTTAGATCCTAGTCCCTTGACATTAGATATTTTTGGTATCTTCTTTGTGTATTTTATTTGCTTGTTTTTCCTTCTCTTGCTTATATGCTTAGTATCCCTTGCGGGTGGGATTTTGTGTGCTTGATTGGCTTTTTATTTTTCTGTCATTTCAGATTTATTTATTTCAACATTTTACTTTCAGGAGCATATGGAATCATGAAACATGCTTAATTAACTCATCTGCTTGACACATCATTTTCACACACTCGCACCTTAAGCAAACGTGAGCTTGGTTAACACCACCAAGAAAAGACTTGAAACACTACACCTTAATAAATCAACACACATAGATTAATCCCACTTGAACATCAAGGCCAAACAACCTTTGTTGTGTAGGTATAGGGTCGGTGGATAGGCTTCCAATAACACCCATCAGTCAATTTTCATTAAGACACAGAAGTTGACATATTAGGCTACCTAACCCGTGGTAGGGAATTCCGTGCAGTGGCTGACTACCAAGAAGCTCAAGACTCGACCACCCTCATGGGACAAAGGTAACTATAGTGACCAATATTAGGAAAACACCTTATAGGACTGGTTGTGGGAAGTCGTTAGTCCTCTACCCCACATTTCTCTAGACAACTCTACTTGCGGGGATGAGATTCTATCAAGTAAGAAGCTCTTTGGAAGGCCATATGAAACAGTAGATCTAGGATTATTTGATGATTTAAATCACCTATAGGCTAGATGTCTTTTTATTTGATAGCATGTGATTGCTTTTATTAGAGTAACTTCATTAAAATAGTTAGTTTACACTTGTCACCATTGCACTAGGTGTTTTCTGTTGTTTGTTGCTCTTTTATTCCTATCATTATCTCTTTGGTTTAGACACCATTGCACCTCCAAGGCACTTTTCACATCGAATTCGAGGGCTTCACCCTCAGTTCCCATTATGCCATATTACTCCTCCCGTCGAGTTCGAGTTCATCCTCCTATTCCTCCATCCAGTCATCATTATGATTCTGATTTTGATTATGTTGATTCATATTGTTCATCCTCTGATTCCATGTCTTATCAACCCCATATCACCATCATGTTAGGCACCAATGCGAGTGTAGGAACCCAAGGTGGTAACCCAGGCGCTAACCACGGTTCCCCCACTACTTGAACCCTAGCTGGTGTGGTCACTCCTACTCCCTTACATCCTTTTGTCGCTGGTTTAAGTCTCCCATATTTTAACCAGCTCATCAATGACCCTCTTCTCCACAATCCCACATGGCTAGGAATGCCTACTAAACTACCTTCAAACATCCCAAAGTTTGAAGGTAATCCTGGAGAAAGTCCAACTAATCATGTTCGCTCCTTCCATATGTGGTGTTCATCCAACTCCATTACTGAAGATTCCATTCTTCTTCGGTTTTTCCAACGCACTCTCAATGGAGTTGTTGCGAATTGGTATGTAGACCAGCCCAGGGAAACCCATTGCACTTTAGAGACTCTTTCTGAAAATTCTCTCTCATATTTTCAATTAAATCTCTATTATGATACTGGTATCAAAATTTTAACTTCATTCAGAAAAACTTCTATCGCTCACTTTTTTTACCATGTTCAGGAATGGCGTAGAAGGAGGAGTGTCTGTACAGCTCATGACATCGAAGATCGAGTCTATATGGATTGGTTTCTTAGATCATTTTTGGCCCCCATTGAAAAACATTTTGCTTCTCACTTTCCTCAATCAGAGGAGGAAGCACCCCAAACAGCTCTCAATTTTTTTCTAATTTACACCTAGTCAGGTTATGTTTACACTACCATCCCTGATCTACCTCGGCCTAGTGCTGCTAACGCGTTGGGGGCATATCATATTGCTAATGGCATAGTTGGAACTATATCACACCCTCAAACATACATTCCACATCAGATGAGTTATGGTCACCAGTAGAGAGGGACCAGTTCCATGTACAATTGTTCCTCTCCCCATCCTACTCAGGCAATCCTTATCCAGGTTTTAGCACAACATATGCATATCCCCATATGCATCAATAGATTCCAAGGGCAGTTGTTTCTCCTCCTGCTTATATCAATGTTCCCCATCTCCTTATTATCTGTATGCACAACCTAGCACCCCAGCCCCTTCGACACCAGTGCCTCATCCCACCATGCCTGCTCCCCCTCTATCACAACAACCACCTCCTCCACAAGGACAAGTGCATGCTCAAAAGAGTGGAGCCAGTCCCCCTAAACCATAGAAAAGGAATAAGGGGGAGTTTAATAGGAACCAATAGTCGCAAGTTAATCAAGGCAACTAGGGTCCTCCACCTAATTCCCCTTAGGAATCTCAACCTAATCTCGCAACCCAACAACAGGGCAGTCAACCCAAGCAGAACAAGGATATTTGTACGAATAAACCTTGTTCTTGTTGCAGATCATATGGTCATTATACCCATGAGTGTCCTCCTTTACCTTAGATGCGACAAGCATGGGAAGCTAAAGCATCTTCTGAAGGATCAAAACCCACCACTCCTCCTCCTCCTACTTCCTCCCAACCGGTCATGCTTATCAATCCTTTTCCTCAATAAGGATACATATCTGCTCAACCTACATAAGGTCAAGAAGCTCAACTAGCTCGACCACTTGGTCAACATGATTATCAAATTCCCATGATGAATTATGATGAGGTAAATACTGAACAAGTCAATCTCTAGACTTGATGGCACCAATATGACAAGCCACCTGACAAGTTTGTGATTGAGTCCCAACCCAAAATGTCTACCAAGCCTCTATCATCACCCAACGGTACCTTACATATACCTCAACCTAAGGTTTAGGTCATACCGAAGATCCCCAAAGGTCCATTACGTCGACATGTTGCTTCTACCAAAGCCGCTCATACATATATCATTGTAGATGACTTGGCACAGCCTCCTATTGCCATGTCAATGCTAGAATTTCTCTAGACGTGCCCATCACAACAAAAAGATCTACTATCTATTCTAGGAGTCGTGGATCCTCAAGATGATCAGATGATTGTCTTTCATGTTGACAAGTCGAATAGTCCTCCCTTACCTTCATCTGTTTCTTTCCAAATTCCAGTATCCATTTAACACCACTATCTAGCGATGTACCATCACTTTGCGTGCATGGGATGGTCATCCTTCACAACCCCTTGGCTTATACAGTAACTGCCCAATCACAGTTCCTCGCAAGGCCATCTATATTGATATCGAAGTCATTGATGCTCCCATAGACTATAACATCCTTTTGCATCGTAGTTATACTTATTCCATGTTAGTTGTCACATCAACAGCTCACTGGAAGATGTGCTTTCTCTATAATGGAAATATCATGACAATAGATCAGTTGACATACTATGATCCAAAAGCCCAAACTTCACCTCAAATCAGTATTTCTTTTGTGGTTGACAATAAGATTGTCTCATCTGTCTCTCCAAGGGTCTATAATGATTCCTCTTTTCTTGGTGCTTACTATGGCCCCCCACCTACTCCTTCTGAGCCTAACTCATCATGTGTTTGCATGCTCCAAACATCATGGGCCACCCATAAACGGGATGCTATGCCTTCAGAACAGTCTGCACCTTCACAACCTATTGTGCTTGACTTAACTCTTCATATCGGTACAACTCTTGAAGGATCATTTCCTTGTCCTCGTATAATCCATTTCCACCGAGAACCGTTTGATCAGGCCTTAACCATTGTGGAGAAGTTCCTCCAGGCCACTATCCTTTTGGTCAGATACCCTTCTTATTCCCACCTCCTAGAGTCTATTCTACACCTATAATGAATATGTTGAATTTACCCAATATTACCTTACGGATCCCAGTCTAGTACATTGACCCCCCCGCAAACACTCAACCTCATCAATTGAAAACTTACACCACTTTGACCCCAGTCCAACCAATTTTTCATACCCCTGCCTTTGCTTCGTTTCCTCAACAAGCTCAACAAGAGCCTACTCTCATTGCAAAAGCATTTGGTGAGGCAGGAAAAGCTCGAAAGAAGGGAATGCAAGACAAGGCTCCCCCTCCAACTCTAGCTCCTCCGAAGCCACTAAAACCTCTTCCTCCTTGTGATTTGTGTGATGTTGTTCATTACGCCACCAATAATTGTCCATGTTAACGATGTGGTTATTTATACCTTCCCTAATTCTAACATTCCTGAGGTCCATGTCACCTTAGTTGAGTCAGCTAAGAAAATCTGATCGTTACGCACAAACCACCCTTGCGCTTTTTGTGATAACTATGACCACTATTCCCATCATTTTCCTTGTCTTGAAGATTTTCACAATACACTTCAAGTTCTTCATGAATTAGAGGTTGCTCGTAATGAGTCCACCTCTCCTTTACCTACGGATTCTGGTCCCACTTATACACTAGATCAAGAGGTCTCTACAACACCCATTATGATCCCTCCCCCTAATGTCGAGATGACGGATAGTTCTTCTCTTATTCTCTAGCTGACATCATTCATGAGATTGTTACCTGGAAACTCCCCAGATGTTTCCTTTCATGCTTCTATTAAACCTTCTTCATCAAGCACATCGATCTCAACATCGGTAGATATCCCATCTACTAGTCATTTCTCTCCTACTTTTGACAATGAAAATGTGAACCTTGTCTCTCATGAAGAGGCTTCAGGTAGACCTTCCTCGTCATGTGGTTTTTCTTCCTTGATTCTATCCATCTTCCATTCTGATGAAGACATCATGGAATAATGACCACCCCTGATTATCCTTGGGATGATATGCACCATTGTGCGTACTTCCTTCTAAAGTAGATCCATGACCAATATGATGTGGACTCCAAAGGCTTCATCCATGGTGAAGCTGATTGGTTCGATCACCCCTTACCTCGAACCCATGAATTTGAACCACATCCACCTTGTGCCCATTAAATTTCCACATAATGTTTGGGTAAGGCGGAATCCACTTTTGAGAGTCCAAGAGAAGCAATTCTCCCCAACCCTCCTAGTGCATCTGCTAGTGTCAACTCTAGTAACCTTATTCTTTCCAATTTATAAGAACCTCTAGAGTCTCATATCACTTCAAATCACTCTTGGGATGATCCACTTACTCATTCCTCCACCTTACCTCAACAACTAAGTCCCTTAGACATTGTTGTTGTTCAACCACCATTTTCTAGGTGAGCATCAGTTCATTATATTTGAAGCCACTCTTTGGCATAGTGACACCATGTATGCGAACCCAAAAATTTAGTCCATTTGATTCATATATGCATTACCAACCGAGATTGGTAATCCACCATTTCCTTTCTCTAACTATATCTATCTATTCTTCCCACAAGAGGACAACCATAAACAAATTGCGAACCACATCATCAAAATGTGTTTCGAGTCCACTACTCTAAATACATATGAGATGCCCATAGCACACTCCATCTATCCCTACTGGGCAGCACATATGCCCCTACATTTTCTCATCCTCGTATGGAGGATCTCATGCCATTTGGGCTAAGATGCTTGAATCCATTATTCGAGCACTTGCAACACAATGGCGCTCCACAAACTCCTTCTGATAAGGGGAATCATCCCACCTTTGCATACCAGATTAGTCCCCTCCATCACATATTCTTGGGGGAAGTATCCCATGCTTGGGGGCATGATGGTTCCCCCCTTAGCCACATTCTCACTTGATCAACATAAGTATCATCCTAGAACCCAACGATCTAGGTATGGTTAATTATCCTCTCATTCTTTGGATAGTTTTTCCTACCGGCCTCTCCAGCGAGCCAAATACACATCACATATTGTAGATACTTGATACCATATATTCAGCCATTCTACTCTATGTGATGCCACACTTACCACTAAGTCCCCATGTTTGACTTGGAGGGTGGGGATGATCCTATACCTTCTCTAGTAGTTCTTTCTCATGTTCCTCTTTCCTTAATTCTTCACTAGAAACCATCCTTCCAAGAAGCATTAATACCATTTTTAGACAAGTAAAGGCACCTACCTGAACATTTCGGATCCTAATTCCAATGGTCAATTCGTTTGCCACGATCTCCACAATATTTAGGGCCTTCTCCTCCTCTCCAAATTCTCCACAGCTCACTATGCAAATAAATTGGATTTAGAGGGAAAAATGCCTTTTATAGAAAAACCCTAGTTTTTCTGTCGCCCATTGCAACAAAACCATAGCTCCATTAGATGAACCGTTAGCACTGTTGGAAACCTCTCACCATGTTCTATATAGGGTCACGATTTTTTTTGGATATTGGAAACTTCACCTAGAAGCAATTTTTCCATGAGGTCTCACTCTGCCTCCTCTTAAAACCGAATCTATACATTTGAGATACCATACTCTGGTCTCGCCCTTATGCTTATGGAGTCTGTTCTGAGTCCCCATTTGAGTCTTGTTACAGTATTTATTCATCGTCATGTCACATTTCTCTCTTTTTACTTATATTTGGCCTCTAGTCGAGTCATCGCCCATCCCCTCCAGAATCGAGTCAGTCGCTTCCAAGTCAACCATTTTTATTATGCTCTAACAAGGGAATTCGCTAGTCCACCACTCATCTTGTTTCCTTCCATCATCATCCCCAGTGTCTTTCCATCAATTGCTCTACTATGTTCCCTCATGCCTTTGTTGAGGATTCCTCACTGTCTTTACTCTAGTAGGATCTCTTTTTGATCTGGATTTAAATAGGAAAGTAGAAAAATATAGAAATACCCATATACACAGAGATGCAGTGGAAATAATACTTCATTTCATTAATGTAAAATATTGAAATATACTTACAAACAGAAATGGAAATAAACCAGCTAGGGAGATGGTAGCTTATCTGTGAGAAGAGATGTGGTGGATACATGCCTCTAAATTGTGTTACAATGAGGCTCAAAGGCCTATTTATTGTTGAGAAATAATGGAAAACCCTAAACATCCAAAAACCTAACCCTAGGAGATGAAACGCCAAATTGTGGGCCCTGTTTGGGTAAATTGGTACATCAACTTCCTGGGGTCGTGACTTTGGCATACAATCTCTATTTGATGTGCATAATAGCTCGTTAGAAAGATCTATCCAAGGAATACAACTTTGGGAAGTACAACATCGGTCTTGTTGCGGTCCATGGACCGATGTTGCTCCCAGATTTCCCAAAAACGTTGTTTAGGGCCTCAAAACAGCTCCGGAAGTTCAGGATCTGAAAAACTGCTAAAAATAGTAAATTGTGCTATAATTAACTAAACTGAAAAACTGAAAGAGACAGTTGTGGGGGTCCAAGTGGGATAGGTGGGTGGCCACCAACATCTACCTATATCATTCCTCCCCCCTTAGGAAGTAATGGTCCCCATTCCGTTGAGTTCCTCTATCTGCTGAACTTGGTCCCTGGTGAATTGTTCTGCAATCTCTGATGTGTCCAGTAATGGTGGAAAGCATGGTCGAGGGCAGTCCACATTGAACACTACGTGCAAGTGAAGGAATGGGGGAATGTTGTGCTCCAAATAATTGTTTCCCACAACCTTGGTAATGATGAAAGGACCATATCGAAGTGGTCTGAGCTTCTGATGGGCTCTTGTAAGGCATTCTTTCTGCAGATGTAACCAGACTTTGTCGCCCACTTGAAACTTGTGTGGCACCCGATGTCAATCATGTTGGTGCTTTTCCTTGTCATTTTTTAGAATGGAGTGGCGATAGATCGGCCCATTGGGTAGAGGTGCTCCGGAAGTCAGATCAGACGAATGCTTGACCTAACAGTGCAACAGTACCCCTGTGGGTAAGAAGAAGATTTTTCTATGTTCTCTCATGACGGTATCCATCTGCTACTGTTATGTGGAGGAACCCTTCACGGGGGTAATGGATGTGGTGATGATATTCCCATTACTTTGGGAGTGAACCAAATAGAAAATGAATTTTGTAGTTTTGGAGATGAGCTTGCTACATTTCTTAATAGTGATCAAAGAGCTGGCAGTAGGTGGGGCTACCTCCGGTATCCTGTATAATGAATTACCCAAAGAAATAATAACAGCGTGAGGCCTTGACTCATACACAGCATGTCGCATCCACAAGTATGGCTAGCCTAATAATACATCACAAACATTAAGAGGTGAAACATCACACAATACCTCATCTGTAAAGGGCTTGATGCTGTAGGGAAGGCGACACTACTGGTGGACTTGGAGATCTCGTCCTTGGTGAAGCCGCCCGGTACTGTATAGATACGGGTGTGGTGTAGCCAATAGGCCCAACTGATTCATGGCCTCTACTGAAATGAGGTTATTTTGGCTGCCATTGTCGACAATGAATTGTAGTGGCAAACCCTTCACCTACATTTGTGAGTGGAAAAGGCTCTCCCCCTCCTCCTGATCTTCGGGCTCATTCTTTTGGATCTTGGCGGTGTCAACAGTGGTGTTGCGCTTTGCATTAATGATCTGATTCCCTTTGCTATTCACCTTGTTGGGTTCTGACTCAGGGTCGAAACATGCATCTGATTTTGAAGCCTTCAACTCAACCACCAATGACTGCTTGGTCAGACACTCACTTGTGTTTTGAGTGGGGCTCTTGTGGAACTCACACCACTTTCCTGTGTCCTTCTTTGACTTTGTGGTGTTGTTATTTTCTTACGGCTTCGACGGGTTGCCTTGGGTCGCCCTGCCTTGGCGTTGTCCTTTTTTCTTCGGATTTGCAGATCTAAAGTCTCGCTTCTTTTGTTTAAACTTCTGCTCGATTTTGATAGCGTATCGGTACGCCGTGCCGAGTGAGGAGATGTTCAAGAACTCCATGTCATCCTGGATGTATCTGTGTAGGCAACCACAATATTTGAGTACCAAACGTAGCTCAAAGTCCTTGATACCCAACCGTGTGCGAAGGGTATGAAAAATGTTTGTGAACTCCAGCACATCTTGGTCCCTTCCCTCTTGTAGCGTGGTCCACTTTATGTATTTGTCCTCATAGATTTTGACAAGGTAGTACTACTCCTTGATGGCATCCCGGAATGAATTCCAAATGGGTGCGGCTAAACATAGTGAGCCCGTACTTTCATCCTTCTGCTCGCATTAGGTTTCCCACCAGTCCTTGACATGGGGGGCTGCTTTGAGAAGAGTGAAAATAATCTTTTCCCGACTGGAAAAATCATGAATAGAAAAATAACCTTGTAGCAGATTTAACCATTTATCTACAGCATCTACATCTATCTGACCCTTGAATATGGGGATTTCAAAGTTAACTTGTACCTTAAAGGGTGTGGCGTTTCTAGAGTAGCTGTTGGAAGCCAATGCGTCGCCCCTAGGTAGCTGCTGAAGGATCTGGGCAAAGTTTTCCATCATCGCATTCCTTTGTCGCTCGAGGGCTTCTTCGAGCAAGATTTTGATAGGATCCCCTGCCCCCTCATCTTTATTTTTATCCGCCATGGGAGGCCGTCGGGATTTACGGGGCTGGTCTTGCAAAGGTTCAACCAGTTCAAGCCCTAACTCCTTATATCTTGACCTCGTTGGGGACATGCAAAGAAAAAGAGAGAAAGAGCAGACTTCTTTGATACCACTGATCCAGATTTAAACGGGAATGCAACAAAATACGAAAATACTCATATACACAGGGATGCAGCGAAAATAATACTTCATTTCATTAATGTAAAATACTGAAATATGCTTACAAACAGAAATGGAAATAAACCAGCTAGGGAGATGGTAGCTTATCTCTGAGAAGAGATGTGATGGCTACATGCCTTTAAAATGTGTTACAATGAGGCTCAAAGGCCTATTTATTGTTGAGAAACAATGGAAAACCCCAAACATCCAAAAACCTAACCCTAGGAGATGAAACGCCAAATTGTGGGCCTCGTTTTGGTAAATTGGTACATCAACTTCCCGGGGTCGTAACTTTGCCATATGATCTTTGTTTGAGGCGCACAATAGCTCGTTATAAATATCTATCCAAGGATTACAACTTTGGGGCAAGAAAAATTGGACCATGGACCCATGTTGCTCCCAAATTTCCCCAAAAACGTCGTTTAGGGCCTCAAAACGGCTCCGGAAGTTCAGGACCCAAAAAACTGCTAAAAATAGTAAATTGTGCTACAATTAAGGAAACTGAAAGAGATAGTTGTGGGGGTCCAAGTGGGATAGGTGGGTGGCCACAAACATCCACCTAGATCACTTTTATCAACCTCAGGACATTTATTCTAGAAGAGTGGTCAAGAGGGTGGTGTACCTTGGTTCCAGCTTCCATTCTTGTTCAGTGCCTCAGAACATGCAAAGGGACACATTATTTCCCTTTGACTTAGTTTATTCTCACGTGCTTGACATCAGCTCCTTATCGCATAATTGAGATTCGGTAGCTTGACGATTCGGTGATCTCGACAATTTTCCTAGTGATTCCCTAGTTTGTGTGAGATGTTTCAGACTTCATGAGGGGGTCACCCTTTAGGTACCCCCCCACATGCTTGGATGGCCACATATGTTCGATTTCTACCACTTGCAGTGCCCATAACATGCGTGTCTCCTCTAGATGATCCATTCAAATTTTCAGATCCCTTTCCTGTTTAGTAGGGATTCCTTGGTTGTGATCCCCCCTCCCCATGTCATTTTGAGGGGAATTATATCTCATGTACTCAAATATTATTGTATTAGTCTTGACCTATGTTTTTCCAGATGCATTATGTATATGGGATCTATTCTATTATTTTCTTACCCATTGATGTTAGTGCCTCATGTATCATGTACTTTATAGCTCAGTGCCACATCGCTGGGCTCACCATTATTCTTTGTACTCAGTTATCTCGGAGGGTATGGGATGGCTCCCCCACCTCATTTGAGATCATGTACTACCACATAAAAAGAGACTTCTATCAGTATTGTAGGTCTCGCCCCCACCATTATTTGTCCATCCTTGACTTGTTTTATATCTCTCTCTCTCTGGCTCCTATTTTGGCATCTCGTGAAAGTGTAATTTAAAACGTATTTCGGTCATACGGTTTTCTCCTAACACTCATACATGTGGGGGCATTCTCTTATCACTAAAAATTGATCGCCTAGCCATTTCTAACTAGGTGGATCAAAATACACCATGTAGATTTAATTTTACCACAATAAAATCACTTCCACTGTGGAAAATAATTTAATAAACCACTTTTATAAAATTATTTTTTATTTAAATAAAAAAACCCCATGAGAATAATTAGATAAATAATTATTTATTTAATTTTCTCTAGGAATGATTATTAAATCATTATTTAATAATTATTCGTTGTCACATTTGACTAAATCCCTTTGGAATATTTGAACAAATAATTATTTGTTTGAATTTCCTTAGTTTTGTTACTACAATAATTATTAAATCACTATTTAATAATTATTTTGATTTTACACCTTTCTTGTTTCTCATGAAATAATTAATAAATCATTTTATTTGTTATTATTTCTAAATAAAGGTATTTATACATTTTAAATTCCTTTTCCCTCTCCAGTAAATATAATAAGGTATTCCAAGTAGTTAGATCTGAATTTGGTTAATAATATTTTATTATTATCCATTTTCGAGATTAACTCCATATTTTGCTATATAAAGGAGGGTTTTCACTCATTCTTCACCATGATCATTATCATTGTCAACATTATCATCATTTGTGTTGAGCTCCCATTTTGCGTTCTTCACTTTTGTTTGGGTTTTTCACATTGAGAGAGAGGATCAATTTTCTAAAGCGTCAAGGATATCAAAGGACACATCCCATGGAGGGGGACTTACAGACCAATCTGTATATATCCTTCACCATGTGTTATCAATAAAATATTAATTCATTTAAAATTGTCTTTCCAATTGAGTTATTATATTGGACACTCTATATTGTTGCTTTATATTTTGGATTATATCTACTTTTACTATAGGTTTTCTATTTGTGTTTCAGATCTAAGATGACCGCATCCATCAACTTGTTGTTAGGGTCACTTGTCACCTAGTGACTTAAGTGAAGTATTTTTGGTACACCTTCCAATAATTTTCACACTAAATTTTTTATAGATGTGATATGATGTTAACATGAAATCGGTATAGGGGACACATGGTAGGTAGATTCAACATTTTCAGGTGGTTGAAATCACCAAATTTGAGTGATATGTGTCACCATGTGGCATTGATGATGTGACCATGATGACATCCTGGAAGGGCTTTCCCAGAAGACTTATAACCTACACAAGTAGGTATCACCAAGTTAACTATATGCTGGGAACATGTGGAATTGGGAGTTCAACCCGACCTATTCATTGATTGGTTATTGTATGAATTGGGCGAACCCAACAAGACACATCATCATGGACTTGTGACCCCATAATTATTTTAAGAGTGCAAAGGAGGTACCTCTAGGCTGACTAATCACCAAGATGTGGTGACATTATGGAAGAGCTACGAACCAATGAGAAAATACAGATTCTGGACCCACATTAGACATGTAAGCCCAAAAGGAGGATTAATCCCGAAATGGAAAACAAAGGTGCACAAAGGAAATTATTTGGGATGATGGACCTGGGAGATGGAAATATGGTTGACAAGTGACATTTCGTCAAGTTACAGATACCATGTTGGGACACGGTTTTGTTGTGGTCCTATGTGTATTATGATCAAGGACCTTCAGGCTAATTGAAATATAGAAGCATCGTGTGTACAATTAAAAAGGCTTAGCTCCTTAAGTATGAATGGGTGAGAAGGTGATCAAAAGAACCATGGACGAATGACAAAGTTATATGCAATATTATTTCTTGAATAAGTGCCTTAGGTCTAGAATGAAACAATAAATCTATAGAGTTAATAACATTGACACTGTTTTATAAGAGATTTGGCTATATGACAAGGGGACGTGTTTAGACAATTGAAAGTAATTAAATAAAGCACATTCGAGATTATAACACATATATTATAATTGGATGGATGAGTCAGAAACATGAAATTTTGCATTATATGCCATATTTGGATGGATGAGTCGGCATCTTTAGAATTTGGTGTTTATACCAAATATAAAAATACAATACTAAAATTTCATATAGCAGGCATAAATTATTTGGAAACACCACTGGAAGCATGGATATATGTAAAGGAATATTTAGAAGTTAAGCAAAACGTGGATTTCAACCAAATTTAGAAAGCCACTAATAAATCCTGTAAAAATTCCAGAATATCAAATTTAAGCAGTTGAACTCAAAATTTCTTGCAGTGATAGGTGATAAGTGAGTGAAGACTTGAAGTGCACATATAGAAGACTTAATTGAACCAGGGAAAAGAAAAAAATAAAATATCCATGCAAGCAAGGAGCTAAATATTAGTAAATTTCAATAACCAAAATATCAGTCTACAATTCTTTATAAGTATAATCAAATTAGCAAAGCAGGTGTGCAATAGTGCAATTGTGCTGGTTGCGTGTGTGTGAGAGGTTCCTAGTGCAACAAGATGCATAATGTTAGTATGCATCAAGGATGAATAAAGGGGTCAATTTTGGTGTCCGAAAGGTGTTTGAGAAGGCAGATAATGAATTGGTGAATTGTGTTTTGGTGTATTTAGCAAAGAGGATTTTATGGTGAAATTAGTGAATTCCTAAGGATTGATGTTGTTGGTGTGTTTTTTGTTTTCATAAAAAATCATAGATTGTTGAAAGTGTATTTATAGTGTTTTATGGTAAGTGAGTTAGATATGAAAATTATTTATTTATGAAAGGTAATGGCCTATTGATTCGAGTTTGAAAATGGATGAAAGATGGATCAGTAGGGTTAGCAAGTGGTAACTTTCATTCCGGGGGCAAGAGTCCTTTTCATTGGAAAATGATAAATGAGTATGGGCAATAGTCCCTTTCAGTAATAGTTGATAAACGAGCAGGGGAAGCAGTTCCTTTCAGAAGAAAATGATAAATAAGAAGGGGAAATAGTCCCTTTTAGAAGTGGTTGATAAACAAGCAGGGGAAGCAGTACATTTCAATGAAAGATGATAAACGAGAAGGGATAGAATCTTATTTCCATAGTAGCTGATAAACCTACAAGTACAAGCTTGTAGGCCAGTGATGTGATAGCAAGTTGAAGCTTGTATTTTCCAAATAAATATAAGGAATATTGATTTCTTATATATATATATATGTTGCACATGTGTATGAAAATAGTTATAATGTTATGTTTTACAAGATTGAGTTGCATTGTTGATTCATGAGTGATTTCTAATGTAATTCAAAGTGTAATTTGTTAGGAGTGGTATGGTTTGTTCACATTACTAATTCACCCCCCTATTAGTAGTGTCTTGGTTTCCATTGTTTCTAATAGAAACCACAAAGGCTAGGGTGTTAATTTGGTGGCTCAGGGAAAAATTCCCTCCTTTGGACAATCTTCATCATCAACAAAGACCCCTCCTATCCCTTGGAATAATTTAATTTTGTTAAGGAAAATATGTCTTTTTAATATGAAAACCCATATGTGCACAAAAGTACAGGTTGACTTTAAAGAGAAATTGGGTACCCTTGGAAGCATAAAAATAAAATTCAAGTGAACATCATCATCAAGCATCTTATTCCTCTCTCTTTTTTGGATTGTATCGCACAGGTTTGAGATTCATTCATGAATTTGGTTCATATGGGTATGAAATTGTAGGGCCTAAGCTCGCACATGTGAAGGTAATTTGATCTAGAGTTGTATGGTTGGAACAGGGAATTTTTAGTTGTAGTCGCTCGATGGATAGGGTGCTCCTTGTGACTTGAGATATTTAGCCACATGAATGATCATTAGCTCCATGGGGTTGTGACCTATATTATTATTAAAGTTGACCACATATTTTAAACTTTGACTATGTGCTTGGAAACTCTTATTTGAAGGAAATTTGTTTATTGGGATCATCTCTTAAATATTGTTTGGTTGGTTTTCCTGGATAGTCTTGTGATTGGTGAATTAGAATAATGTACTCTCTCTTTGTTGAACATTTTATGACAATCTAATAAGAAGAATAAATTGAAAGGGTTTTCCCCTTTGTGGGGTTTTCCCTAGGTTTCTAACAAAACCTAGTGTCTCTTATTTGTCTCTTATTATTCATTTCATTTACTATTCTATCTACAATTGCTATTGATCATTGGAAGGTTAAATTATCTTTAAATATTGTTAATTGAAGATAAGAATTGGGCTAAAGTAATTGTAACAACATAGAACAATGAAAATTAACACGATATTAGAGCTAAGGTGAATTCAATCCCAAGGAGACAAGATACAAGAGAAATCATCTTTGAAAGAAGATAAAGGAGCCTATTTGATTTGGTCAAGATGTCTACCTCTTACTTCAAGGATAATGAGAATCTTGGTGACTCATCTAACTTTGTTGCTTGGAAGATCAGGTTGGAAGTTATATTAGATGACAATGATGTTTTGGAATATGTGCAATGGAAGGTCCCTGAGCCTATGATGAATGTTCTGTTTCTATGAAGTCTACGCACAATAAAGGTGACCTCAAAGCTAAGAAAATTCTCATTGATGGTTTGCAAGATAATTTACTTGTTTATGTTGGTAATTTGAAGAGTTCTAAAGACATTTATGATAAGTTGGTTGGGATGTATCAAGTCAAAAATTTGAATCATATCCTCTCCTTGACGAATAAGCTCAAGGAATTGAAAATGAATAAGGGAGAATATGTGCATTCCTATATTATGAGGGTACCTCAACTAATGGAATCAACTACAAACTATTGGTGAGACTATATCTGATAAAGAATTGGTGATGATCACTCCTCATAGTCTTCCTCCTACTTCTGGAATCTTCATCACTACTATAAGCAACAACAATAGACTCTCGACATTTGATGAGCTCGTTGGAAAATGCACTGATGAAGAGACTAAGATGATTACCCAAGGAAGGGATTCAAAATCATGAAGAAGGAGAAACCTCTGCATTTGTTACTTAAGGCAAGAGGAAGAAAGGTAAAGGGAGACCATCCAATTCAAGAAATTTATCTTTTGAATTGAAAGAATATAAAATAATATTGTGAAAATATGTGCCTCAAGTTGAATGCTTTAACTTCCACAAGTATGGTCACTATGCCCAAGAATGAACGAGAAAGAGAGTTGCTCTAAGAATCATCCAAGGCTACAAAAATACATAAAATTATTAGAGAGGAAATGATGATAGAAGAAGAGGAAATGATAGAAGAAGAATGGATGATAAAAGGAGACGAGATACTATGGATGACCATGAAGAAGGACATCATCCTAAAAAGAGAAGAAGAAGTTCCAGGTATGTAAACAATGCAATTGCTAGTCAATCTGAATATATTCTTATTTCTACTCTTTCTAGTTCTTCCCCTTCGGATTCATATGATAGTTGGTTGGTAGACAGTGGGGCTTCTAGACATTTCTCTGGGTACAAGGAAGTCCTATCTAACCTGGTAGAGAATGATGGAAGTATTTTCATTGATGGAAAAATACCAGCAAAATCAAGGTATGCAGCAGCAGGAGTAAGGATCAAAGGAACATAATAGGAAAAGGATCTTATTGATTAATGTCAATGAATGTTGTTAATGTAATTGCAAAGGATGAAAGTGGTGTGAAGTGAAAAGGCTATGATATTAAATGTGAAGTTTGAACATTGTTAAAATGGGACATAAAATATTGAGAAAAAAGATGAAATATATATGTTTCATTGAACAGAAAATGTATATAATACAAATCTAATTTGTCTCTTGTAATCATTATTGATTGAGTTGTTTTAGTTCAACTCTATTTTATATTACATTTTTTTTTCAAAACTAGAAATGAAGAGACAGGTTTGTGAGTAGGTTTTATAAGTTTAAGAGACTATGCTTCATTTCATATTCCTGCAAAGAATACAAATAGCCAATATGGCTTTCTTATCAAATATACAATGTGGAATGGAAACAAAACTCTTTGGAAGTGAAGAAGTCTACATAAGAATATTTATGAGAAGCAACAGAAGAGGCACAAAGTTGTAAAGGATAAGCAGTGCAACAATAGGCTTTACAACAGAATTGTATATAATGTAACCAACATTTGTGACTTGATGTTGTGATTAAGAGATTTTTTGACCGTTTCTATGTTGTAGCATGATAAAGAATAGGTTGTATCCTATTGAGGTAGGAGCCTCCTATGGGTTCTAGCCTGCAAACAATTTATGGGAGTAGGAGCTTCCATTGAGGTAAGAGCCTCTTATAGGTTGGCTCTTACAAAAATATTATGTAATAAGGAGTAGTAGCTTGTCTTCATATCACTTTAAGCCTAAAATTTGTGGCTTTCTCCCTTCGGGGTTTCCACTTATACTTTGTGTCTTCATGTGTTGGTTCTTGAATGTTGTGTGAATGATCTTGAATTCTTGATAAATATATCTACAAATTTATCTCTCTGACACCTATAAAAGGAATTCAATAATAATAGATCACATACATAAACCATTAGTTTCGTAAGAAGAAAATTAAGTTGAGAAAAGTAAAGATTTTAAATTACTGATTCACCCCCCCTCTCAGTAATTTCTGATTATAAATATCAATTGGTATCAGAGCAAGGATCCTATAGTAGTAGTCTGACAACTAGAAGGCGGTCCTAAAGTCAGTAAAATGGCTAGTCAAGAAGGATGGTCAACAAATAAATCCCCTCTATTTACTGGTACAAACTATGCCTTCTGGAAAGTGAGAATTAAGACATATTTAATGTCTTTAGGAATAGAAGTTTGGGTTGTTGTGATGGTAGAGTATGAAGAACCAAAGGAAACAACTAATGATAAACATGCAAAACTGAATTTTATAGCTAATAAAAGGATATGAATGCACTTCTGGTATCCAAAGGCGACGAAATTTACATTGATAGCATACAAAGATACAGATTGGGCCAGCTGTGTGGATGACAGAAAAAGTGTATGATCTAGGTGGATATTGGTGGCCACATGCCTATTCCACCTAGACCCCCAGTCAGTTTCATTTTTTTCCTTGATTATAGCACACTTTACTATCTTTGGTATTTTTTCGGTTCCGAAACTTCCTGAGCCATTTTTAGGCCCTAAATGTCGCTTTTTTGGCAAAATTTCTTAGCGATTGTTGTGGCAATCTCGTTGACAACCATAGTCCTAATAGAGATATTTACAACAAGGTATAATATGTGTCAAACGAAGATAATATGAACAAGTTACAACCCCTGGAAGTTGGTTGCCAAACTAACCCCAAAGGGACCCATAAACTCTTGGTGTTACATCTCCTCAGATTAGGTTTTTGGTTGTTTAGGGTTTTCTCTTATTGTTAAATATTAAAAAGGCCCTTGAGCCTCATTGTAACTTAGTTCTGAGGCATGTAGCTGCGACATCTCTTCTCATATATAAGCTACCATCGCCCAAGCTATCTTATTTCCATTCTGGTTGAAGCATAGTTCATTATTTTTGTATTAATGAAATGAAGTGCTTTTATGTTGCATCTCTATGTTTATGATTATATCTATGAGTTGTTTCATTCCTGTTTAAGTTTGGATCAATGGTATCAGAGTGGTCTTCTCTTTCTTGGTTTTCTTTGCATGTCCCCAACGAGGTTAGGGTATAAGGAGTTAGGGATCGATCTCGTTGAACCATTGCAGGATCAGCATCACAAAACCCGATGACCTCCATGGCATAACAAAAGAAATAAGAGGTGGAAGGAGATCCTTTCAAAAAAATTCTCGAGGAATCCCTCGAGCGACAGAGGGACGCGATGATGGATAACTTTGCCCATATCCTTCGATGGATTCCCATATGCGATGCATCTTCATCCATCAACCACTCTGGAGGTGCCACGCCTTTTAAGGTACAAGTTAACTTCGATATTGCCATATTCCAAGGCCGGATAGATGAAGACATCGTATATAAATGGTTAAATCTATTGGAAGGATATTTTGCAGGTCATGAGTTTTCCAATTAGGAAACTATTACGTTTCCACTTCTCAAAGATGCCCCATACATCAAGGACTGGTGGGAAACCTACTGTGAACAAAAGGATGAGAGTGAACCTTCATTGTTTGCAGTTTCAATCACTTGGAATTATTTCCGAGACACCATCAAGGAACAGTATTACCCTATCGGGAACTATGAACATAAATACATAAAGTGGACCACGCTATCGCAGGGAAGGGACCAAGATGTGCTAGAGTTCACAAATAATTTCCATACTCTTCACATGAAGCTAGGAATCAAGGATATTGAGCAGAAATTGGTGCTCACCGCGGTTGTCTACACAAATACATCCAGGATGAGATGGATTTCCTGGACATTTCCTCACTCGGCACAACGTAAATATTGAGCAGAAGTTTAAACAAAAGAAGCAGGACTTTGGATTTGCGAATCGAAAGCAATGAAAAGGAACCCCCAAACCATAGAACAAGGGACCAAGCCAATGTGGGGCTACCCAAGATAGCGCGCTGAAGTTGCAAGAAAAGAAAAACACCATGAAGACGAAGAAGGACACGGGAAAATGGTGTGAGTTCAATAAGAGTTCCACTTACAATACAAGTGAGTGTTGGGTCAAGCAAACAATGATGGTCAAGTTGAAGGCTTCCGAATCAAACACAGGTTCTGACTCTAAATCAAAACCCGATAAGGGGACTAAAAAATGGAAGTATATCATTGACGTGGAGTCCAGTGCCACCGTGGCCACCACAAAGATCCATAAAAATGAGCCTGAAGATCTGGAGGCAGGGAACACCTCTTCCACTCACAGACGTGGGTGAAGGTTTCTCTGTTGTAGTTCATTGTCGACAGCAGGAGCCAAAAGAGCCTCATTTCAGTAGAATTCATGAAGCAGTTGCGCCTAAAGACTACAACACATCCATAGTTGTACACCATCAGGTGGCTTCACCAAGGATGAGATCTTCATGTCAGCCAACAGTGTTGTTTTCCCTACAGCATCAAGCCCTTCAGAGATTAGGTACTGTGTGACATTTATCCTCTTGAAGTTTCTATTGTATTATTAGGAAAACCATACTTGTGGAAGCGACATGTTGTATATGACTCTAGACCTCACTCTGTGATTATTACTTTGGCTAATAAGTTGTATAGGATACTGGAGGTAGCTCCGCCTACCACCATCTATTTGATCACTGCAAAGCAATGTAATAATATCATTTCCCAGACCAAGAAATTTGCTTTCCTTGTGATTCACCGCCAAGGCAAGAAGAAGATTGGGGCTACGACTTCCAGGAAAGGCTCCTCTGCACAACAAAAACATATGGACAAGGTTGTGGAGAAGTACAGGGATATTTTCGCCTCACCCACAAGGGTACCTCTACATTGTTAGGTCAAGCACTCCATCAATCTAACCCCAAGCACGCTACTACCTAATGGATTGAACTATCGATGCTTTGTTCTATAGAATGATGAGATCAAGAGGCTAATTCAGGAAATATTGCAAAAAGGGAACATCAGGCCAAGCTCATCGCCTTGTGGGAGCCTGATTGTACTGGTACAAAATAAGGATGGGACCTAGAGGCTCTATATTGACTATTAGGTGTTGAACAATATCATTGTTCGGAATAGTTGCCCAATCCCACGGATTGATGACCTTCTGGACCAGATCAAGGGGGCTAAATATTTTAGCAAGATTGAATTGAAGTCAAGTTATCACCAGGTTCCTATTGAGCCCTTTGATGTGTGGAAGACCTCATTCAAATCCAAGGAGGGCCTTTTCGAATGGTTGGTCATGACGTTCAGATTGACAAATGCCCCTACAACCTTCATGAGATTGATGGATGACATCTTGTGGCCCTTCAGTAATGCATTCGTGGTGGTGTATTTAGATGACAACGTGATCTTCAGCCAGAGTTGTGAATAACACCTCCACCATATTCAACGGGTCCTTCAAACCCTTCGACAGGACAAGATGTATGCTAACTTGGAGAAATGCACCTTTAGCCTGACCCAGGTTCAATATTTGGGGTACATCATTAATGAGGAGGGTGTACATGTGGACCCATCCAAGATACAAGTCATTCAAGATTGGCCATCGCCAACTACTCTAACAGAGCTCCGTAACTTTTTGGGTCTTGCCAAATTCTACCATAGGTTCGTGTTGGGGTTCTCTCATATCACTTGGTCTTTAAGTCAAGTCACCAAGGGTAGAGAAAAAGCAAAGTTCTTCTGGTCGGAACCCCAACAGCAGGCATTCTCCAAGTTGAATAATTGCCTCTGTTCTCCACCAGTGCTCACATTAGTAGACCTAAAACAACCATTTGAGATTGAGACGGATGCCTCTGACTATGCTATTGGTGTATTTCTTACTCAACATGGGCATCCAGTGGCTTACCACAGTGGGACACTTTCAGACATAGTCCTAAAGTACCCCACTTATGACAAAGAAATGTATTCCATTGTGAAGGACTGTCGTTAATGAAATAATTACATTATGGGGAAGGAAACGGTCATACACACAGACCACCAGCTCTACAGTTCATACATACACAAGGGAAGTTGCAAAATGATCACCATCAAAAATGGTCCACCTATCTGCAATAGTTCCATTTGAACATTAAGTATAAGAAGGGCAACACCAATATTGTCGTTCATTTCCTCAGCTGACCATCAGTCATGGTGCTAATCACTGTACTTGACTCCTGTGGGCAGAAGACATCGAGGTGGCCACATATTTACAAGAGTGATCCAGAATTCAACAGCATATACCAAACACTTCTGGAAGGGAAGAAAGTTCCAAATTTTCACCTTCAGGATGCACTGTTATGCCACTTGGGACATATATGTGTTCCTTCAAGTGAGTGTGCCAAGATGATTTGGGAGGCGCACCACAGTTGGGTCACTAGACATTTAGGAATAGATAAAATAGTGGCGCTATTGCAGAAGCATTTTTACTGGCTGAAACTTCATGAGGATGTTTGGAAGTACATTAGATCCTGCACCGCCTGCGCCATTGCCGAACCAAACATTAAGAAGAAAGGTCTATATACTCCTCCACCTACACCTAGTCGACCTTTGGAATCTATCTCCGTGGATTATATATTGGTCCTTCCTTCTACTTGTTGGCATTATGATACATATGTTGTACTTGATGGAAACCCACTCATCTCAGATGATAAATTATAGTGCAACAAATTTCACGCACTTTCATGAAGATAAAAGTTTCTTTCATGTAGAGAAAAGTTCACGCACTTTCATGAAGATAAAAGTTTCTTTTATGTAGAGAAAAGTTCACGCACTTTCATGAAGATAAAAGTTTCTTTCATGTAAAGAAAAGTTCACGCACTTTCATGCAGAGAAAATTTTCTTTCATGTAGAGAAAAGTTCACGCACTTTCATGCAGAGAAAAGTTTCTTTCATATAGAGAAAATTTCACGCACTTTCATGCAGAGAAAAGTTCCTTTCATGAAGATAAAAGTTCACGCACTTTCATGGTTGGCTCATGGTATTAGTCCAACAGTTTTTGATCCTATGGTTTTGGTCCGTGGTATTGCATCCAAAAGTGTTGACCCCAAGTATTGGGTTCATGGTATTGTGTTATTATGGTTTTGGACCGTGGTATCGTGAAAGGCCTAAGACTATAAAAGAGGAAGGAGATCATTTGGCAAGGGAATCAATCTGAATGAATTGAATATCTAATAAGTGCTAGATCTGAAATATTTGTGGTTGGGGTTATGGTGCAGATCTGGATCTGAATGAAGGAGGAACCTTAGCGCATAAAGAAGGATAAGTTCTATTGATGGGTCATAATCTTTAAGCTTGAATAATAGTATCTTTGTATGATTTTGATCTGTTATATGAGGCGCATGCTTGATCTATAAATCTGACAATCTGGGTTAATTAGTGTCTGAATATTTGAAAGAATGAATTATCCTTTATAGATCTGTACGCAGGTTCAGTGAAGTGAAAGAGCGTATACATGCTGGTTCAGTGAATGAAAACGACGTATACGCAGGTTGGTCCAAACACAGGAGCGTATGCACGTAGGTTTCAGGTTGTTGAAGTAGCGTATATCTTTTAAATTATGATCTAGCTGCCTATGTTTATTGTTGCAGTATTCTGGGTTTAGAATTTGGTGTGTGGTTACTGTTACTGTGTTCTGGGTACAGCTGTCAGAGAAGTGTTTACTTGATTCAGTGCTAATTGGGGAAAAGGAGATTGTTTGATGCAGATATACTTGATGATTGATTGATGTTCATGGATCCAGTCTGAAAAATTTATGAAACGAGGTCCCTAAAGAAGGAGAAGGTTGTAGCCTTCAGTAGTGCAGCACCTACGTACTAGTATCTTGGCTAGTACAAGAGCTAAGGGGGTTGTAGCTCCCTTCCAGGAGAAGCTAGAGAACGAGAGAGGGTTGTAGCTCTCTGCAGGTTGCAGCCTGAGTATTGGTAAAGGACTGGGCCAGTACATTGTAAAAAGAAGTTTCTAATTAAAAGAAGATAGAGACGAATTGCAGTAGGTGTTTTTCACCCACATTGGGTTTCCACCTTATATCTTTTGTTCTTGTGTGTGTGATAGTCTTCAGATCTATTTTACTGTCTCTGGTTACTTTTTATTTGATTCTGATACACAAATTAATAATCAACTTCTGAAAGATAAAGTAAATTATAAGTTTGCATTGTATACGCGAGTTTCCTTCTACATAGTTGCATATATACGTTGTTTTAATTAACTGAAGTAGCGTATATTATCTGGATTTGAAAAAGGGAATATTTGAATTGATAATACTGATTCACCCCCCCTCTCAGTATTATTTCCAACAATTGGTATCAGAGCAGGTCCTTCTAAAGAAGCTTGATCGCTTGGAGGAAGATCCATCATCATGAGCAACTACGAGAGAGAAGCATCTATCAGGCCACCGATTTTTGATGGGACAAAATTCGTATATTGGAAGGTAAGAGTTACTGCCTATCTTCAATCTCTTGGTACAGAAGTTTGGGATATCATAGATATAGGGTACACTTTTCCATAGCAACTCCTACAGATCCGGCTAAGAAGAAGAAATATGAAACAAATGCAAAGGCTGTCAATACCCTATTAGGATGTCTATCTCAATCAGAATTTGTCAAGGTTATGCAGTATAAATCCGTAAAAGAAATATGGGACAAGATTGTTCTGAGATATGAAGGAGATGAACAGGTAAAACGAGCAAAACTTCAAACCCTCGGAATTCAGTATGAAAATCTCCGAATGTACAATGATGAAAGTGTGGCTAACTATTTCCTTCGTGTAGATGAGATTGTTAATTGTATGAAAAATTTGGGTGAAGAAATAAAAGAGGTTGTTGTGGTTGAAAAGGTTCTAAGATCTTTGTCCCCTAGGTTTGAATCTAAAGTTTCTGCAATAGAAGAAAAATAGAATCTACGAAACCTTACCGTGTCTCAGCTGCACGGAATTCTGACTGCTTATGAAATGAGGAAAGGAGGACCTTCAGACAGGAGAGAAGCTGCTTTCAAGGCTTCAGGCAGAGGAGATTACTATGAGTCAGGACACGTGTCTGAAGAAGAGGAGGAATCAAATTTTGTCAAGAACCTTCAACGGGGTACTGGAAGATTCAGAGGTAAGTTGCCTTTCAAATTCTTTGCTTGTGGAAGAGTCGGTCACTATGCTGCCAAATGTCCTCATAAGGATAAGATTGACAAGGGGAAGGGACCTATTAGATGGAACAAGAAACAGAATGTAACTAAGAAAAGTTACTACACTCATGAAGACAGTGATGGTCTTTCAAATAGTGATGAAGATGATAATTACATGGATGTTAGATGAAGATGGTTTTTAGATGATAATTACATGGATGTTAGATGAAGATGGTTTTTATGAAGAGATTTATAGACTCAAAGTATGTTTAGAAGAGAAGAATGTGATCATTGATACTCTGCAATTCCAACTTGCTGAAAAAGAAAAATTTCTTGAGAAGTTAGAATGTGAAATTGTTGGTCTTAGAAAAGAGATTGAGAAAACAAAGGCTCTTAATCTTAAATTTGTTAAAGGATCTGAAACTCTAGATGAGATTATCAATGTGCAGCTTTCCCCACTAATTAAGACAGGTCTAGGATATAATGAAGAAGCATCTCAAGCGCAGAAACCATCCACCTCAAAAAGTTATCTTGATGCAGCAAGGAGGAATGAGCAAGAGCCCAATGGAGATCACCAGGTAAAACAGGGACGATTTACATCAAGAATAAACAAAGACTACCAGGTAAATCGGGGGCAATCCACCTTAAGGATGAACAAAAGCTACAACCAGCCATAGGTAAAATCTTCTCAATTTGCCTCAAGAATGGATGACAATAGAAACTACAATCATTTGGCTGGTCGATTTGATAATCGCAGGAGTTTCTTCAATGGCCAATGTTTCTCTTGCCATAACTTTGGCCACAAAGCAGCTCAATGTGTTGCCTATAAGACAATCATGACTAGAGAAGCTCAAAAACAAAGAAGTATGATTGGAATTATGAAAAGAACCTATAACAACTTTTCCGCCCTTGAAAATGAAATTGAATGTTCTATTTGTAATAACTTCAGTCATGAAGATTCTGAATGCAGGAGCAGGTTTCGGCAGACAACTCAGAAGGAACAAGCCTCAAGTGCCAGAACATGGAGAATGAAGGAACCACAACCAGAAAGATGTGGGATAGCCTTTTATGCAGAAGGACAAGAAAATCAATGGTACATCGACAGTGGATGTTTGAAGCATATGACAGGTGATAAGGAAAAACTTCAATCATATAGTGCTTTAGAAAAGGGAAAGAAAGTTTCTTTTGGAAATGATACCCCTGCAGTCATAAAAGGAAAAGGCACTATTCAGTTGAAAGAAAAAGTCAAAGCTGGAAATGTTCTGTATGTTGATGGCTTGAAGCATAATCTACTAAGTGTCAGTTAGATGTGAAATCAAGGAACTAAGGTAATATTTCGATCAAATGGATGTAGTGTTCATGATCTTGATACAGGAAAAACAGTGATCAAAGACATAAGAACCCCAAATAATTTATACATATTTGAAGAAGGACAACAACAATGCTATTTGAGCAAGAATGATGAACACTGGTTATGGCACCGGAGGTTGGGGCATCTAAGCTTTTCACAGATAAGGAAAGCATGCAAATACCAGGCAGTTCGTGGTCTTCCAGACATCAGAATTCCAGACAATACAATATGCAAATCATGTCAGTTTGGTAAGAAAACCAGAACTAACTTCCCTGAGAAGGAAGGATCAGCGAGAAGGCCTCTTGAACTAGTCCATACAGATATATGTGGTCCATCTAGGACAAAATCACCTCGAGGAGAAGAATACTTTATATTATTCATTGACGACTTCTCCAGGATGGTTTGGATAGGACTTTTGAAGCACAAAGACGAAGCATTCGAAAAATTCAAATCGTTCAAAGCCTTGGCAGAAAACGAATCAGATCACAAAATTAAGTGCCTCAGGTCTGATAGAGGTGGGGAGTTTACCTCAAATGAATTTTTCGATTTCTGTGAAGAACATGGAATAAGAAGGGAATTCTCTACAACTAGGACTCCTCAGCAAAATGGAGTGGTGGAAAGGATGAACAGAACAGTTCAACAAATGGCTCGTGCTATGCTTGATGAGTCTGGAACACCCGCAACCTTCTCGGGTGAAGCTGCATTTGCTGCGGTTGTTATTCTCAACAAAACAAATGTCTGTGTAAACAGCACTCAAACTCCTCATGAGCTCTGGTATGATCAGACTCCTTCAGTAAAACATTTCAAAATCTTTGGAAGCAAATGCTATATTAAGAATAATGATGAACATCTTGGCAAGTTTGAACCTAGATCAGATGAAGGCATACTTCTTGGTTATTCTCCCCATAGCAAAGCATATAAGTGTTACAATAAAAGACTTGGAAGAATTGTTGACAGCATTGATGTAGTGATTGATGAAGAAGGAAACATTCCTAGGCAAGTAAATTATGAAAATATCGAAGAGGATGAAGACTACCCCTCAAATCAAACTGATGATGAAGAAGAACCTCAAGAGGCACCAGAGGAATAGATAAGGATAGAAGAGAAGACTCCATCCAGGTACGTTCAGAAGAATCATCTAGAATCTCAGATTTTGGGGCAGAAAGAGGCAGGTGTACAAACAAGAAGAACAATTGCAAAAGCCTCAAGCTATTTGGCATTGCTCTCCTCCACTGAACCAAAAAATGTAAAAGAGGCATGCAAAGATGAATGCTGGGTCAAGGCAATGGATGAAGAACTTGAGCAGATCGAAAAGAATAATACTTGGGAGTTGGTTCCTAGACCAAAAGATAAGAATGTCATATGGACAAAATGGATCTTTAAAAACAAGTTGAATGAAAATGGGGAAGTGATTAGAAACAAGGCCAGACTTGAAGGGAATGCTCAACAAGAAGGTATAGACTTTGAAGAAACTTTTTCTCCCGTTGCTAGACTTGAGGCCATCTGAATGTTCCTTGCTCTCTCAAGATTTCAGAAGTTCAAAGTATTTCAAATGGACGTGAAATCATCCTTTCTGAATGGAGACTTAGAAGAAGTGTACATTGAGCAACCAGATGGCTTCATCCTTGGGAATGATCCAAATCTTGTATGCAGACTAAAAAAGGCTCTCTATGGTCTTAAATAGACTCCAAGGGCTTGGTACTACCGTTTGGACAAATATCTTCATCAACAGGGTTTTTCAAAAGGATCAGCAGATAGCAATCTTTATATAAAAATTGAAAATGACAAATTGCTAATACTTGTTGTGTATGTAGATGATATTATCTTTGGCAGCAATGAAGAAGCTATGAGTCAAAGCTTTGCCTTGGTGATGCAGAAAGAATTCGAAATGTCTTTGCTTGGAGAACTGACATATTTTCTTGGATTGCAAATCCAACAAAATGAAGGCGGTATCTTTTTGTCTCAAACCAAGTATCTCAAGCAGATCTTGAAGAAATATGGCATGGAAGATGAAAAACCAGTATGTACCCCTATGGTTATAGGATGCAACCTCAGTGAAAATGATGAATCAGCAGCAGTGCATCAACCAACCTATAGATACATGATTGGAAGTCTTCTTTATTTGATAGGTACTCGACCAGACATCATGCATGCAGTGGGAATAGTTGGAAGATTCCAGGCAAATCCTAAGGAAACCCATCTTCAGGCAGTAAAGAGAATTTTCAAGTATCTTCAAGGAACTCAAAACTATGGCTTATGGTATCCTAGAGATACAGATCTCACTCTACATGCTTATACAGATGTAGATTGGGCTAGAAGCGTGGATGACAGGAAGAGCACAAGTGGTGGAGAATTCTTCATGGGTTCCAAATTAGTATCTTGGTTCAGCAAGAAACAGAGTTCGATTGCTTTATCTACAGTTGAAGCGGAATATGTGGCTGCTGCATCTTGTTGCACTCAACTCCTTTGGGTGATGCAAACCTTGCAGGATTTTCAAATCACTTGTACACCACCTATCTCCATCTTATGTGATAATACAAGTGCAATCAACATTTCAAAGAACCCAGTTATGCATTCAAAGACCAAGCACATACCTATCAAATATCATTTCCTCCAGGAACAAGTGCTGGAACAAAAGGTCAAGCTGGAGTATGTTCCCTCTAAGGAACAAGTTGCTAATATACTCACCAAACCTCTACCCAGGGAAACTTTTGAATACCTCAGATAGAAGCTGGGTGTAGTTTATGCATCATCTTGCTGTTAAATCTTGTCTGTTTCAGAGAAAAATGGGGGTACACGAGTTGCCTAAGGAGGATCCACATACATACGCAGGTTTGTGAAGAGACAGTCGCGTATATGGAGGTTTGATGGATATCAGTAGGGAAAGGCTCTGGTTGAAGATAATCTGGTATGGGTCTGACAGAGACCATCTGGTACATGTTCAGGGGGAGCAGATAAACTTCTAATGATGCATTGTTGGCATTATCTCAGAAGCTTTTGGTTCTAGTTCACAACTGTTGTTGGATTCAGGTGGAACAAATGCAGAGGGAGAACAGAAGGAAATCATGGTTGCTGATCTGAATGGTGATTGACAGATGTTGTTGTTATCAGTTATTGTGACTTTCATAAGCCTTGCTCTAGATATTTCATCTCTATGTCATGTATCTCTTTTATGGTGTCAAGGTCATGTAACGGCCTATTTTTGTTTCCCCACTATGCCTGGGATGAAGATGTAATGTATTTGGTTGTCACATGTAATTCTCTTATGTATCCCCACTTGGTTGGGTGATGGATGTATATATTGAGTCTTTTGATGATAGGAAGGTCTTTTATGATGTATAAGTCATCGTTCTTCTTGTAAAACATCTTTTTGCAGAGCTTGCTTATAGTCAGGGGGAGCATGAACAGCACACTTCAGCAGAGCAGAGACTTCAGCATGTACTCAAAGGAAGCATGGATAGAGTGGTACACCTTGGCATATACAAAGGGGGAGCTCATTCAGAGATTTCAGCAGGTACTCAGGGGGAGTATGGGCAGCGGAAAGTTTATCTAGGAAAGAGATTATCTTGGTCTGCCCTTTGCCCTTGATGACAAAGGGGGAGAGTGATTGGTTTTTGTTGCCATCAAGTCCAAAGGGGGAGATTGTTGGCATTATGATACATATGTTGTACTTGATGGCAACCCACTCATCTCAGATGATAAATTATAGTGCAGCAAAGTTCACGCACTTTCATGAAGATAAAAGTTTCTTTCATGTAGAGAAAAGTTCACGCACTTTCATGAAGATAAAAGTTTCTTTCATGTAGAGAAAAGTTCATGCACTTTCATGAAGATAAAAGTTTCTTTTATGTAGAGAAAATTTCACGCACTTTCATGAAGATAAAAGGTTCTTTCATGTAAAGAAAAGTTCACGCACTTTCATGCAGAGAAAAGTTTCTTTCATGTAGAGAAAAGTTCACGCACTTTCATGCAGAGAAAAGTTTCTTTCATATAGAGAAAAGTTCACACACTTTAATGCAGAGAAAAGTTCCTTTTCATGAAGAGAAAAGTTCACGTGCTTTCATGGTTGGCTCATGGTATTAGTCCGACAGTTTTTGATCCTATGGTTTTGGTCCGTGGTATTGCATTCAAAAGTGTTGACCCCAAGTATTGGGTTCATGGTATTGTGTTATTATGGTTTTGGACCGTGGTATTGTGAAAGGCCTAAGACTATAAAAGAGGAAGGAGATCATTTGGCGAGGCAATCAATCTGAATGAATTGAATATCTAATAAGTGCTAGATCTGAAATATTTGTGATTGGGGTTATGGTGCAGATCTGGATCTGAATGAAGGAGGAACCTTAGCGCATAAAGAAGGATAAGTTCTATTGATGGGTCATAATCTTTAAGCTTGAATAATAGTATCTTTGTATGATTTTGATCTGTTATATGAGGCGCATGCTTGATCTATAAATCTGACAATTTGGGTTAATTAGTGTCTGAATATTTGAAAGAATGAATTATCCTTTATAGATCTGTACGCAGGTTCAGTGAAGTGAAAGAGCGTATACACGCTGGTTCAGTGAATGAAAACGACGTATATGCAGGTTGGTCCAAACACAGGAGCATATGCACGCAGGTTTTAGGTTGTTGAAGTAGCGTATATCTTTTAAATTATGATCTAGCTGCCTCTGCTTATTGCTGCAGTATTCTGGGTTCAGAATTTGGTGTGTGGTTACTGTTACTGTGTTCTGGGTACAGCTGTCAGAGAAGTGTTTACTTGATTCAGTGCTAATTGGGGAAAAGGAGATTGTTTGATGCAGATATACTTGATGATTGATTGATGTTCATGGATCCACTTTGAAAATTTATGAAACAAGGTCCCTGGAAGAAAGAGAAGGTTGTAGCCTTCAGTAGGCCAGCACCTACGTACTAGTATCTTGGCTAGTACAAGAGCTAAGGGGGTTGTATCTCCCTTCCAAGAGAAGCTGGAGAATGAGAGAGGGTTGTAGCTCTCTGCAGGTTGCAGCCTGCGTACTGGTAAAGGACTGTGCCAGTACATTGTAAAAAGAAGTTTCTAATTAAAAGAAGATAGAGACGAATTGCAGCAGGTGGTTTTCACCCACATTGGGTTTCCACCTTATATCTTTTGTTCTTGTGTGTGTGATAGTCTTCAGATCTATTTTACTGTCTCTGGTTACTGGTTATTTGATTCTGATACATAGATTAATAATCAACTTCTGAAAGATAAAGTAAATTATAAGTTTGCATTGTATACGCAGGTTTCCTTCTACATAGTTGCATATATACGTTGTTTTAATTAAATGAAGTAGCGTATATTATCTAGATTTGAAAAAGGGAATATTCGACTTGATAATACTGATTCACCCCCCCCCCCTCGGTATTATTTCCAACACTACTAACCATAACAATGATTGTGTTTTCAAGCTCTTCGAAAAATTCTCTAAGATGGCCATCATGGCAGCCTACAAGAAGAGTATCACAATAGAGGCCACTGCCAAGCGCTTATTTGATCAAGTGTGGGTACACTTTGGTATCCCAAAATCCATTATATCAAACCGAGACAACAGATTCTTGAGTTCATTTTAGTCAAGTCTCTAGTCGATGCTAGATACAAAACTTACTAAGTCCATGGTTTTCCATCCCCAAACTGATGGCCAAACAGAGGTTGTCAATGGGATGACCATACACATTATGTGCATGTAAAACTCAAAGCATCCACACACATGGGATGAATGTCTCCCATATGTCTAACAGAGCTACAACAAAGCTATCCATAGCTCAACAGCCCACAACCCCTTTCAGGTAGGGCTAGGATTTCAGCAATTATGCCCCATTGATGTGGCCATACCACTTTCAGCCACTCAAGTAGATTCGGCTCACTGCAGTCCAAGGTTGCAAGGCCTAACAACTTCATTGAGTGTATTCGACACATCTGCCAATAGGTCCATGATATATTGGATAGAGCCAATGCTAAGTACAGGCAACGCCATGATCAACATTGAGTGTCGCACAAGTTCTAGGTGGGCGACAAATTTTGGCTTCATTTCCAGAAGGAGCGGCTTGCTGGACCCCACCGCAAGATTTGCCCACTCTGATATGGTCCATACACCATCACAAAGGTCGTCGGTGACAAATCCTTCTTGCTCAACATCCCATCGTTTCGTGGTTTGCACCCAGTGTTCAATGCAGATCGCCTTCGGCCATACTTTCCACCATTGTTGGACACATCTGACATTGCAGAACAACTCACACCAACAGAGCTCAACCCAGACTGCATGGAACATGCCACAACTGATCAGATCATGGACACATAGATCAAGAAAAATGGCAACAAAGAATAAAGCTATATCGAGTTGTCAAAGCAGGCCAACTCCTTCAGCAGGGAAAGTGGTTCACCAAGGACCAGGTTCAACATAATTTTTCTCACCTTATGGAGGCTCTTCACGGAATGGGGACCATTGCTTCCTAACGAGGGGGAAATGATCCAGGTGGATATTGGTGGTGACCCATCTATTCCACCTAGACCCCCCAATTATTTTCATCTTTTTCCTTAATTGTAGCACAATTTACTATTTTTGGCAGTTTTTTGGTTCCTCGACTTCCGGAGCCGTTTTTAGGAACTAAACAACGTTTTTTTGGGAATGTTTCTTAGCGATTTCTAAGAAAATCACATAAATAGTCATATTCCTCAGAGATATATTTCCAATGAGGTATCATACGAGTCAAATGGAGATAATATGACCAAGTTACGACCCCGGGAAGTTGGCTACCCAACTAACCCCAACGGGGCCCATAAACTCTTGGTGTTACATCTCCTTGGGTTAGGGTTTTGGTTTTTTAGGGTTTTCTCTTATTGTTCGATAATAAAAGGGCCCTTGAGCCTCATTGTAACTCAGTTCAGAGACATGTAGCTGCCACATATCTTCTCATAGATAAGTTACCATCACCCGAGCTATCTTATTTCCATTTTGTTTGTAAGCATAGTTCAGTATTTTTCTAATAATGAAATGAAGTGTTTTTCTATTGCATCTATGTGTTTATGATTCTATCTGTAAGTTGTTTCATTCCTGTTTAAGTTTGGATCAATATAAGTCGTGGTGCATTCTACCTAAGAGAGTCTTTGGTGGCATGGTTAAGCAAGAAACAGTCATCAGTTTCTCTATCTACAACAGAAGATGAATACATAGCAGTTGCATCTTGTTGCACACGAGTTTTTTGGATGAAGCAGGTACTTCCTAATATGAAGGTAAATTTTAGTGAGCTTATATCTATCAAATGCGACAATACAATTGAAATAAAAATTTCAAAAAATCATGTGCTTCATTCAAAGACTAAACATATCCCTATAAAGTACCTCTTTCTCAGAGAACAAGTGGTTGAGAAATAGTGAAGATAGTGTACATACCCACAAAAGAAAAAATAATAGATATATTTACAAAGCTTCTTGCTAGAGAACCACTTGAGTATCTGAGAGACAAGTTAGGGATAGTTCTTTTAGGTGCTTCTCATTGATGTAACTTCAAAAGGAGAATCTAAAACTTGAAATTGAATGCACCATCTAAGGTGGATAATACAAGAGCAGGAAGAAGTAAAGAAGACGAACATGAAGCATACGATTTTTTCAAGAATTTGAAGCAGTTAAGAAGCAGCAAGAACAAAGGCATAATCAAATTGTGAAATCAAGTCATGTTCTTCATGAGAAAGCAACATCAATCAAGTGCACCATTCAAAAGTTCAATCTTTAATGCAATTTTTTTTAAAGAAATGTATGGTCATTCATTAATCGTTCCAACATTAATCATTCCAATACCATGGTATGGTCCTTCCAATATGCAATGTTTAATTTCGATACACATTCATTCCACCAATATGTAGCATTCATTATATGGTCCTTCCAATATGCAAAATTTGAGTTCGATACAGGTTATACACCATACGTTTCTACACCGAACTTTTGGGGTTCAATACAAGCTCAATATGTAACATTGATACACTTCAGGGTTCGATATGCCTTCGATACATGTTCATTACATTATATGAAACATTTTGTGTTATTAGCATTTGTAAATGAAGCAACCATAAAACATATCCAATGAAGCAAAAATAATACAAATTCAATGTATGATTTTTATTAATTCAACGGTGCATCCATAATGAAAATTCAATGTTATAATTTCAAGAATTGGTGTCAATGAAGTATGGAGCAATGTGATAATTCCAACATTAATATAAATTCCAATGATAATCTCAAGCTTCCAACCTTAATATACTTTGATGCAATCTGAAATTTCAAGCCTCCAACCATCAAAGTGTTTATTTTCCTCATTAATGATATATTGTTGCCTCCTTTATAACTTAGGGTTTTACTTTTTTCCCTAACATTCAACGTTCAAGTCATGGAATTGGTATCTTAGACAACACATTGTTTATCAACAATGCTATAACTTGGTTAATCGCCTTTCGAGAAGTGTTATTATAAGATGGAGAAACGTTGATTTCATAAGTTTAAATCATGCATTAATTTATCGTTTTAATACAATTTGAGAGCTATGATAATTTTGATCCAATATTAATGCACACACTGAACCAGCATATACAAAGAATGCAAAATTTTTTCATGAAGCCCAAGCCCAAGCTATTGCGTTTAAATCTTTGAGAAGGTTGGAGAACAATGATATTCATATATTTTTATATACATTTCTTGTTCCTATAAGATGAGGTCAACAATAGAAAGGTTATCTGAATGGGTACAAGGTGGTGAAGGGAGAACAAAAAGTGATTTGATTCGAATTTTGTTTGAGCATTTTTGTTGAAGTCCAAAATGAGCTTGTGTAAGTTCTTCAATATTTCTCTCGGTCTTTGGTGAGACAAAAGTCCTTGGATGGTTGTGAAGGAGAATTAAACAAATGAATCAATAAGGCTTCAAAATTCATGACGTTGATAAAATGGATGATCGATGTTGCTACAATGGTGTACGAAGAAATGGTGGCTAATATGATGGTGATCATTGTCATGAGGCATTAGAAGATGGTGATTGAATATTTCCTTGTCATTTTGTGTTGTAAACCCCTTATCATTGATGTCAACAGGGGAGGTAAGAAGATTCTAGATGTGCACAGGGAGTATCATTGTGTTACCATCAATGCCAAAGGGGGGATTAATGGCATTATTGTCATTGAAGGAAAAAGACCAGCAAAAGCAAGGTATGTAGTAGCAGGAGGAAGGATCAAAGGAGCACCATAGGAAAAGGAGTTGATTGATTAATTTCGATGAATGTTGTTAATGTAATTCCAAATGTTGAAAGTGATGTGAAGTGTAAAGGCTATGATATTAAATGTAAAGGTTGAACATTGTTAAAATGGGACATAAAATATTGAGACAAAAGTTGAAATATATATATTTCATTGAACAAAAAATGTAGATAATACAAATCTGATTTGTCTCTTGTAACCATTACTTATTGAGCCATTTAAGTTTAGCACTATTTTATATTACAACTTTTTTTCATAACTGAAAATGAAGAGACAAGTTTGTGAGCAGTTTTTGGAAGTCCAAGAGACAATGCTTCATTTCATATTCCTACAAAGAATACAAACAACCAACTTATAAAATATACAATGTGGAATGGAAACAAACTTTTTGAAAGTGAAGAATTCTGCATAAGAAGATTGACGAGCAGTAGCAGAAGATGCACAAAGTTGTAAAGGAGAAGCAATACAGTAGTAGACTTCACAGAAGAATTGTATATAAGGTAACCAACATTTATGACTTAATGTTGTGATTGAGTTATTTCTCTGCCTTTCTATGTTGTAGCATGATAAAAATAGGTTGTATCTTGTTGAGGTAGGAGTCTCTTGTGGGTTGTAACCTACATAAAATTTGTGGGAGTAGGAGCTTCCTTTGAGGTAGGAGCATCTTTTAGATTAGAGCCTACAAAAATATGATGTAATAAGGAGTATAATTTTGCCTTCACATCGCTTTCTTCCTAAAATTTGTTTTTTGCTCCCTTCAGGGTTTCCACTTATATTTGGTGTATTCATGTGTTGGCTATTGAATGTTGTGTGAATGTCTTTGGGCCAAGTGATTACCTGTCATTTAATTTGTCAACCCGGGGGTTTCATAAACTTGTGAAGCATGCGTGCACTATATGTGCTAGAAATTGTCATTCAATTTAGATCAATCTAACTACAAAATAACGAAAACCAATTCATCTAATCTATGAAATCAAATAATGAAAATGAAATTCAATTAACCTGTGAAATCAAAAACAACTAATGTATACTTAGTTACTCCACCATTCAATTATGAAGTGTTACCTTCTTGAGATGATGTGTAAGCAACTATTTATACTTTAACTTCTAATGTCCTAAAAAAACAAGTAAAGTGTGAAGAAAATAACTTAGTAATTGCATGTATTAAATATTCAATCATTTAATCTTGAAATATGATTAAATCAATTTCTTAAAATGATCTTTAGGAATACCAATTAATGCAATTAAATGAGGATCTTAAAAGCAAAAATTAGAAACATGAAAAAGTAAAGCTCAACGATTGCATAGATTGAACATTCAATCACCCAATTTGAAGTCACCTTCTTGGATTGATCCTTTATTCAATTATACAATGAATTGATAGTTTTATCTAAGAAAGTAAATAACAGAACATGAAAGGAAACTAAATAACTATGAGCCCTTGCCTCAAACTTAATCCAATTAGAAAATACATAAATTTTCCCTATTTAAATGTTTTTAGAAAAGAAAATATTACATAGTCATTCTAAAACTAATACTAAGAAAGCAAATGAACTTTAATCTATAAAAGCAATTAAATCTCACAATCATTAGATGGCCATTCCAATGGTGTATGAGGATGGCAAGTGAAGAAGCTCCATATGCAAGCAAAACTAAATCTTCAAATCTCCAAGTATAAGCTCCAAATTCTCTATTAAAAACATGAGCATTTCTCCAACTTTAAACATGCCTTTCAAAGGTGAAGGCTCTCCTATTTATACAAAAACATAAGAAGCTACCCTATTTAATGAGGATCCACTAAAATCTCATATAGTTACAACCAAATGGCTCATAATGAGACACATATCCCCTAAGTGTCTCATAGAGTTCTAATCCAAATAAGAAATGATGAGACACCTCATAGAGTTACAATCCAAATAGGACACATATCCTTCTTTGACCTTTATCCAAATCTCCTTTGAAGGGAATTCGAATTTGAGCATTGGAGGCCACATAAGGGTGCCTTGGAAGCTTCCAAATGACCTACACATGTCATGAAACTCAAGCCACATATATAGATACATGAAACCATGTTAATTTCCTAGTTTTTAATCATAAATTCACTTTAAACACATAAAATAAATAACTTTGGTAAATAAGGATCCTAACCCATATATTTATGAAAATGGTGGCTAATGAAAGGTTATATGGTTATGGAGTTGTGACATGTGAGTGAAATGGTGGCGATAAAGATGAAAGTGGATGTTATTTTGAAGACATTTTGGAGGCCCAAGAGAATGTTCTTGAATTTTTTCTAAATATATCTGCAAATTTATCTCTCTAATACTTGCAAAAGGAATTCAATAATAATAGAGCACATACATAAACCATTAGCTTCATTAGAAGAAAATTAAGTTGAGAAAAAAGTAAATATTTTAAATTACTGATTCACGCCCTCTCTCATTAATTTGCAGTCATAAATATGAGAGAGGGAGACAAGTTTTACAATCATTCTTGGAGATAAATCTATTCATCCTATGAAGGGTTTTAGTTCTATGAAATTTAATTTGAACTCTAGTGAATCCATTCTTCTTGATGATGTAATGTATGCTATAGGTTTAAAGAAGAACTTGATAGCTATTTGTACTTTTGAAAGAAAAGGGCATGAGGGTAGATTTCATAAAGGGAAAAGTTCTCACCTAGCCTAAGGAATCTCACATGAGAGATGATTTTACCTTGGGATATAGAGTTGAAGAACTCTATAGAGTCAATGGAATACTTTTTCTAGAAATGGTCTATGACACTAATGATCAAAGTGATTTATGGAACCTGATGAGGCTCATCAATAGGTACATTATAAGGGTCATGCTGCCATCCTCCAACTTTAGAACTATCTATTTCTAACATTTATTTACATTTTTTGTTATATTATGCTTAGTGAGAAGGATAAAACATGTTTTTCATGTCATGTGGCCTAATATGGTTTAATTGCAAGAAGTGGAGAAATTTTTGAGATGATTTGATCGCAGGGGCTCAGAGTAGACAGAAGGGGAGAATATAGGGGGTTGTCCACGTCCTTAACTCCCTAAGTCAATGCAAGATCACAAAACTCTCTCTCTTTCTCTCATGAGCTCGAGATCATTGGCACCCAAGCAAGTGAAAGTAATGAGGAACAAGATCAACCATTCTTGAGTTATAGGAGACAAATATTCATATTTTCTAGGGATCTTCTAGTAGCTACCTTCTTGTATAAATAAGAAAGTAGAAGAGGTCATGACGATTCAAGTTTGTTTTCATCTTGGTAGTTATTGAGCTCAAGAACTTGGCACTGTTATTTTGAATATTATTTGATGTATTAGACATTGATTCAATGATAATGATAAGATACTTGTTGATTCATCATTGAGTTAGTTCCAGAGGTTTGAGGCTTTTGGGTTTGGGCCCAGCCCAATAGCTTAGGTCCCTCTTGTGTACTTGTATCTCTTTTAGTTTTATAGTATTTCTTAGCCTCTTTAATTTTAGTAGAGAATAATCCATTAAAATATGTGATTGCTACCTCTACCTCATCTCTCTCATGGGAGAATGAATAGAAGGATTTACAGCCAAAGTCCAAAAGTATTATGTTACGATTTATTGGAAGAATATTTGTGTTATTCATCATATTTTGCATGTTCTTGTTGTATCTTAGGAGTTGGTTTGTTGATTATATCAAAGTTCTAGAATAGATTAGATAACATTTAAATTCAACTCGCCTTTTCCACTACTAGTTGTTTCATTTTGTCAATGATAAATGGGTGTATACATGTGATGTTTGCAGGGATGTTTGGACCTACATGAAAGGGAACCTTCTCCACCTCCACCTTTGAATCCCTCACCCTCTCTCGTGAACCCCAAATTTTGTCCAAAAAATTATGTTTCATGAGAACATTTTCCTAGGGTTACCGAGAGCATCACTCCTAGTGAAAAATAGGCCTTCAAAAGGATCTGAACCTGGATAGGGGTTTTGGCCAGCTTTCACTCATTTACCTCAACCTTCATCCACCTTTCCGTACCCTTAAACCTTCATTTTAACCTCTTAAACCTTCTCGATTGCCCTCGTATAGCATTACAAGGCTCTTGTAGCAGCCACGTTAGAAAACCCATAGGACCTCTTTCTTCCACCAGTTTTGATCCTTACTGCAACTTTGAATTAGTTTAGAAGAATGTTAATGCCTAGATGTAATTTCATGATCAAGGGAAACTCTTAGGCCACTCCAAACCCTCCTTTTCCTTCAATGCAAAAATAGAATAGTGTTAGTTTCTTTATCACAGATTTTGCACAAATAGAATATTGATTTACATGCAAGTGTGAGCTTGTTAGATGGTAAATGGAACCTAAAATTAAAGTTTGGTAGGTTATGTAAGATAGATTAGCTTCTTTTCTGCAGGTAGATCTTATAACTAGATGGATGATTACAAGATAATGTAGTTTCCTTTTTGCGAGTAGTTTAGCTCTTTCCTTTTCATGAATTGTTTCAATAGAATTTGAAAGTTGAAGTTAATAGAATTTTCCTTTTCATAATTAAATGTAGCTTATAAATTTCATCTTCATTAACCAGCTTTGATTCTAATTCAGTAGGAGGAATAGTGTTGGCACACTATTGATCACATGCCCTAGTTAAGGGTGGCATGAGTAGAATTCCATCTACTTTGCATATAGCACTATCACCTCAAAGTTTGTACAAACCTTGTTATAGACATTTTTGTGCCTTACAGCACGAAGCATGAAATGTCCATAATCTAAGGGATCCAAAGTCCCTAAACATGTTGTTCCTACCCCTAGAGGAACAAGGTCAGCAAACCACAGCACTGAATAACAGTTCTCCACCTGAAAACACTCAAAAACAAGGCAATTCTGGATCATGTCAACTGCTCCACTGAGCATCTGCGCTGAATGTCAAGTGCTCCACTGTCTACCTGCGTTGAATGTCAACTGCAAAGAAGGCTACCTGCGCTGGGCGAGTTGGGACATGTGGCACAGTCATTCCTCAAGGTGTCAATGCCCAGGAAGCTTCCAAAATGACACTTGGATCAAGGAATTCGACTGGTGATGAGTAAGAGGGTCTAGATCTCCAAGTGGAAGCAAGAACCTCCAAGTGGACTCAAGAACTGAAGAATAACTGAAGTGAGAGAGGACACTAGTCAGCTTCATGCCAACCTCAAGCTGACTCATCCTTTCTCCAAAACTCCTATATATAGATCTCTCTCATGAGGTCTAGGGAGGCGGGAATCTTGTGAATGTAAAGAATTGTTGTTGGTTTGAGTTTAGAACTATTGGGTGATTTGCTTTGAAGGAGGTGAAGAGGAGATTTCTTTCCGCTGGGAAGGTGATGCTGGATTGGGCCTCTTATGGTTGTATTACTTCCTGAACTTTACTTCTTCCATTAATAAAGCATTTGAGGTTCTTCTATATGCATGTGTCTCAATGATGTATTGTTATACTTGTGTATTTGATTTATTCTAATCCTTGAATCAATTATGAATGTATGCTTCTTGTAGTTTCCCTCTCTTGCCATTTTTCAGGATCTTGGTGTAGCTGGGCCAGTGAAAGAGCAAGGAGCTGGGAGCAAGCAGCAAGGAGAGAAGATTGGATCAACCATTAGAAAAAGACATCGGTTAGTGGATCTCTTTCTCCCCTATTTTATTTTCATAAAGAAGAAATCTTAGATAGCTTTGCTTTGATTGTTGCTGAGGTACTATCACCCTTAGAGTGGGATAGGGTCATTCCGTATTGGATACTTTTCCCAACAACAAATTGGCGACTCCACTGGGGATTGTATCTTGTTGGTTGTTTGTGTTTTTGCTATTCATTTCCTAAACACAGGGAGTACCAAATCAAACTGCATTTGGATTTTTCAAATGCAAAGTAGAGGGCAGCTACTGTAGCTCAGTTTCTGGGCATGTTTATGATTTGAAGAGCTGATCCACAAGGACTCTGAATAGCTCTTAGTGATAGCTTTTCATCCTCCTTTTCATCCTTTAGTGTGTACTAGATTGATAGCTTTGATTTGGCCAAAAACTGTTGATTTTTGAGCAATCTGTAACCGGGAAACCAAGAGAAACGAGAGTTTCTCTCTTCATTGTAGGCACTGTGAAGGCAGTCTGCATTTCATCGCAGGTCCCGAAGGGGCTACTTGCGCTGAATGTCAAACTGACAGTGTTCTACCTGCGCTGAACCAGTTAGGCCTTGTGCAACTGGGGTTCTCTGCTTTCTGTTGCCCTGTTTTCATCCTTGTTTTTGCAGCCTGTTATCAGTCAATGTACCTATCTGAAACCACCTTTCTTTGCCACTATTCCGCCTCGGTTGTATAAAGAAATTGTATTTTTTCTTTGTGTATTTCTTACATCATTTGCAGTTTCCCATAACGAAAGTGAACTAGTCTTGCTGTGACCTCTTAGATCTAGACCTGTGATAAGTGTCGTTCTGATCTTAAGAGTTAGTTTGTTTGTTGTTCATAGCTGATTGAGCTTTTGCTTTCGTCATATGGTTTGAATTTATGTATTTCTAGTGTTGAAACAAGTAAATCTTAAGGTGTCTTTTGATTTTGGACAAAAGCTTGTTTGCTTTCACTTGAAATTAAATTCAAAGTTATACAACAGCTTTCTTTTTGTAGTACATCAACATTAAGAAAGAGAAAAGAAATACCTGCATTGTGCATGTGCATTTTGACAGCTTGCATGTTGATTTAGGAAAAAGTGCATTAGTGTGTGCTCTATGATCTGTGTGAAAAGATGATGTCTTTCTTTTCCCTCAGTAGTTAAGATTTTCAAAGTTGAAAGATTGAAAAGCTTGCTTATCATCTTAGACTGCATTTAGGAGTTGTACCATACATCACGTGGTGATCCATAAAGGCAAACTGCTAAACAAGATCAACCTAAAATGAATTGAATTTACATAACAACGCTTTGAAACATAACGCAAACACATAGAGGTCTAAGCTAGAGACATGTTCTGGCGTCGTTAAACGTGATATCTTAGCGTTGAGTGGTTGGGTGATTCCTCCATGGTGAAGCGATAAGTATCAATACGGACTTGTGCTCCCACGTACCGTCGCGTATATATTGGGAGACCCCTATAGGAACAAAGCCTTTATCCATAGGAAGCTGTGTCGGCTGCCCTACTGATCGCAATGCAGTGAACACAGCATTCACGAAGATTGACCACTCGTACCGTAAAACGTATTTTGTGGTTTTGCGAAAAGTTTGGCACACCCTCTGCCTAGAACTCCAGAGTAGTTTCTTTTGGCCTTTTTCAAACTCTATAACTGAAAAAGTCCATCCGAGCATTTGTCACTTCGGGCTCGTTAAAACATCGAAGGAGACTAGAGTCATCTTTAGCTTTTTCTCGACTCTTAAAAAATGAAAAAGCAAGTTGTGTCTAAAGCGTCGTTATAAATTTTATTTTAAACGGAACATAATCACCTCCTATTCCTGCATTGATCTGTAGGTTGAGAGCATGGAACGCCCCAACCAAGGAATTCCCCATGATGGAAATCCTAGTCCTTTCTCCTCTTGGGGAGAAGTTGGTGCGCCCCACATGGCCACATTGTCGCTTCCAGGACTGACAATTGGCCTGCCAATTTGGCTATTCTCAACCAATGTAGTTCAGAACACCATGGTTCCTGAACAGTCGAGTCAATAGTTAGATCAGTCTGGAGCTGCCCACCAGCCTTCTACTTCCTATAACTCTTCCTCCAATCCTTCATCTTCGCAAGGTAGAGCCGACAAAAGCCAAGCTCCCATGGAGAAGAAGGAGAAGAAGAAGAGAGAGAAGAAGAAGAAGAAGGAGCCTAAGGCGACTGGGGGCAAGCAAAAGACATCTGACAAAAATCCACACACAGCACGGACCGGGCCTAAATCGCCATGTGTCATATGTAGAGGAGACCACTTCCATAGAGATTGTCCCTGTATTCCCCGGATACTAAGGGACTGGTCCCCTCGTTTGCACAATTCGGGAGCATCAACCTCTGATAGCCATGTTGAATGCTTACCGTCAACCAGCGAAAGTGAAGGTTCAAGACAAAGAGGGGGAGCAAGATCCCCCTGCAGACTGTGTGAAGGCGATCACGCCATCCACCGTTGTCCCTTCTTAGACGAAGCGAAGAGAGTTTTGGAAGATCGTCCGGTTTCACCGTTGAGACTTCCTCCTGGATACAAAAAACTCGTGCCAAGTCCTTCGTTGGTTGAGAGTACAGCTGGCCCGCTCAAGTGGTCAGCTGAAGCGTCAGTCATTGAAAATGAACCTACTGAATCCAGACCGGACGAAAGTCCAAAGGTCGATACAGTAGTTGACCCGGTTCTCCCTTCAGAAGTTTCATCTTCAAATGGCACCGTCACTGAAGATTCATCTTCAAATGACACCCTCACTGAAGAGAATAAGGATGACACCATCCAGATTCTTTTCATCAACACAGACTCTGACGAGCGTCAGGGAAATGCACCCATTCCTTTGTCGCAGGAAGGAACATCGTCAGGGTCATATCCGGCCGTGTATTCGGTCCCACCACCAAGCAACCTAGTTGTGTCCTTTGATTGGAACCAACTAGGCAGACCCCGGTTGCCAGCCAGTATACCATTCAGAATCATGGTCCAAATATACAGAATGGTAATGGCTGGAACTATCATTGATGAAGGGGCATCTGTGAGTATCCTTTCCTCTATTGCTTGGAAAGCACTGGGTTCCCCGGCGCTTTTGCCTGAGATAAGAAATCTCTCGGGTTTCGATAAAGGAACCAATCGACCATTAGGGATCCTCCCCAATGTGCCTATTACATTGAAAGGGAAGGCTGTTCAAATGAATGTGATGGTCGTTCAAGGACCCTTGGATTATAACCTACTCCTTGGACGAGACTATATATATTGCATGGGAGCAATAGTCTCCTCACTCTTTAGAGTAATGTGTTTTCCACACGAAGGAAGAATGGTCAAGCTCGTAGACCAACTTTCATTTCCGGGATCACACATCACAAATAGTCACATACCAACCCTGAATGGTCTATTCAATCAAGAAATGTCTCCACCCCCAGTCCTTCTTCCCGATGAGTGCGAGTGATTCGGAAAGATGGGACTGGAACCCAGGGGGCATGCATCCTGGTCTGCGTTGGGCAGAAAGAACTCTGGGTATAAGATAGAATTTCCGCGAGAGAATATGACTAGTCCGTACCCCGTCCGTAGATGGAAGAGGGGTTGTTCTGGAATAGGATTCTTTTGTCAAAGTTATGTGTTTGACGGAACAGGGTCATTCACCGTTGTCTATTTAGGTAGACATCGCCGAAGAAGTGTTCAGTTTGAAAGATTAACAGAACAATCTTTGGGTAACCTGAAAGAGGTAAGCCTCACCCTTTAAAACAAATGTTTTGACGGATAAGTAGGGGCAGCCTTGAAATTGTATTTTATACCTGGGGGCATGCAACCTTTTGGAGTGCAAGCAAGGGACGACTATTTATTTTTTAAATTTTTAGGTCCTCCCTTTAAACCTGTAGGTCTAACCCTTTAAACTCGTAGGATTAGCCGTTTCCGAACTTGCATAAAGAAAGGAGCGGAGCATAGCTTCGTGAGATAAAGCTCCATTAAAAAATAGAGATCTCACAGGGGACATTTCTTATCTTATGACTGGTATATCGAGCAGTTTTACCGCGGAATTTATGCTCGTTAAAAAATAGAAAAGCGAAGATCCGAGTAGTTTTAGCACATAGTTCATGCTCGTTAAAAAATAAACATAAGATTGAGCAGTGTTTTGGCGCATTCGAGCTCTTTAAAAAATGAACCCGGTCCCGGTAAATAACCACTATGATCGTAAATTTATCAGCCATAAAAGCCTTGGTCGTATGTGCACCTACCACCTTCACTTTCATTTGGCTGATCGTTCACCTCCATATGATTGTTTACCCATTTTGAGGAACAGCTGCGAAGAGTGATTTCACCTAGCCATCCTTGTGACACTGTCGTGATTGGAAAATTCCAACCTGTACCTGGAATCTGTTGCTATCTTTGTTTATCACTCGTTCCTCAAAAGACGAGTCTTCTTTGAGCTCTTTTCAACTGACTCGTAAAATATGAAAAGTTTGCCGAGTTTTGGCCTTCCAGCTCGTTAAAAGACCGGAAGAGCTATCCCTCCTCTAGATTTTAATCTTTTTGGACCTGAGGGATTATTGCACAAAAAGGTCGAGCGCTTGTTTTATTCGGCTCGTTAAAATTATCGAAAACTCATCCCTTTTGTATTGTTTTATACTTTTTCGGACTTAAGGGATTAGATGACGAAAAAGGAATTGTGGAGTTAACTTTATGTACCTTTTCAGACTCTCTAAAAATGAAAAGGACCGAGTTTTCCTTGTCGTTAGACTCGTTAAAATGATTAAATAGCGACAAACTTGTCTTTAGACGAGAACGAGTTTCCCTATCGCTAGGCTCGTTAAAACATAGCGATGGGCTTGCCCGAAGGGCAGGTTATAGAACAAGCATATGTTATCCTCCTCAAGCTTGACAAAAATAAAGAGGTACTGGTCAGAAATGACTGGGGAAAAATTGGGAGAATCTCAAAGCTTTAATGGTAGCAAGTCGCTCTTGAACATGACACTTTTCCTCCGTACCACATCGGGTTGGGTTGTTTCATTCACCGGTCTCATCACCATGGTCTCGCCAAACCATCCACATTTGGGGTAATGCTACCGATCCATCACATCAGTGTCGTTATATGTTCAAGAGATGTTGTTCAGAAAGAGTCAACCGTGTCCCATCCACTACCATACATCATCTTTCATCCTTTCATGACCGCCACCCTGAATCATATTTCACAGATTGTTTTCACCTCCATTAAAATCATTAGCTCCGTTCCATGTCACTGATGTGGGATTCATTAAGGCCCTCCTTTGACAGATCACTCCTTGTCGACATCAGCTCATTATCCAAGGAGTTGATTTAGGAACAACCCCTTCAGTACTTTGAAGCTTGCATGCCTCAATGGCAAGTTTCTCACTTCTGGCGACAGGTATACATCAATGACCTTCGACCAGAAGATTTTGCGTGGTGTTCGACGCCAAGTCCTATATTCACACCACGTGAATTGTACTGCAGTACCTTGAGGGTCATTATCATTATCGGTGATTCCTCTCGCGCTTGTTAACGGTTTACATCATTGGCCGGTAATCAAGCGATGTCTTTCCATGTTCGACTTCAGCGCAATTCTCACATGGATTGACTTGTACTTAGAGTGAAGATCGAACGAGTTTGAAGACCCCGGATCTAGTTTCATCCATCCGGGCTGCGATATATATTCAGGAAATATAAAGACATTGACATGTGCAGCAGATGATCATCCTACTCAAAGGATGATAATTTCAGCAGAGAATTATCAGTCAACCATCAGACGATCGTCTGTTCTATGTACAGAAAAATGTATTTAGAAAGCTGAGCATGGGAATGCCCGCCTCAGCTAGATCATGAAAGCAGTATGAAAAATAATGTATTGTATTGTATCTTATTACAGGTCACCTCTCAGCGATTGAATGAACTTCGGATCCTCCTGATAAAGCATTTCACCCGATAAACGACCTCATACTTTAGGGGGCAATTGTTATAGACATTTTTGTGCCTTACAGCACGAAGCATGAAATGTCCATAATCTAAGGGATCCAAAGTCCCTAAACATGTTGTTCCTACCCCTAGAGGAACAAGGTCAGCAAACCACAGCACTGAATAACAGTTCTCCACCTGAAAACACTCAAAAACAAGGCAATTCTGGATCATGTCAACTGCTCCACTGAGCATCTGTGCTGAATGTCAAGTGCTCCACTGTCTACCTGCGTTGAATGTCAACTGCAAAGAAGGCTACCTGCGCTGGGCGAGTTGGGACATGTGGCACAGTCATTCCTCAAGGTGTCAATGCCCAGGAAGCTTCCAAAATGACACTTGGATCAAGGAATTCGACTGGTGATGAGTAAGAGGGTCTAGATCTCCAAGTGGAAGCAAGAACCTCCAAGTGGACTCAAGAACTGAAGAATAACTGAAGTGAGAGAGGACACTAGTCAGCTTCATGCCAACCTCAAGCTGACTCATCCTTTCTCCAAAACTCCTATATATAGATCTCTCTCATGAGGTCTAGGGAGGCGGGAATCTTGTGAATGTAAAGAATTGCTGTTGGTTTGAGTTTAGAACTATTGGGTGATTTGCTTTGAAGGAGGTGAAGAGGAGATTTCTTTCCGCTGGGAAGGTGATGCTGGATTGGGCCTCTTATGGTTGTATTACTTCCTGAACTTTACTTCTTCCATTAATAAAGCATTTGAGGTTCTTCTATATGCATGTGTCTCAATGATGTATTGTTATACTTGTGTATTCTAATCCTTGAATCAATTATGAATGTATGCTTCTTGTAGTTTCCCTCTCTTGCCATTTTGTAGGATCTTGGTGTAGCTGGGCCAGTGAAAGAGCAAGGAGCTGGGAGCAAGCAGCAAGGAGAGAAGATTGGATCAACCATTAGCGCAAGACATCGGTTAGTGGATCTCTTTCTCCCCTATTTTATTTTCATAAAGAAGAAATCTTAGATAGCTTTGCTTTGATTGTTGCTGAGGTACTATCACCCTTAGAGTGGGATAGGGTCATTCCGTATTGGATACTTTTCCCAACAACAAACCTCGGGTTGATAAATAGAGTTGTGGAGTGCTTGGGAGTTGCAACAGTCTTGGTGCAATACCAGGGTTCACCACTTTTTAGTGCCATTGTCGGGGAGGTGTCTAGATAGATGTTGTTTCTACTTAAGCATTGTTTTCTATTTTGCATACATTTTTGAAGAAGTAACATAAAATAAAAAGAGAAAAAAAATATTTCATACCTCATAGGAGTAGAGATACTCAAGGAAAATTGTTAAAACCCCCTCATGTAGTCAGCCTTCACTCTTCTTCAGTGACTATAAGCTTCCCTCTCTAACCAGAGGGGAGTTAGAAGACCCTCTAGCTGAGAAACCTAGAATATTTGAAGAACCTGCTGGGGAAGAAGAAGAATGCACTTGACCTACCCAAACTATGGCTGAAAACAAGAACAATGAGGTTTTTCCTATCATAGAGACTAATGGAGAGGCTAGAATGAAGAATATAAGCCCTCTTGCACTTCCACACTTCCATGGATTAACCTCTAAGGATCCTAATACCTTCATGTTTGAAGTTTTTGTTGTCTGTAGGACCTATGACTATTCCACTAATGACCGTAGGATGCATTTATTTGCCTCTACCCTTAGTATGCAACCTTGCATTGATTTATGGGTTTGCTTGGGGGTAGCATCACTACTTGGGCCCAAATGCCACAAGCCTTTAATAAAAAGTACATGTACTATTGTAGGTCCAAAGAAACCAAGGAAAAATATTTAGAATGACACTTGGACTTGATGAATCCCTAGAAGACTATGAGGAGAGATTTCAACTTAGTTATAGGAGTGTGAGCTGCACCCTTGATCCTAAATCACTCAAACTAGTTCTTCTCTGAGGGATCGGGTAGGACATGTTTTATACCCTCAACATGTTGTCCCTGGGAGATATCTATTAGTTATCCTATGATGACATGAATACTGTGTGCAAGAATCACTCTAGGGCTTCTAGAAATAAGGCTAGGGCTAGTCAAGGCCTGCTCAGTTACTCTCCTTCCACAACATCCATCAAGAATGAGATTGGGAAAATATTGGAGGACTTTAAAAGTGAAATGTTGCATACATTTTATTTGTAAATGGATACCACGTAGACCAAGAGGAAATAAGAGGAAGAAGAGAGATCCCTAGCTATTTTCTGCCCCAAATGCACTAGAAGTTACCCCAGGAATGAATGCCCATTAAATGTCATAGAGGTATGCTCTGTCTCTAAGGAAAACCATGCCAAAAATAAATTTCCTTCTTTGCCTGGTCTAAATTTTGTATACCAAGGGGAAGAAGGTAGGGCTGAGGAACTCTTCTTTATAAACCAAAGGATGCCACAAGGACCTCGACCATACCAATAGGGCATGCAAGGTGTAAATCACTCTTATTACAATCCAAACCAGAATGCACCCTTTCCATCGTGATACTCTTTCAGTCATCCATCATGGTCCTATTGATGGTGTTGGACCCACCAACATTCAGGGGATCTCCCTAGTATGAATTCTCAATTAGACCTCACACCGTTTGGTGTGGGATTCCCATTCTGTACGATGGCCCCATTGAAATTTACTTAGATATTTTCCTTAGCTCTTGTTGTTCAACACAAGAGAGTGTTATGTTGGTGCCTTCAAAAATTGAGGTGAGTATGCTTAATGTAACTCATGTCTTGGTTCTCTTACTGCAAAGGGAGAGAATAAAGTGAGCCCCTAAGTGAAAGGTAGTAGTACCACCCAAGAAGAGACACACACGAACTAGAAATGTATGTCCAACATCCATCGAAATAGTCCACAGTGCATGAGGAAGTCATTAAAACCGAAATAAAGGGGACAACACGTACACCACCGAGTCGAGTAGTCCTCATGGATGTGATGGCCATTGGAAGTAGAACACAAAGTTGGTCTATCGAGTATCCCATAGAGTAGTCCACAAGGATGTGACAGCGGTGATAACCAGTACACAAAGGTAGTTTCTCTAGTATCCCACGGAGTAGCTCATGGGGATGAGACAACAATGGTAACCAGTACATCACATTCCCAATAATGTAAGTACTAAAACAACCAAAATAGTTCAACTATCTTAGTACAGCTGAAACAAACATGCATTAAAAATGCAGAGAGAATAATTGTACAAACATCTACACAACATGCATGAAAACGTGTTGGACTTAATAGCCTTTTTTATTAAGCAAAATTCCCAAGACACATCTTTACACCATACATCACTAGTCTGAATAGTGGGATGTTTGAGCCACTCCTCGCTCCTCAAATAATTGATTGTCTACTCTCAAGGCTATGTGGGAGGAGACAAGGTGAAAAGTCCTTGCTCATATAATGGGAGGGGTATATATAGCCAAGGGTGATGCTTGACCCTTGTGACTCTTAGACTACCCTCATGACAGTTGAACTTCCTATGCCTTTTCAACTGACATGAATCTTCAACTTCTTGTGTGCATCCATTGGAATTCCACTTTTACATTACATTTAGTTACAACAAATATGGACCATGGTGGTGTTGTGGCCTTGACAATGCATGACACATCTTGACATGAGATTGCTGACATGTACTGGTTGGCTATGGTGACCATGTCAAGTTGTTGTGCTACTAAGTGATGGATGTAATTTTAGGTGTGCTTTGTCTTCTCCTCCACATCGCTTGGTGTTGCGGGTTCTTCAATGGTATTGGTCTTGTAAGATAGTTCCATGCATGTGTTCTTTTCACTTCATCTCATTCGTTGTCTCGCCATGATCTATAAATGTACTTGTTCCTGCAATTCACTCATGATGGGACGACATCATATACAAAACCTCCTAGTCTAGCATAATGCATTGTTTTCTATGTTCTGGGCCTGGGACAAATGACAGGCTAGGAGAGGGTCCAGTAACTACGCACTTTTTAGTTCTAGGTGACAAGGAGGGAGAGTTGGTCATTGAGACTACACAGAGCGTAGCTCAGGTTTGGATAAGGAACTCCAGGGCACAATCTTCATTGTCCAGGAAAACTATGCAAAGAACACTCTGAGGCAAACTTGTGTAGTCAAGGACACCTCTGGTAGCTGCAAGATGGGACCCTAAGGGACACCTCTACATACTTTCTAGAAGCAAGAAAAGGCATGACAACGTAGGGACCAGAGGACATATCTTCGCAGTTTTTGGGAGAAGTGAGTCCCAGTTGAGGGAGGTCACTGGGAGGACATTTCTGTGCAATTTCTAGGAGCAGTGAAGGTTCAAGTCTCTACACAATGATAGGTTCTAGAAGCTAGGAAGGAGGCTTGATGACTATGCTTACTAAATTCACAATTTATATAGGCTATCAAGCAGTTTTTTGTGTAGTTCTGGGAAGGAAGGGAACTGCTCACTTCTGGGATTGCGTAGTGAATCTGGCTCGAAGGATAGCCTTAGGAACTACGTAGTTCTAGGAGACAAAGCAACACAACTGAGGGTTGAGACTGTGCATTTAAGCTCAATCGAGGTCTGGTGAAGTGGAGTTGGTCCGTCGAGAGGGATTTAGGAAAATGACTAAGTGTGAGAAGCAAGTGAACTCGTGAGGACTCGACATTGTGATCAAACACTTAGCATACTTCGACAACATGATGGCATTAACCAATGGGACAACATATAAAATCATGACCCTCTTTGTGACTATCTAGAGCTAAAAGTGGCAAGTGCGATACTTGGGATAAACCTTTGGATGACCGTGACGACACTTACGCAACAATGCTTACAACTTTGTGTTAGAGTGCGACGGTTATTCACATGGATAAGAAAACCCAAACACACAAAGACAACCCTTCTAAATGACCAAAACAAGATCGCAAAGCATGACAAAGAAATCAACATGCCAAAATATGACAGTTGGTTAATAAAGAAAAAGGGTGAAAAGACTTTGAAGAAGCTCAAGGAATGAGCTCGAGTGTTTGCAACCATCAAAGGAAAAACCAAGGAAGGCTCTAAAATCTGAGTGCAAGACAAAATTTTGGAGGGTGATAAAGTCGCTACAACACTTGGTGACACACTGGTTGAATACCATCTTCTCTGTATTGGTTCGTTTGCAGTGGAGGGCCTTGGTCCTTCAAGGAGTATTGATTCATCGTGCAAATCATTTTAGCCTCCCCACTTATCCCACGACAAACATGGTTCACCTTGTACCAACTCAGTTGAACACAGTATAAGATTTAGCTAGATCACAATGTTCTGAATTGGGAAGGGTAGTCTAGCTCGTGAGATTAATATTTTCAGAGTATAAGTTTTCATCTCTGGTGTTGCTACGCTGCTAGCAAGCCTGGATAGTACCTCGATAGAGTCACACAAGAACACAAGCATTGCTCCACTGCCAGAAAGTCTGGAAAGTATCCCAGTGGAGTTGTCTACTTCACCTATCTATGCAAGAAGCCTTTCTCTTCTTTCGCCTTTGTTTATATTGAATGAGAAATCTGCATAGGAACTTATTTAATTTTGGGGCAGAAGAGGGATCCCAACTTATTAAGAGTAGGAGAGGTTGTTCCTTCATAGGAGCATGTAAATACCTCTGGTTCATGGTTTCTCATTTAGATTCCCCCTTCTCCATTTCTACTAGTTAGATAAGCTTGAACACACTAAAGCAGAAGACTGAGTACAAGCATGAGGTTTCCCAGGCTGGACACAAGTTCATGGTTTGAGCAAAACTCTCCTTACAGACGGATCTCATTTTCTATCAAGACTGCACTGGCCAAAAGTTACAACCAAACACAAAGAAGATGGAAACTGAACTGGCCAAGTGTTGCAACGTCACAAGACTCTTTGAACTTTAGCCACATACACATTCAGAAGGCAGAACGCAGTGCGACACAACACTTTATTTACAACATAAAAACATCATGATAGTAAGGAAAACAAAACAACAAAAAAAAATCAACAAAGAAAGAAATGAAAATACTATGTACATAGCTCAGGGCATAGCCCTAGATCATTGAAAATAACATTTTAAATATTCGCCATTGACAAGGAGAGTGCCAATCCTCCCTTCAAGTGAATGAACATAGTACATGTGCTGGTCAAGCTTCTCATGGACTGTAAATGGGCCAATCCATAGGGACTGAAAATTCATATGTTTTCCTTATTCCTCGAGGGGTTTTTCCCTCTTCAAGGCTAAGTCACCCACACTGAAGCTAATACTCCCTGCAGCATTTCTATCGAACCATGTCTTGATGCGGTTCTGGTGGAGTGTAAATTTTTCTTTTGCTTTCATCCTTTCTTCCTGTATTTTGTGCAGTGTGTCCATCCTACACTGAACTAACAGACACGACTTGCCTTCGGATTCTTGAGAAACCTAAAGATTAGGCAAGTAGATGTTTGGCAGGAGGATGATTTCTTTTCCATATAGCAGGAAGTAGGGGGATATATTCAGAGAAGGATTAGGTGTGACTTGGTCAACCCATAGAGAATTCACTAGAGTGGCATTCTAGTTTTATTGTTTAGAGTAAATTGTCTTTTTGATAATGCGAATAAGGTTTTTGTTTGTAGACTCAGCAAGACCATTTCCCTGTGGGTAGTAGTTAGCAAAATGTTTCAACAAAATACCATTTTACAATGCAAAGTCATGTTGGCTTAGGGGGTCCTGACCCAGGTTTAGCATTAAGTTAGCCAAACAAATCCCTACACTACTGGCCCTTTTGGCATCAATCCGTGGAGCGTAGACTGAAGTCTCACCTGGAGCAGTATGGGGGGATGCTGCAACAAAGTTCCCACACCGAGAGACTAGTGTAATGTCGTTTTATGTCCTAACTCTGCCTTCGTGCAGATCGATAAGTCCTCAAGGCTTATTGATATAACCTCCTCCTATCAACCTCTAGACCTTTGCGAAGGTCTACGACTATCTTTCACAGATCCTAAACAGGCGAACCAACCACTTACACGTCACTGTAATCACTACTAAGTCTGTTATTACCCAGATCGGCTGAAGTTTCTGATATCTTTAGCATGCATTAATATATTCTTCACCATAAACATATATTATTACTTGCATTCATATAACAATGTAAACCATGCAAAATCGCACATCAATACAGTATTAAATCATAAACCCATATTCATCATAACATAAACACATTCATTCATAATAGAAATAAATGGATAAAACACAGATAGTTTCAGAATAGTCTCTTTATTGATACCTCAGATTTGCTTACAGACTCAAACTAGCCTGCACACTCAGCTACAGGGGTTTGCACAGTAAGGTACGTACTCTACTCTAGGCCTCTACGCACATAGCTGCAGAGCCTTTCTTCTACTCTAACACTCTTCGTTCATCACTTCTACTGACCCATTGCATTCATATCATTCACTAACAAAACTACTGCCTTAGACTCTTCTAAGACTTCCCTTTCTTGTGCAATCCCATGGTCTGCAGACCATAGGTACATCTTCTAAATCCGACACATCTTACATAAAAGAAGGATAAAAATCATTTATGACACTTTATATATACGTGCTCTGCGACCACATCTTGCAGATACTTTACTCTTTATAGACAAAAAATTGGGCTTTCAGCCCCAAAAATTGGGCTTTTGCCCCAAAATCAACCTTAAGGGACCTTGTCCCAACAAGCCCCCAACACAAATATCATGACTCACCTCAAGTCACTCTGCTGGCATGGAGATCTTACTGCAAAGACATCCCAGCTCAACTTATGCCTATGCAACTTCAATAGTGCACTGCGTAGCTTCCTGCTTGACCTGCTCCACCAACTACTCGGTTGTAGGTCCTATGCTATCTTCCTGGATATTCTGTTGTGTTCTATGTAAGCTAGCCACATTTTCCCTAATGGTGGTAAGATCATATAGGCCTCCTCCATCTAGGGCCCCAATATGGCTTTGAGGACTGCCTTTTTCCGCTGAGCTACTTCCACTTGTTCTTGCAGTTGCCTTGCCTCCTGCAGCTTTGCCAATCTCCGCGTGACAGTGACAGTGTACGCTATTGCCTTTGCTTCATCATACTGCTGCTACAGTTCCCGGGCCTCCATGTTCAACCTTTGTAGGTTAGGATCTTCCTACATACTCGTGATTATCTCCATAGACTACTCGAAGAGCATAGTGCATTCCGCCACCGCGACATCTACTACATCGACTCCATCCCTCATAGTAGTTTCACGCTGCTCTTTGACCTCTGGTGGAATTGAAGGCTCTGTATTCAACTCAAGCTCTGAGATTTTAAGGTTTATCTCAAACTAAACCTTGGCCACATTCATCTTTGCATCACACACAACTGCAGCCAATTTCCTAATTTTGATCTCCACTGGCGCTTCTTCTGGGATATGCAGTTCTGGAACGGTTATGCATGCTTTGGATACTACTCTTGCGGTGTGCTCATTCTTCTCTTGAACCTTATTCCAAGCTTCTAGTGCGGCTGTCTTCTCAACAAATATCTATTCGTTGTTGATTTTCTGCTCATTGATCATGCACACCGCACACTGCTCTTGGGCCTTAAGCTCTTCAATCACACCTACTTGTAGGGTGTGAAGGAATTCACTGGGGAGCACGGCCAAGTTGAGGCCAAGAGTCCTCAACGCATTGACAGTAGCCTTGTCAGCTTCCACCTCAGAGCTCCATCTGACAGCACGACTGCCTAAAGATCGAAGGATCAAACCAAATCTGTGGCTTGAGTGGTCCCCTACGCCAAACTAGTTGATCTCGTGCTGCTCTATTTGGCACTTGCCTGGAGTCTAGTTGTTCGGATCTACAGCTCGCGTAGAACCGTCTCTATGGCACTGAGTACCTACTTCTGCCGCTTCTCAAACTGTTGCAGTAGTTCTGCAGTCATATCCCTTACCTTGTCACCAATGTTGTCTAAGTCACCTTCTATCAAGGTGATTGGGTCGAGTGATGACTTAGAAGCCTTGGTCTTCTTCCACGGTCCTTCTTTTTCCTATTCCCTATTCCGCTTCACCTGGAAGGGAGTGCTTTCCAGATCTCCACCGCCCTGTTCTGATTTCTCTTCTTCCTCTGTCTGTGGTGAAGGGGATTTTTGGCTCCTGTCAGAGCCACGTTCTTCATTTCTTTCTTGTTCCTTGGCAGTGCGCTCCGCTTCTATGCATTTCTTCTCCTCAGTCTCCTTCTTTCTCTTTTCAGCCAACTGCTAAACTTTCAATGGGGTCGCTTCATTTTTCTACTTTTCTGTGGACTTACTAATCCTGACGGACTAATCTGATGTTATGCGTCAGTCTGCTGGCCACTGCTTGAGGACTGCTACAATGGAATCATCCATCGCTACATATGGTAAATCATACCACTTCTGTTCTGGATCCTTTCATGCCTAAATGGAAATACTATGGAAGTCCTATTTGAATTCCGCATACCCAAAAAATTGCTCAAAGATGGTTGGTGACAACCATGGCTTCCAATTGATGGCCATATTAATGCTCATATCCATTAATACCCAAAAAAGTTTGCTCTCCCGGACACGTTCAGCATCCTTGGTAGCCCACAACAATGCAAATTTTCCGCTTCTGGCAAATCTGTTTCAATAGGAGGAAATTGGTTGTCCTCTAGCAACTTCCACACGACCAGCACAATTGACAGTAAAAGCCATGGGTAATGGAATGTCTTGCTCTGGTCCTATGCCTCCCTATAGTTCACGAGGAACTCGTTGCATAGGTAGCACACCCAGTTGAATTGTACGCCCTCTGTGCACTAGGCCGCTAGTGAAAAAAACTGGTGCCAGCACCTTGTCTGCGCAACACTTTCTCATTATTTTACCATCCAAGATCTGGGTGGCCACCTTCACCGTGGGGTCGGTAATGCTAGAGATGGAATACATGCGCGCTTTCTTGACAAGTTTGAACTTGTCCTTCATGCTCTCACCGAGGTCACGCTCGCCCGTATTTCTGCCAAATTCCTTAGCCGGATTCAATCCTGAATGTGGTTGCAAGGTGATCCGATGGATCAACATATTCGTGATTGGTATCGTCTCTTCCAACCACAGGCACCCATCATGCACCAGGCACAACAACTGTTTGATAAAAATCAAATTTATGGGAGTGCAGTGGTAATGGGACACCCATAGGAGGTTCAACAATCTTGCTTTATTTTCCCCGCAAATCTATTCCACCGGCTTTGCCACGGTGACACCAAACTCCTTGTAGAATACTCGCTTCATGAAATTATCGGTAGCCAGGTGAGGGAACCACTCAATGTCCCCCAAGTCCCAATCTTCAAGTTTCATATGTGGGATGTGCGCCAAGCGTGGACCTTCAAACATTATGTTTCTTGGCAGTAGGGGTGTGTTAAGGAGAAAATTTCCCTCATTTGGGTCCTTCGGGACCTTCACCTTACCCTGGTGCAGACGGATGTACTCTGGGAGCTTCAAAATTAGGTATACCCCCTCAATATCAATGTTCTCTACGCTCTCCTCGACCTCTAGGTCTACTACTTTGCCTTTCTCTAGCGTGGTGGGCTTTTCTTTTCACTGATGTTTCCTTGGTGATTCATGCACAGGCAACGTCTTCTTCTGTTTATCTTTCTTTGGGTTTGGGACCTCTCTTGCCAGTGTAGGCTTCGGCCTAAGCGACCTTGACGACTTTGGCACTACTGCAGGAACCTCCATACTTATGAACTCAAGTGCAGATATGAAGTTGTTAATGAGCTATTAGGTTTCCTCAGGTAACCTGTCAAACACAGAACTAGACACCAAGTCCTCAAAGAACGCATGGTTCATGCACACCAGATAGCATGACACATAAACTCTCAGAATGCAAAGTGTCTCTCATACGATGACCATCTATAATTTATAGGCAAATTCGAAATCAAATTCTATCGTTTCCCACAAAATCCTCTCATAAATGCTATATTGGAGGCAAATTTTCAAATATCTCGCTCTTAAATTTAGCCTTAAATTCCACCCCCCGCTCCTTTTAGTCGTTTTCTCACTGTCAAATCATGAACAGTGATAGTAACGATCACTTTTTGGCTATGTTGCACGGTCTCTCATCCTATAGCACAGCTCCTTTCGCACGTCTACTGACACTGTGACACATGTCTATCCCGTGCAGCTCTACAACCTGGGTAGTGTAGCTTATAGACCCACGCCTCCTTGTAGCTGCCTAGAGTGCTAATATTGTGCTTCTATCATATAGTCATCTGGTTGGATCCCATGTGTATGGATTCAATCGGATGCCATTTACCTTTCCTAGAAATGGATCTCCATTCAATTTCACAAGATGAACTGCTCCACCATTAGTAATCTCCTTGATCACATATGGCCCCAGCCAATGCATCTAAAATTTTCCTCGAAATTTATCAAACTTGTGGTCATATCATAAAACTAAATTGTTTACCTTGAAGGTGCATAGTTTGATGTGTCGATCGTGCTATGCCTTCTCGCACTCATTCTGAACTTGTTGATGGAATCTAGCCAAGAATAATTCTTCCTCCAACTTTGTCAGTTGTGCGAGCCTTTCTTCTAAGGCTCAGCAGTCTACTATTCCTGTGAACACCGCTATCTGTAGACTAGGTACAATGTATTCCATCGACATTACTACTTCTACGCCATAGACCAGCCTAAACAGTGTCTATCCAGTCATCTTTTTACAAGTAGTTCTGTAAGCCCATAACACCGCTGGTACGTGCACGTCCCAATCATTCTTCTGCACATTGCAAACCTTTGTCAGCACATTCTCCAATATTTTATTAAATGCTTCCATTGTACCATTGGCCTGCGGATGATACAGTGTGCTCTTCTGAAGATAAACTTGGAATTCTTCCGTCAACGCACTGATCGTTTCATTAAGGCATTGCGTACCACGATCACTCATCAAAATCTTTGGGAAACCAAACATGGTCAGCACATATTCAAACAGGAACTTTATTGTTGTTTTACCTGTACAATCTTTTATAGGCTTACCCTCCGCCCATCTGCTCAAATACTCAGTCATGGTGATGATATATCGTGCACCCGTCTTCTTTCCTGGAGGCTGAATGGTCCTACAAAATCAATTGCCCATTTTTTAAATGGATGTAATGACACTTTTAGATTCAAAGGAAACTCATCCCTCCTTGATGGCTTGCCCATACTCTGACATGCATTGCATGCCCTACAATAAGCTTTGGAATCCTTATGTAGTGTCGGCCACCACAACCCAGCGTGTAAAATCTTCGGCGTTGTTTCTTTTCCTGTATAATGGCATCCTGCATCCCCTCCATGAGCTTCGGCTAGGATGTTTCTTCATCCAAACTCAGGCACATAACATCGCAATATCTCATCCGCTCCCATCTTATACAATTGACCTACAATAAGAGAAAAATATGTCACGTGCACCACCAATTCCTTCTTTTGTTACTGGTGTACCCTTCAGGAGCCGTTCCTATAGCCAGAAAGTGTATGATCTCTGTAAAATGATTGTCTACCATGTGCACCACAAAGAGTTGTGCGTCAAGAATCCCCTCCTCTAAATTGGTAGGATCCTCCCCTATTTTAATATGTGACAGATGATCCGGTCCTGCATTCAATCGCCCTGGCTTCACAATGACTTTGAAATCATATTCCTGAAACAACAACATCCATGTGCATATCCCCCCCCCCCACTCAACACAAGCTTGTTAACCAGGTACTTTAATGCAAAATGGTTTGTGTACATCTTAAAGTGTATTCCTAACAAGTAATGCCTGAATTTCTGGAGCGCATACACCATAGCCAAATCTTCGTGCTCTGTCGCCGAATAATTCTTCTCATCCTTAGATAACTTCCTTCTGGCAAACACGATAGGTTGATCCAACTCTCCCTCACCAACTTGTGTCAGTACTGTTCCTAACACAATACATGATGTGTCCACATGCACATGAAATTCCTTCTACCAATTCAGGATGACTAGGATCGGTGCGATGACCATCCTTTCTTTTAACACATCTAGGCTCTACTGACATTCCTAATTCCAATAGAATGTAGAGTCCTTTTTCAACAATTTCTCCATTGGCACGGTAATCTAGGCATATCTCTTGATGAACTTTCAGTAATAACCAATATTCCCCAGCGTTGCATGCAACTATTTAACACTTCTTGGCACCTCCAAATTGATTATAATTGTGATCTTAGCTAGATCCACCATTAATTCTTGGCTGCATACTACATGACCCAGCAATATTCGAGAAGGGACTCAAAACAAACACTTCTTCAAGTTTATCACGATCTGATACCTTTGACACGTATCCAACATCAAGCACAAACTAGCTACATGGCATTTGACCATTCCAAACACCATCCAATCATCAAAGTATACCTCCAAAAACTTGTGAATAAACTCTTTGAACGTGGCAATGACTATGCACGAAAATATTGTCGGCGCATTCTTGAGTCCAAAAGGCATTACTGTATATCAGAAGCATCCCCACTCTGTCGCGAAGGATGTCTTACTCCTATATTTCGCCGCGATCTTGATCTAATGGTACCCCGAGAACCCATCAGTGAATGAATATGCTTCTTGTCATCCTACATTATCCAGCACTTCATCAGTGAATAGATTTGGAAAATGATCATGCATACAAGCATCATTCAACTTCCTGAGATCTACACAGCTCCTTATTCCATCCTTCTGCTTCTTTTCCTGAACCACCATAGGACTGACCCAATCAAACTCCTCCACTGGTTCAATGATTCCTGTTGCTAACATTTTATCCAACTCCAAACAGACTCTTTTCTTATATTTTGGATTAAGGTGATATGGCATCTGCTTCACAGGATTCACATTTGGTTTCAACATTATCTTCATTACTCCTAAATCACCTATTATCCCTTTCAGGTCTGAAAACTTTCTAGGGAACAAGTCCTGGTACCCACGGAGCAACTCAGTGACCTTATCCACCGTAGCATCATGCCAGTGGTCCCATATCTTCGAAAATTTCAGCTCCACCTCTGTCCCAATGTTCACTTGTCTTGTTTTCAGCGGCACAGTGATATGGGGATTCTCTATCTGCAGCCCCTCAAATTCGCAGTGACCTTATGTATCTGGGATATTAATGTTCCTCGAATCCTCCACTTCTTCCTCAGCAATCACATTGTAGCACTCCAACACATGGTGCAACTAGGTGATCCAATCTGGTTGAATCAAATCCAAGGGATCCTGCAGGATTCTGAAGATTGTTGCTTTAACCTCCTACAACGCATCATCAATGCACTTGAATCAATTTTTAAATATGAATGCCATCAAGAATCCCTGTGTCAAATATCCCATTCATTTGTGCCATGGCAGAGCTCTGTCTCCAAGTACCAATTCATTGGTATTACATCCAAGGTGTGACAGAAAAGATGCACCCACTTGGGTTGTGTTTCTGCTCCATAAGCATTGTTCCATTTTGCTAAGTGATCGCGCGAATCACTCTTCCTATCATATTTATCTGTCAATCGTACCTTTGGGCGACCAAACCACACCCTCATCATTCTTCTATATTCACGCCATCCATCGAAATTGGCTTTATGCGTACCCCACCATCTAGCGAGCGTAGCATGTAGCGCCAAGTCCAAGGCTTGGAAGCGATGATTCTCTGGAACTTCCCTTTCAAATGCATCCAAAATTTTATCAACATCGGTTAAACAATAATAATAAGGCAAACTTCTTATTTCTAATGATACACAGTGTAGTAATTTGGTCATCATGTTACAGCGTAGTGTAGATACTTCGTGCAATCTATTCTGCGAGTGTTCCAATTCCTCATCTGAATCGGACATGCAGGAGATTTCGCGGTCCCATGAAATACGTCCATCAGTTGTCAGATTCACCCAATCTTGATGTCACACTGTTATCTTATAAATTTGGTCCAAATCATTGTCACTTTCATAATCGCGGACCGGTTCAATATAATGCGGTCATTCTGAAGGGTCCAAGGGTACTACTACACGGAACATTTTTCTTAAAAATGACATTGTATACTTCTTCAAGTTGATCACCCCATTCATGTCGATAGCCCTGTCAATCCGAAGGAGTGCAGGTTAGGGATTGTTGTCATTGACAATCTCTATCACTTCGAAATCTGCCAACGCGCTCACACCTTCAATATCGATTGTCACTCGCTACAATATTCCCATGGGGATAATATTTTTCCGATTCGACATCCTCAATTGAATAGGATATCACTACATCACAGGTCTCCCCATTCTCTCCCATGTCTGTTTCAAAAAAACATGTGCATCTAACCCAAGATCCAGAATAACTTTGTCCATTTCATACTCTCCTATTTGCGCGGTGAGCCTCATCTCATGCCCTGTTCTTGCCTTATGCTTACCAATTTTTTGGACCATGCGTAGTCCCTCAGGAGCATTACCAGCAAATTATTGATCAACTCTTGTAATCCCTTTACAGCCTTGTTATCATGTAGCAGCTTCAGACAAGTCTCCAAAAAGGTAGTAAGCATGGATGGGTCCATTTCTTCACACTGCTTATCCTCACTTCCTGAGGTAGAAGCTTCAGCGAAGCTTTTCTTTGCTTCCATGAAGGTTTCCTTTGTGTGCTCCAAATCAAAGCCAACCTCTTTTTCTAGATCTTTACGGACCCATTCACCTTCTTGATGTCACTTTCCCTTATCTTCACCAGTCGTCATTCCACTTTAAAGAACAATATTCACATTAAGGTCCTCTTCATAGGGTTCAGCCCTCATCTTCTGCTAGTTCCGGGTAGGTTGCTGAGGTTGCGTCCCCTTTTCATGAATTTTATCTATTAATACACGGAAATATTTTGTCGCGTGGTCAAATTGAGTGAAGTATTGGCATGACAGGCGCGTCGGGTTCGTGCGTATTGTCCTAGCCCTCAACAATTGTAGCAAATAACTTGCCCCTGACCTCTCACAGTTCCTTTTCCGCCTCGGCCTCGTCTGCGCCCATGATATCCTCGTAGCACCCCCAGTGCCTTGATTCGAAGGCTACGTTTTTATCTGCATTTGATATGCAAGCATTCTATCTATCATTAACCCGTAACTACGGCAATTGGGCTTCTCATGAACTACTGATTTGGAGAAGTTGGAGAAGAGTTGTTGCGATGTCCATACAAATTTTTGCAACAAGTGGCAATTATTTGTCGCATGTTTTCCATCTACTTGACAGATAGCACACCACAGCGTGGGCCCTGTACTTGGCCCTTCTTTAGCTGCTGGCCTCAGAGGCATCAACCCTCCTCCTGCAAAATAATTTGCGAAGACAGGGCAATGATCTTTATCATTCACTTGACTCTTACATTTCAAACATCAAACTTCTTCACGCACCTCTAGCTGAGCTGATCTATCCTTATGTTGGGAACAGGTCCCCTCAGGGTCAATTTTGGAGTTAAAAACCCAAGTTTTGGGGTATAAGGCCAAAGTTTGTATAAATAAATGTAAAGTCTCCACATTTTGTGGTCCTAGAGCGCGAATATATCTAAAGTCAAAAAGGGTTTTCCGCCCTTAGTCTAGATAGGTTGTTTCGGTTTTGGATATCCTCATTTGGTTCGCGAACCATGGGATTGTATAAAGAGGAGGTCTTAAGAGAAGTCTAAGAGAGGAGGAAAAGAAAAAGTAAGTGAAGTAGAAGTATTGGATGAGTTTATAAAGAGCTAAGAGGGAGAGTCTTAGCGTAGGAAGGGGCTCCGCAACTGAGTGCGCAGAGGCCGAGGGTAGAAGTCTGCAGCTGAGTGCGCAGACCCCTGCAGCTGCGTGCGCAGGGCAGATAGAGTTTGTATTGGGAATTTGAATCGTCAATAAAGAGAAGTATTCTAAAATTACTATGTACTTTCCGTCTGTGTGTGCGTTATTTTTCTTTTGTTATGAATGTTGCAATTATGCTATGTTGAATACTGGGATTATGAATTAATGCTATATTGATGCGCGAATCTATGTATTTCACATTGTCATATGAATGCAAGTAAGGATATATGTTTACGTGAAGATAACTGTAATGCATGTTAAAGTTAACCAATACTTAAGCCAATCTGGGTAGACACAGAAGTAATACTAATTATAGAAGTGCGTAAACACATGATGTATCTATTTAGGGTCCGTGAAGGATGACCGGAGACTTTCGTGGAGGCTCCAAGGACGAATAAGAGAAGTACATTGACAAGCCCTAGAGGGCTTATGGATCTGTGCGAAGGTCTAAAACCGACATCACAACCATCTGAGGGTGCGAAAACGTGGTTCCTTCACCCCCCCATACTGCTTTGGGTGAGACTTCAATCTGCGCTCCGTGGATTGATGCTAAAAGGGCTAGTAGCGTAGGGATTTTCTTGGCTACCTAATGTTGAACCTAGGTCAGGGCCCATCAAACCAACAAATGGTTCTTTTTCCAGGACCAGTATCTCCATAGTGAGATGTGTGATGTGTGAAGGCTGGTTGAATAGAAAGATCCACGAATTTTTAGTGCAAGAGAACAGGAATCTATGATTCACAAAAGAAAAGTGGTTGGATAGATATATGTACAGAGAAATACACGAAACCTTCTTGTGCTCCTTCCCGGTTGAGTTATACGAGTGGATCGTGAAGTTGGAAGATGGCCAAGGAAGGTGGAGGCTTGACAATCTGATTGTCTAGACACTGGAGTTAGTGCGGAGATTGAAAGCCTCTGAAGATAAGATCGTGCGCATTGTCAACCATTGGCTCGACCGCATCATACGAGGATTTGTGACAGAGTTCGCAGTCGATACATCTGTCAGTTATAGCGAAGAAGAGCACCACTTCTTTAAAGGACCGTGAGGTAAGTATTTCATGTCGCTAAATAATTGGATTAAGATGCTCTTGTGTGAAAAGCAGGTCATGCGGTTACCTTGATGTTTGGAGCTACTCGAAGTAGAAGGTCTTTCAATGACGGAGGAGGAAAAGGTCCCGAGTATAGCCCACTAATCGAGCCTCCTTTGAGTGACGATGAAGGAGCAGTGTAGTCTTCTCCACTGAGTGATGTTCAGCTGATAAGACAAGGGTTCCCACGAATACCTACACCACCTCCATCCTCACCTCCACCACTCACCCCATCGCCCACACTTCCCCCACCTCCACCACTATTCAACATGGCAAACTCTATAAAGCTACCTGTATTCAAGGGCATAAGAAATGAAGATCCAGACCAGTTTTGTTTCATTGCGAAGGTTGTATGGGAATCTCATGGTATCACAGATGACCAAATGAAGAAAGCCACACTGGTTAGTGCTTTTCAGGACCACGCACTAACGTGGTACATTAAGTACAGTACTGATAACCCAACGTCCGCGTTGGCAGATATCCAGGCTACAATGAATAGAGAATTCAATAGGTCTAAGTCTCAAGCACAATCAATTGTGGGACTCAAGGAGATTCTGATGAAGCTTGGGGAGACGCACTAGGATTTGGATCAAATATTGAAGTGTATGATCCATGAAGCCGACATGAACCTAACTGATGGGCAACACTGTGAATTTTTTGTGGCCTCGCTCCTGCCCCACCTAAGGGTTGTGCTATCATAACAAAAAATTGGGACCTAGGCAGAAGCTCTGGAAATCGCGATGAGACTTCATGAGATGCCAATGCAGGATGTTAATCTGGGGGTTCAACAGATTCACACGCAGTTGCAGAACCTTTGCCTCAAAATGCAAAGTCTGAAGAAGGACACAACAACTCAACCAGAGGTGTGTGAAGAAGTTTGGTGCATAAAATGCAAAGGTAAGGGGCATGACAAGGATCATTGTCCAGTCTTTGTGAACTATGTTGCATCAGGGGGACTAATGCCTCTATGGCTAGAGGCTCTAACAGAACCAAGTACAAGGCCCACACTATGGTGCGCTATATGCCAGGTGGCTGGGAAACATCCAACTAAAAATTTCCATTTGCTACAGAAATTCGTACAGACGCCACAACATCTCTTCTGAAATTTTTGTCAATCAGTAAGTCATGATGAGCACAATTGGCATAGTTACAAATTAATGATGGACAATACACCTGCATATAGGGTGCAGGCAGAAACGTGGCCGCCGGACCAAGGTGCTGGGGGAATTCAAGGTGAGTATCAGGGACGTGGCCAAGGTTGAGGTGGAGGGTGTCCTGGTAGAGGCTAAGGATAGATGATTTGTTACAATTTTGGAGGCCCATGACACTACACGAGAGACTGTCCAAATCTGACGTGAATATCATGCTGCTACTGTACTCAGTTTGACCATGCGACTGAGGATTTCCCTATATTGCTGGCTAAGATTCGCGAAAAGGGGGCACAGCCTCCACAACCGATGCAGAACCTCCATATGATGAGGGCTAAGCCTCACGAAGAAGACCTTAAGGTAAACATTATGCTGTGAAGTAGAACAATGACTAGGGAGGATAAACGGAAGCAGCCTCCAAAAGGTGAATGGGTCCACAAAGCACCGCAAAAGGAGACTGGGTTTGATTTGGAGTGTGCAAAAGAAACATTCATGAAAGAAAATAAAAGCATAATTGAGGCCTCTAACTCAGGAATTCAGGAGAAACCATTTGAAGAAATGGACCCATCCATGATCACCACATTCTTAGATACCTTCATGAAACTGCTCTGAGATAGTAAGGCTATGAAAGGCCCGCGGGAACTGATCAATCAGTGTGGTGGTAAGGATGGCGCTACTGGCAAACCGCGTGTAGTCAAAAAGCTTGGCAAGCATAAGGAAATGATTGTGCGTGAGATGAGGCTTACCGCACAGATAGGAGAATACGAAATGGACCAAGTTATCTTGGATCTAGGGTTTGATGCAAATGTTTTTCCAAAACAAACATGGGAAAGAATGGGGAGACCTGCACTCCAGTGGTCTCTAATCTAGTTAAGGATGGTGAATCAACAGAAAATTATCCTGATGGTGAGGCGACAGGGGGTAATATTTGACATCAAAGGCGCGAGCGCACTGGTGGATTTTGAGGTAATAGAGATTGTGGATGATAGCAATCCCTACCCTGTGCTCCTTGGAATTAATTGGACCACTGACATGAATGGGGTAATCAACCTAAAGAAGCGAAAGATGATATTTGAAAAGAAATTGATCTGCGTAGTGGTGCCACTGGATCCTGTAGAAGGACTGCGCTATACAGAACCAGTCCGTGATTATGAAAGTGATGACGATTTGGACCAGATTTACAAGATAACTGCGCAAGACCAGGATTGGGAAAATCCGACAGTAGACAAATGTATTGCATGGGAGCACGAGAACTACTGCACATCAGATTCAGATGAAGAATTAGAGCTCTAGCAGAACCGACTGCATGAAGTATCTATGCTGCATTGTAATATGATGACCAATTCACTGCACTATGTATCATCAAAAGCAAGTAATCTACCTCACTATGATGGGCTAACTGATATTGATCACGTTTTGGATGCATTTGAGAGAGAAGTGTTGGAGAAGCATTGCTTCTAGGCCTTGGATTGGGCACAACACTCTATGCCTGCGAGATGGTGGTGTACGCAAAAGGATAATTTCAGTGATTGGTGCGACTATAGGAGGATGATGATAATACGTTTTGGATAGCCGAAAGTACAGATGACAGACAAGTATGATGGAAGGGATGATCTATGTGATCACCTGGCCAAATGGACTAAGGACTATGGAGTAGAGACCCAGCCTGAATGAATGCATCTGTTCTGTCATACCCTGGATGTCATACCAATGAATTGGTACTTGGAAACAGAGCTCTGCCATGGAATTGAAGAATGGTACATCTTGCGCCAGGGGTTTATAATGATGTTCAGCTTTGAGGATGGGTTTGACTGTATTGATGTGGCGCTACAAGAGGTTAAAGCAGCGATCTTTAGGATACCGCAGGATCCTTTGGACCTGATTCAACATGATTGGACTACCCAGCTGAGCCACGCACTGGAATTCTATAACATGATCATTGAAGAATATGGAGAGGATCCCAAAAAGATTAATATTCTAGAAACTGAGGGTCACCACGAGGTTGAAGGTCCATAGATAGAGGATCTAGACCATAACTGTGCCACTAAAAATTAGGCAGGTCAACATTGGCATAGAGGCAGAGCCAAAAGTTGCAAATATTGTGGATTATTGTGATGATGCGACAGTAGACAAGGTCGCTAAGCTCCTCTGTGAATATCAGGATTTTTTGGCCATGAAGTTTTCTGATCTGAAGGGAATAATAGGAGACCTAAGTTTCATGACAGTCAACCTGAAACCAGATGCGAAACCTGTGAAACAAAGACCTTACCACCTTAATCCGAAGTATAAGGAAAGGGTCCACACTGAGTTAGATAAGATGCTCGTGGTAGGAATTATTGAACCAGTGGAAGAATCTGATTAGGTAAGCCCAATAGTGCTTCAGGAAAAGAAACGGAGAGAAGAAATAAGGATATGTGTAGATCTTCAGAAATTGAATGGATCTTGTGTGCATGATCCTTTGCCAACCCCATTCACTGACAAGGTCCTAGATAATGTAGGCGGCCAAGAAGCATACTCTTTCACTGATGGGTTCTCTGGGTACCATCAGATCAAAATCGCGCCTGAGGATAGAAGCAAGATGACCTTCGTGACTGAATGGGGATGTTTTCAGTACACCGTGATGCCTTTTGGGCTGAAGAATGCACCAACAATCTTTTCACACGTAGTCATTGCGGCATTCAAAGACTTCATTCATAAGTTTTTGGAGGTATACTTTGACGATTGGACAGTGTTTGGATTGGTCAAGCACCATGTGGCAAGTCTGTGCTTGATGCTAGATACATGTAGGCGATACCAGATCATGCTCAATCTGAAGAAGTGTCTATTTTGTGTCCCTTTGGGATATTTCTTGGTCATATGGTACACAGACAAGGATTGATGGTATACCCTACGAAGATCGCAATGATAACCAACTTGGAGGTGCCGAGGAATGTGACAAAGTTGCGCGCAACTCTAGGGCATACTAGATACTATAGGAAGTTCATCAAGAGCTATGCCTAGATCACCGCACCTATGGAGAAATTTTTGAAAAAGGATGCTATGTTCTGTTGGAATAATGAAGGTCAGAAGAGCTTTGATGTGCTGAAAGAGAAAATGGTCACCGCGCCGATCCTAGTCTTCCCGAACTGGAAGAAGGAATTTCATGTGCATGTTGACACATAATGTATGGTGTTGGGGGTTGTGCTATGGTGAGGGAGAATTAGATCACCCTATAGCATTCGCAAGTAGGAAGATGTCTAAAGTAGAGAAAAAATATTCCACGACAAAGCGAGAAGGATTAGCTATGGTGTACGCGCTCGAGAATTTCAGGCACTATTTATTGGGCGGACACTTTAAGATGTATATGAATCACTCCACGTTGAAGTACCTGGTCAACAATTCTGTGTTGGGGGGGGGGGGGATATGTAGGTGGTTGTTGTTGTTCTAGGAGCATGACTTTGAAGTTGTTGTGAAGCCAGGACAACTGAACGTGGGACCTGATCATCTGTCACGCATTGAAACAGGAGAGGAACCTACTAATTTGGAGGAAGGGCTATTTGGCATGAAGATCTTTGTGGTGCGCATCGCGGATAGCCACTTTGAAGATATTATCCAGTTCCTGATGAAAGGATCTGCTCCAAAAGGTTATATAATTCAACAGAAGAAGGAACTGGTAGTGCGCACAATAGAGTTTTCTATCATTACAGGGAACTTGTACAAAATGGTGTCAGACGAAACATTGTGACGTTACGTTCCTGATTTTGAACGAAGCAGTATCCTCACTGAGGCTCATGGAGGAGTTCTAGGAGGACATTATGCAGGGGAAGAAACAACGTAGAAGGTTCTACATGTTGGGTTGTGGTGGCCAACCCTGCATAAGGATTCAAAATTGTATTGTAGGGCATGTGATGCATGTGAAAGGACTGGCAGGCCATTGCAGAGGGATGAACTGCCTCTGATGCCACAGGTGACGTTACAACCATTCGAGAAATGGGTGATTGAATTTGTGGGTCTAGTTCAGCCTCAAGGAAAGAAGATAGGTGTGCGGTACATCATCACCACCACTACACTGACGAAGGTCTACAATGCTCAAAGACATGACTGGGATGTGCGCGTACCCGCGGTGCTATGGGCCTATAGAACAACTTGCAAGAAGCTGATTGGGAAAATGCCTTTTAGACTCATGTATGGTGTAGAAGTTGTGATGCCAATGGAATACATTTTACCTAGTCTACGCATAGCAGCACTCACAGGAATGGCAGACCGCAGAGCCTTGCAAGAGAGTCTCGCACAGGTAGAGATTGAGGAGGACCGATTTCTAGCTGGATTTCATCAACAAGTTCAAAAGGAGCGCGAAAAGGCATGGCATGATTGGCACATCAAACTGTGAACCTTCAAGGTAAATGATCTGGTCTTGTTATATGACAGTAAATTTTATAAATTTCTAGGGAAATTTAGGATGCACTAGCTAGGGCCATATGTAATCAAGGAGATTACCGATGGTGGAGTAGTTCAGCTGGTTAAATTGAATGGAGAACCCTTCACAGGGAAGGTGAATGGCATCCGATTGAAGCCATACACCGGTGATTCAACTAGGTGACTATATAAAGGAAGCATAGTCTTAGCGCTCCAGGAAGATGAAAGGAAGTGTGGGACTATAAACTACATTGCCCGAGTTGGAGAGTTGCACGATTGGGGAACTGCGCAGAACAAAGAAATGTCACAAAGCTCGTAGAAGCATGCAGGGAGCTGCGCTACCAAAGGAAAAACAGTGCGGGATAGCCAGAAACTGACCATTAAAGTCATTTTTCATGATTTGACAATGAAAAGATGGCCAAAGGGAGTGGGGGGGTGACATTTAAGTCGGAATTTATGGACCAGGTCTTTGAAAATATGTCGCCAATCTAGCATTAATGAACTAATTTTTGGGGGAACGGTTGGATTTGAATTTGAAAGTGCCTATAAATTACAAGTGGCTACCCAGCGAACAACACTTGGCATTCTGAGAATTGAGTTGTTGATCTCTCAGGTGCACATGAACTGTGAAACCTTTGAAGTTTTTCTAGAAAGTTCTATATTTGAGATAATGCCATAGGCGACACAAGAGTTATTGCATAGCATCATGTTGATGCCCACAGAAGCTATGAGTGCTAAAGTAGTGACATCCAAGGGAGTTGTTCTAGAGGTGGCTATGGTAGTAGAGGGAGCTGCCTCGGAAGTTGCAGTTGCGGAAGTACCGACGGAAGTGCCTAAATCCCCCAAGACATCGTAGCCAAGGCCTACGTCGACCCAAGAGGGGCCAAAACTGAAGAAGGACAAGCAGAAAATGTCGTCGCTGATGCGTGCATCACCTAGGAGGCACCCATAGTCTAGAAAACCCACCACTCAAGACAAGGCAAAAATGATTGACCTAGAGCCAGAAGAAGAGGTCGAAGAAATCCCCATGGATGATGAGGATATTACAGTGGAAATGGATGCCATTGAAATTGAGGGATCCGACCCCATATCTAAGTTGCTTGAATACATTCCTCCGTGCAGGGCAAGTCGAAGGTGCCCAAATATATTGATGAGAGTAAAGTCACCCTGCACACACCCCTCCTGCCAAACCAAATCGTTTTTGAGGGACCGCGCTTGGGACATGTCCCCCTTTCGAAGTTGGAGGACTGAGACATATCAAACACGGAGCGCTTCCATCATTTATCGACATACCAACTTATGCACTGAGTCTTCCATAAAAATACTGGAGTGACCGCGTTGGAGCTGAGGAAGTGGCTAAAAGGTGTGGACAAGGCAGACCTGCTAAACCTGCTATGGGTGCCACCTTACAACCGCGCAACTATCACACTGATAGTGATCAAGCAATTGATGTTATTGGTGAACGACGGGTGTCTATGGCTGGAGGAGCCAATACCCATCTCGCACATGCCGATCCATAGGATCACGTCGCTACCATACACAAGATAAAATCCAACCATGGCATTTGGCGAAAAGGCTGGCAAGAATGATCTTGCTGAGGGGATGAAGGAAAAATTCAAGCTGGTAAAGAAGTCGCATGGCTATGCCATTTCAAGCATCTATGACCCTACACTCAAAGTGGCGACGCAAATCTTAACAGGAAAATTCATGCAAAAGTGTCACGCAAATGAAGTGCCAGCACCAGTGATAGCTTTGGTGGTCCAATACGCGGAGGGAGTTCAATTTAACTAGTTGCACTACCTTTGCACTAAGTTCCTCGCGAACAGCCACGAGGCACAAGATCGTAGTAAGACCTTTCACTATGCATGGCTATTGTTGTCCATAGTGCTGGTTGTGTGGGAGCTACCTGAATATAGCCAGTTCCCAATGGTCGCGCCGGACCTACTAGAGGCAGCGAAGTTCGCTTCACTGTGGCCGACGAAGGATCCTCAGTGGATAAAGGACAACAAGATCTTCTGGATCTAGAAGGAAATGAGCATACATACGGCCATCAACTACAAGCAGCGATTGACACCTACAAATTTGGAGAAATTACAGGAATACGTGGAATTCAAGGCTGACTTCCACCATGTGTAAATACAGGCGTGGAAGGACCCTAAGAAGAAATGGCATGACCTGCCATACTTGGCCACCGATGATGTAATTGTAGAAATTCTAGAATGTTGGCGACAGATTGGAACAATGCCACGGAATCAATGGAGGGGTCTAGCAAGACTGCCATGCAACGGAAGAAGGAAGAAGCCAAGTTGAAGATGGAACAGCTGGCTGCAAAGAGGAGAAAGGAGGCCGATAGCAATGCCAAGGCAGAGCGCGCTACCACACAGTAGTCGGGTGGAAAACCAGGTGAAGAAGAGCATGAATCTGACCGGATTCAGAAGTCACCTTCCTCAGAGACCAAGGAAGAAGATGATCAGATGGAACAAGGAGGAGCAGACTTGGAGACGACTCTGTTTCGTACCAAGCGCACCAGAGATCTAGAGAAATTAGGGTCGCAGAAGAAATCCAAGGCTAGCAAGACGTCTCTGAACCCGATCACCCTAACAGAGGGGGACTTAAACAACATAGGCGATACGGTGTGGGATGCCACTGCGGAACTGTTGCAGTAGTTTGAGCAGCAACAGCAATAAGCATTGGAAGCTATATAGATGGATCTACATGAGCTACAGATCCATGCATCAAAGATACAAACCAGCGCGGCGTCACCCAGTTTGGTGCTCGACACCTCAAAAGCTGCAAGGAATGCTACGCAGAAGGGATCCCCAAGAAATAGTGCTGTCGGATGGAGCACTAACAACAAATACTGAAGCTGACAGACCTGCTGTCAACGCACTCAAGCGAGTTGGACTCAACTTGGCCGTGCTTCTAAATGAGGCGCTTTACCTTTTGCAGGATGGCGTGATCGTGGAATTTCGAGCCCGCGAAGAGCATGCATTCTAGGTGATCAAAAAATAGAAGGTATACAACACCCAACTAACCATGCAGAGAGACTCCACCTTTAACCTTTTCAAAGACATTACAAATAAGAACCAGCGCATTACCACTATCGTAATTGAGGCATGCAATACTATCCCAGAGTTGGGCATTCCCGAGGCTGAGTCGATTAATGTGAGGGTTTGAAAGCTCGCTAATGGAGTGCGAGATGCACGAACTGAATTGGAAAAGGTTCAGATGGAGCTGAACCTCAAAATTGTAGAATTGCAGTTGAAGGCCCGACCTTTGACTCCACCAGAGATCAGAGAGCAGCGTGAGACTGTTGTAAAAGACACGGTAGCAGTGGTGGAGAGAGTAGTAAAGGATTGTACCACTCTCTTTGAGTAGTCGCTCGAGGTAGTCACCTGCCTATAAGAACATACTATGGTACAATGGATGGAAATAGAAGCACGAGAGCTGCAGCAATGCTACGACAAAGTCAAAGCGACGATGTGCACTATCGCCATCACGCAGAGGTTAGATAAGCTGTAGGAGGCCAAAGTGTTGAAAGAGCAAGTAGATGTAGCTCAACACAAGGAAGCTATGCTGAAGGCTCGCTTGAAGCCTTGGTTCGACGAGGCCTACTTGATCATGACCACTATTGAAGGCAAGCTGGCTGGCCTGCAGGAGACTCAGCATAAGATTAAGTCCGACAGATCAGGGCCTGCATCAGAGCAATTGGTCGAGGAGATGAAGCAGGCGGTAGCACAGTGTACCGCCGAGGTAGCAATTGTTGAAGTCAAGCTAGGAGGTCTTTGTGATGAGATCACCGCACCATACGAGTGACTCAAGGGTGAGTCACCATGTTTTTGTTGGGGACCTGTTGGGAACGGGTCCCCTAGGGGTCAATTTTGGGGTTAAAACCCCAAGTTTTGGGGCATAAGGTCAAAGTTTGTATAAATAAATGTAAAGTCTCTACATTTTATGGTCGCGGAGCGTGAATATATCTAAAGTCAAAAAGGATTTTTTTCCCTTAGTCTAGATAGGTTGTTTCAGTTTTGGAGATCCGCCCTTGGTCCATGGACCATGGGATTGTATAAAAATGAGGTCTTAAGAGGAGTCTAAGGGAGGAGGAAAAAACAATTAAGTGAAGTAGAAGTACTGCATGAGTCTGTAAAGAGCTAAGAGGCTGAGTCTTAATGTAGGAAGGGGATCTGTAGCTGAGTGCGCAGAGGCCGAGGGTAGAAGTCCGTAGTTGAGTGTGCGGACCCCTGCAGCTGTGTGTGCAAGGAGGATAGATTTTGTATTGGGAATCTGAATCATCAATAAAGAGAAGTATTATGAAATTACTATGTACTTTCCATCTGTGTGTGTGTTATTTTACTTCTGTTATGAATGTTGCGATTATGCTATGTTGAATACTGGGGTTATGAATTAATGCTATATTGATGCGTGAATCTATGTATTTCACTTTGTCATATGAACGCAAGTAAGAATATATGTTTACGCGAAGATAACTGTAATGCATGTTAAAGTTAACCAATACTTAAGCTAATCTGGGTAGACACAGAAGTAAGAGTAATTACAAAGGCGCGTAAGCACCTAATCTATCTATTTAGGGTCCGCAAAGGATGACCGAAGACTTTCGCGGAGGCTCCTAGGACGAATAAGAGAAGTACATTGATAAGCCCTAGAGGGCTTATCGATCTACACGAATGCAGAGCGAAGGTATAAAAATTGTCATCACAACCATCTCAGGGTGTAGAAACTTGGTTCCTGCATCCTCCCATACTACTTCGGGTGAGACTTCATTCCGCGCTCCACGGATTGATGCCGAAAGGGCTAGTAGTATAGGGATTTTCTTGGTTGCCTAACACTGAACCTCGGTCAGGGCCCATCAAGCCAACACCTTCTTTAGACTTTGAAATTCTAAGAAAAAATTTTGCAACTCCGCGTGAATCTATTGAACTCCAAATTTACCATCTTGAATTTGTGTCTCGTCAAATCTCATCGCAATCTCTAGGGCCTCCACCTGGGTCCCAAACTTTTTCTCTGATAAAGCAACCCTCAGATGAGGCAAGATCGAAGCCATAAACCATTCACAGTGCTGCCCATCCGTAAGATTCATGTTAGCTTTGCAGATATTGCACTTCAATCTTTACTCTAGCTTCGAGGGTGTCTCGTCAGGGTTCATCATGATCTCCTTGAATCCAATGATCGATTGTACTTCATACATGGGCCTACTGAATTCCTTATTTAGCGCAGTCTAAATTTCTGCCAACGAAGCTGTCAGGTTATTAGTGCAGTACTTAATGTACCATGTTAGCACGCATTCCTGCAAAGAAGCAACCAACGTTGCTTTCTTCATATGACAATCTGTAATATGTCGGGATTCCCATACAGCCTTCGCGATGAACCAAAATTGGTCCGGATCCTCATTCCCCGAGCCCTTGAAAATGAGAAATTTTACTGAATTTTCCATATTGAACGATGGTGGAGGTGGTGACGGTGTGGGCGAAGGTGTATGCGATGGAGGTGAAGATGGAGGTGGTGTGGATCGATGTGGTATTTGTGGGAACCCTCACCTTATTAACTGGACAGCACTCTGTGGAGAAGCCTATGCTACTTCTTCATCGTCACTCTGAGGATGCTCAATCAATAGGGTATATTTAGGTCTTGTTCCCTTTGTATCCATGAATAAATTTCCACTTCGCATAGCTCCAAACATCAAGGTAATTGCATAACCCTCTTTTCACACAAAATCATCTTGATCCAAGTATTTAAAGATCTTAAATACTTACCTCGTGGTCCCTTGAAGAAGTGTCACTCTACTTTGTTGTAGTTGATCGAGGTATCAACCGCAAACTCTGTCAAAAATCCTCTTATGATACGATCAAGATAGTGATTGACAGCACGTGCGATCTTATCTCTAGAGGCTTCCAACTTTTGCACTAACTCTAGTGTTAGCGATCCACTCGTATAGTTCAACCGGGAAGGAACATAAGAAAATTTGGTGTATCTCTGTGTAAAAATACTTGTTAGATAAGACTGAGCACACTAGAGCAGAAGACTAAGTACAGGCATGAGGTTTCCCAAGCTGGAGACAAGTTCATGGTTTGACCAAAACTCTCCTTACAGACAGATCTCATTTTCCGTCAAGATTTCATTGGCTAAAAGTTACAACCAAACACAAAGAACACAGGCACAGAACTAGCCAAGTGATGTAGTGTCACAACACTCTTTGAAGTTAAACTACATACACATTCAAAAGCCAGAATGAAGTGAAACACAACACTTTATTTACAAAATAAAAACATCATGATAGTAAGGAAAACAAAACAACAAAAAAATAAACAGAGAAAGTAATGAAAGACTATGTACATAGCTCAGGGCATAGCCCTTCTAAATCTTGGTCATTGACAGGGAGAGCGCCAATCCTCTCGTCAAGTCAATGAAGACAATACATGTGTTGGAAAAGCTTCTCGTGAACTATAAATGGATCAATTGTTGGCTTGAGGGGGCCTGACCTAGGTTGAGCATTAGTTATCCAAACAAATCCCTACACTATTGGCCCTTTTGGGATCAGCCCATGGAGCGCGGACTGAAATCTCACCCAAAGCAATATGGGGGGATGCTGGAACCAAGTTTTTGCACCCTTGAGATGGATGTGATGTCGGTTTATTCCAGCTATACTTGCCTTCATGCAAGTTGCTTGGATCTTTGTTCCACCCTTTAGTACCTTCATGAAAGGGTACAATTGGCTTCTGCACAACCCTAACCTATGGCTTCGGGAATTTCGCACTGCTAAGGCAACGAACTGCGATATCTCCCAAACTAGGCTAAGTGTTGTACTTATCTTATTAACCAATCTTAGTTAGCTTCGTGTAACAGATGTTCTTACTTGCGTTCACTTAACCAATACATTTACATACATTAGTGCATCATATAAGCATTATAAGTGAAATTCATACCCAATATAACATATGCATAAACAGGACATAAGATGCAAAAATTATGGAATACTTCTCTTTATTGATAATTCTGGATTATTATGGACTCAACCCGCCCTGTGCACTCAGCTGCAGGGGTTCGCGCACTCAGCTGCGTACTTCTAGGCCTCTCTGCACTCAACTGGAGAGCCTCTACCTATGCTACAACCCAAGCTTAGACTTCTACATAGAGCCATCTCTCATACATGTTCAATCTCGCTTAAGCTTAGAGCTTAGAGGTTAGCTCTGTTTATACAATTCCATGGTCCGCAGACCATGGGTAGATATTCTACAACCGACATTACATTTCCAAAATAAGGGTGGACAACGCTATGACTCTTTTAACATCTATGCCTTTCACGGCCACAAAATGTGGATTATTTATTCTTGGATTACAAAATTTGACCAAAATATGGGCTTTAAACCCCAAAACTACCCTTGGGGGATCCTGCACCCAACAGGCCCCCAACACAAACATCGTGACTCGCCCTCGATTCACTCTGTAGGTACGGAGATCTTAGCGCGAAGACCTCTCAACTCTGTTTGGATAACCACAACCTCGACAGCGCACTGAGCGGCCACCTGTTGGACTTCTTCCACTCACTGCTTGGTGACTGCCGTTGAACTGCTACCCTGAATCTTCTGCTGAGCTGCCTGCAGTTGTGTGAGCTTTCCTTCAATGGAGGTTATGATCATATATGCCTCGTCTATCCATGGCTATAGGCACGCTTTTAAGGTCACTTCTTTGTGCCAAGTGACATCCACCTGTTCCTTGAGTGCCTTTGCCTCCTGCATCCGTGCAAGCATCTGTGTAAGGGAAACCATCTATGTGGTCCCTTTGACCTCGTCATACCTTTGTTGTAGCTTGCACACCTCTGTTTCCAGGCACTCTACATTTGGGTCCTTCTATAGGGTGGTTAGGACCTCGAATGACTGTCCAAAAAGTTGCATGCAGTCTACCACTACACTGTCAACCACCGCTACTACTGTTGTAATAGTGGTGATACATTGTTGCCTGACTTCGGGCGGAGTTGAAGGCTGAGCCCACAACTACAATTCTGTGATCTGTAGGTTCAACTCCAACTGAACCTGGGCCATCTTTGCTCGAGCATCGCACACCCTTGCGACCAACTTGTAGACTCGCGCCTCTATCGATTATTTTGCTTGAATGTCTAACTCTGAGAGCATTCCGTAGGCTTCCTCCATTACCTACATTATTTCCTTATTCTACTCCATTGCCTCGTCGTGTTGCAAGCCCAACTACTCGATGTTGATGCGCTACTCACTCATCACCTGTAGAGCTCGACTCTCTGGGGCCCAAAGTTCCACGATGACTCCATCCTGCAAGAGGTAGAGTGTCTCTCGAGGGAGCGTGCCCATATTCAATCTTACCCCTTTCAGGCTGCTGATGGTTGGCCTGTCGGCCTCATTCTCTATAATAAGTGCTCCATCTGGTAGCACTATCGTTTTGGTCAACCTTGTGCGCAACATCTCCTCGGTAGCTAAAGTGTCGATCACGAGGCTGGTGGACACTGTGCCAGCCTGTGGAGTGTGAACCAGCAACTCCTGTAGCTCTGTATGGAGAGCCCCCAATACCAACTATTGCTACTCTTCGAACTGTTGGAGGGCCTTCGCGGTGACATCCCTCATAGTTTCTCTGATATCATGCAAATCCCCATCAGTGAGGGTGATTGGGTCGAAGGATGTCTTTGATGCCTTGGTTTTATTTCGTGGCACTGCCTGCTGTCGTGGTTGTGGATGCTTGAGTTGGGAGGACATCGTCCGCGGATCCGCGCCACCTTGTTATGTCACTGTTTCTACCTCAGTCCCAGACAAAGGTGACTTTTTTCCTTTGCGCTCTTCTCCTCCTGTTTTCTGTTGTTCTGCCAATTTCACGGCATCTTGCGCTGCATGGGCCTTAGCCTCTGCTTCCTCCTTTCTCCGCTTCTCATCCATCTATGCCATTCAGAGTTTTGTTTCTTCCTTCTTATGTTGCGCGACGGGATTGCCTATTTCTATCAGGGAGCCTGTTGTAGCGCGCCACTCTGGTGACCAAGACTCGAGGAATGTGGAAATAACATCATCAGTCACTAGATATGGTAAGTTATGCCATGTCTTCGTAGCGTCCTTCCCACCATGATAAAGACATGGTGGAAATCTTCTTTGAATTCTGTAAAGCTCTGCAAACTAGCGTATACCATGGGTGACAACCCCGGCTTCCGATTGATCCCCATCCAGATATTCATCTCCATCAAGATCCAAAATATCATGCTTTCTTTTGTACATTGCACGTCCTTGGTCTCCCACAGCGAAGCATACTTTACTGCCTCTAGAAGGTCTGGTGCAACTGAAGGGAATTGACTGTCTTCGGACAACTCCCATGCCACCAATACGATTGAGCGAAAGAGCCACACGTATTGTAACATCTTTCCCTCGAACTGTACTCCTTCAGCACATTGGGCTGCTAGTGAAATCATAGGCACGGGTACCTCATCTGTGTGGCACTTCCGCATCACCTTCCCTGCTAAAATTTGTGTTGCGGATTTGACTGCAAGGTTGTTAATGTCGGAGATGGCATATCCCCTCTTATTCTTCTTCCCCAACTTGAACTTCTTCATCATCGCTTCCGCGAGGGCAAAATCACCACCTTTTCACTCTGATATATTGGCTAGATCCTACCCTAAGTAAGGTAGCCATGTGATCCAATGAATCAAGTGATCTGTGATGGGAATGGGCTCCTCCAGCTACAAATACCCATCATGCACCAAGAAGAGTAGTTGCCTGATGAAGAAGATAGTCACTGGGGCGCGGTGGTAATGCGGCACCCAGAGTAGGTTGAGCAGCCCAGATTTCTCTACACCCTTGAGCTAGGTCCGCGGATCCAATTCAATTGTTACAGCAGTCGCTTTAATCCTTCGGCCAATTAGCTCCTCAGTCGCTAAATGCGGGAATTTATCGTGATCTGCGAGGTCCTAATCTTCACATTTCAGCACAGGAACTCGCCCTAAGTGTGACCCCTCAAAAACAATGTCATCTAGGAGCAACGGAGTTTGCAGGGAGCTCTTTCTCTCATCTATGTCCTTCGGCACCTTGGCTTTTCCCTTGCACGAAGGAACATATTCTGGTAACCGAGTAATAGGGTCCACACCCTGGGTTTCAACTTCCATTTCTACGTCCTCCTCATCCACCAGGATTTCTTCAGATTCCTCCTTGTCAGCCTCCAGATTAATGGCCTTCCCCTTTTCCTGCAAGGTGAGCTTGGTCCTCTGTGGGTTTCTTGGTGAGATGTGGATCAGGATCATAGTCTACTTATCCTTATTTGGTATCGGTGTTCTAGGGGATTTAGGGACTTCAACTATTTTTCTGGCACTCTTTGGGACTTCTACTACCGCAATTTCCTATGTAGCTTCCTCGGGTGTCGACATCATTCTAGTCAGGAGGTCCTGCATCTCCTTCGGCAATGTCTCAAACACTGAACTTTCTCTCAAAGCCTCAAAATTTGTAAGGTCCATACACACTTGATAGTGCAACAACTAAATTTTCAAAATGCCAAGTTTTGTTTGTTGGACAGCCACCTGTGATTTATAGGCCTTTTTGAATTCAAATTCGATTGTTCCCCCCACATTCGGCCCATTAATGCTAGATTGGCGGCAGATTTTCAAGAATATAAGCCATAAAGTTCGCCTTAAATGCCTGTTGCCCGCTCCATTTGGCCTCAAACTGACCATCAAATCATGAATAATGACTTTAACGGTCACTTTCTGGCAAACCTGCGCACTAGCGCAACTATCTTCGTGTCGTTGCGGACCCTGTGACACTTCGCTGGTTCGCGCAGTCCTAAAATCACACAGCTCTCCAACTCGAGCAGTGAGCAGTGTATTTTATAGTCCCGTGCCTCCTTTCAGCTGCCTAGAGTGCTAAGACTATGCTTCTGTCACCTAGTCAGATGGTCGAGCCACCTGTACATGCCTTCAATCGACTGCCATTCACCTTTCCTGGGATAGGATCTCCATTCAAATTAACCAGCTGGACCGCGCCACTCTCGGTAATCTCCTTAATAACATAGGGCCCTAGCCAATGCATTCTGAATTTCCCTGGAAATTTATCAAACTTATTGTCATACAACAACACCAAGTCATTCACCTTAAAGGTGTGCAGCTTAATATGTCGGTCATGCCATGCTTTTTCGTGCTGCTTTTGGACCTGTTGATGAAATCCAGCCAAAAATCTCTCTTCTTCAAGCTCATCCAACTGCACCAGCCTCTCTTCTAGGGCTCCATGATGTGTCATACCTATGAGCGCTTCTATGCGCAAACTAGGCATGATGTATTCCATAGGCATTACGGCTTCCACACCATAGACAAACCTAAAAGGGTTTTGTCCCATTAGCTTTTTGCATGTTGTCCGATAAGCCCACAATACTGTAGGTATGCGTAGGTCCCAATCACTTCACTGAGCATTTCAAACCTTGGTTAGTGCATTTTCAAGCACTTTGTTGAACGCCTCCACTGTCCTGTTAGCCTGTGGGTGATAAGGTGTGCTCTTCTGGTGATACACCTGAAATTCCTCCGTTAGTGCAATGCTCGTCTCATTTAGTAAGTGCGTACCACGATCACTCATCAAGATCTTTGGACATCCAAATTGTGTCAGTACATGCTCAAATAAGAACTTTGTGGTAGTTGCACCCGTGCAATCCTTCACCGGCAGCACTTCTGCCCAACAAGTCAAGTACTTCGTCGCAGTGATAATGTATCTCGTGCTTGTCTTTCCTTGAGGCTGAATAGGTGCTACAAAATATATTGCCCACTTTTCGAAGGGCTGCAATGTTATTTGTGCATTCAAAGGCATTTCATCCCTCCGTGATGGCCTTCCTATTCTTTGACATACATCACACGCCTTACAATATGCTTTTGAATCCTGATGAAGGGTTGGCCACCACACTCCTTCGCATAGAATCTTCTGCGCGGTTTCTCTCGCTGCATAATTTCCTCCCGCAGCACCCCCATGAGCATCCATGAGGATGCTGCTTTGTTCAAACTCAAGTACATACCTTCACAATATCTCATTAGTCCCCATCTTGTATAGATGCCCAACAATGATAGAGAAATCTTCTGCGCACACCACTAATTCCTTCTTTTGCTGGACAGAGTATCCTTCCAGCGTAGTTCCTGTTGTTAGGAAGTGTATTATATCCTCAAAATTTCCATCCGCGACGTGCACAGCAAAGAGCTGCACGTTAGGTAATCCTTCCTCCAAATTAGTGGGTTCCTCCCTATCTTGATGCACGAGAGATGGTCTGGTCCCACGTTCAACCGTCCAGGCTTCACAACAACTTCAAAATCGTATTATTGGAATAATAAGAGCCATCTACAAATTTTCCGCCCCAACACAGGCTTATTGACCAGATACTTTAGCGCGGAGTGATCCATATACATCTTAAAGTGACCTCCTAGCAAGTAGTGTTAATACTTCTAGAGTGCATACACCATAGCTAGTCCCTTGTGCTTAGTAGTGGAATAGTTCTTCTCTGCTTTGGATAATCTATGGGTTGCGAATGCGATAGGGTGGTCCAAGCCTTCTCCTCCATCCTGTGTTGGTACTACCCCTAGCACTATACATGACATGTCAACATGTACATGAAACTCTTTCTTCTAGTTGAGAAAGACTAGAATTGGCTCGGTAACCATATTTTCTTTCAATATATCCAGGCTTTTCTTACAATCATCATTCCAACAGAACGAGATATCCTTCTTAAAAAAAATTTCCATTGGCGCAGTGATCTGGGCATAGACTTTGATAAACTTTCTATAATATCTTGTATGTCCCAGAGTAGCATGTAGTTGTTTCACACTCCTTGGTGCTTCCAAGTTCATAATTACCGCGATCTTCATAGGGTCTACCATCATCCCTTGTCTGCAAACCACATGCCCCGATAGGTTCCCAAAAGGAACGCAAAATAGACACTTTTTGAGGTTGAGCGTGATCTGGTATCTTCAATAGGTATCTAGCATCAAGCACAAGCTCGCTACATGGTGCTAAAGCATCCCAAATACAGTCCAATCATCAAAATATACCTCCATGAACTTATGAATAAATTCCTTGAATGTCGCAATGACCATGCGTGAAAAGATAGCAGGCACATTCTTCAACCCAAATGGCATTACAGTATATTGAAAGAAACCCCACTCAGTCACAAAGGTTGTCTTGCTCCTATCCTCCAACGCGATTTTGATTTGGTGGTACCCAGAGAACCCACTAGTGAAGGAGTATGCTTCTTGGCCACCTACATTGTCCAACACTTCATCTGTGAACGGATTTGGGAAAGGATCATGCACACAAGCGTCATTCATCTTTCTAAGATCCACGCATATCCTTATCTCATCCTTCTGCTTCTTCTCTTGCACCACCATTGGGCTTAGCCAATTGGATTGTTCCACAGGCTCAATGATGTCTGCTGCTAGCATTTTATCAAGCTCTAAGCAGACCTTCTCCTTGTATTTCGAATTCAGGCAGTAAGGCCTCTGCTTAACTGGCTTCATGTCGGGTTTTAACGTGATCTTCATCACTCCTATATCTCCAATTATTCCTTTCAAAATGATGAGCCTCATCAATGGGTAATTATATGGGATCATTTTACCTCCTAACCTAGTCAATTCAACCATTCTCTTAGCTTATTGTATTATTTTCTAATTATATTTATGCTTATAGAGTGAGTTGAGTTAGTTATGATGCCATGTGGTTTAATATGTGTTTAATGAAGACTTTTGATGAATTTTGTGGTCAAAATCGAGGATCTAGTGGACAAATGGCAGCAATAACTCAAAGTGGACAAAGGAGAGAATTTATAGGAGGGAATCCCCCTCATTTATTACTCCCCACTTCGAATTCCCCTTCATTTAGATCGGAGTACAGGCAGCCAGGTCATGCATTAGTGGGCAGTCGAGCAAGTGGAGGATCACTGATGTTTATCTCGAGTTTTGGGAGCCAAGCCTCCCTGATTTTGAGGAAGCTGTTGGGAGCTTCATTTGTATAAGTAGAGAGGCCTAGGGCCTCACTAGGGTCATATTTTGGTTGGATTTTTGTTGTACTTTTGCTTATGTAAACTCTGCTCAACTTCGAGCTTATTATTTTGACAGTTCCATGTAATATTGTTATTGTTTTGAAAATAAAGATGGAATCCTTTTTGAGTTAGCATTGAGTTACCTCAGAGGGCTGAAGCTCTTGGGTTAGGGCCCAATCCAAGTAGCCAAGCTCCTCTTTACTTGTATTTGTATGTTTTCATTTTAGTTTGTATGTTAGGTTGTTGTTAGATGCATTCCTCTTATGGTTAAGAATAGGTTGCTTCTGATGATGCGGTAGTTTGCTTCCATTTGTGCTTTCTATAGCAGGTTAAGAAGTGATAAAGAAAAGATATAAAAGGCTAGCAACAGTGCCTTTGCCTCTCTTCCTCCCTTTGGGACAATGATTTGAGGCAAGACCCTCTAGCTGCCCCAAAAACACAAATTTTCCTCCTTCATTGGACTTCTAGTGTTTGCAGCTTTCTAGTTGGTTCATATTCTAGTTTTCTTTGCTTCATAACTTCTTCATCATGCACATTTCCTTATTAGCAACAGCATTCTTTCATGCTTTTCTTTCATGCAATGGTTATCAGCATTTCCTTTCATAGATCATAGTTTACTTTGATGCAAAAACTCTGTTTTTTTTAATGCACTTATTTCCTTGCTTGCTTAATCTCATTGGTTGACTATCAGTTGTTTATGCAGCAGATATCTTCTAGCAGTAGGTCAGCCTATCATCCATGCCATCCTCCATTTGATCCATTCCCTACAGGTCGCCCAAGTCTCCCCTCAATTCTGCCTTAGTTTCCTGCATTTTCCATAGACTTTCCTCTCTCTCCTCGAGAAAATCCAATCATCTTTCTCTCTCCTAATGATTCTTGGTAGACCCTAGGTGCCCTAACACTTCATCCCAACCTTCATCTACCTTCTCCACCCACTCTCACACCTTCAAAACAGTGAAAACTACTCTCGGCCTCCTCCTGTAGGCCTCCTGTAGAACGTTGTTTTTCCTCCTGTAGATTTCCTGTGTCCTCCTGTAGATTTTCCTGTAGGCTTTCTTTTGAAGGTCAAGTTTAGGAAAAGCCTCCAGAAGGCCACCTGATACCTCCTAGGACCCATCCACACCATCCTACATCCTCTCAAGTCCCAAAACCACCCTCCATCGCCACCTATTCGCTGCCACATTCACAAACAAATAAATTACATGCATGACAAATTCACATGAAAATACATAAAAATCCAAAAAGATGTTTTTTGCTCATTTACTTTTAGAAATAGCTTAGGTAGATGTTTTTTACTTCCTTGAGTAGATAATGGCATTCTTTTCATGGTTTTCATAGTGCTTTCTGCAAAAGTAGGATTAGTGGTTAACTAGGATTTCCTTGGTTTGCTTTACATTTCAATCTTCCTTTCTGCAAGTAGAATAGCATCAGCAGAGTAATCTCTTTTTCCTTTCATCACATATAGAGCTTCTTTGGAATCCATAGAATTTGGCTTGAGCTCCTAGTGATATTGCGTCGACTAACCAAGTGACAACCTGCAGTAAGAACTAGTACTTGTGAATACAGCACCGTCGCTTCCAAGTTTGTTACGAACTACCGGGTTGATAAGAGTAAAGTAGGAAGCCCGGGATTTGCAGCATTATTAATGAAATATTGGTGCTCACCACAAATCCATAAACTTGGTATGGAATAAGTCCTGATATTCATGGATTAATTCAGCGACGTTATCCATCATCGTGTCATCCTAGTAGTCTCCAATATTTGCGAATTTGGGTTCTGCCTCCGTACCAATGTTCAATTGTTTAGTTCTCACCGACACGGTTATATCAGGGTTCTCAATCTGCGTCCCTGAACCTCGTGGTGGCCTTCTATCTCTAGAATGATAATCTTCCACGGATCCTCATCCTCTTCTTCAGTAGTTACATTATAACATTCCTGCGCGCGACTCAGCTGAGTATCCCATTCAGGCTGTGTCAGGTCTAAAGGATCCTGTGGTATCCTAAAGATGGTTGCTTTCACCTCTTGTAGTGCTTCGTCAATACCGTCAATCCCATCCTCAAAACGAAATTTCATCATGAATCCTTCATGCAGGATATCCCATTCACCTATCCCATGGTGGAGCTCTATTTCTATATACCAATTCATTGGCATAACATCCAGGGTATGGTAGAATAGGTGCACCCATTCAGGTTGTGGCTTTTCTCCATAGGCTTGCGTCCATTTGGCCAGATGCACACGTGGATCATTCTACCCATCGTAATTTTCTGTGAGTCACATCTTAGGCTTCCTAAATCGTGCTTGCATCATCCTCCTACATTCGCACCAATCATCGAAACTTCCTTATGCATACCCCACCATCTTGTGGGCGTAGCAAGCAGTGCCCAGTCCAATGCTTGGAAGCGTTGCTTTTCTGGCACCTCCCTTTCAAATGTATCCAAAAAGGTATCTACCTCATTTAGAACATCATATATAGGTAGATTTCTTACCTCTGACGACACACAGCACAGTGACCAAGACATCATGTTGCAATTCAGCATAGTTACTTCGTGTAGCTGATTCTGCTAGCGTTCTATTTCTTCATCAGAGTCCTAAGTGCAACAACTCTCACGATCCCATGTAATCTGCCCATCCGTGGTGGGATTCACCTAGTCTTGCCCTCACGCTATTATCTTATAGATCCAGTCAAGATCATCATCACTCTCATAGTTGCGGACTGGTTCCGTATACCGTGATCCTTCAGCAGGATCCAGGGGTATTATTACGCGCAATGATTTCTTCTCAAAGATCATCTTTCACTTCTTCAGATTGATTACCCCATTCATATCAGTAGCCCAGTCAATTCCCAGGAGCGCAGGGTAGGGATTTTTGTCATCAACAATCTCTATTACTTCAAAGTCTGCCAGCACACTCGCTCCCTCAATATCCATGGTCACTCCCTACAGTTGCCCCATGGGTATGATTTTCTGCTGATTCACCATCCTCAACTGAATCGGAGACCATTGCAGTGTAGGTCTCCCCATTCGCTCCCATGTTTGTTTCAGTAGAAAATTCGCATCTGATCCCAAATCTAGAATGACTTGATCCATTTTGTATTCTCCGATCTGCATGGTGAGTCTCATTTCATGCCTCGTCCTTGTCTTATGCTTACGGATCTTTCAAACTATGCGAGGTTCACCTAGCGCGGCCCCAGCACATCTATTGATGAGTTCTTGTAACCCTTTCACAACCTTATTGTCATGCAGTAACTTCATACAGGTTTCAAGGAAATTTGTGAGCATAGAGGGGTCCATCTTTGGCTCCAGTTTATCCTTGCTTCCTGAAGTGGAGGCCTCAACGAAGCTCTTCTTAGCTTCCATGAATGCTTCACGAGCGCGCTCTAAATCAAACTCAGCCTCTTTTATCGGGGCTTTGCAAACCCATGTACTGTCCTCCCACTATTTCCCCTTGTCATCTCCTATCGCGATTCTTCTTCAGAGAACTATATTTAGGTTCGGATCTTCCTCACGTGGCTCAGACCTTATTATTTGTAGGTTCTGAGTCGAGGGAGGTAGTAGCGCCCCTTTGTCATGTATCCTAGCTATCAGCGTAGAACAATCTTTTATTTCATGATCAAATAGTGTGCAATACTTGCATGAAGGGCGTGTTGGATTAGTGCAATCACGGGCATAGTTTCCTAGGCCTCCAAAATTGTAGCAAATCAACTGTCCTAGACCCCTAACAGGTCCTCCTCTGCCTCAGCCTCGTCCACGCCCCTGAAATCTTGTCCGCGCCATCCCTACATTCTGGTCAAGGGGCCGCATTTCAGCCTAAACCTTGTAGGCAATAGTTCTATCCATCACCAATTTATAGCTCTTGCAAGTACGCTCATCATGTCCTACCGACCTACAAAAGTTGCAAAACAACTGTTGTGGTGTTTTCACATACTTCTATAGTAAGTGACAGTTATTCGTGGCATGTTTTCCGGCTACCTGACAGATAGCGCACCATAAAGCAAGTGTCACGCTAGGTCCTGCTTGAGCTTCTAGGCTTAAAGGCATCAGTCCTCCTCCTGCAAGGTAATTTGTAAAGATCGAGCAGTGGTCTTTGTCATGACCTTGACTGTTTCAAGCACCATACCTCCTCGCATACCTCTGGTCGAACCGTCCTGTCTTGCTTCAGACTTTGCATCTCAAGGCATGGATTCTGCAACTCTGCATGGATCTGCTGAACTCCTAGATTAGGATTTTGCATAGGAGTCTCATGCAGTCTCATGGAATCTCCAAGGCTTCTGCCTGAGTTGTTAACTTTTTCTGCAACAGCGCGCTCCTTAAGTGGGGTAGTAGTGAAGCCAAAAACCACTCGTGATGCTATCCATCTGTCAAATTCATATTGGCTTCGCATATTTGACACTTTAATCTTTGATCCAATTCCCACGATGTCTCACCTGGTCGCATCGTAATCTCTTTGAAGCCCACAATCGCCTGCGCCTCGAACTTAGGCCTTCTAAATTCCCTATTTAGTGCTGCTTGGATGTTCGCTACTCTAGCATTCGGGTTATTGTTGGAGTACTTAATATACCAGGTTAGCGCGTGATCTTGCAGAGAACTAACCAGTGTCACCTTCTTTATATAGTCATCTGTAACACCTTGATCTTCCCATACAACCCTTACAATGAACCAGAATTGGTTCGAATCCTCATTTCCCAAACCTTTGAACAAAGGCAACTTCACTGTGTTTGCCATACTGAATTGCGGTGGTGGTGTAGGTGGTACAGGTGATGTTAGAGGCGATGGTGGTGAAGATGGAGGTGATGTGGGTGGAGGTGGTATTCACTGGAATCCTTGTCTTATCAACTAAATAGCACTTCGTAGTGAGACCTTTTCTATCCCTTCTTCATCCCCTCACAGAGGTGAAATCAAGGGGCTATACTCTGGACGCTTATTTCCTTCGTTCCTGTAACATTTCTGCTTCACATAGTTCCAAACATCAAGGTAGCTGCATAACCCATTTTTCACGCAACAACATTTTAATCCAAGTATTTAAAGATTTTACATACTTACCTCACGGCCCTTTGAAAAAGCGTCGCTCTGCCTCATTATAGCTGACTGAGATGTCTACCGCGAACTCAGTAACAAATGCTCCTATGACACAATCAAGCCAATGATTGACAATGTGGGTGATCTTATCCTCTGATGCTTGCAACCTTGGACTAGCTCTGGGGTCCACACAATAGGACCGTCAAGTTTCCACCTTGAATATCTGCTAGCTTCATGATCCACTCATATATCTCAGTAGGAAAGGAGGCGAAAAATATTTCGTGGATCTCCGTATACAGGTATCGGTCCAACCATTGTTCTTTTGACAGTCACGAGTTTCTATTTTCTTGTGTTGTGAACTTGTGAATCCTTCTGTCCAACCAACCTTTGATTTCTTTCTTAGTTGGATTCCAGTGATACGACATCACACATCTCTTATGCAGATTCCGGTCCCGGCAACGGAACCATTTGTTGGCTTGAGGGGGCCTGACCCAGGTTTAGTGTTAGTTAGCCAAACAAATCCCTACACTACTGGCCCTTTCGGCATCAGCCCGTGGAGCGCGGACTGAAATCTCACCCGAAGCAGTATGGGGGGATGCTGGAACCAAGTTTCTGCACCGTTGAGATGGATGTGATGTCGTTTTTTCTGGCTATACCTGCCTTTGTGTAGGTTTTTTATCTCTATGTTCCACCCTTCAGTACCTTCGTGAAAGGGTACAATTGGCTTTCGCGCATCCCTAAACTGCGGCTCAGGGACTTTCGCACTACAAAGGTAGTGAACTACGATATCTCCCAAACTAGGCTAAGTGTCTTACTTATCTTATTAACCAATCTTAGTTAGCTTCAGGTAACAGATGTTCTTACTTGCGTTCACTTAACCAATACATTTACATACATTCTCGCATCATATAAGCATTATAAGTGAAATTCATACCCAATATAACAGATGCATAAACATGAAATAAGATGCAGAAATTATGGAATACTTCTCTTTATTGATAATTCTATATGATTACAGACTCGACCCGCCCTGCACACTTAGTTGCAGAGGTCTAAGCACTTAGCTGCGGACTTCTAGGCCTCTATGCACTCAGTTGTAGAGCCTCTACCTATGCTACAACCCAAGCTTAGGCTTCTACTCAGAGCTATCTCTCATACATGTTCAATATTTCTTGATTGATTGATTATTCTAGCTACTTAGAGCTTAGCTCTATTTACACAATTCCATGGTCTGTGAACCATGGGTAGATCTTCTACAGCCGCCATTACATTTCCAAAATAAGGGCAGACAACCCTATGACTCTTCTAACATCTACGCATTCTGCGACCACAAAATGTGGAGTCTTTACTCTTGGATTACAAAATTTGACCAAAATATGGGCTTTAAACCCCAAAACTGCCCTTGGGGGATCCCGCCCCCAACACCAATACACAGGGACTGAAAATTCATATGTTTTCCTTAGTCCTCGTGGGGTTTGTCCCACTTCAAGGCTAAGTCACCCACACTTAAGCTAGTACTCCCTGCATAATTTTTGTCGAACCATCTCTTGATATGGTTCTGGTGGAGTGTAAATTTTTCTTTTTCTTTCATCCTTTCTTCTTGTAGTTTGTGCAGTGTGTCCATCCTACGCTGAACTAACAGACACGACTTGCCTTGGGATTCTTGGGACAACTCCAGGCAAGTAGATGTTCGACATGAGGATGATTTCTTTTCCATATAGCAGGAAGTAGGCAAAGATATTCATAGAAGGCTTAGGTGTGACTCAGTCAACCCATAGAGAATTCACGGGAGCAGAGTTCTAGTTTTGTTCTTCAGAGTAAATGGTCTCTTTGATAATGTAATTAATGTTCTTGTTTGTAGACTCAGCAAGACCATTTCCCTATGGGTAGTAGTTAGTAGAATGTTTCAACAAAGTACCATTTTTCAATGCAAATTCATGTTCTCTTAGGACGTCCTGACCCAGGTTCAGTGTTAAGTTAGCCAAACAATTCCCTACACTATTGGCCCTTTTGGCATCAATATGTGGAGCGCGGACTGAAGTCTCAACCGAAGTAGTATGGGGGGGATGTTGGAACCAATTTTCCACACCCAGTGATTAGTGTAATGTTGTTTTATGCCCTCACTCTGCCTTCGCATAGATCGATAATCCCTTGAGGCTTATTGATATAACCTCCTCTTATCAACCTCCAAACCTTTGTGAAGGTATACGACTGTCTTTCGCGAACCCTAAACAAGTGAACCAACCACTTACGCACATCTGTAATCACTCCTAAGTCTGTTATTATCCATATCGGCTTAAGTGTCTGATATCTTTTGCATGCATTAAGATATTCTTCACATAAACATATATTACTACCTGCATTCATATAACAATGCAAACCATGCAGAATCGCACATCAATACAATATTAAATCATAAACCCAATATTCATCATAACATAAAATGCATTTTTTCATAACAGAAGTAAATGGAAAAAACACATATATTTTCATAATAGTCTCTTTATTGATACTTTAGGTTCTCTTACAGACTCAAACTACCCTGCGTAGTCAGCTGCAGGGGTCCGCGTAGTTAGCTACGGACTCTACTCTAGGCCTTTGCGCACACAACTGCAGAACCTTTCTTCTACTCTAAGACTCTTCAATCGCCACTTCTACTAACCCATTACATTTATATCATTCACTAACAACACTACTGCTTTAGACTCTTCGAAGACTTCCCTTTTTTATACAATCCCATTGTCCGTGGACCATGGGTAGATCTTCTAAAGTCGACACATCTTACATAAAAGAAGGGTAAAAATCCTTTATGACACTTTATATCTACGTGCTCCGCAACCACATCTTGTTGAGACTTTACTCTTTATACACAAAAACTTGGGCTTTTGCCCCAAAATCGACCTGAGGGGACCCTAACCCAACAAGTCATAAATATTCAGCGAAGAAAAGTATGTTTCATTGTCACAAACAAGTGATACAGGTACTCCAAACCCGGAGATGATGTTCTACTGTGGGAAACTGGTGAATTCATGCTCATTCACTTATTTCAGCAGAACTTCTTCTGCCCACCGCATGAAGTAATCTGTAGCCATCAGAATATAGTGGTGATGCTTTCATGAATGTCGGAAAATATTGCCAATAATATCCAAGCCCCGCTGTTGGAATGGTTCTTCCACTACAACAGGATGTTGACCTTCGGTTTCATTCGATGCATCTCTGACAAACCAGACACTTGTTGGCATAGGCATGAGCATCCTTGAACAATGTAGTCTACTAGAAACCGGCCCGCATGACCTTGTGTGCTATTATGTTTCCCACAAAATGTCCCCTGAATGGTTCATCGTGGATATCATGTAACACCCTTTCGAAATCCTATGCCTCCAATCACTTGAGAAAAACATCATTGTGATGCTTTCTGTAAAGCACCCATTGTACTAGCTGGTAAGATAGAGCTTTGAGTCAAAGTACCCTCCTCTATCACATAGAAAAATTAGAGGGAACAGTGCCATGTTCAAGGTATCGGTGCACTTCTATGTACCAAGAGTCTCCATGCGAAGGGGTGAGGCTTGCTCGACATTGAACATTTCTATTTCTTGCTCCCAGCATGCGAGCTCTTCTTCTTCCTCCTGCACATGTACTACTTCAAATGTTAGTCTACAGAGACCATGACCCTTAATAGTATGAACTAGCTTGATTTCAAGACGTACCCTTGCAGTCCTGTCATCCAATTCTCCCTCCTCTTACCTAACTCTTGTTGGACAAGAAGTGCTCAGACTACAGGGTGCGTCACAAAGACAATGCAATGGTTCTTCAGGAGGTAGGGTCTAAAATGCTTCACTGCCTTGTACACTATGTATGCTTTCTTTTCCATGGCAAGATAGTTGTGTTTGTGTCCTTTTAGGGTCGTTCTCATGAAGGATATGGGTCGCTCATTATCTAGCTCGTCCTTTTGAGTGATCACAGCGGTGAGTGAAGTGTTAGAAGAGAAACTGTAGAGAAAGAAATATTTGTTGAAGTTTGGGTTGTACAGTGTGAGCACTTCTGCTATAGATTTCTTGATACGATTGAACACATCCTTTTCCTTCTTTCCCCAACTATAGAATGTGTGCTTCTTAATCATCTCTTAGATGGTTTTGACAATCTATGCATAATCAGAGATGAACTTTCTGAGGAAGTTGATCTTCCCCAGGAAAGACTCCACGGATTTCTTATTTACAGGGTGAGGAATCTGTGTGATGGTCCAAAAGTTGTCTGGATATACCTTGTTCCTATTCTTGGCAATGATGTTTCCAAGCAGGTTGCCCTCGGACACTGTGAAGATGCTCTTCTTTGGATTCAAGGATATCCCGTATTTTCGACATCGCTCAAATATTTTCTTAAGATGGCGCAAGTTGTCTAACTGCAGTCTTGAGAAGATTGTCACATCATCGAGGTAGACTGCTATGCTTTGTCCGATGATCCCCCGAAAGGCGATATCCATTGCACACTGAAAATTTACGCCTGCACTCACCAATCCAAACGGCATCCTTCGGAAAGTGAACGTACACCACTTGGTGTGGAAGGTGGTTTTAAGTCTGTCGGGCTCTACTACCAGAACTTGATTGTATCCTGAAAATCCTTCAAGCAAAGAAAAAATCTATGCTTTAGATACTGTGTGCAGTATATGCTCCATGGATAGCATTGGGTAGTTGGCTTTGTCCAAGGTTCGGTTGAGGCTATAGAAATATACGAATACGCGGATTTCCCCGGACTTATTTCTAACAGGGACTAGATTGGAAACCCACATCAAATGTCAAACTTTTTAAATGATCAGAGCATCCAACAACTTAGTCAATACTTTCTGTATGAGGGGCCCAAGTGATGGATGAACTTTTCTTAGCTTTTGTTGAAAAGGCTTGGCCCCATCCTTGATTAGTATGAGGTGTTGGATTATTCGTGTGTCATATGTCTTGAGTTCGTTGTACATGCATGAGAATACATCTCGGTACTACTTGAAGAGGCGGAAGAAATCTTGTTGTTCTTGAGGTGTGCAACACGTACCAACATTCACAAACTTTAGATCATTGTTTATCCCAAGATTGATATGTTCATGAAAAAATGTATAGTTGTGGGTTTTGGCATTAAGAGATCCCTGAAAGCGGTTCTATAAGTCATACATCTTCACAAGTGATACCACACCCTTAGGGATGAGGTTTCCTTTTCTTACATTGGCTGCGTCCTGCAGAGACTACTCTTTCTCATCCTCATCTATTGATGTGTCCTTGAAGACGTCAACGTTAGCCATGAAACGCAATATCTATTATCCAGGATAGATGGTTTATACAAAATTTCAATAGAATATCTGTGGTGTCATCCTAGCGTTACAAAGTATTTTTTTACACCTCCTATTCACTTCCTATTCCATATCCCAAAATTCCAAAATTTTGACAACTGTGAAGTATATCCATCATGATATACAGACAAAACCATCCCTATAGAACCAAAGGAAAGCTACCCTGAGTCAATTCTGAAGAAGGTTAGCTAAAACCCTATTTTTCAGGGCCAACACTTTTTTCCATTGTTTGCCGATGTTGATGGTAGGTTGCACTGCTTTACCCTATCACTTCCAGCATGGGTTTTGATATGAAAACTCACATTAAACCTCTTTTGGCAGGTTTTCCCAAAATCGGGTAGAAGCCTCGTATGCTAGAAACTTCGAGAACAATACGCTAGATATTGGTTTCTGTAGATATGGTCGAGCTATCCCATTTGGAGCTCTTGATAGTATCATTATGGGCCTTCCACTTGAGATGTGGACCTTCCTCCCTCTTTTTTTGATCCCTAACTCTCTCTCCTTTTGTATAAATCAACTGCCTTCCATCCCCAAATGGTCGATCATTGATTACCTGCATTCCTATACTAAGATTATGCCCAAATGCTACCCATTCTAACATGGAGAAGGAGTGCTTGAAAATTATTTTCTTGAACATGGACACCAAAATGAGGTCTCCAACATCAAGGCATAGGTTCTATGCTTCCCTTTTTAGCTTATTAATATATACATTTGATGTTCACTTTCCATAATTGTATAATTTTTTATTCTTTTAGCTTAATACTCCTTGATCTATTAAGTAGTTTATGTTTGATGTATGCCATATATGCTCTTGTACCTTGTATTTCTCTTTGATCTTTCTTCTAGGTACTTGGACATGAAGAACAAGTAAGGAGCGAGCCAGGAAGCAAAGGAATCAAATTCATCTCCAAAGGATTGAATGATTAGCATCAAGGCGAGGTAGGTCACTCTCTCTCTGAATTTGTTAAACATAAGCTAGGAAAGTATATGTTAGTTTGTTTAGTTTTTTGTTAGACCCACTCATTGGGCTAGAGAGATAGCCTCTGTCTGTAGAGGGGATTTTCCTTCACAACAAAATGGCGACTACACTAGGGAAGCTATAGCCTCTTCAATCTCTTTTTTGATCTGATCTCTTGATCATTTTGACTGACCATTGAGTTCTTAGTTAGTTTGAGCCTGTATAGGTAAGCACAGACACTGATTACTAACTTAGAGTGATGAGTCTAGAGTGTTTGTTGATTTTTTCTTCTTTTTTTTTTCTTTGTTTTTCTTTTTTCTGCCTTATTCCTCGCCCATCACATTTTTTACTCGGATAGTCGCCCTGCCAGCGCGCTTTCCTTTAAAACAGTCACGCTGAACCCCTATGATGAGGCTCATAAATGAGTAAATTATATGGACCTTAATGCACCTCCAACTTACTAAAATCAACTTTTATCATCATTATTTACATGTTTTAATTATGTTTTCCTTAACGAGGAGAGAAAATATGAGATGTCATGTCTAGTGGTCTAAAGTGCATTGATTGCAGGTTTTCGAGCAAATATTGGCTAATTAAAGTGTAGGAACTCGAATGGAGACAAGAAAGAGGGATTATAGGCGACAGGATCTCCCTCCTTAACTCCTCACTCACTCAAAGATTCCTCAATCAAATCTCATCAGCTCGGAGTTGCAAGCAACCAAGTCATGAAGTTCGTTGGCAGCCAAGCCAGTGACAGTTGAACACCAGTTGATCTTGATATTAGAGCCAAGCCTCCCTAAATTTAAGGAATTTGTTGGTAATTTCAATTGTATAAATCAAGAGGCCTAGAGCCTCATTAGGATTTAGATTTTGAGTTCAAGATAGCTAAGCAGTTTTCGAGTTGAAGCATTGTAACAAGCACTCTTATGTATTTCTGATTTCTTTAATGAAAATGAGAAAAAATCCCTTGATCCAACACTGAGTTGACTCAGAGGGCTGTAGCTCTTGGGTTAAGACCCAACCCTAGCAGTAGAGGTTCCTCTTGTTGTATATGTATGCTTAGGTTATACTCATAGTTAGTTGTTAAATTGATTTTGGTGTTGTTAATTTGCAAGTATTAGTATATTTATTTAGTTTGCTTCCATTTATGGATAGTTCTAATAGTAGCGTTGTAGTGATAAGAATATATTCCAAAAAGGCTGACAACAAGTGGTTTTCACCTCATTTATCTCTTTTAGGGATCATGGTTTGAGGAACACTTCTCATACAGCCCAAAAATACAGAATTCTTGCTTTTTGTGTAATCTAAGGTTTTCTTGCAAATTAGGTCATTATCTTTCAGTTTCATAGAGAAGTTGCAATTGGAATTTTTTGATCTCTTAGGTTCTGCACTGACCTCATACCGCTTACATATTGGTTCCAAGCAATTCCATGCATGAATTTAGCAAGTAAATGGGGACAACTCTGTTTTTTTCCTCTATTTGAATAAACCCTTCTTGTCTTTGATGAATGTATGTATGAATGCCAAGAATTATGTTTGTTGTTGCAGGAGTTTCTAAATTACAATGAGACCTCATCTCATCAACCTCAGCCAAGCCATATCCACCCATGATTGCCAAAACTCACTAAGGTCTCAATTTGAATTCTTGTCTTATGAGGGAAAATTGCCATCTCCATTGAGCAAATCCAACCATCTCAAAGATTTGGATTGAGTTCTAGGTGAGTTCCTACCACTCCCATGCCTTATTGCCTCCTTATTCACCTTTTCTAAGCTCCATCCCATGTTCTAGACCACTCCTTAAGCTTTCGGCCTGTTCCTGTAGTAAAACAGGGGATCCTGTAGGTGAACTAGTACTTCCTATAGATATCCTGTAGGAAAACTATTAGAAAAATTATATATTACAGATCAATGGAACACATAAAATATGTTACAGAAATATAAACACAAAAAACGCATAAAACAAGAAAGACACAGATATACGTGGTTCACCCAATTTGGGCTACGTCCACAGAGAAACAGCCAGTCCTTCCTTTTATATTATCCAACAAACTGAAGAGATACAACCTAGAACAGATCCATTGTAATTCCCTCTTCACTCTTACACAATCTTCTACCTCTTTCTCACTCAGAATACAAATCTACATAGACGTAATACAATTCCCTGATATATAGCGAGGGGTTTCCTTCTAGGGCAAAAAACCCTAAATTAAACATAACTTCTATCGTGAGATCTCTGCCTAATGAACAACCTAGATTGACTAAGAAATTATGACATTTTACAAGGCAATTTTACATCTATTTTTAGCTTCGGGGGCGCTGCCCCCGATCAGCCACCCCCCCAGACCCCCCTTGCAGCGTACATTTTACGAGCAACATTTCCGCCACATTACGAAATGGCGTCCAATGCGGCGATACCTGCGAATAAGGAAGATAATCAGGCTCCACAGCCAACAAAAACCTATAGTAGCCTATTTTGAGCCCAATTTGAGGAAAATCATCACTAAAGTCAGGATTAGGCCCCCACTTTGTTGTGGGGAAAAATGCCTATGCAGGACGATCCTATCCACCTAAGGTGTGACAGTGCCTTAGCAACAAACAGAGACAGCTATTCTAGTATTCTTCCTTTATGAAATAAGAATGAAGAGAGATGGATGGACTAACCGGTGTCTTCCGTTTGTCCCTCGATCCGGCTTCTCTTCTCTTTGAGAGCTCCCAGCTACTTGCCTTCTCGCTTGCCCAGCTTCAACAGGTTCCTGCAAGATCACAAGAAGGGAACACTACACAAAGACATAGATTCATATTCATAACTAGTTCAGGATTAGAAATAAACTAAACATACTAATGCAATCATACATCAAAGACACATCAGTATATAGGAGAAACCAAGATAGCTTTATTGATGAAATAACAAGGTTCAGGAGGAGATACAACCAAGAGAGTTCCAATCGAGCATCTCCTTCCCAGCGAATGAAATTCCTATCTTCACCTCCCTTCAAAGAATTAAGCACCCAATGATTCCAATCTCAAACCAACAGCAATTCTTTGCAATAACAAAATTCCAGCCTCTGGATCTCATGGAGAAGAGATCCATATATAGATGTTTGGAGTGAGGATGAGTCAGCTTGTGATCTGACTAGTTTCCTCTCTCCCTGTCAGTTCTTACTTCCACTTGGAGACTAAGAGCCTCTTACTCATCACTTAGTCGAACTCAGCAAGGCAAGTGTCATGGAGGAAGATTCTGGAAGCTTCCACAACCTTGACACCTCTCACAAGAGACCCTGACATTTGTCATTTCCCGCTCAGCACACCCTGGTAGTGCTTCTACCTGCGTTGCAATGCAACCAGCCAGTGTAACCTCTGCATTTCAACGCAGGCAGCTAGTGGAGCTTCTGAATTGATCCTGAATTGACTTGTTTTTGAGCAGTTTCTGGTGGAGAACTTCTGTGAATTGCTGTGGTTTGTTAGCCTTGTTCCTCTAGGGGTAGGAACAACATGTTTAGGGACTTTGGATCCCTTGGATTATGGACATTTCATGCTTATAGCTGTAAGGCACAAAAATGTCTATAACAGTTGCCCCCTAAAGTATGAGGCCGTTTATCGGGTGAAATGCTTTATTAGGAGGATCCGAAGTTCTTTCATTGCTGGGAGGAGACCTGTAATACAATACAATACAATACATTATTTTCATACTTTTTTCATGATCTAGCTGAGGCGGGCATTCCCATGCTCAGCTTTATAAATTCATTTTCATGTACATATAACAGACAATCGTCTGATGATAGACTGATGATTCTGAAAGAGCCATCATCCTTTTGGTAGGATGATTATCTATGCTGCAAAGCTGCACATTTCTATGTCTTTATTTTCTGAATATATATCGCAGCCCGGATGGATGAAACTAGATTCGGGGTCTTCAATCTCGTCTGATCTTCACTCTAAGTACAAGTCGATCCATGTGAGAATTGCTCTGAAGTCGAACATGGAAAGACATCGCTTGATTACCAGTCAATGATGTAAATTGTTAACAAGCGCGAGAGGAATCACCGATAATGATGATGACTCTCAAGGTACTGCAGTACAATTCACGTGGTGTGAATAGAGGACTTGGCGTCGAACACCACGCAAAATCTTTCGGTCGAAGGTCATTGATGTATACCTGTCGCCGGAAGTGAGAAACTTGCCATTGAGGCATGCAAGCTTCAAAGTACTGAAGGGGGTGTTCCTAGATCAACTTCTTGGATAATGAGCTGATGTCAACAAGAAGTGATCCGTCAAAGGAGGGCCTTAATGAATCCCACATCGATGACACGGAACGGAGCTAATGATTTTGATAGAGGTGAAAACAATCTGATGACATATGATTCAGGGTGGCGGTCATGAAAGAGTATAGTGTATGGTAGTGGATGGGACACAGGTGACTTCTCTGAACGACTTCTCTTGAACATATGGCGACACTGATGCGATGGATTGGTAGCATTACCCCAAGTATGGATGGTATGGCGAGACCATGGTGATGTGACCGGTGAATGAAACAACCCAACCCGATTGTGGTACGGAGGAAAAGTGTCATGTTCAAGAGCGACTTGCTACCATCAAAGTTTTCTTGAGTTTCTCCCAATTTTTCCCCAGTCATTGCTGACCAGTACCTCTTTATTTTTGTCAAGCTTGAGGAGGATAACATATGCTTGTTCTATAACTTGCCCTTCGGGCAAGCCCATCGTTATGTTTTAACGAGCCTAGCGATAGGGAAACTCGTTCTCGTCTAAAGACAAGTTTGTCGCTATTTAATGCATTTAACGAGTCTAACAACAAGGATAACTCGGTCCTTTTCATTTTTAGAGAGTCTAAAAAGGTACATAAAGTTAACTCCAAAAGTCCTTTTTCGTCATCTAATGCCTTAAGTCCGAAAAAGTATAAAACAATACAGAAGGGATGAATTTTCGATAGTTTTAACGAGCCGAATAAAACAAGCGCTTGATCTTTTTGTGCAATAATCCCTCAGGTCCAAAAAGATTAAAATCTAGAGGAGGGATAGCTCTTCCGGTCACTTTAACGAGCTGGAAGGCCAAAACTCGGCAATCTTTTCATATTTTACGAGTCAGATGAAAAGAGCTTAAAGAAGACTCGTCTTTTGAGGAACGAGTGATAAAAAGGGGTAGCAGCTGATTCCAGGGAAGGATTGGAATTTCCAAATCATGGCAGTGTCACAAGGATGGCTAGTGAAATCACTCTTCGCAGCTGTTCCTCAAAACGGGTAAACAATCATATGGAGGTGAATGATCGGCCAATGGAAAAGTGGAGGTGGTGGGCAAACACGACCAAGGCTTTAATGGCTGACGATATTACATTCACGGTGTTTATTTACTGGAATAGTTCATTTTTTAACGAGCTTAAACGCGGGTGGAAACATTTGCTCGATCTTATATTTATTTTTTAATGAGCATGAACTATGCGCTAAAACTGCTCGGATCTTGCGTTTATTTTTTAACGAGCATGAACTGTGTGCTAAAACTGCTCGATTATCCAGTCATATGATAAGAATGTCTCATGTAAAATGGCAACATTTAGATTTTGCCCCACATCCTTTCCTTATGCAAGTTCGGAAACGACTAATCCTACGAGTTTAAAGGGTTAGACCTACAGGTTTAAAGGGAGGACCTAAAAATTTAAAAAAATAAATAGTCGCCCCTTGCTTGCACTCCAAAAGGTTTGCATGCCCCCAGGTATAAAACAGAGTTTCAAGGTTACCCCTACTTCATCTTCCGCCAAAACAAATGTTTTACCGAGAGAGGCCTACCTCTTTCAGGCTACCCGAAGATTGTTCTGTTATTCTTTCAACAAAACACTTCTTCGGTGGTGTCTACCGAGATAGACAAAGGTGAGGCGCCAAACACATAGCTTTGACAAGAGAATCATATTCTAGAATAACCCCTCTTCCAACCACGGACGGGGTACAGACTAGTCATATTCTCCCGCAGAAACCTACCCTATACCCAAAGTTTTCCTGCCGAAGCAGACCAGGACGCATGCCCCCTGGGTTCCAGTCATATCCTCCTGGATTACTCGCGCTCATCAGGAGGACGGACCGTGGGTTGAGACATTTCTTGAGTGAAGAGACCATTTAGGGATGGTATATGACTATTTGCGATGCGTGACCCGGGGAATGAAAGTTGGTCCACGAGCTTGACCATTCTTCCTTCATGCGGAAAACACATTACTCTAAAGAGTGAGGAGACGATGGCTCCCATGCAATATATATAGTCTCGTCCAAGGAGTAGGTTATAATCCAAGGGTCCTTGAACGACCATCACGTTCATTTGAACGGTCTTCCTTTTCAATGTGATTGGCACATTGGGAAGAATCCCTAAAGGTCGACTGGTTCCTTTATCGAAGCCTGTCAGATTTCTCATTTCAGGCAAAAGCGTTGGCGAACCAAGCGCTTTCCAAGCAATAGAGGAAAGGATACTCACAGATGCCCCCTCATCAATGATGGTGCCAGCCATTACCATTCTGTATATTTGAACGATAATTCTGAATGGTATGCTTGCTGGCAACCGGGGTCTGCCTAGTTGGTTCCAGTCGAAGGATACAACTAGGTTGCTTGGTGGTGGGACCGAATAGACGGCCAGGTATGACTCTGATGAAGTTCCTTCCTGCGATAAAGGAATGGGCAAATTTCCCCCTTGTTCGTCGGATTCTATGTTGATGAAATGAATTTGGACGGTGTCGTCTTTATTCTCCTCTGTGATGGTATCATTCGAAGATAGAGCCTCTGAAGGCAAAACCAGGTCAACTGCCGCCTCAACCTTTTGACTTTTGTCAGGCATGGATTCAGACGGTTCATCTTCAATGATAGGTGCTTCGGCTGACCACCTGAGCGGGCCAGCCGGGTTCTCAACTGGTGAAGGACTTGGCAGGAGTTTTTGATATCCAGGAGGAAGTTGCACTGGTAAAACCGGGCGATCTTCCAAAACTCTTTTAGCCTCGTCTAAGAAGGGACAACGGTGGATGGCATGGTCGCCCTCACAAAGTTTGCAGGGAAATCAAGCTTTCCCTCTCTGTCCTGTGGCTTCACTTTCACTAGTTGACGGTGTGTTGTCAACATGGCTATCAGAGGTTGACGCCACCGAATTGTGCAATCGGGGAGACCAGTCCCTTAGTATCCGAGGGATGCAAGGACAATCTCTGTGAAAGTGGTCTCCCTTGCATATGACACATGGCGATTTAGGCCTGGTCAGTGCAGTGTGTGGATTTTCATTAGACGCCATTCGCTTGCCCCCAGTCGCTTTTGGCTCCTTCTTCTTTTTCTCTTTCTTCTTCTTTTCCTTCTTCTCCTTAGGAGCTTGGCTTTTGGCTTTGCCAGCTCCATCAAGCGAAGAGGAAGGAGGAGAGGAAGAGTTAGAGGAAGTGGAAGGCTGGTGGGCAGCTCTGGACTGGTCTAACTGCTGATTCGATTGTTCAGGAATAGTGGTGTTTTGAACAACATTAGTTGAGAAGAGCCAGACAGGCAAGCCGATTGTCAGTCCTGGAAGCGACAATGTGGCCATATGGGGCGCTCCAACATCTCCCCAAGAGGAGAAGGGACTAGGACTTCCACCAAGGGGAATTCCTTGGTTGGAGGGCTCCATTTTCTCAACTGAAAGATCAACGCGAGAATAAGGGTGATTTATTATTCCGTTTAAAATAAGTTTTAATGACGCTTTAGACACAACTTGCTTTTTCAATTTTAAAGAGTCGAGAAAAAGCTAAAGATGACTCTAGTCTCCTTCGATGTTTTAACGAACCCGAAGTGACAAATGCTCGAATGGACTTTTTCCGTTATAGAGTCTGAAAAAGGCCAAAAGGAACTGCTCTGGAGTTCTAGGTAGAGGGTGTGCCAAACTTTTCGCAAAACCGCAGAATACTTTTTAAGGTACGGGCGGTCAATCTTCCTGAATGATGTGTTCAGTGCATTGCGATCAGTAGGGCGGCCGACACGGTTTCCTAAGGATAAAGGTTTTATGCCTATAGGGGTCTCCCAATATATACTCGACGGTACGTGGGAGCACAATCCGTATTGGCGCTATCGTCCCTCAGGAGGAATCACCCACCATCAGCGAGATCGACAGTCACCAGGCTTTACGACGCCAGAACACGTCTCTAGCCTAGACCTCTATGTTGTGCGTTATGTTACAAAGCGTTATTAAGTTCATTCAGTTTATTTTATGTTGATCTTTCTTAGAAGTTTGCCTTTTGAGGTTCACCACGAGATGTATAGATAACTTCCTAAATGCAATCTAAAAGATGATAAGCAAATTTTATCTCTTTTTCAACAATGAAAATCCTAGCTACAAAGGGAAAAGAAAGACACCATCTTTTCTCAGAGAGAAATCAGCACACTCTAAATGCACTTTCCCTAAATCAATCATGCAAACTATCAAGATGCAAATGCACAATGCAAGTGTTTGTTTTCCGCTTTCTTAATATTGATGCCTAAAAAGAAAGCTTTTTGCACAACTTTGAATTTGCTTTTAAATGACAAATACAAACAAGTTTACTTTTCCGAAATCAGAAAGGGTAGAAGAGATTACAACACTTAACGATTTTCGAAATGAATAATTGTTTTGACACTCAAAAGAGACAAACTCAAACCAAAAGCAAAAATGAATGTATAACCAACTGTAAACAGCCATTAAACTCTCTCCTAAGATCACAATCAACAGATCTGAATCAAGGGCTACAGGATGACTATTTCACTCTTGCAAAGGGAAACTGTAAATGATGCCACAAACACATAAAAACACTCACAGTCTTTTGTACAAAAGGAGGCGGAATTTAAGCAGAGAAAAGGGGCTATCAGACAGGTACCTATGCTGGTTACAGGCTGCAAAAATCAGAGATCAAAACAAGGCAAAACAGAGCAGAGAACCCCAGCTGCACAAGGCTTAACTTCATCAGCGCACCTGTATAACAGGGAAACTGAATTTCAACGCAGGTAGCCTTCACGGGAACTGCGTTGAAATGCAGAGTCTCTTCACAGAGCCTGCGCTGAAGGAGAAACGAGAGTTTCTCACTGGGTTCTGGGTCACGGTTTGCTATTTAATCTACAGTTTCAGGCCAAATCAAAGCAACAAGCAAGGTATAATCAAAGGGATGCTTTGAAGGAGGACTAAGATCTATCACAAAGGATCATCAAATCATTTGTGAGTCCATTGTTTAGATCATAGACAAATCCAGTGATTGGATCAAAGTAACAGCTGTCTACTTTGCATCTGAGAATAGCAGATGCAGTTCGATTGCTGTCGTTGAGTCTATGAAACAAACAATGATAGAAACACAAATAAAATGACTAAACAGATCTCCCCAGTGGATTCGCCAATTTTTTGTGGGGAAAAATGCCTATGCAAGACGATCCTATCCACCTAAGGTGTGACAGTGCCTTAGCAACAAACAGAGACAGCTATTCTAGTATTCTTCCTTTATGAAATAAGAATGAAGAGAGATGGATGGACTAACCGGTGTCTTCCGTTTGTCCCTCGATCCGGCTTCTCTTCTCTTTGAGAGCTCCCAGCTACTTGCCTTCTCGCTTGCCCAGCTTCAACAGGTTCCTGCAAGATCGCAAGAAGGGAACACTACACAAAGACATAGATTCATATTCATAACTAGTTCAGGATTAGAAATAAACTAAAAATACTAATGCAATCATACATCAAAGACACATCAGTATATAGGAGAAACCAAGATAGCTTTATTGATGAAATAACAAGGTTCAGGAGGAGATACAACCAAGAGAGTTCCAATCCAGCATCTCCTTCCCAGCAAATGAAATTCCTATCTTCACCTCCCTTCAAAGCATTAAGCACCCAATGATTCCAATCTCAAACCAACAGCAATTCTTTGCAATAACAAAATTCCAGCCTCTGGATCTCATGGAGAAGAGATCCATATATAGATGTTTGGAGTGAGGATGAGTCAGCTTGTGATCTGACTAGTGTCCTCTCTCTCTGTCAGTTCTTACTTCCACTTGGAGACTAAGAGCCTCTTACTCATCACTTAGTCGAACTCAGCAAGGCAAGTGTCATGGAGGAAGATTCTGGAAGCTTCCACAACCTTGACACCTCTCACAAGAGACCCTGACATTTGTCATTTCCCGCTCAGCGCACCCTGGTAGTGCTTCTACCTGCATTGCAATGCAACCAGCCAGTGTAACCTCTGCATTTCAACGCAGGCAGCTAGTGGAGCTTCTGAATTGATCCTGAATTGACTTGTTTTTGAGCAGTTTCTGGTGGAGAACTTCTGTGAATTGCTGTGGTTTGTTAGCCTTGTTCCTCTAGGGGTAGGAACAACATGTTTAGGGACTTTGGATCCCTTGGATTATGGAAATTTCATGCTTATAGCTATAAGGCACAAAAATGTCTATAACACACTTTCCTTCCAAACCATTTGAAGCAATGTAATCCTTTCCTTCACACCTATCTCCGCTACCAAATAATCAATCAAGATTAGCAGTTACATTTTTCAAGCAAAAAGATAAAAAGAAAAAGTTCTTTTATATTTATTCTTGCACACAGTAGTTAGCACTCTTTAGATAACATTTCATGCTTAGATTAGTTAAAACCTCACATGTGTGAAAGTAGGGTTATTTTGCAAGAAAAGTATGTTAGCAAGTAGATAGAGTATTTTGTGTTGTTTTGCAAGCATTTCTTTAATCTTTCCTTCATGAAATAGACAACATTTCTTTTCTTCTGTTATCACCAAAAAGTTGATCATCTAGCCTAATTTACTAGATGGATCGAGGTACACCATGTAAAGCCAATTTTACCATAGTAAAATTGCTTTCACTATGAAAAATTACCTAATAAACCACCTTTGTTAAGTAATTTATAGTTAAGCCCATGAAGAATAATTAAATAAATCCCTAATTATTTTATTTTCTTCTAGGAATAATTAATTAAACCATTGTTTTATTATTACTCCTTGTCAAATTTGACCCAATCATGAAAAATAAACGGATAAATCATTATTTTTCTTATTTTTCTCTAAGAATAATTAATTAATCACTAATTAATTATTATTTTTTGTTAAATTTGACTAAATCCCTTAGGAATAATTAAATAAATCCTTATTCATTTATTATTCCTTAACTAATTCCTTGAAATGATAAATAAATCATTTATTTATTTATTATTTATAAATAAAAGTTTAAATAGTTTTTCCCTCCTAAACAAATATAATAAAATATTACAAGTGGTTATTCCAAGAATGGGATCAATAATATTTTATGATTGCTCATTATTTGAGGATAACTGAATATTTTGTGATAAATAGAAGGGTTTTCCATTCACTATTCAATTTTGATTATTTTCATTGTTGCACTAACTGTTGTAATTCTAATTATTTTCATTGTCACACACCATATTTTTGTTTGGTTTTCACATTATAGAGGAGAGAGACTCTACACAAGATGAAGATGTTTGAGGATAGCCAAGAACCCATCCCATAGAGGGGGATTGGTAACATTTATCTATTCTCTTCACAGGTGTTATAATAAAATTATTGTTTACATATCTGGTTTCCATTGAAGGATTGGAGTTATTACTCTTTCTTTCTGTTGTTTAACTATGATTGTGGCATAAATCCAGACTTTGACAGGTTTTGTTTCTATCAATTGCTGTAGATATACAATGTTTAGCAGCCATTTATATTGTTGAGATTTTTTTTCATTCACAATCTTAAGTGGGTTCTTTTTGTACAACTTTGAGAAGAAAACACTACAACAAAATTGGCGACTCCGCTGGGTTTTATACTTCAAATCCAGAAACCTAGCTGAGCTTTGGTTTCCAGCTTAGGTTTTCTTCCTTTTTCAATTCTATTAATGTTTCCTAGTTTTTTAACCCTAGATCTGTTAAATTTCTGACTTCTGCAAGCTTTCTAAGCGTTTCTGCAGGTCACAGGAACCAGCGCCGACAAAGGAAGCACTTTTTTCTGAGATTTGCTGACCAAGATCCATGGAGTAGAAATCACACTTTTTGGCCCGAAAAGTGCGATCTAGAGGCTAGAACGCACTAAACAGCATGAAAACTATGATCCCTACAGAGAAATAGGTAAGTACCTGCTATTTCTGGGTTTTAGGGTTTTTCTCAGATCTATTTCTGGGTTTTGCAGGGAGTTGTCTGTTGGGTTGTCTAACCTCTGTCTCTTCCCGCTTAGGCCTTGATCCACTCTGATTTATTCATCGAAGTCTAATTTAGCCTCCCCTAAGGCTTCTGGTATGCTTCCACCTTTTTAAGAGGAGTTTAGTTGAGTTAGTAGTCTGAGTTTTTGCGGCACTTTCAACCACATTTTCCATATCAGTACATTTCTATTTTAGATCTGTTAAGATAGGTTGCTACCATTCCTAGTTTCACATTTAAACTTGTTTAGTCATTTTCCTTAGGGTCCCATTAGTTTCCCTAGGTATTTCACCGATCTCCCTATATTTTTGCAGTGATATTCCCCTCTAGTTTTTTTTTTTTTGCTACAACACTTTCCAACAGCTTAGTGTCACTTGATCCCAGTCACACTGACATTTAGTTCTCTTGACCGTTTTAGTGTATTTTCCATCGATCTAGCCACCAAGTAGTACAATTTTTGTAAACCCAGTTTGGGTGGGGTTTAGTTAATTTTTTGTTGATCATTTTCTTTTATTTATTTCAGTTTATTTTCAGCAAGTTTTTTTCTTTTTTACAAACACGATATGGGCTTAATCAATTAATACACTTTCACACACAAGAACACCTTAAGTGAAGGGTGCTTGGTTTACACTACCAATCCAAGACTTAACATAATAAATTGATCTCCCCGCATCAAGACAAAGAAATATTGTTGAGCTCCCTTCACCATTTTTGTGTCGCATGTGTCCTACGACCATTGCGCCACCAAGGCATTTGTTGGAGAGACTATTAGGCCTCCGCCCCTAGTTTCCACTTGGGCATATTACGCCTCCCCATTGGGTTCGAGTTCATAGCCCTCCGAGTCCCGATACTGACTCTTCTCCTCATTCTTTTGATTCCTCATCTGATTTCAAGCCCCCTTCACCGCATATCGTCACCATTTCTGGACCCATAGTTGGTGCAAGACCCCAACCTGGTGTTGGCTCTAGTTCTATATCGATGGTCACATCAAGTGGAACAGTCTCAGGAACCATTCCAACAACCCCCATGCTCCCCTTTATGGTTGGGTTAAGTCTACCAAATTTTAACCAGTTGATAAATGACCGCATACACCATGATGCTGGTTGCCCCTCTATGTCGACTAAGCTTCCCTTAGACATCTCAAAGTTTAAGGGTAATGTTGGAGAGGATCCTACCAACCGTGTCCGATCCTTCCACATGTGATGCTTTTCCAACTCCATAAGCGATGACTCCATTCGTCTTCGGCTCTTGCAACACACACTCACTAGAGATGTTTTAAATGGTATGTAGACAATCCCTCCACATCTCATTCTATTTTCACAACGCTTGCAAAAGCGTTCCTTTCATATTTCCAGTTACCTCTCTGGTACGACACTGGTATGGAGCTATTGACCACATTCCGCCAATCCTTTACCACTCGCCTTTCTGACAATGTTCAAGAGTGGCTTCGAAGGAGGGGTGCATGTTGTGCCCCACCTTTTGAAGGCTACGTCTATCTATATTGGTTCATTGGGAGCCTTTTATCCCCCATTGGAAAAGATTTCACGTCCAATTTTCCTCAAACCGAGGAAGAAGCTCTCCAAACCCCTTTGAGATATGATCTGATTTATGCACAATCCAGTTATGTCTATACCATCATTCCAGACCTCCCTCGCCCTGGAAGTGTCAATGCACTAGGGGCATCTCACAATGCCGACGATATCATTGTATCCCTTTCACACTCTTCACCATATACTTAGCAAAGTTATGGCTACCCACAGGGGGGCACCAATTCCTCCAACGTTTATGCCCCTCCTGCTAGCAACATGTTTCCTAGACCCCAACTTGTCTACCAAACTATTGCTCCTCCTTATGCACAGTCAAGCACTCCAACCCCCTAAGCATTAGCGCCGCAACCTCCCATGCATCCTCAACCCCAGTAGCCATTGCCCCCTCAAGGTTAAGATTTTCCACCACAAAGTGTTACCAAACCCCCAAATTCGAAGAAAAAGAATAAGGGGAAGGGTAACAAGGGTAACCAAGGTAATCAAGGCAATCATCGTAGTGAAACCCAGGGGAACTAGCCTAACACCAACAACCAGCAACAAGGCAGCCAACCCAAGCAGAACAAGGCTATTTGTATGAAGAATACTTGTGCATGTTGTGGCGTACATGGCCACTATACACATGAGTGTCCTATTTTACCCCATATGCACCAAATTCGGGAATCTCAAGCATCTTCTCGAGGTCAACAATCACCTTAGAATCTTGTGCCACCTCAACCGGCAGTGCTCACAAATCCTTTCCCTCAGTAAGGTTTTGTTGTTTCTCAACCCTAGCTAGGTCAAGTAGCCCACCTCCCCCAACCTTCTGGTCCTGGTGACTACCAAATCCTTATGATGAACTCTGATGATGTTAACCCCTCCAATATCAATTGACAAACTCGTTCGCACTAATATGACAAACCCTCCACTTCATCTGCTACCGAGTCCAAAACCAAAGTGTCTCTTGAGCCTCTTATGACACCAAATGGTCCTTTACAGATAAATCAACCTAAAGTTGAGGCCATCCCAAGATCTCAAAGGGACCATTACGTCGTAATGCAGCTTCTAAGAGATCTTCCCATACATACAGTATATTAGACGACTTGGCGCAATCACCTGCTACCATGTCGACGCTGGAAGTACTCTAGTCTTTCCCATACCAAAATAACCCTCTACTAACTGCCTTGGGTGTAGTAGATCCTTCTGATGACCATCTGATTGTCTTCCCAATTGATACATCAAAGGATCCCCCATTTCCTTCATTTGTTTCTTTCCATATACCAGTTAGAATCCGTAATGCCATCATCTCCAGATGAATTATTGACGAAGCCGCATCCCCCTGTGTGATGTTTGCTACTATTTGGAAACAACTCAAGTCACTTGAGTTGTCCCCCTCCACCATCACTTTGCGTGCTTGGGATTGAAACCCCTCCCAGCCCCTTGGTATGTACCATAACTGTCCAGTGACCCTTGCAGGCAAGACTGTCCATGTCGACATTGAAGTCATTGATGCCCCTTTGGATTACAACATTCTCTTAGGTCGTAGTTACACATATGCTATGTCAGTCATTTCATATGTGGTGTTCCAAAAGATGTGCTTCCCCCATGAAGGGAAGATCGTTACCATCGATCAGTTGACTTACTACAAGCTGACATCAGTGACCTCCCCCGAGTCCATTATCTCATTAATGTCTGACAAATAGTATTTAACTTCTTCCACCAATTTTTCACCCAGAGCCTATAAATATTCCTCTTTTTAGGTGCTTTCCCTCGTCCTCCCCCTCCCATCTCAGAGCCTACCTCTATAAGTGTTTGCATGTTACAAGCGTCACAAGCTAGCCTTGAGCAGTCTAGTAGACCTGATCAACAGCGATCTCCTTAGCACCCTGTTTTTCCTCTTCTAGCTGAACCCTCTGGACCCACTCCCCCAGGACCTCCTCCATTTGTGGGTGCCTCTCCTATGTTCCCACCAAGGACTGTTCCTCTAGGTCTCAACCATCCAGGAGCTATTGCGTCGGGACATTATCCTGCTAGTCGAATACCTTCTTATTCCCCCCTTCAAGAATTTTTTCTATAGCTGTCATGGCTTCACTAGTCCTTCCTAACATGACTCTAGGGATCCTAGTATGGTACATCGATCCCCCAACAAACATTCTACCTGGTCAGCCAAGACCATAACATGCTTTGACACCAGTTTAACCGGTCCCCATTCCCCTGTCGCTGCTTCAGTTCCATAAAAACCTCAACATAAACCACCTCCTGTTGTGAAGGCATCTAGCCAAGGGGGTAAAGCCAAAAGTAATGATTCGAATGAAAAGGCTCCCAAAGCTCCTCAAGCCCCTAAGGCCCCAAGGACGACACCCCCATTCTCTTTGTGTCAAGTTTTTGGGCACGCCACCAAAAATTGTCCTGAACTTCCTCAACTTAAACCTCTGGTTCATGAAGCATTCCCTGAGTCGAATCGTCTGGAAGTCCATGTTAACTTACTGCTCCCACCTAAAAAACTTAAAGCTCTACTCAAAAACCACCCTTTTTCCCTTTTTCATATTCATGGTCATTATTCCCATTGTTGCCCTCATCTCGATGAGTTTCGTGATTTCCTTGGGGCGATCCATGAATACAAGGCCACTCATAGTGGAGCCTCTATTCCTCTACCTATGGATTCTGGTACCACAAGTCAACCAGAACAGGGAGACTCTTGCCCCCCTATGGCGATCCCTCCCCCCGATGTCGAGATTACGGACACCACAGGCCCCATTCTTTACCTGTTTTCATCCTTGAGTTCCTTGCAGGCAAACCTTTCTGAGGTTTTTTTATGTGCTTCTATCGAACCTCTTTCGATAGAATCTCAGGTCTTAACATCTGCAGATCCTCCATCTACTAGCTCGTCGTCTACCATACAATATGATGTGTATGTGAACCTTCTTTCTTAGGTTGATGCACCAGGTAATTCCACCGCATCATGTAGTTAGTATTCCTCCCATCCATCCTCTCTCAGCCTGATGCAGACACCATGGAAGCTACGCGTACCCCTGATTATGCTTACCCTTAAGTAAAGGGGCATTCCTTTAGAGGATTTTGAAGGCCATTTCCTTCCTAATTCTCCCATTGCACTCTACCTCAAGAGATTTCGATCATAGCACATCCGTCTAATTTGTGTGTCTTTATTTCTACCATAAAGTTAGGAAGATTGCATCATCTAATCAGTTTTCTTTTGCACCTTTCAGATGGATCCATTATCCACACCATATATCGGTCATGCCAATAGTGCAATTCGCTTTTCCTGGAATCTAGCCTCGACAACCTCGGCCATTTTTATCCCCTTGCATATGTTAGTCCTTTCAAACAGCGTGTACATTAGATCTACCACCAATAATCAGGCTGAATATGATGCAGTGATAGGTTTTTTAGTCGATTCCCTCGCTCATCGCATCCTTCACCTTCATGTTTGCTTAGATTCCTTGCTACTTGTCATGCAATTGAATGGTGTGTATCATGTGCATAACCAAGTCCTATTTAGAAAATATCTACAAGTGAAGCTATTGGTACGTGAATTTGAAACCATTACTTTCAGTCATGTACCTAGAGCTCAAAATCACTATGTAGATGCCATTGCAAACAACGTTCTAGATTGGAATTTATCACATGTATACCACATAAGATAACAAAACAAATGGCAAACCATCATCATCACATAAAATGCATAATCATATTATGTATCACAAAAATGTTTGGAGCCATAGCTCTAAATACATTCGACTTGCCCATAGCATGTTACAAAAATCACAATCAATGGGACCCATATGTCCCTACATCTACTCACTGTCTTGGGGATCTCACGCCAAAGGCTCTGCTCCACCTACGCGTAGATCACATACTACCTGACCTGCCATTTCCATGCACCGCATGATACCTCTCCACTTTGAGGGAAGACTGATGCACTCATCTGTATACTGATCCTCTAAGTCATGCCATCCACTCTCTAAAACCCTCGTCAAGATTACATCAAACCCACGATGCAAATCAGCAAGCAGTGCAGTGTTGTGGAGGTAAATCCCCTCTGCGGACAGAGACGATCCCTACTAGCCCAGACCGGGTCTAGCAACAATCAAACAATGCTACCACGCAAGTTCCTAATTGCAAATAAAAAGTAGATGATGAGAACCTACTTGGATTCCAATGCTAATATTCGTAGAAGAGACGTCGCCCTCGTTCCTTTGCCTTAGCCGGTCACGATCCCCACGATCTCTGTGATGGACACCTGCACACGCAAAGAACAACACAAATACAAGCATAAAATCCAATAGATGAAACTATATATCAGTCAGAAAAGATATAACTCAACATCAATCATAAGACAATGAGAGTGGAACCATAATGATAGTCATCTATTATTGATAAATAACAAAGAAGAATACAACCATTGTTCTGACGTCAAATCCTCCTTTGGCTGGGTAGTCAGCTACACAAGTCTTGCAAAGCTTGTTGGAATGGGAAACAAGCCTCTCTCTTTTAGGTGACAAGAATCTCCTCACTTATATTTGGCCTTATGGGTTCAAAGAAGGCTCTTGCAGCTTCAAACTCTTGAATTCCTGGTATTCTCTATCACTATGCTGGAACTGGAACTAGCTTGCTCAAGGCATGGAGACAAGCTTTTATAGATAGAGAGGAAAGAGATAGGATCAACCACATTATTCATGGGATTGGCTTTATCACTTAGAAACTTCCATGAAAGGTGGCAAACCACTTCCCTTCTATGGAGATTCGAAGCCAAACCATCCTAGCTTAACATAGATTCAGTTGGTGAATGGGTTAAGGTGAACCTTCGGAAGCTTGTTGGTTGAAAACTTTACTCAATTTGGTTGGCGCGAGTGCGACTCTGAGACAGAGCGCCAATAGCGCGCCCTCTTTAGAGGATTTCCCTCATTGGCGCGGGTAGTAAACTGTGGACCCGCGCTAATGCAAAAAGAGCTGTTTCCATGGGTATTCTGCAGGAGATGTCTTCAGGGCATATGAATCTCATACTTAGAGGAATATGATGCAAGTGATTTCAGGTCATGTCACTTCTCACAGGTCCCGGAATGAGTCCTCCAATGTGCGGGTGAGGGGTAACAGGGATGGTGACAAACGGTGACAAATTGTTGTGTAACAGATGCCCCCTAAAGCATGAGGCCCGAGGGAGAGAGAGGGGTGAAATGCTTTATAAGAACATGCGTAACCAAAAACACTGCCACCGGAGAACCTGCGTAAAGAAGTACAACTGATATCTCAAATACATGATATATGTGTGGGATGGGCGCAGCCATCCATAACAGAGTACATAATAAGCTAGATCCAAGGTATGGGCGCAGCCATCCAGTGAGGATCGATAAATAGACTCAGGCATGGTCGCAACCATCCAGTGAATGAGTCATGTAATGATCATAATAAACCACAAATCGCAGCCTGGATTCCAAAAAACAAAATCCAGGGTCTTGCACTCCATCTCGACCTGAACAAAGTACAAGTTCAAGCATGTGAATACATGGGTTGGAGTCGAACATGCATGAACATCGTCTGATTCCCAGTCAATGATGAAAACTGTTAACAGACACGAGAGGTACCACCGCTAATGACAATGGCCCTCAAGGTACTATAGGTACAATCTACGGCATGCGAATCAATGAGCTGGCGTTGAACACCCGTAGAATCATTCGATCGGAGGCCAATGATGAAAACCTCTCGTCGAACACGAAGAACCTGCCATTGAGGCATGCAGGCTCCAAGGCACCGGAAGGGAGTCTCTAGATCAGCTTCCTGGATAATGAGCTGAAGTCGACAGGAAGTGACCTTGATCAAAGGTGGGCCATAATGTTTCCCACATCATTGACACGAGACAGAGGAAAGATGTTGTGGTGAATCAGAATTATGTGAGGTATCAGAGGGAGGTTGTAATGTTGCAGAGGTCAACTTCTCTTGAACATATCAGCGGCACGACAGTGGACTTGGCAGTATTTTACATCAAATGAGCAGAGGTCATGGTGACAAGGCAATGAGCAGATGAGAGGTCAAACAGGATAACCCAAACCCACGGAGGCTAGTGAAAAAATGAGATGTCCCCACCTAGACACGAAAGCATACAAGTGCCATGTTCAAGAGCGACATACTGCCGACACGACGACAATTATGGGTCCATTTTCCCCACCATTTCTGGCAAGTACCCCAATTATTTTTTGATGACAAGCTTGACGGGGATAGCATATGCTTGGAAGGCGTCATTATGATAGAATCGGATGTCATTAAGTTTTAACGAGTCTGACAAAGGAAGAACTCGGCGTCTTTTCCTATTTAGAGAGTCTGAAAAGACGGCAGAAAAGAAAACTCCAGGGGGGTCCTTTTTCGTAAAGTTGTGTCTCCCGAGCCCGAAAAAGTATAAAACAATGCTCGAAAGAACCGTCTGATCATTACGATCGAGGAGTACTTTTCATATGTAGTAACATCGACCTGAAAAAGTAAAAAAGCGATCGATATCACGTCGTTTCGTAACCATTAACGAACCTGAAACGATAAGGGTCCGACGATCTTTTCATTTTTTACACGGTCGGAAAAGAGTTTAAAGAAGACCGCCTCTTATTTATGTTTAACGAGTCAAGAGGGGTAACTCGACAACCTTTTCATGTTTAGCGAGTCAGAAAAGAGCTGAAAGATGACTCCACAGTGACTTTTTCGTGTATTTACCGAGTCCGAAAAAGTATAAAATACAACTCGTTTCACCATCGAAGTTGCGTAAGAGACCTGTTGCTGCACAAGAAGTAAGTGTAAAACCCACTCTCGACCAAAATATATTAAAATATTCAAAAAATAACTTTTTAAAAAAATAAGTCAAAAAGTCTATAAATATGGTGAAAATGTAAAAAATAGAATCACTTTTACTTTTTACCTCTTGAATAGTAGGAGTGGTCCATTTGGGGAGCAAACTTCGGACGGTGATTTCAACCAATCTGTGCAACCATTCGGGATTTCGTCGGTTCCAGGTAAGAGGCGCTTTCCTTAGCTCCATTTCCGTACCTTTTTTACGCGTTTTGTTCCCTGATTGAGCCTCTGCAAGGAGGAATTTAAAATTTAGGGCCGCGCCCCATTGGCGCGGGTATCCGGCACGGATCCGCGCCAATGGGGTTATTTGCCCAAAGGTGCCGCGCCAACCACGTGACCTAATTTTTAAGTGGAATTTTGTCATTATTTTTAAAATTTGTCCGGTTTGTAAGCTCACCAGAGTTCTAATAATGATTTATTCATCCTTGTGGGTGCAGGAAACAAGCAAAAATGGTGGTGGAATGGAAAGAACAGGAACATGATGCCGTAGATGCCTTGGCCATAGAGGATGAGGGATGCATGAACGCTTTGAGGGATTGTGGCCTCAAGAAATTCTTCCTCACATCTTACCTGCGAGCTCAGCCCGAGTTATTGCAGTTCATAGTTGATGCTTGGGATGCTGATGACCAAGTATTTTGTTTACGGGACCAAACCTTAGAGCTGGACGTTTCTGATGTGTATTTCATTACTGGGCTGTCACGGAGAGGGGCAAACCCTATTTTGATCGGAAGCAGACCTTCCGAAGAGAAGATAGGTGAAGTGAAGGCCCGAGTGTGTCCAGAGGCACAATTTGGGAGAAACAGTGCCAAGGTGGATATCACCACCATCCAGGACTTGGCTCTTAAGGTGATACTATTCACCATCACACGTGCAGCTGGGGTACAGGCACCCCATGAGGCAAGCAAGAATCATCTGTTACTAGCGACAGAATGCCTCAGCCCCACCATCTTTGACTGGGCTACAACGGTGACTACCAATATCAAAAGACAGCTTACAAAGTGTAAGCGCGGAGGAGTGAAATAGTTCGGGTATGGCTCAATTGTGGTATCGTTCTTCTTGGAACGATTACCCCTCTTTCAGATTCAGGGAGCTGTAGTGGCTGATCCATTGCCACGAGAGCCTAGGATGACTCGTTGGGTAGCATTGATGCCCAGAGGAGGAGGGGGCCAGCAGATGTCTTGGCGGCCCGAGTTCTTCATATGGCTTCGTCGTCAGCTGATCGTAGTGGAGGATTGGCCATACGTGGGGACTAACTTCATCGGGGATCCAGACCTCCCACTGCCAGAGGGAGAGGAGTGGGACGAGGAGTTAGGTATGATTTCTTCATTTTCTATGTTTTATGTATTTTCATTTTTTTTGTTAATACATGCATGTTCTGATGACAGTCATATGTATATGCAGATGTAGGCCCAGAGCGACCAGCTGGCTTGTCTCCTATAGCGCGGAGGGGCCAACCCATAGCTGACCCTCAGGCAGGAGGTGCCGTGGGGGAAGAGCTGGTGCAGAATCTCGAGGGACTCACCCAAGGGATTCCAGGTTACGCTAGATTGGCGGGCGTGCCTTTTGCATACCAGAGGCACACAGTGGGGGTGCCGACTCGCATTCATCGTCTGTTGAGACGATTGGTGCGCGTGGTGACGTGTTATCATGAGCACCACCGCGACTAGACTTCTAGGCTTTTTCATGCATATTTTTTTGAGGGACATGTCGTCCGAGGATGTATCAGGATGAACATGTATTATTTTTTGAACTTATGTAATGCACGCGGTGCAAACATTGTGACACACATATATATACATATGCTTATGGTTTAGATGGATCTTTCACATGTGATGATGTGTTATATGCTATGCAAATATTTGGCACAAAATGTAATCTAATGTATCAGTTGTGTAACAAACGACAGATTGTGAAATGTATTTATACACACGTATATTCTATTTTTACACAAGCTTGAAAACACACATGATAATCACATATGCAAACTATGCTTGCAGATGATTTTATTTTTTATGTAAGCTTAAAAGCACTCACACACATGCAAACTATGCTTGAAAATAAAGGAACGGGCATGCCCCCCAGCATGGTGTCTCAATTCGAGGTACATGCCCCCCAAGCTTCAGTCCATTGAAAAATGGAGTGAAAGTTGACATTACTGTTATTGCGCTCGAATTGCACGAGCTCTTGTTTCATTATTTTAACGAGGTTGACACAGGTAAAAGAACTATCCTTGGGAGTACAAGTGACTCAAATATGAATGTGCTCAACAATCCCTGGTTTCACAGAGATGTCGATGGGTTGGGTCTGCGTAATGTTTCCCATATTACCTTTAGAAGACACTTGATAAATTGGAATAGGTGTGTGAAGGGGTTGAAATGGGATACAAGAAGCAAACCGTTCGAGACAGTCGATCATTTCTTGATGGGCAGGGAGGAACGAGGAACGGTGGTGATAATTCGACCAAGGGGGTTCCTCAAGAGACATGGTCTCTATAATGGCTTCATCGGAAGGAAATATTTCCTTTAATGGATCCGAAGTAGCATCATCTCCAAGCCAAGGGAAATGAACGTACGAGTCGGGAACGCTACTCGAAGGAGCAGGTTCGGAAGGGAGAGCCGATGCAGCAACGATTTCGACGTAGTTGAGCTCGGCGGGGCTCAACGGCATCATATCGCCCCAAGATTCTATCTGATCGGCGGGAGGAAGGACCCACGGATCAGAGCGCACGGAAATCATGTTAATAGGAGCGAGATTAGGAGGTGGGAGGGGAAAGACACCCATCAGGGCGGGATCTTTAAAGAGTCCGGCTCCCATGCTCTCACACGATTTAGAGGTATGCTCCACGAAAGGCACGTTGCCTTCGGAAGAGGAGGCAAAGAAGGAGAGCTGGTCCACAGTGACAATCTTCCCTTGATGGGGGAAACGAATGACATGGAAAAGAGAGGAGGCCACGGCTTGCATGGCGTATGTCCAGCTACGTCCGAGGAGGAGGTTGTAGGTAAGATTAGCGTCGACAACTTCGACCTCCACTTCTACCGTCTTCCCTTCCAAAGAGATGGGCAACCATTGGAGGATACCATAAGGATGGGACTCTCTTCCGTCGAAGGCTTCCAATGTTGTAGGAGACTGGCTTAATGTCGGAGAACCAATAGCTTTCCAACAGGCAACAGACATGATGCAAGTTGAGGCACCTTCATCAATGACTGTACGATGAATTGTTTTAGTATTGATAATGACCTGTATGAGGAAAGCAACTTGGTGAGGCAGTCTCGGCGTATGGCCCTCGAGGTCAAAAGAAATCAGATCCGAGTCAGCCGGGTCTATGCCACCGATGGCCGATAGCAAGGACTTCCTCTGGGAGGGGCAGCTCTGGAGTACTTCTAGAGCGGACATAGCAGACGGGGCCTGAGCTAAGTCCTCAACGATGTTGTAGTGCTGGGCGGCATGAGCATTAGGGTTGTAAGAAGACTTCCGGAGTACACCTTTTGGAGGGGGTCGGATAGTCGTCTCAGTGCTAGGTCTCTCGATGTGGAGTGGACCAGAACTGGATGGAGGAGTGCTGGAGGGGACCTCAGGCTCTTTCCAGGCATGAGATGGATATTGTTTTGCTCGAGTAGTGGCATGGACGGGAATCATCCCAGCCATAAATACTTGAGAGCCGAACGAAGAAGAGGGGTGCGATGGATCTGCCACCATTTGAGTTTGCTGTGAAGGGAAAGGTTCTTTAAGCACAGCAGGGGTCCCAGGAGCACCTTTCAACAATCGACTAACTTCGGACCGCCTGGGGCAGTCCTTGGTATAGTGATCCTCGTCACAGATAAGACAAGGATACTTAGGTTTACGTTTGGCTCCCTCCTTGGGTGGAGGTTTAGGGGAGTCATGTTTGGGCTGTTCGGATTTATTCTTGGCTTTCCCTTTCTTTTCCCCTTTCGAGGATTTATCCGCCGTGGTGGACTGGATGGCGTTAACCTCGGAAGTGTTTCCAGAATTAGATTGACCCTGGGAAGTGTTTTCGCTAGAAGCATTCGGCTTTTGCTTCCCAGGGTTCGTGGATGATTTCTTTGAAGATGCGTTTACAGAGCCAATAACACCGTCAACAGATGGTTTTGGCAGAGCTTTGGATGTTCCGGGTCTCGGGGCGTCTGGAAAATAATCATATAAAGTACCTGACTGAGAATAGACTAAGTCGAGGTACTGAGCACGCGCGATAGCTTGCTCTTCAGTCACACAAGCTCCCATGGCAATGTCTCGCGCGATCGCAGGGACAAAGGAGGTCGTGAACCAATCGGTTAGGAGCTGATCAGGAATCCAGAATTTGATCAAGCGACGACGCCGTCTCCATTCATGTATATGATCGGATATATGCGTGGCCGTGTCCTGTTTGAGAGACGTAAGGAGATGTGTCCCTGTCTCATACCGAATGGGTAACTAAAAATGAGTTAGGAAAGCCATAGCCAGTGAGTTGAAAACTTGAAATGTTCCGCGATTCAACTCAATATACCACTTAGTGGCCGAGCCGGTGAGAGTCCTTTGGAAGAGGCGGAGCCAGATGGAGTCATCAAGCCATGAGTTGGATGAACACCAAAGGTGATAGATCATGACATGGGCTTGAGGGTCCTCGCCAACTTTGCCATCGAATTTCGGGCAATCACCGGGTATCTTAGTCGGAACTGGTGGCCAATATGGATTATGAAGAATGGGATCATTTGTCAACTTGGACACATCTGGCAGTTCCAATGTCGCTAAGAAGGGTAACTGAGGATTAAAGGACATTTGTGTCTGTGGAAGAGAGGTAGTACCAGGGTTACAACCAGGTGGTGGTTGCCCCCATGGACTTTGTCCGGACGAGCCTAGCCCATAAGGGTTCTACCCATATGGATTTTTCCCATAGGGGTTCTGTCCATAAGGATTCTGTCCATAAGCAGACAGCTGACCCTGGATCTGCCCCCAGCACCCCATGGATTAGCAACTTGACTTGCAGGTGCAACATGCTGTTGCTGATAATTTTGATAAGGGGTGACCTGCATTTGTTGATAATTTTGATAAGGGGTAAACTGAGTTTGCCCCTGGGGTTGCTGGTAACCGTACAGTTGCTGAGCTCCATACTGAGCCTGGTAAGAAGGTTGCGCTTGGTAAGAAGGTTGGGATTGTAACCCACCTTGCATCTGATAACCAATTTGAGTTTGGGGCCCAGAAGGATGTCCTTGAACAGGTTGAGCTTGGACCATCTGGCCAGAAGGTTGTCCTGGTTGGGTTTGGGACAGACCCGTTTGCCCAGAAGGATGAGCTTGCTGGGTACCAGGTTGTCCTTGTGCAACCAAGGGTTGTCCTTGCGGAACAGATGGTTGAGCGGGCTGGACGGCCGGTTGACCTTGAGGTTGGCCAGCTTGTCCAGAAGGATGACTAGGTTGGGCAGTGGGTTGGCCCTGCTGTATGGAAGGCTGACCCCCTTGCCCAGAAGGATGACTAGGCTGGGCAGTGGGTTGGCCCTGTTGTACGTAAGGCTGCCCCCCTTGCCTAGAAGGATGACTAGGCTGGGCAGTGGGTTGGCCCTGCTGTACGTAAGGCTGCCCCCCTTGCCCAGAAGGGTACCCCTGTTGGACTGCCGGTTGACCTTGTTGAATATAAGTTTGTCCTGCTTGTCCAGAGGGATAACCTTGCTGGACACCAGGTTGACCTTGTTGGATGTAAGGTTGTCCCGATTGTCCAAACGGGTAACCTTGCTGGGTACCAGGTTGCCCCGGATAACCAGAAGGTTGATTCAGATAAGTAAAAGATGGACCACCAGCGGCCGAAGGTTGTCCCTGATAGGGTTGTCCTTGTGGGCCCCTAGGTTGTCCTGGGTAAGACTGGCCGTAATATTGCTGCCCTTGGGGGGTTTGCATATAAGACGGTTGGCCTTGGTTAGGCGGTCCCTGAAGTTGTGCAGGCATTGCTTGGCCCCCATGGAAAGTGGTGGCGTTCCAAGCAACGGATAATGGTACCGAGACCTCAACAACAGGTTGAGTAGGCAAGGGTCTGGAAAGATAAAGGAACTGATGAGTAGAATCGTAATAATAGAAAGGACCTTGCGCGTTCGGATCCTGAACAGCTTGCCCATACTGATCATACGGCCCCCCTCCTGGAACGGGAGCAGAAGAGGGTCGTGCACTTTGTGCAGGGTGAACAACTTTAGGTGTGTGTGCCGTCTGGCCACTACTCACTTGATCGTGAGGGGGACCAACACCAGTATCCAGAGCTGAAGACGCGGTAACGGCACTAACAACCGGAGTTGAATGTGCTACATAAACAGTTGGATTCGTTGGAACTAAAGTGACAGGTGTATTGTGGACTCGTGAAACAAAATATCCCATAGTGGGAGTGATATGGGGGTCCCACATACTCGAAGCAGGGATCCTGGCACTTATATTGTCTCTCAACGACTTATAGCGTGAGGGTACCGGAGAAGTAGTCGGGATGGGAGTGTCGATATTCGACAAAACGGGTGTCTCACTCACTCTAGGAGATGTCTCATCCATGTGAGAGGTAGACATTGGAGACGAAACACCAGGGGGGGTAAAAGGAATATCGTCCTCTTCAGGCTCCCAAATGGGGTTCCAATGAATTTCGTAATCCTCGTCGTCCGGGGCACGAGAGTTGATCAGTTGGATACTCGGGATAACAGGAAGAGTATCACTCACAACCGATACCTCAGGAGCAACGGAAGACGGAGACCCTTGATCACTTGGAACGGGAGTCGACGGTTCAGCCAGGATGACAAACTTCAAACAAAACCTAAGGGAATCTAACGATAAAGGACCCTACTCAAACTAACGCACACAAGATCTAACCAGGTAATGTTGATCACGGCCAAATAAATTTTAAGACGCAAGGACACAACTTGACCATTTCATGTTTTAAGAGTCAAGAAAAGGACAAAAAGGTGACTCTAGTCGCCTTCAAATTTTTTGTGAGCCCGAAGTGACAAACTGCTCAAGTGAGCCTTTTCTTTTAAGGAGTCCGAAAAGGATCAAAAGTGACTACTCTAGAGAGACTAGGAAAAGGGTTTACCAAACAAATCCGTAAAACTGCATATACACCTTGGCAGTCATATGAAAACCAAGGACTTCCCGTACGGCAATCAATCTTCCCGAATGCTGTGTTCGGTGCGTTACAGCTTGTAAGGCGGTAGACACGGCTTCCTGTGGATAAAGGATGATAACCTAGTGGGGTCTCCCCTATATACGCGACGGTACGTGGGAGCTCAAGTCCGTGCTAGACCACTATCGAGTCACAAAAGGAGGAATCACCCAACCGTAATGTGAAACAACAGTGACTAGGTTTAACGACGCCCCAGCACGTCTCTAGCCTAGACCTCTAAACAGTGAGCGTTATGTTCCAATGCGTGTTTAAGTTCATTCAGTTCATTTTATGGTTGATCTGTGATTAGGTTTCGATTCCCAGGTCCTACCGTATGTAATCTCTCACAATTCCCTAAATGCAAGCTATATGCCAAAGAATATCATTCCATTCGATGAAAACTAACTACGAGAGAGTTGAAAATTTTTCAATCAAACAAAATGACCACAAACAGTCAAGAACCACTCTAATGCAGTTAATGGCAATAAACAAAACTTTTCCTTTTTCCAAAATCACTAATCAATGAAAAGCTCTAATTTCCATTAACTAATTCAACGCAAAAGAGACTTGTTCGTTTTCTTTTCAATGGAAAAGTGCACTAAACAAATTTTGAGAGATAATAACACCGAGTAAAAGAAACAAATTTCACTCAATGAGAACACAATCAAATCCCCAAAACACCAAGACAGTCCTTCAAACCAAGAAGAAAGCACAAAGACCTCTATGAGCTATGTGATCTAAGCCCAAACGAAGCCAAGCGAAACCCAAGCGAAAGAGAAGCAAATCACTTGAATAACAAGAAAAAGCTTTGACAACTAAAAAGCAAATGCAAACGAGTAATCACAAAGTTGACTGGACGATCAAAGAACCTAAGACTCCTACGGAAGGCTCGATACACAAGGCCACTAGATGTTGTAGGGTTAAAATGTGAAATCGATAGAAAAAGGCAAACACCCGAAGGATGGAGGTCTAAAACCAGTCAAACAAGGATCAAACACACTCCAGTAATTGAAAAAGACGCAGCAAGATACAAATCCAAGCTCAGAGGGCTCGAAAACAAGCAAACTGGAAAAGTTAATAGGCCTGGCGCAACTGTCAGGCTGTAACTCGCGCTTTTAAGGGATTGGAGCGAGTTGTCTTAGAGCAATGTGCGCCAATTGGCGCGACTGTCAGGCTAAAAAGCGCGCTAATCAAGTTTGCTAAGCCAAAAATTAAAACGAGCAGTTCAGGGCTTGGTTAACAGTATCCAGGTAGACCAGGAAGCAAGAGACAGCAAGAAATCCAACCCAGAAAGCTATCTAAGCAATCAAACAAGAGAAGCAAAGAGACAAGACTAATTCCCCAGTGGAGTCGCCAAATTGTTGTGGAGGTAAATCCCCTCTGTGGACAGAGACGATCCCTACTAGCCCAGACCGGGTCTAGCAACAATCAAACAATGCTACCACGCAAGTTCCTAATTGCAAATAAAAAGTAGATGATGAGAACCTACTTGGATTCCAATGCTAATATTCGTAGAAGAGACGTCGCCCTCGTTCCTTTGCCTCAGCCGGTCACGATCCCCACGATCTCCGTGATGGACACCTGCACACGCAAAGAACAACACAAATACAAGCATAAAATCCAATAGATGCAACTATATATTCGTCAGAAAAGATATAACTCAACATCAATCATAAGACAATGAGAGTGGAACCATAATGATAGTCATCTATTATTGATAAATAACAAAGAAGAATACAACCATTGTTCTGACGTCAAATCCTCCTTATCCCCACGATCTCCGTGATGGACACCTGCACACGCAAAGAACAACACAAATACAAGCATAAAATCCAATAGATGCAACTATATATCAGTCAGAAAAGATATAACTCAACATCAACCATAAGACAATGAGAGTGGAACCATAATGATAGTCAGCTATTATTGATAAATAACAAAGAAGAATACAACCATTGTTCTGACGTCAAATCCTCCTTTGGCTGGGTAGTCAGCTACACAAGTCTTGCAAAGCTTGTTGGAATGGGAAACAAGCCTCTCTCTTTTAGGTGACAAGAATCTCCTCACTTAGATTTGGCCTTATGGGTGCAAAGAAGGCTCTTGCAGCTTCAAACTCTTGAATTCCTGGTATTCTCTATCACTATGCTGGAACTGGAACTAGCTTGCTCAAGGCATGGAGACAAGCTTTTATAGATAGAGAGGAAAGAGATAGGATCAACCACATTATTCATGGGATTGGCTTTATCACTTAGAAACTTCCATGAAAGGTGGCAAACCACTTCCCTTCTATGGAGATTCGAAGCCAAACCATCCTAGCTCAACATAGATTCAGTTGGTGAATGGGTTAAGGAGAACCTTTGGAAGCTTGTTGGTTGAAAACTTTACTCAATTTGGTTGGCGCGAGTGCGACTCTGAGACAGAGTGCCAATAGCGTGCCCTTTTTAGAGGATTTCCCTCATTGGCGCGGGCAGTAAACGGTGGACCCGCGCTAATGCAAAAAGAGCTGTTTCCATGGGTATTCTGCAGGAGATGTCTTCAGGGCATATGAAGCTCATACTTAGAGAAATATGATGCAAGTGATTTCAGGTCATGTCACTTCTCATAGGTCCCGGAATGAGTCCTCCAGTGTGCGGGTGAGGGGTAACAGGGACGGTGACAAACAGTGACAAATTGTTGTGTAACACGCAGTATCCTCTGGACCCTGTTGTGACGATGATGTCCCCTGATCTGTAGCCCTAGGTGATTTGGCTTGTCCTGCATATCCTACTGGCTTTACTGGTGCTATGTCTGCATACAACATATTCCACACTCATTACCATATACATGTGATAGAAATATAAAATGGACCATAAAACATAGCAACTTAACACTTATCGTTTGGTCCCCATGCTCGACTAGGCGAAAGTGGTAATTCAGGATCCCCTTATAATGCATCCCGCTATAAGGGTAATCATCAATGTAAAGGGGCATCTGATCCCAATGTGCGAAAAACTCAGGTCAGAACACCCATCTGACTCCCCCTCCTCCTCCTCTCCATAGTAGCTACCCCCAGCAGCACATCCTAGGCTCCTGTGGGCCCCCATCTCAGATCTATACATGAGGAGAGATAGTGGGTATCTTCTCAAAGAAGAATGCACACAACAATGTACCAAAAGCAAAGTCACAATTCACTTGCCTCTTGCAAAGACTCAACTATTGTTTCACTGACGACAACATCATCTGAGCCCACCCATAGTAGTTTCTGGCCAAAACACTCTCAACTAACATAATCTACCCTCCAATGATGGGGTGGAATGCCTTGCTACCCAAAACCCATAGCACAACTATGGCAACAACGTGTGTCTCTAGCCTTTCTAGATCAACAAGAGAGATAGTCATGACCTTGGCATGATCACCCCGTCGAAAATAGAGCTCCACAAACTCAGTAATGTTCCTCCCACGAGGTAACACCGATGAATATACCCCACCACTCTAAGGGAAGGCAGTCCAGTCAAGAAGTAAATATCCTGTAATGTGAGCTTGATCTTGTGCCCCTGCATGACAAAGACCTTTTGGTCTCAATCCCAATACCTCACAATTCTTGATAGCAAGGGCTCACCTGCCCTCATAAATGTGTTCTCTACCAACTTGAAAACCCAATAACGAGCCAATGCCCCTCGAAGCACCTGATCCCCCTGGATCTCGGATGAAAGAGTATCCAAGTCTCATTCACACTAGTTGATTTTTAGCTCTGCCATATCTGCAAAACACCACATGTCTTATCAGTTCAGAAAAGAAAACAATGGTTTACATTGATCAGCCTAAAACTCCCACTAGGCCAGCAGACCAACTCTTCGTCCAACTCCAAATCATAGTTTTCAGCCCAGAAATTGTGAGCTCATAGGTTTCCAACTATTTCCTGTGAGCCAGATCGCACTTTTGGGCCCAAAACATGTGATGTGATTATGAGCAAGAGCAGGGGTCTCTCAAGGAGTTTCCAGGTGCAAAAAATAAGGAAACAAACCACTGAAATTGAAGAGATGATTAAGACCACCTACCTGAAAGTCGCAGCCCCTGATTCCGACGGTTGGTTTATCCGTTACGATCTCCATAAGATTTAGGGCCTTTTCCTACTCTCCATATTCACTACAGCTCACTTAGCAAATGAATACAAATTGGAGGGAAAACATCCTTTCATAGAAAATACCTTATTTTTCTATCGCCCATTGTGACTAGATAGTAGCTGAGATTGAAGAACCGTCAGTACCATTGGAAAGCTCTCACCGAGCTCTATGATGGGTCTTCCTCAGTTTTTGATGATTTGACACTTCACTAGGAAGCCATTTTTCAAAGAAAGTTCACTTTGTCGCCTCCCAAAATTGGATTTCGTCATAAAGTGACACTTTTACTTTGAGGTCCACCTCCCCTTAATACTTTTCGTACCATATGTCAATTTTCAACATGAGTAACCATCATTTACTCATGTTTTCACAGTCCCCACCAGGCTTAGTCTGTGTGGAAGCGTCACCGAGTCACCCTTGTTCAGAGCATCCACAATGAGTCACCCTTTGATTCTTGGAGTATATTTAATGTCCCATCATCTCATGTCATAGTATTCCATCCATATTTGCATATTGTTCATCCTATGTTTCCCAGTCATACTGTCCCCATCCCCTCTAGAGTTGAGCCAGTTGTTGCCAGGTCAACCATGCACTCTATGCTCTGACAAGGGTATTCATCTGTTTTTCTATCAGTCCCACTTTTCTCCATTATCCCTGGTGGCATTCCATCAGTCACATTACTATTTTCCCTCATCCTTTAGTTGAGGATCCTCATTGCCTCATCTATCGCGGGCCCAATTCTATCGACATCAACTCATTTATTCTAGAATAATGACCTAGAGGGAAGTGTATCTTGGTTCCAACTTCCATTCTTTTTTTCCACCTTGGATCGAGCAGAGGGTCTCATTATTTCCCTTTGACTTGGTCATTTCATGTTTGTGATTCATACACTTGATGGTCTAGTGATGCAACATATTGTATCAGTGATTCCCGGGCGTGTGTGAGATGTTTCAAAACTCATGAGGGGTGGCCCTTCAGGTAGCCCCCGACATGCCCAGATGCATACCTACTATGCTAAAGCTTCAGATGTAGTTCTGCATAGTTGATGGGTTCGATTCCTACTGATTGCAGTGTCAATAGCATGCACATCTCCTCCAGATGATCCATTCAGTTTTGCAGAGCCCTTCCTTGTTCAGCAGGGTTTCTCTGGTTGTTCTACCCTCCCTCCCACCCATTTTTGAGGGAAGGGTATTTGTATCTCATGTACTCAGATATTATTGTATTCAGCCCTGGATCATTTTTTTTCTAGGTGCATTATGTATATTGGACACATTGTATTATTTTTGGCTCTATTACGCCAACATGTCATGTACCATTCAGCATGTACTTCATTGCTCGGTTTTATATTTCTGCGTGAACCATTATTTTTGTACTAAGTTATCTCGACAGATATGGGTATGCCTCCCCTGCCTCATTCAAGTCTGGTACCACAACATAAAAGGAGACTTGCATTAATCTCACCCCCTCTATCCCTATCCTCTTTCAAATTCAGCTTCATTGGTCTCTCTCTCTCTCTCTCTCTCTCTCTCTCTCTCTCTCTCTCTCTCTCTCTCTCTCTCGCTCTGTGACTCCCATATGTTGTCTAAGTGATTGTGTCTTTACAATGTGCTTCGGTCATACGTTTTTCTCCTAACACTCGTACATTGGGGGGCAATTTGTTATCACCAAAAAAATTGATCATCTAGCCTAATTTACTAGATGGATCGAAGTAAACCATGTAAAGCCAATTTTACCATAGTAAAACTTCTTTCATTGTGAGAAATTACCTAATAAGCCACCTTTGTTAAGTAATTTATAGTTAAACACATGAAGAATAATTAAATAAATCACTATTTGTTTGATTTTCTTCTAGGAATAATTAATTAAACCATTGTTTTATTATTATTCCTTGCCAAATTTGACCCAATCATGAAAAATAAACACATAAATCATTATTTTTCTTATTTTTCTCTAAGAATAATTAATTAATCACCAATTAATTATTATTCTTTGTTAAATTTGATTAATCCCTTAGTAATAATTAAATAAATCCTTATTTGTTTATTATTCCTTAACTAATTCCTTGAGATGATAAATAAATAATTTATTTATTTATTATTTCTAAATAAAAGTTTAAATACCTTTTCGCTCCTAAACAAATATAATAAAATATTCCAAGTGGTTATTCCAAGAATAGGATCAATAATATTTTATTATTGCTCATTATTTGAGGATAGCCCAATATTTTGTTATAAACTGAAGGTTTTTCCATTCATTATTCACTTTTGATTATTTTCATTGTTTCACTCACTGTTGTAGCTCTGATTATTTTCATTATCGCACACCATATTTTTGTTGGGTTTTCACATTATAGAGGAGAGAGACTCTACACAAGCTGAAGATGTTTGAGGCTAGCCAAGAACCCATCCCATAGAGGGGGACTGGTAACATTTATCTGTTCTCTTCACAGGTGTTATAATAAAATTATTCTTTACATATTTGGTTTCCAATGGATGATTGGAGTTATTACTCTTTCTTTTTGTTGTTTAACTATGATTGTGGCATAGATCCGGACTTTGGTAGGTTTTTTTTCCATCAGTTGTTTCAGATCTACAATGTTTAGCATCCATTTATATTGTTAATATTGTTTGTCATCCACAATCTTAAGTTGGTTCTTTTCATACATCTTTGAGAAGAAAACACTACAACATCGTCCAATAAGGGTAAATTTCCCTTCTACATGTTGGTAATCAGACTTATTCTAGTCAATAGAAGGTTGTTTTGAGAAACCCTAGTGGTCTATCACCCTACCTAAGTAGTGAAAAAGAGTAGACAAATTACATCTATTTTTGTATACAACACTGTCACCTCCAAGTTTGTACGAACCCCGGGTTGATGAAGTAAAGTCGGTAGCCCTAGGAGTTGCAACATCCTGGTTGCAATACTGATGCTCATCACGTTTTGGCGCCATTGTTGGGAAAGTGTTTGAGTAGATGTGATTTTTGATTTCTTTCTTTCTTTTCTTATCTCTTTCATTCTGCAATTAGTTTCAGCCAGTATATAGTTGCAATTCAGTTCTGTTTTCTTTCAATTTTGCAAGTAGTTTAAAACTCAAAAAAAAAAATTGCTTCCATGCCTCATAGGAATAGGGATAGCTTTGGAAAATTTCTGCCAAATACCCCCAACACTTCAAACAACCAACCTTCCCTCTTCTTCTGTGGATGTGAGCTAGAGGACCCCTTAGGCGAACAACCAGAGATTTTTGAAAAGCCTATAGGGGAAGAAGAAGAAACCATTCTAACTGACACAATCACTGAACACAGAAATGAAAGGGGAGATAGGGAAATAATTGAGGGTGATTTTCCCATCAAAGAAACTAATGGGGATTCCAAGATGAAAAACATAAGCCCCTCTTCTCTTCCTCACTTCCATGGCCTAACTTGAGAAGATCCAGATACCTTTTTGTTTGAATTTGTTGTCATATGCAAAACTTATGATTACACCTCTAATGATCAGAAGTTGAAATTATTCCCTTCCACTCTCAAGGATGCAGCCCTACGCTGGTTCATGAGTTTACCTGGGGATAATATCACCACTTGGTCTCAAATGCAATAAGATTTCAACAACAAGTATAGAAACTAATACCGGTCTAAAGAAACCAAAGAGGAAATTTTTCGAATGATCTTGGGACATGATGAGTCCTTAGAGGATTATGAGGAAATATTCCAGCTCAGCTATAAAAGGGTCAGATGCACACTTAATCCTGACTCACTTAAGTTAGTACTTCTCAGGGGGATCAGAAAAGACCTTATAGAAACCCTAAACCTGATTTCAGGAGGGGACATCTACTAGTTACCCTATGATGATATCAAGACCATTTTAAAGAATCATTGTAGGCCAGCTAGAAAGAAGGGTAGGGCTAGTCGAGCAGTGGCAAGTTCATCCTCCTCCAATACATCCATAAAATGTGAAATTGGGAACATGTTGGAAGACTTTAAGAGTTAAATTATGCAAACCCTTTCTTTGCAAATAGAAATTATGCAAATCAAATGGAAGCAGGAGTAAGAAGAGAGAGCATTATTCATCTTCTGCCCAAGATGCACAAGGTGACACCCTAGGAATGAATGTCCATTCAACCTTGTAGAAAGATGCTCGACCTGTGAGGAAAATCACTCCACAAACAAGTGCCCTTCTCTGTCTAGATTAAAAGTTGTGTATCAAGGAACCAAAGTGGTGACTGAACAACTCTGCTAGATAAATCAAAGGAGGCCTCTTGGGCCTCAACCATACCAGCAGGGCATGCAAGGGTCATTATATTCATATTACAACCCTAATCAAAGAAGTTAAAAGAACTTGATAATACTGATTCACCCCCCCTCTCAGTATTATTTCAAGAGCTGAAAAGTTGTTATAGGTCCTTTTTGTAATCCCGGTCATACTTCTTTGTTTTTGAGCTTCTCTAGTCATGATTGTTTTATATGCAACACATTGAGCTGCTTTGTGACCAAAGTTATGGCAAGAGAAACATTGTCCATTGAAGAAACTTCTGCGGTTATCAAATCTACCGGCCAAATGATTGTAATTTCTATTGTCATCCATTCTTGAACCAAATTGAGAAGATTTTACCTGTGGCTGGTTGTAGCTTTTGTTCACCCTTAAGACGGATTGCCCCTGATAGTCTTTGTTTGCAATTCGTCCCTGCTTTACCTGGTGATCTCCATTGTGCTTTTTCTCATTCCTTCTTGCTACATCAAGATAATTTCTTGAGGTGGATGCTTGAGAAGTTTCTCCATTATAGCCCAGACCTGTCTTGTTTAGAGGAGAACGCTGTACATTGATGATCTCATCCAGAGTTTCAGATCCTTTGACAAACTTAAGATTAATAGCCTTTGTTTTCTCAATCTATTTTCTAAGACCAACAATTTCACCTTCTAACTTTTCAAGATATTTTTCTTTTTCATCAATTTGAAGTTGTAGGGTATCAAAGATCCTATTCTTTTCTTCTATACATGTCTTGAGTCTAGAAATTTCTTCATAAAAGCTATCCACATCTATAGCATCCATGTAATCATCATCTTCAAATGCCATTAATATTTTATAGTCATTACCTCGTTCATCTTCATCACTATTTGATAGACCATCACTATCTTCATGAGTGTAGTAGCTTTTCTTATTTGCATTTTGTTTCTTGTTCCATCTAGCAGGTTCCTTTCCTTTATCAATCTTATCCTTATGAGGACATTTCGCAGCATAATGACCTACTCTTCCACAAGCAAAACATTTAAAAGGTAACTTACCTCTGAACCTTCCAGTACCCCGTTGAAGATTTCTAACAAAATTTGATTCTTCTTCTTCTTCTGGCACGTGACTTGCTTCATAGTAGTCTCCTTTGCCTGAAGCCTTGAAAGCAGCTTCTCTTCTGTTTGATGGACCTCCCTTTCTCATTTCATAATCAGTTAGAATTCCGTGTAGCTGAGACATAATAAGAGTTCGTAGATTTTCTTTTTCTTCTATTGCAGAAACTTTAGATTCAAACTTGGGGGACAATGATCTTAGAACTTTTTCAACCACAATAGCCCCTTTTATTTCTTCACCCAAGTTTTTCATGCAATTAACAATCTCGTCTACCCGAAGGAAATAGTTGACCACACTTTCATCATTATACATTCTGAGATTCTCATACTGAATCCTGAGGGTTTGAAGTTTAGCACGCTTTACCTGTTCATCTCCTTCGTAGCTCAAGATAATCTTGTCCCATATTTCTTTTGCGGATTTATATTGCATAACCTTCACGAATTCTGTTTGAGATAAGCATCCCAGCAGAGTATTGACTTCTTTAGCATTTGTTTCATATTTCTTCTTTTCGGCCGAATCTGTAGGAGTAGCTGAAGGAAAAGTGTAGCATGTATCTATGATATCCCAAACTTTTGTACCAAGATATTGAAGATAGGCAGTAACTCTTACCTTCCAATAATTGAAGTTTGTCCCATCAAAAATTGGTGGCCTGATTGATGCTTCCCTCTCGTAGTTGCTCATGATGAATGATCTTCCTTCAAGCGATCAAGCTTCTCTGAAGGACCTGCTCGAATACCAATTGTTGGAAATAATACTGAGAGGGGGGTGAATCAGTATTATCAAGTTCTTTTAACAAATATTTCTTATTTATACTTTGAATTATTTTTGTATGTCAGTACCATAAAATAATGAGCATGAACAAGAAAAACAGATAGTCACACCAAAGAACACCAGATATAAGGTGGAAACCCAATGTGGGTGAAAACCACCTGCTGCAATATGTCTCTATCTTTTTCAAATTAGAAACTCCTTTTACAATAATTTTGTACTGGTGTAGTCCTTTACCAGTACACAGGCTGCAACCTGCAGAGAGCTACAGCTCTCTCTAGTTTTTCAAGTCTCTCCTGGAAGGGAGCTACAACCCCTTACTTCTTTTCTTTCAAGGATCACTTTTCATAAATTTTCAAATTGGATCCATGAACATCAAATGATCATCAAGTACAAGAAAGTCACCCAGTCAACTGCAGTAACCAGATCAATAGTAACAGTAAACTAAACCGAGAACACCTTATCAACAGAGAAAAGTCAGTCAAATAAATGCCTTAAGACAGATACACAATTTTTCTTTATCTGGCATGCGTTGTTGCGCACTCCACCTTCTACACCTCTGCGTATCCCCGCAGAGAGCCTTGAACTGCACTGTGTATCCACGCACTGTTCCTTTAAACGCGCCGCGTACCTTCACTGTGCCCACGCACCCACTTCTTCTATCGCGTCGCGTACTACTACTGTGGCCACGCACACTCAGATGTTATCGCGCCGCGTATCTGCGCACCTGCGGCTTCTGTAGCGCCGCGTACTTTCACTGTACCTCCGCACCTAAACCTCTGTCGCGCTGCGTACCCACGCACTTCGCCTTCTTCTGCTCTGCGTACCCACGCACTGCGCCTTCTTTTGTTGTGCGTACCCCCGCACTTTCACCGTTAATTACCTACAAACCTCTGATTAGGGTCGAATTGGCAGTCCACCAGTGTGCCACAGATAGTCAGATGCCCAGATCTGGTCATGCGCCGGAGAGATCACACTTCATAGATTCATTTTCAACTTCACTTTTATATAGATCAAGCTTTTAAACCGATAACCCAATATTTCAGATCTTAAGATATACAATATGCAAAAGATACATTAGCCAAGTGATCTCCTTCCCTATTTATAGTCAAGCCCTTATTCACATCATGGGGCAAAACCATCAATAACCAATACAAGGGACCCAAACCGAGGCGAAATTAGATCCTATACCACGGGCCAAAACCATAGAATCAAGAACGGCGGGCTAAATACCACGGGCCAAACATAAGAAACCCCACGTGAGCGCACTTTTCTGCCTTGAAGTGAGTGAACTGGGGGTCCGCACCTCATGAACGGGTAACCTGCGGGTATGTACGCACTTATTCTATGATATTCCTGCGGGTCCGCAGCTTTTGTACGGTGTACCTGCGTACCTCTTATTTTCCAACATTTTGAGAGCCTAAATAGAGCATTGCCACTTAAGAGAGTTGCCATCAAGTACAACACCTGTAACATAAAGCCATACCAGAATCATAATGCCAACAATCTCTCCCTTTGGACTTGATGGCAACCTCAAGATCTTCAACGTCATTCTCCCCCTTTGACATCAAGGGCAAAGGGTTATGCTCCCCCTAAGAACATGCTTCCCCTGACTATAAACCAGATCTGCAAAGAAGAACCATAATCCACCAAACACCATAAATGACCATGGAAGAGATAGAGACATATTGCAGCAATATTCAGACCAGCATCCATGATCTCCTTCTGTACTTCCTCCATAATGCCAACAATGCATTATATGCTCCCCCTGAACCTGTGCCATTCGATCTTTGACCAATCCGCAACCCAGCTCATGTACGCATATACCCCAGATGAGCCTTGCGTACAACCGACCATCAGCAAGATGATGCATCAACAACCCCCAGCTTTTGCCTAAGGTATTCAAAGGTCTCCCTGGGCAATGGTTTGGTGAGTATATCAGCAACTTGTTCCTTAGAAGTAACATACTCCAACTTGACCTTTTGTTCAAGTACTTGTTCCCGGAGAAAATGATACTTGATCGGTATGTGCTTGGTCTTTGAATGCATGACTGGGTTCTTTGAAATGCTGATTGCACTTGTATTATCACATAAGATGGAGATGGGTGGTATACAAGTGATTTGAAAATCCTGCAAGGTCTGCATCATCCAAAGGAGTTGAGTGCAGCAAGATGCAGCAGCAACATATTCTGCTTCAGCTGTAGACAAGGCAATCGAACTCTGTTTCTTGCTGAACCAAGATACTAATCTGGAACCCATAAAGAATGCACCACCACTTGTGCTCTTCCTGTCATCCACGCTTCCGGCCCAATCTGCATCTGTATAAGCATGAAGTGTGAGATCTATATCTCTAGGATACCATAAGCCATAGTTTTGAGTTCCTTGAATATATTTGAAGATTCTCTTTACTGCATGAAGATGAGTTTCCTTTGGATTTGCCTGAAATCTTCCAACTATTCCTACTGCATGCATTATGTCTGGTCAGGTACCTGTCAAATAAAGTAGACTTCCAATCATAGATCTGTAGGTTGGTTGATGCACTGCTGCTGATTCATCATTTGCACTGAGGCTACATCCTGTGACCATGGGTGTACATACTGGTTTTGCATCTTCCATGCCATATTTCTTCAAAATCTGCTTGAGATACTTGGTTTGAAACAGAAAGATCCCTCCTTCTTTTTGTTAGATTTGCAAACCAAGAAAATATGTCAGTTCTCCCAGCAAGGACATTTCGAATTCTTTCTACATTACCAAGGCAAAGCTTTGACTCATAGCTTCTTCATTGCTGCCAAAGATAATGTCATCTACATACACAACAAGTATTAGCAATTTGTCGTTTTCAACTTTTATATAAAGATTGCTATCTGCTGATCCTTTTGAAAAACCTTGTTGATGAAGATATTTGTCCAAACAATAGTACCAAGCCCTTGGAGCTTGTTTGAGACCATAGAGAGCCTTTTTCAATCTGCATACAAGATTTGGATCATTTCCAAGAATGAAACCATCCGGTTGCTCAATGTATACTTCTTCTTCCAAGTCTCCATTCAGAAAGGTTGATTTCACGTCCATTTGAAATACTTTGAAGTTTTGAAAGCTTGAGAGAGCAAGGAACATTCGGATGGCCTCAAGTCTTGCAACAGGAGCAAAAGTTTCTTCAAAATCTATTCCTTCTTGCTGCGCATAACCTTTACAAACAAGTCTGGCCTTGTTTCTAATTACTTCTCCATTTTCATTCAATTTATTTTTGAAGACCCATTTTGTCCCTATAACATTCTTATCCTTTGGTCTAGGAACCAACTCCCAAGTGTTGTTCTTTTCGATCTGCTCAAGTTCTTCATCCATTGCTTTGACCCAACATTCATCTTTGCATGCCTCTTTCACATTTTGTGGTTCAGTGGAAGAGAGTAATGCCAAATAGCTTGAAGCTTCTGTAATTGTTCTTCTTGTTTGTACACCTGCTTCTTTCTGCCCCAAAATCTGAGTTTCTGGATGATTCTTCTGAACATATCTGGATGGAGTCTTCTCTTCTATCCTTATCTGCTCCTCTGGTTCTTCTTGAGGTTCTTCTTCTTCATCATTCTGTCTTTGAGGGTAGTCTTCATCTTCTTCGATATCTTCATGATTTATTTGCCTAGGAATGTATCCCTTCTCATCAACCACTACATCAATGCTGTCAACAATTCTTCCAAGTCTTTTATTGTAGCACTTGTATGCTTTGCTGTGTGGAGAATAACCAAGAAGAATGCCTTCATCTGCTCTAGGTTCAAGTTTGCCAAGTTGCTCATCAGTATTCTTAATATACCATTTGATTCCAAAGATTTTGAAGTGCTTTACCGAAGGAGTCTCACCATACCAGAGCTCATGAGGGGTTTGAGTGTTGTTCACCCAGACATTTGTTTTGTTGAGAATAACAACCGCAGCATATGCAGCTTCACCCCAGAAAGTTGCGGGAGTTCCGGACTCATCAAGCATAGCACGAGCCATTTGTTGGACTGTTCTGTTCATTCTTTCCACCACTCCATTTTGCTAAGGAGTTCTAGCTGTAGAGAATTCTCTTCTTATCCCATGTTCTTCACAGAAATCGAAAAAATCATTTGAGGTAAACTCCCCACCTCTGTCAGATCTGAGGCACTTAATTTTGTATCCTGATTCATTTTCAACCAAGGCTTTAAAGGATTTGAATTTTTCGAATGCTTCATCTTTGTGCTTCATAAGTCCTAACCAGACAAACCTGGAGAAATCGTCAATGAATAATATCAAGTATTCTTCTCCTCGAGGTGTCCTTTTCCTGAATGGACCACATACATCTGTATGTACTAGCTCAAGAGGCATGCTAGCTGATCCTTCCTTCTCCGGAAAGTTAGTTCTGGTGTGCTTTCCAAACTGACATGATTTGCATATGGTGTTGTCTGGAATTTTGATATCTGGAAGACCACGAACTGCCTGATACTTGCATGCTTTCCTTATTTGTGAAAAGCTTAGATGCCCCAACCTCCGGTGCCATAACCAGTGTTCATCATCCTTGCTTAGATAGCATTGTTGTTGTCCTTCTTCAAATATGTATAGATTATTTGGAGTTCTTTCACCTTTGATCATTGTTTTACCTGTATCAAGATCACGAACAAGACATCCATTTGATCTAAATATCACCTCGGTTCCTTGATCACACATCTGGCTGACACTCAGAAGATTATGCTTCAATCCATCAACATACAAAACATTTCCAGCTTTGACCTTTTCTTTTAACTGAGCAGTGCCTTTTCCTTTTATAGCTGCAGGAGTATCATTTCCAAAAGAAACTTTCTTTCCCTTTTCTAAAGCAGAATATGATTCAAGTTTTTCTTTATCACCTGTCATATGCTTCGAACATCCACTATCAATGTACCATAGATTTTCCTGTCCCTCTGCATAAAATGCTATCCCACATCTTTCTGTTTGTGGTTCCTTTATTCTCCATGTTTTGGTGCTTGAGGCTTGTTCCTTTGTGTGTTGAAACCTGCTCCTGCATTCAGAATCTTCATGACCAAAGTTATTGCAAATAGAACATTCAACTTCATTTTCAAGAGCCGAAAAGTTGTTATAGGTCCTTTTTGTAATCCCGGTCATACTTCTTTGTTTTTGAGCTTCTCTAGTCATGATTGTTTTATATGCAACACATTGAGCTTCTTTGTGACCAAAGTTATGGCAAGAGAAACATTGTCCATTGAAGAAACTTCTGTGGTTATCAAATCTACCGGCCAAATGATTGTAATTTCTATTGTCATCCATTCTTGAACCAAATTGAGAAGATTTTACCTGTGGCTGGTTGTAGCTTTTGTTCACCCTTAAGACGGATTGCCCCTGATAGTCTTTGTTTGCAATTCATCCCTGCTTTACCTGGTGATCTCCATTGTGATTTTTCTCATTCCTTCTTGCTGCATCAAGATAACTTCTTGAGGTGGATGCTTGAGAAGTTTCTCCATTATAGCCCAGACCTGTCTTGTTTAGAGGAGAACGTTGTACATTGATGATCTCATCCAGAGTTTCAGATCCTTTGACAAACTTAAGATTAATAGCCTTTGTTTTCTCAATCTCTTTTCTAAGACCAACAATTTCACCTTCTAACTTTTCAAGATATTTTTCTTTTTCATCAATTTGAAGTTGTAGGGTATCAATGATCCTATTCTTTTCTTCTATACATGTCTTGAGTCTAGAAATTTCTTCATAAAAGCTATCCACATCTATAGCATCCATGTAATCATCATCTTCAAATGCCATTAAAAGTTTATAGTCATTACCTCGTTCATCTTCATCACTATTTGATAGACCATCACTATCTTCATGAGTGTAGTAGCTTTTCTTATTTGCATTTTGTTTCTTGTTCCATCTAGCAGGTTCCTTTCCTTTGTCAATCTTATCCTTATGAGGACATTTCGCAGCATAATGACCTACTCTTCCACAAGCAAAACATTTAAAAGGTAACTTACCTCTAAACCTTCCAGTACCCCGTTGAAGATTTCTGACAAAATTTGATTCTTCTTCTTCTTCTGGCACGTGACTTGCTTCATAGTAGTCTCCTTTGCCTGAAGCCTTGAAAGTAGCTTCTCTTCTGTCTGATGGACCTCCCTTTCTCATTTCATAAGCAGTTAGAATTCCGTGTAGCTGAGACATAGTAAGAGTTCGTAGATTTTCTTTTTCTTCTATTGCAGACACTTTAGATTCAAACTTGGGGGACAATGATCTTAGAACTTTTTCAACCACAATAGCCTCTTTTATTTCTTCACCCAAGTTTTTCATGCAATTAACAATCTCGTCTACCCGAAGGAAATAGTTGGCCACACTTTCATCATTATACATTCTGAGATTCTCATACTGAATCCTGAGGGTTTGAAGTTTAGCACGCTTTACCTGTTCATCTCCTTCGTAGCTCAAGATAATCTTGTCCCATATTTCTTTTGTGGATTTATATTGCATAACCTTCACGAATTCTGTTTGAGATAAGCATCCCAACAGAGTATTGACTGCTTTAGCATTTGTTTCATATTTCTTCTTTTCGGCCGAATCTGTAGGAGTAGCTGAAGCAAAAGTGTAGCCTGTATCTATGATATCCCAAACTTTTGTACCAAGATATTGAAGATAGGCAGTAACTCTTACCTTCCAATAATTGAAGTTTGTCCCATCAAAAATTGGTGGCCTAATTGATGCTTCCCTCTCGTAGTTGCTCATGATGAATGATCTTCCTTCAAGCGATCAAGCTTCTCTGAAGGACCTGCTCTGATACCAATTGTTGGAAATAATACTGAGAGGGGGGGTGAATCAGTATTATCAAGTTCTTTTAACAAATCTTCCTTATTTATACTTTGAATTATTTTTGTATGTCAGTACCATAAAATAATGAGCATGAACAAGAAAAACAGATAGTCACACCAAAGAACACCGGATATATGGTGGAAACCCAATGTGGGTGAAAACCACCTGCTGCAATATGTCTCTATCTTTTTCAAATTAGAAACTCCTTTTACAATAATTTTGTACTGGTGCAGTCCTTTACTAGTACGCAGGCTGCAACCTGCAGAGAGCTACAGCTCTCTCTAGTTTTTCAAGTCTCTCCTGGAAGGGAGCTACAACCCCTTACTTCTTTTCTTTCAAGGATCACTTTTCATAAATTTTCAAACTGGATCCATGAACATCAAATGATCATCAAGTACAAGAAAGTCACCCAGTCAACTGCAGTAACCAGATCAATAATAACAGTAAACTAAACCCAGAACACCTTATCAACAGAGAAAAGTCAGTCAAATAAATGCCTTAAGACAGATACGCAATTTTTCTTTATCTGGCATGTGTTGTTGCGCACTCCACCTTCTGCACCTCTGTGTATCCCCGCAAAGAGCCTTGCACTACACTGCGTATCCACGCACTGTTCCTTTAAACGCGCCGCGTACCTTCACTGTGCCCACGCACCCACTGCTTCTATCGCGCCGCATACTACTACTGTGGCCACGCACACTCAGATGCTATCGCGTCGCGTATCTGCGCACCTGCGACTTCTGTAGCGCCGCGTACTTTCACTGTACCTCCGCACCTGAACCTCTGTCGCGCTGCGTACCCACGCACTTCGCCTTCTTCTGCTCTGCGTACCCATGTACTGCGCCTTCTTCTGCTGTGCGTACCCCCGCACTTTCACCGTTAATTACCTGTGAACCTCTGATTAGGGCCGAATTGGCAGTCCACCAGTGTGCCACAGATAGTCAGATGCCCAGATCTGATCATGCGCCGGAGAGATCACACTTCATAGATTCATTTTCAACTTCACTTTTATATCGATCAAGCTTTTAAACCGATAACCCAATATTTCAGATCTTAAGATATACAATATGCAAAAGATACATTAGCCAAGTGATCCCCTTCCCTATTTATAGTCAAGCCCTTATTCACACCATGGGGCAAAACCATCAATAACCAATACAAGGGACCCAAACTGGGGCTAAATTAGATCCTATACCACGGGCCAAAACCATAGAATCAAGAACGGCGGGCTAAATGCCACGGGCCAAACATAAGAAACCCCACGTGAGCGCGCTTTTCTGCCTTGAAGTGAGTGAACTGGGGGTCTGCACCTCATGAACGGGTAACCTGCGGGTATGTACGCACTTATTCTACGATATTCCTGCGAGTCCGCAGCTTTTGTATGGTGTACCTGCGTACCTCTTATTTTCCAACATTTTGAGAGCCTGAACAGAGCATTGCCACTTAAGAGAGTTGCCATTAAGTACAACACCTGTAACATAGAGCCATACCAGAATCATAATGCCAACATAGAGGCCCCCATACAACAAAGATCCAACTTTATTTCCTTCACCTCCATCTCAATGACAACTCCTATACCCTGATCCACCTAAACAACCTCAAAGGCCTGCCCAACCAAACCCGAACTCGAAAAACAAACAGGCACAACAGGTCTACAGTGGAGAAACATCCTACCCTACCTATGTTTTGGAAATTCATGAAATTAAAATTAGGTCCGGGAGAGTTCTCCCGGATACCAACCTCCATCTCCACCTAGGGAGAGTAGGGAGGAAAGAGAGGAAATTGTTCCTAGAAAGAATCCACCCCCCTTTCATGAAAGGTTAACCCATCCAATCCAACTCACTGCAAAAGAGACTGAACTTCTGGGTGAGTTGAAAATTATTTGTGTCAAAATCCCGCTCCTCCAAGCTATCAAAGATGTCCCCATTCACAACAAGTTGATCAAAGAGAAGTCTTTCAAACATCCAAGAAGGCGAAAGAGAGACACCCCTACCATTAATGTCATCAGACAGTTGTCCGACTTAATGTTGGGGCGGGTAATTTTCCCAAATTATTTAGATCATGGGATTCCTATAGTAGATGTACACATAAATGGCATTGTTGATCCCCATACTTTGATTGATCTTGGGGCTACCATCAATGTGATGACTAAGGACACTATGCTCAAGCTGAATCTTTAGGAATCATTAAGGAAGCCCATGACCGTCTTGCAGCTTGCAGACCGATCCACAGTAGCCCCTGAGGGGATTGTTGAGGATGTGATGGTCTCCATTGATTCCTGGGAATACCCTGCTGACTTCTTAGTTATCTAGCCTAAGACCAAATTCAATGGTTATCCTCTCATCCTTGGGAGGCCTTGGTTAGCCATTGTCGATGCCTACATAAGCTACAGGGCTGGAAATATGACTATAAAAAATGGGCATTTGTCCAAACAATTGGTCCTGTACCCTCCTGCTCAGCCATCACTAGAACATGACTTACCTTTATGGCTAAAAGAGGAGGAAGAAGATGAAGTCTACTCCTCCCAAATATATACCCTAGAAACTACCATAGGAGGGGGACAGCCTGATGAAGATGATTTGATTGAACACATCCTCCAAAATCAAACTCCCAACACCATGTCTCTGGAGGAAGTAGTGAAGGAAACCAAGGAAAACCATCGGATTGATCTATGCTTAGTTGACTCAAACCCTACTCATGTCAAGACAATATAATTCGGCCCTGAAAGAGCATTGAAAATCAACCCCTCTCTCTTTGTACACCAAGAAGAAGAGTTATGTAACATGCTAAGAGAGAATTTGGATGCCTTTGCTTGGAATTACAAAGAAATGAAGGGAGTGCACCCTTCAGTGTGTACTCACCACATTTACATTAAGGAAGGTTGCAAGCCAGTCCACCAACCCCAAAGGAGAATGAATCTAACTCTCAAGGATATAGTCAAAGAAGAACTGCAGAAGTTGTTGGATGCAAGATTCATTTACCCTATCTTGGACAGTGAGTGGGTGTCTCCTCTAGTGTTGGTTCCAAAGAAAAATGGAAAGTGGAGGATTTGTGTGGATTACCGAGAGCTAAACAAAGCCATAAACAAGGACCATTCTCCTCTACCTTTCATTGACCAAGTGTTATATGGTATGGAAGGAAATAATTTCTTCTCTTTCCTGGATGGATTCAGCGGGTACAATCAAATCCAGATCAGCCTAGAGGACCAGGATAAAACTACCTTCACCTATCCTTGGGGTACTTTCTCTTATAGGGTCCTTCATTTTGGTCTATGCAATGCCCCTACCACTTTCTAGAGAGCAGCCCAAAGTATCTTTGCAGAGCTAGTCCATGATGCAGTAGAAATTTATATGGATGACTTCACAACCTATGGGTGTGATTTCCAGGAGGCTCTCTCTACCCTGGGAAATTTGTTAAACAAATGTATTGAAATGAACTTATCCCTTAGTCCCAAAAAAGGTGAATTCTTGATGACGGCAGAGACTGTTCTAGGTCACTGAATATCCCAGGAAGGACTATAAGTAGACCCAAATAAGATAGTCATCATCAAAAGGGTCTGAACTCCACAAAAGCATAGGCATGTCAGAAGTTTCTTAGGGCTAGTTGGATACTATAGGAGATTTATAAAATATTTCAGCAAGTTAACTTCTCCCTTATTTGGGTTATTGGCCAAAGACTCCGAATTTTTATTGTTAGAGAGCTACCAAGAGGCCCTGGAAACCCTAAAGGACAAGTTGACTACTGCACCTATTCTCCGAGGCCCAAATTGGGCTCTTCATTTTCACATTCATGCCGATGCCTCTCACAAAGTTAGAGGAGCATCTCTAGGCCAGATAGATGACAAGCTACCTTATGCCATTTACTTCATCAGTAAGAATCTGTCGAAAGTTGAGTTAAACTACAAAGTAACTGAAGAAAAGCTCCTAGATATCATACGTTCATTGAATAAATTTAGACATTACATTACTGGTTACCAGACATTTGTACATATCGATCATGCTACAATTAAGTACTTGATGAAAAACCTGGTGTAAATGCCCAGATTATTATATGGTTACTTTTATTGCAACAATTTGATCTAATTATTATTGATAAGCCTGGAAAAGAGAATGTAGTTACAAAATTTTTATCCAGATTAACTTTTCATGGAGGGGAGGAAGGAATGGTTGATGATCAACTACTAGGTGAACATTTATTTGCCATTTCAGTTCTCTCTCCATGGTTTGCTGACATAGAAAGCTACTTGGTATCTACACAGTTCCTTCCAAATTTTTCCTCCAAGGAAAAGAGCATAATCATAAGAAAAAGCACCCCATTCACTTGAATTGGGGGAAATCTCTTCAAGCTAGGTCCATATCAAATTTTGAGAATATGTGTCAAGGAGGAGGAATTCTTTGACATCCTTCTAGCCTGTCATGATGGGACTTGTGGAGGTCACTTTGCAGCCAAAAGAACAACATTAAAGGTACTACAAGTTCGCTATTACTGGCCCACTCTCCACCAATATGTAAAAACGTATACCAGCCAATGTGATCGGTGCCAAAGGTTGGGGAAACCTACCCCCAAGGATGAAATGCCCCTACAGCCTCAAGTGACTTTAGAGCCATTTGACAAGTGGGGCATGGATTTCATCAAACCCATTGACCCTCCATCTAGACAAAAGAAGTACATCATTATGTGCATCAACTACTTAACAAAATGGGTTGAAGCCAAAGCTATCAAGGTAGCAATAGAAGAAAAGGTGGTTGAATTCTTGAGGGAGAATGTGTTTTATAAGTTTGGATACCCTAGAGAGTTGGTCATTGATCAAGGCAATTAATTTACATCTCACATGATTGAAAATATGTTAAGCCAGCATAAGATCAAGCACATAAAATCCACTCCTTACCACTCATAGGATAACAAGAAAGTGGGAGTCACCAACCGAGCATTGGAAAACATTCTGACAAAGGTGATTAGCAGCGGCAGAAAGGATTGGGCAGACAAATTAGTTGAGGCCACTTGGGCCTACAATACCACTTGGAAGACCACCACCGTCTTCACTCCTTATGAGCTATCATATGGGAAGAAAGCCTTGTTGTCCATTGAATTTGAATACAACACCTTAAGGATCGCAGCATAACTAGATCTAGATATCACAAGGGCACAACAAGAAATATTGCTCCAACTGAATGGGTTAGATGAATTTAGAATGCAGACCCTCCTGCATACAGAAGTGACTCAAGTACAAACGAAACTATGGAATGACAGAAATATCAAGGACAAATTGTTTAAAGAAGGCGACTGAGCCTTGCTGTATCACTCCTGGTACAAATATTTCAAAGGAAAATTAATGACCATATGGTTGGGACCATATGTGATAGAGAAGTGTCATGACAATGGCGGTATTCAGATAAGAACCATTGATGTAGAATGCATCCCTTTGATTGTCAATGGGTACAGGTTAAAGGTCTACAAGAAGCCCTTATCAAAGAAGTCTCAGCTTCCACGTCACGAAGTTTTTAGAAAAAATAAAAATAAATAAATAAAATAAATAAATAAATAAAAGGACCCAGGTGAAAACCTCCATGAGACACCTGAGTCCAACTTTTGGGTTGAAAACCTCTTGAGGTAGCCCAAGAGGATTAAAAAAAAAAAAGGATCTTTGGGTGAAAACCTCTTTTGAGGCGTCCATGGAAGGAAACAAGGATGAAAACCTCCTTCGAGACATCCTAGTTGTCTTTAAAAAAAAAAGAGAGAGAGAGAAAAACATACAATAATAACAACTTTGTTTTTGTAGGCCTGTAAGAAGATGGTGTGCATAGGCTACAGAGGATAGAAGGCCCTACAACAAACTATGTTTTCCTTCATCCATATCATATCCTCCATACTCCCCATATTCTTCCATCCATACTCCACTCCAGATGCCAATTCCAAGCAATTTTGTGTTTTCTACAGGAGTCCCTGTAATACTACAGGAGTTTCCTGGAGGTTTCACAGGAGGCCTTGAAAAAGTACAGGAAGGACAGTCTAGTAGAAAAATGGTGACACAAACCTATTTTGGTTATGAAAAGATCCATTTACCTCACCATACCTCAACCAACACCCTCCATGACCATGTCACCACTGTATCCATCAAAGAAATCAAGTTAGAAAATAAAAATGAAAAAAGAGAAAAAAAAAACATCAAGAATATACATGCCATAGCATCATACCTCATCTTCCACTCCATAACCACATCCTCCACTCATTCCAATACCCATTCAACCTGAAAAGCAGCAAAGAGATGCAAAATTTCAAGAAAAAGGCAGCTACACGACATCCTGTAGATATCCTATAGGAATTCCTTTAGTGACCTATTCCACAAAAAACGACCACAACAACTCCAATCCACCGTTAGCACAAGGATTACAATGATGAGGAACCTCCTCTAGAGCTCAACAGCAACAAAATCCAACACATGTACATCATCAAGGGAGAAACTCATTGACAAAAGAAGAAAAAACAACAGTTGAAGAATATGCAGCCAGGTCAAAGAACAATGAATTAACAACACTATCCAACATGCATCAACAAATAAAAGGACTAACATGTATGTCATCTCACCAATACTCCCTCATAGGTACGAATATGATTAAATTGTAGTAATGAGGAAGGAAGTTGATTTTATAAGCGAAGGTGGCCAATTAACTTGGCCACCCTCGGTCAGACAACGAGAAGAGAAAGGGTTAGTCAACTCCACACTTAGCAAGGTCACATAAACAAAGAGGGGAATGAATTAAAAAATTGGTTAAGCTATGAAGAATAAAAGTGGGAGATGATTATGAGGAAAGATAATATGATGAAATTGTAGTGGGACCAGCGATCAAAAATAATGTATTCGTACTCAGCCAGCCAGCACATCACCTGACGAAATCATCCAAAAATAGAAAAAATCACTGACTCCCATGCGAAGTATCAGTTATTTCGAAAATATAAAGGTAGAGGAAACTTCGAGGAGTCATTGAGAGAAAAAGTTACTCTCGGCATGCCTACAGTGGAAACCTGCAGGAAGCAATCAGAATCTATAGCAAACAAGAGCACCTACAGTAACCTACAAGAAAGCTACAGGATTGAGAGAATTACCACACAGAGCTGTAAGAGGACACCGAGGGAAATCAATTCAAGAGTTCTCATCACCTGAGCATAGAAAAGGGAGGTAGGTGCCATACCTTTTGTGTTTTTCATCTAAAAAGAATACACCCTCCTTTCTTTTGGGTATTTTCTATACGCATAAAGGTAGAGAGAATTTTGTGAGAGTTAGTGAAGGATAACGTCTGAAAATTCATCACCTACCAAAATTATTAAACTATAGCCACCCAAACCTCACTCGAACAAGATTTGAAAGAAAATATCAGAGGAGGTTTCAACAAAAGAGAGCCCACCAACACAGCCAGAATACACCATCATCATCCTGTGGTAGAAATATTTAGAAGGCATCAATGGATGGGGTTCTTTGAGCTACTGAGGGGATATGATGATGATGTGGCTAGAGAATTTGCAATGTCATTCATACCTCTCACTAGAGCCAATGCCACTGCTGTAGTGAAGGGTTTTTCAATAGAAATTACCCCTGAGAGTATTAGTAGGATAACTACACTCCCCCTAGGGTTGCAATGGAGAAAAGAGGACAATACTAACAACACTCTTGCAAAGAAAAGTTTTTCTTTGAAGGAGACTGGTGAGCACCAGTATTGCAGCAATAATGCTGCAACTCCTGGAGCTTCCTACTTTACTTTTATCAACCCGGTAGTTCGTAACAAACTTGGAAGCGACGATGTTGTATGCACAAGTACTAGCTCTTACTACAGGCTGTCACTTGGTCAGTTGGCGCAAGATCACTAGGAGCTCAAGCCAGCTTCTATGAATTTCCAGAAGAAGCTTTTAACCATGATGAAAGAAAGATAACTCTACAGAGGCTATTCTATTTGCAGAAAGAGAAGGAAGATTGAAATGTAATGCAAACCCTAGCAAACCCTAATTTATCCAACTAAACCTACTTTTGCAGAAAAATAGATAGAAACTGACGAGATGAATGCCATTGACTACTGGGAAGGTGAATTACATCTATTTAAACTCCTTCTGAAATAAAATGAGAAAAGAACATCTTTTTGTATTTTTTGAGTGTTTTTATGTGAAATTATTATGCTTGTAATTTATTGGATTGTGATTGTGGCAGAGGTTTGGTGGCGATGGAGGATGGATTTGGTTTTTGCAGAGGTGGAGGAAGGTGTGGAGAGGTCCTAAGAAGCCCCTAGTACCCTTTTGAAGACTTCCCTTGCAATCAGACTTCGAAAAATCACTCACAGGAAATTCTACAGGAGGCTGCAGGGGATCTACAGGAGGATCTACAGGAGGAGGCCGAGAGCTATTTTTGGAGGTTTTGAAGGTGGAAAAATGATGGGAAAGGGTAACTGAAGGCTAGATGAAGGTTTTGAGGTGTCTGGAGCTTGTCAAGGAAGATTAAGAGGGAACATGATGGTTGGATTTGTTCAAATTGCAAGAGGGAAGCTTATGGAGAAAAATGCAGAAATTAGGGCTTGGGAAATCTGTGAGAAGTGAGTTGATGCTGGCTGCTTTATGGATGTATGGTGAGCTAAGGTGTCCTGCAAGAGATCTGTACATCTACTTACAAAAACTGATCAAAGAAAGGACTAGCTATACCATGGAAATAGAAAGTTCTCTAACTTAACCTAATTTTTGACCTACAAACAGAAAATGTTGAACAATAACCTTTGAATAGAAAAGCATGAAAAGAGATCTATTGTAAAAGAACAGGAAATGATCTAGGCAACTGAATCTGAAGCAACACATTAACTTTTGAATCAAGTCATCCCACTAGAAATTGCATGGAAGAGCAAAACTGTGTTTTTGGTGGCAACAATGGTGTCATGACCTCAAATCATGATCCCAGGAAGGGAGAAAAGAGATCAGGTCCTGTTATTTGCCTTTTTGAATCTTAGCCTATCACTGTGTGAATCTACTCAGCAACTGCAACAAAAGCAACTATGCAAACCATCAAAAATAACATATTCTAAACAAGGTAAAATAAATCTATGTAACATAAATTAACTCATGAGCTGAAGCAACAACATATAAGTACAAAGAAAGAGGTGTTGGGTAGCTTGGGTTGGGCCCTAACCCAAGAGCTTCAGCCCTCTAAAAGAGATCAGTGTTGGCTCAGAAAATATTGCATCTTTATTATCAAAAATAATAGTCACATTACATGAACTGTCCTCGAAAAGAAACTCGAAAATGGGTTGAACAAGTGTTGCACAAAAGTGTGAAAATTCTACTAATGACTGGCTAAACTACTGAGCACCTAAGCCCTCCTATTTATACAATTGGAGCCTCCAACAGCTCTCCTAAAATCAAGGAGGCTTGGCTCCCAAGACTAGAGATAGACAGCAGTTCTTCTTCACTTGCTCGGCTGCCCCTTTGATGCATTGATGTGGCTGCTTTTGCTCCGAGCTTTCTGAAGGAGGATTCGAGGTAGGGGGTCATAAATGAGCGGGAAACTCTCCTACAAATCCTCTCCCTTGTTTTCCTTGAATATTGGCTGCCAAATGCTCATTAAACCTCTGATTTTGCCTCAAAATTGACCAAAAATCTGCATAAAGCACACATTAGACTTTTTGGCATAATGACTAACCTAATTCACTCTATTAGCATAAATATAATCAAAAACATGCAATAAACTAATGATAATGGTGGATTAAGCTAAGTTAGGAGGCCAAATGAGCCCATATAATTACCCATTTCTGGGGCTCATCATTACCCCCCTACTGAATGTGTTGCTCATCCTCTGAGCAATTAGTCTATCTCCTCATCTTTGATGGCTCTGATGGATTCCCTGACATCCCATGCTTCTGATGTGATATCCTCCTCCTTATCATGGAATCCTGCCTTTCTATCCACCTCTTCCCACTGTTTTTGTTCTTCTTCTTCTTTTACACCTTCCAGTAGTCCTAGCAGCAGTGGAGGACTGAATTTGAGGCCAAACCAATTGGCCTTCAAACATTTCAAAGAGTGCTTATACAGTGGCACTCTCCTCAAGGCTTCTCTCATCCTGTTTGGAGAGTGATACTCCCTGATCTGTAGGCTGTGTGGCAATGTGTTCCACCTTCTCATGCAGGCATGAATGCAGTCATCTCCAAGCAATCTATCCATGTCCTCAAAATGTGCAATAGCCTCCGCCTGATCATTGATGTACTTAGGGGCACTTTGAGGATCAGCTGCAAGTTGCTGGTGTGTGCTAAGGAGATCCATAGGGTCTGCTGGCTCTGCCCTAATCATTAGAGGCTCATTTTGTTCTTTTGCCATCAACTTCTTGATTTTTGTTGCCCTTTTCTCCTCCTTCTGTCTCTTTCTCTGTTTCTGTTTCTCCCTGCTCTGTTTCTTCAGCTTTCTCCTCCTCTATCTTGGTTTCTTCCTTCTTCCCTTCTTGTTCTTCTAAATCACCAGTTGCTTCACAAACCTCCTGTCATTTTGTTTATGCTTCCTTGGAAAACCGACTATGGAAATGGAGAGAACAACTTTTTTTTGAATAAAAACAGAGAGACAGAGACTTTTTCTTTTTTTTTCTTTTTTTTTCTAAATTTCCTCCACCCAAAAATTCTATTTTCTCCTTAAAAACTAAACCACTATTAGCATATTTCGATATTCAATGGAGGTATGCCAATAACCTACCTCTCCAGCCCGAGAATTGTGCTAAATATTGTGTTTTTCCTCTCCGAAACAACGTGTGGGCCCTCCTGTAGAACACTGCTTGTAGGTGCTCCTATAGAACCCGATAGCAGGAGGATGGATGAGAGCAATGGAGAACGATGGTTTCGAGTCTCTGGAGGTGGTAGGTAGCTTGTTGCAGTCGATAGCACGACGATACAAATAAAAACAAAGGTGGTGAGTGCGGTCGAGAGAGCGTACTTAAGCTTACGGGAGAGGTTTGCGGTGATGAGATGAGGTGGAAGGAAAGGTATGTTACCCTCATTCAGACCGTTGGTCCCCACTACAGTGTTATCATGAAACTTTATGCCGCCTGCCCACAATCATTTCCATCATTCATGTTGGAGTTCAAAATATCCACCACTACCTGTTTTGAGATTCTTTTGAGTTGACTAAACACACGTGCAGAGTGAACTCCGGCTGAGCGTTGTTGAACTAGACGAGGGTGGCCAGTTAGCTGGCCACCGATCTAGTTTAATCTCAACCATCCCATTTGTTCATGCAGTTTTGGATCATACAGATGCAACAGAGGAACGGGTTTAGACACTTACCTGTAAGTCGAATGCTCGTGCTACGATGCTGCTTGGTTCTTTTGCTGCTGCATGCCTGTATTTCCTTTGTTGCATGCTCTCTACTTTCTGATGTATGGCTATTTTCTTTATGCAGGTATCCTCTGGCTGGATTTGATCTTCAGGAGTCTGCTTCAACCTTCAAATTTGCATCCTCATGTTGCTAATGCTAGATTTTAATGGGACGTGACTTGTTTTGTCCATATCTCCCAAACGGTAGACTGGATTGACCTGAAATTTTCTGAGCATGTTTCCATCATCATTATGCACCTCCCACAGAAAAATTTTGGTCAATGGATGCATGGATTTTGAGAAAAACTGAAAATGGCTGAAGGTGATGGAGGTCAATTTCTTGGAAACCGTGCACTGGAATTGGCTGAAATTGCTTGGGCATGTTACGCACCAGTATTGCTGCAATAATGCTGCAACTCCTAGGGCTTCCTACTTTACTTTTATCAACCCGGTAGTTCGTAACAAACTTGGAAGCGACGGTGTTGTATGCACAAGTACTAGCTCTTACTGCAGGTTGTCACTTGGTCAGCTGGCGCAAGATCACTAGGAGCTCAAGCCAGCTTCTATGAATTTCTAGAAGAAGCTTTTAACCATGATGAAAGAAAGCTAACTCTACAGAGGCTATTCTATTTGCAAAAAGAGAAGGAATATTGAAATATAATGCAAACCCTAGCAAACCCTAATTTATCCAACTAACCTTACTTTTGCAGAAAAAGAGATAGAAACTGATGAGATGAATGCCATTGACTATTGGGAAGGTGAATTACATCTATTTAAACACCTTCTAAAATAAAATGAGAAAAGAACATCTTTTTGTATTTTTTTAGTGTTTTTTTGTGAAATTATTATGCTTGTAATTTATCGGATTGTGATTGTGGCAGAGGTTTGGTGGCGATGGAGGATGGATTTGGTTTTTGCAGAGGTGGAGGAAGGTGTGGAGAGGTCCTAAGAAGCCCCTAGTACCCTTCTAAAGACTTCCCTTGCAATCAGACTTCGAAAAATCACTCACAGGAAATTCTACAAGAGGCTGCAGGGGATCTATAGGAAGATCTACACGAGGAGGCCGAGAGCTATTTTTGGACGTTTTGAAGGTGGAAAAATGATGGGAAAGGGTAACTGAAGGCTAGATGAAGATGTTGAGGTGTCTGGAGCCTTTTAAGGAATATCAAGAGGGAACATGATGGTTGGATTTGTTCAAATGGCAAGAGGGAAGCTTATGGAGAAAAATGCAGAAATTAGGGCAGATTGGTGAAATGTTGCGAATGACTTGGGAAATCTGTGAGAAGTGAGCTGATGTTGGCTGCTTTATGGATGTATGATGAGCTGAAGTGTCCTACAAGAGATCTGCACATCTACTTACAAAAACTGATCAAAGAAAGGACTACCTATACAATGGAAACAAAAAGTTCTCTAGCTTGACCTAATTTCTAACCTACAAACAGAAAATGTTGAACAGTAACCTTTGAATAGAAAATCATGCAAAGAGATCTATTGTAAAAGAACAGGAAATGATCTAGGCAACTGAATCTGAAGCAACACATTAACTTTTGAATCAAGTCATCACACTAGAAATTGCATGGAAGAGCAAAATTGTGTTTTTGGTGGCAACAATGGTGCCAAGACCTCAAATCATGATCCCAGGAAGGGAGAAAAGAGATCAGGGCCTATTGTTTTCCTTTTTGAATCTTAGCCTATCACTGTGTGAACCTACTCAGCAACTGCAACAAAAGCAACTATGCAAACCATCAAAAGAAACCTATTCTAAACAAGGTAAAATAAATCTATGTAACAGAAATTAACTCACGAGCTGAAGAAACAACATATAAGTACAAAGAAAGAGGTGTTGGGAAGCTTGGGTTGGGCCCTAACCCAAGAGCTTCAGCCCTCTGAAAGAGATCAATGCTGGCTCAGAAAATATTGCATCTTTATTATCAAAAATAATAGTCACATTACATGAACTGTCCTAAAAAAGAAACTCGAAAATGGGCTGAACAAGTGCTGCACAAAAGTGAAAAAATTCTACTAATGATTGGCTAAACTACTGAGCACCTAAGCCCTCCTATTTATAGAACTAAAGCCTCCAACAACTCTCCTAAAATCAAGGAGGCTTGGCTCCCAAGACTACGGATAGACAGCAGTTCTTCTTCACTTGCTCGGCTGCCCCTTTTATGCATTGATGTGACTGCTTGTGCTCTGAGCTTTCTGAAGGAGGATTCGAGGTAGGGGGTCATAAATGAGGGGGACACCCTCCTACAAATCCTCTCCCTTTTTTTCCTCGAATATTGGCTGCCAAATGCTCATTAAACCTCTGATTTTGTCTCAAAATTGACCAAAAATCTACATAAAGCACACATTGGACTTTTTGGCATAATGACTAACCCAATTCACTCTATTAGCATAAATATAATCAAAAACATGCAATAAACTAATGAGAATGGTGGATTAAGCTAAGTTAGGAGGCCAAATGAGCCCATATAATTACCCATTTCTGGGGCTCATCAGAGACGAACCAATTGAAGACAAAAATGGGGCTAGAAGGGAAAGAATTCCATATCCTTGGAATGAGGTAAGTTATCACATCATCAAGTACATATCCCATGAATTTAGATACAGTGTAGTGTATGGATACCACTTTAGACTCCTCCATGAGCTAAGATTTGGAGAAGGGACACCTCCTCATAACAGACTTAGTTTACCTTATTTTATGTTACAATCAATAATAGACATGAGCATCAAGGTATAGGAAGGAAAACATCAGCAACTAGAAAATCATGGGTTGATCAAAATCATCCTGGAAGATGATAAACACAATTTAAGAATCCCTATTGCATGGTAAACATTTGCAGAAATGCAGGAAGAAGGATAAATTCAAGCCATTGAGTATGACAGAAGCCCTATTGCTAGTGAGGGACAAGAAGAAATAGAGGATGAATAAGAAGATGAAAAGAGGATGAGTTACAGGAGGATGAATAAAAATATAGCAGGGAAGAAGAATCACCAAGGGTGTCGCCAGAGACTACAGAGAAGGAGGCAACAACTGCTCTAACTTCCCTAAGTACACCTGTCAAATCAAAGGGAAAAAGATAGAGGCAAACTCCACTTTACTTCAAGACAAGGAAGAGCACCCGGATTAAATAAGGGATACCTCAAACTCCTACCAAAACTCTAATTGTCTAGAGGACTCACAAGAGAAAGTAGTCCCTCTAGGGAATAAGGGAGGAGAAGGAACATCAAAACAAGATTCTTCCAAGTTGAAAAGCACCTATGTTAGGAGACCTATCACCAGGTCAGCCTCAAGAAAAGGAAAAGGTCTCCTACAGGAAGCATAGTTAGACCTAAAAGAAGTAGAAATGATCCTACAGGAAACCCTATTACAGCTATAGGAAACACAGAAAAAAGATAAGGAAAGGTTGCAAGGGAAAAGGGAAGGAAAAGAGGAAGGAATTAATCAAGAAAAACTAGAGGAAAAGACCCAAGAGCTGAAGGATCCTAACCCACAGCGAAAATTCAGCTCCTACTACAGATTCATTGAAGGAGGTAGGGTGATACCACAAAAATGTCCATTCCTCTATTATTTGAACTTGAAAAAGAGAGAGCAAGGACATGTAGGTGGATGCAAATTGTTAAATCAAAAGGGGTGGAGGATGTAGGCCACATGGAAGAGAAGCTGCAAGAAATGGGTAGAGAATTAAGTAGCATAAGGGACAGGGAATCAATCACGAAATCTCAATTAGAGGCTGAGAACACATGGCTAATGAAGGAGCTACATGAAAAGGAAGGCCAATTGGCAACTACGGTAAGTTTATCCATGGAGGTAATTCAATGCAGGATGACAACAAAGTCATATGCCTTGTACCTCAAAGAACAATGGCTGTAGTTTCAGATAAAAACCCTAGCACAAAGAGGAATTATGGCTTTCCAAGACTACAGGAAATTCATTGACCTCTGTGATCAAAGAACCCTGGAGGATAGAGCAAAGATATTTGAGTTCTACCTACAGAATTTAGCTCTGGCATATTTAAATGTGTGGGACCCAAATCCAAAGCTACGTGACTTACAACTAATGGCCTTGTCATCCTGGATGAGTCATGAGGAAGCCATATCTACAAAATTGAAAAGGGTATTGGAAAGAGAATAAGTAGAACCCCTTTTCATCATATCAGAACAGTCTAACCCAATGGCTGTCATGAGCACTCACAACCTCGTTGCAAATGATCCCAAGCTTGCACCATGATACCTGGTTGTACAAGAACAAGCAGTCACTCAATTTGAAGACATGCTAAGATTGCTAGGAGATGACAGCCAGCAAGCCTGCAAAGGGAGATGGAACACCTTACCCTACAACCTAAAGATCAAAGATTTTCATTCTCCTGATAGAATGAGGGATGCACTAGAGAGAGTCCCAATGTATAAGAAAGCATTACACAGACTCAAGGTCAACTGGATTGGATTAAAACTCAGCCCACCATTGCTTTAGGTATGTTAGAGGGGATAAAGGAAGAAGAAGAAAGAAACCAGTGGGAAGAAATAGAGAGGAATGCAGGGTTTTATCCACAAGAGGAGGAGACTACAATAGAAGCTTGGAATGTGAGGGAGGCCACCAAAGCAATGAAAGACATGGACATAGATTGAGTTTCTTAGAGGATGAGCAACATTTTCAGTAGGGGGTTGATAATGAGGCTTATCAATGGGTAAATTATATGGACCTTAATGCACCTCCACCTTACTAAAATCAACTTTTCTCATCATTCTTTACATGTTTTAATTATGTTTTTCTTAACGAGGAGAGTAAAGATGAGATGTCACGTCTAGTGGTTTAATTTGCATTGATTGCATCTTTTGGAGCAAATTTTGGCTAATTAAATTGCAGGAACTCGAATGGAGGAAAGAAAGAGGGGTTCTAGATGGCAGGATCTCCCTCCTTAACTCCTCACTCACTCGAAGATTCTTCAATCAAATCTCATCAGCTCGGAGTTGCAAGCAGCCGAGTCATGAAGTTCATTGGCATCCAAGACAATGACAGTTGAAGATTGTTTGATCTCAATATTGGAGCCAAGCCTCCCTAAATTTAAGGAAGTTGTTGGTAACTTCAGTTATATAAATCAATAGGCCTAGAGCCTCATTAGGATTCAAATTTTTTGTTCAAGATAGCTAAGAAGTTTTTGAGTTGAATCATTGTAACCAAGCACTCTTACGTATTTCTCATTTCTTTAATGAAAATGAGAAACATTCCCTTGATCCAACATTGAGTTGACTTAGAGGGCTGAAGCTCTTGGGTTAGGGCCCAACCCTAGCAGCAGATGTTCCTTTTGTTGTATATGTATGCTTAAGTTATACTCATAGTTAGTTGTTAAACTGATTTTGGTGTTGTTAATTTGAAAGTATTGGTAGATTTAATTAGTTTGCTTCTATTTGTGCATAGTTTTAACCATAGCATTGTAGTGATAAGAATATATTCCAAAAAGGATGATAGCAAGTGGTTTTCACCTCGTTTTTCCCTTTCAGGGATCATGGTTTGAGGAACACTTCTCATACACCCCAAAAAAATAAAATTCTTGCTTTTTGTGTAATCTACAGTTTTCTTGCTAATTAGGTCATTATCTTTCAGTTTCATAGATAAGTTGAAATTGGAATTTTATGATCTCTTAGGTTCTACACTGACCTCATCTCGCTTTCATATTGGTTTCAAGAACTTACATGCATGAATTTAGCAAGTAAATGGTGACAACTCTATTTTTTCCTCTATTTGAATAAACCCTTCTTGTCTTTGATGAATGTATGTATGAATGCAAAGAATGATGTTTGTTGTTGCAGGAGTTTCTAAATTACAGGGATACCTCATCTCATCAGCCTTAGTCAAGCCATATCCAACCATGATTTCCAAAAGTCACTAAGGTCTCAATTCAAATTCTTGTCTTATGACAGAAACTTTCCATCTCCATTGAGCAAATCCAACCATCTCAAACTTTTGGCTTGAGTTTTAAGTAAGTTCCTATCACTCCCATGCATAATTCCCTCCTTATTCACCTTTTCCAAGCTCTATCCCACCTTCTATACCACTCCCTAATATTTCGGCATGTTCGTGTAGTAAAACAAGGGATCTTGTAGGTGAACTAGTACTTCCTGTAGACATCCTGTAGGAAAACCTATAGTAGCCTGTTTTGAGCCCAATTTGAGAAAAATCATCACTAAAATTAGGATTAGGCCTCAACTTTCTGTCCAAACAATCTGAACCATTGTACTCCTTTCCTTCACACCTATCTCCCCTACCAAAGAACCAAGCAAGATTAGCATTTACATTTTTCAAGCAAAAAGATAAAAAGAAAAAGTTCTTTTATATTTATTCTTGCACACAATAGTTAGCACTCTTTAGATCAGATTTCATGCTTAGATTAGTTAAAACCTCACATGTGTTAAAGTAGGGTTCTTTTGCAAGAAAAGTATGTTATCAAGTAGATAGAGGATTTCATGTTGTTTTGCAAGAATTTCTTTCAATCTTTTCTTCATGCAATAAACAACATTTCTTTTCTTACAATTAGGGTTGGTAATCAGACTTATTCTAGTCAATAGAAGGTTGGTTTTAGAAACCCTAGTGGTCTGTTGCCCCAAATCAACAGTGACAAAGAGTATACTAATTACATCTATATGTGTATACAACACTGTCACCTCCAAGTTTGTATGAACCCCAGGTTGATGAAGTAAATTCGGTAGCCCCAGGAGTTGCAACATCCTTGCTGCAATACTAGTGCTCATCACCCTATTCAACATGATTTTGGCCAGTATAGCTATGCTAATCTCATATATTGGTGAAAATTAGGGTTTATCTATCAAAATCCAGTGTGTCTTATCCCCTGAGGCCATTTTTCTTGTCCATTGTGATTGGAGTTATTGGTGTTTTGTTTGATTACCTTATTTGATTAGCAAATTCTTGTCTTTTGATCTTTCAAGTGTTTGGAGTGAAATTGGATTGATTGTATGGTTTTTAGGTCATTTAATTATCACTTGTCACTTGTAAGTGTCATTGAGTTTGTAGTTTGTTGATTGATTAGATCTAATTATCTGTTAAAATCATTCAAAACGTAAATTTTCATTAGTTTTGGCTTGTCTTTTGCAAAGTTTCTTTTCGATTGCAGTAGGTCATCTTGCACTTGAAAATTCATCTTTGTTATTTGTCGAACATAGATTACGTTGTTTGGTTTACAAGCTAAAAAGGGTGCATTGTTTTCATTCAAAGATACGTGAAAGACATTTTCATTTAAGTGCTTTTGGATTTGAGTTGTTGTTGCTTTCATTGGTGCATTGTTTGCATTAGAATCTTTTGAATCAAAATCTAATTTTTGTTTGAATTGAAGCTTTGATTTCATTAGAGCATCTGAAAACCAAAGAGAGTATCATTTATATAAAGTGCATCTTAGTGAAGTAAACATGATTTTTCTTTCGATAGCTTGCACATATAAGATAATGAAGATTGTTTTTTCTTTTTCACATTGCATTTGGAAAGAAAAGTTAGTGGAGGCATATCCTTTGATACATTATCTTGTTTGGTGCATTTATTAATTGAATTATAGTCCCTTTTTATTTAGCTTTTAGTGAAGTGAAAGTTTCCTTTTCTCGTGTAGTTTCATTTTAGGATTTAGGTGACATCATTTGAGCCAAAACATTGAAACATAATTCAAGAAAAACGTTAAAATTACTAAATTAACTTAAGGAGCATTTGGAGCTTAACACAAACATTTATAGGTCTAGGCTAGAGATGTGTTCCGATGTCTATAAACCTAGCAATTGTCTTTAACTGCCTACATTGTATCCTAGGAATGAAATCTTGTTCCACGAACAAAAGTATATAAGATCATTCTCCAATACTCTCGGGTATATCGGAGGTGCTCCACGTATGGAAAGTATATGGGAACGTTATCATCGAACGGTTATGCATTAGACAATGCTAACACGGACTTGTGCTCTCTGTACCGTCACGTATATATTCAGAGACCCCACTAGGTTGTTATAATTTAGCCATAGGTAACTGAGTCAGACGCTTTGTAAACGTGATACACTGAAAAGAACATTCGGGGAGATTGGTCATCGTACGCTAAATCCTTGGTTTCGGCTAAGGTGTATATGCGGTAAACCCTCTTGCCTAGTACACCCTTTTTTAGTTATTTCTTGTTTTTAAGTTCTAAAATTTAACTTCCCATGATAACATGACTTACCTATGTAGTTATCCTTGGCCTTGCATTGCCTGATTAATAGTAAATTTTAATTGTAAGCTTAAATAAACCACCTCCTACTGTTTTGGAGAGAAGGTCATCATGGTTGAACCACCGGGATCACCATACATATCCCTTTCACTATCTTACACTGAAGGGTAACCACAAGGAGTCCATGCTAAGATTTCATAGTCACTTGAAGCCCAAGGTTTTGAACTTGGAATTATCCTGAGTATTCAAACCCTTGCTTCTCGTCCTCCACCTCAAGAGTCATCATCTCCAGAATCTGATCCAGAAACTCCTGAGGTTTTGCAGAGGTATTTATTATTCCCTCTGAATCAACTTTTTGATCCATTGGTAATTTATCCTCAATGACCATATAGTTTATTTGATAACTCCAATGTACGTCTTGAATGTTCTCATGTTACATCGTGGATTCCTCCTTACCAATTGTGTCCACCTATGGCATCAGAAGGTGAGATTCCAACCTCTCCTTGAGATCCTCCTCCAGAAGTCTCAGCCACTCACACTCCTAGTGTTGGTGATGAATATGAATATAAATTTCCATCTGAAGGCTTTTCGTATGTGGAGATTCTGCCCCCTCCACTAGCGCCTAAAAGGAGTGAACTTTTGTTTCCACCAGATTACACCTCTTTGGCTCAATTGGTTTCAAGTACTTCCCTGGGTCCTCCATTAAGTGGACAATATGTGCCACCACCTATCCCACCGCATGGGGGAAGCAACCACCTCCTCCATATGTACCTCATGTTTTGGGTGGAACTTATGTGAGTGGATCTCAAACTCATGCCACTAGAGTTAGTCAAACTGTTGTCAGTGTACCTTGTCTTGGTGTATCATGTATTCCATCTAGATCAGGCCAAATCCTGTATCAACGACCTCTTTCGATCCAGATACCCTGCCAACAACCATACCCTCTGTATGTCTCACAACAACCACAAAATCCACCTTTTAATCGACAAGAAGGACCCCAAATGCAGTCTGGTCCAAATCCCTCATTTGGGACACCTGGTCAATTTCAAACTAGAACCTATCAGGACCAACATGGAACCCAAAAAATTCCACAAAGAACTTTCCAACAAAAACAACCTTATGTACAACAAGGACCTTATGTGCAACAAGGACCTTATCAATAGCCATTGCAGTAGCAAGGTCGGCCCTTGTAGCAGCAAAACCAACCCTTTTACCAACGAGGTCAACCCTTATAGCAACAGGTCAACCCCTGTGGTAGTAGAGTCAACTGTTGCAACAACAACCTTATACTCCATACTCTCTGCAAGCTATTTATCTACCTTATGGTTCTCAACAATCTATGAAGGGTCAATATCAACCTTACCCTGGTCAAAACCCACCTTTGTGGGGAAAAAATCCACTCTTGTACGGTCAAAATACCTCTCACTAGGGGAAATATCAAACTCCTTATGGTTAAAACCAGCCACTTTGGAGTAGAACCCATACTAACAAGGTTGGAATCCACAAACTAGGCATTATCAAAGGCCCCTAATGCCTTTAAATCCATAATTTCCATTTCTAGCAATGTTGGAACTACTAGATGTGTCAAGGCTCCCAAATGACCCAATACTCCATTTTTCGTATTGGCCTCTGGTTCCTACTAAAATTCATGGTGATTTTTTGAAATTCGAAGGAAAGTATGGAGAAGACCCCCACGCCCATGTTATGACTTACCATTTATGGTGTTCATCCAATTCTTGGGTTGATGATTCCATTTGTCTATGTCTTTTCCATAAAACCTTCATGGGTGTTGCCGAAAAATGGTACATCAAGCTATCTCGAGGTTCCTTCCAAAACTTCAATACTTTGGCAATGGCCTTCCTTACTTCCAGCTACAGTTCGACATGAAACTAGTACCCATGTTCTTACATCTTTGAAACATAATACTTCTACCCACATCTATGATCATATCCATGAATGGAGACATCAATGTTGCCTTATCAAGTTCGATATTCCAGATGACATTTTAACTGAATGGTTTACCAAATCATTCATTAATAAAATTTTCAAGGACATAGCTATGGGTGGTTGTGTGTCTAAAGATCAAGCCATTGCCCCTGCCCAATATCTAAATTTGATATATACCCAATCTGGCACATTGTATGATCTCTTGCCTAATGCTCTAAGACCGTCGACTAATCCGGCATCTTTGAAACCTCCAGAGGCACCACTTGCCAATGGTATTATTAGGCCAGTGAATCAAAATTCTAGTAAAGCTTCTTCTGCCTCTACGAAGCAGAAATCCATTTCAACTACTGCATCCAATTCTCCTTTGAATCCCTCTCAAACACCTGGTAAAACCTTCGAGGTTAATCCCGTTCAATCTACCACGGTAGAAAAAACCTCAAAATGTAAAAGGAAGGGTAAAGGAAAAGCCAAATATGATGCCTCGAAATAGGATCTTCCAAAATCATCTGTTGATGATGCGTCTAAACATAAGCCCAAATATTCTTTCCTCATTTGTGATAAATATCACTATACCAAGGATTGTCCCATTCATGCTGAAGTCAGTCATTTGTTAAAAGGAACCCAAGGGACATCATTGTATTAAAAGAACCTTTTCCATCACATCAAACCCAATTGGTAGAGAAACCACAATCATCTACATCTTAGGGCTCTCATGTTTATATGAGCGGAACAACACCTATTTCTATTGCCACTTGGTCAAAATACTATCTGACACAACCCAAATAGATGGTGGAGAAAGAAGTTATTAATATACCCTCCACTTCTACTCCACCCAGTTCTGGTCCTGTTCATATTGAGAGACCCAGTAATGACTTTGTTATCCGACCACCTCCTAAGGGTGTCCTTCAGAAATCATCATACAATCCAAATGTGTGAGCTGCTCAACATTATAATATTGTCAAAAATTTATCTCAAGCAACTTCAGTGATGTCTGCCTTGGAATTTCTATAGAATTTTCCATCATAGTGGAAATCATTACTATCCACTACAAGAGGATTGACCCTACTAATTCAAGTTTGATCTTTGAGCTAGAAAATCATGTTCCACGGCTTCCACATCAGCTTGCCTTTTTAATCCAAGTCATTATTAAGGGTAAGACAATTCATCAGGCTGTTGTTGATGAGGGTGCCCCCACTTGAATCATGTATGTCTCATGCTAGAAAGATATTGGATCTCCACCTCTCAACCATTCTCCTAACACCTTAGAATCCTTTGATGGTAGAAGATCTCATCCATACGGTATTCTCACAAACTTTCCCATAACATTGGAAGGGAAAATCATTAATATAGAATTACAAGTCATTGATGCCAACTTGAATTATAACCTTCTACTTGGTTGGAGTTGGACCCATGCTATTATTTGCGTGGTTTCTACATTGTTCCATGTGCTATTTTTTCCTCATGAGGGGAGAATAGTCACCGTTGATTAGTTAGCATTTTTCTCTTCTAAATATTCAAATGGAATTGTGCCATACATGGGAAACACTGACATCCCTTACTAGAGTGTCGGGGTGTGTCTTTTTAAAGACTCTTCTCTTATGGGAAAATTTTCCCTCCCACCTCCAAACATCACTTCCGTTAACATGGTCTCCACTTCACATGATCCTTGGATCGTTCCTCATCCCAATCAAGTTGATTCTTTTGGAAATGTCACATCGCTCAACCCAACAGAACAAGCCTATCAAGTTGTTGTTTTGGCTTCAGCGACCACTTCTAAAATTCATGCTAATCTTAGTATGCATCTAATCACGTATTCACAATCCCCTTGGATTAGTTCTTGGGATTCTCCGGATCCCTTGAACGAGACATTTCCAACCGACGAGAATATTACCGAGGTTATGTCTCTTGAAGAAACTCCCTGGAATGATTCCCATCATTATTCCTCGTTTTTCCCTAGTCTTGGAGAGATTTCATCATTTTTAGATACCTTTGTTTCCTGAGCACCAACTCATCCACTTCAAACACCTATTTTGGTGCATGAAGTTTTGTTTGAAGGAAACATGGGGAACATTACTGCTATGATGCCCATCGAAATTTTTGTTAAACCAAGAATTGTTGAAAACATCCATGTTAGGGTTTCTTGTTCTCCATATGAGATCAAGATTTACACTTCCCTTTTCAAGGAATTCTCTGATGTATTTTCTTGGTCATATGAATAAATGTCTGGCATAGATCCGAGTATAGTTGTGCATGAAATACCTACTTATCCAAATGTGAAGCCTGTTCATTAGCATCTTCACCCAGTGCACCCTAGAAAGGCAGCCATTATAAAGGGAGAAGTTGAAAAACTTCTTAAGGCTGATTTTGATTTAACTATTTCGATTGACATATTGGGTCTTGAATATTGTTCCTATGACTAAAAAACAAGATACTATTCATGTTTTGGTTGATTACCATGATATCAATCGGGCATGTCCGAAAGATAATTATCTAACTCCTTTTATAGACCAGATCATTGATGAGTGTGTCGGGAGTGAGATTTTTTATTTTATGGAAAGTTTTTGTGGCTACAACCAAATTAACATTCTTCCCACCAATCAGCATTAAACTAATTTTAATTGTCCATGGGGAACCTTTTGCTATAAAAAACTCCCTTTTGACCTGAAAAATGTTAGTGCTACGTTCCGACGAGCGATGTCTTATGGTTTTCATGACATTAAATGTTAGGTCCCTATACTACTAGTGTAGCCCCTTGTTTTATTGCAACCTCATTATTGTATTGTTGTGCCCATGTAGTCCCCATGTTGTTATTATTGTTCCCCATAGAAGCCCACTATTGTTATTGTTGTGCCCCTACAATATTATTGTTATGTAGGCTCTGATTATATTGGGACCACTTAGACTCCTATATATAGAAAGGAGGTCTTCTAATTTGCATAGGTTTCCCCCTCGAAGAGGTTTATTTTTAAGTCGTTGATCTTTTTTCTTCTATTTTATGAGTTGGTTGCATAACATTTGGTATCATAGTGAACTTGTACAAAGTGCCATGTGTCACTGTTTCAACCTTCGGACCTGAAAACAATATAGAGAAAACTATAGTCTATCCTCTTTCCGTACCCTTTTATGAAATTTCAATCTGATGCTCAGAGAGAAAGTTACAGCGATTTTACCAAGGCCACCTGTTTGATGTGCAAACACACAAAAGGTACGCATTGCGACTTTATATTTGGAACCCAATCAGTTTATATGGTATCGATGGCTTTTCTCTCATAAAAAAATTGTCACTTGGGAAATTTTTACGGAAGAAATGATAACACATTATGAGGATACAAAAAACAACACATTTTTTAGCCAATTGATAAATCTCAAGAAAAAGGGTTCAATGGCAGAGCACATTGAGGACTTTAAAAAAATGAATATAAGGGTAAAGGATATTCCATAGAAGAATAGGATTGAATTTTTCATAGGGACTTTAAATGATAACATCCAACATGAGGTTTGCCTTTGGGTAACTAATTCATTTTACAAGGAATACAAGTTGGCAAGAAAAATTGAAAGAAAAATTATGGCAACAAGGAATCCTACCACTCATAACTATAAATATGGAAGTGTTGTTGCTCCTAGCCTTTCACCACCTACAAGGTTGACACCACAAAAATTGGAAGGAAAATTAGAAAAAGGGCTTTGTTACAATTGTGATAGAAAATACACTAAAGGTCATAAGCGTGCTGAGAAGAAGTTAATTTGAATAGATGGGGAAGAGGAGCAAGAAAATGAACAAGAAACGTTAAAAGAAGAAGATATACACCAGTAACCAATACCAGAGAAAGAAGAAATGAATTTGACCATATCTTGTAATGCATTTATAGGAATTACCACTCGTGAAAATATCAAGATAGAAGGGCATATCAAAAATAAAAAGGTAATAGTCTTGATTGATTCAGGTGGTACCCAAATTGTATTCATTGTAACGTAGTCAAGGAATTGAATTGCTTCCTATATCTAGCACCAGAGTGTCAAGTAATGGTTGCAAATGGAGGAACCATAAATTTCTTTGGAAAGTGTCATAATATCAATCTATCCATGGGAGAATATGTCTTGAATAGTTCAATGCTTTCCATTCCAATGGGTGGTGCCAATGTTGTACTAGGAGTCCAATGGTTATAGTCTTTCGGGATGATAGATTTCAATTTTCAAGAAATTTTCTTGAAATTTTTTTGGGAAGGAAAGGAAGTTGAATTATGGGGTATCGCAGGAAAACTAAGAAAGATAATCATATCTAATGGCATGAAAAAAATTCTAAAGAGAGAACAACGGGGCGTAATTGCGCAATTATGTTCACTTAAGGTTCAAACAATGAAATTATCTATTTCTCCTAATCTCCAAAAAGTATTGGACAATCATTCTAAGGTTCAAGCAGTGGAAGATCATGTCGAGCATCAACTACAAGTTCTCAAAATCTTAAAGAATAACCTTAATTTGGCGCAGAATCAAATGAAACAACATGCACAACAACATAGAAGCAAAGAAGTTTTGATGTAGGCGACTGGGTATTTTTATGGCGCCAACCATACAAGCAAATGTCCCTTAAGCAACCTAAGAAGGACAATAAATTATCACCAAAGTACTATGGTCCTTACAAGGTGTTGCAAAAGGTTGGTACTACAGCACATAGATTGGAGCTTCCCGCATCTTCCCGAGTGCCCGCAGTTCTCCATGTTTCATGTTTAAAAAAGGTTATAGATGACAAGCTCCTAGTTCAAATAATATTGTCGGAACTTGACGAGGAAGGAAAAATCATATTGGAACCTGAAGTAGTCACAGAAACTAGAACCTAATAGCTACAAAATCAATCAATTCCAGAGTATCTCATCAAGTTCAAGAACTTACCAGCTGAATATTCCACATGGGAGGACGATAATTTATACAGAAGCATCCAAAATTACTCAAGCATTGAGGAAAACACTTTTTGAAGGAGAGGGGCATGTTAGGTCCCTATACTACTATTGTAGCCCCTTATATTTATTAGTGTAACCCCTTTATTGTATTTTTGTTCCCATGTAGTCCCCATGTTGTTATTATTGTGCCCCGTAGAAGCCCACTATTGTTATTGTTGTGCCCCTACAATATTATTTTTATGCAAGCTCTGATTATATTGGGACCACTTAGACTCCTATATATAGAAAGGACGTATTTTCATTTGTATCATCCAATAATTATTCATTTGTGTAATGTAAAGGAGGTTTCCCCCTTGAAGAAACTGATTTTGAAGTCGTTGATCTATCTTTTCTTCTATTTTGTGAGTTGGTTGCATAACATTAAACACATCGTTCAACCATTTCTTGACGACTTAATAACACATTCTTTTAAGTGTCATGACGATCCTAACCACCTCCGAGCGATTTTTCTTCACTCTAGACACTACAATATTCATTTAAATCCAGAGAAGTGTGTCTTTTGCATCAAATATGGTCATATCCTAGGGTTTGTTATATCTAAAGAAGGCATCGTGATTGACCCCCTCAAAGTAGAGGCCATTGCGAATTTACCCCCTCCATCATCTTTACACCAGTTGCAGAGCTTGCAAGGGAAATATAATTTCCTTCGTCGTTTTGTACCCAATTATGTTGAACTTGCCAAGGGATTTACTCATTTGCTGAAGAAATGGGTACCATTTATTTGGGATGAAATCTCTCAAATATCTTTCGATCCATTCAATAAAACCCTCATTAGTGCTCCTTTACTGCATCCCCCCAATTACCACCACAATTACTTCTTGTATTTTGCCATAGCCGACAGTACTATTTCCATGGTACTGGTTCAAGACAATGATGATGGAAATGAACATGTGATTTACTACTAAAGTCAAAATCTTATTGACACCGAAACTCGATATGCCCATGTTGAGAAACTGGCTTTAACAGTTGTTCACGATATTCAATGCTTTCGACACTATATTCTCTTACGGAAAACCACTGTGATTTATCACTGCAACCCCATGACATACATTATTACTTGTCATTTTCTGAGGGGCAAGTATTCTAATTGGATTGTTATCCTTCAGGAATTTGATTTGGAATTCGCTATAGCCAAATCAAAGAAATCAATGGTTCTCGCTGAGTTAATTTGTAACCTTCCCTCTATGACCACATCTATGGCCTTTGATGAACTAATTCCTGATGAAACTCTCTTTCTCATCAATACTCTCGACCCATGGTATGGGGATATCATTGTTTATCTCCAAACCCTTTTCGTTCAAAGTTGTCCAATTTTGAACGTCGTCGCATTCGACATCAGTGCCAACCCTATCGGATTATTGGTGATACTCTGTACCATGTTCGTGTTGATTCTATCCTTCGTAGATATTTGACACTTGAAGAAGTTGAAAGAGTCCTAAATGAATCTCACTCTAGGGCCTATGGTGGTCATATACCAGGATATGCTAGTGTTCAGAAAATCCTTCGCGCTAGTTATTTCTAGCCTTCGATCTTTAAAAATTGAATTTTAGCAGTCCAAAACTATCACGCCTACTAGATTTGCAATTGTAAATAGCGTGCTCCATCCATATGCTTACAACCATTTGTTACCGTTGGCCCCTTTACTAAATGGGGTATTGATTTGATGACATGTAACAATCGCTCGGCCAAGGCGATGCCCACATATGCTGCTTACGGTAATGCCGCTCAATTTCTTTTCAACCATGTCATAGATCAATTTGGTGTTCCTCAAGCCATCATCACTGATCATGGCTCTCATTTCTAAAATTACATGATGGCATATCTTACTGCTCAGTTGGGTTTGCCTCGTGACAACTCAACTCCTTATTATCCACAGGCCAATGGCCAAGTTGAAGCAGTCAACAAAGTCTTGGTTACCATGCTTCAGCACACCATTGGGATGCATAAATGAAATTGGCCACTTATGCTATTTTCATCTCTATGGGATTATCAACCCACAACTAAGACCACCACTGGATTCACACCCTTTCAGCTAGTGTATGGTCTAGAGGCAACTCTTCTAATTGAGAGTGAAATTCCTTCACTGAAACTAGGTGTCAAATTACTTCCTAATACCTGACCTGAGGAGGAATGTTTAATTTACCTCAAAAGTCTCAATGAAACTCACCATATTGCTACGTTAACAATTGAAGACCAGAAGAAATGAGTTAAGGCTCAATATGATAGAACTGTTTCTCCCCGCGTTTTTGTTGAGGGTGACTGGGTCTTGTTATATGATCAAGCCAATGACAAATTGGGTGCTGGGAAATTCGAACCAATGTGGCATGGGCCTTACATTGTTAAACGAGTTTTACAAAAAGGTGCCATGAAGGAAATTCTTTGGCTGAGCTTTGAAATGGGCTTTACCTTAAGAAGTATTATGCATGATTTTTTGTGTAAATACTTTGGTACATTAGTGTGTTTCATTAGTGTGTAGTGTGGTTTCGAGGTGTTACCTTAGTTTTGCAAATGGGTTTTCCTCTTCTTACCTCGTTCTCTACTTGATTTGCAGATGTCATTGAACCATTACATCGGTTTTGTTGATCGTGCTTGTTGTAGTACACATAATATGTCTTCTACTACATGGGAAATCAGTGACTCTAATGGTGATTAAGTGAATTTACAAGGTATATGTTTAGGTCATACCATTAATAATATTGCCGAATATAGTGCAGTCATCGAACTTTTGTGAGAAGCTATTGCTCTTGGAATTAGGGAGTTAATCCTCTATATATATATATATATATATATATATATATATATATATAGTGTTTACAAAAGAGTTTTCCACATCAAAATGACAAAATATGTGTCCTAAGACACATGGCTTAATAAGCCTACATCAGTGCAGAAAGTGAACTAGAGCTGGCTATCCACCCACACGGTGCTGCTGGTAGCACGAAATAGCCCTGATAACTGGACCCAAAAACCGACGCAATCTGGGAGAAACCCTTATAGTGTGTTTCTAGTACCACAATGGAAGCTCATCTATTGAGGCATACTATGGAATGCCCTTGATTAAAACTTACGGGTTATGCTCTACCTCGACAATCGTATTTTCTCGGTACTCATAAAGAGCCTCCTCATTCTAGCGTGGCACTCATCTGGCTATCGTAGAAACCCTTGGAGGTCTCTTTGGTCCCACATCTGCAATCATCATAATTTAAATCTTAATACACATAACAAAAAAAAAATCAAAAACTTCAAAAACTTTAAAAATAGTTTTCACCTGCATCAGTCCACTGTGCGCCTTGTGGAAGTGGAAGATACAGATATCCTTGGAAATCCATCCCTGCATATGCCTAATCATCAACCATGATTAGCTATTGATGCATCCATCCAAAAAATTCGGGAGGGAATGACATTTGTTGGCTGCCTCCATGTCGAGGCATCAACTCACCCCATCTAAGTAATTGTGGATCTCTAGACGTTGGTGCATCCACTTCTATCCACTAATAACAAAACAATGGCACATGCTCCAAAAAGAACGTCACCAAGATGGATCTAAAATTGAATTATTTCAGCTCCTGATTTTCACTTCGTAAGTTGGCTCTTCATATTGACCAACAAACCCTCACACGAATTGAAGATTGCGGGACTTAGACAATGGATTGTGTACTGGAAATGAGATTTTGTTACTTCATGAAACGCATGAGCCCCGGCTATCCAGGCCATAGTATGAAGCATTTTTTGTAGTGAGAGATTAGTGATGGTCTTAATATCTACCTTTCCACTCCAAATTTTTTGAGTACCTGGACAGTGTCTCGCAAACATATTCGTGCTCTCGCCTCCAATATGAGAACCAGACAACTGAATCTGTTGTCCCGTTGTAAACAAACTGGTAAATAAAATAAATGTCTGAAACATCTATATCCAATTCTTGGTCCCCAATCATGGATATTTGGCGATCCATGTCCCACCAACTAATCAAATGTTGCAATAACTCATGCTGGGATCTAATCCCAAAAATCCTGAAGAACTTGAGCAACCCACATGCTCATAGGGCATCAATACAATTTGGATCCTGAGCTACTTGATGGTCTTCAGCTTCGTGTCCTCTTTATTTCCTTTCAATCACCATTTTGGACTGATTATCCTAAGAAAAATCAATAAAACAACATTTCATGAGCTTCCATGGAGACTGAATTGAAGAAAAAAAATTCAACAAAGAGGATTTCACAAGAAATTTTTTACCCTGACGCCAGTGAAACTGCTTATGAATTTTTTGCGCTGCCAGCACACTGGCCTAGTTTACCATAGGGTGATCAATGCTGGTCCGATGGGTAAAACCCGCGCTAATCACCCTAGACATAAAAGTTTTGAAAATACTCTTTTCAACCTAATCTATGGATTAAAATGCATGAAATGAGAACCAAAATGAACGGAAGGGACAAATCTCTTACCTGCAGCAAATGGCTTGTCGAATGGTGTCCGGGATTGAGCATACTCCTTGCCTGAAAATCGAGGTAAAATGAGGTAAAATGCTCTCAGATTTGAAAATTAGTAAAATGGTAAAAATGATTTACTTTTTGGGCTTTTAATAAGTTTTAAATAGTATTTGTTACTAAATGAGGGCATCTTTTACTCATTTTTTAATATTTTTCCTCAAAATCGGGAATGTGTGTTTCCTTATGGAGAGATAGGTCATTCATACTTGGTGACGGTGATTTATTTTGAATGATTCAACGAGTTTTATTTTATCACTTTTTTGGACTCGTAAAAAATAAATGAAAAAAGCGACCCTCTAGATTCATCTTGAAGCTCTCTTTTTACTCTCGAAAAATGAAAAGATTGCCGAGAACTTTTCATTTCGAACTCGTTAAAGAAAATGAAATGACTTCTGATTAGTATAAGTTTAACCCTTTTCCAAACTAAGGTAAACTATTGTATGAAAAATGAATACTTTAGTCGAACATGGCTAAGAGTTTCTCTTGGATATTATTTTCTACCTTTTTGGGTTCAAGAGATGATTTACAAAGAGGGGCCTTTGGAGTTTTCTTTTCCGCTTCTTTTTCAAACTCTCTAAACATGAAAAAGATGTCTAGTTTCCCCTCCATCGAACTCGTAAAACATAAACGATGCAGGACTTGTCACCATGACAAGACCGAGTTTCTCTTTCCTAGGTCTCGTAAAACTTACTAATATGGATTCATCGGAAGGATGAAGTTATATGACAAGCATATTTTATCCCCTTCAAGCTTGCAATAAAAAATAATGGCGTACTCACTAGAAATGGTGGGGGAAAAAGTGAAAGTGATCATCTCTTGTATTTTGTGAAAGCAGCGTGTCGCTCTTAAACATGAAACTCGATTGTTTCTCGTGTCAGGTTTGGGACATCCTCACTTAGTCACTTGCCTTCCTGGGTTTGGGAAATCCATTTTTCCTCTCATATGATTATACCACTTCATGATCCAAACCTCTAATCCTACGCCGCGTCAAATTCTACCAAACTCTAGTGTCGTGTTGCCGATATGTTCAAGAGAAGTCCTATCTACATTTCTTTACCACTTATACAATGTCTGACTTTTTGCCGTAATCCTATATCACACTTATCTACTCTACCACATCCTTTGTTTCATGTCGATGATATGGGATTCATTATGGCCCTCCTTTGATAGATCACTTCCTGTCGACTTCAGCTCATTATCTAGGAATATGATCCAGAAACTCCCTTCCAGTACCTTAGAGCTTGCATGCCTCAATGGAAAGTTTTTCTTATTCGACGATAGATTTACATCATTGACCTTCGATCAAATGATTCCATGGGTGTTCGAGTTCAGCTTCATTATTCACATTCGTGGATTGTGTTGATTGTACCTTGAGAGCCATTGTCATTATTGGTGGTTTCTCTCATGCCTGTTAACGATTTACATCATTGACCGATAATCATTTCTATCATGTTCAACTTTGACACATCTATTCACATGTTAGAATTTTTACATTGATCAAGTCGAGAAAGAGCTCAAGACCCTGGATTCTATCTAATAAATCCAAGTTGCATGGAGTTATGAGTTATTCATGATTGTACACATGTTTTCCTCTGTATGGATGGTTGTGACCATACTGTGGGTCCATATATATGATCCTCTTGATTTGGATGGCTACGACCATACCGTGGATCCATACAAATGATCCCTTCTATTCAGATGGTTGCATCCATACCGTGGATTTATGTATCATTAGATGGATATTCATGTATCACTAGGCATGTTTATCAAAGATGTCGAATATGTATATGTATATATGCTTCATTTGCAGGTCCCCTGATGGAGTTGTTATAGTCCTTGCCTTGGCTTGTAAAGCATTTCATCCATCACTCCCTGTTCTACCTTCAAGCTTTAGAGGGCACTTGTTCCAAAGTATTTTGTCACACCTCCTATTCACTTCCTGTTCCATATCCCAACATTGTGCCAAAATGTCTAAAACTGTGAAGTATATCCATCATGATACACAGACAAAAAAATCCTTAAAAAACTTAAGGAAAATTGCCTTGAGTTAATTCTGAAGAAGGTTAGCTAAAACCCTAATTTTAAAGGCTAGCAGTCTTTGCTCAACTGCCTTCCCATTTTGATGGTAGGTTGTGCTACTTTACCCTAGCATTTCCATCATGGTTTTTGATATGAAAACCCACGCTGAACCTCTTTTGGCAGGTTTTCCAAAAATGGGGGAGAAGCTTCGTATGCTAGAAACTTCGAGAACAGGGCGTTGGATATTGGTTTTTGTAGATATGGTAGAGCTCTCCCATTTTGAGATCTTGATCTTATCATTATGGGCCTCCCTCTTGATATGTGGACCTTCCTCCCTCTTTTGTGGATCCTTAACTCCCTTTCCCTTCCTATAAATCAACTCCCTTCCATCCCCAAATGGTTGGTCATTGATTTCCTTCATTCCTATACCCATATTATGCCCAAATGCTACCCATTATAACTTGGAGAAGCAGTGCTTGAAGAGTCTTTACTTGGACTATGACATCCACCAAAAGGTGGTCTCCAACATCAAGGCATAGGTTGTATTCTTTACTTTTTAGCTTATTAATATATACATCTGATGTTCACTTTCCATAATTGTATAAATGTTTATGCTTTTAGCTTAATACTCCCTGCTATATTAAGTAGTTTATGTTTGATGTATGCCATATATGTTGTTGTACCTTGTATTTCTCTTTGATCTTTCTTGCAAGTACTCGAATGTGAAGAACAGGTAAGGAGCGAGCCTGGAACTAAAGGAATCAAAGTCATCTCCAAAGGATTGAGTGATTAGCATCATAGTGAGGTAGATCACTCTCTCTCTGCATTTTCTAAACATAAGCTAGAAAAGTGTATGTTAGTTTTCTTAGTTTTTTGCTAGACCGACTCATTGGGCTAGAGATATCACCTCTGTCGGAGAGGGGATTTTCCTTCACAAAACCTAGCAATTTTGTTTTCTAAGGCATCTACAGCGACATTATGCATTCTTGGTACAAAAATAGTATTGAAATCTTGGAATTCAGAAATGAGTCGCCATACCTCTTATTCATAACTTTTAATATGGGGTGACACACAATGTATGGTGTTATGTACCTGATGCACCACGATCTTTGGGTCCCCTACCAATTTGAGCATAATAACATTGAGACTGATGGCTTTTTATAAGCCCAAGATGAGGGCGAGCCATATTTCCCATGCTATCGGGCCATAAATGAACGGCGAGTGTATATGCCCACTGTTCGATTTCGGCCTTAGAAAAATCGAATGGTGGGCATATACACCCGTCGTTCATTTATGGCCCGATAGCATGGGATTTATTGGTTCCCCAAGATGAGTGCTTCATACTCGGCAGTGTTGTTCATGCACTCAAACTCCAAGAGGCTATAGATTAAGTGTTTCCTCTATAGCGGGTATGATAAGACACAGCTAGCTCTAGAGCCCTCCTACGTCTTGGAACCGTCAAAGTAGATAGTCCCCATATCATTTGTACAAGGACCGCTTGTCGCACTAGTACTATTGTCACTACTACTATTGTTATAATGTATTGTACAAGTTTCATTTTCACCATTTGGGCATGGAAGCAAACCCAACTGTATGTCTGGTGGGGTTGACGATGATTGTGCAAGATAACACCCCAACTGTGTCTCCAGAAAGAAATTTCGGAACATAAGTTCTACGAAAGCTAATGGTTCATTTTCTCCATTCAAGGGGGTCACATTTTGCTTCATGTATCTCTCTGACATCACCTAGATTCTATTGTTTATGCCCTGGTACGGAAGCCATAAGTGTGCCCATTCAGTGGTAAAGTATCCTTGCAATTTTCTTAACCAGTGTCTACTGAGAAATACATCGTATGCTTCCAGGATGTCCACAATCACAATATTGATGCATTGATGAACTCATCCATCGGATGATAACCAGATGATCACATCCCGAAGTTCACCAATTGTTGGCACACATGTTCTATCAAGTTGGATGATCTGCACAATTGTCTTGCTCCATTGGGCATTGATCTTCTTAGTGATGGAGAGTGGCATGACATTGACTGATGCACCAGAATCAACCAAATAGTTGTGGACATTGAAATTGAATATTTCAAATGATAACAGGAAAGGTGGGAAGAGTGAGTTCACCTCCTCCATATGGAGCATGTTGAGTAAATATGTGAGTGTGTTAGGAGACTTACTTGTTCCCTTGTTGGAAGAGGTAGCATCACTTATAGAGGTCTGCCCAAATATGGGCAGAAGAAGGCCCCACTTACTTGTGATCTTTGTTAAATCATACAGAGATATGTTTGCAGAGTCTTCTTCATGTATTCTATGATGTTGTAATCCAAAGCGGGGAGAATCACCGAGGTGTCCGAGGGTAGACTTGTGTTCATGGTGTTCGGTGGGCTGCTCTTGTCTTTGCTGCTCACGGATGTTCTTTTTGTTGTAGTTGTCTTCCCGGACTTGCTCTGAGTTTTCTCTATTGATTTGACCACTGGATCTACTGTCTTTAGTATGTATTTTCTTATTTTTTCTCTCGGTATCTCAATCACAGTGGGGACCCCTTGACTTCTCAAGTTGTACCGATTGTTCTGCTTTAGGGTCGGACCATCACTCGAAGGCTCCTTCTTGATGGTGGTCTTCTAGGCTATGCACGAATATTGATACATGTTTACAGCATGACCAATACTTGGGGCTTCATCAGATGCAACATCTTCTTCATCTTCAACGTTGGGCTCAACCTGTTCATTGACCACACTCCCTTCGGACAACTGTGTGGCCATTATTCTCATCATACAGTTCTAATCCGAGCACATTATTTCAAAATGGTGCTAGCTGTGAAATTAGCAGTACGAGTTTGTCGTGTATTTTCAAGGTTCAACACTAGGTTGGATCCCTGCGCAGATTTGGGCACCTAGCTATTTCCTGAAGCCACATTCTTCTTCAATGAGTACCTGGGAGGCTTGTTTCTCATGGTTGTCTTACTTGTCCATTGTTTGAGTTCAGTAATTTCGGTAGTCAGGGACTTGAGGAGACAAGTAAATCTCTCGATGTCACTTGCTTCCTTTTCCTTAGCCTTACTCATAGTGACCTGAGACCTATTGCCTATGTCCTTGGAGTCCTCAGTGGATTTGTCATATACAATGACTCCAATAGCGCGTAGATTGTTTTCCACAGCCATAGCCTCTTCACAAGTTTCTATTAGATTTGGTACAAGTTTTAGTTAGAGTTGGTCTCGTAGCTCGCTTGACGAACTGCGCAATGTTAGTCAGTAATGCAGACGTGTAGTAGTCAATGGTGATGGAGTCATGAGATTTGGTGTCTACTGAGAACTTGTTCAAAATATGGTTAAACCTCTAGTTGAAATCTTTGACCTTCTCTTTCTGCTCCATCTTGAGACTACCCAACTCCTTCAACAACATGGAAGGGGTCTTGTCTTCAAAAACTTCTCAAGGAACATTCTCTTGAACACCCCCCAATTCTGGATGGTATTTTGGTCGAAGGTTGTGGTACCATACAACTGCTTTGCCATCTAAGGTACATGGAAACAATCTACATGCAATGTCGTCATAATGTACCTCGAATGTATGAAGATGTAGGTAGAATGTGTCTAAGTGATCTTTTACCTTCACTGTTCTCTCAAGTTCATATTTCATTAAAATCTTCTCGACATGTCTCGAGATCTTTTGCAAGACACCCAGAAGGGTCAATGGGCCCTGAGTCATCTATTATAGATTTTTCTCTTCCATGTTGTCCCCTTCTTCGTCGTCATCCTCTTCTTCGGAATCTGATGATTGTTCCTCTCAATATGTTGGTTCGTCTTCGCTCCCACCTCCTATATTGCCTTCCCCTCCACCTCCTGTACCTTAACTTGAGCCTAAGAGTAAGAGGTTGTCTTATTCTTCCTTTCAAAAGATTGGAAGTTCCTCTTCTTTTTCCATAGCTTCTGCCATCTCTTCAAGAGTGGTGAAGATTGTTTCTTCTACAAATGAGACTACCACTCCTATGGGAGTAGTCTTTTTCTTCCACTGCGAATATGGAAGAGCATACACTCATGGAATCAGTTCAACATCTTTAGTGAATTGACGGGTGATGGGATGAACAATGCAGATGTGCGGATACAGAGTTTCACGCTTAGTTTTGGGAGGTGAGAAATGGCCAACTTTAGAGTTGTGCATAGGGGAGAGGGAGTGAGTCTTAAATCCTTGACCAGATGATGGATGATTTGGGTTGGTGGGAAAATCAGCCATAAAATTATGGAAGCTCTCCTTCTAGCGCTAGAAATGTTGACGGTGCTAGACCCATGAACATTCAGGGGATTTGCCCGGTATGAAGTCTGAATTAGACCTCACACCATTTGGTGTAGGAGTCCCATCTGATATTATGGAACTGTTGTCATTTACTTAGATATTTTCCTTAGCTCTTGTTGTTCAGCACATGAGAGTGTTATTCTCATGCCTTCAAAAAGCGAGTTGAGTATGCTTGGTGAGTGCATAATGTAACTCGTGTCTCGTTTCTCTTACTAGAAAGGGAGAGAGTAATGTGAGCCTCTAAGTGAGAGGTAGTACTACCACCGAGGAAGAGACATGCGTGAACTAGAAAGGTCTGTCCAAAATCCAACGGAATAGTACACAACAGATGCAGTAGCCATTAAAACCGAAGTGAAGGGGGCAACACATACACCACCCAAAAGAGTAGTCCACATAGATGTGACAGTTGATGGAAGAAGAACACAAAGATGGTATGTCGACTATCCCGCAAAGTAGTCAAAAAGGATGTGACAGCCGTGATAAGCAGTACACAAAGGTAATCTTTCTAGTATCCCACGGAGTATTCCACAGGGATGAGACAACGTTGATAACCAGTACAACACATTCCCAACAATGTAAGAACTAAAACAACCGAAATAGTTCTACTATCTTAGTACGGGTGAAACAAACATGCATTAAAAATGTCGAAAAAATAGTCTTACAAACATCTACACACATGCATGAAAACGTGTTGGTCTTAACATGCTTTTGTATTAAGAAAAAGTCCCAAGACACATCTGTACACCATACATCACTAGTCCCAGTGGTGGGACGTTGGAGCCACTCCTCACTCCTCAAAGAACTGATTGTCTACTCTCAAGGCTATGTGGGAATAGCCAATGTGAAAATTCCTTGCTCATACAATGGGAGGGGTATATATAGCCAAGGGTGATGCTTGAACCTTGCCTTTTTAGCTAACATGACTCTTCAAATTCTTGTGTTTGTCCATTGGGATTCCACTTTTACATTACATTTAGTTACAATGGGTATGGCCCATGGTGGTGATGTTGGCTTGACAACTCATGACATGAATTTACAACATTTCTAACATGTACTGGTTGGTCGTGGTGTCCATGTCAATCTATTGCGCTACTATGTGATGGATTTACTCTCGCATGTGCTTTCTCTTCTCCTCTACGTGTCTTGGTGCTGCAAGGTCTTCGATGGTCTTGGTCTTGTAAGATGGTTCCATGCATGTGTTCCTTTCACTTACTGCTTGGTGTGCTTTGTTCGTCCGTTCAGCTACAATTAAGTCTTCTAGCATGTGCACTCCTTCATCCCATTCTTTGTCTTGCCATGATCTCTCAATGTCCCTGTCCCTGCAATTTACTCATGACAGGATGACATCAAATCGAAAACCTCCTAGTCTAGCATGATGTATTATTTTTTGTGTTCAGGGCCCAAGACATATGACAGGCTGGGAGAGGGCCCAATAACTGCGAATGCACAGTTCCAGGTGACAGGGCGGGAGGAATGGTCACTGAGACTAAGATGGATGCAAACCTATGCACAAACCTTAGAGGAGAATGAACCTAGCCCTTAAGGACATAGTGAAGGAAGAATTACAAAATTTGTTGGATATAGGGTTCATATACCCCATCTCAGATAGTGAGTGGGTGTCCCCTCTAGTCTTAGTCCCAAAGATGGGAAGTTGAGGATCATTGTTGATTACAGAGAACTGAACAAGGTCATAAAGAAAGACCATTTCCATTTTCCTTTCATTGACCAAGTTTTAGATGGTCTTTTGGGGAATAAATTATTTTCTTTCTTGGATGGATTTAGTGATTACAATCAGATCCCGATTAGCCCTAAAGACCAAGACAAGACATAATTCACATGTCCTTGGGGTACCTTTTCTTATAGAGTACTCCCATTCGCTCTATGCAATGCCCCTGCCATTTTTCAAAGGGAAGTTTTGAGCATCTTTACTGAGCTTGTTCATGACTCTGTGGATATCTAGATGGATGATTTCACTCCATATGGATGTGACTTCCTAGAGGCTCTCTCTAATCTTAGTAAAGTCCCGAGAAAATGCATTGAAATGAACCTCTCATTTCGTCCTGATAAATGTGAATTATTAATGAATTCAGGGACTATTCTTGGCCATTCCATATCTTAAGAAGTGATACAGGTGGACCCAAACAAGACTGACATCATCAAAAGGGTCCCTACCCCTCAAAAGAAGAGGGATGTTAAGAGTTTCTTGGACTTAACTAGTTATTATAGAAGTTTTATCAAGGATTTTAGTAAAGTGGATTCACCATTGTTTGGATTGTTGGCCAAGGACTCATATTTTTGTTGGTTAAGTAGTTGTCAAAAGCCCCTTGAAATACCAAAAGAGAAATTGGCCACTGCACCCATATTTGGGGGTCCCAATTGGGATTTTCCTTTCCATATCCATATTGATGCATCAAACAAAGATGTGGGGGAAACCTTGGGGAAAATAGATGATAAGTTAACCTATGCCATTTATTTCATTAGTACAAATTTGTCTAAGGCTTAATTGAACTACACTGTCAGTGCAAAATAACTCTTAATTGTTGTACACTCAAACAAATTGAGGCACTATATCACTGGATACCAAACTTTTGTGCATATTGATCATGTAGTTATTAAATTTTTGATGAATATGCCTAATCTAAATGCTAGGATCATTAGATGGTTGTTATTGTTACAACAATTTGATTTGACTACCATTGACAAGCTAGGAAAAGAAAATGTAGGTGCATCTAGACTTTACTTTGCATATAGGTGATGAAGGGATGGTCGAGGATCAACTTCCAAATGAGAACCACTTTTCTATCTCAGTGTTATCTCCTTGGTTTTCTAACATAGCCAATGATCCGGTTGGTGGGAGATTTCCTCCAAATATGTCATCTAGGGAGAAGACTAGAATTGTAAGGAAAAGTGCCCCTTTCACTTGGATTGGGGGAAACCTTTTAAAACTAGGTCCATGATCATATTTTTAGGAGATGTGTCAGGGAATAGGATATCTTTAACATCCTCAGCCTGCCATGATGGGCCCTCTGGGGGTCATTTTGTTGTCAAGAGAACAGCTTCAAAGCTTTACAAGTTGGATACTACTAGCCCACTCTCCATCAATATGCAAGAAGGTATACCAGTAGATGTGATAAGTGTCGAAGGATGGGGAAACCCACACCCAGGGATGAGATGCCTCTACAAACGCAAGTGGCCTTAGAGACATTTGGAAAGTGGGGCATGGATTTCATTGGACATCTTAATCAATCATCAGGGCAGAAAAAGTACATCATTGTGTGCATTGATTACTTGATAAAATGGGCTGAGACAAAAGGTGTCAAAGCAACAATAGAGGAGAAATTGGTTGAGTTCTTAAGGGATAATAGTTTCTACAAGTTTGGGTATCCAAGGGATCTATTCACTGATTAGGGGGCTCAACTCACGTCACATTTTTATAAGAATCTCCTGAGGATGCATAATATCAAACAAAAAACATCTACTGCCTATCACCCTCAAGAAAATGGACAAGTAGAGGTTACAAATAGGGCATTGGGGAGCATCTTCACCAAGGTTGTGAGTAGCAATAGGATAAGTTGAGCAGACAAATTAGTGGAGGTCACTTGGGCCTATAACACCACTTGGAAGACAACTATTGGGTTCACTCCATATGATTTAGTTTATGGGAAGGAATCTATGCTATCTATTGAGTTTTAATATGAAACTTTGAGAATGGAATCCCAATTAGACTTAGATGTCACCAGAGCACAATAAGACAAGCTTCTCAAATTGAATGGCTTGGATGAGTTCAAAATGCAGACCCTCCTACACACTGAAGTTATAGAATTGCAAAGGAAGGTTTGGCATGATAAGCATATCAAGGAAAACATTTTTCAAGAAGGGGATTGGACCTTGTTATATGATTCTAGGTTCAAAGATTTTAAAGGAAAATTAATGACAAGATGGTTAGGCCCATACCTGGTAGAAAAATGTCATGACAATGGAGTTGTCCAAATCAAAACCATTGATGAGGAAGGGATCCCATTTCTTGTCAATGATTATAGGCTAAAGTTATACAAGAAACATATGTCTAAGTCAGAATTCATCAATACATCAGTAGAGAATTTAATTTGATTGGGAGTGGCATAGCTTTCAGTCCACAAAACTTTTAGATATTTATTTTGAAAAAAGAAAAAAAAAGGCTTGGATGAAAAACTCTGAAGCATATGAGGCCAACTCTTGGGTTGAAAACCTCTTTGAGGCAACCTAGGAGAAAAAAGAAGAAAAGAAAAAAATAAAGATCCGTAGGTGAAAACCTCCCTTGAGGCAGCAAGGGAAGGCATCCAGGTTCAAAACCTCCTCTGAGGTAGCCTGTGTGTATCAAGAAGAAAGAAACGAAAAGAAAAAAGAACAAAAAAAAAAAACAAAAGAGAAAACACAAGGAAAGAGTTTATACCATGTCTGCTGACTTTTTTTTCATTTTGCGAGATTATACACATTGGCATATTTCATGGCTATAGGGCCAAAATTCTCAAGATTTCCTTCATTATTCCATCCATCCACTTCCTGTACATCATCTCCATTCATGTGATGAAATACAAGGGTCGAGTTGGTAACTCATGCATATTGCTCCCTCCTCACATCTATACACTCAAGATGTGGATCCCCGTCATGTTGGTCCCTTTGACCATGGCACTTATCCATGAAGTCTTTTCCCCTCTGTACCATTATTATTCACTAACAGCTATCGATTTAAAGGTGGACTGATCAAATGTTACTTCTCCTTGGAGGTTGGAAACACTTAACAAGGTGATCCTTTAGCCACTCCTACCTAGGGAGGAAACACCATTGTGAGTTCAAAGCCCTAATTTTGGAAGGGAAATCTTATTTAAATGTTAGATAACCCTTTAAATTCAAGACTAGTACACTTAGATGTAAAAATTACTAATGTCCCTAATGATTAGTTGTTTTCACTAGAGTTTATGTTGTGATTGTCAAGTGGTTCCGCAGCCCAAGCTTTGGGCACCCTACCCACAGGTACCCAATGCATTTGAGAAGTATATTGGCACCCAGAGGTGAAGTATTGAGAGCCTTGGGTCTCCAAGCAATAGTAGCACATCACACCTACCCTTGGACACCTTCTGCACCCAGGATGTTCTCCCACATTGCATTACATTCGATGACTCTCCGGGATGATGCCCCTGGACTAGCATGCCCACAGGTCGACCTTAGCATTTCCTAAGAGATGGCGGTTGATCCAAAGCCTAGAGGAGGACGGTCTCAAACCTTGAGACAAAGGAGATCTAGCACCACCTTGGAAGCCCTCGGCATTGGAGCAAGGATTGACACTATGGCCATTTGGAGACCCATGAGACGACATTTTGTCCCCCAAGGTGAAATTTGGGGCCCACAGAGAGATTTGACATAAATGTGAAGGCCAACCTTCAATCGCAATTTTATAAGGCTTCTACACCTTGCTTGGCACCAAGAAGGTTCATTGCATGCCTCATATAGCCCTACGCATGGATTATGTCAGCATTTCAGCTCACAATTGTGGGAATTTCACTTGGTTTTATGTTTTGACTGGGGGTTAGCTTGTAATCCAATTCATCATTGAAATTTTACTTGAGATCTAGGGCCTTTCACGCTAATTAGACATTGTTCCTCCTCATATAAATAGAGGAGAGATCATCTTGTCAATCATCATCACTTGGACTTGGATAATTTGACCTCTTTAGAGATTTCAACCTCTTGTTCTAATGAGAAAGATGTGATCTATGGAGCGAAAATTGTCTTGAGCATTTGTTCATCTCTGGAGAGGTCACTTTGGATCAATAATTGTATTGTTTCATGCATAGTCTTGTAGGTACCTTGTTTATTGCAAATTTCTAATTTCATGTCTAATGTATGGAATGAATTGATGATCTAATGTAATTTTGTGCCCTAATTTTGTTGAAGATCAATTTATTGGAAACTAGGTCATATTATTGCATGCATTACTCATAGTATGATATGTGAATGGCAATCCCCTTGGTGATCTCATGTTAGCTCTCCCAAGTGATCTTTGATCCCCCACAAACGTGATAGTTAGGGTTTCGATGCTAGGGCATCAAAATATCCTTACTCTGCAAGATTAAATCAATTTTAACAATCAATAGACTCCATTGACCCTAGGACTATGCGCTGGCCCTCCTTGATGCTCTCCTTGATGCTGATCAACTCTACTCTTTATCCATAAATTTTCTCTCTTATTTCTCTTGACCTAATGTGGCCCCTTTAAGGCCAAGCAATCAAGACAAGGCTTGATGTGAATTCCCGGGGAAGAAGAATTTTCAGTGTAGAAGAGTCAATGTCAAGAGGATAGTGCTTGCCACAAAATCACCCCTTTTGATAGGCATTCAATTCAATTTCATCCATAAAAAATTTTGCCCTAGTTGTTTGCCCTAAGGTAAACCCTAGTTTGGTTTTAGCTTCAACTTGGGAGCATTTTCAGGCAAGTCTGAGATTTGGTAGGAAGGTGACCTCCAATCATGCTTCTTCATGTCTCACTTCTTATTCACTGCCCCTATCTCATTGATGGGTTCCCTACTGGGAGACACTTGGATGATTACAAAAGGTTGCAAATCCTCGTGGCACTGAGTCGAGTTGCTTGCCATCGCCATTTTTTGAAAACATTGATATAAAATCACCTTTCAGGAGTATCCTTCCCCTTATCTTAGAAGATTTGAGCAGTTTTAAGCAGGAATTGCCTTTGCTTGTGAAAGCCAAACACAGTGTTTTCCGTTGTGATGTTTGAGTCCCTTTAGATTGATGTGCAAGAGCATATGCCTGGTCTTGTGGCAATTTTTGAGGAGAGAACTTCCCAGTACCTGTGTTGTTCGTGTGATAACTCACTGACCTATGATGTATAAGCAGCATTTCAGGAAAAAATATCCATTAGATTTTTGAATGTTGGAAGCAGATGTATCCTCCTGCAGCCAATCTGGGAGCTCATCCTTTGTTCGTGATGGGCTTTAAATTTACCGGGTTAGAAAAATAGTTGTTCAAACAATTCACCAGATATAAAAACCAATCATTTTTAAAATTACAGGCTTCTTCACAACTATGGAGACTCAAAGTGGCAAAAAATGTCTAAACATTTCTGGAACCCAAAAGCATGATAATCTTCTAATAAATAAACTCACTCCATGTCAGCCTCAATAACCAAAAAAAAAGCCAATGAACAAGTTCGTTTTAACTCCAACATTAACATATACCAGAAAAACAAAAAGGTATTAGGAAGATAATTGCAGCAGGTTACAAAATTTTATAACTTACCCCAAACTAAGAAATGAGAGGCCTATGTTGGCATCCTTCAAATGAAAACTACTCAAGTTTTGCTGAACAACTTAGTATTATTTGTTTTACAAAGATCCAGTAAACTACACGAGAAGCATGAGATGCTTAATATCAGCCTCCTCAAATTCATAACAGATAAAGCTTTACTGCACTGCCACAGGAAAATCGACCTTAGAAAATGAATCAACATACATTTCAAATTAGTCCATAAATAATATTTGTAGCCAGAACAGAAACCATTGCCTTGAACATTAACTAATCTATACAGCATTTGGCATAACAACATTCCCTAATTCCTGTGCCTGAAAATATAATACAGTTGATAAGTTCTTTGCAATTAAAACTCATCTCTAAGGCCCAGTTCAGCCTCAAGATCATCATCTTCTTCAAATAGTTTCAGTAGGCGTGCATGTTGTTCTTCTCTCTTTTTCTTTTGCCATTTCTTATAAAGAACTGTTGCTATACCTACAACTGCCAGAATTGCAAAACATATGATCATGACATTAAGCCCCGAGTTGCTCTTAACAGAGACGTGTGCATCTCCATTTGTTGGATCATCAGACAAACCTGCAGACCATTGATGCACACAGAATAAGCCACATAAAACTCTCCACAAAGTATCTACGATGCTGTGCACCAAGTTTTCTACGATGTGCACACGAACTTCGAAGCAAACTAAATGCAGGAAAAAATGAAAACCTGCAACATATTCAAGGAATGCACCTTTGCTTTAAGAGATGGACAGCCAAACAATTTAATTGGGTGACATAGAATCAAAACACTACAGTGCTCTAACTATTATAAATCTTTGACTTAAATTAAGTGTATCATTTTTCTTTTCACTTTTTATTTTGAGGTAAAGCTCAGGGTTAAGACAACTCCATGTTTATTAGGCACATTCTCATCGTGTGTAATATACCCTTTAACGGCCAGATCACTGTGGCATAATCATTTTAAATGAAATAGTAAGGGGATGCAACATCTTGATACTTATGTTATGGTTTGCATCATGACAGTTTTGCACTTCAATGAAAACGGTTTGTGCCTAATCATTGCATATTAACAATTTTCATGAACACAGGAAAACTGGATTGCATTGACACGTGGGGATCCTTCTCCCAGAAAAATGTCCTAGGGGGTTGATCATTGTTCTTGCCCTAGAGTTTGAATATGCACCTTTTTGTGTTTTTATTTTTAGAAGGAAATTATTTATTACCCTTGCTTTGTCTAATTTCTATTATATTGAGATATGTGTAATCATTTCTTAAACTTAGCCTTAACTGAACCACATAAAGGTGGTATACATGAGTGGGCCTTGTTACAACAAAATCTAGCACCCCCACATGATATAAATTCGCACACATCAAGGGGCTAGTTTGTGCAACTCAAGTAGGCTACATATTGTCACTCGGTAGCTCTTCCTCTCTCTTTAGGTCAGCTCTTCCCCAACTCGAAAGGGGCGCTTCCCTAACAGGTGGCATTGCTAGGCTATAGGATGGGGCACAATGTGATTTAATGAAGAGTTAGTCTAAGAAAATTAGGTGGTAGTTGTAGCATATGAAATAGGATGGCAATAGAAATGAAATAAGCACAAGATAGGAAAATGAAGCACAAAAAAAAGGAATGCAAAGAAAAAGGAAAACAGTGCCAATCAATCATGTGCCAACAGAATCACAAGGCATTGGATAAAATGAGAGAACTAGTGAGTCATAAACAACTACTTGGAAGTAGGTCATATGGTAGAAGAGGGTTGTTTACAAAGAAACTATTTGATACATTCATCTTTGAGGTGTGTCTTGTTACCTGTTACCCACCACCAGTGGGTGGACCCCATAGGAGAATTTTTTTCTCCTAGATTTGTCTTTAGCCGGCAACCAGCAGCCCCTGACAGCCCCCAATGTAGCGATGCTATGCCAGATATCTCCGCTCCCTGAGCCAGTCATATGTCCCCTCGCTCATCTGTCGAGATCATATGTTTGAAGGTAGGTCATCCAATCCTAAAGGTACGATTTTCATTATGTAATTGGGTGCTTATGCTTGTTTTTCTTGGGCACACTTGGGTATGGATTACTGGGTGACATGGAAGGAGGAAGGGTTTCAACTGTAATCTTGTTCCCCTACCTCAACTGGGGAGTTAATCTTCAACCCTAGTCCCGTGAGATCTCCCCTACTGGCTTACAGCTTTAGGATGGGGATTACTTGGGAAACCCCGATTTAGGTAGCATGGTCCCATTTTCCTGTTCCACATTTTTCACTCTACTCCGCACATTACATACCCCATTTCATCATTCCCTCTCTGGGTCCACATGACCACTAGGTCCACAAGGCTCTAGTATCCCCCTCCCCTTATCCACATGTCTGTGTCAGCCCTGGAACGATACCCCGGAGGTTGATGTAACTAAAAAAAAAAAGATAAAAGCATAATATGTCCACATACAACAAGCAATGTACCAAAAAATGCAAAATATGGTCGGGACAATAAATTTAGCACGTGGGCAAAAGCCAAATGTGAGCTCTACCCTCTATCATTATGACCATCACCCTAGTTGCTAGGGCCCCTAAGAGTGCCCCCTGCATCATTAAGGAACCCGTGTATGTTCCAACCCTTGATGGGCGATGAACTGCCCCACCTTAAGGGGGAAATCACAATGATATCATACATATCATGCTCTCATTCCCTAGAGCCCCTGTTAGAAAATCAGAAAGACAGAAAGATTTTCTTGTTCTTGATAATTACTTGTGATGTTTCTTATTATTACGATTCTTTATATCTTCTTTCTTTAGTTCATTAAGTAATTACCAAAAGCAACAGCACATAAAACAATAGACACCAGATGTAGGCACATGCTAGGGGCAAAACCACCCTCAAGGGGAAAAACCTAGTTAAGATAATCCTTCCTTTCAATAGTATTCTTTGAGACTCTTCACCCTAGACCAAGACCAGACCTTCCCTCCACACCAAGTCAGCTTCCCAGAATTTCGACATCTTTCCAAAAACTTCGACTAGGCAACAATTTACGACAACTGGCAGCTTCTAGCAACAGTGAAACTTGGAAGACTTCGATCTCCCAATCCAAGACATGAAACAGAGAAAGAGAAACACCAAAATTTCGATTTTCCTTCTCTCCTTAGACTTCCCCAAACTCGCATTCACTTCGACTCTCCGGCAGCAGACTTCGCACCTTTTCCCAGCTACAAGACAACTTCGCACTTCTTCCCAGCTACAAGACAACTTCGCACTTCTTCCCAGCTACAAGAGATTTTCTCACTTCTTCCCAGTTACAGGAGAATTCGAACTTGTGTGAGAGAATGCTGCTCCAAATGAATTCAATGAGCTTGTTTTTATAAGCTTCTTGTGGGGTTGAATACGTTCCTTAGGCCGACTTGATCTTCTCTTAGGCCGACATGGTATGGAGGTTACATAATTCATATTTGACTCAATACTTAAACTTTTTACATGATTCAAAAGCCCAAGGAGGGTCTCTTTAAATTCACAATGACTCTATAGACTCAAAATAAATCCTAGAAGTCCTCAATGGGGACTTTGACCTAAAACATGGTGACCCAAGCATGAAACCCATGCTTTAATAAGTCACAATAATAATAATAATAATAATTCTTTTCTTTATTCTTTTGACAAGTACATTACATGATGACTCAAGTACATTAATGAATACCGAACATAGTTATTTTTTCCAACACTCCCTCTTAACTAGGGAGGTATTAATAATGTACAAATACAATGGAAGATCTCAAACTATATGAACCATGAAGAACTTTAGGCGCCGCAATGCCATGGACTAGATTTTTGACCAGGGCAATCTATCCAAACAGTCACTCAACAGTTTAGGCACCACAATGCCATATACTAGATTCCTGACCAACGCAATCTATCCAGGTGGGACTAAGATGGACTCAAGCTTTCAGCGCCTTTAGGTACCCTCGGGCTTACTTGCTAACCATCAACCCAAAAATCCAGGTGTGTATCCAAAACAAAGCTCTAACTAACACTACTTTTCCAACTTCAGGACCCAGACATCAACACAAAATGCCAGCCAAATGTCTTCCTAGGCAATGCTTCACTCACAAAGCCTCAGCACCCCTTGATCTAGCAGATCAAGAATGCCCAATCTCTCCCAATCAAACTGATTGGTAACCAACATGCTATCAAAACCTTCGAGAGATTCACCTGTTCAAACACAACCCCAATCAATAATAAACTTTCACATGTACATCATCAAAACAAGCCTTTGGGGTCATACTCAATGCTGCTCCTCAGCTCAGTAGGACTATCAACCGAATCTTTGATAGAAGATTCATCAATACTTTCTTTTCCTACTCCTCATGCAGCAACATATCCTCCAACATTCGTTCTTCATTTAAAATCAAGTTATGCCCTCCCTCTCAACCAGAAAGCATCATTTTATCCAAACTCCCTCTTAATCTTAGGAAGTTCTCTTCTATTCATGCTTTCTTAGGGAGATCAGCTTCTTCTTTTTGTCATCGAAGAATCTTTCGTGGCTTCCAACCATATCAGAGTTATCATCATCCCCATCATGCTTATCACATCAATGAGCATCTTCACCATATTGAAGATTGTGTACCTACACAACTTAAATAGCAAGTACAACCAAATCTACGAAAGCATGATGTTAGCCATATCAGAATTACGGAAGCATTTCATCTTTATACATATCAGATACCCAAACTTAATTACAAACAAAAGACATATACTCTTCAACATCTTGCTAAGGACTTTATCATAAACCCTAGACTACTTCATAATCATTCCATCTAGGGTTTCAATGTTTCTTCCAAAGGTATGACATACCTTCCTTCAACATATCGCAAACCCTAGAAACAATTCACACAAATATAGATCTACAAGGCATATAACAACCTTTCAAATTCATATGTTAAACTTATCGCTAGGGATTCATACAAATCCTAGATTTCATACAAAAGAATCAATCAAAGTCAATCACAGCTTAGTCATTAACCTGACCAGCTTCCACTAGGGTTAGTTGTAAACCCTAGATTTCTGATCAATATTCAAAACTCAAATTTCAACAATCTTTCACAAATCTCAAATTATCATATTGCCACCATTCATCAGAGATTTCTACTTCGACTAAGGTCCAACTCCAAAACCCTAGAATTCCATTTTCACAATTTCAACAATCTTACACAAATCTCAAATCATCATATTTTAGAGATTTTACTTTGACTAAGGTTCAACTCCAAAACCCTAGAATTCCATTTTCACAATTTCAACAATCATTAAATACATAGATCTCAGATTGTTACATTTCACACTAGATAATGTTACTACTAGGATTTAACTACAAAGCCCTATATTTTCATTTTCAACAATCATTTAATAGATTTCAGATTGTTATATCACACATACTAGACAATTTAACTTCACTAGGGTTTAGCTATAAAACCCTAGATTTCCAAATATCATCATCCTAGAATCTCAGACAAGGATTTCCATTAAATCCTAAGACTTATGACCATCAATAACTAGGTCAACACACATATCTAGGAATTCATACATATAATACATAATCATATCATATGTCCGACAACATTAATATATCCGACCTAGACCAAGCTAGGGTTTCCACCAAAAGGACATATCTATATATGCCTAGATTTCATCATCATGCAAATGCATTTCATATCATGTGTTAGTCAAACCCAACTTCACAATGATCAATAAGAGTTAGATATACAAAGTTACAAACTAGATTAGACTAGGTTTGATCAGACAAACACACATATCAAGGAAATCATTTCTATGAAAATATAAGGGTCTTGCTCACACATTCCACCAAACTCTAATGAGCTTGCTCACACATTCCACCAAACCCTAATGAGCTAGGGTTTCAATGTAGAAACGTAGGAAAACCAACATTACCAAAACTTCAAAGGTTCGGGATTTTAGACCTTATCATTCAACCTTAACAAGTTAGATTTTCCCGATCATACCAAAATCCCAAACATGACATCAAATAGCATTTCACAATCACCCTAAGGAGTTTAGGGTTTTCAGACATTCACATTAACATACCCAAAAACCTGTCTAGGGTTCTACAAAATCAGTTAAGAATATGAGTGGGGTGGGTAGATTTATCAAGAGATGAATCACCCAAACAAGAATCACTATGATTCAATATAGGTAAACATAACAATGTTAGTAATAGATTATCAAATGAATAATCCTTTCAATCAATGTATTAAAGCATACCTTAGTTCCTTGACCAACCATGTCTTGAGAGATCCTACTTCATACTACTTGCAGATGATTTTCCTAATCAAGACAATAGAGGGAGAATGGTGATTAGTATTTAAGATAAGCAAAAACTAAATGAATTCATGAACTCAAAGATTGAAAGGAAATGAGATACTTATCTTTGGGAGTTGTTGGGGGCTCCCTCCAAAGCTTGAGGGACACCTACAAACTTATAAAAACAATAAAAATATCTTTTCCAAAAATATGTTAAAACCTATAAATTCTAAAACACATAAAACAAGATATATAAAGCTACAAGCAAAGGACTTAGTTGTGTAAGTCCCTAATGTCTGACTCTTCGGGCTTGACTTTCTTTGAGTCTCCTTCTTCAGCAAAGTTGGCTTGATCCCTTCCTCAAGATCCAAGCCCGCTAGAGGATCATATTGACACTTGTAGGGGAAGCATTGAGAGCCATGGGTTTCCATCATGTGACAGGGCATTATCTCATGCCATGGGTAGCCTTAGCACCCGCAGTAGCTTGTTCACTGCCCACATTATATGAGAGATGATGCCCTTGGACCCGAAGTGCCCCCAATCAGCGTAGCATTGTATACAAGGTTTGGCAGCTAATCTGAGGCCTAGAGGAGGTTTGTCTCATCCTGAGACATGGGCAAGCACCATCTTTTGTGCCCTCATTTGGAGTAGTCTACAGGCTTATTCTTCATCAGGAGACCCATGAGACCATTCTTCGTGCCCTTGAAGGTTGAGCCACTTCAGAGCACCACATGATGTTTTTATTGGAGATCAAGGGGCCACCCCCTTATGAAGCCCTCTTCTTCATCATGGCACCTTGAGGACTTGATTAGGCCTTCCAACGGCCATCCTTCACCATTGCTACATCATTTCGACTTCACTTTGGATGGCTTATCTTACACTTTTATGGCTAGCTATTTAGTGGGCTTGTCACCAAAGTTATTGTTATTTTGCACATTAAGGTGAATTTAGGGGCATCTTATGCTAATTCAAACTCTTAGAGGCTCGTATAAATAAAGTGAGACCTCATTTGTATCAAACATCATCATCACTTCTTGGATATAATTCTCTTGGAGGAATTTCACACTTTTCTCTTAGTTGTCTATTGGAGATCTCTTAATGCATTTCGATATTTTTGGAGCTGAAATTTCATTTTTTCTTGGAACCATCTTCTTGATCTTGGATTGGATATATCTCTTGGTATCTTGTAAGTAACCTTGTTGAAGGTTTTTACATGAAAAATGTCTAATGTGTGGAAATTTTGTAACTAACTCTTTCTTTTGTGCCCTAATTATTGAATATTATTTTAAATATTGTTAGATTGCAAATTTGTGCATATTAAAAATTGATAACAAGTAGATGAATGTTCCTAGTGGAGTAAAACTTGTTTTTCTTCCATAAAAATCCATAGATCTTGGATGAGTAAATGTTAAAAAGTTCTTTCTAGGGCATCACTAATTTTGAATCACAGACTCTGTAGCCCAAGGGTGCGGCACTAGTCCAAGAAAATTTGGTGGTCACCCCCCTTCTCCTTCTATTTTTCTCCTTTTTCAAAATTTCGGCCCCTACCCTAGACAGCTAGTTAGGGCTGCCTGCGAATTTCATTAGAGGGGTGATCTTGGAAATATGTTTGGATAGCCATTTGCATTGGTGTCTCCTCTAGTGGCCCTCCAAGTTTGGAGCAATTACCATGGTTGGTTCACAATAAAACTCAAGCCTTAGCTACATATTTGGAAGCCATCTTGAACGTCTTGGGTTGGAGGTCTTATTGAGGGTCATTGGCACATAAAACTCTGAGAAATCAATCATTCTTGACCCCTTCCTATCCTAAGCTTGACCTAGTGATCATATTGGAGGACTTCCTCTCACAATTACTCAAAAACCCTTGGTCTTGCTTGGATTTATTTCTAGGTATCTCTAGTAGAGCAAAACCCCTATTTTGAAGAGGACTCATCTTGCAAAGCCCCTAGAGTGGTCTTCCCGCACCTTGAAAGTTTGGATCCTAGGCATACTCTTTATTATTGAATATCCCTAACCCTAGGTCTAGGTCTTCCTCATAGGTCTTTCTTGGAGAGCCCTTAGCTTCTATTGACGCATTGAGCCTCTCCTTGAATGGGCCTTGGAAATCACTTCTTGCCTTGTCATTGATCCTATCATTTCGAGTGATTTCCTTCATATCAAGACTCCTCCCATCCGTGAAAGTTTGTAAAGAGAAGGGGACATTGGCTAAGGTGACAATGGGTCTTTGTCCCATTGTTGTCATTTGGTCTAGCAGTTGTCCCTTAGGTACCCCTCCTAGGACCCTTCTAGATTGTGTGGCAACATTCTTGGCGTCGTTGTCGGGGAGGAAGCAGGTCTACCTCCTTAATTCAATATTTGAAGAGGTGTTTCTTATAATGACAATATATACATCAAAGTCAATGCTGTAGGGTGGAGCAAGCATCTCTTAAGGAACCTTGAATTTACCCTAGTGACTCCACAATTCTTTGTTATGCAAATATTAAGGAAATGTCCCACCCCATTGTTCCCTATAATGAAAAGGATCAAGGGATCATTGACCATCTTAAACTTGCTTCATTCAAACCATTGAACTTTGATCAAAGTAAATGAATCTTGACATGAGTTTCCTCCACCATACAGCTTCCTTTCCTACTTCTCATGCAGCAACATATTCTATAAATAGATCTGGCTCTTTCTTATCTCAGCATCCCTTCAAAATGCATTCTCCAATTTCTTCTCTCACTCGTGGCCTTCACTAAAACTTACAGTTGCTAGTCCTAGTCTAGTGCATGACACATGAAGTAGAAAACCATATCCATCACTCCCCTTAACCAGGGAGGATCTAATTTTCATCCAAGGTCGCTCTCAACTTAGGGAGATTTCTTTCATTCAAGCTCTCTCTTAACTTAATGGGAAATGCATTCTCCAATTTCTTCTCTCACTCGTGGCCTTCACTAAAACTTACAGTTGCTAGTCCTAGTCTAGTGCATGACACATGAAGTAGAAAACCATATCCATCACTCCCCTTAACCAGGGAGGATCTAATTTTCATCCAAGGTCGCTCTCAACTTAGGGAGATTTCTTTCATTCAAGCTCTCTCTTAACTTAATGGGCTGAACTTCTTTTCTACGACATCGGAGAATCTTTCATGGCTTCCATCCTTTCAATCAGAGTTATCATGACCATTAAAACTTTCTTCATCATGCTTATTATATCAACTTTACTTTACGAGCATCTTCATCATCTTGAAGATTATGTACCCGTACAACTTAGATAGCAAGTACAACCAAATCTATAGAAGCATGAAGTTAACCATATCAAAATCATGGAAGCATTTAGCTTTAGATATCAAATATTCAAACTTAGTTACACATACTTTTCAACTTCTTGCTAGGGTTTTTGTCATAAACCCTAGACTATATCATCAAAACTTTGAGCATTTCATAACAACCTTCATTACATCTAGGGTTTCAATGTTTCTTCCAGAGGTATGACATGCCCTACTACAAACCATTGCAAACCCTAAAAGAAAATCAAATAAATATAGATCTATAATCCATCTAACAACTTTTAGAATTCATATGTTAGACTTACAATAGGATTTAGAGCAAAACCCTAGATTTCATACATGAGCTTTAACAATCAAGATCAATCACGGCTCAATTCAAAGTAACAACATGACAAGTTTCCACTAGGGTTTGTTGCAAACCCTAGATTCTACTAATTCTCAACAATCATAACTAAAATTCAGATTTTAGAATCTTACACAAATCTCAAGTTATCACATTGTCATCATATATAAGAGATTTGGACTTCTACCAAGGTTTAGTTACAAAACCCTAGAATTCACAAATACTATCATCCTTCGACTAGGGCTTAGTTCCAAACCCTAGGACGCATGACCATTAACAATTAGGTCAACTCATACATCTAGGATTTCATCATCATGCACAAACATATCATAACATGTGTTAGTCAAACCCAAAGACACAAATATCAATAAAAGTTAGACATATAACAAACTTGATCAGACTAGGGTTTGATCGGACAAACACACACATGCCAAGGATTTCATTTCTAGGACATTATAAGGGTCTTGCTTATACATTCTAACAAACCCTAATGATCTAGGGTTTCAATACAAAACATAGCAAAGCCTAATACTTCAAAGGCTTGGGATTTCAGACATTACCACTCAACCCTAACAAGTTAGGGTCTCACTAACCATGTCAAAACCCCAAACATGTCATCATCAAAGCATCAAGCATATTCTCTAGACTTCAACAATAACCCTAAGTAGGCTAGGGTTTCACACATTATCATCGACATACCCTTGAGTTAGGGTTTTTCACAATGAACCTCTCTAGGGTTCCACAAGAGTAATCAAAAGATATGAGGAGGGTAGATTTATCTAATGATGAATCACCCAATCAAGAATCTTTAAGATTCAAGAAAGTTAGACACAATGATGTTAGCAATAGTTTATCAAGAATGAATATAAAGAGAGCAAAAACTTGTAGTTCAAAACATACCTCTTGTTTCTTAACAAACCTAATAATTCCAATGCTTTGTCTTGTGAGGCCTTCTTCCTTGAGTCTTCAACAAGTTTTTCCTAAACAGGGAAAATATGAGTGGAAATGTGATTATTATTTAATGCAAACAAAACTGGACAAGTAAGGAAAACTAAAAATGAAACAGGTAGTAAGATACTTATCTTTGAAGGTTGGTGAGGGCTCCCTCCAAGCTTGAGGGATACCTATAACCATAAGAACAAAATAAAAATGTTTTTACAAAATATGTTAAACCTACAAATACTAAAAACCAAAAATAAAATAACTACAGCTTAAATCAAAGGACTAAGTAGTGTAAGTCCATTAAATCCAGTTCTTCGGGCTTAGTCTTCTTTAGAAATCCTTCTTCAACTACATTGGCTTGATCCCTGCTTCTTTTCTTGTTCTTCGGATTGTCAGGACAGTCACTTCTATAGTGACCTATTTTGTGGCATTGATAGCATTCTATCTTGGACATATCGACCTTCCTTCTTGGCCCTCTTGACTTCTTGGAGTTTCCTTTCTTGTGAGAAGCGGAGTATGCATTTGAAACCTTTTCTTCTTCATTGTTGGATACTAATGAGATTCTCATTTCTTCTTGGGTGCAAGCATTCCATAATTGCTCGAAGGTAGGAGCTTCTTTCCAACTGTTGAGACCTAAAGCAAAAGAACTCCAAGTAGGTGGTAATCCCAATAATGCAGTGATTACTAGCTCCTTTTCCAGTACAATTTCATCTATGGCTTGAAGTTCATCTCTAATTCTAGATATCCTCACAAAGAAGGAAGCCACAGTATCATCCTTTGTCATTTTTGTAGTCCTTAACTCATTCTTTAAACTTTCTACTTGATCGATGTTCTCGATAGTGAATAATTTTGACAAAGCTTCATACATTTCTTGAGCATGGTCTATATTCGAAATGTATGGGACAAGATTGTCCTTTATGCTTTCTACCATCAATGCCATCGCCAATATATCTGACTCTCTATACTTCACCTTGTCTACCTCACTGGTTTCTTCAGTAGGTCTCTTCAACCTTCCTTTGACTAAATTCAAGACCTTGTACTTTTCAAGAATGAGGTCAATTCTCTTCTTCCAAGACCTACAGTTTGATGCTCCTTCCAATTTGTTCTCTCTTTATTATGTTAGACATTGTCCTTGAAGATAGTGAGTTTCTTCTCTTATAAGAGCTCCTTCTATGATCCCTTGATCAATCCTTTAGATTCCTTCCAATAGATACTCAAAACTGCCTTTTTCCTCCTTCACCTTAGCTCTGAAACCATGTTAGAAAATCAAAAAGGCAGAAAGATTTTCTTATATAGATAATTACTTGTGATTCTTTTATCTTTTAGGATATCAAGCAATTACCAAGACAATAACACAAGGACAACAGATGTAATCGGATAGCCAAGGAAAAACCCCTATCTAGGAGAAAATCCAATCAATAATTCTTCCTTCAATAGTTTCTCGAGATAATCCAAGACTCTAGACCCAGACAGAGACCCCCTCCACACCAAGTCAGCCCTCAATCTTTCTTGCAGATGACAACCCTTTACAAGCAACTTCGACCTGGAAGCAGCAGCTTCGACCCAGTAGCAGCTTCAACCCAGCATCAGCTTCAACCAAACTTGGAGATCTTCGATCTCCCTTTATACACCTCATAACTGAGTGAGACTTGTCCCAAAATTTCAATCTTGAGGTCTTCTCTCCTTCTAGAAACTCGCACATATTTCCAGCTCCTTTTCTAGCCCTTTACCAACTTCACCCTTTTCCAGCTTCCAGCTTCATAGAATGAGATGCTTTAAATGAATTTGAACTACCTTGTGTTAATAGCCTTCCAGGGAGGTCGAATTGCTTGTCTTGAGCTCGACTTGATCTTCATGAGGCCAACTGGATGTGGAGGAGACTAAATTCATTTTTGACTCAAAAATAATTCGTTTTACATGATTCGAAGCCCAAGAAGGGTCTCTTCTAATGTACAATGACTCTAATGACTCAGAATAAATCCTAGAAGTCCTCAATGGGGACTTTGACCTAAAACATGATGACCCAAGCATGAAACCCATGCTTTAATAAGTCATAGACATAATAATAAAAATATTTTCTTCATTCCTTTTGATAAGTACATCTCAAATACATTTATGAAGACTGAACCTAGTTACATATTTCAACATGCCTAGAGCTACTAATTCTACCAGCAAAAAAAAGGATGTTATGTAAGAATAAACCCCTAAAAGGTCTTATTGTTTTCAGTTTGTAACCAACAATGGCATCGCTTGCCATTTGAATTTAAGTAAATGGGCCTATAATCAACTATGAACATTGAAAAGAGGTTTAACATTATGAATGTAAATTAAGCAGATACTAAGGGCATGATGACTTGCAGGCTACCATCAAAAGCCTATCACTTAACCTAATCTGCAGCCACGAGCTTCCACCCTAGAGTGAAGGTCACAAGTCTCCAAGCCCTTTTCCACAGGTTATCCCTGCATTGCAATAATAGTTTATTATCATCCCACTCCCTTAGGGGAAGAGCCACCCAGACTCCTAAAGGCACTTAAGGATTTAAATAATGTTTTCAATGGTAACATTATGCAACTTTCTGACCACAGCTCTATTGTCCTGAGATATGATGATGGTGCATATCACTTCTTTTCTTGGACCCATTTTCACATACATGGCTAATGTAAAGAAAGTAAAGTAAGAACATGAAATCAAAAACTAGAAAGAATAGAATGAAAGATGATGCTTGGAGGCTATGAGGTTTTGTGTATGGTCTTGTCAATCCCTACTACTGCTCTTACTGCTACTAAAATTCACATGATTTACATTTCTTGACCTTAATCGAGCATTCAATTTGCCCTTCAATCTAGTTGGGCAGGGCCCTGAAAATAGCCCATATTGTAGGTGCCAGACATTTTGGTCCATCACCAGAGGAGGATAATGGCTCCAAAGTAAGCACATAAGTTACCCAAGGTGTTTCATGAGGTAGTAATGCTCATGTTCCCACTATTGTTGATCCTATTAAACCCTAACAAATATAAGCAAGCTTGTAATGATTATAGTTGTCATCCCCTAGTTGGCTATTTTGTTGGCCACATCCCTCTAGAAAAATGAACCAAGCTCAGTTTCATGAAGCCCAAGACCCATTTGGTTGGTGTTGAATTTGTAACCATGGTCGGTCTTCATAATGTATATTTGGTCACTTGTTGTATTTGAATTTATCATTGTAAAGCATGTTTATAAATGCTTGAGTCAAAGGAAAACTTATTTTGAGTCGAAGTCCCATTGCAACTTTTTAAAGATGAAAATTTCAATTTATGAAATGTAATTTTTGGCTCCAAAAGTGACAACTCAACTTCCCTCCAAGTCAAGTTGGCCCTGGCTCCAATAGATACCCATTCAACCTAGACCGATCATTATATAAAGGCAACACCTCCTCTTCGACTTACCATTCAATTTATCACACACAAGACAAGTTTTGGGCAAGCAAGCGAAGGACAAGAAGGATGAAATAGGACGAAGGAGGAAGTCTAAATCTCTCTTTTCTCTCTCTCTTGCAACTCGCACATGTGGACTAGTCTCTCTCTCTCTACGATTTGCAAATTTCTGGGCATTCTGTTGCAAGGTGTCGAAATTTTCTGGGTAACTGGGACAACTGTTGTAGTGCCGAAATTTTTGGGGCAACTAATAATTGTAGGAGGGGAAATTTATGGGTCAAACAAGTAGAATGAATTGTTGGATCACATTGGATGACTTGACTTGGAGGAGAAGACCAAGTTTGACCATAGGTCTAGCTGTGTCTCATTGAACAAGAAGAATTTCTAAATTGAAAAAGGGTGTTGGATTTTTCCCCTTAGTGGGTTTTCCCAGGGTAAATCTTGTCTTCTTTCGTGTGTTGTGATCTTTATTGTTATGTTGTTGTTTATGGTTGAATTTTTGAGGTATAATTGTTGAATGTTATATTGGAACAAGTTGAAATAATACCTACATCAAAAGTAATTATTAGAATTTTAGAAATATTGTGCTAACCCTAATTGCATTAAGAAAATCAACAATCAACACATCATTAGCATCAAGAATTTAACAAAGGGTATTTTCACATTTAGATTTAAATAGACCTCACAAATATATTATGTAACATGGGCAATGGGTTTGTAGGTGTTACCACATAAAACGACATATTACCTCATGAGATCATAAGTAACAACCCTACCAAATTTGGTAGTCTAACTCATTTTCGACAGTGCATAGCATACATTTTGCACTCGGGAGGTCAATGGACATGAAGTACGAAGCTTGCCACTTTCTATCCTCCCTATCGGATTTTCACTTGGACCCCTTTGCATGCAACTTTCTTCACATTGCATGCATTATTTCACTTAGAATTTGAAGGTTGCGTACATGATTGGAGCTTGTTAGAGTGTTGACCATACAGGAGCAGATTGAAAATATGATGTACACTTGTTGGGGCCCTTCCCTCATTGAATGACTTACTTTATAGGGAAGACGATGAGTTGGCATACCTATGCTAACTGAAAAGGAGCCTTGGGACCATAAAAGGCCTAGATTTTAAGGAATGATAAAGGTTGATCCTTCAATACATAGTTTGGTTAGTCCATATTTCAAGGATAAAGATGTGATTCCTTCAAGGAGGAAGCCAACAAAGAAGGTTATCAAACAAGAGATTGTCAACCTTGATTAAATTAAAGTTGAATGAATGTTGTTTAAAGGTTTAAGCACGTGGTTAAGGAGGTCAACCTTGACTTGTCATCATTGATCTAGTTTATTGTAACAAACATAAACATATAATACAAATAAGAATTAATAAGTATAAACTAATAAGTTATGAAAGGATATGTCCTTTGGTTGAGACATGTCTATTCATGAAGGGGCACCTTGGCTTGTATATAAACAAGGCCCCCATTTGTAACCATATCATATCAATATCCCTTATACATTCAACATGCTTATATAAATATATTACTCGTCCTATAAATGGATACTTACATATTCTAGATATTCTAAATATTTTCGCTGCGTATATGAACTATGTTCGTTACATTGATCAATTCAACAATAAATACAAGAACATATAGTGCCTTACTCGAATTAGCTCTACTTCACACTCAAAACACCATGTGAAGCCATACATCAACGATGCAGGAGAATTTTGGGTCCTAGGGGTTGGTCAATTCATGCCTTATACTCCGCCCTCATGTAGATGCAGCGAACAAAACTAGGAAGAGACCACGTGGTCCTGTGCCAAATGCTTCACCAAAACTAGAACCTCCATAGAAACAGTCATGTTGGCATCTACCTGACATCCTTCGAGAAGCATTGCCGCCGAAACAAAATGTTGAGGTGCCAACAATGCCCTCAAAGAGATGGGGACAGGCCTCTAAAGCGCCTGTTACACAGAAAAGGGGCAATGTAAAGGCAGTGGTTGGCACCCATTTCCAAAGGCAAATTCGCCATTGTGGATGCGCCAAAAGGAAGTAGCAATAACCAGAAACGCAATTGTTGAAATTCGTCCCCTCACAAAGGACCACGACCATGACAACATTACGATCAACCAAGATCCTGAATATGAAGAAGAAGATAACAATGCCATCATGGTCGTGATCTGTTTCTTTTCTTTGCAAGGGGATGGATTTCAACAATTGCATTTCTGGTTATTGTTGCTTCTTTTTGGCGCATCTGCAATGACGAATTTGCCTTTAGAAATGGGCGCCTTTCGTTGCCCTACATTGCCCCTTTTCTGTGTTACAGGCACTTTAGAGGTTCATCCCCATCTCTTTGAGGGCACTGTTGGCGCCTCAACATTTTGTTTCAATGGCAATGCATCTCGACGGATGCCTGGTGAATGCCAACGTGACCAGTTCTATGGAAGTTTTGGTTCTACTGGAGCATTCGGCGGAGGACCATGTGGTCTCTTCCTAGTTTGGCTTGTCGCCTCTACATGAGGGCGAAGCAGAAGGTGTGAATTGACCGACCCCTGGGACCCGTAATTCTCCTGCATTGGTGATGTATAGCTTCACACAATGTTGTGAGTGTGAAGTAGAGCTAAGTCAAGTAAGGCATTGTATGTTCTTGTATTTATTGTTGAATGGATCAATATAACGAACAAGGTTCATATACACAGCAGAAATATTCAGAATATATGGAATATGTAAATATCCATTTATAGGACAAGTAATATATTTATATAACCATGCCGAATGTAAAAGAGATATTGATATGATATGGTTACAAATGAGGGCCCTGCTTATATACAAGGCAAGGTGTCCCTTCATGAATAGAGATGTCTCAACCAACAGACATGTCCTCTGATAGCTTATTAGTTATACTTGTCAAGTAAGGGTAGACCAAGTGGTTGAGGTGGGTTGTTAACTCCCTCACCACCCGTGTTCAATTCCCTGAAATGATAAGCTTAGCCTATATTGATTGGGCTCAAGGAATAGGCGACCCCAGGGAGTTTTCACTCTGCCCATGGTTGATACAAGACGTCTCAGCTCTTAGTCATTGGGTCATTACTATCAAAAAAAAAATTATTAGATATATTTATTAATTATTATTTATATTATATATTTATGCTTGATACATTCCCTTCCCCTTGAGAAAAACTTTGTTCTCAAAGCTTATTGATGAAAAGGCTTGATATCTTTTTCTGTCTCGAATGTCTTCCTGTCTCGGAACTGTCATCTTCGATCATACAAGACGATATGAATTTCAAATCGTTGTACAAAATTGTCATATTATGGAATGATCTAATTATCCCATATTAATCTTCTATGGAATCTTGCGATTACTGGAGACTTAGGATGAACCGTTACCATACGACCGGATTATGGTGACATCAATATTCTTTGGAACATAATTCAATTTTCTTTGGTCAAAGTGATATGGACTTGCAAACTAGATGAGATGTCTGCTTTTAAGATTCGGGTGTCGATACGGAGTTCTTGTGATCTGATTTCCCATTATCCTGTCTGTGGCGATTTCTTGATTGACTTGAAGTATTTGATTTTCTGCACGTACAGAAGTTACTTTGTTAAATCTTCACTTGTAATTTCCATCGATTGAACTACAACATCTAAATATATTTTACTTCAATTGGTTTGTCATCTTCTTGAGTTGTGATATTGACTAGATCGGTATTCGTTCCTTTTTCCTCAACTTGCACTTTCATATCTTAAGATTTCAATGCTTCCCTCTCAATATTTTGTACTTTGGTTTCCAATGATTACCTATCCTTCTTAAGCTTCTTAATCTGCAAAGTAGTTTTCACTATGGTCCTTGAGCCGAGAAATTTCTTCATTTTTGTCAGCGACAATTTTGTCAACTTAATTTTTCATATTTTGCACTGACTTTTGACTTTCTTGAAAAATTACTTTTGAGATATCTTGTATGTCTTCTGGTGTTACTAAATCTGACTTCAATGTCACATCCTGTAGTGTTATTTTTTTCTTCCCATAGAAAAATGTTAAAAACTTCTTCTTCATATTTAGGATGAAGGACCCTAGTGTTTCCATCCAGGGTGAACCCAAAATAATGTCACCTTGATCGCTCAATATGGATCAAATAGAGAATTGCGATATTAGACCACTAGGACACAAAACACTATGACATAGCCGATTTACATTTGACTCAGGAATCACCAATTGGTTTGTGAGTTTTTGTTTTATATAATTTTTATTTTTGGCAGGCGAGATAGAAATAGTAACATCTTTTCCTACCAAAGTCCCCTTAATTCTAAATAGCACTGAAGCATAGTTATATGCTAACAAACTGGATTCGTCCTCCCCCCCCACATATCACGAATCTTGCATGTTGGAAATGATTCTCGAGAGACGTGTCTAATTCGTGGACCGAGCGTGTCTGAACATGAGGGATTCGTGGACCTAGCGAATCTGATTCGCCAGAGCAACGTGTCATGAGTTTGGGACACATGTCCCTCTTGAAAAGTGTGCCACGGCTCTATAAAAGTCCAATTTGGGCCGCTTTCTTTTCATTGTAATGCGTCTCTCTTGTTGTGGGTGTGTGGGAGCAAGTAGCAAAGGGTTTATAAGTGTTTTGGAGGTGATTCATGTAACTAGTAAGTGCATTTTTCTTTCATCCTCTTGTTGCGAGAGGAATTGGAGCACATATGGGAATTTTTATAGCTTGAAGAGGAGCATGCTTGAGCAATCCAAGGCAGAGACAATGGTGCATGTGCACACCAACCTTCGTCTTATTTACAGGCAGAGGGAGGAGTTGTTGAAGGGAAAGACAAAGATGTGGGATGTGTTTCCTGATGATATGAGTTTAGACAGTAGCATTGAGTTGGCATTAGCCAACTTGGATCTTAATGAGCCAATGCCAAAGCCTATAACTTTTGATGATGGTGATACTCTTGAGGGGTCATCCTCCACACCAGAAGATGTAGAGATTACATTGGATACAGAGGAGGAGGATGCAGTGGAGAGCAGCAGTGACCATGACAATGATGTTGATTTTTATGATGATGATTGATGAGCTACCTACTACTTTGTAGTTGTTTTGTATTTGCTATTTCTATTTGCCATTGTCATTGCTTGTCAGGAGTCATGACTCAATACTTATGTAACACATTTGGATTTTGATGACTTAATGAGAAAATTGTAATTTCTTGTCTTCCTCCTCTTGTCTTTCTTATCTATGTGCCCCGTGTTGGACACTTGAATTTGTGTGTCCTGCATGTCCTGTTTCCCCATGTCAGGTTACTTAGGTTATATGGAGTTTCTAAAAATCTTCCTTCCTTCATCTTATTGATTTTTGATCTTCCAGTGTTTAAAGGCTTGAAAACTTTTAAATATTACTCCAACAAAATATATATATATATATGAACTAACTTTACATATTCCCTCTTTTTTTAATTTTTTCTTTTTTTAAATTTTTTTATATAACTTCTAATTTTCTCCCCTATTTCTAAAGTAACTTTTTTTAAATAGATTTTTAAAATATATATTTTATAAACAACAAACAAATTGGAAAGTCCCAAGGGTTAGCTCAGCCGGTCGAGTCCTTGCTGTTAAGTGCCTCGTCGATAGGGAGGTCACAGGGTCAATTCTCCTCGACGCCTTTGGGGTTATGCCCTGATAGTCTGGCCAGCGGGATTTGATTCCCTTCGGGGTTGATCTGCCCAGATTTTCCTATGTAAAAAATAAAAATAAAAAAACAAAAACAAAACAAAACAAATTGGAAACAATAATTGGACCAAACCGAACCTTTGAAAAGTCGTGTCTTTGCATGAGCCAATGTTACATGGGAGTAGGAGCGAAAGCAGGGAGCAAAAGCGGGGAGCGGAGCGAAAACAGGTGCGGGAGCGACATTATCAAAAGCTCCCAGTTTGGAAGCGAATCCCGAAGCGTTTTTTATATAATATATATATTTTTTATATTTTGATACATATTTGTCAACAAAAACATGTAGAATGATGAATTAGATATAAAAAAACATTTACAAAAATAAAATAAAGAAAATATAATTAAATAAATAAACAAACAAACAAACATAGATTGATCACTGAACCATATAATAAAAATCATCTAGAAGTTATAATCTTCATCAACCACGTCCACAAGTTAGTAACATACAACATATTGAGTCTCATGAATCATGATTCATCAATCTTAAAGTTTCAACTTCAAGCTTTCAAAATTCGAAATTTCAATATATAACATTTATCATCATTGATCACCAAAGTTGTACTTGTAAGCTAAGTTTAACCATTACAACAAATAATATCTAACATGAAATGAAATGTTATAAAATGAAATGAAATGAAACAACTTTCACAAAGCATCATATTCATAATTCATTACCAATGAGTTATAATTGCCAACTTCAAACTTCAAACTTAAATTGTCATATATTGTTTACAAAAAATATCATAATAAATATGAAAGAGTCAATTGTCAATAGTTATGAAAACTACTAGAAACTAGAAAAGACAAGTAAATCTATTATCTACTACTTCATGTGGCCCTTGCCACGAGAAATGTTTGATGTATGAGCGGGTCGTGGTGATCTTCTAGGAGTCTCCTCCCGCACAGACCAACGACCAAAACCAGAAGGCACATGCCCTCCACGTGAGGGTGTAGATGGAGGCGGCGACAGCAAAGGAACAAGACTCGGAACTCGAGCACTGCTATTGGATGGTGGAGGTGGCATGGTTGTTGCTTCATCTTCCTCTCTCATAAGTTCCTCTTCCAGTTATTCAAGATGTATAATGCCATCCTCCAAATTATCATCCTCTAGGTGGTTGTCCCAAATTTTATACGTTGGATCCTCATAAGCCCGATCACAGTAATGACTCAACAACCTCAAGTTGTAGTGCACATAAACCAAGCTTTCTGCCCGGTTTTCATTGAGTCTGTTTCTTTTCACGTTATGTATGAAGTTGTAGGTGCTCCAACACCTCTCTGCAAAAGAAGTATTCACAACCTGTGAGAGAACTTTTTTCTCCAATTTTGGCAAAAGTCCCTTGCCATCATATGCTTCCACCATGTGAGAGCATCAAATTTGTCCCTATCTTCCATTACATGGAAGGTACCAAACAAACCAGTGCAACTGAAGTATCTGCCTAATTCAAGACGCAGACTAGCACATTCCTCCCTGTCAGGTATCAACTTGTCTAATGTTTGCAAATATCCTATAGATACCTCTTCATCTATATGGGGTTTGACCCTAACCCCACCCCCTGGTGCAGGTTGGCCCAACCAAGATGCAAAGTAGTATTTTGGCGTAACGATATACGCCAAGGCATGTAGTGGAACATTAAATTTATCCCATCGTGTACACACAATTGTGAATCAATGTATACAAGTTGGGATCATTTTTATGAATAATATCTTTTATTTGCCCCAACATGGTATCCATCTGCTCATACACCTCCCCAATCACTGGTTTATCTGTATCTACAAACCGAATCATGTGATCAACGGGCTTGTTGAAATCCAATACTTGCCTCACACGTGCCCAAAATATACCATCAAGAGCGGTCTCCTCCACCTGTTCAAAACCTTGCCTGTCAGCTACATTTGTAGCCCTTTCCTTTAATACCTGCCAGTGTGGACTTGATACCATGCTAGCCAATGACTCTCTTACCTTCAAAAGGCGCCTAAAGGTGAGGTAATAGCTACCAAATCTAGTCCTCGCAATCTTCAACAACTCCAATCTTGAGTGACTACGGAAAAGGCCATGGGTATTACTATGATTTGTAATAAATTTTATCATTTCTTTGCCTCTCTTGTACAAATCACCAATCCATTTGTATTTGGTTTTTGTTCTTAACAATATCATGCATCAAAAGATTCATTGTGTGAACCAAACACCCAAACCAAAATACGTTGGGGTATTTATCCTCAATAATTTCTCTCGTTGCCTTACAATAGCATGATCAGTGATGACTTAGATGACATTGTATGGCCCAATACGGTCAATTGTTTCAAGTAATGGTTCTGCAATGTTGATGTCGGTCTTGAACTTGTCTGAGTAATCATATGCTGAAAGAAAGATGGCACCACTAACAAACACAGCAAGAACACTTATCAATGGCTTGCCTTTTACATTTGTCCATCCATCAAATACAATGGACACCCCATGGTTACTCCAAGAACTTGTCATTCTACTCAAAGAATGTGATATTTTTGCTTTTTCATGATCAAGTCCAACGGTTCCGTTGTCATACCCAAGGCTCTTGTATCCTTTAGGGGCATCATTTATGGCAGAAACCATTTCATGCCAATAAGGTGAGCGAAGAACATTGAATGGTATCCCACATGCATAGAGAAACCTGTAAACTTTTGAATCAACATCATTCCTACACCCTTCATCAAGGAAATCTGATATGCTTCTATGCCTTAAACTTGGTGACCATGTGCCTCCATATCCACTGCCATGGGAGGATGTTGAAGGAGTTCTTTGTGCATGTGATTGTGAGCTTGGTTTAAAGAAACCCTTTGATTTTTTAGATTTGTATTGGGCTTCCTCCTCTTCCCTTATGTATTTGGCTCTATCTACTACTGACACACCTATACAAGTTTTGATTCCTATTTGTTTATCTCCATCCCATGGCCTTTTCCCGGAGAGGTGCTTTCTGGCACGGGTGTATGAACCTGTGTAATTATTGTTGCAATGGGGGCAATGAAATTTATTGGTTCGACCCCCCTTCCTTGCTTCAGGCCTGTTAACATATTTCCACAATGGGGTTTGGTCTTGTTTAGTTTTTTGAGCTAACTCATGTTCACTCTCCTCCAGCTCCTCATCACCAAGGTACTCCTCTCTAGGGTTTTCATCAAATCCACTATGACCCACTTCTTCATCCCCTTCTTCATTTTCAACCCTCATTTTTCTACTCTCCAACACCATAATAACCAAGAAGAAGCAAATGCCAAGAAATATAACCATGATGTTTGAAATTTGAAGTTTTGAATCTGCAAAAAAATAGAATGGGAATGGGAATGGGAAATAGAGAAAAAAAATTATTTATTTATTTAGGAATGAACATTAAAAAAAAATTGCTAGAATAGAGAGTAAAGCCTACATCTTTGGCCTCCAATCTCCCCTTGCAAACTCTTGCAAGCTCTTCAATCTCCCCTTGCTCCTTGCTTTCCCTTGCTCTCTTGCTCCTTGCTTCTTGCTCCTTGCTCTCTCTTGCTCTCTCTCGCTCTCTCTTGCCCCTCACTCTCTCTTGCTCTCTCTTATTTTCACTCTCACTGACTCTCTCAATTTCTCAAATAATGAAATTCATTTGAGGGAGGGTTTATTTATATTCCCTCCCTCCCTCCCTTCCCTCCCATTATTTTCCTACCTGTCGCTTTTTTTTTTTCCAACGTATTTTTTTTCCAGCGTATTTTTTTCTGGCAGCGCTCCCGGGTTGTAACAATAGCTCCCGGAGCAACGGGAGCAATGCTCCCTAAGTCGAATCGGAAATAAGCAAGGAGTGCAAATTTTTTTTAGGGAGCGCGCTCCCAAGTCGCTCCCGCTCGGAGCGCGGATTGGGAGCAGGATCGGGGGGGGGGCGCTCCCCCGCAACACTGGCATGAGCATTAAACTTCGATATGTGGGATGAATAACAATGGCAATGCAAATTATGTGGCAAGTTATTTTTCCTAGACAGCAACAAAATCACCGAATGACAGTTGGTATTGTATGACAGTTCAGACGAATCAGGGTTTGTATAGCGGTGATAGGATTGTCAATGTTAAAGCAACCGTACGAAATTAGTATGATAGCATCATTGTAGGAGAAATTGGTATGGTGGAAAATAGTGGCGATGATACTAGTTGCTGCAATAGCACAGCGGCAAATGACGACAGTGGATGGACGAGGCAAATAGGAGTCAGAGGCGGCTAGTCGAAGCGGCAGTGATGGCTGCAAACGGCCATAGGATGATTAATTTTTGTTTTGTTTTTTTTATTTAAACTATTTTTTATATAACTTTTTTTATTTTAATTTTTTTTATAATTTTATTTCTTCCTTCTTTTAAATATATATATTTCTTTTTTTAATATTTTGACTTCTTTTTTGTATAATTTTTAATATATATATATATTCTTTTTTTAATATTTTGACTTCTTTTTTGTATAATTTTTAATATATATATATATTCTTTTTTTAATATTTTGACTTCTTTTGTATGATTTTTAATATATATATATATATATTATTTTTTTAATTATTTTTAAATGGCCAAATCTTTAACGGCAAAATGGAGAACCTCTAAACAAACTTTTTGTGGCTAAAGCCTCAATTGCAATGGCAACAAACTGGACGAAGGGTTTATAGCCAAAGGCCTAGTGATCAGATAGCGCGGCTCTGATACCAATGTAACGAACAGAGTTCATATACACATCGGAAATATTTAGGATATCTAGATTATGAAAATATCCATTTATAGGACAAGTAATATATTTATATAAGCACGTTGAATGTACAAGAGATATTGATATGCCAATGGTTACAAATGAACGTCCTACTTATATCCAAGGCAAGGTGCCTCTTCACGAATAGACATGTCCTTTCATAACTTATTAGTTTATACCTATTAATTATTATTTATATTATATATTTATGTTTGTTACACCCATTTCGAGGAGTTCGTTAAACTTGTTTTCATGGGATGGTTATCTATGACCTTCTCGAGATTAATCCATCATGAGGTATAATGTAAAGCTTTAAGTAAGATAGAAGAATCAATTCTAAACATTGAGAGGAGGGGAGGTTGGTTAGATGTTGAACCACTTGCTAAGTGAGAGAGTGACCTATGCTTCAAGACATCGATTTGTGTGACTTAGGGTATACTCTTCATCTCTTGTTCTAGTCAATCTGCTGCTATAACACGTGTTGCAACCTAAGGTAGTCTTTGGAGCAATGCAACTATCTCTTTCATTTAGAGATGTATTTCTCCTTAGAGGTTTGAGCGGGACAAGGCACAAGTTACAACATTGAGACTATTCCTTGTGTTTTTATAATAAGTTAATAACTGAAGGATCAGTGATCCCTAATGTCAGACATGTTGTGACTCAAACCCTCACCTAAAGGTAAAATTCCTAATCCTAGCAGAAGAGCCCAGAAGCAATTATCAAGCAAGCCACCCACTACTGCCTTGGTGGCTTTGCCTCTCACTTTAAGGCTGAAGAAGGGGCTTTCCAACCAAAGGAGGGTTTTCCTATGAGCCAAACTAACCTAGGTTGAGTAGTAGAAAGGGAAAGTTCTTCAATTTGAGCTTGACTAAGGCAACTTGGTATTTAATCTCAAGGGTTGGATTATGCCAGTATAAGTACTGAATTACCAATATGATATTTGAAAGATACTATAGACAATAACAACCTGTCCAATGTAATGCTTGAATATGAAAACTTGCTCAAGGAAAACTCTCAAGTGTTCATGAAATGTCACATCAATTAAAACATAGACCACATATTATGCTTGTCAGTAATTACAAATTACGCATCCACATATCATATATGGCATGCAAAGAGTTACTCCAAATAGTTGAAAATTCCAGAATGGACAATTTTATTTGTTTCAAAACACCTGTAAAGCTTTGTATAGATCAAAGCAGTGAACAATGTAAAATGGTTAGATAAGCGCACTCGAGTTTATGATATCAGCATTCAAACACGCTTAATTCCATGCAGTGAAGTAGAATTACCATCCCAACTTGACAAAGTATCAAGGATAGATCTGCCCCAACATTAACCACTATAATCAAACTGTAAACACTGAGTTAATTCCAAACAAATGCACCAGCAGTGGAATACATTAGGTTATATGATGGTTCTCTTCATCATTATAATGGACATGTAACAGTGAATAAGATCTTCAAATAATCATTCAAAATATGCCAGACTTGCATCAATCCAACAGTGAATTCTTGATAGAAAATATGTCATTCCCAAACACCATTGAATATAAAATGTAAGAGAACATTTAACCATTGATCATGTCAATACTTTAATTTATGTCTCAGATATCATTGCAATGATATGTAGAGTGTTGCAAGGTTTCCAGCTCACTCAGAAACGACAATGTTCAGAAATGAAAGTCTCACTATGTAAGAACATTTTATTATTTCAGTATTTAAAAGACATAGACCTTGTTCAAAGGCTAATTAAATCTGATACCTTGAGCCCATAAATAACACTTTAGAACATAGTTGCAACCATCATCATGAAAAATCGCTCGGAAAAATAACCCAACCAATGATACCAAAGTGAAAATCAGAAAACAAACAGCATTACATTGACAATGTGTGTTAGGGCGTTTAATTTACAGTTTGCGTCAATGTGTCTTGAGTTACATTCACAGTTAGAAATAACACAGAAGATGTTGAAAGAACAAGCCAGCAAGAAAAACTTGTTATGTCAACCCAAGAAACATTCAACTCACAAATAATGACAGTAATTCTGCACATCAATTTCAGAAAAGCAAATCAGTGATCTAGTTCCAATGTTGGATCAGATAAATAGAGCATTCAAGCACATAAGAGTTTTTCCTTTTATCATAGCATATAAGCCAGGGATAAGACTCAACACTGAACCTTAGCAAGTTGGGAAATTGCAGAGCAGAGTTAAAAGCAACAGTGTGAAAGTAAACCCTTGTATATGAATGCATAAGAGCAAGATCAAGAACATGTAATTCCAGCATTATTAACTCATCACCAAAAATGAAATGCGGCACTTGAGTTGTTAATTAATTTAGGGTTAGATCTGCAATTTCAAAAACCAACCACATGAACTCTTGTTATGCTAGTTCAAATAAAGAATTCCTTGATATATCATATATCAATTAGCATAAGAGATACAAGAATGAAAATATAAAGCGAGTGCAATAGACCCTTGGATTTAGATGACCAAGATTAAGATCTAACAAGCATACTGTAGGTTCAGAAACAAACAGAAAATAAAAGGAAAATGAAGAAATTTTTTGGTTTTTTGGTTGAAGATAAGTGATAGACTAGTGCCTTAAGGGTTATGGACACACTATGCAAAGAAACAAGTGAAATCTAGGGCTTAGGATGAGATAGTGTTGATTGAACCTGGAGGATTGCCCCTCAAACGATATCTAGGGTTGCTAGATCTTGAACAAGGATGGATGGGGGGATTGGTCCATGAAGAATCTTCTCCAAGTAAGGTGATCTTGAAGGATGATGGCCAAGGCAAAAGGGAAGAGCCCTAGGAAGTCCTACCTCAATGCAAAGGTGCAAATCTTCAATGGTCAGAAGGTAAAGGCAAGAGATCTATACCATGAAATTCCCTTCCAAGTGGAGCATGGTGCCATTCTTTGGCTTTGATGCAGCTTTGTTCTCCAACAAACCTATAAAAATGCCATAGTCTAATCCTTGTACAATATCCAAAAATCACTTAGACAATGATAGATGCACAATAGCTCTTCAAGCTAGTTTTTGGAGTTCTCATTAATCTCCAACAAATAAAAATGAAAGAGGTCTCTTCCTTATGTAGATGGACAGCCTCCTCAATACATGAGATAATACAATGTTCTTTAGGTCAGACCATGGGCAAAAAAAAATGGCCCACGTCAAAATAATAAGAAAACCAACCTCAAAAGGAATACCGAAATATCAAACAATGAACCCATGGCGAATATAAGACCAAGCTGCAAGAATCCAATCAAGTGGTGAATCCAAACCAACCAAAAATCTATTTGAAGAGCACTAACCATGGCACCTAAAGCAAAGCAAAGAGTACCTAACCATGCAAGAGCCCCATCTAATGAATCTTGCTCCTCTCATAGAGAGAACAAAATCATCTAAAAAGTGATTATTAATCATCTCTAAACCATCCTATTATCCCCCAAGGGATAACTACCTTAGAGGCCGAATTCAGTTGCTTAATCCAAGGCCGAAAATCTTCAGTTAAGGGGCTGAATTATTCATCGATGTTCAAATATGTTTAGGAGATACACAAGATGAAATCAAGTTTCTCCAGCTCAAACCATAGCTCCAACAAAATGAATTATAACGAAGAAATCAACATTTAGAACTACTACTTGTCCAAAACAATTCTCTATTTGAGATTGAACCCCATCAGTAGCCAGCACATAATCAAATTAGAGACACCACTTCAGGAGCACTTTCAAGTGAAGTTGTAGAAGTTTACCTTGCACTTTCCAAGCGCATCATCAAACCTTCGACAGAAGTAGTCAACAACAAGCACAAAACCAATCTTGGATACAAAAAGGAAGTGATCTTTCACATTCCAGACTACTCCAAACCCATCCAGTTTTAGAGTGCTGGGTTTCTTCAAGAAAACTCATCTTCACCTACTCCACTTCCACATCAGATTTGAAAATGCCAACATTGTTTTCAAGTTGGCCACATGAAAGATCAATGTTTTGATCTTCACTAAGTTGCACGAGTTGCCGAAACATTTCAGAGTTGTCGAAACGTTTCGGAGTTACCGAAACGGGTACGTTTAGAAACTTCACCTCCCAAAAATGGAAACGTCAATATATATATATATATATATATATATATATATAAGTGAATAACACATTATCTTGCAAGAAAAAAGGGACTAAGACCCATAGATGACAATTTAGAAGGAAAAACAAGTCTATATTAACTCTCATAGATGATTACATGATGGTCAAGTTTCGGCCGAGTTTCAACCAAGTTTCGGAGTTTCAGGTACAGGTACGGCCCGAAACGTCGGGTTCCTAGAAGTTTCGTGCAACATAGGATCTTCACCCTTGTGAGCATTGTGGAAAACATACTCATCATTCAGACAGATGCCCAGTCACAAGAACCCTGCAAGAGCAAAGATTCACCTTGGATGGATCGCTTCTTGGCAATGGTCTTCAACAACCAAGAAGATATATTGGTCATACCATAAAATTCATTTGAGTATTGACACCTCTTGTAGTGGAGAGATTTTCATCTTCTCACCTTGTATCTAACAAAGGGGGAATTGATGGTCAGCTTCAAGTTTCAAATTCATCTCAATCGAGCCTAAGCCACAGCTGGAACCAAATCCAGTAGCCAAAAACTAAAGCCAAAGACAGACTCATGTTCCATGAGCACGATTTAGTTTGTGGTCATCCCAAAACCACCATTTGGTTGTTGGCCCTCCTTAAACCACCACTCAATAGAAGACTTACTACTACTTCCAGAAAACAGTTTATGGTCATCTTTAAACCACCATCAAAGAGCACTTCCATTTTGCAGAAGACATCAACTTCTAGTCAAATTCAGAATTGTTCCAAGAACTGCTTTGAGCCAAGTTCTAAAGTTGGTGGTTAGCCTTCAACCACCATGAATAGAAGACTTTGGCTTTTTTTAACCATTTGGTTTGTAGTCTTCTTTGAACTACCATATTTAGAGAGCACATACTGTGAAAATTTCAAAATAGAAATCCTACTGCAGTGATAATATTATTTCTTCTACTTATTAATTCAAAAATAAGTTATTCACTGTGTTCTTACAGTTAATAATATCATAATAAATTCTACTACAAACTTCACAAATAAAATTATGAAAGTGAATGCAATAACACAAGAATAACCACAATGACACAGTTATTTTTGGACAATCGTCCCCAGAAAAAACCCAATGTGGGAAAACCGGTGCAGAAGATGAGGGTTTTTTTATTATTCTTCAGCAAAAATCTCTTGTACAATATACAACCAACAGAACAAAAGTGAGAAACTTTACAGACGCTTCCTGACAAATCTTTGATCCAGGAGAAGTGCTTCTCAGCCCTCTGAATCCCTCTGCGTCTTCCTGCGTCACTTTTCCTCACACTGACCCAGCATCAAACTACTCACACAGTCCCAGCGTCAACCTGCCCTACGTTGCCTCTTTCTGCGTCACACTTTTGCGTTGGCTCTCCCTGCTCTGTGTCTTCTTGCCTTGTACTCCCGACTGATGTTAATGCCCTCTCTCTCTTTCTCACATGCAACTCTCCCTCTGATTCAATTTTCTCTTGTCGAACTTCGACTAGTGAGAAAATTGATCTTACTCGAGTAATTGAGTATCTGCCTCTAGTGTGTTCTCCAAGTGCCCATCAAGCCTCCTCTTATAATCTTCTTGTTAATCAATCAACAGCGCAGATTAGATTCTAATCAATGGCTAGGATCATATTGAATTGATCTCCGCCTTCTTCTAGAAGTTTCACCCACAGTTTAGATTAATACCCATTAATTATTTTAATTTCCTAAGTTTAGATTTAGGGTCCCATTAAAAATAATTAACTATTTTAATAAAATTGTCTCCGGGTAGAATTTCCCAAAACGATTTCTAGGTATTGGAGAATGCATGTGTATAAGCCTCTCTGCAAATTTTGAGACTCAGAGCACATCGGATGCTACCAAAAATCAACACTCCCTCTTAGCGAAGAATGTGCTCTAGCAATGTAACCTGCTGAAGCATCACTTTGTTCTGTAACATATCCCTCTGCGTTGTTGATGTCTAACATGCTATCCACCAACCTCTGCACAAATGTTGCATTTGTACATTGTTGACCCTGTCACTGTCAACACTGCATCCGTACTACAACTCCCTCTGAATTTCTACATCCGTGTTGTTGTTGGTACTGACACTGCCAACTGCCCCTGCACTGCAGAGTGTTGCTGCTACTGAAACGGATTTTCTACCATACCCATATGCTCTCTGAACTGAGTGAACTTAGCTCTTCCGAGAGCCTTTGTGAGTATATCAGCTACCTGCTCTCCTGTGGGGACATATTGTAGCTGTATTGCCCCACGCTGAACACAGTCTCTGATAAAGTGACATCTGATATCTATGTGTTTCGACCGATCATGAAATACTGGATTCTCAGAGAGTTTGATACAACTCTGATTATCACAGTAAACCCTGGTCGCTTCCATCCTTTTTCTGAACAAGCTCACAAGCAATTTTCTGAGCCATATAGCTTCGCACGTAGTTGTGTTGGCTGCCATATATTCTACTTCTACTGAGCTCAGAGCTACCGATTTTTGCTTCCTGCTGCACCAAGATATCATCCCTGATCCAACACTGAAGCAGTACCCCGAGGTACTTTTTCGGTCTACTAAACTACCTACCCAATCTGCATCTATGAACCCATTCAATCTGATGTCCTCCCCTTGGGAGTATTTCAACCCATATCCGATTGTTTCATGCACATATCTAAGAATGTGTCTAGCTGCCTCCCAATGCACCCTTTTTGGTTCCACCATGAACTGACTAAGAGTGTTGACGGCAAAGCAAATGTTCGGCCCAGTGTTGACCAGATACATGAGCGACCCAATGAGTTGCCTGTACAAGGTGGGGTCTACTTCCTTGTCTCATGATGCATCTATTTTCTTCCAGTTGGTGATCATGGGAGCAGCCATGGGTCTACAATCCTGCATTCTGAATCTCTTCAAAAAAATGGTAGCATATCTTCTTTGTCCAAGGAAGATCTCCCCATTCTTCTGCCAAACTTCCAACCCTAGAAAATAATGCACCAACCCCATATCCTTTATGTCGAATTCAGCTTCAAGGTTCTTCTTGAAATCCTGTATAAGCCTGGATGACCCAGTTAGGAACAAGTCATCCACATATAATACCAGAATAAGTGGCTCATTCTCTACCATCAAATAGTAGAGATTGGGATCTGCATCACTGTTGAAAAATCCCAACTACTGCAACTAACTATCAATCCAACCATACCATGCTCTAGGTGCCTGCTTGAGCCCATACAGGGCTTTCTTTAATTTGCAAACATGAGTTCTCTTCTCATGAGTTTCGAAGCCTTCGGGTTGTTCTATATACACCTCCTCTTCTATCACCCCGTTCAAGAATGTTGTCTTGACATCCATCGGTGAATCTCCCATCCCATTTGAGTTGTTAGGGATATAACAGATATGATAGAGGTGTATCAAGCAACTGGGGCGAAGGTCTCTTCATAGTCTATTCCTTCTTTCTGAGCATACCCCTTTGCCACGAACCTAGCCTTGTACTTCTCTATACTGCCATCTGCAACATACTTGATCTTGTAGATCCATCGTGATCCTACAACTGATCTATCTTCTAGTCTAGGTACTACTTCCCAGACATCATTCGTCATGATAGAGTTGTATTCTTCTACCATGGCATCCACCCATACTTGGTGTTGAATAGCTTCCTGAAAGCTAGAGGGTTCTTCAACCTGAGCTACTAATGCCTGGTATCTGTCAGGTTGTCTACGTTGCCTTTTCTCGGTTCTAGGAGCTCCAACAAACTCCTTTGCGTCCCTCAGTGTCTGTTAGACTTCTCTGTTGGTTCTACCACTGGTGGTGGGAGGCTCAACCAACTCCTCCTGATCCTCTTGTTCCATCTGCCGAGAACTATCTGCATTTCCTCCATTTGAAGAGATACTGGTACTGGTCACTGTCCTCGATCCAGGTGTCTGTCCTCCTTCCTGTCCTCCTTGCTGCCTGTGCTGCTCCTGGACTAATGGAACGTCTCCTGACTGATCTTCTGCAAGCACCTCATGAGATTTCCTAAAAGCTCTGTCCTCCATGAACTTTGCATCCCGTCTCACTACAATCTTCCTACTGCTAAGAATGTAGATTTTGTATACCTTTGAGGTCTCGTTGTATCCTACGAGATACCCTTTTTCTACAGTCTGATCCAGTTCACTGTGCTTCTCGTCTAGAATGTGACAATAAGCCACGCTTCCAATTATCCTGAGATGACTGACTTCCGGCTTCTTCCCTGTGAAGACCCCTTCGGGCGTTTTCTTCCCCAATGCTCTATGAGGAGTTCTATTTTGGATATACACTGTTGTGTTGCAAGTTTTTGCCCATAAATACCTAGGTATATCCTGATCATACAACATAGCTTTGGTTGCACCAACAATAGTTCTATTTTTCCGTTCTGCTACTCCATTCTGCTCCGAATTATATGGAGTTGTCCACTCTCTTTTGATGCCCTCCTGTGCACAAAAAACTGTGAAGTCTTTGTCCATATTCTCCACCATTATCTGAACGCAATACCTTTATCTTTTTCCCTATCATATTTTCAACAAGAGCTTTAAACTCTCGGAAACGATCAAAGACCTCACCCTCGGTCTTTAAGAAATAGATCCAGGTTTTTTTGGAGTGATCATCAATAAAGGTGACGAAGTATTCGCCACCACTAAGAGCTCTTGTGGACATAGGACAAAAGATATCTGAGTGTATCAATCCTAATACATGTTTTGCTCTATTGTGTGAAGATTCCTAGATCTAACAATCTCAGGAATCCTACTGCAACCAACTGAATTTACTTCACCTAGATCGTGAATTACATTACAAACTTATTTCAGATTTCTTCTTGAAACATTGAAGTAAATTATTGAAGCAGCCTACACCAAATTAAATATGATTCTCAAACATAGAAACTGAGCAAGGAAATACAAACACATAGGACAACGTTATTTTTGGACAAATGTCCCCGGAAAAACCCAACTTGGGAAAACCGGTGCAACAATGAGGGTTTTATTTTATTATGCAGCAGTGAAATCTGAGTACATTTATGGATGCCCAACTGGCAATCCAAACAACAAGAAAATCTAGCAGAGATATTCCCTAAGCAACCCCGACACTCATGTTGCCTGCACTCGCGTTCTTGCACTTGCGTGTTCCTGCACTTGCGTTCCTGCACTCGCGAGTTCCTGCACTTGCGCGTTCCTGCACTCGCGAGTTCCTGCACTGGGAATAACTCAGCCTCTTGCTACTGCCTCTCCGGATCTGGAAATCTTCCTCTGGATCATTGTCCCTACCCCTCTACTGCAAAGGATCTCTTCGATTAGAATTTCCTCCTGAGAACTTCTCACTTCATAAATTCGATCTCTTGATCTCTCGGTGTATCTTCCAAATGACCCTCAAGCCCCTTCTTATATCTTCCTGTTGGACAACCAACGGCCTAGTTTAACTCTTAATCAAAGGTACTAATATTTTTATTTTCCTAAGTTTAGACTTAGGAACTCCATTAAAAATATTAATTATTTTAATATAATCACCTCTGGTTGGAATTTCCCAAAACGGTTTATGGGTTCTTTGGAATGCATGTGCCCAAGCCTCCCTGCAAAATTTGAGGCTTAGAGCACATCCGATGCTACCCCAAATCAACACTCCCTCTTAGAAAGGAATGAACTCTAGCAATATATTGCTACTACATACTGCGTTGTTGATGTCTGACACGCTGTCCACCAACTACTACGTTGTTGCAGCTACTGTACTGCTACCTTTGACACTGCCACTGCCAATGCTACATCTGTACTACAGCTCCCTCTCAAATGCTACATCTGCTATGCTGCTAGCACTACCACTGCTAAAACTGCATCCACACTGCAACTTAGTTGCTGAGCGAAGCAACTGAAAACACCCAAAACTGGATAAGTATCCCGTGGATACACCTCGGTGTTGAAAGCTTGATTGTTGCTAGTCCCACTGTCCTCTGAAGCCACTGCACCGTTGAAGCTCTGCATTGTTGCCTCTCTGCTCTGTGCTGCTCAAGTTCTAGCGCTGCTAACTACTACATCTGTCGCTCCAACACTCCATGGCACCAACTGAAAAACTCCTCCATCCCGCTACTACTAATCATGGGCTCCCGTATCAAGGTGATGATCCAAGAGGTGGGCTCCTCAAGGATCCTGCCGATCTGTAGCTCTATCGAACTATAGTTCTATATCATCCCACCTTCCTCCTGGAGGTATCTTGGCTGTCATGGCAAACTCTTGTTCGATCTTTACGGCTGCAACCCTAGGATCGTGCTTCTCATCCTTGTCCTTTTTCTTCAAGGGACACTGGGATGCATAGTGGCCCATCTCGCCACATCTAAAACACTTCACCTTGGAGACATTCTTCTTTCGTCTCTGTTGCACCTGCTGTCCCTTCGATGCAAGGGTTGCATTATCCTCCTCCTCTACTTTGGGCTTCGACCCACTGCTATCGCTGCTTCCGTCAAGTTTGACCTTGACCAAGTCTCTCCCCAGCTCTTCTTGTTTTAGAGCTACCCATATCTCATCCCAATTAGGCAATGTTTCTCTACCCAGGATACTCTAGACAAAGACTTGCCACTCGTCCGAGACAAAATTTAGGGTCAGTCTCACTAACTCTGAATCCTGAGGTGTATGTTCCGCAGCTGACAACTCATCACGGGTCTCCTTCAGTTTCGTGAGGAATGGATCCACACATTCTCCACTTCTCAACTTCTGTTCCAATTACATCTTTCGTTGCTCAGAAGATCCCTAATACAATGTGGCCAAAGCATCCCACATCTCCTTAGCAATTGCTCTACTAGCAACATGGCACACCACATGATCCTTGACTCCATCCAAGATCATCATCTTGGCCTACGCCATCTCCTTTCTGTACTTTTTCAGTTGATCTGTGTCATGGGGAACTGCTACCACTGCATCAATATACATCTTCAGGCCAAACTCATCCAGAAGGAAGGGCATCCTTGCCTTCCAGATGACATAGTTGGAAGCTCCATCCAACCTGTCTTAATCACGAAGCCCATTCGTGGCCATCTCAACAAATGTTGAAAATCTCTTCTTTTCCTTATGCTCAGTTATTCGCACTCCCTCCTGGAGTGATAAAACCTGCTCATGACGATTGTTGATCTGCAAGGAAAAAATTGAACTTCTCAAGACTAGATATTCCCTAAGGAAAATTTTCCCTCAACGTGTTCTCTTCTTCCTTCCACCCAACGCTAGCTCTGCTAACAAGCTGTTGCAAAACCACTATGTCCAACTAAAGATCTGCTCTACGAAAATACTTAGCTGCTCCCTCTGCCTCTGGAATCACTCAATCTGGAGAGATCAATTTTTTTTGTCCCTCACTCAGAAAAATCAAATCTCCTCAAGTAACTCGGCCTCTTGGCAAAGTGACTGCGCTGCCCCTGGGAATTTTAGCCTGCTGCCCACAATGAGCAACGAAATTCCTTCAATCTTCACCTTTGAGCTCTTTGGCTAATCAACTGCGCTCTGATACCATGTGGAAATTCCTAGATCTAAAAATCTCAGGAATCCTACTGCAACCAACTGAAGACTTCACCTAGATCTAAATTACATTACAAACTTATTTCAGATTTCTTCTTGAAACATTGAAGTAAATTACTAAAGCAGCCTACACCAAATTAAATATGATTCTGAAACATAGAAACTGAGCAAGGAAATATGTGTTCTGTTGCAAAACAACTACGTCCAGCTAAAGATATTCTCTACGCAAATACTGAGTTGCTCCCTCTGCCTCTGGAATCACTCGATTTGGAGAGATCGATTTTTTCTGCCCCACTCTGAAAAATCGAATCTCCTCAAGTAACTCGGCCTCTTGGCAAAGTGACTGCGCTGCCCCTGGGAATTTCGGCCTGCTGCCCACAATGAGCAACGAAATTCCTTCAATCTTCACCTTTGAGCTCTCCGACTGATCAACTGTGCTCTGATACCATGTGGAAATTCCTAGATCTAACAATCTCAGGAATCCTACTGCAACCAACTGAAGACTTCACCTATATCGTAAATTACATTACAAACTTATTTCAGATTTCTTCTTGAAACATTGAAGTAAATTACTAAAGCAACCTACACCAAATATATGATTCTGAAACATAGAAACTGAGCAAGGAAATACAAACACAAAGAACACCATTATTTATGGACAAATGTCCTCGGAAAAACCCAACTTGGGAAAACCAGTGCAGCAGTGAGGGTTTTATTTTATTATGCAGCAGTGAAATCTGAGTACAACTATGGATGCCCAACTGGCAATCCAAACAGCAAGAAAATCTGGCAGAGATATTCCCTAAGCAACCCCGGCCCTCATGTTGCCTACACTCATGTTCCTACACTTGCGCGTTCTTGCACTAGCACGTTCTTACACTCGCGTTCCTGCACTCGCGTTCCTGCACTCGTGCGTTCCTGCACTCGCGTGTTCTTGCACTCGCACGTTCCTGCACTAGGAATAACTCAGCCTCTTGCTACTATCTCTCTGAATCTGGAAATCTTCCTCTGGATCACTGTTCTTGCACTCGCGAGTTCCTACACTCGCGTGTTCCTGCACTCGCGCGTTCCTACACTGGGAATAACTCAGCCTCTTGCTACTGTCTCTCCGTATCTGGAAATCTTCCTCCGGATCACTGTCCCTGCCCCTCTACTGCAAAGGATCTCTTCGATCAAAATTTCCTCCTGAGAACTTCTCACTTCAGAAATTCGATCTCTTGATCTCGGTGTATCTTCCAAATGACCCTCAAGCCCCTTCTTATATCTTCCTGTTGGACAACCAACGACCTAGATTAACCCCTAATCAAAGGCTCAGATCATTTTGACTTGAGCTTCGTCTTTATCTAGAAGATTCACCCACAATTAGATTAATACCCATTAATATTTTAATTACATATTAATTATTTTAATATAATCATCTTTGGGTGGAATTTCCCAAATCGGTTTCTGGTTCTTTGGAATGCATGTGCCCAAGCCTCCCTACAAAATTTGAGGCTTAGAGCACATCCGATGCTACCGCAAATCAACATATTGTTACTTCTGGAAAAAGCTACTTTAGTGTACTTCCCTAGTACACACCCTCTGCACAAGTCATGATTTTCATTACTAAGGACTGGTACTCCTGTAAAGTTTCTCTGAGCATCCTCAGTGCTCCATGGTGTAAATGCCCCACTCGCCTGTGCCATAATTCATTTTGTTCATTTTCACCATCATAGTTGTTGCCTATCATTGCCATTGAAGACTCAAGCTGCAACCTATACAATTTGTTCCTACGAGTTCCAATTTGTCTTTTCTTCTTCCAGCTTGGATCCTTGACATATACTTTCTTTCCAATGAAGTATACATCGTATCCCTTGTCTTGTAACTAAGACACTTAAATCAGATTCATTCCTAACCCCGGCACATGCAGAACATTGGTGGCTCCCGATGTTGGTTCCTACTTCTATCTGAAATGTTGTGGTGCACTGGAGTACACTTTGTCATATTTCCCATTGTAATATGAAAATCCATTTGTTCTTCTTGATAGCTCGAGAAATATTCTCGTACTCTAGTCATATGAGTTGAAGCCCCGCAATCAATATACCAAACATCTGTCGACGCTGAACTTGCTAGGCAAGCGAATTCTTCTTCTAGTCTAGAACCCAATTCTGAGTTACTTTGAGTGTCCATCTTTGTGTTGTTTTCTAACGCTATCCTACCCTTGCAACTGATGTAAAATAAATTGCGTCCTTTCCTAAGAACTACACAATTCTCTAGGGTTTCTATTTTTTGCCTTTGTAGCAATATCGAACTTCCTCCTTTTCCTCAACGAGAGCTCTTCAGTCTGCACTCCTGCTTAACCTTCCTCTGATACCATGTGAAAATTAAAAAACAGAAATCCTACTACAGTGATAATATTATTTCTTCTACTTATTAATTCAGAAATAAGTTATTCACTGTGTTCTTACGGTGAATATCAAAATAAATTCTACTGCAGACTTCACAAATAAAATTCTGAAAGCGAATGCAATAACAACACAAGAATAACCACAATGACACAGTTATTTTTGGACAATCATCCCCGGAAAAACCCAATGTGGGAAAACCAGTGCAGCAGATGAGGGTTTCTTTATTATTCTTCAGCAAAAATCTCTTGTACAATATACAACCAACAGAACAGAAGTGAGAAACTTTACAGATGCTTCCTGACAAATCTCTGATCCAGGAGAAGTGCTTCTCAACCCTTTGAATCCCTCTGTGTCTTCCTACATCAATTTTCCTCACGTTGGCCCAGCGTCAGACTGCTCACGCAGTCCCAACGTCAACCTGCCCTGCACTGCCTCTTTCTGCGTCACACTTCTGCACTGGCTCTCCCTGCTCTGCGTCTTCTTGCCTTGTACTCCCGACTGATGTTGATGCCCTCTCTCTCTTTCTCACCTGCAACTCTCCCTCTGATTCGATTTTCTCTTGCCAAACTTCGACCAGTGAGAAAATCAATCTTACTCGGGTAACTGAGTATCTGCCTCTGGTGTGTTCTCCAAGTGCCCATCAAGCCTCCTCTTATAATCTTCTCGTTGATCAATCAACGACCCAGATTAGATTCTAATCAATGGCTAGGATCATATTGACTTGACCTCTGCCTTCTTTTATAAGTTTCACCCGCAGTTTAGATTAATACCCATTAGTTATTTTAATTTCCTAAGTTTAGACTTATGGTCCCATTAAAAATAATTAATTATTTTAATAAAATTGTCTCCGGGTGGAATTTCCCAAAACGATTTCTAGGTATTGGAGAATGCATGTGTCTAAGCCTCTCCGCAAATTTTGGGACTCATAGCACATCCGATGCTACCAGAAATCAACACATACAACATTGGATTGGCTATTATCCATCTCCATATTTCAGCTCTTTTCTTGGACTCACATACACCCCTTGGGATTGGGGGGCATGTTGGAAACATCTCTTAGGGATTATGTAAACTTGGATTATTACTTGCAAGGAAGGGTAAAGTGTTAAAATTGGCAACTAGGGCCAAACTCCACATGGGTCATCTTATTTATGACAGCTGATATTTTTAATAGACTCCTCTCTCGAAGAGGTGTGGGATTGATCTAAAGATCATCCAATTCTGATTTGTACAAATGAAGATATGAATTTATTTATATTAAGGACAACTTGTCAAAGTCATCCAACAAACTCATGTAGGCTCAGAAGCCCAACAGTCACGTCTAGTCATCCTCAACGTTAGCCTATAAATATGTGATGCCTCATCCTCATTTGGACATCACTCATCTTCACACATCTCTCTCTCCTCATCTGATTGGGTACGCATTTCTAGGCAGCCTCTCTCTCCACACGTGCGAAGCAAAGGACAACAATTTTTTTTGTTTTGGGTTTGACCAGTGTTGACTAGCCATCATTGACTTGTTTGACTATGTTTTTGTGAGGGTTATTTCTGTTTGGGCAGGTCACATTTCTAGGCACGAAATTGAGGCAATTCGTATTGTTTGACCAACGTTGACTGTGGTTAGCGCTAACCGCAAGTTGACTGTTTGACCAGAGTGTGACTGGGCAAAATTCGATTGTTTTGAGGGTTGTTTCATCTTGTTGTTTGGAGGTCGAAGTTTATTGAAGTTGACCAAATCTTTGAGGGTCAAATCTGCCCTGTTGACCAGCGTTGACTTTTCTGGTTAGGGCTCTTTTGCTACTGTTATAAATTATCAGAATTTGTAAATTGTACTATCTCTCTCCGCTGAACTATTGAAGACTAAAAGAAGATTTGACCAAGGGTTTCCCCACATTGGGGTTTGTCCCTGGTTGGTGCCACATATTGTGTCCTCTTGTCTTGGCTTGTCTTCTATTAATTATGTTTATGTTCTATCAACATTTTACTTACATGTTTATGTGATTGCTAAACTGAAATTGATATTGGGCTCATAAAGAAATTGAAGTAAAATTGCTCTAAAGCATAGAACATACCATTGTTGCCTAAAATTAACATGGTATGATTGGTATTATAGCGGAGGTGAAGACAAAGCCCAAGCAAGAGTGAAAGAGCAATCACCAAAGACAGTTGGACAAGGACAAAAAACTCAATGGGTTCCTCATCCTACTTCCCGACTGAAGACAAGCTCCATGATAAATCTGACTATCATGGATGGAAGATGTCTCTTGATTTGACCTTGGAAGAGAAGGAAGTGATGGATTATGTGCAGGGTAAAATCCTTGAGCCTCCTTCAAATGCATCGGCTGCTGCGAAGACCAAGTACAATAAGGCTAAAGTCAAAGTGAAGAAGATTATCAGGGATTCCATTGACAAGCATCTGGTGGCCTATATCTCTGAATTGAAGACCTCCAAGGAGATATACGACAGGTTGGTCGGCATGTTCAAGGTTAGTAATGCTAATCAAATTCTCTTTCTCAAGAATAAGTTGAAGGATATTAAGAAGGGCAAGGACAAGGACATTCAATCCTATTTCTTGAGGATTACTGAGATCAAGAATGATCTACTCTCGATTGGAGAAGTCATTCCTGACAAGGAACTTACTCTCACCACCCTTGGAGGACTCCCACCTGAGTGGTATGTATTTAGAACCACTATACTCAACAATGATCGAATTCCAAGGTTTGAAGAATTGATGTCGAGATGCATTCAAGAAGAAACAAGAATGGTGGAGCAAGAAATGCCTTCTAATAGAAGCAACCCCACTGCATTCTCCGCTCATGCCAAGAGGAAGAACAATGCAAGTTCAAAGAAGCAAAGTCAAGGAAGATCGGGATTCAAAAATGGAAGGAAGGGAAGATGCTTTGTTTGCAATAAGTTTGGCCACTATGCAAGGGAGTGTCCTAATAGAAGGGATACACCTCGAGATGATGACTATCATAACAACTCCAGGGGCAACTTCAACAACAACGATCAAAGGAATGGCAGGTCTAATGGCAAAGGAAAAAGGAATGCGAGACATCAAGGAAATGGTCGACCCTCCAAGAAATCAAGGAACTCCAGGTATGATGAATCCAATGTTGTTAACAATAAGCAAAAAGAGTACTATCTTATATCGGCACTCTCACTGCCTCTCCTCCGACACTTTGGGAAATTCGTTGATTGATAGTGTGTGCCTCAAGGCACTTCACCGGATACAAGGAAGCCCTCTCTAATCTAATAGAAAAGGAGACAAACTTGGAGATCATCCTTGGAGACAATGCCACCTATACTGTGAAGGGAGTAGGGAATGTTACCCTTCAATTGAATCAAGGTAACACTATTCATTTGTAAGAAGTACTATATGTACCCGATCTCAAGAAGAACATGGTGTCCATTTCAGCAATGGAAGATAAAGGATTCAAGGTGGCTTTTATCGATGGAAAGGTACGTGTTTGGAAAAGAAATTTCAATGATGCTTTTACTCTTGGGTTCAGGGTTGACACTTTGTATCAAGTTGGAGGAAGTCCATTGGGAGCCATGTCTTGCGACACATCTCTACAATTTGAACTATGGCACCGGAGGTTCGCCCATCTTCATTATAAGGCCCTACCCGATGTGAGACAGATGGTGACAGGTATGCCCGAGTTCAAAGTAGAGCATGAAGGTGTATGTTCGAGATGTGCTGAAGGAAAACTTACAAGGGGACCATTCCCCTCAAGTAATAGCAAGACCACAGACATATTGCAATTGATCCACTCCGACATATCTGGTATGATGCCCGTAAACTCCTTGGGAGGATACTTATATTATCTCACCTTTGTGGATGATTATTCTCGCAAGACCTGGATCTACTTCTTGAAGAAGAAGGATGAAGTGTTCACCTGGTTCCGACATTTCAAAGCCTTGATCGAAAACCAATTCGAGAAGAAAATCAAGATATTGAGGACTGATAATGGGACCAAGTATGAATCCAATGAATTCCAAGATTATTGCAGAGAAGTTGGCATTAAGAGGGAGACTACAACGCCATACACTCCCGAGCAGAATGGTGTGGCTGAAAGGAAGAATCGCTCTATTGTAGAAGTTGTTTGTGCCATGCTTCATGATCAAGGCCTTCCGAAGTTTCTATGGGCTGAAGCTACAAATATCGTCGTGTATGTTCAAACCGATGCCCTCATCAAGCATTGGACTCCAAGAGTCCCGAAAAAATGTTCACTGATAAGAAACCATGTCTGATGTTGATGAACCTATGGATCCTATTGATCCACTCCCTCATGAGTTTTCCTCCTCCAAGAGGAGACCCTCGTGGCTTAGGGAGACTCTCAAAGATGCTGAGAGGCATATTGCACCAAGGGGAATTTTCGTGAAAGCAAGAAGTCCAACAAGTATCAAGGATAATTGACCGCCATGAGCACTATCATTCAAAATGAGCCTTCATCATTCGAAGAAGCCGTGAAGCAACAAGTATGGAAGGATGTTATTACTGAAGAATACGAGTCAATTATGAAGAATGATGTATGGGATGTGGTCCTTAGACCCCAAGACAAATCGGTTCTCACTTCTAAGTGGCTCTACAAAATCAAGCATGGAGCTGATGGAAGTGCAGAAAAGTTCAAAGCTCGCTTTGTTGCTCAAGGCTTCTCTCAAAAGGAAGGTGTAGATTACGATGAGATATTTGCACCTGTTGCCCAATACACCACCATCCGCTCGATCATAGCCCTTGCTGCCTCGCAAGAATGGAACCTACATCAGATGGATGTCCAGATCGCCTACTTGCATGGTTCAATCAAAGAGGAAGTCTATGTGGAACAACCCGAGGGGTTTGAAGTTCATGATCGGGAATCTCATGTATGCAAGTTGAAGAAAGCTCTCTATGGATTGAAGCAAGCACCCCGAGCTTGGTATGAGAGGATTGATAGCTATCTGATGAAGCTGGGATTCACTAGAAGTGAAGCCGATCCGAACCTTTACTTTAAGGTTGAAAATGATAAACCTCTCATTCTGGTACTTTATGTGGACGACCTCTTTCTGACAGGTGCAGACCCTCTCATTCACAAATGTAAGAGGGAGTTGGCTTCTAAATTTGAGATGAAGGACCTAGGACCGATGCACTATTTCCTAGGGTTGGAGGTCTGGCAAAAGCTAGGTGAAATTTTCCTCTCTCAAGGAAAATATGTTGTGAAGATATTGGAAAGATTTGGGATGGTGGACTGCAAGCTTGTGACTACTCCAATGGAACTTAACTTTAAGAAGTTATGTGGTAGAAATGCTTTTGAGTATCGTCAACTCATAGGAGCATTGATGTTCTTGGTAAACTCCCGTCCAAACATATGTTTTGCAGTTAACACATTGAGCCAATACATGGTTGAGCCTCATCATATACATTGGATTGCCAACTCATAGGAGCACTGATGTTCTTGGTAAACTCTCGTCCAGACATATGTTTTGCAATTAACACATTGAGCCAATACATGGTTGAGCCTCATCATATACATTGGATTGCCGCCAAGAATCTTCTGAGATATCTTCGGGGCACAATCACTCATGCACTGAGATACATTGTCGGAAATGTGAGGTTGCATGGTTATTCTGATGCTGATTGGGCTGGCAATGTGGTGGATCGCAAAAGCACTTCTGGATGTCGTTTTTCTTTGGGTTCCACTTTGATATCCTGGATGAGCAAGAATCAGAAATCGGTTGCCTTGAGCACCACCGAGGCCGAATACATAGCTGCTAGTATGGCCTCCTGTGAAGTTGTCTGGTTGAGGAAGCTCTTCAGTGAGCTGTTTGGACATGTGTTGGATACCACCGTGATCCTCTGCGACAACCAGAGTGGGATCTGATTATCAGAGAATCTCATGTTTCATGATCGCTCCACGCATACAAATATCAAGTACCACTTTATCCGGGGTATGATACAACGAGAAGCAATAGGGCTCCATCACATTGGGACTGATGAGCAAGTCGCCGATATTCTAACAAAGCCCCTGGGGAAGGTCAAATTCTTGGCCTTCCGAGAATGACTTGGAGTCGTGGAGAGACCCTCTTATGAGGGTCCTGTATGAGATGGACATTGAGCTCTGGGAGCTCCAGGGGGCTTGGGGTACTTCTTGGAGCGGTGAGCAACCATAGGGTGAGTGGTTCAGCCTTCCCCTAGTGGTTTGTTGTGTATAGGGTGAGTGGTTCATCCTTCCCCTGTGATACCCCTTGGCGACATGTGAGCAGGACGAGTGGTTCATCCTTCTCCTGCCGAGACATCCTACCCATGCAGTCTGGGACTCATGGGAAGTACCTCTCATCTGGACAATGAGTAGGGAAATGAGGATAGGGACCATAGTACTACCGATGGACGCATCGTGTACGACCGTACTCCCAATGCTAGGATGTCCAATATTGATCTAGGATCAATGGAAACTAACTTCGGGTCAGTAAGAGTGGTATGAGACACTCTCTTTTGATTGGGACTGACTTCGGGTCAATAGAGAATGGTATGATACTTTCTCAATCACTTCTTCTTCTTCATAGTTCAGCAAAGCAGTGCAGAGCAGTGCATGGATGGCAGAGATAGTACAAATTGGCAGATGGATTAGCAGGTGGAGTTCTCCCTAGTTGAGAGGGAGTGTTAAAATTGGCAACTAGGGCCAAACTCCACATGGGTCATCTTATTTATGACAATTGATATTTTTATTAGACTCCTCTCTCGAAGAGGTGTAGGATTGATTTAAAGATCATTCGATGAAGATATGAATTTATTTATATTATGGACAAATTGTCAAGGTCGGCCAGCAAACTCATGTAGGCTCAGAAGCCCAACAGTCACGTCTATCCATCCTCAACGTTAGCCTATAAATACACGATGCCTCATCCTCATTTGGACATCACTCATCTTCACACATCTCTCTCTCCTCATCTGATTGGGTACGCATTTCTGGGCAATCTCTCTCTCCACACGTGCGAAGGAAAGGACAGCCATTTTTCTGTTTTGGGTTTGACCAGAGTTGACCTGTTTGACTGTGTTTTTGTGAGGGTTATTTCTGTTTGGGCAAGCCGCATTTCTAGGCACAGAAATCGAGGCAATTCGTACTGTTTGACCAACGTTGACTATGGTTAGCGCTGACTACAGGTTGACTGTTTGACCAAACTTTGACTGGGCAGAATTTGACTATTTTGAGGGTTGTTTCATCTTGTTGTTTGAAGGCTGAGGTTGACTGAAGTTGACCGAATCTTTGAGGGTTAAATCTGCCTTGTTGACCAGCGTTGACTTTTCTGGTTAGGGCTCTTTTGCTGCTGCTATAAATTATAAGAATTTGTAAATTGTACTATCTCTCTCTGTTGAACTATTTTTTTTTTTAACCACATGGTGAATCGGTAACTGCCAGGCCTAATCTATGGGAGACCAAGGATCAAACCTCATAGCTGCCACTATAACACCAAGAGCATAACCAACCACCTGCAAGTCGGGTATACTAAGTTCCTATGATTTTAGCAAGAGCAGACTCACGGGAAAGGGGAATCTGCCCCTCTAGCAGCCACCAAAGCAGGTCATTGTACTCAATGAGATTTGAACTTCGGTCTGCCCGGGCTTCGCCCATGTGACTTACCGTCAAACCACACATGAAGACTAAAAGAAGATTTGAGCAAGGGTTTCCCCACATTGGGGTTTGTCCCTGGCTAGTGCCACATCTTCTGTCCTCTTGTCTTGGCTTGGCTTCTATTGTTTATGTTTATGTTCTATCATCATTTTACTTACATGTTTATGTGATTGCTAAATTGAAATCGATATTGGGCTCATAAAGAAATTAAAGTAAAATTGCTCTAAAGCACAGAACATACCATTGTTGCCTAAAATTAACATAAAGCCACAAATGAATGTGAAGAGTCATAAGGAATCCAAAAGCAGCATGGAAGATGAAACCAAGGGTCATAAAATTGTATTTATATGTGTATCATTTGAATAATAGGTATCAAATGTTTATCTAATCCTCTTGCATTTTCAAGTGTGTTCTAACAATTCTTTGATCTACACCTATGGACTTGATCCCTCAAGTTCATTATGGTTTCTACTAACCATTGGTTTCCAACTCACCATCATGTAATCCATATTTGCAATCTAGAGTGCAAATCAAGTGGTAAGGCTTTGTTCTATGGTAATTTTTCCAAAATCATACATATTTAAACTAAATGAATGTATAAATTGTATAAAGAATTTTCAAGAATCATTGCATCCAATTTGAATCAACAAACCAAACCTAAACACTCGCCTAGGGTATCTCAGAAGAGAGACCTAGGTGTTCTTCCACTTAGACACCAATCGCCTAGACCTACATATTTAAACTAGAAAACAACCAACTCGCCTAAACACGATACCAACTCGCCTAGACCTACACTCGCCTAGGGTATCTCAGAAGAGAGACCTAGGTGTTCTTCCACTTAGGTGTTCTTCCACTATGAGTTTAAATATGTAGTTTAAACACTCGCCTAAACACTATTTAGTGAATCACTTCTTTCTTCCCAGTGCTCCCAATGGATAGGGCCACCAAGAGGTAAGCAGTGCATGAGGAAGCACCCAAAGCATTGAAGCTCCCCTTGTACTCAGCTCTAGAGCATTGTAGTTTCTTTTGGCATGGTGATCGTTGTGTCTAGATCATAGAGATTAGCTTATTTTTTGCTTTTGTAGGAGTGGCCTTCACACTCCCACTTTGTATTGCCACTTATGTAGTTAACACTCTTATTGAGCTACTTTTGGTAATTTGTTGGACATCAATAAGTTTATTTTATCTTAATTATAGGTCAGCTCTAAAATGTCCCATGACATGTGATATGCTTTTAATTTAGCAACCATTTGATCAAGGAGGCATAGGTTGAATAATTAGATCTTTACAAAGGCTAGTAAGAAGTCCTCAAATCCTATTGACTAGATCAGCATTACTACCTAGTTAGCCTTAAAGCCATCAACAAGGCTTCCCTCCCAGCAAGGTAATATGAAGATTGACCTCATATCACACAAGATTCAGGATCAAAGCTTGTAGCATGCTTAGTTGAGTGAATTTGACATAAGCTTCTTTCTTGGACATAGGAGTAAGAAATTTGTTTTATATCACGATACAATTAGCAAGGATAAGCATGCTATACACATGACCATTCAAGTGGTTTAGGAAGTTGTTAAAAGCAAGAGCTTACACAGTATCATCTTTCCCTTCAAAGAGTGTTATCAAAACTGGACCAATCATTTCTTGAACCAGACAAGAACTGGAAAAAAAATTGGAAAAAAACTGAACCACAAAACCAATCAACCAAAAAATACATAAAATATTGAAACCATATATATATATATATATATATATATATATATTCAAACCATTATATACAAATATGCAAAGTTTCTCATGTATATATCAAGTAAGGGTTAGGTTTTTTTGCTTGCACTTTTCCTTTGGTTAAATTTGATTTTCAAAGGTTCCTATTCTAGCCATGTCACATGGCATCGTAAATAATCAGCCCAGTACGGCCAAGTAATTTCCATAAGGAACTGGCCCAGTACGGCCCCCAACAGTCAAAACGACTGATTTTGTCAATTCCGATAGCACTGCCTTCAAGAAAGAAGGCAAGACTTTGTGTAATGATTGCCAAAATGAGAGTCAAAGGTGCACTAGGCTATAAATATGAATTGAACCTCCATTGGTAATCACTTTTGTTTACAAATAATTGAAATTCTCTCTGTACCCCAATCTTATTTCCATATACAATGGGCGCAACATCTGGTAAATTTTATACTCTCTTCTTGCAGATAATCCGTTGGGTAAATTTTGTACTCTCTTCGTGTATGGTTACAAGTGTCATGTTATGGGGGTTAACAACTATAATGTTTAATCACTGAGACTTTAGGTTGTAGCATTCCTTACCTCTGTCAATAACTTATTTCCATAAATTCTGCATACAGTACAAAATTGATGATCTTCCATCACCCTGGACTCTTGTTATAAAGCAAGTGTGCCAGACAAAGGTAAAAAGAACGCCACATGAAGAGATCCCATACAAGAATTGGTTAGAATCGAGCATTCTAAAGAATTTGGAAGGTTCACTGCACTAAGAGGCATTTAAAATGTGGCATTTAAAATAAAATAAAAACTAAGAGGCGCTTTCTACAGCGCAGCAAGAGGACAACATGTAATTTTCTGCTCAACTTCAAGCTGAAATGTGGCGTTCAAAATAAAACAAAATATATTTCAATGTAGGCTTTTAAGTAAAATATTTTATTGCAGGCCTTAGGTAGGAAAACAAAAATATATCTACAACTTTGAAAAAAAGGGACATCTCTCCCATCTACCCGTCACATAATAGGAAGAGAAAGGATGGTGAAAGTTAATGGGCAGCTTTTATAAGTTTTAATCCATGGTTATTACTGATTCTTGCCATTGATTAAAGAAATTTATATATATATATTACAAAAGTTACTCAACAAACGCAGTGTAAGTGTCCACATCATCATCCCGTTGAATTCAAATTCTACTCAATAATAATGACAAAACATTCGCTTTGTCAATATTGCATTTGGTTCTGTCCTCTTTGATTCTAGGTTGCTTATGAGACGAATAAACAAGCAAGAAAGTTAGCTGGGCATCCCAGCATTGCATTTGGTTTTCTTCCTTTTGTTTTTTTATCGCTTTTGGTGTGTATAAACAACAGGGAAAAGCCTTTTTTCCCCGCTACCTTGGAAGATAAACATTGAGTGCAGCAAAGGATATGGATTAACCCACATAAGATCCATCTTAACTTTGGCTATATCAATCTTTGAAAAGGATCAAATCTGTATAGATAAAAACTTTTTTGAGGAAGTAAAATTTGAGGAAGATAAAAAACTTTTTTAGCAAGCAAAATTTGAGGAAGGTTTGCACCCTGACAGATTTATCCCCTGAACACTGGTTTGAGCTGGAGTTAAGATGCATCTATGCTGGTATTTGTCTTTTGACATTAAAAACAATTATGGGTTATCTTAAAGATTGTCCAGATTTGTAAGTATGGTCAGCTATAGCTCCCGGAATTTGGCATGAAACGTCAGACGCCTTGCACGACAGTAATACCAAAAATCGACTGCGACCACTGGTCCCCGTTGAATCCACAGAGGGAGAAGATATGCATCTATAACATAGACAAAATAATTCTTCTTTAGAATTAGACTTTCAGCTTAACTGCGTAATCCTGACTTGCAAGTTACCAAATGACAGGGCAAAACATATGCTCCATCTTCACAAATTGACACTGTAACACAAATTGAAACGGATTTTAAAGCACAAATTAACACCATCTTACCCTGATAAGTTAAACCAATGTTTACAGACTTAGCCAATCTAGGGTTTCACTCAACGCCGCTTCTAAAACGCCATCAATTCCATCCTCGAGTTTCCGAGGCTGGAAGAGACCGTCAGAAAATGTATTTCTTTTCAAAATCAATTCAATTTTGCAAACAAAGGACCAGAATTCGACGATTTCCGAAAATAGTTCCGCCTAGCTAGAATATAGCATATGGGATCTAAACTACCAAGGAAGAAAAACAGTGGCCAACAGTAGAATGCCGGAGAAATCTCAAATATAACACAAGTGTGCGAATTCAAGCATAAATAATAGTACAAATTATTTATGATCACATCTGATAAAATTGAAAACAGGGGGGTGGGTCGATTACCTGCAGACCAACATGCGGAAAGGATGAAAAGGGAAAGAAGTGTTTCACGGAGTCTTCGATGAATCTTCATGGCGATCCTTCGTTCTGCAGGCCCTCCGGGAAAGAGTTCTTGACCACGCCAAGCCAATCCAATCCAATATACAACTTTCCCCCTCCCTGTTACCAGAATTACTGTGGTTTCGTTGGCTGGCCTGATTTCATTTTATATTAGTTTTCTGGTTGAAATACATAAAGTTGGAAGAAATGAAACGAATCTGAATGAAATTAAAAGTTCGAATAAAGTGAAACGTTTCGATGGAACAGGAGGAAGAAAAAAATATATATATATATCATTTCACATTAATTTATAAATTTAAAATATTAAAATAATATTATTACATCTGTTTCCTATACAGATTATAAATTCTAGTGGAGTGATCTAAGTTGTTGTACCATCACCAACTTAGGTGTTGCGTCTTTGTTTACCAATCAGAATTCGTTGGTGCTTTATACAAGGATATTGTAATTGGTTACATATTAAAGATAGTCATGTCATTTTAAATTTTGTGGGGTTTTAAATTAGGGAGTTTTTAACTTTATAAAATATGAATCTAGTGTGTATGTGAAAAAATGATATCTAACGGAAAACTCCTCATACTTATTCGACGACACAGGGAGGAGTGGAGAAGTTAGGGTTGGAGTTGAAGACAGGGTTTTGGTTTCAGGGTACCATGGCGGGGAGTGCAGGGGGGAGTGTTGCTCCCTCCTACAGCCAGGAAGCCACAAGAGGAAGTCAGAACACGGGAAAGAAACATTTCAAAAAACCACTGGACAAGATCTCAGAAACCAGAAGTCAGGGGACATCTGGAAGAAGTGGAGATCGGGATCAGGAAGGGGATCAATAGGAAATGAGAAAAGAAAAGGAGATTGGAGGCAGTAGTGAAAAACCGGCTTCCAGAAAGACTACGGGAGTCTGCAAGCCCAAGTCAGGCATTATTCCTCGAGTCGTATTAAGCGACCCAGCGATACAAGCTCATAGAGATCATATGACAGAGCATGCAATTATATGCAAGTTCATGGGGCTATGGCCGACGAAAAGGGCTTTACATGTCTGGATAAGGAGCCATTGGAAGCCAAAGGAAATACATTTACATTTGAATTCTAAGGGTTTTTTCACAGTAGTGTTTGCAAGCCTAGAAGACAAAGACAGCGTGTTTGAAGGGGAGCCATATTTCTGTGCTGCGGCAGGACCCTACATGCGGCCATGGATGATGAACTTTGTCCCGGAACGTGAAACATTCACTTTAGTACCGGTTTGGATCAGACTATATTCCCTTCCTTTGGATTATTGGTTGCCAGAATCTTTGAAAACCATAGGCAACAAGCTAGGACATTTTCTAAAAATCTCAGAGGCAACTCTGAAAGGGAGATATACCTCCTTTGCCCGAATATGTGTGGAAATGGATCTATCTGGAGCCCTACCGAAAGCGATCATTTTAGAAGTATATGATGAAGAATGGGTGCAGACAGTGGACTATGAGCACATACCATTCAGATGCCGCAAATGCCATGAACATGGGCATCTATATAGAGACTGCCCTACAATCAACAGGGAAGATAATAAAAAAACCACTGTCGAGAGAGACCACGAGGGTTTCACCAAAGTTGGGAGTAAAGGAAAAGGAGGAAAGCGTCCACACAAGAAGGCAAATGAGGACAAACGCACAAGACAAAACAGCTTCAAGATCTTGGAGGAAGAAGAGGGGAACAAGGAGACAGTCCAGGACATGGAGAATGTAACAAAAGAACAGGATAGGGTAGCTGACATGGAGGATATCACAGTAGACAACCAGCAAAAGGATGATCTACCAAGCCTAATGGAGATCAGTAGGGACCAGGAGATGACTCCAAGTGAAGCAGGAACAGAGGACCATGAATTACAAGAGATTCTGGATAGGGAAAATCTAGATCTAGAGAAATTTCTGGAACAAGGTAAAAAAATAGGGGTGGACTCCCTGCCAAAAGAGGACTATGATAGAGTACAACAGCTCTTTCTCTGGAGGTCACAAGCGAAGGGAGCGGGAGTCAAAAGAAATCATGAAAGCCAGGAGCCAAGTGGGGTCAAGATGATGGAGAATCCTCAGGCACAATCTCCAAAGAACTCAGGCAGGAAAAGAGGAAGAAAGAGGCAGAATGAACTGTTGAACGAATGTGGAAAACTGTTGATCAACTCAGGTAAGATGAAAGATCTTACCAGTTATTCCTTTACTAATCTTTCTTAATGAAGTTCACAACCTGGAACATTAGAGGAATAGGTAATAGAAGGAAACAAAGAAATCTTAGTAACAGAATGAAAGAAGAAAAACCAGACATGGTTTTTATTCAGGAGACAAAATGTTCGATGGAAAAGATAAGAGATATTCATAATAAGTGGTTATTCAATTATGAGTATTTAGAGGTCAAGGCAGATCATTCGGCGGGGGGGGTTCTCACTTTGTGGGACCCACAAAAATTGGGAATTCTGGATGATAAAGCATCCAGGAACTACCTTTCCCTGATATGTCAACCTGTAGGGGACAAGGAGATATACATGATTACGAATGTTTATGGACCTCAAAGCTAGCAAATAAGCTCAAGCTTCTCACTTCCCTAGAGGAACTTAGACAGAGACATCCCACTCTGCCCTGGATTGTTGCAGGAGATTTCAATATGATAAGATCTCTTTCGGAAAAAGAAGGAGGCACTAGACAGCTAGGCAGAGACTCCATGGCCTTCCAGAACTTCATTAGGAACATGAGGCTGGTGGATACTAAAACAATAAATGGAACCTTCACTTGGAACAACAAAAGGGGAGGGACCCATCAAGTTACTTCCAAACTTGATAGATTCATGATTTCAGAGGACCTCTTTCTCTCAGGACCTGCCATGACAACCTCCATTCTGCCCTTTGGAGGATCAGATCATTGGCCTGTACAACTGGAAGCCACCTTTATGGGCACTCCGAGAAACAGACCTTTCAAGTTTGAAAATGCCTGGCTCTCACATCCTAATTTCACTAATAACGTTGAGACATGGTGGAGAGAGGAGTTGAATATTCAAGGTTCAAAAATGTATATGCTCCAGCAGAAACTTAAACATATAAAATCTCGTCTTAAAGTTTGGAACAAAAATGAATTTGGAGATATCTTCAAAGCCAAAAGATAAACTGAACTGAAGCTCCTGGAGATCAATCAGATCATCATCACAGATGGCTTCACCGAAGAGAGCCAAAAATTAACTGACTCTCTGCAGGAAGAATGGGAGAATCGTTGCTTACAAGAATAAATTTTCTGGAGGCAGAAATCAAGAATACAATGGATTAAAGAGGGAGAAAGAAACACAAAATTCTTCCACAAAACCACCATAGCTCACAGGGCACACAACAGAATCACAAAGATCAAAGATTCTCAAGGCATTGAGCTAGTTTCTCACAGTGATATGGAATCGGTCCTTGTTTAGCACTTCTGCAACATTGCAAAGGAGCCTCTGGAGGATAGATCTAGGTTCATTGAACATTTCACTCAATATATCCCTCAGCTGGTTACCAGAGAGGACAACCACAATCTCAACAGGCCAGTTTCGGAAGAGGAGGTCAGTGAAGTGATTAATGAAATGCAGAGTGGAAAAGCACCAGGCCCAGATGGATTCAATGTAGACTTCAGATGGTGGAAGACTCAAGAAGATCCAAAAAGGTACTAAAGGCTCTGAATGCATCCTTCATAGCTTTGATCCCAAAGCAAGAAAATGCCATGACTCTGGATGGTTTTCGGCCCATAGCCTTATGTAATGTGGTGTATAAAATTATCTCCAAAGTAATAGCCAATCGACTCAAACCACTTCTACCCTCTCTCATTTCGGAGGAACAAACAGGCTATGTGGAGGGAAGACAAATCCTCAACAATATCATCCAAGCTCATGAGGTGGTACACTCTCTCAAAAGTAACAATCAAGCTGGCATGATCATTCAGTTGGACCTCGCGAAAGCCTATGACAAATTGAGCTGGGCTTACATAAGATCAATTCTAAAAGCCTATGGTTTTGATCAGAACTGGATAAGATGGGTCATGGCATTAGTTAACTCAACCAGTTTTTCCATACTGCTTAATGGAGCTCCTTCAAGGACCTTCACTCCCTCCAGAGGGCTTAGACAAGGAGATCCGCTTTCACCGTTCCTCTTCGTCCTCATGATGGAAGGGCTAGGTAGAGCGATTAAGATGGCAAATGCTAAAGGAAGAATTCAGGGTATTAAACTTACCGCAGATGGAGAGGCAAACACTCATAAACAATTTGTAGATGATACTATGCTGCAAGGCATACCTACTGTCAGGGAGGCTAGAGCAATCAAAAATATCTTAAATGACTTTGCTATGGCAGCAGGCACTGAGGTAAGCCTTAACAAGTCCAAAGTTTTTTTCTTTAATACTAATATTGCTATTCAGAGAAATATTACCAGAATTCTTGGATTTCAAAGAGAACAGCTACCTTCCAAATATCTTGGCATTCCTCTTACTGACAAACCGCTAAGCAAGAAAGTGTGGGAACCCATTTTAAATAAACTTCAGGACAAGATCAAAAAATGGACATGCAGATCACTAAATCTGGCAGGACACCTTGTGCTCACACAGGCGGTCTTGCAGGCCATTCCCATTTTTATGTTTTCAGCTCTTCCTACTCCTCAAGGTATTAAGCAGCTAATAAGAAGCATTCAAAGGGACTTTCTGTGGGGCAGAGGGGAAGAGAAAAAGAAGTGGGCTTTAGTAGCCTGGGACAAGCTTTGTAAGCCCAAGAGCCATGGTGGTTTGGGGCTTCATGATCCTGAGACCCTCAGCAAAGTCTCAGGAGCCAAGCTTTGGTGGAGATGGATTAAGGAACCGAATGCCCCCTGGGCTAAGCTTTGGAAACAAAAATATGCCAAGCACTGGTAGGAAAAGGATCATATTAGAATGTCAGGGAAAATCAGGGGCTCCCATATTTGGAACCTTGCCTGGGATAATAAAAACATTGTTCAGCACCATTGTTTTTGGGAAATTCGGGCAGGGGATCTTGCTCGATTTTGGGAGGATAACTGGCAACAGGAACCCAACCTTTATAGGGATGAATTTGCAGATCTCAAAAATGACACAAACAACAAAGGTATGGTTCTGGTAAAAGACTTCTGGGATCAGGGAAGGAATAATGGAAAATGGAGGGAGTGGAAGGATCTAGGATATAGTGATGAAAACCAACTAAAAACCAAGGCAGAAGCCCTCACCCAAGAGCTCGAGCATAGAAGGATTCTTGTCTCTTCCTCAACGGATCAATTAAGATGGGGAAAGAACACTGAAGGCAACTTTAACCTCAAAGAGGCCAAACAGGAAGTCACAGGATTTAACTTTGTGAATCCTGATCAGATCTGGAAGAAACTTTGGCAAAGTCCGCATTGGATGAAAATAAAGCTTTTCATCTGGCTAGTGCATCAAAGGAAGATCTTAACTTGGGAGAATCTCCTCAAGAAAGGCTTCATTGGTCCTTCCAGGTGTTACCTTTGTGGCGCGCATGAGGAGACGATTGAACACCTTCTCAACCTTTGTCCTTTCACTTCAAAGGTGTGGGACTGGGTGGCTGCTATCTTTAGACAAACTGATAGGGACAGTCTCAGCATATCCAACACTCTAAAGAACTGGAGGAAGAACTTCTCAGGGAATGAGATAGTTAATAAAGCCTGGATTCTGGTTCCAGGTTTTGTCATCTGGCATGTGTGGAAAGAATGCAACAGTCGAATCTTCAAAAACAAAACTCACAGGCCCCAACACATAATTGAGCAAATTCTAAGGCAACTCAAAGATACAGTTAGAAGCTTGCTGAGGACCCTTCCTAAAGATCCTCCCCTGCCCCATGAGGAGAGAATTTTACTTCACTTGGGGCTCCAGTATATTAATCCTTTAGGAATAGTGAAGACAGTGAACCTTCTAAACATGTGTGCTACCATCTGGAAGCCTCCTCCTTATGGTTTCTTAAAAATCAATATTGATGGAGCAGCTAAGGGCAACCCAAGATTAGCGGGCTTTGGGGGTGCCATAAGAGATGATCAGGGACAAATACAGATGATCTTCCATGGCCACTTGGGGAAGGCTACAAACAACATGGCTGAGCTCATGGCATTAGAGCAATGCTTGGAAATCCTGGTGAATTCAGGTTCACACAATGTTATAATTGAAGCGGATTCGGAATTAATTATTAGAGCGGCTAAGAAGATTAGTAATGGCACCTCTCCAAATAAAGTGTCGAAGCACTGGAAGCTCTTGCAGGTTTTTTACCGCATCTATTCTCACTTGCGAACCCTCAAAACTGTCAGATTTGATCATGTGTAAAGGAAGGCTAATATGTTAGCGGATCGGTTGGTGAATGGAGTCACAAATAGGGACAGGGATTCTAGGTATGCTTGGGATTCGCTTCCCCCAGGTAAATTGCAGGAGGACTGTCTATGTAACGCTACCCAGGATATGGAACTATGGACTAACAGGGAGGATCAGAGGAACCCTGAAGACCAGCGGGAGGTTGGAGGACTCCATACAGTCCAACCCACCATGGTTCGGTGATTTTCCAAGGTCAGGATTCCCTTTGATTGAATGAAGAATGGTTTGACTCGGACTGTTCCACAAGGCGGGGTAGCCCTTGTCATTTGGCTTAGGTGGTGGTTGACAGAGAATCCAGGTGAACGGGATTGGCTCAAGTACTGCCCGCTGGAAGGAATTAAGGGACAGCACGTGGCGAAAGGTCGGGTGGGTTTTTACAAGAGTCAACCGGTCCAATACCACAAGCAGTATATCAGGCGGGGTCTGAATGGTTTCCGGTTTTTCTGTGTTTGGCTCCGATTCCACTCTTTGAGCGACACGTTGCGGAACAAGGAGAGAGAAAACCGCCCTCATCGGGTGGTTAACTCTCGCGTTTCTCGTCCTTCCGATATCCATGATGACCGTTGGATCTTAATCAGTGGATCAACGGTGGCGATTGTGTATGCGCGTTGGTCGGACCCGAAAAATATTTAGAGTGTTATGCTTTAACTTCCTTCGGGTCCGTTTGTCAGTTTGTCAGTTTGTCAGTTTTCAGTTTGACTTGTGGTGGGACCTCTTGTGGTTCCATGGTGGGTTTTGGACTTGCCCTCCAAGGTTTACTATGCTCCTTGTGCTTTGTTTGGCGGTTCTCCCCGGTTTTCCAGTTTAGGTTCTCTTAGTTTTGGGAGATTGGTTTGGTTTGGCCTGCCCGGCTGACTGTTGAACTCTCACAGAGCGGGTGTGGCTCCTTGTAAATTATGTATATTTGACTAAGTTTAATAGAAGGTCCTACTCTTACTTGATCAAAAAAGAGAAAACTCCCCATACTTAATAAATATAATTACAAAAAAGAAGCATTCATTGGAAGTGATGGAAACATGTTGTTGGTTTCTTCTTCGAATTTATAATAGTATATACAAATAATAAGTAATAATTACTACTTATACTATCTAACTAATAATAAAAATAAAATAAAAAATTTAGTTTTATTTAATATTAATTATTGTATTACTTTCTATTTTAAAAACACTATATAGCATGGTGTTTTAAAAATGGAAGTTCTATTATCTTTAAAAAGTTTTCAGATTTTGCTTTAAAAAAGGTACTACATGCATTGTTGAAGACTCTAGATTTTGTGACTTTTCTTAATCACTCATCTGAAGCATGTATTTGTTAAAAGGTCGGCTATTGGAGCAATGAAGCATGTATTCGTTAAAAGGTCGACTATTGGAGCAACATCACAGTGTAAGTGGTGGCTGAGTTGTAGTGTGTGCCAAGGCATTGTCCACGTAAAATAGGTTGAGTTGTAAAGAGTGTATGGTTGTTATATGTGCATGTCATTTTTTGTTTGTTTTTTAAAATCACTTATCTCTTTAGATAAGTTTTAAGAATGGATATGCTACTAAGTATTTGAGTGACATTAATCATGTATAATAATGGGAATAATGTTTTAATATTTTTAAAAAATGATTATTAAATTATTGATATCATAGCCAAATAAATATTGAAAAAAAAAATAAAAAAATCTATGTTTATTATTATGAAAATATAAAATAATATTGGGCATTTGAAAAAAAGAAAATTATCATCCAAAAATTTTGGAAAGCAACAAAATGTAATCTGTCTATTAATTATTTATATTATTAAAATAAATTAAAACACAACATTTTGATTAATATAAAATAAAATAAAGTATGTGCTTTGTCATGTTCTCCAAAACAATGGTACTTCCCATTATGGTCGGATAATACTTTGACTCCAAATACTCATTTTACGCCAACAAGCCGACTAGCTGACTACCTGCGGCGTTGTTCACAATGTTGGGGTTGGGATGATGTTGACAAATGGCACATGGACATTGGGGCTCATTTCTAACCCTTGTTCATTTGTTCGATAAACGAGATCTTCTGTTATTCAATTTCATATGCATTTGATGGCAACAAATGGTGTCACAATTGTCCAACTTGTCACTGGGGTTGCCAATTCAATTGGTTATGAACTCAAAATAATGGTCCTTTCGTGTTTTATCCAACAAACTGGTGTCATATTTACAGTTATTTTATCGGTCCAAGTAACAGGCGACATGTGAAATGGAGAAGTGCCAAGATTATGCATTTAGAGAGGGGAGGTTATGCAATCCATTTGTGGAACAAATAGAACAGGGGGTTAAAGGTAGAAGAAGGGAGCATTATGCATGAAATCTTCAATAAGCAGTATATTTCTGCCATTCTGTACTTGAAGGCACTTAAATAAAGGAAAATTAGGTGGAAGGTGTTGTTCTCCTCTTCCTCCTCTGTACAGTTGATCATGTGTTGTCCATGATCATGAAAAATTGACCATGGTTCTCTTTTGCATTCCATAGATGATTATTGTATTTTCTGAACTTTCAGAGTCCCATCATTCATTACAATTATGTTGTAATTTGAGATTCTCAAAAGGTTTAATAAGAAGTTGTATTCCATGATAACATGGGACAATGCAGAGTACAAAATTTGTGTTACAAAAAGAGTTGAAGACATTTAGGAATTGTCACCTTGATGCAGTAGAAAACATTAGGAATTCGATAATCGCAAAAGCCACATTTGAGCTAAGGCCAATAGTATAAACCTTAGTTAACACATCATCTCCTAGTCTTCAGTATTCCATTAAGAATAGAATGGAATCTTTGGTTGAAATCTTCAATTGACTCACGAGAATTCATTCTAATATTTGACATCTCCACAATATGTACAACATTAATTTCTTCTGCTTGCCTAAGGGAAACTCGCCTTCTTTAGGGGCAGAAAGAAGGTATGAAAACTAGTCAAGGAGATATTGGGTGGATGCTTTATTACTTTTAGGAAACGTACAATAAATTTTCATAGTCTTTGAAGTAAATGACCCATAGGTTCCTTTTCCATTCCTATGTATTGTATCAAATTCACTATAAAGTTCTTCATAATCATACTTTTGCCTCATCAATGATAGAGAGTTGCATGAATTATTTCCAACTATGAGCTAATTTGGCTAGTAATGTGTTATATTTCCAGTGTAGGGGTAATCAATTGACATATTCCATTTTCTTGAACAAATTTTAAATCCTAATAGGCAACATTAAAATTGGTTAAGATGACTAAATACAAAGACTCCCCTTCACCATCAAACTTCAAGTTTGACAAGAGATTAGTTTAAATTACTAAAATGTGATTTAGGGGTCTGAAAGAAATTGAAAGGGTGATCTCATATAGGAATACGAAGAATAGCTATTGGTTTATTAGAATAATTTCTTGAAATGGCTCGACGTTGGTTGGCTTGTCTTTCGTTGATGGGTCAAAATGAGCTTGTCCAATAGCATGTGTTATGCCTAGTGAAAACTTGCAATCATGTCGGAATGTAGCTTTGTAGCTTTGTCCGTACCTGACTAGAGTAAAAGGAAAACATAGAACAATACATACTCTTATCAATGACCCATTAATTTAGATTCCTAAGAGTAAATACAAGACCATGAGTAGCCAACAACAAACCTAGAATAATCAAGCATTGAAACGATCATAGATAGACCTATGTTGACAGCTTTTAACAAACATTTTCAGAGGATCTCTCAACATATACGACAAAGAATTGATGTTCAAGTTAAATTGCTCCTAGTTTCAGGGATAACATAAACTGTTTAATGTGCTTCTCAACAGTGATGAGTCCATTTAGATTAAACTTAGGAAGCCATCCCTTATAATCTTATGTTTAAATGGCTTTATACTCTACGAAACCAATGCTTGGTTGCCTATACTGACTTAAATTATAACTAAACTAAAAAGTGCAAATGATAAAATTAAACTAAATAATAGGGAAAATATATGACATATGTTTATACTTACATTTACATACACAAGAATATACAAGTTGTTGTTGATGCCCAGTAATTTTGAATTGATGAAACAAATAACAGTGAAGCCACACAAGATGTTTCTGAAGAAGCTCTTAAACCAAAAGTGCAATGAAAAGTGTTTTGATTTTAGATTTCATCATCAAATAAGAACAGAAACAACTAACATTTCATAATCTTTGTATGATAGTAAAAATACACTACAACATATCTTCATAAATGTTAATAGAATATCTCAAGATTCAATCAGAGTTGAATATGAACAATGTTAGAACATGAATACCACATATATCCATTAATTAATTAAAATGATGACAACACATCAAATTTATAAGCATAACCCATAAACAAGATTAATTTTGAATTTGGTCTTCAAAAAAGCTTAGCCCCAAAAATTGATTATATAGTGCAAGTCTTCAATTCTATAATTCATCAACCCTTTGAACACTGTAACAAGCCATATAAACATTAGAATAATTAGAAAATTTTCAAGATTTTATTTAACCAGACATGATGTTAAGAATGAAATATTATCCTTGTCTAAGGATAATTTCCTAGGAAAAGTGGCAAATTCTTTCAAACTTCCTCTTCGTGTTCAAAATCCTTATATTCGATGGTGAGCAAATGTGGAGCATTTGTTTCGATAAAGCTTACCTAATATGTATATACCTGAGAAATTGCAGAAAAGTGAATCAAATGGAAATGAGTAATGTTATTCTGGCACATTGACACCAATTTCTGAATAAACATTTTCTTTCTACTATACTTAACAACAAATTTTGAAATTAGTTTGATCTGTTCAAAAGGAAATTGCAGAAACTTTTGGAAAGTTTGTTGCATCCAAATTTCGGTTTCAATTATCACTCTCAGATCTTCTATTGTGCAATATTTTTTTCTGCAGTTCATTCAAAGATCCAAGGACTATCTCCCTTATTGGTTTGGATATAGGAAGATCAAATTCTTGAATGAAATTTGTCCCAATCTCCCATACCTTGATGTAATGTTCGACGAATTTCTTGATCCACACTTGGATTTCCTTTGCTTCTGATTCTTTGCGATTTAATGAAGCATACATGAGTCTCTTGTCCTTCTTAGTGGTTTTAGGAATGTGCTCAGGTTGCAATTGCTTTTCCCATTCAAGAATTGATGAAAATCTTTCTTTAACACTTGTATCTTCTTCAACCAAAGATTCAATACTTTCATTGAGATTCATAGTCTCGTGACAAGTCTACAAATTTTATCCATTCTTTTGTAGAATCTAATTTTATCTTTTTTCTAGTGTACGGTTAACATGCACTGCCTGTTCTTTGAATACATTCAGGCTTTGTTTAGCATCATGATCCTATTTTAGTTGAGACTACAGAGTCTCAATTTTTTCTTTTAGTGCTCTAGTCATAACTTCAATGGTGCTTTTAGCTTATTCTTTCAATATCTTGTTTTATTTTTCATGTGCCTCTCTCATTTGTCCAATCTATTATGAATGCTTCAATCCTAATTCTTTTAATTGACTTTCAAACTGACTTTGTAAGTTGGCTCTTTCAATAGTAAAGCCTCCAACCAGGGCTGCAGAATGAGCTTATCGATTTTCTTCAATAAATGCTTTGTTCTTTTCAAGTTGCAATTCTAACTCTTTAATTATTTGCAGCTTACTTTGATAAGTTGCTCCAAGTTCACTGACATGATATTTCTTACTATTAACAAATGCTCTAAGGGCCTGTGAAGTTTCTTCATCTTTCCCCCTCACATCTCCAGTTAGCTGCCAGCTATGTTCAAACATTGTTTCAACAATGTCAAGCTTCCTCTTCTTAGCCCTTCTTACAACAGATTTTGTCTATGTATTGAAATAATATTCAGTTAAAGATGGAACGGTTTCAGATATTGGTTCCATCTCATTGACTTGCTTAAAACTAAATAAAGTTGGAGGAATTTTTGTGGACATGGGAGTCATGGAAACGGTGTGGCATGTTTATGGCACTAAAAGATTAGTTGTTTTATTGTGTTATTCAATTAACTCTCTCTCTCTCTTTACCAAGAGTATCTGTAACTATTGAGTGAACAGATTCTTGTTCATCCTTTTTATAAATTTCCATCTCTTCAACTTGTTCAACATTTTTTTAGATTGTAAGTCCTATTGGGTGGTTTCCTCAAGAGAATCAAGAACAATAATGTCTTTCGGGAAGATAGTTTGCTTGGTTACTTGCTCCTCTGCTTCTTGTTTCTAGTCCTTAGCCTATGTTATTATCATGTTTTCCTCAATCATCTGACCTTATTGTTGTTTTTCTTTAAAATTAATGTCTTTGCTAGCTTCTAGACTCATTGATTGTTGGACTGTAATGAAAACATTAGGCATATTTTCAATTTTAATTTCTTGAAACTATTGACAAAAAGGCGTTGGTTCTAAAAGCAGTTGAGTAAAACTAACTTCCAAACATTCAAAAGATTTCAAATCTTCAATTGCAATAGAACACAAGACACTTTTTTGTTTAAGAAAATATTCATAAGTTTTTTTCTCTAAATTCCTGAAGTTTTTCCCTATCCTCAACACTGATTAGTTTTCCGCTTTCAATCGCTTGATCAAAACTATCAATGTTTTTGAAAACATCATCAAAATGAGACTTTTTATGTGTAAAAGTTTTCATATAGCTCACAGTCCTATAATGATTATTTATTATTCCACTAGGGTCATAATCAAAATGGGGTAATGAGTGTAACCACACATTGTTAAGTTATTCAACTTCGTTATATGCATGGCCATTGTCCTTCAATTTTATTCTTCCAAACATGGTTGGAGAATTTGGCCAAATCTTCTTCTGAAGTTTACTCATCTTTCGTGCTTGACCATTTAATGTTGTTTGATTTTCTACTTCTCTAAGAGTAATTATTTCAGGAATGTACCTTGGTAATGCATGTGGACTGACCTCACTCCCATATATTTTGATATAGGAAAAAAAAACTTCAACAAACCAGTCTCTTATTGTTCAAGTGCCTCTTTCAACTCTTGGCTAATCCTTGGAGGAGCACTGCCAAAGATGACCTCATGTAGAGGGATCATTACATAATTGCAAATGTCATAAAAATGAAATTTATAATTACTTTCCCATAACATTGAAGCATAATTTTGAATGGGTAGTTGATGGTCAGTGGGATAATTCCACTTCATGAGAGGAAAGGGGACAAAGGCAATCACAATGTCCAAAAGATAAGCAAACATACAAAAAATGTGTTCATAGCCCGGAGGGCATGAAACTACCAACTTCAAATCATCTAACAAGTTTTGAGAGAGAATGTCAGCCTAATTGAAATGCTTTGAGTCATGGTGGATACTATGAATCAATGACATCCATTGAGTTTTGCAATTCTCAGGGTCCTTTTCCCCATATAATTTGGACAACATTTTGACGATGAACCTAAAAGGCCTTTTGAAAATAAAAATAGGGTAATCTTTAGATGATTTGAGTTTGAAGCCATCTTTCTCTTCTTGCAACCAGTCTTCAATCAATTTATCATAATTTTTGCCACTTTGTTTAAAAAATGTATTGTGGAAATTATCAAGAAACTTAGAAGTAAAGTAGATTTGTGGAGAACTGAGCTTATAAATTGCTGAAAGGTTGTTTGACCTCCAGGATGCTATCAAATTTCTATTAGAATCTGTAACTCTACATGTACGAATGTCAATATGCCCCAAAATCCATTGTATCATGTCATAATAAGGAAAAAATTTAGCCCTAGCAGCAACCTTGTGTAATTATGTCCTTCTAATGTTCTCATACTATGCATTTTTGTCCTTACTATGACTTTCCGACTTTAGCCACTCTCTATTATCAAAGAAATTATAAATTTCCTCCCGTTTCATCATACTTACATCTTGTGTTTTGAAAGTGGTGTTGGAAATCAAAGCTGGATTCAGATTATATTTCTTGGTTCTGGATCCTCTACCTCTTTTAGTCTATCTTTAATTTGTTGAGCTTCTTGCCTTGAAGTAGAGGATTTGTTCTTTTTTTTCCCCATTGTTTGGCTTGTATGGCCAATAAAACAAATAATTAACATTTTTTATGAAGACCACTCTAATTCAATAGAAGGTAACTTTTTGAAATATCACCACTTACCAAAAGTTACATGTTATAGGGCAAGCTGTTGCAATTCAGGTTGAAGTTTAGGTCTTTGGGTTGTGGTTTCAGAGAACAATTAACACAAGAGGTTTAACCGGAAACACAAGGTTTTGAAAGTCTAGGAAATCAAGTTGTATAATTTGCATGATACATAATGAATTTCAAATTAATGCAAAAAGACCTCTCAATTATTTTTCGAAAAATGAGGCAAGATTAGCGTCACAGTTAGAAAAACCTCTATTTAAAACCTAAAGCCAAAGGCGACAAACAACTAGTTTTATAAGGGAAAAGAAGAATCTAAGAATAACGAAAGCCATGCAGGTCGAGAAAAAATATTATTTTATTCCCAAACGGAGGATCGAAAAGTTGGATAGTCAAATAGTCAGAGGTACTTCAAGAAAACTTAAATAGATTTGCTGGTTTTGACGCCGACTCAAAACCAAGTCAGGGCAAGGTCTAGAGAAAGGGGATCAGAGGAATTATCAGGTTAGGAGGTCGAAGGTCAGAAGAGGAAAAGTTTTAAGAAATAATCATATGTTCAACTTCTTTTTCCACTGCTACAAAATGATCATTGATTGTTTTGTGCTTGTATGTCCCAAGATATGTACAAAATAATAAAGATGATAACACATGAACGAAAATTACAATTGTGCAATGCATAGTTCCAAGGGGTTGAGAGGGTCCAAGTTGGCCAGACAAAAAATCTTCTGGACCAATGAGGAAGAGGTGAAACTAAGGTTGGACTTGAACATGATCAAACACTCATAACAATCTACAACATAACATTGAACACTCATCACTCAAAATCAACATGATCCCCTTAATATGATGGCAAAAAAACATACTCCTCCAAGTGCGACACTTAGGATACACTTTGCGATGACGGTGACGACACTAGTATGAAAATGAATAAAAATTTGGTAATGGGTCTAGTACATGTCTACATGGTAAATACGACCATTGGTACCAAAGTTGCCTCTAACATGAACCGCAATTCTGCGTTTACAATGTGTGACACTTCCCATGTCAAAAGACAACACTTGCAAAAATAAGAGAAAAGCGCAAATGACACTTGCAAAGGCTTAAACAAAGTGAAAACAACACATACTAGAGTGAAGATAACATGAAAACAACACTTATTAAAGTTAATGTAAGCCAAAACGATAATTGTGAAAGTGAAAGTGACACTTGCGAAAACAAAGGTGCGCGAGAGTGACAGTTGAGAAAGCTCACCGAAATAGGAGTACAATTGTAATCGAAGTGAGGAAAATTGTCAATGGAGGGTGTGCATTGATTGTCATCATGTATTGCACAATACACTGTGATTATGGATTGCGTAGTCACTATCACTAGTGATTGTGCAAGCCTTACCTTCAAGAGTTATGCAATGCCTATCTAAGATTGCATAAAATAAGTGCACCTATGAATTCTTTGAGGACTGAGCATGTATAAGCAAGTAAATTTAACACTTAGAGTCCGAGGAAATATAAATTGACCATGACGCAAATATAAATAATCAAATAATGACAGATCACAAGATCCTTAGTAGGCTCCAAAATTCGAGTGTAAGCAAAATTTTGGACAATGTTTGTTGCAGCGACAACACTTGGCGACACACTAATAGAATTCCAACTTCTCTATTTAGTTTTTCGTTTAAGTGCAAGGTCTCTGTCTTTCAAGAAGTATTGATTCACCATGTGGATTACCTAACTTTTCTACTTATCCTGGTTAAAGATATAGTCTCTTTTATTCCTTGCTCAGTGTAGTGTCCCTTCTTGGTTAGTTAGTTTTGGTGACACCTGGAGGGTGATTTTGATGGAGTGTATAAAGATTATATATGTCAAACTTATGTATATGCTTGTACACTATAGACCTGGTTTGGGTCACATGGTTTTTTCATGCTTATGATAATATCTATGGTTGTGTATTTTGGTTAAGTGCATATTATTGATGTTTCTCTTTTGGCATCCTATTTTGACTTTGGTTGTTATGAAACCAGCTCACAAAAAGATAGAAAAGATAGATCAACGGCTTAAAAATCAGCCTCTTCGAGGGGGAAACCTCCTTTACATTACACAAATGAACAATTCTTGGGTGATACAAATGACAAGACCTCCTTTCTATATATAGGAGTCTAAGGGGTCATAATATAATCAGAGTCGACATAACAATAATAATGTAAGGGCACAACAATAACAATAGTGGGCTTCTATGGGGCACAATAATAACAATATGGGGACTACATGGGCACAACAATATAATAAGGGGGTTACACTAGTCGTATAGGGACCTAACATGCCCCTCTCCTTCAAAAAGTGTTGTCCTCAACGCTTGAGTAGTTCTGGATGCTTCTGTATAAAATTATCTTCCTCCCATGTGGAATCTTCAGTGGGTAAGTTCTTCCACTTGATGAGATACTCTGAAATTGATCGATTTCATAGTTGTCGATTTCTTGTTTCTATGACTGCTTCGGGTTGCAATATGATTTATTTATTTTCGCCAAGTTCTGGCAATATTGTTTGAACTGGGATCTTCTGCAACTTTTGAATGAGTGCCCACACTTCTTCGTCATTGTTCCATTCATCCTTTGCTTCATTTATCCAATCTAGTTGGATAATAGAAATGGCACAAAAAAATGCTTCCACATCCTCATCCTTTCTTGAGAGTGCATTTGCAACAACATTTTTCTCCCCTTTTTGTAGATGATTTCAAAGTCATAACCCAACATCTTTGTGACCCATTTTTGTTGTTCTTCTGAAGATAATATTTGTTCTAAAAAGTATTTAAGACTATCATGATCTGTTTTTACCTTTAAGTGTCTTCCCATTAGGTAAGGTCTGATGTTTGGAGGAACACTTCCTGGAATCAAATGAATAGCATAATCATGATCACGAATAGGTGGGAGGCCTTTAGGAGTCTCAAATACCTTGGAATGATTGTCCAAGACTTTTTGGAGATTTGGAGAAATAGATGATTTCGATGTGGGAACCTCTAGCGAACATAATTGTGTAATTACGCCTCGTTGTTCTTTCTTTATAAGCTTTGTCATTCTGTTAGAGCTTATTATCTTTCCCGGTTTCCGTGCGATACCCCTTAATTCAACTTCCTTTCCTTCTGAAAAATTCTTGAAAATTAAAAACTATTGTACCCAAGGATTATAGCCATTGGACTCCTAGTACAACATCAACACCACCCATTGGAATGGAAAGCATTGGTCTATTCAATACATATTATCCCATGGATAGCTTGATATTATGGCACTTTCCAGAGCAATTTATGGTTGCTCCACTTGCAACCGTCAGTTAACACTCTGGTGCTGGATATAGGAAGCAATTCAATTCCTTGGTTATCTTACAATGAATAAAATTATGGGTACTACCCGAATCAATCAATACTATTACCTTTTTCTTCTTGATATGTCCTTCTATCTTTATAGTTTAAGGAGTGGTAATTCCGGCCAATGCATTACAAGATATGGTCGGATTCATTTCTTCTTTCTTTTGGGTTGGTTCCTAGTGAGTATCTTGTTCTTTTGACGTTTCTTGATCCTTTTCTTCCTGATATTTCATTGCTTGAACCTTCTTCTTCTTGATATGTCCTTCTATCTTGAGAGTTTGAGGAGTGGTAATTCTTGCCAATGCAGTACAAGATATGGTCGGATTCATTTTTTCTTTCTCTAGGGTTGGTTCCCGGTGTATATCCTCTTCTTTTGACGTTTCTTGATCCTTTTCTTCCTCCTCTTCACAATCTATGTAAAATAATTTCTTCTCAGCACACTTATGACCTTTAATGTATTTGCTATCACAATTGTAACAAAGCCCTTTTGCTCTTTTTTCTTCCAATTGTTGTGGTGTCAACCTTGTAGGTTGTGGAAGGCTAGGAGAAACAACACTTCCATCTTTATAGTTGTGAGGGGTAGACTTCCTTGTTGCCATAATTTTGTTTTCCACTTTTCTTTCCAACTTGTATTCCTTCTCCAATGAATCAGGTTCCCAAAGGTGAACCTCTTGTTGGATGTTATCTTTTAAAGTCCCTATGAAGACATCAATCCTCTGCTTCTCTGGAATATCATTTATCCTTACATTCAATTTTTTAAATTCCTCAATGTGCTCTGCCATTGAACCCTTTTGTTTGAGATTTATCAATTGGCTAAAGAGCATGTTGCTCTTTGTATCCTCATAATGTGCTATCATTTCCTCCATGAGAATTGACCATGTAACAAGTGATTTATGAGAACAAATCCCTTTATACCATAAAAATTGATTCGGTTCTAAATATAAAGATGCAATACATACCTTTTGTAAGAGTTGCACCTCATGTAGATCAAAATATTTCTCCATCTGTAGTTTCCAATTTACTGGATCTTTGCCATCAAACTTCCTCATATCGTTTTTTCTTGATTTTAGGAGCTCGGATATTTGAGTTTTGAAATATCGACTTGTGATAGCCCTCTAAGTCCTATTTCTAACCCTGTAAGTCTGATCGCAATTGGATTCCCGAAGAAATAGTTATCCCCAATCCCCCACGATGACCTAATTATAGACTAGTTCAATAGAGTGAACTTGTATGAAGTTCCACGTGTCACTTTTTCGAACTTAGGTTCTGAAACTAATACCCAACAAACTACAGTCCGTCTTCTTTCTATCACTTTTTACGAAATTTGAATTAGATGCTTCGAGAGAGAGTTATGACGATTTTCCCAAGGTCACCTGTTTGGGAAGTAATTCGGGGGTCTGTAGAAACCCTAAATGTCTTGGACCATATCTCCGAAAATATAGCGAAAAAAATATGAAATTCGGGCTCGAGCTTCACCAAGATTTCAGCTCAAATGGGTTTTAATTTTAGAATCTAAAACTTCATAGGAAACAAATTATAGCGAAAATGTCATGATGTCATGTTTGAGATGGAATTCTAGAGCTTGCAAAAACCCTAACTTCCTCAGATCATATCTCCGAAAATATAGCGAGACAAGATCAGAAATTCAGACCCGAGGTTCAGAGCGATTTCGTCTCAATGGGCTTTTGTTTTATCTTTTGAAACATCGCAGAAAAAAAGTTATAGAGAAAATTCCACGAAGTCCTGTTTGGAGTAGCGAAACCCTAGAATCCAAAGCTCTGAAACCAAATGTTATGAAACCAGCTCACAAAAAGATAGAAAAGATAGATCAACGACTTAAAAATCAGCCTCTTCAAGGGGTAAACCTCTTTTACATTACATAAATGAACAATTCTTGGATGATACAAATGACAATACCTCATTTCTATATATAGGAGTCTAAGGGGTCATAATATAATCAGAGCCGACATAACAATAATCTGTAAGGGCACAACAATAACAAAAGTGGGCTTCTATGGGGCACAATAATAACAATATGGGGACTACATGGGCACAAAAATATAATAAGGGGGTTTCACTAATAACAATAAGGGGTTACACTAGTAGTATATGGACCTAACATTGGTGCATGACATGAATGATGGTTTATGATTGCGACACATACAAAAGCTACTATGTGGAGTAGTTAACTGACCATAATCTTGTTGATGATCTATGAATTACATGATTATTTATGCTTAACCATGTATTTAACAGGAATTGGCAGGGAACTCAGTTACTTGTCAAGAAGGATGCTTAGATAATAAATTACCGTGGAGGTCATGTATACAATTAGCTTAGATAAAAAATGACCGTGGAGGTCATGTATACAGTTGGTTAAAATGTGATTGAATTAATTCATTATGAATTTTAGTTGTTATGTTTAATAAGCAAGGTTATGATGCATGCAGGTCTCGGAAACAAGACCTTGCCAATAGATCATCATATGCATATGAGCTCACAACCAGTACCTTGAGGAAAAGCATGGAGCTTCAAAGAAGCATAGATGAGAAACTATGGAAATGATTAGGGTGTGCAGTCCTAACTTTCTGAAAGATCAAGGCGTGGAGTCTTGGATATTTGCAATAGATCAAGGCGTGGAGTCTTGATTCTACTAGGAAGCGAAGTCCTAGGTATAGGGCAAGGGCGTGGAGTCCTAACAAGTCGAGAGAGGTGCACAATACAGATGTGGAATCCCTATTCTCTGACTGAAAATAAACACCACTTAAGGGATTACATCAACCAGGTGAATTAATCTAAGTTAAAATTTCACTTGAATTAATTCCAATCTACCCACTTTGGAGGGTCATTTGAATAAAAAATATTAAAAAATATTAATTACCTATTTTTGAAAATCAATAATATGAAGTTTTCTAGAAAGGACACATGGGGGCATGAATATTAGATAATTAAAGTAATTAAATAATTAAGAAAAAAATGAGAGGTTGTCACCTCAAGGAGGGTGGTGAATAATATGAATTATAACAAAATAAAATAAGTTAATTTTTGCATGAAGGTGGTGAGGTGTCACTCCACTTAATGGTTATAAATATTGAAAGAATTTTCCCAATGGAGGGGGTATACCACAAGGAGTAGGGAGATGTTGCCAAAATGACTACTAAATTCCTAAATTAAAATCCCAATAAATTTGCCTGGTTGATGGAAACTGAGTGGTGTGAGAGGAATATAAGATAGGTTCCTTAGTTTGCCCAATGTTTCTCACTATTACTGAATTTGGTATTGTTTGTGAGCTCTTAAGGCTCGGGGGTTCCAGGGAAAAATGTTTCTCTTGAATATGGTTAGGTGGTAACACTGACTGGTGTGTTGGAGTTGGCAAGTGGAACGGCTAAACAAATACGATTTGGCAAGTGGAACTGCTAAACAAATACGATTGAGTATTAGGTAAAATTTCCAGTTTGTTATATTTTGCTTTAATTAAGTTTCTTGGATGAAGATGTAGCTAGTTTACCTTTTATATAGTTCTTGTCATTCTAAAAGATTTGATCATTGTTTTTGTTTTAACTAATGGGTGAATAGTGACTCCAACTAGTAATTCTTTCATTTAAAAAGGTTGTGAGCTGACAACATGGTAGTGTTAATTGGAGTCCATATGTCTTCTATCCATTACAAGTGTAGTGTTCTTATCTTCAGTTTGCAACTCTATGCTTTTTTGTACATTTTTGTTTATGAAAGCATATATTGAAGACGAATTATTATTTTGTTACTTTTTTTTGAGAAAGAAAGAAGAAGGATTACAATTTAAGCTTGTAATTTACTTGTCCGAGAAAGAAAAAAAGGTAGAAGAAAAAAAACCATGTCATGTACATTATAATTGGAAGAGATGATGTTCATATTCGTATTCTTTGGCATCCTCCTTCGGTTAGTTGGTTTCCTTAAAATGTTTCGCACAAGTCTTGTTTCAGAGTTTAGAAGTCATTGTTTTGAAGGAACCATGCACATTGTTTTGCTTGTTTGCTTTGAAATATAACACTTATTCTTTTTGCAGGAAAGAAAGTTCTCTTGAAATATGGCATTTATTCTTTTTGCAGAAAAGAAAGTATTCATTGAAATATAACGCTTATTCATTTTACAGAAAAGAAAAGGATATGTCTTTGGTTATTTTTTTTTTTACTAATGTCAATGTGCTAATTTAGAGCGTTGTATCATTAAATGCAATGGTGGATACTGCTTTTAGTTTGATGGGTGTATATATTGGTGTGTTACATTTACCTTGGTTAATGTGTGATATACCTACTAGTTTGTGAGATAAATTAGTGCGGTAAACTTTGTAACTTTTACTAGAAAACGTAAATTAGTGCGGTAATCTTTGTAACTTTTACTAGAAAACGTTACGAGATAAATTAATGTGGTAATCATCTGTAACTTTTACTATAAAAAGTTTATGATTCCTCCCTTTGCAATATATAGTTTGAAGTTTTCATTATTGCCAAAAGTATTGGTTTCTGAAAGAGGTTAACCTTGGTAATATTTTATAATGTTGGTAATCTTTTATAACCTTGGTAATCTTTATATGCATTCTTGGCAAATGAGACTTTATGATTTATCCATTTGCATTATGTAGTTTAAAGTTTTTATTTTTGTCAAAAATATTAGACTGCGATAATTTTTGAAAGAAGATAAGCTTTGTAATATTTTATAACGTTTACTATTAAACATTTTATACACTGGGATCTTTGGTTATTTTACCAATAGTTGATTTTGGAATGGGTTTTAAATAATTTATTATTATTTTAATGTTGCATTCTACATGACACCAAATCTTAGTATGTGAGCTTCCACACAAAGTAATTTTGTTTGGACAATGTAAAAGAAAACTTTGTTTTGTTTGTTTGGACTCTTCTTGAAAAGAATACTTCTGAGTATTTTTGTATGTTGGCAAGATATACTTTGATTTTGTTTCATGCAACATGCAATTGTAATAATAAGATTCTTTAGTTCAAATAGTACAGATTTTGGTAATTATGACCAATAACTTATGGACACCATACTCTCGTATCCTTCCTTGATAGGGATGTGGATGCTATTCGAATATTAAATTGGATTTATTTTACTAACCTTGAGATTCAATGACATCGTCTTCTTTTTCATGTTTTTAAAGTAATATAAATATTACCATATTATTAAGTAATTGAAATTGTATATGATTTATTAAGTATTGGAAAATGTATCTTACTTTTTAAAGAAGTGAGATAAGGATTATGTTGAATTTTTCCTTAGATTCTTAGAGTACATAAAGAGATTAATTTTAGTTGTTTGGGGTAAATATGAAAACTAATTGGGAAGTAATATAAATGAATTTGAAATTAGAAAGGTTATTCAAGTTATAATACTAGAGATTTAAGAAGAAAGTATTATAGTGGGGTCAACAATATATAAGCCAAAAGAATTTCCATCACGACTAAAAATATCTCACAATGATGTCAGTGAGTAAGTTATTGAGAAGAGGAAATGGAAATGAATCCCCATGCTTTGATCATTTAATGGTTTCATAATAGTACCAAATATTTCTAAAATGGCTGAATTTTATAGTTAAAATATAAGGTATTTTTGCAAAGAAAGATTCTTCAAATGAATGGATCAAATGTTAATATCTAAACTTTATGTTACATGGAATTAATGTTTTTGGATATGATGAGTTCTTCTTCATTTTTTGAAACTTATAATTTATGCGAGGATTAATGTTTTTAGTTTTCATGTATTATGAAAGGCCAAAAGCATGATACAAAGTCTACATAGAGTATTGTTAACATATAGAAATAATATGGATCTATTTTCAATGTTTGTATGAAACATGGATGGGTTTTATGTGTGAAGTCATATTTTATGATTTAAAATTAACATTTAATATTATAGTTGGATTTGAGACAATTTAATTATATCTTCAAACATTTCTTAAGAATTTATATGATTTAATTGAAAACTTACGTATATTAATTAGATATATGTATGGTGTACTTATGAACATATATACAAATTAATTGTAAAAGAGAAGAAAAAAATCACCTATTTTGGGTAACTTGAGTTATAGACCTAGTTGGTAGTCTAGGGATCTTACATATGGAATCACAACGAGTTAGAATAAGTGTAATTTGGATTACTATTTTTATTTTTAAAGCTTAAGGCTAAAATTTCATGTTGTTGTTTAGTTTTTTTTTTTTTTTAGACTCTTTCTGGTTTGAGGCTAAAATTTAATAAAAGGACAAAAAATTGACACAGAACTCCGAAATAATTTTCTTGTTTATTTTTTGTTAAGATTTTGGAAATTTATAGGTAATTTTTAAACTAATAATTCCCTCCAATTTAATAATTAAAAGAAAAATGTTAAGGCACTCTAGCACATAGTTTATCCTGCTTAAAAGCTATAACTTTAAAAATATTACAACACTTTAGCACAAAGCTTGTACTTCATCTTGTTGTACTTTAGCATTGAGTTGGTACCTCATCTTGTTATACTTTTCATGGTTTAAGTTTCAATTTGCATGGAGATTTAGATTGGAATTCATGTTCATGTTTTCTAATTTAAGCATATACTTTTGAAATAAAATTATGGGGAGACTAAATTTAGAGTTTCTTTCCATTTCTTATTGTTCCATTTAAAGGTATAATTTTGAGATTATTATGAAAGATTCGAGCTGAAGCTTAGTTTGGATTTAAACTTCATATATTTTTTTTCTCATGTACAATGATATGATTTTAATATTATTAGTGAAAATTCAATTTCTTGTCCTGTATCTTTAGGTTTATTGCTAAAAAAATTATTGGCAAATTTGCATGGTATTTGAGTTTAAGCTTGGAATTTTCATACTAATAACCTCGAAGTTAAATTTGAGCTAGTTATGGTGAATTGCTCTTAATATGCTCTGGCTAGTTTAAAAGAAAAAAATGAAAACCATAAAATTCACTTCCTATTTTTTATACTAGTCTATAAGAAGTTGTAAAGAGATCAGTTGCAAAAGAATTGAAATACCATTCTATCTTAGACCTATCTGTGTGTAGTCTCCATTTAAAAAAAAAAACACATTTTCTGGATGAAATCACACATGCCAAGAAAAACCATGGCTTAGTATGGAATGAAGACTTAGTGTGTATGGATTGGTATTGTGTAAGAAGTATGAGGCTAAAATTTCATTAGTGTAATGATTGAGTTCATCATACTAATCTTGATTATGAAATTATCCACGCTAATTAGAACTCAATGTAAGTTATCCCCAACAAGTCATTTTTAACTATGAATGTAGGTGCATAACTAATGCACAAACATTAAAGAGTTAAAATATGTTTTATGAAGACCTTCTTAATGGTTAAGAATGAAATTTTTGTGGTTTCTTTTATCTAATTTGTGATCTTGTTAAGTGTTGATTTTCTTCATGAGATAACTTGAAATTATTCTAGGGCTAGGTTGAGGTATGCCATGCCTTATAAATAAGGGGTTCAAAAGAATTGTAGGTGTGAATGGTTATGGAAAACATTTTAGGGAAAGTTGAAGGATGCACTTGTTATGTTTTTGTTTTTTGTTTATTGTTTATTGTTTATTGTTTATTGTTTTGTTTTTTGTCTTTTGTTTTGTTTTTGTTTTTTTTTATCTGTGGAAAAAAGCATAATTTTATTAATGAAAACAAAATTACATGTTGCACTGGCTAAGAAACAAGATCATCAAGTCAAAGACCAGTGATAATAAAAAAACATGCAGAAAATACAAGATAATGTACATGATAGGAAAAATATAAGCTTTTCTCCCCTTCTTTTTCTCGACCCTTCGCCATTCCCCTTTGGACGACATCGAAGAGACAAGTGAAAGTTGATTCCCTATATCCATTTTGGCATTGTCCTTATCCGAATCTAGATTATCGAATGAGTGAATACGCTTGTTCCCATTGATGTCCACTTCTTCAGGAATCAAGTTTGATTGAACCAGGCGATCCCAAGTTTTGGTTGGGTCTTGTGGGATTCCCTCCTATGATTCAGGTTCCATTGATTCTGGTTATTCCCCTTTAGTGATGGTTCATCCTCAGCTTCGACCTCCTCCTCTTCAGGATCCGGTGGGGGATACTGCCAACCTTTGGGTTGTTTCCCAAAATTCTTCTTTCTTTGAGTAGATTTTTTGGCTTCTGGACACAAGTTGTGAAGGTGCCTTGTTTGCGTCCAATTTCTACACCTGAAAGTTGTGTTCTCATAATCTAAAATCTGTGTCCAAATACGCTTGCTGTTTATTAGGCGAATGTTGTCTGGTAAGCTTTTGCTGAGGTCTACTTCGACACATATACGTGCAAAAGGGTAGACCCTTTCCTCTACTCATTGGGTATCAGTCTTGATGAACTGCCCAAAACTGTTACCAATGCCATCTAGGACCCTGTCATCCCAGAAATGTAGGGGAAGATTGTGCATCTGAACCCAAACCGACATTCTAGAGACAACCATGGTATTTGCATCAAAATCAGGGAACCAGGAGTGATGAAAAGGCTAATCGAACCCAGAACCATGGTCCTTCCTGAAGGATTGTGTCTCTAGCCTCAGGTGTTGGGAACTTTACAATAAAGAAACCTTTTGAGCAGAGATGTATATCACAATCTAATGACCAGTTAGTTAAAATCCAGTGGAAAAGTTCAACTGGTTTTGGCCAGAAGCAGTTAAAACGGCATATAATAGCATGGGATTCTAAAGAGGTGCAATGCTCATCTATTTTTGGCATATTTACGTTTAGTTCTGGGGTGTAGTTCAGTTGCCCCACTATATATGGGCTTGGAGTGTTTCCTACCTGTTTGGTTGGTTCAGTGGCTCTCTTTTTCCCCTGAAGTATGTTCTTGAATGATAGTCCCCCATTTGTGTGCTTCTAATTTGTTCCTGAGCCTTTTGCTGTGTTGCCTCCCGAACCTATTTTGCAGTTTGTTTCAGCCCCACCACGTAGTCTCAGGTTGAGCGTAATGGTGGAAGCAAAAAGGATATGATACTCCTTCAAAGACCGGTGGTCCTGTAATACTCTGCCTTCGAAAATCAAATTTTGCAAATGGGCAGGGTATCCGATCTTTTTCAAGATGTTTTGCTTCAATTCTGTCACTTTGTCTGTGTATTTTACCCAGATTAAGGCTGAAGACCCCACAGGGGTTTAAAAAAAATTTGGAAGTAGGGTGAATATACCAGTTTCCGGGATCCCGAACCCCTAGTGTGATTGATAAACCACTCGAAAGTTGATAGTCCGACAAGCATAGAGGGTTGGGGGGGGGGGGGGGGGGGGGGGCGCATGTGGGCGAAGAATAGATATTGGTTCACCTCATTTGGGCCCTGAGCCAATTCCAGAGCCAGTTGAAGCATGGGAGGGTTGTTGATCAAGCATACACGAGGAGACGATGACCATTCCAGGAAGCCAATAGTGGCAGAAGGTTCTGAATCCTGCCCGCTGGATGAGGTATTCCAAACGGCCCCCGCAGTGATAAAGCCTTGGTGTAGTAGTGGCAGGGGACACGTTTTCACCGCAGTGCAAAAGACTTGTGGCCTATCCGCCTAAATCCACTTGCAGCTAAGTCACTCCCCAAAGAAAACCCATCTGCAAGAAGAAAGCCACCACAAGGGACCACGACACCTATCCGGTGAAAAACAAAGGCATTGTTCAATGTGGGAAGGGTTGTCTTCTCTAGTTGTTGAAGCATCAAGCACAACCGCGAAAACCATACCATCTTGAATAAGCCGACCTTTATAGACTCGTAAATATGAAGAGAACGAAAGCGGCATAGTAGCGACGGTCTGGTCACCCGGATTCCAGATACCTCCTTTGGACATTTTGCTCATGTTCCATCAAGTTCCAGGTCTCATGCAAAACAATATCCTGTTTGTTCCCTCTGAACTAGTCCATCTAGCGAGCCCCTTCTGAGAGATTGGAGCCTCCCTCGACCTGGTACATCAGATTCCTTGTTGCTCAGTGAGTTGACCGAGGAATGGAGCATGGCGGCTGCTCCCAAAACCCAGTTTTCACACAAATAAACCTTAGTTCTGTTTTGCTCCATTTTCGCTCTATTAGTCTTTTTCTACTTGTTATGTTATGTATGAGGGTGGAATGCATATTAACTTATATTTGTAAGGTAAGTAATTATTTATGTATATAATGAAGAATTGATTTTGATGAAATCTCATGGACATGATTAAGAAGGGTTGATTATGCATACTTTGAATTTAGTGGAATAAATGTTCGTAACAAGAATTTGTTTGAGATTTAAATGCATTATTTTCCTTTGATTACAAATGAAGAAAATAAGATTGGTATAGTGTACACCATTAGGTGGTTTAGAATGTTTGTAATAGCTTATCTTGATATATGTAGTCAAATGTGGACTAGGTATTTATACTCTAGTATTGTAATTCTTTTTGTATGTGCTTGATTGAGGTAGGGTTAAATTGATTTTTAAATGCTTGAAAATGTAGAAAGAGATTATTGTAATAAGTTGATGAAATATCTTTTTTGTTTACTTAAGGCAAATGAACTCTAACATATTTAAAGAAGATGGCATATTGTTGTGCCTAGGAAATTCAGAATAGTCTCCTTAATGAATTGAAGGATTGCATATTGATTGAATTGTATTTAACTAAATTGATTAGAGAAATTATGAGGATTGAACTCATGAACTTCTCAAACCTATTTTTAGTTAGTTGATAGATTTAAAATTCATGTTGTTTATGAACATGATGAATTACTTTCTTGAAATTTGATTAGCACGTAACTGTTAAGAGAATAACATGTTTAGAGATAAACATTTTTTGTGATTGGATTTTTATTATTATTTAAGCTTAAAGCATAAGGTATGAGGATAATGAAAAGTTGATTTGAGTTCTTATTTTACAAGAATATGTGCTCGTGATATTTTTGAGGGAAAATTTGAAGAAGACTGAGATCACATTTTTTATGAATTGAATTGTTGCGTGATTTAGAAACCTAATATGATTGCATTGTATATAAACAAAAGAAATTGTTGGATTTAGGAATTTGTGTTGGGATGTATAGTTGTATGAGTAGTGAGTAGCCCTGCAAAAGGTTGTAATATTTTGAGAGGGTACTAATTCTTATTTATAAAAAAAACAAAGAGAGAAATAAAAAAAGAAGTGAAGCTTAGCTTTACGCTATAAATGCCATTGTGATAATGTAAATCTTACATAAAATCAACATGATTATTCATAGTTTGAGAAATGTATGGTTTTCATAGCTTTGTTTAAGGTTTTTTTATATGTATTAATGTTAATCTAAAACAAAATGAATTACCTAGCTATTGAATAGAAATCATGAGTAATTGAAAAATGGGTGTTGATATAATGTTATAGGTAACCTACTTTATGAGTTATCTTTGATTGAAAGATTGCAAATTGATATGTTGGAATGAAATTCGTCTAAACCAAGATTGAATTGGTTCTCAAGTAATGAATGTGAATAACATCAATGGTTGTGGAATTCAAAGAAAAGTCAGTGGTACAAAGTAGGTGTTGCCACTTTACCCTGAGAAGTTAAAATAATTGTGCTTTGAGCTTCAAATTGTTTTTATTCTTAGGATTAAACTTTTAGTAAAAATAGTAATTGGTTCCTAAGATTTGTGATTGCATCTATGTCTTGTGAAATGAAAAGGGTAAATTTAGAGTGAGAAAACATATGTCATTACTTATAAATATGACATCATGTTTGGTAACTAGATTGACATGCAATTGTATATGTATGATTTGCTACCTCTTGTCATGCAAGTTTGATTATATGATAGGATGGACCATCAATGTTGTTATACAACTAATGTGGGAGCTATTTATAGCTTGGCAAGCTCAATATACTATAGAACCCAAAAGATGACACATGAAGGATTAATGAGAACTATGAGAAGAAAAACATGTGGAATGTCAAGATATTATAGATAACTTAAGTAGATGTCATATCAATTACATAAAATCTTATCTTGTTATGGTATTATAAATTGTACGGTTGGTTTTGATATAGAAATATTTGGCATTTTATATATTGAAACATATCTAATATAGTATGGATATATTTCCTACTTGATTAAGAATGGTATGTTTTGGTTTTCATGGAGATGCTTTCACTTTAGCAAAGCATTGAGTTATGAATTGGCATGAAGAAAAATATATCAAATACTTATACATAAGGTTAAAACCTTTATGACAAGAGAATTAAAAAGAACCAAGTATCTTATAACTGTAGGAAAACTTAGGGCCAAGTTTAGCCCAGGAGGGGGAGTATGTAGTGTCCCTTCTTGGTTAGTTAGTTTTGGTGACACTTGGAGGGTGATTTTGATGGAGTGTATAAACACTATATATGTCAAAATTATGTATATGCTTGTACACTATAGACCTGGTTTGGGTCACATGGTTTTTGCATGCTTATGATAATATCTATGGTTGTGTATTTTGGTTAAGTGCATATTATCAATGTTTCTCTTTTGGCATCTTATTTTGACTTTGGTGCATGACATGAATGATGTTCTATGATTGCAACACATGAACAAAAGCTAATATGTGGAGTAGTTAATTGACCATAATTTTGTTGATGATCTATGAATTACATGATTATGTATGCTTAACCATGTATTTAGCAGGAATTGGGAGGGAACTTAGTTACTTGTCAAGAAGGATGCTCAGATAATAAATTATCATGGAGGTCATGTATACAATTATGCTCAGATAAAAAATGACCGTGGAGGTCATGTATACAGTTGGTTAAAATGTGATTAAATTAATTCATTATGAATTTTAGTTGTTGTGTTTAATAAACAAGGTTATGATGCATGCAGATCTGGGAAACAAGACCTTGCCAACAGATCATCAAATGCATATGAGCTCACAACCAGTACCTCGAGGAAAAGTATGGAGCTTCAAAGAACCATAGATGAGAATCTATGGAAAATATTAGGGCATGGAGTCTTAACTTTCTGAAAGATCAAGGCATGGAGTCTTGATTCTACTAGGATGCAGAGTCTTAGGTATAGGGCAAGAACGCGAAGTCCTAACAAGTCGAGAGAGTTGCACAATAGGGGTGTGGAATCCCTATTCTCTGACTGAAAATAAACACCACTTAAGGGATTACATCAACCAAGTGAATTAACCTAAGTTAAAATTTCACTTGAATTAATTCCAATCTACCCACTTTAGAGGGTCATTTGATAAAAAAATATTTTAAAATATTAATTACCTATTTTTGAAAAATAAATAATAGAAAGTTTTCTAGAAAGGACACACTGGGGAATGAATATTAGATAATTAAAGTAATTAAAAAATTAAAAAAAATGAGAGGTTGCCACCTCAAGGAGGGTGGTGAATAATATGAATTATAATAAAAAATCAAATAAGTTAATTTTTTCATGAAGGTGGTGAGGTGTCACTCCACTCAATGCTTATAATATTGAAAGAATTTCCCCCATGGAGGGGGGATACCATGAAGGGTAGGGAGATGCTTCCGAAATGACTACTAAATTCCTAAATTAAAAATCCCAATAAATTCGCATGGTTGATGGAAACTGAGTGGTGTGAGAGGAAGATAAGATAGCTTCCTTAGTTTGCCCAATGTTTCTCACTATTGCTGAAGTTGGTACTATTTGTGAGCTCATAAGGCTCGAGGGTTCCAGTGAAAAATGTTTCCCTTGGATATGGTTGGGTGGTAAAATTGACTGGTCTGTTGGAGTTGGCAAGCAGAATTGCTGAACAAAGACGACTAAGTATTAGGTAAAACAAAGACGATATCAGGTAAAACAAAGACGACTAAGTATTAGGTAAAATTTGCTTTAATTAACCTTTCTTGGATGAAGATGTAGCTAGTTTACCCTTTAAATAGTTCTTGTCACTCTAAAAGATCTGATCATTGTTTTTGTTTTAACTAATGGGTGAATAGTGGCTCCAATTAGTAATTCTTTCATTTAAATGGGTTGTGAATAGTGGCTCCAATTAGTAATTCTTTCATTTAATTGTAGTCCATATTTCTTCTATCCATTACAAGTGTAGTGTTCTTATTTTCAGTTTGTAGCTCTCTGCTTTTTTGTAAATTTTTGCTTATGAAAGCATATATTGAAGACAAGGTATTATTTTGTTAATTTTTGTTGAGAAAGAAAGAAGAAGGATTACAATTTAAGCTTGTAATTTGTAGTCCATATGTCTTCTATCCATTACAAGTGTAGTGTTCTTATTTTTAGTTTGTAGCTCTCTGTTTTTTTGTACATTTTTGCTTATGAAAGCATATATTGAAGACGAGTTGTTATTTTGTTAATTTTTTTTTGAGAAAGAAAGAAGTAGGATTACAATTTAAGCTTGTAATTTACCTTGTCCAAGCAAAAAAAGGGTAGAAGAAAAAAACAAACCATGTCATGTAAATTATAATTGGAAGAGATGATGTTCATATTCGTATTCTCTGGCATCCTCCTTTGGTTGGTTTCCTTAAAGATTATATGTTTATCTTTTATCTAATAATAGTGTTCCGCACAAGTCTTGTTTCAGAGTTTAGAAGTCATTGTTTTGAAGGCACCATGCACATTGTTCTACTTGTTTTCTTTGAAATATAACACTTATTCTTTTTGCAGGAAAGAAAGTTCTCTTGAAATATAGCATTTATTCTTTTTGCAGAAAAGAAAGTATTCTTTGAAATATAACGCTTATTCATTTTGCAGAAAAGAAAAACATATATCTCTGTTTAATTTATTTTTTTACTAATGTTAATGTACTAATTTAGAACGTCGTATCATTAAATGCAATGGTGGATACTGTTTTTAGTTTGATGGGTGTATATGTTGGTGTGTTACATTTACCTTGGTTGATGTGTGATATACCTATTAGTTTGTGAGATAAATTAGTGCGGTAAACTTTGTAACTTTTACTAAAAAAACGTAAATTAGTGCAGTAATCTCTCTAACTTTTAGTAGAAAATGTTATTGGATAAATTAGTGTGGTAATCATCTATAACTTTTACTATAAAAATTTTATTATTCCTCCCTTTGTAATATATAGTTTCAAGTTTTCATTATTGCCAAAACTATTGGTTTCTGAAAGGGGTTAGCCTTGGTAATCTTTTATAATGTTGGTAATCTTTATATGCATTCTTGGCAAATGAGACTTTATGATTTATCCATTTGCATTATATAGTTTAAAGTTTTTATTTTTGTCAAAAATATTAGATCGCGATACATTTGAAAGAAGATAAGCTTTGTAATATTTTATAATGTTTACTATTAAATGTTTTATACACTCAGATTTTTGGTTATTTTACCAATAGTTGATTTTGGAATGGGTTTTAAATCATTTATTATTATTTTAATGTTGCACTCTACATGACACCAAATCTTAGTACGCGAGCTGGGATTTTTGGTTATTTTACCAATAGTTGATTTTGGAATGAGTTTTAAATCATTTATTATTATTTTAATGTTGCACTCTACATGACACCAAATCTTAGTATGTGAGCTTCCACAGAGAGTAATTTTGTTTGGACAATGTGAAAGAAAACTTTGTTTTTTTTGTTTGGACTCTTATTGAAAAGAATACTTTTAAATCTTTCTGTAGGTTGGCAAGATATACTTTGATTTTGTTTCATGCAACATGCATTTGTAATAATATACTTTGATTTTGTTTCATGCAACATGCATTTGTAATAATAAAAATCTTTAGTTCAAATAATACAGATTTTGGTAATTATGACCAATCACTTATGAACACCATACTCTCGTATCCTTCCCTGATAGGGATGTGGATGTTATTAGAATATTAAATTGGATTTATTTTACTAAGCTTGAGATTCAATGGCATCGTCTTCTTTTTCATGCTTTTAAAATAATATAAATATTACCATATTATTAAGTAATTGAATTTGTATGTGATTTATTAAGTATTGGAAATTGTATCTTACTTTTTAAAAACTGAAATAAGAATTATATATTCCCTTGTAATATTTTGCATTAAAGCTATGGTATTGATGAAAGATTCTTAGAGTACATAAAGAGATTAATTTTAGTTGTTTGGGGTAAATATGAAAACTAATTCGGAAGTAAGATAAATGGATTTGAAATTAGAAAGATTATTCAAGTTATAATACTGGAGATTTAAGACGAAAGCATCATAGCGGGGTCAACAATATATGAGCCAAAAGAATTTCCATCACGACTAAAAATCTCTGACAATGATGTCAGTAAGTAAGTTATTGAGAAGAGGATATGGAAATGAATCCTCATGCTCTGATCATTTAATGGTTTCATAATGGTATCAAATATTTCTAAAATGGATGAATTTTATATTTAAAATATAGGGTATTGTTGCAAAGAAAGATTCTTCAAATGAATGGATCAAATGTTAATATCTAAACTTTATGTTACATGGAATTAATATTTTTGGATATGACGAGTTCTTCTTGAGTTTTGGAAGACTTATAATTTATGCAAGGATTAATGTTTTTAGTTTTCTTGTATTTGAAAGGCCAAGAGCATGATGCAATTTCTATATAGAGTATTGTTAATATATAGAAATAATATGGATCTATTTTCAATGTTTGTATGAAACATGGATGGGTTTTATGTGTGAAGTCATATTTTATTATTTAAAATTAACATTTAATATTATAGTTGGATTTGAGACAATTTAATTATATCTTCGAACATTTCAGAAGAATTTATATGATTTAATTGAAAACTTACGTATATTAATTAGATATATGTATGGTGTACTTATGATATATATACAAATTAATTGTAAAAGAGAAAAAAAATCACTTATTTTGGGTAACTTATGTTATAGACCTAGTTGGCAGTCGAGGGATCTTACACTCAGTTTGAAACACACCAACATGAGACTAGTCATACCTCAACTTTTCGATAGGGGAGAAGGATAATAAGTATACTGAGAATTTTATATACATAGTTAAGTACATTCCCTGGTGTTGCTTCGTTGCCAACGAGCTTGTTCAGTACCCCTACGGAGTCGCCTCATGGAAACACAAGCATTGCTTCGCTGCTAGCAAGCCCTGTCAGTACCCCAACATATTTTCTTGCTTCACCTCTCTATGTGAGAAAGATTTCTCTTCTTTCACCCTTTATTTATTTTATTTATAGAACTGTTTTTTGACTTTTATTATTTCATGGGGGTGGAAGAGGGATCCCAACTTATTGAGAGCAGGAGAGGTTGTTCCTCGTTTAATGGATTTTAAAGATAACTGAAGTTAATCTGCTCATTTTAAAGTTTTTCTCTTTTTTCTTCTCTACTCGGTTTAGTTGACATGTTGAAACACCATTCAATACAAGGCTTGGTCATAATGAAGATCCTAATAAAGATACATGCTTCGTAGTTTGACCAAAGGTTTTCCGTCTGGAACGAATTGTATTTTCCGTTCAAACATCATTGACTTCAAAGACATGTAAACCCAAATGGAGAAGAGGTAATAGATTAGCCAAGCATTGTTCATCATCATAGTTCCCTTTTTAAAATTTTGCCACATTGTCTTTTTGATCCAAGAGAGAGAATTTTTCATGCAAAGTCTTATTGAAGAAAACATAAAAGAAAAGACACGATAAACCAAGAAAACAAGATCAAAGAACAAAGTGGATGGAGAACTGAACTAAAACAACATGTGTGAAAAAAAATAAGAAAATAAAACAAATGCGAAGACTAGATGGAGAACGAGTGCATGATGAGTATGTAAGGGAACTAGAATGTAGCCAGGCCTACTCCTAAACTAACCAGCTAGAAGGTTAGGGCTAAGGATAATGAAATTTCCAATGCAGCTAACGTAACTGCTCCCGACCTACAATCACAAAGATACAAACAATTAAAGTTGATATAAAGCAATGTGCAATAGAAAAGATAAGAGATTGACTAACTTGCATAACAAATTGAAGGTCTTGCTTGTCAGCAGGCAGGCAGATGTGTCACAACAACTACCTCTAACCAACTTGTAATCTTAGCTTTTTCAATGAAAACCATAATCAATCAAACCTTTAAAGCTTCTTGTGAATGCATCTTCATTTGTGTTGTCCTTATTAGAAAGCATCAAGAAAATATTGGGGTTTGTTATTAGCAATAGGGCTTTATAAGTACAATGCTTCCAATTGATCGTAGATGGGATCATGAAATTCAAAATAATCCTCTTGAAAACCCTGAATTCATTGAAAAGGCGAATTTTCAATTAAAATAACGGGATGAGGATGAGAATATTATAAGGGAAAATGAATCTGATCATGTTTAGAAGGCTTGTCAAGATGGTGAGGGCCTGACATAACAATCAGCAAGGGCTGAAGTGCCTCAACTGCTTGACAAGTATCTAAATGATGAGATGATGAATCGTAAAGATCGATCAATACAAAACAACTGTCATCCGATATGTTGGTGGAAAAACGATTGATTGAATGATAGTTATCATGATTAGGTAAAATGATTAAGGCACAAAACTCTTGATTAGTAAACAACAAAGATAAATTAGTTTAAATAACTTTACAAATGATTTGAACAATAGAATCATCTCCCTCGCACAACCAATATGAAAAACCATTCCCTTGTACTTGGTTTTAAACTACACTATCATCATAATCGTCGAAAGAAGTGAAAAGGAATGTCAGTATATAAAACACATGAAACCAGTTAGGATATAATGAGTGAAGAGGAATTTGATTGACCAAATAACTCATGCATTCACTAACACTCAAGAAGATTTCAGATGTTATGAAGAAAAGGATTAGTAGTATAACATTCACAAGAAAAACCAAGAGCTGACTATTCTGAAATGTATCTAATAGGAATTATTCCTTTGGCCAAAGATAATCTTTGAAATGATAAGCTTCACAGTTCCATGCTTCCATGAGAGATATACACTCCACACTCGATTTAGGTACAAGAGCTTTACATGGATATGAATCAACTAAAATAGAATCTTTAGTCCAGTAATAAACCAATCCTTGAAAGTTAGAAATACTATATTTGAAATACCAAACATCTTTCAAGAAGGAATTTACATCCAGTGAAACCATGCAAATAAAAGAATTTTGCAATAGAACCCAGATTTGACTTAGTTTGGGATCTTACCAGAGTTACGAGATATTGACATAACCATCAATGGAAGTTGAAGTGCCTCGACTTCCTGACAAGTCCCAGAAATTTCAAGGATTGTAAAATTACATTTTGAAGATTGAATCAGATCACGCATGGTGTGTGGATAGCTACTACCACTAATTTCAATAAGATCACTACTATCCGGATGGCAGCCATCTCTATCATTGATTTGATCGGATTTTACGACTTCAACAACCAGATTACTCAAGTCAAAAGATTATTCTAATTGAACATCTAAGGATGGATGGATTGTATTAATCTCATGATTAACTTGAACAAAATAATTTTCTTCATGCAAGATTGGAAATGACAAGGGATAGAGTAGATACTCAATTATCTCATTGATTTCTTCTTCATCATGGATAACCTCACTACCTTGTGTCAATTCAAAATCCAACTCATTAGATGATGAACTTGAAGAACATGGAGTATCTTCTTCACAAGTTAATGAATTACAAAAAATAGGGCACACTGGATAATGAGATGAAGAGAAAGTTTACATTAGAACATCTTCTTTGACTAAATAAGATTCTAGATCAAATTCTTTCAAATCAAAATCTTGTCGAGAAACCACAAGATAAATTGGTGCACTTGGGCATTCATGATCATACACATCAACAAAGTCATCATCATCAGAATGATGGTTGCCTAAGACTATAGATTGATTAAGCAAATTAACTTCATTTGATTGACTATTGAGATTAGTATATTGAAACTCATTCAATAATGAAGAAACAACATCTTGACATAGAGGGTTTATAAATAGGGAAGAGAGATCAAAATTTTATTCACCTTTCGGCTCCTTTACCTATGTAATATGACCACCTTGTACTTGATCGCAATCTAAACGAACAACTTGAAAATCAGGAGAGTTTGAAGAACTAGTTGGTGGGGAAGATTGATCAAACGGATCGAGGTACAAAGAGTCATGACATATAGATGATAGAGGATGACAAGTGACACTTGAAGAAGTAATACTTCCAGTGGAACCAGATCCAAGATTAAGGTTAAGAATGGTAATATCATATTGAGTAATAGAAGGATTAGTCTTCACCCTATGCCCCATGAACCAGTACTAGGTTTCCTCCATTGGATCTGAATCATGTGAAGTGGATGAAGGTTGAAGAGATGGATCAACAATCTGATTTTCACATCTTTTCAATTGAATAGGTTCAACATGAGGTACAAAAAAAGGAGGAGGACAAGGAATGAAAAGAATAATAGGTTCCTCCTTTGAAATTAGCGGTGTCTCATGTATTTGAAAAGTTGGGAGATCAAAATCATTAGGGGATTTAGTGTCACTGTGTAAAGAGATATGAACCAGATGGCCAAACTTTTGTTTAAATAAATCCCAAACTATATCTTCTTCAGGAAATTCATAACACAAGTGAAGGAATCGATTAGAAAAATCCTCAGTTGATTCAATAGGCCCCATTCTAAATTGATTGATTCTCTTAAAAACATCTCAATAATCATGCCAATCAAATGCTTGTTGAAGCTCCTCGAGAAATTGGCCAAATGAATGGATGGAAGAAGATGGCAAGTTATGACACCACTGATTGAATCAACCTTCAATTGTGAGGAAGAAACGAACACAACCCACATCTTCACAATCGATTTCATAAAAGTCACAAAAATATAGAAAATTAGAAATGTGCTTGGCTATGGATATTTCACCCTCACCATCAAATTTTAATTGAGACAAGTGATAAAAAGGCTCATCGAGGATTAGAAGTTTACCATCGGATTTATTAGTGAAACATCCCAAGAGTATGCTTTGGGAATAAGCCATTTAAGATAAGAGATTCAAAATAGACTCAATGGGCACAACTTATCATTTGATCCTCCTTCTAGCACCAATTATTGATGGTGCTGGGAATTCGTCAACCAATGGGGTCTCCCCGATGTGAAGTCCCAATTAGACCTCACACCATTTGGGGTAGGATCCCATTATGGAGTATCGACCTTACCACCATAACTTAAGGTTTTCCTTACCTGCAATGGATAACATAAGAGAGTATGCACATAACCTTTGAAATCAACACGTAATACTGTGAAACACCAATTGCAATGTGTGAAAGGAGTCTTTCACGAGAGGGAAGTAAGAGTGAGTCTCTACAAGGAAAGTAATAGTACTATATTAAGAGAGGCACATGAGAGAAAGTAAAGATTTATTAGTTATCTAGCGAAGTAATTCACATATACATGACGATCATTAAATAAAATACACCACACATTCAACAAGATAAGTACCAAAGCCACTAAATAGTTCACTTTTCTTAGTACATGTGAACAAAATAGATACCACAAACATATAAAGAATAGTTTTAATATATTCACGATACATGCATTAAAATGTGTTGGCTCATCGAGCTTCTGATTATTAGGTGAAATATCGAAGTACATAGCTACAACGATGGGCCACTAGCTCAAATAGTGGAACATTAAGTCACTTCTTGCTTTAAAGAATAATTTTCTCTCCTATGCTAAGCTAGAGAAGCCAAGGCTAGATCTCCAAAGGCTAGGCCTCCAAAAGATTTTTTCTTGAGTTATGAGGGTGTATTTATAACAAGGGAGATGACCTTTCATATCCCTTATGACTCTTGAGTTACCCTCATGACTCTTGGACTTCTAAAGTGACCTTTGGACTTCCATATGACTTTTGGACTCTTCCTAAAGACTATTTTGTCCGTATATGACTATGTGACTTTTCATATTCCACATATGACTCTTGGACTTCCACACATTACATTTTGTCCTTTCCTTTGATAATTACATCATTACATCCACAAATTATGTGGCAAGACACATGGACACACATGACACTGTGATGAAATTGGCATAAGTCACAACTTGACAATGATGACATGGACTTCATGATGAGGTGGCAATGTCAAACCATTACACGTGTTGATTTGTCTTCAATCTTTGAGAGAGATCTGTTTAGTACTTCATCTTCACCCTCTAAAGGGTCTTGAATTAGTGTGGAGTCTTAACGCAATCCTGATCTTTGATCTTCTATCGTAAGTTAATGTTCCTTCATTTTTTTTCTTGACGACTCCTTCATGGTTCTCACTTCACAAGTGTCTTCTTGTATTTTCTCCTTCACGTCCTCCTTGAACATCATCATGTCCTTTTAAGATATAATACATGCAGATGAAATTCATTCATGAAAAGAAGACACTAGTCCAGAAACATCCTAGTCTAACTCTCTTCATTCAATGCACTCGCTGATTTGGAACAACGTACTCGGCTCAAGAGGAGCCTTAGGGATTGCATAGTGCGTAGTTCCAAGAGGCAAGAGTGAGGCTCTGGTGACTGTGACTATGCAATGCAAAACATCTAGGGGTCAAATAAGGAAGATTATGGAGTTGAGGGAGTTAGGGAGACAACAGTGAGGGATTGCTCACTGAAACTACGCAATCCGCAGTTCTAGGAGATAGAGGCACAAGAATGTGCAGTTGGGAAACTCAGTGAGAAAGGAAGGGTTTCTCACTGTGATTGTGAAATGCACAATGCAGGGAGGCTAGTGACTGAAGATTGTGTAGTTGAGCAAGTCAAAGGGGCAGACAGGAAGGGATTGCTCAAGAGATTGCGCAATGCATAATTCAAAGGATAGACTGAGCCATTAGATAATGCAGCTCAGAGAGATAGACTACTGACTGAAATTGCTTAATGCGCAGTGAAAGACTAACTGGAAGGAAAGATTGTGCAGTTCCGAGGGGCAAGAGGCAATATTTGAGCACTGTGACTGCGCAATGTGCAATCCTTGGAGGCAGTGTTATAGCTCCAAATATCACCCTTGGTATTTGTGATGCTTGGTTTATGGCCTAGGGCAACCCCTCCTTCCAGACTTGGTCCAAAAAAAAAAAATCTTAAAAATTGGTAAAACTTAAAAAATGGTTACCTATCTCTCCCCACGCGGCGTTTGGTGGCAGCACCAAGTCTGGATCTCCTCTGAAATCCATGCCAGCATAGGGATATTCGTCCACAACGATGATTTGTTGTTCCCACCAGGAGAAGAACTCATCATCGAAAGCAGTCCTCGGCACGTCTCCGCCTCCAAGGCGTTTCATCAGGTCGGCCCACCTACCCATTCGAGGATCTCGGGGGCTACTGATAGAAACTGATACTCTAGGACGTAGCCCTGGAACCTTCTCGAAGAAGGAGCACAAAATGGTCCCATATCCAAAATTCTTGGTCTGTCCTTTCTGAATGGAGGACAACTGGCTCTTCATGTTAGTAAGAAGAGGTGTACACCAATAAAAAACTGTAGTGAGACACTCCATGACCAAGCTCATGGATAGTTGTGACGCTTGGTGCAATGAGGCTGATCCATTTATCCTGGCTGTGGTGAACAGTAAGATCCTCAGGGACAAGCTCTCTACATGTTTGATTGGAATCTGGCTTCCAATCTTCTCCGGATGCCCTGGACAGTATATATGCACGTAGTCTTCCACTGAAAGACTACCTCATGTCCGACCAGTTGAATGTACAACTTCTCCTCTCCGGGAGAGACCAGTGATAAAGTAAATATATTCTACCTCTATCCTCAAAGGCATTTGATCAATCATAAAAGCATCCTCTTCGATACTCCAATAGTGGATTAACATTTCAAGCAAGCGGGTGTTGGCCTTCATATTTGGCATTTTGAATTTTTTTAATAAACCGCATCCCCTCAAAGAATCTAAGGCCTGTTGATCATTCATAACTTCATTATCAATGGTAGTATGCTCCCTCTCTCTCCAGGTGATTGTCATCCTGAAAGAAAATTAAGTTTCAACCGCTAGTTTTTGTGTTTGAATTTCAAACCGCGTATACGTGGGTCCCTTTCATACACAGTCACGTGTAGGGCCTGCGTGTACGCGGGTTTATAATATCCAACCCACGTATACGCCGCGTTGAAATTTTTAACATAAATTCCTACGGTAAAATCTCAATAAAAATTTCTAAAAACAATCATAAAGTAATGCAAGCTAGAATTGGGGGTTACCTGATGATTGTTATCCAATTCGTACAGTCTAATTCTTTGGGGGGGGGCAAGTTTTCTCTTTTTTCTCCACAGATTTTGCTCTCAACACAAATGGTACAAATGGTGAGTCAAAAAGTCATTTTATAAGCTTTGAAAATGTTAAATTTTTTCAAAACTTGATTTTTTTCGTCTCATGAATCTTTTAACTTGTGAGCTTGGATTGTCGGGAATAGGTTGTTTTTTCAGGACATTTTGGATGCTTTTTCGGAAATTTCACATCGGTTCCATGACTGCTGACCCGTCATGGCAGGTATCGTTTACTCACTAGCATATAGGTTAGGGAAACCATTTTTTCGTTGCATTTTGCATACTAGCCTCCATTTGTCGATACACTTGCCATAGGGTCGATCCCATCATGTTATGGTTAGTAAACCATGTTCACTCGCCGATTTTTAAATCATGACACGATGGTAGAGCCATCCTTTACATGGGCATCGTAGTTAGCACCTCACTAACATTGGTTGCCCATGCTGTTTTATTGAGTAGGCTCGGGAGTCCTCTCTAGTCCCACCATGACTTGTGCATTGAAGACTCATTCCTCTTTGCTTCTTCACTTTGTTCTGGCCTTATACCCTAGAGGCTCCTTTGTGTTGAGTTGTACTACTACATTGCATTTTGACCATTTTCACCTTTTGGCCTTGAGTCAGCTTCACTTGGACTCGTGTTTAAGCCACTTTTTGACCATGTCTTCTGCAAACTCAAACTTGCAATCCCTTAGCTTTTGCAACTTGACACACCCTTAGACCCGTGGAAGGAACATCCCTTTGAGTGTCCTTGACCAACTTCACCTCCCTGCATTGAGCATAGGAATGTTCCCATCCAAGGAACTAGATCATCTGTTTCACTGACACTCGTTCTTTCCATTGCACTGTAACATTCTTTTATTCTTTTTCTAGCTTAAAGAAAAAGACAAAAAAATTACATATTCCAAAAAAAAGAGCGGGAACGGGACAACATTTCCATATATTGTTGGCAGCTAGAGTCAGTTGTGTTGCCCTTGAACAAAGCACTCAAAAGAAAGTCTCTCCTCCATTTTGGGGGGATTTAGTTTGACTTAGGTACGCCTTAACCTTGTTATTGAGTTAGTTCTCCTCCGATTGGTTATCTCTTCCAATCATATGGAGAGTTCGTTCATGCCTCTTGCATGACGAGCTTATACAGAGTCATCATATGCTGCCACATGGTCATCATTGAGTCGTCCTTTTGTTCAAGGGAAGTAAGCCTGAGTCGGCTTGTCTACGGTGTCTCTTGACCTTTTTTTTTTCAGTCGGCCATCCTTGGTTTTCAGTGTCTTGTCTATCATCACATCAGTTATATTGGTCCTTTACTCGTGCCGATTTGAGAAGGTATCCATTGACTTCTTACTGGAGGGTCTTGTCCTTATCAATGACGACATATTGCTCTGAGTACAGGCCTAGAGCCGCACCTTGGCCCTATTTTCATTATTGATAGGTCGCCTTGTGCTTAGCATCGATCAGTATCATGGGTCTTTGACTGAGTGGTTTCCCTTGTGTTCGACATCAGCTTTCATTCACACATTGGGATTCGTGTAGTGCCTTGGTTTCCATTTGACCATATTGGTGGATTCCTCGCCTTTGTGTCAGCTTTCATTATTGGTTGGTTCAGAGGGTTTCTATTGTGCGCTACCTACATCTTGTGTACGCCGGAAATGTGCTTCGGTCGGGTTACTACATCTTTTTTTCATCCGATTCCTTCCACATTATTGGCCTACGGGTTACACTCACGCTATATTGATGAAGGATGCCTTAATGCCTTCCTTCTAGCGGATCTTTCCCTATCGACTACGACTCATTGCTCTGGGGCAAAGATCTAGAGTCCAGTTGGCAGTACCTTGGGGTTTGCAGTCATCAGTGGCAGATCCTTCGCTATCGACAGTGGGAAACCATCATTGTCTCCTGATTGATAGATTCTTCCAGGTGTTCGACTTCAGCTCATCTATTCGCACTTGTTAGATTGTACTGGGTACCTTGACTCTCATTATCATTATCGATGAGTAGTCTTGCGTTTGTTAATGGTGTACATCAATGACCGGTAATCAAATGATTTCTCACATGGTCGACTTTAGATCATTTATTCCCATTGTGTAGAAATGTACCACGGCGGTCGGTGAAGACCTCGGGTTGCATCAGCATTCTTTGGTTCACTTATTAGTTGCTCCTGTTGCTACTAGTTGACACCATTCCACATTATATGTTGCAGTCCTTCACAACGACATGCTATATGTTGGCATCCGAGTTGCGATGTAGTATCATCTTATTCCATCATGTTCATTTGGTACTACTGGGATCAGTTTTTGACATCATTGATTAGCTTCATTGATCATCTTCTTATATGTGATATTCAGATATAGCTAAAGCATGTTGCCTGAGTCGAATGCTTGTTTATTACTGTAGATTACTCCTGCTCTGCTAAGGTTCTGACCCAAAGCCCTAGGGGACCTTTTCCATTAACAGGCAGTGATTGTGTATTGCGTAATTCCAAGAGGCAGGGAGGCATGCCTAGAGCTTACAATTACGCAATTTGCAGTTTAGAGGGGATGAGAGGGTCTAGGTTGGTCGAGAAAAAAATCTTCCATAATTTGACTAAGTGTGGGACCAATGAGGTAGAGGTGAAACCAAGGTAGGTCTTGAACATGATCAAACAACCATGCCATACTCCCAAGAAAATCTCGAACAACCTTCAACAAATGGGTAATTGGGATGGTTAATATAACTTCAGGTGCTTAACATTAATCACATTGTGAATGTCAAATCTTTTCCAATAAGAACAAGAAATGTTTCATCGTATTAAAGATTGGTTTGTTGTGATGGAATCTTCTTTGGGTCTACTTTGGAAAAGGGACAAATGTTACAGAGCACGAGATTTTGAGTCTCGTGTGTCTACCATTTCACCATCAAGGAATCCCTTTGATTTTGACGACACAACATTGAACACTCAACACTCAAAATCAACATGATCCTCTTAATGTGATGGCAAAATAACATCCTCCTCCAAGTGCAACACTTAGGATACACTTTGCGACGACACTAGTACGATAGTGCATAAAACTTTGGGAATGGGTCTAGTACGTGTCTACATGGTAAATAAGGCCCATTGGTACCAAAGTTGTCTCTAACATGACCCATAACTCTACTTTTACAAAGTGTGACACTTCCCATGTCAAAAGACAACACTTACGACAGTAAGAGAAAAGTGCAAATGACACTTGCAAAGGCTTAAAGAAAGTGAAAGTGACACATGCCAAAGTAGAGATAACATGAAAATGACACTTATTAAAGTGAATGCAAGCCAAAATGACAGTCTTGAATGTGAAAGTGACACTTGCGAAAACAAAGGTGCACAAGAGCGACAATTGAGAAAGCTCACTGAAATAGAAGTATGATTGCAATCAAAATGAGGAAGACCGTCAATGGAGAATGCACACTGATTGTCATCATGTATTGCACAATACATTGTGCTTTTGGATTATGCAGTCACTATCACCAGTGATTGTGCAAGCCTTACCTTCAAGATTTGCATAATGCCTACTTAAGCTTTCATAAAAGAAGTGTACTTGCAAATTCTTCAAGGACTGGGCATGTATAAGCAAGCGACTTTGACACTCAGAATCTTAGGAAACATAAACTAATCATGAAGCAACTATGAATAATGAAAGAACAACATATCACAAGATCCTCACTAGGCTCCAAAATTTGAGTGTAAGCAAAATTTTGGAGGGTGTTTGTCGCAGTGACAACATGAACTTATCATGCATGATTGCAATAAGACTCAAGCACTCTAAACCAATCATAATGTAAATACATATAATTAAGAAATTTAAAAATATAAATTATATTTTTTTTCCTAATGTTTACTTTACAAATTGTTTGTTTATTTATTTTTTAGTCAACAAAGACCTGACCTATTGACCTCATGGCTTTTGAAATATGTAACTAGGTTCGGTCTTCATAATGACATATGTAATCAGTATTTTATTTATTTGATGTAAAGAATAAAAATAATTTTATTATTGTCATTCTTGATGCATGGGTTGTGTTTTCGCTCAAATTTCACATGCACGGTGCGACAATGACTCAGGGCGAGGGCTGTCACTTTGATCCCCACCCACTTTGTTCTAGTTGTCTCCCAACAATAGGCTATGGGGGGTAGTCCATATGAAATGTGAGGATTACAGACTTGTTGGAAATCAACAAATCTGGGAGACACGATTGAATGGCCTAGCTACTTGGTTAATTTTAGCGATACTTAAACATTGGATTAGATTTGAATATGAGACTAGTGCCTTATGGAGACAACTTATTTCTTATTACTAATTAGATGTCAAGTAAGCGGATGAAAAATCATTGCTTGATGTAGAAATTTTGAATAATATGACACTTATTCACAAAGATTATCCTGATTATACACTATTGCAAAATACATGCGTAATACATAACCTCCTCTATGTTGATCATCAATTTAGCAGCATCAAAAACAATGAAACATCAATAGCATGCACACATTAACACAGTATGTAACTCGGGGAAAGCATACAGCTGAAAAACCCACACTATCTGTATATTATAATGATTGAGAACATGTAACAATACATAGAACAATACTCCTCACAAGTACTCAGTACTATCTCCACCTGTTACACACAAAACTAGCTCAAATCCGAACAAGTTGTTAGAGTCGGTCTGGTCAGCCCTCCGTCAGAGATCAAAACTCTTTGTGAATTTCATTTTTAGGTGTCCCGCTCCATTCACTCAGCTGCATTCTGCTAGGGGCATGCCATGATCTGACAGAGAAAGTCATGCTAATCATTTCCCCTCATGTCTGGCTCCTTCTAGCTCAGGTCTTTTGTCAATAATCACCAAAGTCCATGACAATCAAGGTCTGGTACTTTAAAGGACAAAAGTCATTTTCTATGTTTAGGTTTAGGAATTCATCAATTTGGTCTTTGAAACATGTCCAGTAAAGCCATGCAGGCCAAAGTGAGGCCCTTACACAGTTATGGTTCAAAGAGCTTCATCGTCATGTGGATAGAATTCGACTCTTCTTCAAAACTCTGTTTTGAAGAAAAGTCAAACAGTGTCATTTATGACAAAATTTTCCAAAAAATTTGCCAGTTGATTTTTTCATATGCAGTCATGGTTTCCGTGGCCAAATGCCTGTCGTACAGTCCCTGCAAAGAGGTCGAAAATTTCATCATTTGAGCCAAAATTTCAAAGAAAAAGTGAAAATCAGGGTGTATTAAAGTCAGTGGAAAAGTGTTGAAACAAGACATTAAAAAAGTGGGTTTTTGTAAATGTTAATTTAAAAATGACCTCCAAGCCTATATACACAAAATCACCATAAGACAAGCTCTTTGTGCAAGCAAGGCGGTGGAAGAAAGGTGCAAGGTCGAAGAGTTGAAGAGTGAAGCGGTTTGGAGCAATTTAGGGTGATCTCAGAGCGCGCGGCGCACACACAAAGGAGTGCGGCGCACTCATTGGGCGCGGCGCACACAGAGCCCGTCCACTGTGTAAATTCGCCACTGGCGCGGCGCACTCAGAGCGCACGGCGCACTGGGCATTGCGCGCGACGCACAGGGATATAAAGCCCAAAAACCAACTAATTCGCCCAAAAATTTTGTGGATGCTCATCAAATTTGAAAGGTAGGCAACCTACCTCCACTTTTGCATCAAACTTGAAAGGAATAGCATGGTTTTAGGATTATAAATCAAATGCAAATTTTTTTATAAAGCAAACAAAAGAAGACACAAAGAAAACACAAGGCTAGGGTTTGTGCTACAGTGACAGTGCTGCCAAGGTGTTTTTCCTACCCTACTGTTGTGCTGTACAACAAACCCCCCATTTCATAAAATTTTACTTTCAAAACTATAATATGAAATGGGTCCCTTTTAGATTAAATTGGTATCAACTTATCATTCCTCAAAAGGTCCGAAAAGAAACAAAACATTATAAACCTTTTGAGACAATATATAATCGGTCTTATAATAAAAAATGAATAATTCTCTATTATTGCGATACAACGATCGCAAGATCGCATATCGCAATAACAAAGGATGCATAACAAAAGACCCATTGGTTTTCCCTGATGCGACAAGCGCGAATAACTATCAGATATCGGGAAGGTAAGCAATCGTAACAAAAGGCCTCTCTCTTTGCTCCGATGCGATATCGCTATCGACGATCGGGGAATGTAACATGCATGCAACTAAAAGCCCTCTTCTAAAAAACTCCCGATACAAATTAGCGATATCGCTATCGGTAATTAGGGATTCCGTAATGACACCAATATAACTACTTAAACATTCCTTCGATCCCCGATTGTGATAAAGCTAAGCGCGACTTTCAAAAAAGATTGATAAGGCTTGGATATATTGTGTTGAATTATTATTAAAAGCCTTTCTCTTCCCGATAGTGATTCACTTGCGCCCAACCGCCAAAACATCAAAGCCATGCTTAAATGAATTATTCGGCCAATAAACGATATGATGAGCATTTAATTGATTGACGGGTTTAAACGACCAATTAATGGAGCAATTATGCCAAAATCTCTTCAGAGATTGTATCCGCAGCAGTCTTATGTTAATCCTCCATTATTCATTGATTGATATAAATCTTTCATACTTGGTTTGCGCCACCTATTCTCCGCATTAAGTTCATTTTATCTCTTGTGCAGAGCTCCTCCGAAGCAGCGAATTTAGGCCAAATGGGGAAGAAGTCTAAGAAATTTGGAACAGCTTCAGCTTCCGTAGTAACAGGACAACGCACTGCCGATCCGGGACCAAGTAAAAAAGGATTAATCTCAGACACCACATGTCTTGGTCTCGGTAATACTATTTGGCAGACACCTCATGTCCTCCACTTGTATATACCTGACAAACTATTGGCTTGAGAGATAGCATATCAGCTTACATCAGGAGAAGTTACAAAAACTCTGAGGAATTCAAAGAAGCAAGTCTGGCCTCCTTTTCCTCTAAGGTGTGGCGTGTATACTCTGCATGACTACAAGCACACAAAGAAAGAAGTAAAAAGATAAATACACTGAATCTCGCCACTCTTCCTAATAGACGATTTGATCCAAACAAAGTCGTCTATAGTGTACTAGAACAGGAAAAACTCACTAAATTTGAACATAAAAAAGATGAGTTTGATGACCTATTCTCCTCGGTCGAGTCATTATTTCAGGTTCAAGCGCTAGCTAAAATGAGATATCACGACGACAAGTTAGTCGAATTTAACAAACTTAGAGAGCAGAGGTTGCAAACTCTGCCTCTAGATTTGTTAGCCACTGCCTCGATGACACAGTCAAGCGAGCCTGAACAACAACTTACCAACAAACCTCCTGCTACATCGTAAATTTTTGAAGAAGTCTAAAGAAGAGAGCAGGAGGAACTCCAGAGGAAAGAACAAGAGGAATCGCAGAGGAAAGAACAAGAAAGAATATGTGAAGAGGAACATAGGCAGCAGGAGCAGAGCAGCAAAGATGTGAATGTCGATACCCAGATTGACCCAAGGTTGCTCCAGGAATGGCAACAATTCGATTCAATCATAAGCAATCTAGAAAGCTCAAGAGAAGCTGATACATCCAAAGCGGCTGATACACAGGATATAGCATCAAAAGAGGTTCCAAGCGAAGGAACCAGCGGTCTACCCCTTACTACAGACTCAGAAATAATTCCCAAAGATCCTTCAGATCAAATCATTTTGCAAGTGGAGGATATACCTCTATTGGATGTCTTTACAGCCCAAAGCAAAGGGCCGTAGTAAAGCGACAGTGGAAAAGGAGAAGGATTGATCAACCTTCCCTATTCCCTGAACAAACAGTGACAGCCAACGTAGTTTGGAAGGAGGAGTTCGATCCTTCCAATGACCTAACAAATTTGTCCCAATATGCTGGAGCCTATTCGGCGGCCACCATGGACAAGGCATCAGAAGTGAGTCATTTGTTAAAATAAAAAGACTAGGCAATCGCTTCATTACAAGCACAGCTATCGGAGGCACAACAGAAAGAAGAACAATTAGAACAACAATTGTCCACGCATCAACAGTTAAATAATCAATTGAACAAGCAGTTGCATGAAGATAAACAGAGGGTAGATTTGAGTGTGATTTAAAAGCAGAAAGAACTATCGGAGGCATTAGCAAAATTGAAGACAATGAATGAACAGATGGTAAAGACAAAAGATGAGCAAATTGCTCAATTATTAGGTCAAATAGAGAAGTTCAAGAGTCTTCCGCAGCCTGCCGATTTCAGAGCAGAAGCACTACAGATTAATAAGGCACTGGTAACACAAATAAGATTATTGTGTCATAAAATTGCTCAAGTTGAACCCCTGTGTGGCATAATAACATCAATAATCGATAAATCAGTCGATGCTAGACAAGACTTAGAGCAGGCCGATGAGACAGATTTTCTTACTTGGCAGGACACTAATGAGGGACAGGTAGCGAATTTTCCTAAAATCCTAGAATCCCATAAAGAAATTCTATTTATGGAGTGGCAGTCCCAATTGATGAAGGCAGAGAGAGCAGTTTCTAGATGCAAATTATCCACCAGTGATTTGATTGAATTAATTAACAATACTCTCTATTTATTTAATATGATCTCTCAATGTACACCAGGTAAATTACTATCGGCCAAAACATTGGAGCAATCATGTTATCAAGAGCTGGAAAAGAATGGGAGAATGATCACAGGTATTAACAGTTTAACTTGGGACACCTATTGGTTGTTCCTAGTAAAACCATACAGCCAGAGAGCCGCCCTTAAGTGCCTAACAGATGAAATCGGGTGTATCATTCCCAATATACACGATGCCACCTATTCTGCTCAACTCAATTCTCGTCTCAGCCGCCCTCAAGAAGTGGAACCGATGCTAGGAATATGTAAAATCAGGACGAAAGGCAAATAGACAGAGTGATGAATCATGCTGCCGACTACCAGATTTCTTTGGGGGAGATATTCAAGATCAAGTTGTACCAATTTAGTAGCATTTTAATTTTGTAGTTAGTTAGTTTAATTAAATATTTATAGATCCTTTCATGTATTTCGAAAGGGTCGTAAGTTTTTGTATATGACTTAAACCTGAAGTTGCAATACTGTACTTCAGGTATATATTTTTTATAAAGATTGGGCCAATTATTCCAATTTTGATAACGAAGCTTTATGTGGATGTGCACTACTGCCTCTATTTAAAAGATTTCTTAGTCGGAAGAAGGAATTCGAATTGCGATTGATGTTGGGAGTGATTTGCAGCTCATATGGTACTACTATCTATGTCTGAATTCATTCTTTTTATGTGAATTGTTATTTGATCATTCTTGCTATTATTGAATATATGCATGTGTTCTAACATCATTCTTTATACTTTCCACTATTGGATGTTTACAGCGTGCTTTTCTTCTAATCATACATGTATCAGTAATATAAAAAGATAAGTGTAACAATGTTCTATTAATTACTTTGTTCAACTATTTGAACAAAGCAATTATTATGTGAATGAATGTCTATGTTTATTGAATAGAGTCATCTATATTCCTATTGATGAACAGAGATCATCAAACGTTGCACTTAAGAATAGAAGCTTCCCGGGATAGAATAGTCATTTGTATTTTCACTTTTAGATTAAGTCATCCATTCATTATCACTTATTAGAAAACCAATCACTCATCCATCCCCTTTTTATTCATTACTGGGAAACTGGTCCCATTATATCCAGTTGGAGCCACCATCCCAAACGGAAAAGGAGCTGTATTAAGGTCCAGATCGGGTGGTTATCCCCGATGTTGATGCAATGATTTTCGAGGCATCAACACCTACCTCTATTACTCATTCCCCTATGCTATTGTCCCCATACTCACTACCCTAACCTTACCAAAAATCATACTCTCTTTTCCCCCTTCCTATTGCTCAAAAAACCCAAACCCTACCTTGCCAACAACACAAACCCTACCCCATCAACACAATACCCAAACTCCTCCCAAGTCCCTGACAAATTCTCCCTATAACCCCTGTTCCCATTTCATCATTCCCCTCCTAATACTCCCTTGTTTAATTGTCACCTTGGTGGCAGATTCAAAGCAAACTCCAGCTCCACTGTAATCAAAGGGCAGCTAAATTCAGTTTACAAACAGCAGTAATGGCATACGAAGTTTCATCATAATATGAGGAGGAGACCCACAGTGACACAGCTTCAGGAGAAAGGGTCCACAAGAGACATCACCGTAGTGGCAGACATCTTAGAGATGAGCCAAACTCCCTCACTGAGTTGCAGGCATGCCCTCTGGCTATGTCTTGTTTCCAGCACTTAGCATGTTTTGAATTTTGTCAGAGGGTGGCAAATGTCAGAGTTCATCATGAGTTGTCCCATATTTTTGCACTTCACCTACATGGAGGACACTCTATCTTGGTTGGGGTCACTTTCACATTGACACCCGAAACCATATTAGTGGCAACATGCATACCAAACATTGGAGAGTAGTGGCATAAGAAGAAGAAGGTGGAGAGGCACCAATTACATTAAGGCCAGCTGTTTGAGCCATCTCACGAGAGTTTTTCCATTCAGATTTTTGAGAGATGAGTATGCTCCGCTCATGAAATTGATCATGAAGTACTTCAGTTGTGAGGGGAGGTTTTCTCGCCTTTATGCCTACCACATCAGGTTTCTCATGCACTTTACCAGGGTGCGAATGATGAACCTTCCATTTTTCATTTGCGGGAACATAGAGAGGATGAAAAATTTCATGCAGCACAAGACCCCTCGACAGCAGCTCAACAGTGTTTATCACTTTGCTCTTATCCAGATTTTGGTGGACCATCAGTTGGGATTGCAGGGTATTGCTTGGGAGGACTTCATCTCCCGTGACTTCTTCAGTGTTCCACAGGTGGTATCAGAGGCAGAGCATGAGATAGGGGGCCCATCTCATCAATATGAGCGACATGAGACTGCTACTATGCCAGTATACATCACCTATCAGAGAGGCAGTAGACCCTTATTTGCAGCAGCGAAGCGAGTGTTATCTCCACCCGGGGTGGAAGGGGCCTCGCTTCCGACATCAGCATCACAGGAGCAGGGCAAGGGTAAGGAGCCAGTGCAGGAGGAAGGGCCATCAGGTGAGCGAGAGACCGAGTTTGTTCTCCTCCATGATGATGAGACAGATGCAGAACCAACAAATGCGGAGCTTACAGAGATCATCCAGGAGCAACAGTCAGTGATTGAGTCCTTATCCCTTGACTTGGAGAGGGCCAAGTGGAACATGAAGTACCTGGAGCAGAGAAACAAGTAGCTTGAGGACCAACAGATGATCATGGAGCTGCAAAACATTCGTGAGCATCGCCAAGCTACTCAAAGAAGAAGGGTTGCGCTCACATCTTTGGAGCAAGAAATAAATGAGGATCGGGAGGCCAACCTTGAGAGGGTCAACATGCATTTGGAGAGGCTGCTGGAAAAAGCCGACCAGGACCTTGCTCTACTGAGACACATGGATTTCCGTTACAGGGTGCGAAACATGAGTGCACAGGCCCGGATAAGGAACTTGAAGGCAAAATTAAGGAAAGCAACAAGAAAGACAAAAAGGGCAAAAGAGCAAGATCGGCTTTGAATCTTGGCTGAGGCTTCCTTGGCCCATCATAACACCCAATAGAGATCCTCCAACCCAAATTTCAAAAAAATTTGGGAATTTTTGGTCACATGGCAAAAAATAGGGATTTTCTCCCTGTGCGCCGCGCCACTGGCGCGACGCTAAAATTCTAGAGTTCCAAATGAGGAATGGCTTGCAGTTTTGGATTCAGCATGGAAAATCACGACTACTGGTGTCCAAGCAAGAAATTTGGGCAAGATCTGAGTCTCCTAAAGGTCAAAAAACACCCAAAAATGGCCTCTCTGCCACTTTTTTGACACACAGAAAGCAGTCTTGGGAGAATGGAGATTTGGAGGGGCAAATGAGCACCAAATTTGAAAATTCTAGTTGGGTTAGAAAGTAGACAGGACAGGCTTTCCAGCAAGCCCACTTGGGCACATTTTGGACACCTACAAGTGCCCCAAAATAGGCCCCAAAGTAGCGCGACACACAAAGAAAATTGCGCGGCGCACAGAGGAAAAATTGCCAATATGCTTCTGTTTCGCGACTTATCCAAGTGGGCCCGCTCATCTACACTTCGGTTTTTTGGCACCAAAGGTGGATTTAAAGTGTTTTTTCTCCAGATTGGCTTCTATCCAAGTGGCGAAGGAAGGAAAACGACCACCCAAGCCAAATGTCATGTTTGTAGCGCTGCACCTGTAGCTGATGGTTGGCTCTCCATCTCCATTTTGCAATGATTCGAGTAACTCCCCAACCCTTGGGCATTCTATCTCTTCCTCACACATTCTATATATTGTATGCAAGTTATTTGCAAAGGGTTGGTTGGCTTGTAACTTCTGGGAGACCGTGGGAAAGAAACTTTGTTTCTTCACTGTGTATTTTTGACAGAGAATTAATGAAAGGCAACGACTCTGTTTCATGAGATTCTTGTGGTTGTGAGTGTAGCAAATGTGTCTCTTATGTTTTCATATGTATTTCGTTATGTTTCATAATTCAATTCATGTTCATTTCCAGTGAAATTTTCTGAGTGACATTAGGTAGAATTCAATTTTATTGCTCTGCCTGTGGGAAAATTTCATGTTTCAGTGTTATTCTTCTGTTGAAAAGGATTCATGTAACTATGCCCTTTTCACTTTCTTCAGCAATCTATTCATGCCGCGTTACCTCAAACTAAATTGTTACATTTTCTGCCTACCTTGCCTCACGGAATAATCTGTGCCTTTGTATTAAATTCTCTGTTCTTTGCTGACCGTTGGTCCCATACCATCCTAGAAGCTCGGTCATTCATGAAAATTGTTTCCCGAATCCCTATTCACTTACTAGCCTAAGGTAAATATTTCATTGTAAGTCATCTCAGACCGTTTTCGATTATCTATTCACTGAGTGTGACTCGGAGAGAGCCCTCTCCTGCTCTGGTAGGGCTAGCTACTAGACTGAGCGTGGTTTGTGGTTACCCTAATTTTTGCCTTCCTTCAGCCTAAGGCAAATTTAGGTGCTAACATAGTGGCGACTCCACTGGGGACAAACTGAAATCAAATCCCCTTGTTTCATAATAATTCTACGCTTTCGGATGATGAGCTTGGGATTGGAAAGGCTGAGTAAGTTGGTTGTGTCCTGTGATTTTTCTCAATAGCACGCTGGCTTCGAGACGATATACCAGAGACAATCCCAACCTGGATCCTCCTCATATCTACGAAAACCCCAATTTTATTCCAAGACTCCTTCGTCAAGAAAGCACCATAACTCCCGTATTCAAATCCCATTCATGTCCCGACATTTTTGAGTATCTTGAAGAGCTTGAGTTTGACGAACGGTTTGAGATATCATTTTTTGAGTCTAAATCCGAAAGGGTTGTTGATTATACTGTCCCCAATCCGCAATTTCTTGTAGACCTCGAAACAGAAAGAGCTAATAGGTCAATTGATAATTACATTAAAACACAGCCCCAAACTCCAATTGCAAGCCCCTTGCAAACTGTGCACACTCCTCCAACACCTCCAAGGCCAAATCCACCGAGAATGATGGCTGCCCATTTCGCACCCCTTGTTCTGCCCCAAGTTCTAGATGACATGCCAACGGATTATCAAAGTAAAATCCCATTTTTTGATGGCACTCCTAACAACATTACTGCTCAGCAACATGTAGACAAAATGGCAGACTTCTATGAACTTCATGAGATCGATGCGGAGAACGTGGCAATGAGGCTCTTTGTACAGACATTTGCAGGTGATGTGAGGAAATGGTTCAGAGGTTTGCCGGCAGCAAGTATCACTACCTTGGCTGAACTACAAAGACAATTTTTGAACCGGTGGGAAGTGAAAAAGAACCCCCTTCAAATTCTGGCCAAATATGAACAAATCAAACAGAACGCTGGTGAGTCGGTCCAAGACTATTGTGTTATATTTAATGCAGTCTATAACGAAATTCCAGATCATCTAAAGCCACCTGTGGGACTAGCAATGATGAATTTTCCAGATGGTTTTGATGCTGACATGGCATACCAATTAAGAGAGAGAGAACCGGCCACAATGGAAGATATGCAGAAAATCGCGGTCAGTGTTGAAGCAAATCTGTTGTCCAAAAGAGCTAGAGCGAAAGCGGAAAAGAAAATCACTGTGAAAGAAGAGTCTTCTTCAATGGATCAACTACTCAAAAAGGTAGAGCAGATGCTTGAAAGGGTAAAACTTGACAAGCCTGAGCCACAAGTTAGGAATCCTAACTTCCGTGGCCAGCAGCAGCCACAATATAGAATAAGACAGAGAGATCAGCGAACTCAAGAGCAGACAGCACAACAGCCGGTACAAACACCTTTGCAGCAGAATTTTGTGCATGGACCAGAGTCAGATGAGGACGGGAATGTAATAGGTGAAGAAAACCACCTCTTTACTCCAGATGAGCTGCCTACTTACATTACCGAAGAAGAAGAATGTGCAGTGAATTCAGCTGCACACCAAGACACAGATTTTATTCTAGCTAGCGACACTGTTTTGGAAGAAGAATCAGAAGAATATCAAAGGGGATATATGAATGCTTTGTCCGCACAGCAGCAACGATATTCACTTAGAAACAGAGATGTGCCAGCCAAACCAATTCAGAAAAAGAAGGAGGTTGAAGCAGAAAAAAATGATTCATCAGCTACACAAAGAAAAGGAAAGGAGGTGGTTGGTCCGGAGAGCAGCAAATCAAAATCAGCAGAACAATCACAGCAGCAAGCCATATCAAAGGAAAAGGAAAAGAAAGAGATCCCATTCAAAGAGGTAGAAAAGACTCCCGCTTTTAGCTTAGAGAATGAGATTTCTAAGTTAAAGGTATCCATCCCCTTGACTGAAATAATGAAGAACAACAGTTATAGAGGGCAGATTTCTAAAATGTTGAATTTGGACCCCATGTCCGACATGGTAAATGTAGAAGATGATAAGCCTGAAATGATTTTTGGACCAGCATCAAATGGTGAGTCTCCTGATAGCGATGTACCACCCTTCTATATCAGTTTACGATTGCATGATTTTGTGTTACATAATGCCATGTTCGATTCCGGAGCTTCTCACAATCTCATGCCCAAGGCTATCATGGATAAGCTTGGTCTGGACATCACCCAGAAATATCATGATCTTTATTCATTCGATTCTAGCAGAGTAAGATGTATAGGACTCATCAAAGACTTGGTTGTGAGTTTGGATCAGCTTCCTATGAAAAATGTTTTGATGGATGTGGTGGTAGCAGATATTCCTCCAAGGTTTGGCATGCTTCTTTCCAGGTCTTGGGTAGCGAAATTGAAAGGGACACTACAGCTGGATTTCTCCTATGCAACAATCCTGGTGTTTGGACAAATGAGGAAGTTATATCGGGAACACAAAATGAAATATATGATCATCAGCAAGGAGAAACCTATAAATCATCCTATTAATTATGTACATACAGATTTAGAGTCTTTTGTTTTGTTTTCAGATAGTTTAAATGATATAGATAGTCATATAGTAGAAGCATATGACATTCCGGAAATAACAGAAAATTTCAGAGAAATTTTGAAGAAAGAAGGACAAGAAAAGCAGGAAAATGTTGGGCAATCAGCTGAAAGTAATGGACAACAAGCAGACAAAACGCAACAAACATATTTCCAGCCCTTACAAGAGGAGGAAGAAGGCTTGTGGACCATGGATTTCGATGGAGCAGTAGGAAATGATGGCGTTGGAATTGGTATTTGGGTACGCAGTCCTTTCTCCACCCCAAACAAAGTGCCTAACAGCGTGAGGGTTTGCTCTTACAAGCTGGCCTTTGAGTGTTCAAACAATGAAGCTGAGTATGAAGCTCTGATTGCTGGCCTGAAGATTCTTAGAAAGCTGAATGCAAAAAGGATTTCGGTATATGGCGACTCCGAATTGGTAATAAAGCAGGTCAGAGGTGAGTATCAAGCAAAACATCCTAGGATGCGGGCCTATCGTAATGCAGTTTTAGACATCTTGAAGTTATTTTCAGAATACACCTTGACATGTGTGCCTCGTATACAAAATAGTATTGCTGATGCTCTTGCCAAGGCAACAAGCAGTTTGAAGATCCCCATGAACTCCAGCAATAAATTTGAAATCCATGTCAAGCATCGTCCAACCATTCCAGACAATCAACGATATTGGCAAGTGTTTCAAGATGATGAGGAGATTAAGGATTTTCTGCTAAACAAAGGCAAGTTCAAAGAAACCTCAATTGATGTAGAAAATGATGAGGGCAAAGGGAATGGTACAGATGAAGTGCAGATCAATGAAATGGACGTGTTGCAGCTGAAGAATAACATCATTCCTAAAGGCTTGATACCTCTAGAAGAACTTTTTGATCAAGATGATGTAGGCCGCAAGCCAACATTACAGCCAACAGAGAAGGGTGTAGAAGAGGTCAACATCGGTACAACTGCCAATCCAAAGTTGGTAAAATTGTCTAAAGCATTACCGCCAAAGATCAAGGACAAATACATCAGTTTGATGGCTTCATTTGAAGATGTGTTTGCTTGGGACTATTCTAATTTAAAGACCTATGATACCAATATTATTTAGCACATGATACTCATCAAGCCCAATCAAAAACCATTTAGACAAAAGCTGAGAAGAATAAATCCAAAGTTGCTGCCATCTATCCAAAAGGAGGTAAACAGGCTGTACAAGTCAGGTATCATTGTGCCCATTAGATTTTCAAATTGGATCTTTAACTTAGTGCCCGTACAAAAGAAGACCGGTGAGATCCCCTTGTGCATTGATTTTAGAAATCTAAATGAAGTCTCATTGAAGGACAACTATCCACTGCCCAAGATGGACCATATACTTCAGCGAGTAGTGGGGGCATCTCGTATGTCACTACTTGATGGTTATTCGGATATAACCAAATTTCTGTCCATGAAGATGATAGAGACAAGACAACATTCACCACTCCATGGGGAACCTTTCACTACGCCAAAATGCCCTTCGGTTTAAAGAATGCAGGTGCCACATTTCAGCGAGCAATGGACTTGGCTTTTGCAAATGAGAAGGATGTGTTTTTGGTGGTGTACCTGGATGATTTGACGGTATTTTCCAAGTCTGATGAAGAGCACATGCATCACCTAAAAATTGTCTTTCAAAAGTGTAGAAAATATGGTCTATCGCTGAATCCTAAGAAGAGCTTGTTCGCCATGGAGGAAGGAAAATTACTTGGGCACATCATTCAAAGGATGGCATTCGTATAGACCCAACACGTGTGCAAGCAATTCAACAAATCGATCTGCCTAGGAACAAAAAGGAGATACAATTGTTCAATGGTAAGATAAATTTTCTGCGTCGCTTTGTGCCTAATCTTGCTGAACATTTAAGAGAGATGACCAACATGCTCAAGAAGGATAGCCAAGTGAAATGGACAGAGGAGGCTGTAAAATCTTTCAACTTGGTCAAATTGGCCCTTTCTTCAGCTCCAGTTCTAGTCAGCCCGGACTACACTCAGGATTTCATATTGTTTTCATTTGCTTCTGAGCACACTATGGCAGCGGTATTATTGCAGAAGAGAGATGATCATGAAAGACCCATTGCATTCTTCAGCAAGGCTATAAGGGATGCATCTTTAAAGTACAACATCATTGAGAAGCAAGCCCTGGCATTGGTGAAAGCATTGAAGGATTTCCGGGTATATATCTTACATTCTCACATTCTGGCCTATGTTCCTAATACTGCTGTAAAAGATGTTTTAGTCCAGACCGATCTGGAAGGGAGAAGAGGCAAATGGATCGTGGCTTTACTGGAATATGATGTGGAAATAAAGCCCACAAAGCTGGTCAAAGGACAGGGGTTGGTAAAGCTAATGGCTGAATCAAACTTGCATGCCTTGGACATAAATCTGATTGCTGCAATGTCCGATGAGAATGAGGAAGGAACGTCAATTCAGGTATCCGAAATGTTTGCTTTGTCCCCATGGTATTCAAATATAATATATGTGCTGAAAAATTTGTCACCACCGCCCGGCATAACTAGAAACAAAGCGAGAACACTCAAATTGAAGGCTACCAAGTTTTGCATTTTGAATTCTGCACTGTATTGGAAAGATCCCGGTGGAATTTTGCTAAATTGTTTGGTGGAAGAGGAGGCAAAGAAAGTCATGGAGGATTTCCACGGAGGAGAGTGTGGTGGTCACCTTTTTTGGAAGTCAACAACGAACAAAATTTTGAGAGCAGGGTACTACTGGCCTACTTTGTTTGCTGATGTGTATAAGATGGTCAAGCGCTGTCATAAATGTCAGATTTTCGAAGGAAAACAGAAATTACAGCCTTTGCCACTTAAGCCTATTGAGGTGAGTGCTCCTTTCCAGCAGTGGGGGTTGGATTTCATTGGGGAAATTCATCCCGCCTCTTCCGGACAGCATAGATGGATCCTTACAGCGACATACTATTTCACAAAATGGATTGAGGCAGCTCCCACCAGACAAGCTACAGACACGGTAATCATTTCATTTCTCGAAAATAACATCTTGTCTCGCTTTGGTTGTCCAAACAAATTAATCACCAATAATGCAATAGCTTTCAAATCAAAGAGGATGGTAGAATTTTGTCATAAGTATCACATCATTTTGGGTCATTCAACTGCCTATCATCCGCAAGGCAATGGATTGGCGGAATCTTTGAATAAATCATTGGTAAACATCATCAAGAAGCTGCTGGAAATAAATAAAAAGAGCTGGAATAAGAGGCTGGTCCACGCGCTTTGGGCAGATCGGATCAGTCAGAAAAAATCCATTGGTATGTCACCATTTGAGCTTGTTTATGGAGTTGACACAGTATTTCACGCCTCTCTTGCTGCCCTGGTAGTCAGACTTCTTTAGGAGGCTGGCAGTGAAGAAGATCCCATGCAGAGAAGGTTGAATCAAATGGTCCACTTATAGCAAACAAGAGAAGAAGTTTTCAAGAACACATCCAAATTGCAGGAGAAAATAAAGAAAATCTATGACAGAAAAGCAAAGGCAGATAAATTTCAGTTGGATGATGTGGTGCTGAAGTGGGATGCAAGGAATGAAGAGAAAGGCAAGCACGGAAAGTTCGAAAATATTTGGAAAGGTCCTTTCAAGATTGCAGCATATAGGGGTCAGAATGCCTTTCTTCTGAAGGAAATGAACGGGGAAGATTGTCCTGGAGGGCCGATCAATGGTCGACTGCTCAAGCGGTACCACTGCTGATTTATTAACGCTGCTTCCACTGTCATTATAAATACCATTTTTATTTCAGTTTGGTTTCAGTCTGTCAAGTTAGTTTTGAGTTATTTCAATGTCAAGTTTGAGTCAATTTCTTAGTCATTTCAGTTTCATAAATGAGTCAGAGTCCTGTGTTGTTTGTCAAAATGATGACTCCATAGCCCAATGGACAAAAAGGCACTGTCTAGCTCCTCTAGATATTTGCTGTTCTTGGCACCTCCAAGGAGCTACCATCCCCCATTGGAGCCAATGTTAGAGTCGGTCTAGTCAGCCCTCCATCAGAGATCAAAACTCTTTGTGCATTTCATTTTTAGGTGTCCCGCTCCATTCACTCAGCTGCATTCCGCTAGGGGCATGCCATGATCTGACGAAGAAATTCATGCTAATCATTTCCCCTCATGTCTGGCTCTTGTTGGCTCAGGTCTTTTGTCAATAATCACCAAAGTCCATGACAGTCAAGGTCTGGTCCTTTAAAGGACAAAAGTCATTTTCTATGTTTAGGTCTAGGAATTCATCAATTTGGTCTTTGAAACATGTCCAGTAAAGCCATGAAGGCCAGAGTGAGGCCCTTACACAGTTATGGTTCAGAGAGCTTCATCGTCATGTGGATAGACTTCGACTCTTCTTCAAAACTCTGTTTTGAAGAAAAGTCAAACAGTGTCATTTATGACAAAATTTTCCAAAAAGGTCGCCAGTTGATTTTTTCAGATGCAGTCATGGTTTCGTGGCCAAATGCCCTCTCGTACAGTCCCTGTAAAGAGGCCTAAAATTTCATCATTTGAGCCAAAATTTCAAAGAAAAAGTGAAAATCAGGGTGTATTAAAGTCAGTGGAAAAAGTGTTGAAACAAGACATTAGAAAAGTGGGTTTTTGTAAAAGTTAATTTAAAAATGACCTCCAAGCCTATATACACAAAATCACCATAAGACAAGCTCTTTGTGCAAGCAAGGCGGTGGAAGAAAGGTGCAAGGTCGAAGAGTTGAAGAGTGAAGTGGTTTGGAGCAATTTAGGGTGATCTCAGAGCGCGCGGTGCAAACACAAAGGAGCACGGCGCACTCATTGGGTGTGGCGCACACAGAGCTCGTCCACTGTGTAAATTCGCCACTGGTGCGGCGCACTCAGAGCGTGCAGTGCACTGGGCATTGCGCACGGCGCACAGGGATATAAAGCCCAGAAACCAACTAATTCGCCCAAAATTTTTGTGGATGCTCATCAAATTTGAAAGGTAGGCAACCTACCTCCACTTTTGCATTAAACTTGAAAGGAATAACATGGTTTTAGGATTATAAATCAAATGCAAAATTTTTTATAAAGCAAACAAAAAAAGACACAAAGAAAACACGAGGCTAGGGTTTGTGCTACAATGACAGTGCTGCCAAGGTGTTTTTCCTGCCCTACCCCTATTACTCATTCCCCTATGCTATTGTCCCCATAATCACTACCCTAACCTTACCAAAAATCATACTCCCTTTTCCCCCTTCCTATTGCTCAAAAAACCCAAACCCTACCTTGCCAACAACACAGATCCTACCCCATCAACACAATACCCAAACTCCTCCCAAGTCCCTAACAAATTCTCCCTATAACCCCTGTTCCCATTTCATCATTCCCCTCCTAATACTCCCTTGTTTAATTGTCCCCTTGGTGGCAGATTGTCAAAGCAAACTCCAACTCCATTGTAATCAAAGGGTAGCCTAAATTCAGTTTACAAACAGCAGCAATGGCATCCGAAGTTTCATCAGAATTTGAGGAGGAGACCCACAGTGACACAGATTCAGGAGAAAGGGCCCACAGGAGACATCACCGTAGTGGCATACATCTTAGAGATGAGCCAAACTCCCTCACTGAGTTGCAGGCATGCCCTATGGATATGTCTTGTTTCCAGCACTTAGCATGTTTTGAATTTTGTCAGAGGGTGGCAAATGTCAGAGTTCATCATGAGTTGGCCCGTCTTTTTTCACTTCACCTACATGGAGGACAATCTATGTTAGCTGGGGTCACTTTCACATTAACACCCGAAACCATATCAGTGGCAACAGGCATACCAAACATTGTAGAGCAGTGGCATAAGAAGAAGAAGGCGGAGAGGCATCATTATGAGCCTTACATTAAGGCCAACTGTTTGAGCCATCTCACGAGAGTTTTTCCATTCAGATTTTTGAGAGATGAGTATGCTCCGCTCATGAAATTGATCATGAAGTACTTCAGTTGTGAGGGGAGGTTTTCTCGCCTTTATGCCTACCACATCAGGTTTCTCATGCACTTTACCAGGGTGCGAATGATGAACCTCCCATTTTTCATTTGCGGGATCATAGAGAGGATGAAAAATTTCATGCAGCACAAGACCCCTCGACAACAACTCAACAGTGTTTATCACTTTGCTCTTATCCAGATTTTGGTGGACCATCAGTTGGGATTGCAGGGTATTTCTTGGGAGGACTTCATCTCCCGTGACTTCTTCAGCGTTCCACAGGTGGTATCAGAGGCAGAGCATGAGATAGGGGGCCCATCTCATTAGTATGAGCGACATGAGACTGCTACTATGCCAGTATACATCTCCTATCAGAGAGGCAGTAGACCCTTATTTTCAGCAGCGAAGCGAGTGTTATCTCCACCCAGGGTGGAAGGGGCCTCACTTCCGACATCAGCATCATAGGAGCAGGGCAAGGGTAAGGAGCCAGTACAGGAGGAAGGGCCATCAGGTGAGCGAGATACCGAGTTTGTTCTCCTCCATGATGATGAGACAGATGCAGAACCAACAAATGCAGAGCTTACAGAGATCATCCAAGAGCAGCAATCAATGATTGAGTCCTTATCCCTTGACTTGGAGAGGTCCAAGTAGAACATGAAGTACCTGAAGCAGAGAAACAAGAAGCTTGAGGACCAACAGACGATCATGGAGCTGCAAAACATTCGTGAGCATCGCCAAGCTACTCAAAGAAGAAGGGTTGCGCTCACATCTTTGGAGCAAGAAATCAATGAGGATTGGGAGGCCAACCTTGAGAGGGTCAACATGCATTTGGAGAGGGTGCTGGACAAAGCCGACCAGGACCTTGCTCTACTGAGACACATGGATTTCCTTTACAGGGTGCGAAACATGAGTGCACAGGCCCGGATAAGGAACTTGAAGGCAAAATTAAGGAAAGCAACAAGAAAGGCAAAAAGGGCAAAAGAGCAAGATCGGCTTCGAATCTTGGCTGAGGCTTCCTTGGCCCATCATAACACCCCATAGAGATCCTCTAGCCCAAATTTCAAAAAATTTGGGGAATTTTTGGTCACATGGTAATTTTTTGGGCAAAACACAGGGATTTTCTCCCTCCAAATGAAGAATGGCTTGCAGTTTTAGATTCAGCATGGAAAATCACGACTACTGGTGTCCGGGCAAGAAATTTGGGCAAGATCTGAGTCTCCTAAAGGTAAAAAAACACCCAAAAATGGCCTCTCTGCCACTTTTTTGACACACAGAAAGCAGTCTTGGGAGAATGGAGATTTGGAGGGGAAAATGAGCACCAAATTTGAAAATTCTAGTTGGGTTAGAAAGTAGACAGGACAGGCTTTCCAGCAAGCCCACTTGGGCACATTTTGGACACCTTTAAGTGCCCCAAAACAGGCCCCAAAGTAGCGCGACGCACAGAGAAAATGGCGCGGCGCATAGAGGAAAAATTGCCAATTTGCTTCCGTTTTGCGACTTCTCCAAGTGGGCCCGCTCATCTACACTTCGGTTTTTTGGCACCAAAGGCGGAATTTAAAGTGTTTTTTCTCCAGATTGGCTTCTATCCAAGTGGCGAAGGAAGGAAAACGGCCACCCAAGCCAAATGTCATGTTTGTAGCGCTGCACCTGTAGCTGATGGTTGGCTCTCCATCTCCATTTTGCAATGATTCGAGTAACTCCCCAACCCTTGGGCGTTCTCTCTCTTCCTCACACATTCTATATATTGTATGCAAGTTATTTGCAAAGGGTTGGTTGGCTTGCAACTTCTGGGAGACTGTGGGAAAGAAACTTTGTTTCTTCACTGTGTATTTTTGACAGAGAATTAATGAAAGGCAGCGGCTCTGTTTCATGAGATTCTTGTGGTTGTGAGTGTAGCAAATGTGTCTCTTATGTTTTCATATGTATTTTGTTATGTTTCATAGTTCAATTCATGTTCATTTCCAGTGAAATTTTCTGAGTGACATTAGGTAGAATTCAATTTTATTGCTCTGCCTGTGGGAAAATTTCATGTTTCAGTGTTATTCTTCTGTTGAAAAGGATTCATGTAACTATGCCCTTTTCACTTTCTTCAGCAATCTATTCATGCCGCGTTACCTCAAACTAAATTGTTACATTTTCCGCCTACCTTGCCTCACGGAATAATCTGTGCCTTTGTATTAAATTCTTTGTTCTTTGCTGACCGTTGGTCCCATACCATCCCAGAAGCTCGGTCATTCATGAAAATTGTTTCCAGAATCCCTATTCACTTACTAGCCTAAGGTAAATATTTCATTGTAAGTCATCTCAGACCGTTTTCGATTATCTACTCACTGAGTGTGACTCGGAGAGAGCCCTCTCCTACTTTGGTAGGGCTAGCTACCAGACTGAGCGTGGTTTGTGGTTACCCTAATTTTTGCCTTTCTTCAGCCTAAGGCAGATTTAGGTGCTAACACAAGTCACAGGTTCAAATCTCCACCGCTGCTTTGCCTGCCTCCATTGCACAATCCAAAGTGAAAATCACATGAGCACAGGCTACAATTACCTTGGTATTGGCCCACACTGTGCAGTCCTCATTGGCATAACTCAATCCCATTGATTGTGCAAGATCTCATGCACAACTATAGTCACAACTGATAACAATCTCAACCTTTAACACTTGTCTCCACTGAACTGTCCATGCACTGAGTTAACTAATGCATTCTTCAGTTGCTTTATGAGTTAATAATTAGTGAATTAATAAATATTTAATTCACACAACTCATTACTAGAGTATTCTTTAGTTAGACTAAAATACAACTAGTTCAACCAAGTCAAACTGAACACAACTCCATCAACTCCACAATCAACTCCACCGAAACTCAACCACATGAGTTCTAACTGAAGTCCTGCATGCAATAGCTCAACTGACCCACAAAGAAAGCGTATTTCCTTCTGACAGCTGCATGTGCCACATATGTAGCTCAAACTGAAGTGCTCCAAGAGGATAAGATAATGTTTATAGTCCAAATATTATTATGAGACAATAATATTCGACTGTTCTATTTTTAGCCTGGCAGTCTAAAAATAGAAACCTGCCCATATGTCTAAAAATAGAAGTCCATCTATTTTTACCAACATGACCAATCATCCACAAATAACATACTGCAACTCATAGACCATGATCCATATGTCTAAAAATAGACATAGTCTAAAAATAGACTTTGCACCAAAAATAGCATGCGGGCCCACTTAGTGAAGGCAACTCCTTTCCACTAAGCTCCATCATCTTGTTGCATTTTCAACACTCCCTCTCAAAAAGATATGGATTATCTGCAACCCCTATCCTGCCTCGGTGGTATTCTGCATGCAACACATTTGCCCGGTCCACTTGCTCCAATAACACTTGGAACAAAAACACTCCCAACTGACCGCTCTGTTGGGCTAGGAACATACTCTGATGCTGAAGCTCTACTTGCTGCTGACAAGTGCTCCCTCTCTGACATCTGTGCTACTGCAACATCTCCATGCATATCGCACCATTGCACACCTCTCTGTGGCACCTAGCACCGTGCAAAACACTTGTGCCTCTCACATTGCTGCAGCCTGCTAGCTATGTGCTGTCCTGGGATTCCCTACACTGTCGCTCTCTCTGCCACTCCATCTACATCTGTGTCTACCCAATTAGTCAGTTCCTACTACTCCACATCGGGGCTCCCGTAGCAAGGTCTCATCCAGGACGTTGGGTACCTCAAGGATCCTGTCCCTCCTCCTTGGGACGATCAATCCACATCACCCCACCTCCTACCTGGAGGTATGGCTGCATGTGATACCTCAGCCCACCTGGCTCGAAGTTTCCCCCTACTGGAGGTCTCTGCATGAGTAGATGTCTCTACTCAATCTCCTCTCAGCTTCCCTTTTTGTGGCTTCTCCACAACCTCCTGAAGCTGCTGCACCAATCATGGATCCTCCACAATCGTTTGAGACTTCTTCGGGCTCTGCATGTTGAGAGGTAATATACGCTCCCTCTCAACCACCAAGTCTCCATCAGTTGCCTCGCTGCTCAAGGCTTTGCATGCATCTTGAACCTCAAGAGCTTACAGGTTCTTGACTCGTGAACCAATATGCTTCACCTGTCTAGTGATGATGTGTCTAAGGAAAACCTTTCCCTTACTGAAGACTACATCATAGCCTCTGTCTTCCAGCATCGCGATCAACACCAAGTTTCTCTTCAGTCCTGGTACATACTTGACATCGGTCAAGGTAAGGCGAGCTCCATGCTCCCTCTGAAAAATAACCGTGCCTACACCTGAGACACTATACTTCTCATCATTACCCATCGCTATGAGTATCTGGAGATCTTTCTCCTCCAAAGTACTGAACAAACTCTTGTCACCGGTCATGTGGAAAGAAGCTCCACTGTCAAGAAACTAACCAATTCCCACCATGGATGAAACCATGCATGCGAAAAGTGTGAAATCCAAACTCAAACTGTGAAGCAAGTGCCTCAGCTTCAGATCCTTCCCCTGATCCCTTCTTGGATTTCTTCTTTGGGCAATTAGTAGCATAGTGGCCCAACTCACGACAACGAAAGCATCTCACCTTTGACTTGTCAACCTTCTTCCCATTATTGGAAGAACTGGTTCAGAAAGAGAACCCTTCTCCTTACCCTTCTTCACCTTACTCGCTAAGGCACAATTCTCCTCATCATGCATGCATGAAGAACTGTCTTTGGTGCTTCGTCTGATCTCCTCCTACACAAGATCCGACCAAAGTCTCTCGCATCCTAGCAATTTCTCCCGACCATTGACAGAGTCCTGATAGGAATGCCAACTCTTCGGGAGACCAAGGATAGCCAAGCTCACCAAGTCCTCATCATCGACAGCCACCCCCACACTTCCCAGCTCATCCTGACATTGGGTGAACTTCGTGAGATACCTGGGCATACTGTCTCCCTTCTCACACTTAATGTTTCTGAGTTTATCCTTGAGCACCAGCTTCCTCTGATCGCTCTTGCTTTGGAATAGATCTGTCAACACTTTCCACATCAAGTATGGAGAAGCCTTTCCATGTGGGCTGGACACAATGTGATCCTTCACGCCCTCCAACAGAATCCTTCGACACTTTGTTGTCTTCTTTTGCCAAACCACAGCTTCAACAACATTAGTAGGTTTTGGGACTTCAGCATCTATGAAATCCTTCAACCCATTGTCATCTAACACCACCTCCATCCTGTCTTTCCATGCAATATAATTTGAGCTGCCTTCAAGGGTATACTCCAATCGCAATCCGTTGAAAGACATTTCAACTTTGACACCAAGAAAACACTGCTGCAAATTCGAATTCCACCAGCTCAAAACTCAATCGCTTCAGATCTAAAATTCGTGAGAACAAAGTATTTCTCATACAGAGATTGACTATATGGGCTTTTACCGGATATCTCATCTTCCAAAGGAAGGATGAATCTAGAGGCTACCTGGCCCGATTACAGACTCTGCCTGAAGAAATAAAATGTAAACACTTTCTGAATAGTAGATCTGATGATCAACCTAGCTCTGATACCATGTAGAAATTTTGAATAATATGACACTTATTCATAGAGATTATCCCGATTATACACTGTTGCGGAATACATGCATAATACATAACCTCCTCTACATTGATCATCAATTTAGCAACATAAAAAACAATGAAACATCAATCGCATGCACACATTAACACAATATGTAACCCGGGGAAAGCATACAGCTGAAAACCCCACACTATCTGTATATTATAATGATTGAGAACATGTAACAATACATAGTACAATACTCCTCACAAGTACTCAGTACTATCTCCACCTGTTACACACAAAACTAGCTCAGATCCGAACAAGTCACAGGTTCAAATCTCCACCACTGCTTTGCCTGCCTCCACTGCACAATCCAAAGTGAAAATCACGTGAGCACAGGCTACAATTACCTTGGTATTGGCCCACACTGCGCAGTCCTCATTGGCATAACTCAATCCCATTGATTGTGCAAGATCTCATGCACAACTATAGTCACAACTGATAGCAATCTCAACCTCTAACACCTGTCTCCACTGAATTGTCCATGCACTGAGTTAACTGATGTATTCTTCAGTTGCTTTATGAGTTAATAATTAGTGAATTAATTAATATTTAATTCACACAACTCATTACTAGAGTATTCTTTAGTTAGAATAAAATACAACTAGTTCAACCAAGTCAAACTGAACACAACTCCATCAACTCCACAATCAACTCCACCGAAACTCAACCACATGAGTTCTAACTGAAGTCCTGCATGCAATAGCTCAACTGACCCACAAAGAAAGCGTATTTCCTTTTTACAGCTGCATGTGCCACATCTGTAGCTCAAACTGAAGTGCTCCAAGAGGATAATATAATGTTTATAGTCCAAATATTATTATGAGACAATAATATTCGACTATTCTATTTTTAGCCTGGCAGTCTAAAAATAGAAACCTGCCCATATGTCTAAAAATAGAAGTCCATCTATTTTTACCAACATGACCAATCATCCACAAATAACATACTGCAACTCATAGACCATGATCCATATGTCTAAAAATAGACATAGTCTAAAAATAGACTTTGTGCCAAAAATAGCCTGCGGGCCCACTTAGTGAAGGTGACTCCTTTCCACTAAGCTCCATCATCTTGTTGCATTTTCAACCCTTGAATGCTTGAATATCCTAGATGAAGTGAAAATCATACAAGCTAGGTGAAATGCAGAATCTTGGTTGATTTTAAGTTAGATTCCTAGTCGAAGTGTAACCTTCCTCTTAACTATTTTGGAACAAGGGGTGTGGAATGGAAGCCAACAAGAAGCAAGCAGAGGCTTGATTGACGACTCCCTTTATGTTCCAACCATCCGATTCCTCCGGCGCTGCAAAGATTGTGGCTCTAACGACTACAAGGTCACTGTATTAACCATTAAAGAGGTGTTAGGCTCCTCAGGCTATATGAGAAAGGGTGGCCCTAAATGTCTATCAACCAATCTTATGCTTGCAGGTATGTTATTAAGTGCATGACTAGTCCTACAATGGTATGCAAGGATTATGAGGGTTCTTCAGTTAAGATTCTTTAATGACCTTAAGTACTTAGTTAGAATTATCTTATGACAAGAGTACTTATTTAATGAATGGAAAGACAATCTTAATAACAAGAATATGTGTTAAGTTCTCTGGTGTTGAAAAGATACAAGGTATGATCACAAGATACAAGTGCTCACAAGATATAATTGCTCAAGACAACAATGCTTAACATAGAAAATATGATTATCAAAGCTTCCCAAGATATGCCAATATGCCAAGTATTAACAATAACCATAAACCAATGATGGCAAAGGAGAACAAGATTATTTATCTAATTAGAGCAATTATCCAACGATTCCTTTTGAGATTAGCAATGTTATTTAGTCAATTAGATGCTCAACACAATAATGCCAATTAGATTTTTCAATGCCACTAATTCAAACACTTAAGAGAGCAAGTTACTTGAATGCCAATTGGAGACAGTTAGACTAAAATGCCCAAAGAAACTTGAAACCATTCAACACAATGCAACTTGAGATTAGAGTGATTTAGTGAGTGAATTTATTATATGTGATCTTATGAAACTTCAACCAACTCACAACAACAAATGTGTTAGTGAATTTGAACAACAAAAACCAATGGCAATTTTGCTTAGAGACTCAATGTTATCATTTCTAATTACCTTATTCACAATGAACTACTAGAGCATAAGTAATGTTATCGAAGCAAAAGAAATTTATGACAACAACCAGTTACTTATTACTTCCTTTCAAATGCAAACATTAAGGAGAAATAAGATTATTATTACAAAGTAAGATGTCCAAATGCAAGCAATAGAAACCCAACTATCAAATTAAGTTTTCCAACTCAACAGGTTAGATGTATTAGCCTTCTTAAGATGCAATTTTCCATTGTTATATCAGACTTCTTGTGCAGAGATGACAGTCACCCAAACTTGTATATTTTTTCCAAAAGATAAAACCCAAATGCACTCAATAACTTAAAAATGTATTAGACAATGTGTGAGTTGATTTTATTCCAAGTTTATGGGTGTTATAGAACTTTTAGAAACATATATGATTGTTGTAGGTAAAGAGTGAGAAGAAAATGACGGCTAGAGGATCAAACCCTTAGGCCTTAGGCCTTGAAGTTCACCTACCAAACTTGCCCAAATTTGTCGATGGACGGAACACCTGCAATCACCCAAATTTGTACCAAATACTTCTGTAAAACACATCAATGTTGAGTCCCAAAAATCAAATGTTAATCCACATAGGAAAATGAGGGAAAGAGAAGGCAAGAGGCAAGGAAAGATGCCTTATAGGCCTAAGATAAGGCAAGGAAACTCAAATTAGGGTTGCGGATAGGGGTTTAGGGGCTGCCAAGCCCACAAGAAGCCTAAAGAAGGTAGCCAAGGCTTGCGGCATGGGTCACGAGGGTAGGTTGAGGTCTTAAAAGGCATGTAACTACGCTGCAAGGGAAGGCCAAGGAGGAAAAAGGGAAAGGGAGGCCAAACGGAGAGTGGATGAGAGGGAGGAAGGGCTCACGAAGGGGCTAGGAGAACCAAGGAAGAGGAGGATGGAGGCCGAGGTAGGGAGGATACCTATAATGGCATGCGAGAAGGCCTTAGAGGCCCAAAATGGCCCACGACAAGCCCTAAAGGGCCGTCATCCAGCGCCTGGAGGAAGGTCGACTCCTTAGAGGCTCACGACCATGCCTACAAAGGCTAGAAAACACCTACGACAGGGAGAAAAAGGCTGACGATTAGGGGTTTAGGCCCATGACCAAGGCTTGAAGGCCAAAAATGGCCAGTGACTAGGGTTATATGGTAAAATAGGGCAACAACTATGAAAGAGAGGAAAACACTGGGTCTGTAGACCCTTAAAAAATTGAAACCCTTGCCAAAATTTTTATTTTGCCTCATATCTTCAGATTCACCCAATTTCGCTGCAAAATTATTTAACGTTGGCGCTGCAACAAATTTGGAGACTAGATCTTACCCTTAAGGGCCTAGATCTAGCTCAAACCCCAAAAAATCTTCTTCAAATGGCTTAGATCTCACCTGCACAAATGCAAATAAAAATACATAAAACCCCAATATATACAAAAATTTAAAATAAACCCAAAACCCCAAATAGCTGGAAAACAATGGCTAGAAAAAATTATTTACAAAAATTTACTTTACAAAGATAATTTACAAATATACAATGTTTGAAAGATTTTTGAAGAATATTTTTTATGAAAATGACAATAGCTTAATGTATTTCGAAAGATAGATGTTAACCATAGCCTTAACAAAGTAAGAAAATCACTTAAATTTCCTGAAGTCCAAACAAGGTCAGCATGTGTCCTTCGTCTGTGAACTTGGAGCCCAAGGGTCGGGGAACTTACAAACTCTATACATTTCTTAAGAGAAAATTTCCATATCATACAATGAATCACATCACCTAAGATAAGCCCAAAATTTATCAATATTATGTTCATATCATCTTTTTGACAAGGTTTATCCTTTGTGCGGACAAAGACTATCCCTCTAGCCCAATGAGTGGGTCTAGCAACTAAAGTGACAATCAACTAGACATCTTCTTAGATTACAATTGAAAAGTAGAACGAGAGAGATAACCTACCTCGTTCTAATGTTATTTTGATATCCTTTGTTGAGAGCCTCGAACTGCTTGTGTCACAGACTTGTTCCTGCTTCTCTCAGCGCTTATGTACCTACACAAGTGATCAAGAGATAACAAATGATGCCAAAACCAATAACAAATCCAATAATAACCTACTTAGATGATAAAGGAATGCCAAGCTAACACATACATGAACATATATATTTTGGGAAGATGAACCAGTAGTTGTATATTATTAAATGAATAAAGGGAAGCTTACAACCATAACTTCGATGTTGAAAGGCTCTCCTTGAGTGGTAATCCAAGTCCAAGCCAAGAAACTCTCCAAACACTCCTTCTCCAAGTCTAATGAATAACATCTAAGCACAAGCTCAGCATTGGGGTGGAATGAACATAGACCAACCATTTGGGAATGGGAGAGGAGGAATTTATAGGCTGGGAGAGAGAGTTAGGACTTCTCCAAAGATACGATTAGGCCCACATCTAAAGGACTTAGCTCATAGGGATGAGACCAAGAGGTCATATTAGGAGGATTTGACCTCATCTATGCGAAACCACCTCCAGCTCGCCGCTCTGGAAGCTTCTAGATCACGAAGCTTCTCATCCTCTTTGGGAAAACTTCCTTTTTGAGACCATCGCAGGTATGCAAGGGAATAGAGTGATGCCATCGCTGGCCTAACACGGTGCAACAAGAAATCATTGCAGTTTTGAGCTTCATAAGGGCGATTACCTTCATTTTAGGGTTTTAAGAGCTATTTCTTCAGGGAACTCTCCAGATATTTTCCAAGCAAAGTTAAAGGAGTGATCTGAACTGTATACATGGATGAGTATACTGTACAATGATCATGTTTCGGGCACTTCAGGGTATGTCATAGGGAAGTGTAGGAGGCATGACAAAACACTGTGTAACAGATGCCCCCTAAAGCATGAAGGCAGAACGAGGCGTGATGGCTGAGATGCTTTACGAGCTTTTGGCAAGGACGAGGACACACACTGTCAGGAGACCTACAACTCAAGGACGCATATACATATACAAATTTGATATCAAGACATGAATGCACGACATGGACATAGCCATTTGATTGATGAAGGCTATATGAAAAGATCCACGGTATGGGCGCAACCATCTAGATAACAAGGATCACCATAAATATAAAGTCTCACGGTATGGTCACATCCATCCGTATAGTAGAAACACGAGTACAATCATGAATGACATATAACTCCATGCAGCCTGAGTCATAATAGACAAGACTCAGGGTCTTGCACCCCATACCGATCCGATCAAAGTACGAATCCTAACATGTGAATAAACGTGTTGAAGTCGAACATGCTAGAAAACCACTTGATTACTGGCCAATGATGTGGACCACTAATAGGTACGAGAGAAACCACCAATAATGACAATGGCTCTCAAGGTACAATAGTACAATCCGTGAATGTGATAATGAAGTTGAAGTCGAACACTCGTGGAATCACCCGATCGAAGGCCAATAGTGAAAACTTGTCGTCGGATGCAGAGAACTTGTCATTAGGGCATGCAAGCTCTAAGGTACTGAAAGGGAGTCTCTAAGTCAACTTCCTAGATAATGAGCTGAATTCGACAGGAAGTTACCTGTTGAAAGAGGGTCATAATGAGTCCCCCATCATCGACATGAAACAAGGAATAAAGTGGAATAATTTTCAAGACTGTAACAATGACTCAAAACAATGTATAGGTAAATAACTGCAGATAAGACTTCTCTTGAACATATTGGCAACATGACTCCAGAGTGTGGCAGCATTAGACTCAACATAGGACCAAGGGTCATAATGACGAAGTGGAATAGTCATATAAGAGGTAAAATGGATAACCCAAACCTGGAAGGACAAGTGATTGAGCGAGGATATCAAAAACTCGACACGAGATGCAAAAGAGTGTCATGTTCAAGAGCGACATGCTGCCTAAACAAAAGATGTTTCATCTTCACTTTTCCCCGCTATTTCTAGGGATTACCTCTTTATTTTTACACAATCTTGAAGAGGATACCATATTCTTGTCATATGAGTTCACCCTTCGGATGAATCCATCGTAGTAAGTTTTACGAGCCCTAGGAAGGAGAAGCTCGGGCCCATCATGGTGATAAGTCTTTCGTCGTTTAAGTTTTACGAGTCCAACAGAAGAATAACTCGGTATCTTTTTCATATTTAGAGAGTTTGAAAAAGAGACGAAAAAGAAAACTCCACCAGATTCCTTTTCGTAATTTGTCTCTCAAATCCAAAAAGGTAGAAAACAATATTCGAGAGAACCTCCTTGCCATGTTTGACTAAGGTGTACCTTTTTTGTAAATAGTCAATCTCAGCCCGAAAAGGGGGTAAACATATACTCAGGTGACATCGATTCATTTACTTTAATGAGTTAGAAAAGACAATTACTCAGTAATCTTTTCCTATTTTTGGAGTCTGAAAAGCGCTGAAAGGGGACTCCACTTGGAGGAAAGAGTGGTATAAAAGGATAGCAATTGGTTCCGGTAATGATGGAACTGCTCAAAACATGTAATGGCCAAGAGGCTGGCTAATAAGTCAACTTATCGTAAATGTTCCTCAAGCAAAATAAAACGACCAAGTGAAAGTGTACGATCGGCTAAAGAGATGGTGACGATGGATTGAAAGAACCAAGGCTCATATTAACTAAAAGGGCTGATAAAAACGATAATCACGAGATGTAAAAAGGGAATGGTTTCATTTTTACACAAGCTTGAAACATCGGGAACTATGCTTGAGTATACTTGAAAATGGTTTCATTCTTTCACAAGCTTGAAACATAAGAAAAACTATGCTTGGATTTGGTTTTATTTTTACGAAAGCTTGAAACAGAAACAAAATGTGCTTGAATTTGGTTTCATTTTTTCACAAGCTTGAAACAAAGATAAACTATGCTTGGGTTTGGTTTCTTTTTTACACAAGCTTGAAACAAAGATAAACTATGCTTGAGATATGTTTGCATGCCCCTAGCATGAGGTGATGTCGATTCGAGGCACATGCCCCCCAAGCTTCATTTCATTCACCTAAGTGGATGGAATGAAGGTTCACTTACGAGATCAAGTGAAATGATTGACTAGGGTTTTAAGAGATCTAATCAAACACTCGAATTGGAAGGGAGTTTGTTTCATTTTTTAATGAGCTTGACACAAGACAAGGAACTTTGCTCCATATCCCTTGTTTCATTTTTTTTAAGGAGTTTGACACAAGACAACGAACTCTACTCTGACCCCTTGTTTTATTTTTAAAGGAGCTTGACACAAGACAAGGAACTCTGCTCCATATCCCTTGTTTCATTTTTTTAAGGAGTTTGACACAAGACAAGGAACTCTGCTCCAGTCCCTTGTTTAATTTTTGAAGGAGCTTGACACAAGACAAGGAACTCTGCTCCATATCCCTTGTTTCATTTTTTTAAGGAGTTTGAAACAAGACAAGGAACTCTACTCTGGTCCCTTGTTTCATTTTTTAAGGAGCTTGACACAAGACAAGGAACTCTGCTCCATATCCCTTGTTTCATTTTTTTCAAGGAGTTTGACACAAGACAAGGAACTATGCTCTGGTCCCTTGTTTCATTTTTTAAGGAGCTTGACACAAGATAAGGAACTCTACTCCATTCCCTTGTTCACAGACCAACAGAGGTCATGGCTTCCAAGAGTTTCTCATCAGATTGTAGAACAACACTCTGGAAGGGATAGATGTCCAGGGATCCAATTGAAAAATCAGGTTGGAATGCCCCCAGTACATGTTGTACTACATCACCTTCTAGATCATCAGTAGAGGTGGGCATGGAACAGGTGGCCATGTAATTAACCTATGGCGGGGGTGGTACTGCTTGCATATGAGAACCATTTAGGGATGATGGTTGAGTGGGAGTTGATTCAGGACCAATGAATGTAAGCTGATCAATGATTACAATGTTTCCGTCATGTGGGAAACACATCACTCGAAAGAGGGAAGAAACAAGAGCTCCCATGACATAAACATAGTCATGACCAAGGAGTAGATTAAAATCTAAATGGCCTTGGACAACCATCATGTTTATATAGACAATATTTCCTCCCAAAGTAATATGTAACTTAGGAAGGATCCCGAACGGTTGACTGGTTCCTCTGTTAAAAGCTAACAGATTCTTGGTGATGGGGACAAGCTGAGGAGAACCTAAAGTTTGCCAAGCAGTTGAGGATAGAATACTAACATATGCGCCCTCATTTATGACTATGCTAGGTACGACCATATGGTAATCCTATACTATAATCTGGAAAGGCACATAAGACGGAAGACGATATCCTGCCAGTTGACTCCAATCAAAAGAAGTGACTAAACTACTCAGAGGTTGTGTCGTAGGAATGTGAGAGCTACCCTCTTTCTCAATGGGAATAGGAGAAAGGCTTTCATGCACCTTGGGAATAGGAGGATTTACCTCCAATTCATTCGAAACTGAAGAACCAGAAGAACCTGAGTAGTATGAGGTTCACTCTCTACCGAAAAGGTACGTTAACTTAAGGTGGGGTAGAGGCTACCAGTTTCTCAATCAATGGTTGGTCGAGAATGGACTCACAAGGCTCACTTTCAAAGAGAGTGGGATTTACCAAAGATTACTTTCGATTACCAAAGACAGGGTTGAGAAGCTGTAAGGTTTTCCAACTATTTGGAAGTTTCATCCATAAGAGGACAGAGGTGAATGGGATGATTACCTTCACACAACTTACAAGGAAAATTGACTTTTCCCTTTTTCCCATGGGATTTACTATTACTAGTTGAGGGTTTGTCACCAACATGATCGCCAAAGGTTGATGAAAAAGGTCGATGTGAACCTGCGGACCACAATTCTAAGACCTTGGGAATACCAAGACAATTCCGAAGAAGGTGGTCACCCTTGCATAACATGCAAGGGAATTTTACTTTCCGGGTCTGTTTAGAAGATTTTTCTACATCAGTTGCATCCATAACAATAGCTGCTGGGTTGCCCCCTTGCTTATTTTGCTTCTTCTTCTTCATCCTCTTCTTCTTCTTCTTAGCTTCTTGGTTACTAGAATCCAGACTTTCACTAGGCGAAGAGGAAGAACGAGGTGAAGAAATAGGAGAAGAAGGCAACAGGTCTGTTAGGGCTCCAGGAAACTTTCCTATGGTTGTAGCTCGGAGATGCCTGGTAACATATAATCTTCAATATGGTTCTAGGAACTTATTGGGATGGGTGTTGGTTTGGTTCAAGCCAGATAACCACTTCTACTCTGCTTTCACTCCAGACATGCATGAACACCCTCAAACTACAAGGCTTTAGACCGCCAATGCTAAAAAATTTGGGAATTAGATGAATAGACGAAGAATACTAACCACACCAACAGATGCATACAGAACGTATGATGGCCAGCTGCAACTAGTAAAGAAACTTGCAAATCTAATCTATCAATACAAAGATAAGATGACAGTTATCTTGCATTTAGATACAAAAGAAACCTGAGTGACCTACTCACTGATACATTCAATTGTCTAATCCAGAGATAAGATGGCAGCTATCTAGCATTAGATGTAGAAGAAATCATGAATACAAAACTTTAGGCACAAACTTAGAACAGAGGAGAAATGGGCATTGAGCAATTAACAACAAAAGAATCTTGCATTGCTGAAAATGAAGATGAGACGCTGCAAGTTACAAAGTATCTACAGTCTCCAGAAGTTGAACCGAAACACAAGTGCCAACCCTGATTACATCTTTCTTCTAGCTATTTATAATCTATCATTACCATGGCTCTTAGCCGTTTAGGGATGGACGTCTTAATTGAGCACCAACTACCATTAACTATTTGATAGCGTCTTTGAACGTGGTTGCTTTCTCCACTACGAAAACCTATCATTTCTGGTACCGTGCTGTCCTCCATGCGGTCGGTTTGATCGTGGCAGTGGAGTTCCATGACTGTTTAATTCAGTTGCTGAGTCATGCTGTGTCCTTTTCTCCTTCGGCATGCTCTTCTTTTAATTCAGTTTCATGGTCGGACTATCACCAGACTAACAGATTCGGCCATCTTCTTCTTCTTCGCGTAACAGACAGGACGTGGGGTATGGAGTGCATGGGCAGATGAACGGTGGTGAGTGATCGTGAATGGTGGCCGTCAGATCAAGGGAGATGTGTGGCGGAGATCGTTTTTGGAGGCAAGCGGTCATGATGTGAGCGGAATATGTCCGGGCTGTTAGATCTTCAGGCGAGCAGATCAGACGATTATCAAGCGGCGGAGATGTGCAGGTGATAATGCGTGGGGTGGTTTGATTTAAGCGGAAATAGCTTTTATCAGTGGGCATCGGGTGGTAAGCGTAAGTGTCAGAACTCGCCTGATGCCACTCAGTGGATGACACGTAGCGGCGGAGGGGAGAGAAAAACCGTCCTCATCGGGTGGGTACTTATTGCACTTGTTGTTTGTGTGATATGGGCAATAGTTGTTAGATCTGGTGGGGGTGATCTAACGGTGGAGGAGTGTCGGACAAGTTGGTGTATCGGATGGGACGTGGACTATTGGATTGGCAGGGAAAGATCAATGGTGAAGATGCGGTGAAGGTATGAGATGTCTTCGGGAAATGTGCTATAGGCACGTAAGGCATATGGGTGAGGTTTTATGGGGATTTTGTCTATTGCGCTTGGGGCTAAGGCCAAAGAGGAATTTGTTAGGGCGCGAAGGTTAAGTTAGGAAAGAGAAAGGGTAAAGTGGGAGCAGATTAAGGTAAGGAGTAGGAAATGGCCCATGTGGGACCCCTTTTACGAACAACAAAGCAGACCGAATTTTCCCGTTGACCTTCAAAAAGTCAGCACTGCACCTCAGGGCTAACACTGGCTCCTTCTGGGGATGAAATCCTCCTTGTGAGGTTTCAAGAACCGTAGACCATTACCTTTTACATAAGAAACAAGATCAGAAATATTACCTAGTATTCCATTGGGCATGGAGTCTATCTAAGCCTACACTAAACTTTGAAAAATAACATATTTACAATACTGAGGCCTGAAAGCCTTAAACAAAATAAACTTTCAAAAACTGCCCATTGACTGGGCCATCAAAAACAACTTCTCCCTCCAAAATTTTCAGCATGAAAGTATTGTTTCCCTGGACCTGAGAGATGACAAATGGCCCTGTCCATAAAGCATCAAACTTACCATGACTGCCTTTCTTTTCCTTTAGTGCATCCCATTTGAGAACCCAATCACCAACCTGAAAATTGTCCATCTTTGCCTTTCTGTCAAAAGCTTCCTTGATTTTTCTTTGATGTATTGCAGACCTCTCAATCAGTTGATCTTTGATCTGATGAACTTCAGCCAAGTCACTCATCCTCCTTGCCATGTCACTTTCCTCGTTCTGCTCTTCTTGCAAGAATTTGGCCACAGGGAGGATCAATTGGATTGGGAAAACAACCTCAGTGCCATATACCAAATGGAATGGAGAATTCCCTGTGGACTTCTTGGTGGTAACCCTGTTAGCCCACGATGCAAACTTTAGTTTGGAATCTCAGCTCCGCTTGTTGTCTTCCAACATCTTTTTGATTATCCTTACTAGGATTTTATTGGATGATTCTGCTGGGCCATTACCCTGAGGATAATATGAGGTGGAATGCACTAGTTTAATGCCCATTGAATCACACATGTCCACCAATCCTTTTGCCCTGAAAGCTGCTGCATTGTCTGTAACCAATTTGTTTGGGCAGCCAAACCTGGTGAAAATGTTTTCTGTCAAGAATTTCATGACAACCTGGTGATCAACTTTCTTAGTGGGGATGGCCTCGATCCATTTGGTAAAATAATCAGTGGCTACTAAAATCCATCTATGTTGGCCACTGGAATGGGGATTAATCTCCCCTATGAAATCCAAACCCCACTGTTGGAAAGGGCCACTGGTATGTATTGGCTTCAGGGGCAAAGATTTTAGCTGTTGCCTTCCTGCAAACCTCTGGCACTTGTCACAAGATTTCACAAATGAAAACACATTAGAGAATAGAGTGGGCCAATAATACCCAACTCTCAGGATCTTGTGGGCTGTGGTTTTCCAATAATGATGTCCTCCACAGATGCTAGAATGGAACTGGTGCATGAATTCCACAGATTTCTCCTTGTCTAGACATCTTAAGAGGATTCCAGCTGGGTCCTTCCAATAAAGCAGGTTCTTATTAATACAAAACTTGGTTGCTCTAAGCTTGATGGTTATGGCTTAACTTGAGCTAAGCCCTAGGGGGACTTCTAGCTTTAACAGGAAATGAATTATACTGGAATACCAATCACAAGAAGCCAAATTCTTAGCCAATGACTGGTTCTGCCTTCGTTCTTCTGTTGCCTCCTCTGCTTGTTCAACCTCTGAATCTGCACCTATGCAATTTATGTCCAGCAAACTGCAATTTTCCTCAGCCATAAGCTTAGCCAGGCCCTGGCCTTTGATAAGCTTGGTGGGCTTCAATTCTATGTTGAACTCAATGAGCTTTGCAATCCATTTAGCCCTTCTTCCATCAACATCTGGCTGTGTTAGGACATCCTTTACTGAGGTAGAGGGTACATAGGCAATCACCTTGGAGTGCAGAATGTAGATTCAGAATGCCTTTAAAGACTTAATAAGAGCATAGGCCTGTTTTTCAATAATGTCATATCTTAATTCAACATCCCTTAAAGTTTTGCTAAAAAAGGCCACTGGGTGCTCTGTACCTTCATCATCCTTCTGCAACAAGACTGCTGCAAGGGTGTCACAGGAAGCAAAAGAGAAGATATGGAACTCCTTGCTATAGTCCGGGCTGATTAGAGTGGGAGCTTCCATAATAGCTCTCTTGATGGCTTCAAAAGATTTTCTTGCTGCCTCAGCACATTTAATCTCTGACCCCTTTTTCAGCATGGAGGTGATATGTTTCACTAGTTCTGCAAAATTGAGAATAAACGTCCTCACAAAGTTGATCTTGCCCGAAAAATTATTGAATGCCCTTTTTTGATCTTGGGATGGACAATGTATGTATTGCTTGAACCCTTTCTGGATCAATCTGAACACCTGCAGTAGAAATGATATGTCCTAAAAGCTTTCCTTCTTCTAAAGCGAATTGTGACTTCTTAGGATTTAATGAAATCCCAAATCTTCTACACTTTAGAAACACTTTCTTCAAATGCTGCAAATGATCCTGATGACTGTTGGAGTAAACTGTTATATCATCCAGGTAAACTAGGACAAACTTGTCCTTCTCTCCTGCAAAAGCTATATCCATGGCCCTCTGAAAGGTGGCCCCAGCATTCATCAATCCAAAGGGCATCTTGGAGTACATAAAAGTGCCCCAAGGAGTGGTGAATGCAGTATTTTCTTGGTCCTCTAGATGTACAACAACTTGGTTATACCCTGAAAATCCATCCAAGAAAGACATGACTCTAGCCCCAGAAACCTTTTGCAGCAAATGTTCCATCTTGGGCAGGGGATAGTTGTCTTTCTTAGAGCATTTGTTCAGGTTCCTGAAGTCAACACACAACCTGATTTCCCCACTTTTCTTCCTCATGACTACCAGGTTGGCTACCCACTTCGAATACCTCAGGGGAAATATGATCTTGGCAACCAACAATTTCTTAATTTCCTTTTCAATCAAAGGGAGTAGAAGAGGGTTGATGGGTCTCAACTTCTGCTTGAAAGGGATGGTGTCTTTCTCCAGTGGGATCTTATGCTGAATGATGTTTTTGTCATAAGTCTTAAGGTCACTGTATTCCCAGGCAAAGACATCGGCAAATTGCTTCATTAGGGTGCAGTATTCAGAACTTTGGGTAGTAGACAAGTGGGTGGACAGATTTATATACTTCAGATGATCTGGGCTCCCTATGTTATGTCTATGGACTGCAGACTTATTTTCTTTTTGGGTAGTCTTATAGGGTACATCATTATGGTCAAACAACTTCTCTAAAGGCACCAACCCTTTAGGTATATGGTTACTAGGCAATTGTACAATGCTGTCTTGGCCAATTTTGTTTCTTAGCTGCGAATGGTGGCATTCCTCCATGGATTCATTCTCTTGATCAATTTGCATTTCAGAGAATTCATCAATGACTTGTAGAAACCTATTGACTTCATCATCATCCTCAAAAACTTTCCAGTATTTGACATTATTAGGCAGAGATGGTCTATATTTTACCTGAACTTCATAAGCCAATTTAGGGGGCATGGGAGGGATGAACATGCTAGCAGACACAGCAAGGGAATCAGCAAGCTGATTTTTGACTCTAGGAATATACGAGATACAAAAGCTACTAAAAGAGTCTTTTAGCCTCCATACCTCATCTCTGTATGCTTTTAGCCTAGGGTGCTTTGCTTGGAACGTTTTGTTTACTTGTTGAATGATGAGATCGGCATCTCCAAACACCTTTATGTCTCTGATTCCCATTTCTTTGGTAGCATTTAAGCCCAATATCAAAGCCTCATACTCTGCTATATTGTTGGTGACCTGAAAAGTCAGCTTGAAAGACAGATGTATGCATTCCTGTGTTGGGGATACCAGCACTACACCTGCTCCTGCAGCTTCCCTAGAGCAAGCTCCATCAAAGAACATATCCCAAACTTGTGGCCCTTCCTTCTCCATGACCTGGCATACTGGTTTCTTAAGCTGCACTGAGGCCAGTTGGGATTCTTCAATTTGGAGAATACATGCTCCAAAATCAGTGTCCACGGCATAAATGGGATGATTAGTGGGATTCTTTTCATCACTGATGATATATGCCAGTTGGGCTTCCCTGTACAACCTTCTGCTTTCTCCCCAAAAACGGGGACAGTGGCATAGGACAGGGCATTTTGCAATGTCCCACCCAACCTCTTCATCCATCCTCTGGAAAGTAGCATGCCAAACTTAGGGGGGACATCTGCTACCACAATATCCATCATCATGCTCTTCATGGGCAGCTAAGATAAGGTGATGGCCAAGTCTTTGATCAACCCTAGACATTTCACTTTTTTGGAATCGAAAGAGAACAAGTCATGATAAGGTCTAGTGATATCAAGGCCTAACTCATCCATGACAACCTTGGGCATTAGATTATGACTAGCACCTGTGTCCAGCAGACAGTTGTGAAGGGTTTTGTCACGAATAGTCAAGGAGACATAAAATGATAGGGAATTGTCATCAGCAGGTTCAGTCATGGTACTAAGAACAACAGGAGGTTTATCATCTTGCAAATTGACACAGTCATTTGATGCTTGTGTGGCTTTGAGCTCAAGGGCATCAAGGATGGGCTTCTTAAAGGCCTCATTCTTTACTAGTTCTATCAGAGATACAAGTATTTTCAACTTCTGAACTTCTGATTCAAAACTGAAAGGGGAAGGGGACTTGTCAGGACCTCTTAACTCTTGATCTTGTGCTTTGAGGATGTTGGGATCAACTGTTTGTCACTTCTGCTTGCAAATGTGCTGCTCTGCGGGGAAAACAGCTCTTTGGACAGGGCTTTCTTTGCCATTACTCATCCTTGACCTCAGGTTATATCTCTGCTGATCTTCAGTTTGCAGAACAACTTCTCTGTCCCACCCTTGGCTGGGCTGGTCCTTGAGTAATGACTCCTCATAGGCAGCTAAGGTAAAAAAGGAGGCACTGCCTTTGTCTTCCATGCAATGGATCTCATCCTCCTCATCGAACTGCTCCTCCTCCATGACTGCGTTCTGGAAAGGAGTCTTCACCTTCTGTTCTTCACTGGCCTCTGTGCCCCTTTGCATGATCTGCAATTGTTCATTTGCTCTCCTATACGGATTTGGGTTTCTAGGAGGAAATGTATTAGGACCCCTTCCTTTCCCCAAATGCTACTCAACCTTCAGCTTAGGGATTTTAGAGGCCAATGACTCTATCATCTTGGTCATTTTGTTTATCTCGGGGTCTGAAGACGAAGAAGATTCACCCCTCTGTCGCCTTCGATCAGCATGTCCTTTGAGTTTGTTTGCAGCCATGATATTATATTCTACCTCCAAGGCTGCATCCTGCATCTTAGCTAGGGAAGCACATCTTCTTTCTCTCAATAGCAGGCAAAAGTCAGAATCAAAGGCATTGGCATAGGTGAGCTTGGCAGAGGTGGGAGTAGGTTTCATCTCAGCTGGTATCTTGATGTACATGCGGTTGAACCTTTTATTGAACTCGGACAATGACTCCCCATTTTCCCTTTTTAGGTTGCCAAACTCAGTATGATAATAGAGCAGATCTTTCTTATCCTCCCAATGCTTTAGGAACACATCTTCTAAGGCCTCAATTGCTGCTATAGACCTAGGTGTTAATTCTCTGAACCATTTTCTAGCCTCTCCATCTAGGCTTTGGACGAATACTCTCATCCATACATCATATTCACTAATATCTAGGTTATCATCATAGCTATAGAATGACTGAAGATGTTCCTCTGCAGTGATTCCTTCTGTCCCAGTGAACTTGGGCATGTACTTCTGATATTCTCCTACAGGCATGGCATTGAAAGGAGTAGGCAATACCAAGGGCCCATACCTAGCAGCTATGATTCTTTCCATTTTGGTGGGTGCTTGTGGGCCTGCCATGACTAGGGTAGATGAAAGAGTGCTGGCAGTCTGAAAGGTAGGGAGTTGAGAAATGACTGACAGGGCTAAAGGAATGTGATGGATAGGAGGGGAGGTTTCCTTTGGGCTGAAATCTAAAGGAGGACCTAAAGAATAAGGAGCTTTATGAATCTCGGAAAATTTTTCTTCACTACTAGTGCTAAAGGCTATATTCTCAACATGTATGTGCTCTGTTACAAGCCTTTCTTGCAGAGATGCATAAGATTGTTTAGGTTTACCTGATCCTGATGTTCCCTTCTGTGATGTCTTTCTTTCCTTGATAATCTTCTCAGGGTCAGGTATTGGGTCAGTTGGTGATTTCTGAGGATTTCTTCGAGTGTGCCTCACAAATTGAGCCAGAACTGTGATATGGAGTCGCCAAGAGTTTCGGCCTCCAGTAGAGTCGCCAGATAGATGATTACAACCAAAAATGTGTCCACACCTTGTCTATCATCAAAGCTAGATCCGTGTCATTCTCCCAAGGAAGCTGAGCTTCAATCTCCTCTCCCCGGCAATGACTCCAATTATGTTAGGGCTCCAGGAAGCTCTCCTATGGTTGTAGCTCGAAGATGCCTGGTAACATATAATCTTCAATATGGTTCTAGGAACTTATTAGGATGGGTGATGGTTTGGTTCAAGCCAGATAACCACTTCTACTCTGCTTTCACTCCAGACATGCATGAACACCCTCAGACTACAAGGCTTTAGACCACCAATGCTCAACAATTTGGGAATTAGATGACTAGACGAAGAATACTAACCACACCAGCAGATGCATACAAAACATATGATGGCTAGCTGCAACTAGTAAAGAAACTTGCAAATCTAATCTATCAATGCAGAGATATGATGACAACTATCTTGCATTTAGACATAGAAGAAACCTGAGCGACCTACTCACTGATACATTCAATTGTCTAATCTAGAGATAAGATGACAATTATCTAGCATTAGATGCAGAAGAAATCATGAATACAACACTTCAGGCACAAGCTTAGAACAGAGGAGAAATGGGCATTGAGAAATTAACAGCAAAACAAACTTGCATTGCTGAAAATGAAGATGAGGCGCTGCAAGTTACAGAGTATCTAGAGTCTCCAGAAGTTGAACCGAAACACAAGTGCCAACCCTGATTACATCTTTCTTCCAGCTATTTATAATCTATCATTACCATGGCTCTTAGCCATTTATGGATGGAGGGTCTTAATTGAGCACCAACTACCATTAACTGTCTGATAGCGTCTTTGAACGTGGTTGCTTTCTCCGCTATGAAAACCTGATTAGTTCTGGTACTGTGCTGTCCTCCAAGCGGTCGGTGTTATAGACATTTTTGGGCATTGCAACCCCAAGCATAAAATGTCCATAAACCAAGGGCTCCTAAGTCCCTAAAAGTGTTGTTCTAACCCCTAAAGGAGCAAGGTCAACTGATTACAGCTTCTCCCAGAAGTTCTCCATGAAAAACTGCTCAGAATTGGTCAAAACAGGATCATTTCAGCTGCCCCATAGGCAAAGTGCGTTGCATCTCACCTAAACACACTGTGTGGGTGCATTGCATTTCAGAAAGCCCTTCTATGGGGTGCGATGGGCGAGAAGTGACAAATGGAAGTGTCATTCCGCGAGGTGGAGAGGCATGGAAACTTCAAAAAACTTCTCCTGTGACACTTGCCTCTCTGAATTCGACCAAGGATGAGTAAGAGATCATCAATCTCCAAGTGGAAGCAAGAACTATCAGAGGGAAGACACTAATCAAATCACAAGCTGACTCATCTCCCTTACAGATATCTATATATGGATCCCTCATCCCAAAGATCCGGAGGCTGGAATTTTGCATATTGTAACTCCCCTTGGCTCTTTCTTGTTTATCAATAAAAGCTATTCAAGTTTTTCTCCATACTCTTGTGTCATTTATGTTTGCTGCATTTGTATGGTCAATTTACATCTGATCCTAGATTGTTTATGATTATAGATCCATGTTCTTGTATAGTGCTATGCTACTGTGATCTTACAGGTACTCTGTGAAGCTGGGCGTGCAAGGGAACAAGTAGCGAAAGACTATCAAGAGAGAGAGGAATCGAATCAGGAGATTAGCGCAAGACAGAGGTTGGTCTTCTTTGTTCTTCTCTCATCTATACTTCATAAAGGAAAAACGAAAGTAGCTTTGCTTTGTTTGTTTCTAAGGTAGCTATCACACCTTAGTGGGATAAGCAGTTTTGTGTAGACACTTTTCCCTGTAACAAAATGGCGACTCCACTGGGAACGAATTAGTTTGTTTGTTTATCTTCCTTGTTGTCTATTTTATAAACTTACAGACGGAGTCTGAAGTCGAGCCAGGTAGCTTTCGAACTGCATTTGCTATGCAAATGCAAAGTAGATAAATGCCGCTTCAGTCAATCTCCGGGATTTGTTTATAAATTAAACAACTGATTTACGAACTCTCTGATTGCCCTTTGTGATAGCTCTTAGATCCTCCTTAGATCTACCCCTGATTTTTGCATTACTGATTACCATTTGCTCGGCCAAAACCCATGAACTGAACTGCAAACTGTGACCCGGAACCCAAGCAAATTCTCGTCTCTGGCCTAGCGCAGGTACTGTTCTGAGAATCTGAAATTCAGCGCACTTCCCGAGTGTAGTAGGTGCGCTGCATTTCAAATTCCCTGTGTTACAGGTGCGCTAATCAAACTAGGCATTGCTCAGTTTTGGTTTCTGTAGTTCATTCTTTCCAGTTCTATTCATGAATTTTGCTGCCTGTGATCAATATATCTCTGTTTGAAACTCCTTTTCTTTGCTGTTATTCCGCCTCCTTTGTACAAAAGAACTGTAAATGTTTTTGTGTGTTTGTTGAGTCATTTTCAGTTCTCCTTTGCAAAAGTAGCGTAATCGTACTGTCGTCCTTTGATTTGAAAGCGTCGCAAGTGTCGTTTTCAGGCATAGGAAAGAGTTTGATTGCTGTAGATAGTCGATTATCCTGTTACTATTGTTTTTGGTCTGAATTTGTAATTTTTCTAGTGTCGAAAACAAGTATTCATTTCCAAATCGTAAGGTGTTGTGATTGCCTCCATTTTTTATTTCGAAAAGAAACTTGTTGATAACTGTCGCTTGAAAAGTAATTCAGATTTGTGCATCAACTTTCTTTTTATCATTTACATACTAAGAAAGTTGAAAACAAATACATGCATGTGCATTTGCATTTAGACTGTCTGATTGGTTTGATTTAGGAAAGTGCATTTAGAGTGTGCTCTTTGCTCTTTGTGAAAGAATACTGTCTCTCTTTCCTTAGTAGCTAGGATTTTCATTGCACAAAGAAGATAAAAGGCTGTTTATCATCTTAGATTTCATTTTAGAAATTACACATCTACATCTCACGGTGAACCTGAAAGGCAAACTTCATAAACAAGATCAACTATAAAATAAATTCAATGAATCTAACAACGCTTTGGAACCTAACACACAACATCTAGAAGTCTAGGCTAGAGACGTATTCCAGCGTCGTAAAGCCTGGTAACTGTTGTTCTCACTGATGGTTGGGTGATTCCTCCACTTTGAGACGATAAGTGCCAGTACGAACTTGTGCTTCCACGTGCTGTCGAGTATATTTTGGGAGACCCCAATAGGCTTAATCCTTTATCCATAGGAAGCTGTGTCTACCGCCCTATCGATCGCAATGCACTGAACATAGCATTCGGGAAGATTGACTGCCGTACCGTAAAAATTATTCTGCAGTTTTGCGATTGGTTTGGTAATCCCTCTACCTAGATTTCTAGAGCAGTCCCTTTCATTCCTTTTCAGACTCCTTAACGGAAAAGGTCATCTGAGCACTTGTCACTTCAGGCTCATTAAAAATCAAAGGCGACTAGAGTCATCTTTTATTTTTTCTCGACTCTTAAAAATTGAAAAAACAAGTTGTATCAAAGCGTCTAAAATTTATTTTAAACGGAATAATCATCACCCTTTCCTACATTAATCTTAGGTTGAGAAAATGGAATCCACCAACCAAGGAATTCCCCTTGGAGGAAATCCTAGTCCCTTCTCCTCTTGGGGAGATGTTGGTGCACCCCATATGGCCACATTGTCGCTTCGAGGATTGACAATCGGCTTACCCGTATGGCTCTTCTCAACCCTTGTCGTTCAGAACACCGCAATTCCTGAATAGTCGAGTCAACAACTAGACGAATCCAGAGTTACCCACCAACCTTCTACTTCCTCCAATTCTTTCTCTCCTCCTTCTTCTTCGCTTGATGGGGTCGGTAAAGCCAAAAATCAAGTACCTGAGAAGAAGAAGGAAAAGAAGAAGAAAGAGAAAAAGGAGAAGGAGCCAAAAGCGAAAGGGGGCAACCAAGCGTCGTTTAGCGAAAATCCACACACTGCACCGAGCAGGCCTAAATCACCATGTGTCATTTGCAAAGGAGACCACTATCATAGAGATTGTTCTTGCATCCCTCGGATCTTAAGGGACTGGTCTCCTCGTTTGCACAACCCGGTGTCGTCAACCTCTGATGATCATGTTGAAAACACACCGTCGACTAGTGAAAGTGAAGCCCCAGGACAAAAAGGAAAATACAGATTTCCTTGTAAACTGTGCGAAGGTGATCATGCCGTCCACTGTTGTCCCTTCTTAGATGAGGCTAAAAGAGTTTTGGACGATCGTCCGGTTTCACCGTTACGACTTCCTCTTGGATATAAAAAACTCTTGCCGAGTCTGTCACTAGTTGAAAAACCGGCTTACCCGCCCAGATGGTCAGCTGAAGCATCTATCATTGAAGACAAACCATCTGAACCCATACCAGACGAAATTTAAAAGGTCGAGGCGGCAGTTGACCTGGTTTTGCCTTCAGAGGTTCTGTCTTCAGATGATACAATCACATAAGAGAATAAGGATTACATCGTCCAAATTCTTTTCATAAGCACAGACTCCGATGAACATGGGGGCAATTTACCCACTCCTTTACCGCAGGAAGGAAGTTCGTCAGAGTCATAGCCGGCCGTCTATTCGGTCCCACCTCCAAGCAACCTAGTTGTCTCCTTCGACTGGAATCAACTAGGCAGACCTCCTTTACCAGCTAGTGTACCATTCCGAATTATTGCTCAAATATATAGAATGGTTATGGCTGGTACCATCATAGATGAAGGGGCTTCTGTGAGTATCCTTTCCTCGACTGCTTGGAAAGTGCTTGGTTCGCCATCGCTTTTGCCTGAGATGAGAAATCTAACAGGCTTTGACAAAGGAACCAGTCGACCGTTAGGGATCCTTCCCAATGTGCCCATAACATTGAGAGGGAAAGCCATTCAAATGAACGTAATGGTAGCTTAAGGACCCCTGGATTATAATCTACTCCTTGGACGAGACTATATTTATTGCATGGGAGCGATTGTCTCCTCACTCTTTAGAGTAATGTGTTTTCCGCACGAAGGAAGAGTGGTCAAGCTCGTAGACCAGCTTTCATTTCCCGGATCACACAGAGCAAATAGTCATATGCCATCTCTGAATGGTCTTTTCACACAAGGAATGTCTCATCAATCCGCAATCCGTCCACCTGATGAGCGTGAGTGATTCGAGGGACATGACTGAATCCCAGGGGGCATGCACCCTGGTCTGCTTTGGCAGGAAAACTTCGGGTATAGGGTAGGTTTCCGCGAGAGATATATGACTGGTGTGTACTCCCGTCCATGATTGGAAGAGGGAGTTATTCTGGAATAAGATTCTCTCGTCAATGTTATGTGAGTGGATTGTCTCACCTTTGTCTATTTCAGGTAGACATTGCTGAAGAAGTGTTTTGTTTGCGCTGTGAATAGAACAATCTTTGGTAACCTGAAAGAGGTAAGCCTTTCCTGATAAAACAAATATTTTATTTGCAAATTGAGGGGTAAACTTGAAACTTTGTTTTATACCTGGGGGCATGCAAACCTTTTGGCGTGCAAGCAAAGAGCGACTATTTATTTTTTTAAATTTGTAGGTCCTCTAACCCTTTAAACTCGTAGGATTGGTCGTTTCCTAACTTGCATAAAGAAAGGATGTGGGGCAAAACTCTAAAAATTTCCGTTTTTAAATGGGACATTCTTATTATACGACTGGATTAATCGAGCAGTTTTAGTGCATAGTTCAAGCTCGTTAAAAAATAAACATAAGCCATGAGCAAATGTTTCCCCCCGCGTTTAAGCTCATTAAAAAAGGAACTATTTCCCGGTAAACAACCATTGTGAATGTAGTACTTCAGCCTTTAAAAGCCTTGGTCGTGTTCTCACCATCACCTCCACTCTGTATTGGCCGATCATTCACCTCCATTTGATTGTTTACCCCTTTTGAGGAATAGCTGCGAAGAGTGATCTCACTAGCCATCCTTGTAACACTGCCGTGATTGGAAAATTCCAAACCTTACCTGGAATCAGCTGCTACCCATTTTATCACTTGTTCCTCAAAAGACGAGTCTCCTTTAAGATCTTTTCAACTGACTCGTAAAATATGAAAAGATTGCTGAGCCATTGGCCTCTCCAGCTCATTAAAGCGACCGGAAGTGCTATCCCTCCTTTAGATTTTAATCTTTTTGGACCTGAGGGATTATTACACAAAAAGATCGAGCGCTTGTTTTGTTCGCTCGTTAAAAGTATCGAAAATTCATCCCTTCTGTATTGTTTTATACTTTTTCGGACTTAAGGGATTAGATGACGAAAAAGGAATTTTGGAGTTACCTTTACGTTCCTTTTCAGACTCTCTAAAATTGAAAAGGACTGAGTTATCTTTGTCGTTAAACTCGTTAAAACTTAATAGCGACAAACTTGTCTATAGACGAGAACGAGTTTCACTATCGCTAGGCTCGTTAAAACATAGCGATGGGTTTGCCCGAAGGGCAAATTATAGAACAAGCATATGTTATCCTCCTCAAGCTTGACAAAAATAAAGAGGTACTGGTCAGCAATGACTGGGGAAAAATTGGGAAGAAAAATTGAAGAAACTTTGTTGGTAGCAAGTCACTCTTGAACATGACACTTTCACTCCGTATCCAAGTCGAGTTGGGTTGTTTCATTCACCGGTCACATTGCCATGGTCCCATCACACCATCCACATTTGGGGTAATGCTACCAATCCATCATGTCAGTGTCACCGATATGTTCAAGAGAAGTCATTCAGAGATTTCACCTGTGTCTCACCCGCTACAATACATTTACGCTCCATTCTTTCATGACCGCCACCCTGAACCTTATATCACCAGATCGTTTTCACCTCCATTAAAATCATTTGCTCCATTCCGTGTCATTGATGTGGGATTCATTAATGCCCTGCTATGACGGATCGCTTCTTGTCGACATCAGCTCATTATCCAAGAAGTCGATCTAGGAACACCCCATTCAGTACTTTGAAGCTTGCATGCCTCAATGGCAAGTTTCTCACTTCCGGCGACAGGTTTACATCAATGACCTTCGACCGAAAGATTTTGTGTGGTGTTCGACGCCAAGTCCTTTATTCACACCACGTGAATTGTACTGCAGTACCTTGAGGGTCATTATCATTGTCGTGATTCCTCTCGCGCCTGTTAACAACTTACATCATTGGCTGGTAATCAGGCGATGTCTTTCCATGTTCAACTCCAGAACATCTCTCACATGGATCGACTTGTACTTCAAGTGAAGATCGAACGAGATTGAAGACCCCAGATCTAGTTTCATCCATCCGGGCTGCGATATATATATTCAGGGAAATAAAGACATCAAATGTACATCATTGCTGCACAGATAATCATCCAATCAAAGGGATGATGGCTCTATCAGAATCATCAGTCTACACTCAGACGATTGTCTATCCTATGTACATGAAAATGAATTTAGCTGAGCATGGGAATGCCCGCCTCAGCTAGATCATGAAAGTATTATGAAGATAATGTATTGTATTGTATCTTATTACAGGTCTCCTCCCATCTTGAAAGAACTTCGGATCCTCATAATAAAGCATTTCACCCGACATCAAAGGATTAACGACCTCATGCTTTAGGGGGCAACTGTTATATACATTTTTGGGCACTGCAACCCCAAGCATAAAATGTCCATAAACCAAGGGCTCCTAAGTCCCTAAAAGTGTTGTTCTAACCCCTAAAGGAGCAAGGTCAACTGATTACAACTTCTCCTAGAAGTTCTCCATGAAAAACTGCTCAGAATTGGTCAAAACAGGATCATTTCAGCTGCTCCATAGGCAAAGTGCGTTGCATCTCACCTAAACACAATGTGTGGGTGCGTTGCATTTCAGAAAGCCCTTCTATGGGGTGCGATGGGCGAGAAGTGACAAATGACAGTGTCATTCTGCGAGGTGGAGAGGCATGGAAACTTCCAGAAACTTCTCCTGTGACACTTGCCTCTCTGAATTCGACCAAGGATAAGTAAGAGATCATCAATCTCCAAGTGGAAGCAAGAACTATCAGAGGGAAGACACTAATCAAATCACAAGCTGACTCATCTCCCTTACAGATATCTATATATGGATCCCTCATCCCAAAGATCCGGAGGCTGGAATTTTGCATATTGTAAGGAATTGCTGTTGGTTTCTTGAGACAACATCAGATTGTTGGGTGATCTAAGCTTTGTATGAGGTGAAGAGGGGCTTCCTTGCTGAGAGGATGATGCTGGGTCAGAACAACTGGTTGTAACTCCCCTTGGCTCTTTCTTGTTTATCAATAAAAGCTATTCAAGTTTTCCTCCATACTCTTGTGTCATTTATGTTTGCTGCATTTGTATGGTCAATTTACATCTGATCCTAGATTGTTTATGATTATAGATCCATGTTCTTGTATAGTGCTATGCTACTGTGATCTTACAGGTACTCTGTGAAGCTAGGTGTGCAAGGGAACAAGTAGCGAAAGACTATCAAGAGAGAGAGGAATCGAATCAGGAGATTAGCGCAAGACAGAGGTTGGTCTTCTTTGTTCTTCTCTCATCTATACTTCATAAAGGAAAAACGAAAGTAGCTTTGCTTTGTTTGTTTCTAAGGTAGCTATCACACCTTTGTGGGATAAGCAGTTCTGTGTAGACACTTTTCCCTGTAACAGTCGGGTTGATCATGGCAGTGGAGTTCCATGAATTTTTAATTCGATTGCTGAGTCGTGCTATGTCCTTTTCTCCTCTAGCCATGCTCTTCTTTTAATTCAGTTTCATGGTCGGACTGTCACCAGACTGACAGAGTCGGCCATCTTCTTCTTCACGTAACAGACAGGACGTGGGGTATGGAGTGCATGGGCAGATGAACGGTGGTGAGTGATCGTGAATGGTGGCCATCAGATCAAGGGAGATGTGTGGCAGAGATCATTTTTGGAGGCTAGCGTTCATGATGTGAGTGGAATATGTCTGGGCAGTTAGATCTTCAGGCGAGCAGATCAGACGGTTATCGGGCGGCGGAGATGTGCGGGCGATAACGCGTGGGGTGGTTTGATTTAAGTGGAAATATCTTTTATCGAGCGGGCATCGGGCGGTAAGCGGTAAGTGTCAGAACTCGCCTGATGCCACTCAGTGGATGACACGTAGCGGCGGAGGGGAGAGAAAAACTGCCCTCATTGGGCGGGTACTTATCGCGCTTGTTGTCTATGTGATATGGGCAATAGTCGTTAGATCTGGTGGGGGTGATCTAACGGCGGAGGAGTGTCGAACAAGTTGGTGTATCGGATGGGACGTGGACCGTTGGATTGGCGGGGAAAGATCAACGACGAAGATGCAGTGAAGGTACGAGATGTCTTCAGGAAATGTGCTATAGGCGCGTAAGGCATATGGGTGAGGTTTTATGGGGATTTTGGCTATTGCGCTTGGGGCTAAGGCCAAAGAGGAATTTTTCGGGGCGTGAAGGTTAAGTTAGGAAAGAGAAAGGGTAAAGTGGGAGTGGATTAAGGTAAGGAGTAGGAAATGGCCCGTGTGGGACCCATTTTACGAACAACAAAGCATACCAAATTTTCCCGTTGACCTTCAAAAAGTCAGCACTGCACCTTAAGGCTAACAGGGTCAACTTTAGGATCAACACGAGGTTGATTATGTTCAGGTGGAGGAGAACTTGGTTGAAAATCCATTTCGAGACTCGGAATCATCGAGGTCGAAAATAACCAAATTGGAAGACCAATGGTCAATCCACGAAGGGACAACGTCGTCATATAGCGAGCACCACTATTTCCAAAAGAAGGAAAAGGACTACGATTCCTGTCAAATGGGTTTCCTTGACTGGTAAACTCAGGAAATGTTGCCATCAGTATCAACCTAAGAACTGCTAAGGAGCATTTCCACAGGAAGGATGTTGTTCCGCGGTCAATTAATTTTTAGAATTTGAAACAAAAACTTTGCCTTTTCATGTTTTAAGAGTCGAGAAAAGGACAAAAAGGTGACTCTAGTCGCTTTTGATAGTTTAGCAAGCTCTAAAGGACAAGTTGCTCGATGATCTTTTCAAATTTAAAGAGTAAGAAAAGATCAAAATGACCACTCAGGTGACTCTAGGTAAAAAGGAGTACCAAGTAATTATGAACTACAATATACACCTCAACAAATAAATTTACCAAGGACTTGACGTATGCGTAGGCAATCTCCCCGAATGTTGTGTTCGGTGTATCACGTTTACAGGGCGGAAAACGCACCTTCCTATGGATAAAGGTTTGCAACCTATGGGGTTCTCCCTTTATATACACGATGGTATGGGGAGCACAAGTCGTGCTAGCGTTGTCTAATGCCGAAGCGAACGACAACTACTAAGTTTTAAAGATGCCATAACACGTCTCTAGCCTAGACCACTAAATATGATTGTTAATGTGTCAAATGCCCCTTATATTAATTGATAAATTTTAAAGTTGATCTTGGAATTATGTCTCAGTTTTGGGCTCAAATCGATGTCACTTGAACACCTATGATGCAACTATATGAGAAATGAAATTTTCCACTTCGATGAAAGCTAGACTAACCAAGGGAAGAAATTTCAATCAATAATGCATCAAACGAAATGAATCATGCAAAATGCCTTCCACTAACTTTTACTTTCGTCTTCCAACCACAATGCCAAAAATAAAAATAATTTTCAGTTTTCACTATCCTAAATGTAACTTTTTCGAAAGCAAAATGGTTTTGACTTTACAAAGATGCACTTATATGAATTATGCTTTTCTTTTCGTTTTGAATGATTTGATGCACCTAATACAATTTTTTAGCTTTCAATCATTGAAAAATGTGATCTATTCTCAATGATGAATCTCAAAAAACAACTTCTCAATGCAACTAATCTAATGCATTTTCGCGAAAAGTAAATTTCGAAATACAAGCTAAAACAAATTCAAACGATGTTTTCAATGATTTCCACAGAAAACAACACTCAATGAGTCAATAAAACAAACATCTCAATGACACCAACAAGCAGAAAATGGTGACCAACGATTAGAAACCCTAGAATTCAGTCAGATTTCACTTCGAAGCCAACAAGACAAATTTTGCAAATTAATCAAGGCAATCAATCAAAACATTGACAGATCTAAGTATACAGGATAGGAAAAGACCTTAGGGGCCAAGACACACTGGATTCATAGGAAGAAACCTAAAAAATTCTCACATTTAGGGATCATCGCTACTTTATATACCCAAAACCGTGATTATCACTACTTTGCATAGGCAAACCTGTGATGGCATCACTACTTTGTATAGCAAAAAGTAGTGATGATTTCAGTGTGACCAAAAATGAAGATTTTTTTTTTTTGTCACGACTATAAAGGTAAAAACCACGATCATCACGATTGTAAAGGTAAAAACCACGATGCCATCATGATTGCAAAGGGAAAACCCACGATGGGCGAGGAATATAGGAAAACACTAAAAATATTCCAAGAAACAATCCAAACTTAGCACTCTAAGGCACTAATTAGTGATGGTATAAACCTAGACTGATCCAGACAAGTCGAAAAATCAACGGTTGGTCAAACTAGTCAAAAGACAAAGTGAAGGAATGGAAGGAAAGGGTCATAGGCTCCTTAGTGGAGTCACCATTTTGTTGACAAGGTTAATCCTCTCTACGAAAAGAGACAATCCCTCTAGCCCAATGAGTGGGTCTAGCAACTGAAATGACAATCAACTAGACATCTTCCTAGATTACAATTGAAAAGTAGAACGAGAGATAACCTACCTCGTTCTGATGCTATTTTGATTTCCATTATTGAGAGCCTCGAACTGCTTATGTCACAGACTTGTTCCTTCTTCTCTCGTGCTTATGTACCTGCACAAGTGATCAAGAGACAATAAAGCATGCCAAAAATAATATCAAATCCAATAATAGCCTACTTAGCTGATCAAGGAATGCCAAGCTAACACATACATGAACATATATATTTTGGGAAGATGAACTAGCAGTTGTATATTATTAAATGAATAAAGGGAAGCTTACAACCATAACCTTGATGTTGAAAGGCTCTCCTTGAGTGGTAATCCAAGTCCAAGCCAAGAAACTCTCCAAACACTCGTTCTCCAAGTCTAATGAATAGCCTCTAAGCACAAGCTCAGCATAGGGGTGCAAATGGACATAGACCAACCATTTGGGAATGGGAGAGGAGGAATTTATAGGCTCGAAGAGGGATTTAGGATTTCTTCAAAGATAGGATTAGGCCCACATCTCAAGTAGGTAGCTCATAGGGATGAGACCAAGAGGTCAAATTAGGAGGATTCAACCTCATCTATGCGAAACCACCTCTACCTCATCGCTCTAGAAGCTTCTAGATCATGAAGCTTCTCATCCTCTTTGGGAAAACTTCCTTTTTGAGACCATCACAGGTATGCAAGGGAACAGAGCGATGCCATCGCTGGCCTAACACGGTGCAACAGGCGATCATCGCGGTTTTGAGCTTCATAAGGGCGATGACCTTCATTTTAGGGTTTTAAGAGCTATTTCTTCAGGGAAAGCTCCAGATATTTTCCAAGCAAAGTTAAAGGAGGGATCTAAACTGTATACATGGATGAGTATACTGTATAATGATCATGTTTTAGGCACTTCAGGGTATGTCACAAGGAAGTGTAGGAGGCGTGACAAAATATTGTGTAACAGATGCCCCCTGAAGCATGAAGGCAGAACGAGGAGTGACGATTGAGATGCTTTACGAGCTTTTGGCAAGGATGAGGACAGGCACTGTCAAGAGACCTGCAACTCAAGGACGCATATACATATACATATCTGAGATCAAGACATGAATCCATGACATGGACACAACCATTCGAATGATGAAGGCTATATGAAAAGATCCATGGTATGGGCGTAGCCATCCAGATAACAAGGATCACAATAAATATAAAGTCCCACGATATGGTCACAACCATCCGTATGGTAGAAAAACGAGTGTAGTCACGAATGACATATAACTCCATGCAGCCTGAGTCATAACAGACAAGACTCAAGGTCTTGTGTTTCATCCCGATCTGATCAATGTACGAATCCTAACATGCGAATAAATGTGTTGAAGTCGAACATGCTAGAAAACCACCTGATTACCGTCCAATGATGTGGACCGTTAATAGGTACGAGAGAAACCACCAATAATGATAATGGCTCTCAAGGTACAATAATACAATCCATGGATGTGATAATGAAGCTGAGGTCGAACACTCGTGGAAACACCCGATTGAAGGCCAATAGTGAAAAACTATCGTCAAATGTAGAGAAATTGTCATTAGGGCATGCAAGCGCTAAGGTACTGAAAGGCAGTCTCTAAGTCATCTTCCTGGATAATGAGCTGAACTCGATAGGAAGTGACCCATCGAAGGAGGATCATAATGAGTTCCCCATCATCGACACGAAACAAGGAATAAAGTGGAATAATTTTCAAGACTGTAACAATGACTCAAATAGTGTATAGGTAAATAAATGCAGATAGGACTTCTCTTGAACATATTGGTGACACGACTCCGGAGTGTGGCAGCATTAGACTCAACATAGGACCAAGGGTCATAATGACGAAGTGGAATAGTCAGATGAGAGGTAAAATGGATAACCTAAACCCAGAAGGACAAGTGACTGAGCGAGGATATCCCAAACCCGACACAAGATGCAGAAGAGTGTCATGTTCAAGAGTGACATGCTGCCTATACAAAAGATGTTTCATCTTCACTTTTCCCCGCTATTTCTAGCGATTACCTCTTTATTTTTACACAAGCTTGAAGAGGATACCATATGCTTGTCATATAAGTTCACCCTTCAGATGAATCCATCCTAGTAAGTTTTACGAGCCTTAGGAAGGAGAAGCTCGGGATCGTCATGGTGACAAGTCTTTCGTCGTTTAAGTTTTATGAGTTCGACAGAAGAATAACTCAGTATCTTTTTCATATTTAGAGAGTTTGAAAAAGAGACGAAAAAGAAACTCCACCAGGTCCCTTTTCGTAATTTGTCTCTCGAATCCGAAAAGGTAGAAAACAATATTTGAGAGAACGTCCTAGCCATGTTTAAATAAGGTGTACCTTTTTTCGTAAATCTTAGCCCGAAAAAGGGGTAAATGTATACTGAGGTGACGTTGATTCATTTACTTTAACGAGTTTGAAAAGGCAAGTACTCGACAATCTTTTCATATTTTTGGAGTCTGAAAAGCGTTGAAAGGGGACTCCACCTAGAGGAATGAGTGGTATAAAAGGATAACAACTGGTTCCGGTAATGATGGAACTACTCAAAACATGTAATGGTCAAGGGGTTGGATAATAAGACCACTTATCGCAGATGTTCCTAAGGTAAGGTAAAACCACCAAGTGAAAGCATACAATCGGCTAAAGAGATGGTGACAATGAAATGAAAGAACCAAGGCTCATCTTAACAAAAAGGGCTGATAAAAACGACAATCACGAGATGTAAAAAGGGAATGGTTTCATTTTTACACAAGCTTGAAACATCGGGAACTATGCTTGAGTATACTTGAAGATGGTTTCATTTTTACACAAGCTTGAAACATAAGAAAAAATATGCTTGGATTTGGTTTCATTTTTACACAAGCTTGAAACGGAAATAAATTGTGCTTGAATTTGGTTTCATTTTTACACAAGCTTGAAACAAAGATAAACTATGCTTGGTTTTGGTTTCATTTTTTACATAAGCTTGAAATAAAGATAAACTATTTTTGAGATAAGTTTACATGCCCCAACATAAGGTGACGTCGATTCGAGGTACATTCCCTCCAAGCTTCATTTCATTCACCTAAGTGGATGGAATGAAGGTTCACTTCCGCGATCAAATGAAATGATTGACTAGGGTTTTAAGAGATCTAATCAAACAGTCGAATTGGAAGGGAGTTTGTTTCATTTTTTAACGAGCTTGACACAAGACAAGGAACTCTGCTCCATATCGCTTGTTTCATTTTTTTTAAGGAGTTTGACACAAGACAAGGAACTCTGCTCCGACCCCTTGTTTAATTTTTAAAGGAGCTTGACACAAGACAAGGAACTCTGCTCTGGTTCCTTGTTTCATTTTTCAAGGAGCTTGAAACAAGAAAAGGAACTTTGCTCCATATCCCTTGTTTCATTTTTTTTTTATGGAGTTTGACACAAGACATGGAACTCTGCCCCAGTCCCTTGTTTCATTTTTTGAGGAGCTAGACACAAGACAAGGAACTCTGCTCCATATCCCTTGTTTCATTTTTTTAAGGAGTTTGACACAAGACAAGGAACTCTGCTCCGGTCCCTTGATTCAATTTTTAAGGAGCTTGACACAAGACAAGGAACTCTGCTCCATTCCATTGTTCAAAGACCAACAGAGGTCATGGCTTCCAAGATTTTCTCATCATATGGGAGAATAATACTCTAGAAGGGATACATGTCCAGGGATCCAATTGAAAAATTGGGTTCCAATGCCCCCAATACATGATGTACTACATCGCCTAATAGATCATTAGTAGATGTGGGCATGGAACATGTGGCCATGTAATTAACCTGTGGCAGGGGTGGTACCGCTTACATATGAGAACCATTTAGGGATGATGATTGAGTGGGAGTTGATTCAATACCAATGAATGTAAGCTGATCAATGATCATAATGTTTCCGTCATTTGGGAAACACATCACTTGAAAGAGGGAAGAAACAAGAGCTCCCATGCCATAAACATAGTCATGGCCAAGGAGTGGATTAAAATCTAAAGGGCCTTGAACCACCATCACGTTTATATAGACAAAATTTCCTCCCAAAGTAATAGGTAAGTTAGGAAGGATCCATAACAGTTGATTGGTTCCTCTTTTAAAAGCTTAAATATTCTGGGTGACGAGGACAAGCTGAGGAGAACCTAAAGCTTGCGAAGCAGTTGAGGACATAATACTAACATATGCGCCCTCGTCTATGACTGTGCTAGGTACGACCATATGGGAAGCTTGTACTTTAATTTGGAAAGGCACATAAGATGGAAGACGATATCCTTCCAGTTGAATCCAATCAAAAGAAGTGACTAAACTACTCGGAGGGGGTGTTGTAGGAGCGTGAGAGCTACCCTCTTGCTCTATTGGAACAAGAGAAATGATTTCATGCACCTCGGGAACAAGAGGATTTACCTCCAGTTCATTCGAAACTGAAGAAACCAAAAGAACCTGAGCAGTATGAGGTTCACTCTCTACCGAAAAGGTATGGTTAACTGAAGGTGGGGTCAAGTCTACCAGTTTCTCAATCAATGGTTGGTTGAGAACGAACTCACGAGACTCGCTTTCAAAGAGAGTGGGATTGACCAAAGATGAATTTTGATTAAACACTGGATGAACTAGCGGAGGATCAGGGGAAAGATTTCGATACCCAGTCGGAAGACAAGGTTAAGAAGTTGTAAGGTTTTTCAACTCCTTGGAAGCTTCATCCATAAGAGGACAAAGGTGAGTGGGATGATTACCTTCACAAACTTACAAGGAAATTTGACTTTTCCCTTTTTCCCATGGGATTTACTATTACTTGTTGATGGTTTTTCACCAGGATGATCGCCACAAGCTGCTGACAAAGTTCGATGTGAACCTGCAGACCACACTTCTAAGACCTTGGGAATACCAAGACAATTCTGAAGAAGGTGGTCACCCTTGCACAACATGAAAGGGAATTTTACTTTCCGGGTCTGGTTGGAAGATTTTTCTACATCAATTTCATCCGTAACAATAGCTGATGGGTTGCCCCCTTGCTTATTTTGCTTCTTCTTCTTCATCCTCTTCTTCTTCTTTTTCTTAGCTTCCTGGTTACTAGAATCCAGACTTTCACCAGGCGAAGAGGATGAACAAGGTGAAGAGATAGGCGAAGAAGGCAAGGGGTCAACTTTAGGATCAACATGAGGTTGATGTTGTTCAGGCGGAGGATAACTTGGTTGAAAAGCTGTTTCGACCCTCGGAATCACCAAGGTTGAAAATAACCAAACTGGAAGACCAATGGTCAATCCAGGAAGGGGCAATGTCGCCATATAGGGAGCACCAATATTTCCAAAAGAAGGAAAAGGACTAGTATTCCCGTCAAAGGGGTTTCCTTGACTGGTAAACTTAGGAAATGTTGCCATCAATATCAACCTAAGATCCGTTCAAGAGTATTTCCACAGGAAGGATGTTGTTCCGCGGTCAATTAATTTTTAGAATTTGAAACTAAAACTTTGCCTTTTCATGTTTTAAGAGTCGAGAAAAGGACGAAAAGGTGAATCTAGTCGCTTTCGATAGTTTAGCGAGCTCGAAAGGACAAGTTGCTCGATGATATTTTCAAATTTAAAGAGTCATAAAAGATCAAAATGACCACTCAGGTGACTCTAGGTAAAAAGGAGTACCAAGTAACCTTGAACTACAATATACACCTCAACAAATAAATTTACCAAGGACTTGACGTACGTGCAGGAAATCTCCCCGAATGCTGTGTTTGGTGTATCATGTTTACAGGGCGACAGACTCGGCTTCCTATGGATAAAATTTCTCAACCTATGGGGTATCCCTTTATATACGCGACGGTATGGGGAGCCCAAGTCTGTGCTAGCGTTGTCTAATGTCGAAGCGAACAATAGATGCTAAGCTTTAAAGACGCCGGAACACATCTCTATCCTAGACCACTAAATATGAATGTTAATGTTTCAAATGATCCTTAGATTAATTGATAGATTTTAAAGTTGATCTTGGAATTATGTCTTAGTTTTTGGCTCAAAGCGATGTCTCCTAAATACCTATGATGCAACTATATGAGAAAAGGAAATTTTCCACTTCGATGAAAGCTAGATTAACCAAGGGAAGAAATTTCAATCAATAATGCGTCAAACGAAATGCATCATGCAAAATGCCTTCCACTAACTTTCAATTTCGTCTTCCAACCTCAATGCCAAAAGTAAAAATAATTTTTAGTTTTCACTATCCTAAATGGAACTTTTTTGAAAGCAAAATGGTTTTGACTTTACAAAGATGCACTTATATGAATTATGCTTTTCTTTTCATTTTGAACAATTTGATGCACCTAATATAGTATTTTAGCTTTTAATCATTGAAAAATGTGATCTATTCTCAATGACGAATCTCAAAAAATAACTTCTAAATGCAACTAATCTAATGCATTTCGCGAAAAGTAAATTTCGAAATACAAGCTAAAACAAATGCAAAATGATTTTTTCAATGATTTCCACAGAAAACAACACTCAATCAGTCAACAAAACAAACATCTCAATGACACCAACAAGCACTAAATGATGACCAATGACTAGAAACCATAGAATTCAGTCAGATTTCACTTCGAAGCCAACTAGAAAAAGTTTGCAAATTAATCAAGGCAATCAATCAAAACATTGGCAAATCCAAGCATACATAATAGGAAAAGACCTTAAGGGCCAAGACACACTGGATTCTTTGGAAGAAACCTAAAAAATTATCACATTCAAAGATCATTGCTACTTTATATACCCAAACCCGTGATTATTGCTACTTTGCATAGGCAAACCCTTGATGGCATCACTACTTTGTATAGCAAAAGTAGTGATGATTTTAGCGCGACCAAAAAATGAAGAATTTTTTTTTCATCGTGACTGTAAAGGTAAAAACCGTGATCATCACAATTGTAAATGTAAAAACTGTGATGCCATCACGACTGTAAAGGGTAAACCCACAATGGGTGAGGAATATGGGAAAAAACTAAAAAAATTCGAAGAAACAATCCAGAATTAGCACTCTAATGCACTAATAAGTGATGGTATAAACCCAGACTGATGCAGACAAGCCGAAAAATCGACGGTTGGTCAAACTAGTCAAAAGACAAAGTGAAGGAATGGAAAGAAAGGGTCATAAGCTCCCTAGTGGAGTTGCCATTTTGTTGACAAGGTTAATCCTCTCTGCGGAGAGAGATGACCCCTCTAGCCCAATGAGTGGGTCTAGAAATTGAAGTGACAATCAACTAGACATCTTCTTAGATTACAATTGAAAAGTAGAACGAGAGAGATAACCTACCTTGTTCTGATGCTATTTTGATATCCTTTGTTGAGAGCCTCGAACTGCTTGTGTCACAGACTTGTTCCTACTTCTCTCAGCGCTTATGTCCCTACACAAGTGATCAAGAGATAACAAAGCATGCCAAAACCAATTAAAAATCCAATAATAACCTACTTAGCTGATCAAGGAATGCTAAGCTAACACATACACGAACATATATATTTTGGGAAGATGAACCAACAATTGTATATTATTAAATGAATAAAAGGAAGCTTACAACCATAGCCTTGATGTTGAAAGGCTATCCTTGAGTGGTAATCCAAGTCCAAGCCAAGAAACTCTCCAAACACTCCTTCTCTAAGTCTAATGAATAGCCTCTAAGCACAAGCTCAGCATAGGGGTGCAAATGGACATAGACCAACCATTTAGGAATGGGAGAGGAGGAATTTATAGGTTGGGAGAGGGAGTTAGGACTTCTCCAAAGATAGGATTAAGCCCACATCTCAAGGAGGTATCTCATAGGGATGAGACCAAGAGGTCAAATTAGTAGGATTCGACCTCATCTATGCGAAACCACCTCCAGCTCGCCGCTCTGGAAGCTTCTCATCCTCTTTGGGAAAACTTCATTTTTGAGACCATCATGGGTATGCAAGGGAATAGAGCGATGCCATCGCTGGCCTAACATGGTGCAACAGGTGACCATCGCGGTTTTGAGCTTCATAAGGGCAATGACCTTCATTTTAGGGTTTTAAGAGCTATTTCTTCACGGAAAGCTCAAGATATTTTCCAAGCAAATTTAAAGGAGGGATATAAAATGTATACATGGATGAGTATACTATATAATGATCATGTTTTGGGCACTTCAAGGTATGTCATAGGGAAGTGCAGGAGGTGTGACAAAATATTGTGTAACACATCTACAAATCAAATAACAATTGATATAATATTGAAGCACAATATAGGAAAGAACATAGCTAACACATACCACATATCAATGAGACAAAGGCACCATGAACTATACCCCAAAATATTTTATGATGAATTTCAAATATTCCCAGTAGAACGGTGGCTTCACACCAGCGTTACAAAATTACATTTAGACCAAAGTCACTATATTTATTATCAAAATAGAAGCAAAATGCCTTCTATTTAGAGAGAAATTCCTCCAAGTGGAAAATAATGGCTACTTGGCTTGATCATCGTCAAAATAATCTTGACCGTAGATAAATACTTTATCAACTTTTAATATTTGTCGTCGAAAATACTTATTCTTGAGGAATTTTCGAATTTCTCATTAAAATGATGAAAAGGTAGTCTTGGATATTACCCAAAATCCCCTTTTCTTAATAAAAATCGGCCCTTGACCTATGGTAACAACCTACAGGCTTTATCGGAAGCGCTTAAGGCTTTAAGCCTGGACATATGAGGAATCAAAGCCACCTTTTTATCGGTGCTCTTAATCACCCATCGGAAGCCACCACCCGAGCTTTAAAGCTCGCAAGCACCATATTACATGAATCGGGAATGACCCATCATAAATACATGGGAATCATATATATATAAAACCCCTTTCTATACCCGCGCCCACATATATATAAAACTATATGGAAACATACAAAAGCCCGTTTTTTTTTTAAACGCCCGGACTTCAAATTATATATATACCTTTGCAATTTTCGGCAGGTCCAATATCGGCTGTTACAACCATAAACACATGCCGCGGTCCCGATGACCCCGATGAGGTTGCGGACCCGATCTCAACTTTGCCACAGTTAATGGTTTTATCGCATCCGCCTCCGCCCAATAATATTTCGTTGGCGATCGGCGATCGCTCGACGCGCTATACACATATATGCGTCTGCCGATATAGATCCGGACCCGATCTAGCAATTCAACCTGATATATATTATATCGGGTCCGCACTCATCGCTTAAAGGTTCCGATATGATATCGCTCCGTCATCACCGATATGCCGATGCGATGGTAATTCCGGACCCGACTTGGTCCACAATCAATCTGAATAATCTTTCAAGTCCGCCCAATACTCCGCTAAGGGGGTTCCGACATCAATTCGCTGTGTAAATGGGCCTTTCTGTTCGCGGACTCTAATTAAATTGGATTTGCTTTGAGCACAAGAATTATTTACAGTTTATTAATAACAATACAAGCAGATCGCATTGTATGGAGAACAAAAAACAATCAACATACAAAGCCTTCACGGCCGCATAAACAAAGCATTGCACAAGCACTGGATTATTTCATATATAAAATACAGGGTCTCGGCCTTTCCATATTACACTGTAATGATGACCTCTGTTTTGATACAATCCCAAAATACACTTTGAGCTTTTTTGCTCCACACCAAGCCTCACAAATTGAGCATCAGAAGCTCAAGATGGAAGAGAACAACCCAAGGACTAAAGGAGAATTCACTGGACTTGATCTTAACTGTCCAACGCCGATGGAGGAGTAATATGTTCTCTCACTCAGTTTAAAAATGTTTTTGTATGGCAAACTATACGTGTAAATATTTACTATTTCAATACTTTAGAATGTATAGCCACAGGCTACCAATAATGGGATATTTTTGTAAGAAGTATGGGGACAATTCTCAGGGAAGGGATGGGGAACAAATGAAGCTTTAGATTCCCTTAGCAGGCTTGAAATTATGACGTAAAATCCTGATTTTGAACGCGAACGAGCGTGATTTATATATAAATATACTACTCATTATGGTTAAAAAAAGAGTAAGATAAATACTATTTAACTGCCACTAGATTTCTCAACAATGTTGTGGGCCCAACAATTAGTCAATAGTCAGAGATATGTGTACACAGATAAAAATAAAAAAATGGCAAGGAGACCTCATTCCCATCCTCAGGTCTACCCCGACTTCCCGACTTGTTCTAGTGGGACCCGCAGTCGGGGTTGATTATAGTCGGGCTCGACGATAATTGAGGTGTATTAAGGAGAAGCACACACTAGTAAACCCATATTCCACACTCGTTTCCCTTGGGATCTACATGCACTATCCACATTGAATAACTTGACTTTTAAAGGATGTACGCTCAATTGCACCAAGTTTCGCAAAGTTCCTATTTTTTGAAAATGCACTCTACAAAATCCTTGATGTGTTCTCAAGGCACGAAACTATTGAGAAAGTTGTAGGTAATATTTTGTTATTATAATTATAATTATATTATCATGATTTTTTTGTGGGTAGCTGTCAATAATAAATTACTAGTCACATAAAATAAGTGAAAATATGAACTTGTTACCCTGCCTAATCGAGAGTTAGTATTGGGCAGTGAAACAATTTGGCGAAAGTACAGAAGTCTTGACCCCAAACTTGCATTGAGCAATTTTGACTGCGGCATAATTGTCTGTTTATTACTTTGGAAGTGTCACTGCCCCAATTTTTTGTCCCTTGAGCTAATCCATTAATGAGTGTGGTGCCATTGAATTGGGTCAAACATTTATATTTTCACTACATGGAAACTCTAAACAAAATAAATGCAAACATTAAAGCACCATTAGTAGGGAGGTGTTGTTATATAAAACTTCCTTGGGATTTTGTACGAACAACTAATAATGCCTTACTTAAGAAGTTGGAGTGTGTAATTAATGCAGTGTTGCCTCTATTTACAACATTAGTCTGGAAAATCCTAATTGTTGTATAATTTAAAATCCTTACTCATTGGAATCGTAATTATGTAATTTATAATAAAAATATAAACTTATTTTTTAAGCAATGCAATAATAATACAAATTTATTGCAATCAATTCTTTCCAAAAAAAAATATTGTTCATTCTACCTGATCCTGCCAACATTCTAGTCCCCAGACAGCAGATCGATGGCAGTAAGCACAGATTGAGTAGAGGCGATGGCAGCAAGCACAGACCGATCAGAGGGGTTGTAGAACGAGGCATGCAATCCAATACGATGCCAGAGCTGGAGGACTGTTTAAAACCAGAGCAGGTAAGATCAACCCTTATTCAGATATTTATTAAAACCCCGGAGGGGAAAACCCGATTAGTGTGGGTTCATGCAGGAGGCACCATCTTGCAGTTAAAACAGCAGATATGGGCAAAGATGGGATATCCAGTCCAGATCCAACATCTGGTCAGAGGAAGGTGGTCCCTCCAGGACTGTAGAACCATGAAAAGCTATGAGATCAGCTCAGGAACAATCATTGTTCTAAACCTGAGGCTGAGAGGAGGGGCTCTGCCTCAGGGACAGCCAAGTTCTTCAGGGGGAGTCAAGGGGAAATCAGCACCCCAGAACCAATCTACAGGCAACTATCGCGAAGCAGCCAAAGGGAAAGAATTTCCAAAGAGGAAAGAATCCACAGCTGCCAATATACCTCCAGGGCAGTATATCGTGGATCAAATGCCAGAGAGTCCCTCCATCTTGCTGGATACTCCAGAGGTAAAGTGCATATTTTCAGATCTACAAAAAAATGCTGTTATTTGTAGATTTAACGGTTTCTGGCCCAGAACAGATGCTCTGTACCAATGGATTCACACGGTCTGGACAAAAAACTGCCAGATCCACCTATGCTCGAAGGGTTTTTTCATAGTAGTCTTCCTAGAAGAAGGAGAAAGGGAAAAAATTCTCAATGAAGGACCATGGTTCTGGGGCAGTGCGGGATTGTTTGTGACCCCATGGTTCCCGGGTTTTGATGCAAATACTATGGTGGTATCAAGGATGCTAGTATGGGTAAGGTTGCATAACCTCCCGATACATTTTTGGCACTACAAGACCTTAACAGCCATAGGGAATACCCTTGGAAGAATGTTAAAGATTGACTCAGAGAGACACTTAAAGGGTATCTTTACTTTTGCTAGGATATGTGTCGAGGTAGACCTTAGCCAAGGATTACCCGAAAGCATCATTCTGAATTTCAACAATTCTCAGTGGAAACAACCTTTGGACTATGAGAATACAGCATTCAGATGCAGGGGATGTCAACAAACAGGTCACCTGTTCAACGCATGCAAAAGCCTCAACAAGAGCAAGCCTCAACAAAGGAAGCCCAAAGGATGGCAGAACATAGATGATGTTATAAAGAAGAGAACCCCTTCGGTAACAGAAGACGAAGAAACAGAAGCAGAAGAGGATGATACCACCATAGAGGAAGTTGAAATGGAAAACCAGAAGGAAAATATAGCAGACAACAAGGCATCACAGTCCCACTCAAATCAGGCAGAAACACAGCAAAATCAGGCAGAGATGATAAGCGTGGATCAAAGCATGGGAGGCATCAAACGGCATCATCACTCAGATACTTCAGACTCAGACAAAGAAACAGGGCCTCCGAATGCATCAACACAGTTAGTCATTGTTTCGACTGAACCCACTCAAGGAGAGTGGCGTAAGGTCGAAAAGAAAAAGGGGAGAAAAACTTGAAGTGGCCGGAGCTCAGTTTTTAAACCCTTTTTCCTTCTCTTTTCTCTTTTCTTCTCTTATTCTTTGAGCACGTTAGTTTTCTAACGTTGCGTAGGGTGCGAAAGCACTTGAGCCCATGTGGCAATTACTGAATGCTTCACTGCATCTGCTAGTGTAACTTTTCATTAATTCTTTAATAAAAAGTTACCGTTTTTTTTTCCTTGGAAAAAAACTAATGGTTGTGGAAATTTTACTATCTATGACAACTATACAAAGTAGCATATAGAAAAATAAATTTATTTTAAAAAATAAATATAAATATAAAAAATAATTAATAATAATATAAATTACAAAGTGTGGAAGCATTCACAGAGTCCATCAAGACCTGGACTAACCATGACAATATTTAACAAATGACTTTTTTTTATTGCAATTAACAGGTTACATAGGGTACAGACACTCGAACCGATATGTGAGTTGATAAGGGCTAGAACCCCATATTACAGAATACGATCGTCCATTAGAAATGTTGAGGATATGCTTATCTCCTAACATTTAGGCTGTAAATTCACATGAGGGCTTGTGTAGGCTACAATAAAATGTACTCTCTTGGGTAGGGCACAACCTAATGGGAAGAATTGATTTGCATTGCATTGTTATTGAACTTCCTGAGGCCGGAAGCCTTACCTTGCCTAGTCCCTCAAGAATCAAGTCATTCCACCATGAACGATGCGTAACATAACCCTATTATTGGCAAGAGAGTTAGAGGCCCTTTGACAACCATCAAGTTCCTGGTTGGGGTCGACCAAAAGATTGCCTACACAGATATGTTGATTATTCCATGTCCTCAAGTGGCAAATGTTTACAGCTCGAGAGCCCACCCATTGCATCCCTGTTGATATGGCTGATGCTAGTTTTTGAACCTTCAAGATAATTTCCCCATTTGCAGGCCAAATGCCAATATTTATGTGTCCTTTTCTGTACTTTGAGAACTCGATGGGCTAAAAAAGAGTAGCCTTGTCGAAATATCAGGAGGGATATCACCACTGGACACTCTAGTGAGTCGTTGTCACTTTGGAAGGATGGTCACACAGGTCCATTATGAATGGGTAGAATGTGCAATGTGTAAGAAGGAAGCAAGACTTGATAAAAACTACTGGGTCCAAGATTCACAAAGTCGCATTACGACAAAGCTAGCCGGGAGTGAAGCCTTATAGCTCTAATCGGATAACCCTTATCCAACAAGAGTGATGATGACCTAGTCATGGAAACTCCTGATTAGACACCTAGGAATTATCTTATCACTATGCGATGTAATAATGAGTGACGTGATCAAACAAATATTTCCTAAGATGAGAACATGAGCAAAGCGTCGAGGCTTGGGGTTGGGCCTATAAATAAAAAAATTGGGTGTGTTGATGGATAGGTTAGACCCTGACTGGCCTTTGAGCTAAACACTTCCACTAGGCCACTCAATCTATGTCAGGTGGGAGATTAACAATGTCGTTACAGTGCTATACTGCCACGTGGGCCGCTAAGTTGATGCCACATGAGAGGTGAATGACGTTGTTACAATGGAATATATATATATATATATATATATATATATATATATATATATATATATATATATATATATATATATATATATATATATATATATATATATATAACAAAATTGATCGCGTTGATAGATATGGTCAACCCTCACTAGCCTTTGAGGTGAATAATGCCACCTAGGGTGTTGAGCCCCTGCCACATGGAAATTGTACACTATTGTTACAATGTTATAGTGTCACACACACACACACACACACACACACACACACACACACACACACACACACATAACAAAATTGATCGCGTTGATAGATATGGTCAACCCTCACTAGCCTTTGAGGTGAATACTGCCACCTAGGGCATTGAGCCCCTGCCACATGGAAATTGTACACTATTGTTACAATGTTATAGTGTCACATGAGCCACTGAGACACAACCACTTGGTATATATATATATATATATATATATATATATATATATATATCTGTGTGTGTGTGTGTATTAAATATTAAATACTAATATTTTAAATTTAGTCGAGGTCCAGACTGTGCCCAGGTAAAGGAGCTCCCGACTAGGTCAGAGGTCAGGGGCTGCACCCAAAAATAACAAAATTGGGTGGACTGATGGATAGGGCCAACCCCAACTAGCCTTTGAACTAACTATTTCCACCTGAACCGCTGCCACATGGAAGATAAACGATGTTCTTACAATGTTATACTGCTAATGATTCGCTATATATATATCTATGTATCTATATATATTTCTCAAACTATTATAGGTCGTAGGTCCGCGCGAGCTGACTACCGCCACTTGGGACACTGAGCCACTGCCACACGGGAAAATTTAATTATTATTTATTACAAAATTAGAAATTAACATACACAACACACACACACAACTATTTTAGATTTAGTTGCAGTCGATACTATTCCCGACTCAAGCAGGTTGATGTACTAACAAAGAGGACCAAACCTGACTAGGTCACAGGTTGGACCCAGAAACAAAAAAACTGAGTGCCCTCATGGATAGGGTCGACTTGGACTAGCCCTTCAATTGACTACTTCCACTTGGGCCACTTAACCGCTACCATGTGGAGCACGAATGATCTTCGAACAATGTTATGCTGCCATGCTGTCGATGGCAATGATGATTTTGAAAATATTATTTTTTATATAAATTATTATATAATAATAAAATTATTATTAATATAATATAATAATAATATAATATATTGTTGTTTTTGTGACAACGACCCTCCAAAATTTTGACTGAACTCAATTTTGGAGCATACGTGAACTGTCGTTCCAAGCTATCTATTGTCGTCATGTTGTTTGATTAGCTATCCTTATGTTTTCTCTGTGTGTCACATCCTCCTAAGTCAGTTTTTTCTACATGTCGTCACCTTACCTTTAGAAGCGTTTGTGTTATCTTGTCTAAATATAGGTGAAGTCATATCTTTTCTTGACTGAGTAACTAGCCTTGTTCGCCATGCAACACACTCAAAAGCAAAGAAAAGCACTTTATTAAGAAAAAACACACTTTCTGATGATGAAGACTTGCACTCTAGTTGAGCGCACTTCTTCAAGCTGAACACCTACGCCCTAGTGGAGTGCACTCCTTCATGCTCTGCCAGTGCGCTCTCACTTGAGCACACTCCTTCGACACGAAGACTTGCACCGTTTCAAAACTCATGCATGCACTTTCTTGTTGCATGTTGGCGCACTACTAGAAAATAAGAGCCCACTTCACTTCGCCTAACTAAGGCATTCACTCATCGGAAAGTGGCGAGCATGCATGGAATGAATTTTCATGTAATCTCTTTATAATCAACCCAATTAATCATTCTTTATCATAATCATTCTCATATGGGTTAGGCACACATCTTTGGATCAAGGAGCTCTTTGTTAATCTTAATTCCAAGTAAGTTTTGCATGTCGATTCTATTACTTGCCTTAGATGTGTTTGTCATCCATATTGCTTTCCTTGCTGGCAAGTCACTTCTTTTTAGTTTATTTATTGGCGTTTGAGTTCATTATTTCTTCTATAAGTGTCATATTGTTGTCGCAGGTTGTGACTCTTCACATTTTGTAACTCCTCATATTCTAGTCATGATTGCGACAAAATCTATAAAAAATTGAGAGGACATTTCTTCCCTACTTTTCTATCATTTTATCTTGTTCTTGGACTTGTCCTTGAGCCATTCCAAGACAGTGTGCACTTCTGGAAGAAATTACTTGATTATCTTAGAAAATTATGCCTAGAAGGACAATTTTTCGTTAATAGCGCACTCCTTAGTCATGAAGAATCATGCCCTCCTTAAGCGCATGAACACACCTTGAACACATGAGTGTTTTCACCTTAATCTCTTAGCATGTTCCCTTGCACCCTCCTTTTCCCGTTGAGCGCATGAGCGCACCTTGAAGGCCTGAAGCTTGACCCCTTTGTCCCTTTGGAGTGTGCCCTTGCGCCCTCTTAGCCTCTTTGAGTGCATGAGCGCACCATGAACTAACGGATGATCTTACTTCAAGCTTCGTTAGTGCGCCCTATGCCCTTCAGGATATCTCTCCCTTGATTAACTGCATGAGTGCACCTCGAAGTCTCGAGTGATCCTTGAGCTTCCCTTCGTGCTCCGATAGTGCGCCCTCCTTTTTTTCATGCATATTTATTGCTTGTACAAGTAACCATGTCCCGTCATTGAATAGGCTTATACTCTCAACTACATTTGATAGGATTTTTTAACGCAATTTGCTAAGTTATTACTTGTGATAGATAGAGGATTTCATAAAGTTAATCTTTGTCGCCATGAGTGTGCTTCCACGTATAGGTGTTCAAGCTACTAATCTAATTAATCTTTCATCATTTGTTGGAATGACACCTCCCGCTACACGTCTAGTGGCCTCAGAAGAAGCTTAAAAAATGAGCACTGAAGAAGTCGTTGAAGTCACAAAGCCCACCATCCCTATTCTCACAGATACACAATGCTTCATAGACAAATCAAATGATGATATGTGGAAGGACATCAAAGCAACATGCATGTAGAAACACTTCCTTGAAGATTTGGAAGATTTGGAAGTATATATTAACATCAAGTGGTCCATGATACACAAGATTTCATTCAGGTTCCTAGTCATACCTTGTGCAGAGGTAATTAAATGGATTCTATCACACATGGATGACTCATATCTGGTGGTTTGTAGTGAAAGTGGTGGTCAACTTTCCACCTATTACGAAGAGGACATGTAGACTTATTAGAAGATGTTGAAGCCCACAAAATATGCCAATAACAACTTCTACATTAGATGGCCAATCTTGACACAAGTGATATCATCAAGGCTTGGTGTCGAGAGCCTACCAAGTTCCGACATTGCCCATCTACAATTTAATCGACCAAGATTCTTAGGGATGTGTATCGATACCTTATTTCCATGTGTTGTAGGCTGCATGGGTGAAAGAACGTTGAAGTATTTGAAGAAGACTGGATATATATTCTCAACATGGTAGTTACCCGTGGCAAAATATTCAACAAGGTAAATATACTTTCTTTTGAGTTACAACGTCATGTTGGGTAGACTAAAGCTTCTCCAAGGTCAAACCAGACACCATAGTTATATATGTATGCATTTCTATTTGATGGGATATGTGCACGGTATGCATTACTAGGGATGTATTGGAACCGGACCCCACAGGATAAGTTTCATGTTTACTTCCCCTGCAAGGTGTTGTCAGATTTGAGTTTCAGAGGTGCATATGATAGATTGGTTGAGCATTTATTCGCAAACATATTCTAGATGATATATGAGATCAATCCTCCTTGCATGGCCGATCAAGTGGAATCATTACATGATATCGTGGATTGATTTGCTGTGCCAGAAGGTACATACATCCGTTGCTTTAGATGTAATATTTCACCTCATGTCATGCTGCAATATGTAACTAATAAGGTGGTCCTGCAAGAAGTGGAATATCATTTGAATAAAGGGTTATCAGGAGTTCTTCATAAAAGGAATAAGGCCCCTTGGCCTACTTTCCTTTTGAGGATTGGATTGTATAAGCTGAAGATCCATAAAGCGATGGAGGCAGAAATATAAGAGCTAGACTGCTTGCACTTTGCAGTCAAGGACTTTCATGGATATGACCCCAGGAGAGTGTGTAGGAAGCATTGTGAAAGGATTGGTTTCATTTGGGGATATTCATCAATGACTACCGCATAAGATGAGAAGGTGAAGAACTTAGAAAGAGAAGAACTTAGAAAGACACATCCAGGAATTGAATATGGTTCCCCCCAAGTTTCACCAAATTAAGAGGTACAGGTATAAGAGGCACCACAAATAACTTCTCATGTAAATATTGCAGCTCCCAGGAAAAGGATCAGGCATGATTCGACAACAGAAAGTAGTAGGAAATGGAAAGATGATCCTTTGAATAAGGGAGTTATTCAAGCCGAACAGGAAAAGAGGGAATTAGAGGCAAAGATGCAACATGAAGAGGAGGAGAAGAGGAAGCAAGATGAGTTGCTCAGAAAGCAATAGGAAGAAGAAGAGGAAAGAAGGAGAGTAGAAGAAGAGTGGCAAAGGCAGTCACAGGAGGAGGAAGCAACATAGAGGTTGGAGGAAGAACAATTTACTCAGGAAATAGAGGAGGAATTGGAGGAAGATGATACCATCAAGAACATGGATGATGAACCAGGTTCTCCAACAAAACCTCCTCTTATGAGTGGTCATCTCCCATTTGATGAAATGGGAATCACACCTCCACCTGAAGACAGAGTCATGGATGTGTGTAATGTCATGTTTGATCAACTCAAGAAAATGATCGTGCAACAAAGGCAAATATACTTCCCAAATGATCCTTAGAATCTAGTTTTTGTATCCACAAAAAAGGTGATAACTATTAACACTAGAAGGAATCTGCGTGCAATCACGATGGATAATGTTGCTTTTGCTACAAGAGGATAGGATAGCTCAAAGTATTTTTTGAATGAGAGTGCACTATTGAGGAAAGAGTTGGTTGTAGTAAAGCAACAAGCAGAACATCTCACTGCAGAAAATCAACGACTATCTTCACATAGTAGAATGACAGTCAGCCATATAAGAGGAATTTGGGGCAATGGAGGATACCATGGCACAATTGTATGATGAGATGATACTTCTACATGAAGTAGTGGTGCCCCTTGTTGGTATACAAAAGAAAGTACAAGAAGTCTTAAATCTCTTGAAAGTGGAAAACAAAGATGTTGATCAACTTCTAGAATGGGCTGCCAAATATTAAGATGTTTCACAATAGTTGGTTATAAAGGACAGGATTGCCATTGAAATAGATAGAGTACAGTTGAGACTCCATCATCAGAACTATATCCATCTTGAAGAACAGTCGGCTAGCACCATTGCCGCTCATAGTCGACTACACAATGATTTAGAGTCTTTAGCACAAAAACATGGGATGCCTTCAGTAGGATTAGTTGGAGAGATAAGATGCAGGGAAATCATCTTTCAATAAGTGAGGAAATACATATGGAAAATCAAGCAAGCATAAGAACAAGAAGGCTTGGAGATCACTAAATACATTATTCTACAACATGCCATTGCACCAATTAAAGCTCAAATGAAACTGTCATGGCAATGGAATAATGTACAATCAAGCTCCAAGACCATATTGACAAAAGCATTGGAGGTGAAGATGCGGTTTGTAATGGACTTGCCAGTTTAGATCAAAGTCATTGCTACAGAGTTCAGAGCATGGCATACATACATCACTAAAGATCTCCATGAAGAATCCAATGAATTGTCAATTTAGTAGCATATTTGTCCTACTGGTAGTTTTGTGTCATATAACCACCGTCTTATATGTATTTTGTCTTTTGTAATAAATCTATGTACTAAAGTCCAAGATATACATGTGGGATGTGAAGAGACACGTGTGGAATGTAAAAGGTCATGTATAGAATGTGAAAGTTTATATGAAAGCCTATAGGTAATTGAAGTTGAAGAGTCATGAGGAAACTCAAAAGTCATTGTCATTTTTATAAATAGCTCCTCATAACTCAAGTAAGGGTCTTGGATTCTTAGAGTCTTGCCTTGACTTCTCTTGTATCACATAGGAGATATATCATTCTTTGGAGAAGCAAGTTGTGGCTTCATGTTCCACTACTGGATCTAGTGTTTCACCTATGCAATAGTGTACTTGGAATGTTTCATTTATATCAGAAGTTCTTCGAGCCAACACTTCTTCATGCATGTATCGTGGATGTATTAAGACTATTATTTTTATGTTTGCGGTATACGTTGGCATAATTTCATACTAAGTTTAATGAATTATTTCTTTACTTAGATATGGGTGTTGTTGAATGCGTGTTGTTATGCTTTCACAATTGTTGTTTATCTTGTGAACTAATTTGCAGGTGAGTCAACAAGCCTTTCTCTTCACTCCCGACTCTACCTTAGGATAGTACTATTACTTCCCTAACCGGAGGCTCGTTCCCCTTTACCAGCCATGGAAGATTCCAATCATTCTACATTTGGTGCCACAAAAAACTTACATACTTGCTACCCCAAAGAGGTGTTTGTGATATCGTGTGTAGGTGTTGTAACCAAGGCATATCTCTAAAACCTTTGCAATGGTGGTCAGACCATATATTTGGATGGGAATCCTACACGAAATGGTGCGAGGTCTAATTGGGACCTCACATTGGGGAGATCCCCTACATGTTGGTTGTATCAAGCACCGTCAACATATATATAGTAATTGGAGGTTGGTTATGACCCCGAATAAATGTCCTGGAATTTAGTCACAAAGGTCGGGGGTCATACCTAGAAACAACGAAATTGAGTGCCCTCATGGATAACACCGACTCCCACTGGCCCTTCAACTAAGTATTGCCACTTGGTCCACTGAACCGTTTCCATGTGGACCATGAATAGTCTTCTTACAATGCTATGCTACCACGTTGCACATTGAGTTGCTGTCGATAATCAGAGGTCTATCCTGACCCGAAGGAGGTCAGGTGTTAGACCCAAAAACAACGAAACTAAGCACCCTCATGGATAATGTTGACTCTAACTGGCCCTTTAGGTGACTATTTCCACCTAGACCATTGAATCATTGCCACATGGATCATGAACATTATTCTTACAATGCTATGTTGCCACATTGCACGCTGAGTCACTACCAGTAATTAGAGGTCAGGAGTTGGACCCATAAATAATGAAACTGAGTGCCCTCATGGATAGTGCCAACTCCAATTGGCCCTTTAGCTGACAACTGCCACCTGGGCTACTAAACCATTACCACATGGATCATGAACATTATTCTTATAATGTTATCCTGCCACATGGCACATTGAGTCATTATGAGTAATTGAAGGTCGGTCCTTACTTGGAATAAATGTCCCACACAAAAGGAAGCCCGACTGTAGTCAGTGTTGACTTATAGTCGGCAAAAAATATGTTGGTGAATGAAAAGAAGTCCCAACCATGGGGAACAACACATTACAACAGTCGAGAGTAGTCAAGGGACTGTGACACGTCACGTAGTCAGTAGGCAGTCATCCATAGTAAAGTTAATGCCACAGAGGAAGGTTGACCATAGTCGCCTTTGACTTTTAGTATGGGAACAACGTGTTCTAGGAAGAATTTTGTACACATATATATCATGCAAGTTTGGAATAAGATGTCCAACACAACATTCAAGGTATGGAGGCTCCCACAAGTTTATTTATTGAACTATTAGATAGTAAATGTCATAATAAATATTACGCTCATAATCGTACATTACATTAGCTCTATTTCCCTACAAACAGACAATCCGGTGGTGGTATACCCTACTCATCGTACATTAAACATCATTGTGAAATAAGAGTCAAGGGTTCTCGACCAATCAAAACATAAACTTATATAATTCAAAATTAAAAGAAAAAAATGCTCTATTTTCTAGTGTTTTCTTTAGAATTTTTCTCTTTTAACTTTTGGTCAACCAACAATTAATTGAAGGGTCAAGGCAAATCAATTGCGTTATATCCTGCCAGTGGCAGGGATAATAATATATTTCTGGGCCTTCTTATGGATGAGGATTTTGTGGCCTTTTCTTAGGATAATAGTATATTTCTAGGCCTTCTTATGGATGAGGATTTTGTGGCCTTTTCTTATTATCCCTGCCGTAGGCAGAGAATATTGCATTGGGTTTATGGTCAAATTCATATTACTTTGGGGTTGACTTAATTTTTTTTATCAAATTTCCATAGTTTAACTTTGTATATTGAAATTTATTATTATTATTTTTTATATTATTTTGATTTATTTTTCTATAATTTGATTGGTTATGAAAATGAACATATTATTGCTCAATGCATAGATTAATGAGCCAAAAATACAAATGTCTCATCATAAAATATGGTCCTGCAATATATATTCAACTTATTTAGTAAAGTACAACTCTTGTCCCATCATAAAATATTAAATACACAACACTAATAAATATAAATCCATTTTATGTATTTTTCTCTAAAATCTCACAATTCAACGTACACCCAAATCTTTGCAATTTTTTTTCATATAACTAAATGATCTTAAAATATAAGAGAGGATGTCCACGGGAGCATATATCTCATAAATCACACGTACACATATCCCATCAATGTAGTGTTTGGATGTTGAGGTTGTGAGAAGGAGTTGAGAAACCAACGATGCTTCACACAGAAGAAAAGGGATTGATGGTGGCCAATTGAGCGGCAAGCCCTGGAGCGTGGACAAATAGTCTGAGGAGAAAACCAGCTGTCACAATTAAAGTAACGTAGTGTTCACCGGATTCAATTGTGTGTCACTTGGACTTTTTACGTACGCAACATTCTAATAAAACCTTAAAATAAAATAATTTAAAAATTTTCACTGTCGACATTGTTTCCATATAAAATGGAAAATATCCATCTTAACAAAAATCCAAATATCCAATTCGGAAAATATCAATCTTAGCGAAAATCCAAATATCCAAATCAATTAATGCGTAAGTGGTTAAAAAGTATTATATTAATAATTAAAAAATAATAATAATTAAATGGTGTCTAAATATAGATAAATGTTATTTTATCTTAAGTAGGCTGACAACCTTTTTCATAGTAAACATTCAATTCTCACTTGACTGTTACGTTATCAAAGGGGCAATATAATATCATAATTTTCAACATGATAATGTGGACAAATTCAACAGGAGAATTTTCATTTAAATCTCGAAATATGTGTTATACTTTATTTGTGGTTTGCGATACTTTGGAGACTTGGCATATATGTTCATGCCTTAAAAAATATTGGAATTTTAATTTTTTTTGTTTGTTCCATTATTATTTTTCTAAAATTATGAATTACATTTAATTTTGATTTTGATGAGTGATATCTAAACATTAAATTTATAATTAATTATTTTTATTGCTGTAATCTTTGACATTTCTATTTTTTTATTAAAAATCAAATACATTTAAAAAAAGAATTTATTATAAATGTTGTATTTTTTTAAATCATTTAAAACTTAACTTTTATTTATCTTTTTATTCATCCATAATGTTATATTTTTCCTTTTAGTAGACTAATTAACAAAGGATATATAGAGAGCATTTACTCTATTCTTTGTTTTAACATTTTTCATATATATATATATATATATATCACTTTTAAAAATATTTTTAATTATTATTAAAAATGATATACTTTCTTATTTAAAAAAAATCATTATATTTAGTTGTTAATAGGTAATGAAAATAGTTATTTGTAAATTTTGGTTAATAGAGTTATTATCATTATTTAGGGAAAATCTTGTTATTTGAAATAACTTACTAATGATTTACAGGGTTTCCTTTCATTTGAGGAAGATGAATTCTTAGGCAATCAAAAAGTAATTTTAGGTCTTACTTCAAGATCAAATGTGGTTTTGGCCTAATAATATTTTCAACAAAACTAATCTCCCTTTTGATTATGTATTTTCTAGGCCCAATGAACTCCCATACTCGGGAGAATAGAATCCAAGTGAAGTGATAATTAAACTCACTAGCTACCACCCAAATTATTATCTTTAAACCAATTTCAAATATATAACTGATCTATCTTACATTCTTGTCTTGATTAACTTTTCATTTAAAAATTGCCAAATATATTATCATATCTTATCATCATAATTTGAGATAAATATAATTTTTCAACTCTTTAGTTCACACTTATTCTAAAGTTAATGAATGTTATGATTGATTTCATGGCCAATGGGTAGGTATATAGTACAAATTAATAATAAAAAAGAACATATTTATCAATAACATATATTTTAATTTAGCTATATTTAAACTAAATGAAGGGGAGTAGCTAGTATGTAGCACTTGTTCAAAATAGAATTTGTTCTTCTTATTTATATTTTCCCAACAAATTATTATGCCTCTAAAATGAAGTCCATATGCAAAAGTTACAGTTCGAAGAAGATAATGGTTTAAATATTCATTCCATGTCCAAGTGGAAACCAAATTACCTCACCATAATTTGAATATGGGGAATTAGGAACATTTGAGGATCCTCTAAAGACTTGTGAAAACATCATTGAGGTTCCAAGAGGATTTGGAAGATACGAAATGGATGTACATAAGTATCAGACATATCTATTGATGCTCTAGATTAGGGAGAATAGATCTTTAGACATATATCTAAGATGGTGTTGATTTTGTCAAAATCCGGGTCATCAACTTTAGGTGTGTTTTTGGGGCCCTAAACAAATTTCTTTAGGCCTTATAATGATGGATGAGGGTTTCTATTTGGTTTTCTCATCCAAAATGGAAATTATTCTCATTAACATGTTTCTAACAAGTTATTGTGCACCTAAAACAAAGTTTCTATGCAAAAGTTATGGCTTCGACAATGTGATGGTTCAAATATTCCATACATGTCCAAGTGACAACCATGCCAACTCACCATAATTCGAATATGGAGAGTCATTAATATGTAGGAATCCATTTGAGACTCCAAGAAGTGTCACAAAGGTATTAACAGGTTTTCAATGATCTAAAATGGATTTAAAATAAGTACCACAGGAGTTTATTGATGTTGTAGAGTAGAAAGATTACAATTTGGGACATCTTAGAGATTGTCTTCATTTTTTCAAATTTCATGTTATTAACTAATTTTGATGCATTTTTGAAGCACTCATTGTCATGTTATAGAGATTATGACAAAGGGTTCTCCTTGACTTACCAAATTCAGGGTAGAAATTGTTCCTATCATTAAGATCTTTCAGATTAGTTATCATGCACCCAAAATAGAGTTTCTAAGGACCTTGACAATGTGACAATCTAAATATTCCTTGCATATCCAAGTGATGGCCATGTCAAATCAACATAATTTGAGCATGGAAATATAGCAATATGTGTAAATCCACTAGAGAAATCTAGAAGCATCATGGAGGTTTTGAGATGGTTTCAAAAACCTAGACCCAACTTAAATTTCAAGTATAAAAGACATAACAAATGAGAAGAAAAAGGGTCACTTTTTTACTACCTATGGGTTGTTGCACGATATAAGTAAAATTGTGGGGGAGATAATAATATAAGAAGATACATAAGCATATTATAGAGGAATATAGAATAATATAGTGTTTCATAGCTTCATAATAAGCATGGACAACTTTGTAATACATATTGCAATATGAAAAATATTAGAAGAGATAAAGCACGCTCGCTCATTGAATGTTGGTTTTCATGTATGGGTTTCTAGGGTAAATATTTATGTTCTATTGTGTGCCCTTGCTATTGTAGTCCATTTCATATGATGTGATACTTAAAGAATCCAAAGGGAGTGTTTTTATTTATGTCAAAGCATTGCAAATGCAAAAAGTTAGTCAAGTAGTGGAACATAGGCTCCTTGTAGTTGTTTTAAGTTTAGATATATTTTAGTGAGTCAACCATTGGAATTCCTAAGGTAGTTTATAGATTCTACTAGTATTAGAGTGGGTTTATTTGGGGGTTTGGTAGTTTGATTGTAGTATATCGCTACTTAGCTTAGGAAATCCAAATCTACAAGAGAGTTGTAACTAGTGGATTACAAGATTGGCATAAGAAGGCTCAAGTAGAAAATCACACATGGAATTTGTGGGAGTGACAACAAAGGCACTTGACCCACTAGTAACCAAGTGGAAGGCATTCAAAGACCTCCTTAAGTATTTCTTTTAACATTTTAGGTTTCAATAGGACTATAGGATTCATGCCACTATCGCCCGTAGAGGCAAGGCTCAAATGTACAATATTATAGTCCAAAGTTGTTGAAACAAGCCATTAAGTTGGAAATAAATCCCTAATGCACATATGTGGTCATCAAGTACTCGAATGGCCCAAGACCATTGACAAGACATTGTTCAAGGAATAATTAATAAAATTTGATAACAAAAAAGGGTGACTAAATGGTTCAAATCAAACAAACTATCATAGAGATTCCAATAAGGGCAAGAAGAAGGTAAAAGGGAACGATAAGAAGATTGTCATGACAACACATGTGTAAAAATACCCCAATAAACACTATGACCATTGTAACATTAATGGTCACACAAAAGAAACAAATTGGAAACTACATTGAGAGTGGAATCCCAAGAGCCACGAGTAAGAACAATCCAACAAAAAGAATTTTCTAATGGAAGCAAGAAGAGAGATAGAAATAAACTTAGGTGTGGATAAAAGGATTGTGCATAATAGTATAAAAGGTGGTGAACCTTGATAACATCCACCATAGAGAGGAGAAGAAGAAAACCGTATTCCATATCAAGAACAATGTCAAAGAAAAACAAGGTAGATGTTTGATTTCATTCTAGTTTTCATGTAAACCTCGTTACTATTGTTATCACCAGAAAACTGCTCATAAAATAATATAAGTGATTTCATCACTTGAAAGATATACCATAACATTAATATACATCTCAAAAGAAGTGCTCAAAAAACTATGGGACATAAGCTTTTGTTTACTTGTGTGTCTCTCATTCATAGAGTTTACACAACTTGCATATACTGTCCTTCAATAGCCATTGAGTCAAGAAAAGCATGCAAAGTCAACATATTAAGCCAAGGTACAAGGAAACTTGACTTCATTTCGCCTTCAATGCCAAAATTCAATTGGATCGAGGTGCATATCACATTTGAGATAGCTACCCAATTTTGTCTATAAAAGGGAGCCCTGAGTATGCATTTTATAAGGTGTTCATTATAATTCATTTGGCATTGTTATGTTTCTTGTTTAATTCCTGAGATCCGTATTCTTAAGAGTCATCCATTGCTTTCAAAAAGCTTATTTTATTCCCATGAAGAGGGCAAGCTTCAACACTTACTAGAGAGAGAGAGAGAGAGAGAGCTTCTAAAATGTCATCAAGGACCCTCTCTGTAGCAAAGAAATATTGCAAATTGTTTGTACTTAAAGTTGTAAATACCCAAATATATTTTAAATAATATTTTTTATTGATAATATGATAGAACAAGGATTGAATGAATGTTACAATGAGGGCCCACTTATATACGTAGGAAGGTGTCCCTTCATGAATGGCCATGTCCTCGAGAGACATGATTCTTCATTAACTAATCATTAATTGACTATAATTATGATTATTATTTATTCACTTATATTTATTTTATTTTTATATAAATTATATTCACAATATTGCCCCTCTTCAAAAAGCTTTTTCCTCAAAACTTATTGAGCAAGATTCTTTTTTTATCCCGCACATTACTTTATCATGTGTAATACACATTTAGTATTATCTTGGAATGGGGTTTTGTCCATTTCCCTTCCTCTTTTTTTGTGATAAAATATTTTTTTTCATTTTTATTTGATTATATATGTAATTAATTATGTGACCCTATAATTTATTTATTTATTATTATTATTATTATTTATTATTTATTATTTTTATTTTTTTTTATCTCTAAGTCACTTTATAAAATAAAAAATTCCCCAGGGGAAAATCGCAATTTTCTATTAGAGAAAGAAAATTACATGTTGTAGATTCATGAGTGGCATATGCTGATGTTGGGCCTATGGCCATAAAAAAAATAGTTTTGTACAAAAAACCCTTATAGGGTGGACTGTAAACAGTTCTGTAATAATATATACAAATAAGACTATATCATGTACTGTTAGGATGAGACAATATATACTACAAAATTTAGGGCCTGTTGGCCCTCAGGTAGTTTTGATCTATGTATGGCCGATGATAGTACTGGAAGTGCTCATCACCCTGCTGTTCCTTTATGAGCCAGATTCCCCTGGGCTGGACCGTGGCCTCCTTGGATAGTTGGTCGACAGCCTGATTGTGTTCCCTGTAAATATGTTGACAAGAAATATATTCAAAATGGGATTTAAATAACAATGCTTCATCCAATATATTTATGAGTGAATGCATATGACATGTGGATGCATTGTTGAACCAGTTTATAATGATTTTTGAATCCCCAAAAATTTGAAGATGTCTACAGTCATGAGCAAGTGCAAAATGGAGCAGGTGGCGAAGTGTAATAAGTTCAGCGAAATTATTAATGCCAGTCCCCAAACCCAATTGAATGTGGTAAACATGGTTTTCAGTTTGGTGTAACAAAATACCCCCCCGCAACCCTGTTCCTGTGCAGCTCCATAAAAAAAGGCCCATGATATATTGCGGTTAATGACTTCAGTGGTGACTGTTCGGACAGATGGTATATTGTCATCATCTGGTATTTCATGGTATGCATTTAATATGCAGGCAATAGATAAAGGCCAGTTGATTGCTCTGTCCTTGAAGATATATTCATTTCGGTTCAGCCATATGGACCAGCTTATAATCAGAGGAATACAATGATGTTTTTGGTTTGAGGTCGTCGACCTCCAGAGATTCCATGCTTCCACGATGTTGTTTCCAGACCATCGAGCATTAATGGAGAGGGTTGAAAGAACCTGTGACCATAAGTCAACAACCGAATTGTAGTGAAGAAAAAGATGGTCGTTTGATTCTTCAGCCTGTTTGCACAATACGCACCAAGAGGGGCCATGGTATGACCTGTGCATTAGGTTGGTTCCTATAGGTGTCTTGTTCTTTAAGATGTTCCACATAAATAACCTGGTGCGAGGAGGGGCTTTGAGCTTCCATAAGTATCTCCACCAATCAATGAGCACAGGTGGGGTAAGTGAGGCTTGGATGATTGGATAACCTTCTTTGGGAGTATATTTTCCATGCCCAGCATGAGCCCAGATGAGATCATCCGCCCCCTCCTTGATGCGCACATGTGATTCTAATAGAGCTCTTGTGTAATCATCCCATGCTTGGTGCCATTGAGTTGGGATGCCTAAAACCCCTACCGATTTCCATGCTTGAGCGAAAATGGTGGTATTCTCCATATCAACAATGGCTGCCAGTCTGTGAATATCATTTTGCTTGAGGAATTGAATGAGATCAGGTGGGAGCCGATGCATATTACCACTACCTGTCCACGGGTCTATGCCAATTCACACTGATTGACCATCACTGATGCGCCAGACTAGGCCATTCTTGATAGTGGGTAGAGCATGTAGGACAACTCTCCAAACAGAAGAAATACCCGCTTTGCGCCAGGTAGGGAGTCAGATCCAATCCATGATCTGTAATGGCCAAATGTATTTGTAATGCACCACCTCTATCCATAGACTGTGGGATGTCAAGATGAGCCAGCCCATCTTAGCAGCTAGAGCATGGGCAAAGGATGGTAGGTCATTTAATCCCCATCCCCCCCACTCCAAGCAAATGGTTTCCCTTCCTTATGGCCGTTCCAAAGGAATCTGCAGCATAATTTTTGTATCCGAGCGAGGATTCCTTTTGGGATCCAAGCTAATGACATCCAATACACTGGTGTTGCCTCCAGTACTGATTTGATGAGTACCAGTCTCCCTGCTCTTGATAGAAATCTATGGTTCCAGTTGAGGAGCCTCTTTTCGATCTTGGCCACCAGCCATGTCCAATCTGCAATCTTGTAACCAAGAGGTTTAATCTGGAAGCCAAGATATTTAAGACCAACCTCCAATTGTAATCTTTGATAGGGGAATTTATGAGAGGTTATTTGCATTTCCTGTAGTGAGCAAGCAGAGAAAGTGATAGTGGATTTCATTCGATTGGGCTCCATACCTGTAGCAGTTGAAAAAAGTAACATAATATCATGGAAAACAAAGGAGTCTTGGATACTACCATTTAGAAAAATAATCACATCATCCACAAATAGGAGGTGGGTGATAGTATAGTGATCAATGATCTTCAGACCAAGAATCTGCCCCTCCCTTCTGGCCTGATGAATGAGTCTGCTGAGTCCTTCCATAACTAGGAGAAATAGGAGAGGGGATAGAGGGCAGCCTTGCCTGAGCCCACACTCTGCATGAAAGAAGTAGGAGGCAGAGCCATTGATGAGAACACTGAAAGATGCAGTTGTAATACAACTCATGGTCCAGGTGATAAAGGGTAAGGGGAAGCCCAAATGTGTAAGTAGCATTCTAATGTAAAGCCAGCTGACTCGGTCGAAAGCCTTGGATAAGTCAATCTTGAGAATGGCCCCTTTGAGCTTCTTCAACTTGATGGAGTGGAGGGCCTCTTGTGCAGTGCCAACTACTTCATGTATTTGTCGATTGTGCAAGAAAGAAAATTGCTTGGGAAGAATATGGTTAGATAGAATGGGCTTGAGGCGATTGGCAATAATCTTGGCAATGATTTTGTAGAGGCAGTTGCAGAGAGAGATGGGCCTAAAGTCATCAAAAGAGCTGGGAGAATCCACTTTGGGGATAAGTGCTATAAAGGTGGAATTGATAGCCTCGAACATACGACCAGTAAGTCTACATTCCTCCACAATGTTGAGAAGATCCTGTCCAATGGTATAAAAAAAAGCAATATAGAATTCAATTGTCCACCCATCCGGGCTAGGGCTCTTGTCTTTTTTAAACCATTTAATAGTGCCCTCCAGTTCGCCCATGGAAACAGGTTTGACAAGGTCATCAGAGTCTTCTTGGTCAACATAACGAGGGAATAACCTAGCTATGCGAACAATTTCAGCTAAGGATGCACCAGGGGGAGCCTTGAACAACTTCTGGAAGTGTGAGTTTCCTAGATGGGCCAGCTGGTGAAAAGAGGTGGCATACTGTCCATCTTCAGTGGGCATTTTCCAGATAGTGTTGCTGGCCCTCTGTCCCTTGGCAAAGTTATGGAAAAATTTGGAATTATCATCTCCGACCTTTAACCATATGGCACGACTCCTGAGTCGCTAGGTTTCCTCATGTTCTTTAAGAATCTTGGCTCTTTGAGTCTCTAAGTCAGTGAGGTGAGATTTTGCAGCATCCGATATGAAGCCTTTGCCTTGTTCATCTAGTAGATCCGCCATATTTTCTTCTATGGTTGTGAGGGCTAGATCATCCCGGTCTCTTTTTTCCTTGGCCCATTTAATTGTAAGACTCTTGATCTCGAGTAAGTTTTGGCAGAAGCCCTCAGCTATAGTTCTCCCCCTGGATGGAGGATGGGAGTGCCAGTAATCCGTGACCAACTTGATGTAATCAAGGTTCAATAACCATGAGGAGTTGAATTTAAAGGGAGCCCTTGGCTTAGGAAAGGCCCCAGAGAGCTCAAGGAAGATAGGAGAATGGTCAGATATTCCACCCACTCCCACCTACTACTGATAATTTGGCAGAGCCCGAATCAAATGTTCCTTGATGAAGAAATTGTCCAATAGTCGAGCTAAAGCAACATCTCCAGTTCTTCGATTGCGCCAGGTAGGCATCATCTTGTGCATGGGGATATCGATCAATTGGTGTTGTTCCATTAAGTGTGACATGACATCTGAAAGTGGATCGATCTGGGCATTGCTACCTCAGGATTCCCCATATCCAATAGAAAAATTCAAATCCCCTCCAAGAATGAGATTGTGCGAATTTACAAGGGATAAGTTGAGCAGATGAGTCCAAAAGTTAGCTCAGTTGAGACAGGGAGCATAAATATTTAAGATTCTTGTCTCAAGCCCTAATTCAAAGGAATAAATATCCATTCCAATAAATCTAGCTCCACCCCAGGTGGAGATAATCTTAATGGTACATGGATTGATGCCTAAGGCAATACCTCCAGATCTTCTGATGGCATCATGTGCGTGGAAAGTCCAGCCCGACTTCAGGTTTTGAAGAATGGGGATGATCAGGTCAGCATTGGCAAGGGTTTCTTGAAGATAAATGATATCGGTGGACTCAGAATCCAATAACCTTCTGAGGGTAGATTTTTTAGCAGGGCTTGCCAGACCCCTACAATTGAAAGATAGTCATTTCATGATAGAAACTGATTGAGGGTGTTCGATGCTCTAAGAACCCTGTCGAGTGTGGACTGCCTACCCAATTCCACATCCAGCCTAGCCTAGATGATAGCCTTGGAGATAAAAGAGTGTCTGCCTCTGGTGGACTTGGTGGATTTAGGAGGAGAAATATGCCCTATCCGAGATAGATCAGGTTGATGTGATGCCCTAGACCATAGGTTGTAAGAGTGGGAAAGACCAGAGGAGGTGGGAATCTTCGGGAGAGGATTGGAATGCAAATTAGGGATGGAGGGTGGAGTGGTGGAGATTGTCGGAGGGTGCAAGTCCAGTGGGTAGGAAAGCGGGGACAAAGAGATGCCAGGAATGGATGCAAATGCATCATGATGGTGCGATGCAGATGTACTCGATGATCGAGCAGTTGCGGCAACAACCCTGAATCTCTTCATAGGTGGTGAAGGAGGCCTAGGAGCAGTCGATACCGGGATCTGTGCATCTCCACTAGCAGTATGACTCAGCCCCAGAGATCATGAAGTCAGTTCTTCAGGGTTGATGGCTCACCCGGGGTCGTTGCATCCAGAGCATTGGTAGGGGCTGCAGCAGGTTTAACCAACAGACATTCCTTGTATAGGTACCCCACTTTGTGACACCTACGGCAGAAGAAATGCATGCATTCATAGTCCAGGAGCTGTATTCGTGTGAATCATCGCCAATACATGGTAATCTTTTCTTCCAAACCTTCTCTGATGTCCAAATAAACCAGTATGCGAGCCATGGATTTGTTTCCGGTTGATTCATAGGACTTGTCAAAATCCAGATAGGTTCCAAGTGCATTCCCAATGTGCATAAAAACATCCTCAGACCAAAAATGAAGAGGGAGGCCCAGTAACCTGACCCAAATTGGTCCAGCTCCCAACTGTTCGCGCTCAGGGTCGAATAAGGGGCTCCAACGCTTGAGCAGGATGGGAGCCATCTCAATATGCCAATAGCGTGATAGGACCCATGTGGTTTGTTCCTCTCTTGGAAAGCTCAGAGTGAACCACCCCCGAGCCAAAGTAGTTACAGTCGGGAGTTCCGTGAGGATATGTCCCCAAATTTCCATGACCCATTGTCATAATCTGATAGTAGTGTAGGCACGTCCTCGAACCCTACCAACCAATACCTTATTGGTTGTATCCACCACCTCCCCCATGTGCACTCCAACCCTGAAACTGAGTTCCAATTGCTTGCGGGTGGCCTTAATGCACTTCTGTTTCTTATTTTTTCCAGTTTGCGGAGCAGTAGGGTGTTCCTAAAGAGGGTCTTGTGAGCCCAATGCATGCCGCTGAGGTAGAGGGGCACCAGAGCGAGGGTTTGCAGCGGGAGTGTCAAAACACCTATATGGGGATGAAGATAGACTAGGAATCACCAAGGAATGAGGCGGGGGGTGTAATTTGACCGCATACAGAGGGGAAACGAAAGCAGAGGCTCGTCTGACCGAAAGAGGGTTAATGGAGGGGGGAGTCAAATGGGGGGAGTCTAATGGAATGAAGTTAAAAGTAGGCGACAGAGGGTGTAGGAGATGAGATAGTTTAGGGTTGTCGGCAAAAGGGGAGGATAGTTGAGACTCGACATCCCAAGGGAGAAGTCGGTGAACAGAATGGGGAGTGAGGAAGGACCCGGGCCAGAACGACTGAGAGAGTTATCCTGCATAAGTAATATTTATGTGCCCAAAGGTCCATTATCCATCGGCTTTGGCACAGACCTAGGGCTCTTCCAGATGGATTCATCATGGTTTGAATCCTCCGAGTAGTCAACCACATCGACATCCATAGTCGACATAACTGCAAGAAACAACATCGACAATGCGAAAAGGTAGGGTTGCAAATTGACAACACAGGTGGTAATGGTAAGCCTGTCAACTGTAGCAGTGAAACCGACGATGTGAGGGGCGAGAGCATCAATGGTGGCTATAGTGGATGATGAGGGAAAACCTAACCCTTCTCAGCCTTCTCATCCAGGGTTTTAGAGCTACGTGTCCGCTCCATCCCCCGTCTTTACCTTTCATCACTTTTTAAAAAATTATTATAAAATAACTTTTATAATTTAATAAAATTATTTTATAATTTAATACAATTGATTTATAAAGTGACTTTAATTTGTTTAAGTGTTTAATTTATTCATTATTCCAAGAGTCACCATATACATACTCATCGTCATGTCCCTTTGATATGCTTTCAGTCACAATAATGGCAGATTGGTTGCTTCGATGGGAATCATAGCTGGTTGCTTTGATAGGAATTGGAACTGGTTACTTCAATAGGAATCACAACAACCCTTTTGAATCATCAAGTAGAGGAGACAGATCTAGTCCAACGAGCCAGGATGCCAATTAACTAAAGGAATTTATGCATGGGGACTTGGAAACTTCCAAAACCTAATGACCATTCATGTCCAATTTGTTTTTTCCATCATCATGTTTCAATGATAAATTATCACCATTAAACCCTACTTTGAACCACTGGTCTTCCATGATTTTTGACATGGTAATCCGAGTGAAGTGGTCGAGATCCAGTAATTGGTGGAGTAGAATACGAGTTCTGCACATTTTTTTCAATTTGTCCTTTGCCAAAAATCTGTATATTTGATCCAATTAATTTTCTTATCTCAACAATAATCATGCCACCCTTTCCAAGAAAACACCCAATCTAGTTTGATGGGACAAGGAGTCTTGTTGTTGCGAATTTATATTTCTCAGGTCTAGAAGTGACAAAAAAATTATACACCCGAAGAAGAGCATTTTGTGCAGGAGAAAGTCTACCTTCTGGGAGCGCAGATGCTGAAAATATGACAACAATTTCATCTTCCTTAGGAACATAATCAACAATCTTGATAACAACACTTGTGTCCCTATGAAGTCCTTGAATTATAGTACTAGCCTTTCCAATGATTCCTCCAACCTTATCATTTGAGCATAACAATTAAAATGTTATTTCCTCCTGTGGATGCACTCTTTGTGTCATGTTAGGCCTGGTGCATCATGGGAACGGAAGAAGGTCCGTTTGAATGATGGTAAATACCATCACTTGACTCAACACCAGGAAATCTAGCTCCTTTCATTACTGAAGAATTCTTTCAAGAAAATATATCATTGTGTGGAATGCCAGACCTTTGAGAAAGATGACCCACATTTTTAGCAGTAGGAACATTTTCTCGATCAAGAGGAGTGTTTTCACGAAGATGGTTAGATACATCTAATAGATCCCTTTTGACAACTGCCACATCTCCCATAATCCACACCACTTCATTTGTGGGTAAGGCACATGCATGAACTTGTTCTCTTGAAAGAACACAGATTTGAGGACCATTTTCTGTGCGAATTTGTTGGATAATATTTATACCTTTTCCAAGTACACAACCAACTTGATTAGTAGGCACCAACAAGTTATTAAATTTCAGAGTTGTCTTTTTATCAGTCTCCTTGTTCACCTTTACATCATATTTTCCTTCCAATATTTTATCTTGAACATGAAGAAGTGCGTCTTGTGTTGGAGAAATACGTTTGTCTTTCTTAAGATTTTTTTCACTTCCAACACCTTTCTCTCATCTATAACTTCTACATCTTCATGTGTTGTATTTTCAATAATTTCGACCTTTTTGACAATAAGGTCAATTTATATTGTAGGTGTTGAATCCAATGTTTTAAAATTTTTTAGTGATTTTTTAAATGATCTTTTAATTTGTTGTAATGATTCTTGAATTTCACTTAACATCTCATTTTTTTTTTTTTTTTTTTAACATAATCGGTTACTTTTGTATTATAAAAACTCAGAAGCATAGTTCTAATACATAAATATCAATAGTTTGGGCGAAGAGGGACAAAACCGGGTGCGCAGACCCATTTTCCTCATTGCTACCTCTATGATAACTGAGAGTGAACAGGAAACGGCTATATTGCCGAACAAAAGCACCACCTAACCAACAGAATTTACAGTCCATATTATCTAGGGAAGTTTCTGGGTGGCCGAATCATCGGGGAGGGGATCTTTCCTGGCGCTGGCTTTAGTTGAGGCTTCAGCTTGATAGCTCTGGGAAAGGGCTCTGATCTGCTCAATGGCTTCCTCCAGATGGCTGCACCTTCCCTTCAGATTTTCTATTTCTTCTTTTTGCTTCGCCAACTTCTTCCTCTTCGATTTGCTGTCAGCTTCATAATCTTCTTTTAGATCGTTAAAGTGCTTGACAAATCTGTTAATCATGATTGTGTGAGTTTTGCACATAGTGCACTCCTTGTTGAAGATCCTGTCTATTGGATTAGTTGCTGGCTCCTGAGCGTTCGGCTGATCTTGTTGATTCGCCATGTTGCTGGGCAGGATGAGAGAGTCAGTAGAATGAGAAGACAGGTGGAAATCGGGGAGAAGGGAGATAGCGGGAGGGGAGGCGATAATACAGAGCAGGTGGCTCAGAAATGAGAGGACCGAAGAGCGCTGGGGATAGAGGTGGATGGGCAGCAGTGGATTGCGGGGAGCTCTGCAGTGATCAAGAGACAAAATGTCAGCAATAAATAAAACAACAGAACGTATAGCAGCAGTTACCAAGAGCAAGAAGCGGAGCTCTGGATCCCAATGAGAGCTGGGAGTTTCAGAACGATGCCATCGCTTGGTGAGAACGCATAGAAGATGCCTTGCTGAGTTGCGAGCTGTGGAGTCCCTGAGGTCCAAATTGCAATATATAGAAGGAGAGAAGCTCCTCAGAGGCTTATTCCGGTGCTGAGAGGATCTGATCTTGGGAAGATTGAGATCCTCTGAAGTGATTCTGTTACTGTCAAGGGGCGTGCGAAAGGGATGGGCTCGATCGCGCAGCCAGAGAATGACTGCGCTGAACAGAAGATAATTCATGATGAGATAAAGCTTAATGATGTGCATCGGATCATGGGGGTGGTTTTGTCTTCTTTGGTACCATTTTGTGCAGTCGAGAAGATTTGGGGAGGGGAAGGGAGATTTGGGGAAGGGCCTGATATGATGGAAATGGTACCTGAGGTGACTAGTGTTCTGGAATGAGGAGATGGGGAAGGGCTGCTTAGGGTATATCTTTTTCATAAACTGCATCATTCTCTCTGACCTGGCCTGTCTGTCTGCTTGTAGCTTTGTTAGCTTGTTCGTCCGCCTCCGTGTTGTTTCCTCTTAGCACATGCTTGAAGGTGACTCCGCTTAATGTCCTGATGTTTTCCATTATCCTGCTTTTGATGTTGTTCAAGGCCATCTGCTTGAAGTCTTTCCCTGAGGTCATGGCCGCTATGATAATAGCGGAATCGCCCATAATAAGAAGGTTTTGGAGGCCGAGTTTTCTAGCGATAGAGGTCCCCAGAAGGAGGCTATAAGCCTCTGCCTTATTATTAGACATAGTGCCTAAACCCCATTCATATGTCACTATGGTTTTTCCTTGAGGATCTCTGATGATTCCACCAGCTCCAGCTTGGCCCGGATTATTTTTTGATGCCCCATCAAATTGGAGGGCGGGTCTCCTTTGTTTTTGAATCCAATTTTTGACTTCTTCCTTGGTCCCTCTCAGCTTCCAATCCAAGTTTCCTTTTCCTGTGTTTATATTTTTTTTTGTTTTTGTTTCATACTTGAATTTGCTCACCCACTCTTTTACTCTTGCATCTGTCGATTCCGAGTCTATCTGGGTTATACCATTTGCTTCAATAGTCTCTGAAATGAGAGCGATCGCTTTAGCCAAGGTGCCAGAGATGCTTGGTTTCTTGTTGCTGAATATGCACTTGTTCCTGGCGATCCATATCTGCCAGCATAGATTTGGGGGTATACTATTCCACGACCTTGTAGCTAGGGTCTTACCTTTTTTGTTTTGGGGGAAACTTTTTTCCCAATTTTTCTGAAGAAGAGTAATCTGGTTGGGAAGATCACCTGTGATTAGAGGACTGGTGATGAGTTTCCAACAAGCTCTTGCAAAAGGGCACTCTATAAAAAGATGGTTGCTGCTTTCCTCCGCAGCCCTGCACATGCAACAGATTGAGGGGCCTTGGATGCCCTTCTTCCTGAGATTTTCCGCAGTGAGAATTTTGCCGTGGAGAAGGGTCCAATTGAAAAGTTTTACCTTTGGCAGGCATTCGGTTCTCCAAGCTGCTTTGTGAAGAGGCCAGTTGTTTATTGCTGAGGCATTCTGAAGTGTTTTATAGCCCTCTTTGACCGTGTAGCTACCACCATTGGGGTCCCATACAAATTTGTCATCTGTCGTTTTATGAGTGGGAGCTGAGCCTATGAGAGAAGTCTTAAGATCAGCCCAGAGATTTGTGAGATCGTTGGGAAAAGTGATAGACCTCCATCCTATCCAACAGTTGTGTTCCCAAAGGGAGATGTCATAAAGAGTCTTGAAGTTTGCCTCTTCCATCCACCGTTGCAGGGGCCTGAATTTAGGAAGCGCTTCCCTAGCCTCCGATCCCATTATTATGTCCTCCCAAATGCTGATATCTCTACCATTGCCCGGAACTCTGGAGATACAGGATTTGAATTGGGGGAGAGTTTTTTTGATAAGCTTCCAAATGGGTGTACACTGCCTGTCTATGATGGTTTCTGAGAGGATATTGCTGTTGACCCCGTTCAGATATTTCTTCTTGATGACTTCTGTCCACCAGGCTCCTCTCTCATTGAGAATTCTCCAGATCAATTTGTAGCCCATAGCCATGTTTGCTAATCTTGGAATTCTAATTCCGAGCCCACCTTTCTCTAAGGGAAGAATGACCTTGTCCCACTTTACCAAGCTGAACTTTTTTGTGTCTTGCTTTCCTCCCTGCCACAAAAAGCTTCTAATTATCAGCTCCATGTGCTTATGGATGCTGGCCGGGGCGAGAGTAATGGCAAATTGATAGATTGGAAGAGCTGAAAGGATGGCTTTGATGAGGATTGTTCTGCCCGCCAAGTTAAGCCAGTACACTCCCCAGCTCTGTAGTTTCCCTCTCAGTTTTTCGATTAGCTTGGCCCAAATCTCAGTTTTAATTGATTCCTTGGCTAAGGGTAGCCCCAAATACATAAAATGAGTCCAGTTTCTTTGAGCAGGGATTTCCATGATTATAGAGATTCTCTGAATTATGTGTCTGGGGACATTCCATGTGTAGATCATGCATTTGTTGTTGTTTAGCTTGCCTCCAGAGGCTTGAAGGAATAGATCCAATGTTTTCTTGAACCTCCGGGCCATGAGACTTGAGGCACCTCCAATTAACAATTTGTCATCGGCGAAAAGGGAGTGATTAATCCCCTTGGTTCCTCGAACTATATCTACCCTTGTTATTTCCTTTGACTTGCGCATATTCTCCAGATGCAAGCTTAGCGTTTCAGCCATGAGGATGTAGAGGAAGGGGGATAGCGGGCATCCTTGCCTCAAGCCTCTTGAGCTTTTGAAAGCTTTGCTGGGCCTGCCATTAATGAGAAGAGCTGTCCAGTTGTAGGATATACATTCCATAACCCTGCTGATGAAGAACTCAGAGATGCCAAATTTATTTAGAACTGCCTGGAGGAATGAGTGGTTAACCCGGTCAAAGGCATTTGCCATATCAAGCTTGATGATCATGCCCCTTTCCTTTCTAGATATGCTACTTTGAATAGCCTCCTGAATAAGGATGACATTATCCGTTATTTGTCTCCTAGGGACGAAGCCTCCTTGGTTCTCGGAGATGAGGGAAGGGAGGAGTTTTTTTAGCCTGTTTGCTAAGATCTTAGTGATGATTTTGTAGGAGACATTGCACAGGGATATAGGGCGGAATCGATCAAATGTTTGAGGATTGGGGTCTTTGGGAATAAGGGCTAGATGGGAGGATTTTATGCTGCTGCCCATTTTGCATTTTGTGAAGAAGTTTTTTGCCATTCTGATGTAGTCCTTCTTGATAATATCCCAGTGGGTTCTGTAAAAGGCCACTGTGAAACCATCAGGGCCCGGAGCCTTGTCCGAGGCCATGCTGTGAATTGACCATTCTATCTCCTCCGTCGTGATCTCCTTGTCCAAATCGGCATTTTGTGCTTCTGAGATCTTGTTCTCCATTATGTTGAGGAATTCCGGATTTTCCATGTATTGCGAATCTGCTGTTAGGAGAGCTTGAAAATGTTGGGTCGCTGCTTCCCTAATTTCCACTTGTTCTTTTAGATCTCTTCCCTCCACTGTTATTCTTTCAATGTTGTTCCCTGCTCGCCTTAGTTTGAGGCTGTTGTGGAAAAAGGAGGTATTTCGATCTCCTGATTTGAGCCATAGGCATCTAGACTTTTGCCTTTGCTCTTCTTCCTCCCTTCTATTCTGTTTGTACAGCTCCTTATACATTTCGTTTTCTTTAACTTGATCCTCTTCAGTGTCTTGTCTGCTTTCCTTTTCTTGGTTCCACTGTGTTAGTTTTATTTGGAGATCGATTTTTTTTTTGTCTTCTTCTTTTGCGTGGTTTCTTGCCCATTGCTTGATGGCGATCCGAAGGAGCTTGAGCTTGGCTTCCCAGATGTAATGAGGGGAGCCCGAGATTTCTATTGCCCAATGATCTTTTATCAAGGTTCTGAAATCATCACTGTTGTCCCAGGCTCTGTTATACTTGAAAGGTAGCGGTCCCATATTCTTCCCTTTGTCCAGTTTCAAAACCACTGGTTTGTGGTCTGATATATAGCCTTGAATAATTGAGCTTTGAATGCTTGGGAAATTGGCCACTATTCTCTCTTGTGCCAAAATACGATCCAGCCTCTCTTTTATGTTATTCTTGCCTGTTCTCTTATTTGTCCATGTGAAACACCCATTTTGCGGTGGAATGTCCACCAGATTGTGGACTTGAATGATTTCTTCTAGTGCATCTCTTGAGGAGTCTGCGTAGAAGTTCCCTCCCATCTTCTCTTCAGCATTCCTTATTAAATTCAAATCGCCTCCCAAGAAGATGTTCCTTCCTTGAGCAGTCATTAGGTCTGAGGTGATTGAATCCCAGCAAGAGGCTTTTTCTCTGAAATGGGGGGGTGCGTATACATTATAAATTGTGTACTCTTCTGTCGAAGCTATATTTTGCATATCTGATCTTATTCACCATCTGTTCTGCCTGTGGTCTTTAAGTTTCCATTTATTTTTGTCCCAAATTGTCCCTATGCCTCCTGAGGCACCAACTGCACTTGATGCTATTCCTTCATATATTCTGCTTCTTTTCATGCTGTTTTGAAATTCCTGTTCAGTGATTTTGGTCTCCTGGAGTAGGAGAATGTCTGGGTGTTCTGATTTGAGGAGGTCTCGGATTGCATTTGCTTTTAGGGAGGAGCCCATCCCCCTACAATTCCAAGAGACCAAAATCATCATTTACTTTGTTTGTTGTGGGCCCCGCTTTTCTCTTTCATCTTCTCTCCGCTTCCTTTGGTCTTATCTAGATATGTGTCCATTGGCTGTTGGGTCCCTGTGGCCATTTCTTTTGCAGCGTTCTCATCCCTTATCTCTTTGTTAGATTTCCTTCCGACTTTTCTGGGAGGGTCAGTGGAGGTGCTATTTTCCTTTGACTTGTTCCTAGTTAGAATTCTTTCTACAGTTGGGGGAGGGGAGGTTGGAGGAGGAGAGGTAGGGGTTACCTTGGGACCTCTCGGGGAAGGGGGAGGGGATGGGGGTTCTTCTGCAGACAGAGTTTCGAAAGGGTTGGAGGATGAAGGGAAGGAAGGGCCAGATCCAGAGGGTTGGGAGGGGGGGGTGGGGGTTTCAGAGGGGATCTTTGGGAATGTTCCTTGAGGGGGGTTTGATTTTTTCTTCTTGACTATTTCCCATGCTTCCTCCGGAGCTTCAACATTGATATCAGAAACATTTGATTTAGATTTGCTACATCTATTGGAAAAATGCCCATATTCATGACATACCTTGCACTTGAAAGGCAGCTGCTCGTAGTCCACTTGCTGTATGTGCGTCCACTGGTCGACTTTTAGTTTGATTGCTTCCGGCAGTCCTTTTCCCAGATCAACTTCTACACATATCCGTGCACAGGCGTGCATGTTCTCCTTTGGTTCCGATCTGTCAATATATTTCCCCACGGCGTTCCCTATGGCTTTCACTGATTCATCTCCCCAACAGTGAAGCGGTAGGTGGGGAAGGCGAACCCAAACAGGCACAGCGTTGGGAACATCCATCTCCGGGTCAAAATCAGGGGTCCATCTGTTAAGGTAAAGGCCTCTGGTATCCATAAAGTAGGGGCCATTTCTGAAGATGAGATTTCGGTCTTCCATTGATTCGAAGAGAAAGGTGAAAAACCCTCTCCCACAGAACCTTATTGCTATCTTTCCTTGGACCATCGAGTTCCAGTTCCTCTCTACCCAGCGTTGGACAGTGCGAGGAGAAGGCCATAATCCCGTAAACTGGCCTACCAGGCCACGTTCTGCCAAGGCAACAGCAGCTCTCCTCGGGAGGGCGGGAGGGAGCGAGACTTCCGGGATTTCATCCAGTTTTTTGATGAACCTTGAAGCTGTAGGTCGGATTTTTCCCGAAGTATTCTCTGGGATGAGTGAAGCAAAGGACTTTTCCAGATCTTCCTGATCCTGAGAGGGAGGATCCAGTGCAGGCATGGTTACTGCACAGCCGGCGTTCCAGCAGAAGCCCCGTGAAAGGGGGAGGGCAGGAGGCCCAGAGAAAAGAGAGGGCAGGAGGCCCCGGGCGTGTAGGGGGACAAAGGAGGGAGGGCGCAGCCTAGCAGCAGCGCTGCCAGGCGCCGGCACGCAGAGGGATTAGATCAGAGAGGCAGCAGGGCGCGGGATCGCCAGAGCTCCGAGCGCATCTCCATCTTCGATCAACATCTCAATTTTAGATTTATGAGATTCACTTAATTCCATGATTTTAGGAACTAAAATTAATGGCAGATTTTGTAGCGGATAACGTACAAAGGATTGAATGGCTATGATACCACCGTAACAAACAAATATTGTAGCTTGTTTGTACTTAAAGTTGTAAATACACCAATGTATTGTAAATAATATTATTTATTGATAATATGATATAACAAGGATTGAATGAATGTTATAATGAAGGCCCACTTATCTACTTAGGCAGGCACCCCTTCATGAATGGCCATGTCCTTTAGACACATGCTCCTTCATTAACTAATCATTAATTAACTATAATTATGATTATTATTTATTCATTTTTTTTTTGTTAAATTATATTCACAACACTCTTGAGGGGAAGGATAAAATGCCCACTTCTTCCTACTTCTTCTTGGTGTCTCATAAGGCCTTTTGCCTTACATTCACTGGCTTAATAAAAGCTATACTTGCTTCATTGATATGGTGTAGTATGTTGTTTAACCGTTCCATGCTTCCATATTCATTTTTTCATTTATTTTTGTGATGCAAGATGTAACTCTCTAACCATTTTAAATTTCACTATTCATTGTTAGTAATATTCAACCTTTCCATTACTCAAAAGGAGAATTTTGCACACCTTAGCTAAAAAAATCTCTAAACGGATTGGTGACTATTGGATTCAAATTTAACAAATATGCCCTATTATTGGTAGCAAGACACTCTCTTTTAATCATTTTTGTTGTGCAAGTGCTTAAATAAGTCCAACCATGGCTTAAAACGTTTATATCATCTTTGTAAACTCATGGAACTCTCAGTTCAGTGTATAGGTAGATTTTCATGCCTATATAGAGAACATACGCGCAAGTTACACAGTCTCAAAGTTTTACTCTCGTGCAAGTTCAATGGTTTCAAAATTTTAGTTTATGTTTTTCTTTAGTCCAACTTTAGTTGGGGACGTCTAAAATTTTCTACACTTTGTAAAGGCCTTTGAACCTACATCACTCATTCTTGCCTAGCATGTGAGTGCACCATCTAATATAGTACTTTCTTTTGACAAAAAGGACACAAAAATCAATATTAGAAGGGATCACTTTGTAACTTCATGATCTCCACTTTTTGCCCATGAAGCGATCTTAGTGGATTAGAAAAAACTTGCAAAGCTCTCCACGTTTCCCTTCTACCAATCATAAAAAAACATAAGGATAAATTAAAGTAAGAACTACCCCAAATGTGTACATGGATTTTTAGTTGTTTTTTAATTGTTTTTTTTCACAAATTCACATAATTAATTAGGCTGTGTGTAAGCACCCCAAATGTGCATGTCCTTCAATTTTTGCAAACAAACCTAAGGAATTTTTGATTCTTTTAGTTTAATTGCAATGAAACATTAGGGGAATTTTTAAGATAAGTAGGGATCCACTATATTCGCATCTTTCAATATAGCCCTAAATTCCATTTTTAGTATATTTCATTTTTTTGTGAGGTTGAAAATTTCACATAGTTTAGTTAGGGGGGGACTATAAGGACGATAAAGTGTCCACATATTGCAATTCAAATTTGTGTGATTTCTCACATTCACCTTTTGCACACAAACTCACCTCACACACAAAAGGAAATTTTAGCTCTCTCAATCATAGTGATCATGGAGAAGCAAGACACCAGGATAGTTGACAGAGTTCTAATCCACACCTTAAGAAAACATAACTAGGCCACAACCCTAATTATAGAGTCCTTAAAGATAAATCCAAGATACACATTCAAAATCCTCCATTGAGAGGTCACCAAACAACATTTTAGCTGGATAGGACTTTCGAGGTAAGCATCTAATGTAATATCCCCCATCAAGGGTAGCCAATTAAACTTGCAAAATCCTTAAATTTCCTTTGAGATATTTTGACAAACAATTTTCATGTAAACCAATTGAAGCTTTTAAACAAAGAAATTTTGGCAAACATTTGTGTGCAAATGAAATAGGGGAACAATAGGCATAATAATCTTCCAGCAAAACTCAACTAACTTCTTATTTATTTAATTATAGAACAAGGCATTACATGTGATTCATATATGATAAAAACGTAACCTAGAATATCTGCACGAAATGGCCCTGGTTGGCTCTAGTTTAGGGAATAAGATGTTGGGTTTGAAATGTCTACAAGATGGACTTGGCCCCTCAAAACTAGATCGACCTCCTCAAAGAAGCTCATCCTCCCAAGGATATATATTTCCTCCCATGATTAGCTTTGCCCGTAAGAGAGATGTTATTTTCTGACCCAATGAATAGGTTTGAACCTATCCACACATGACTTGGTTTCTTTAAAGCAACTCGATTGGGTTTATTTAAAGCAACTCAGCCCAATAACCATTGGTTCAATCCTCCCAAAATATATTTATAACCTAACAAAGATTGGCCTTTGAGTCCAAGAATTTTTGACTATAGATGATGAGTTAGCTCAGATGCCAAATAAGGAATCTCAACCTTGTATAACTTCCTAAAACAAGGAGACTCAACCTCCTTGAGTGAATAAATCAGCATACCAATGCATTCTACCTTGGCATCTACACAAAAATTTCGGCCTCCAGGGATACCTTATTCTACCCAATAAAATCAACCTTCAAGTTAATAAACTCGGTATGCTACAATGGATGATTAGGCCTTCAAATGGTTTGCTACATGACACTGATTTGACCAACAAAACTGAGTTTGGTATAATGGATAGGTTCATCCTTAAAACCTGGTAATTTTGATCTATTGACAAAGTATCTCAACCATCATTACATGCACCAATACAAAAGGAAACATATCCTTTACAACTAATGAAATTGGCATTTATACAAAGAGTTATACTGGCCATCTTTTATGTTGATCTCAACTTGCACAAGTAAAACTCATCCTCCTAGACAAGCTAAAAAAAAAACTATTGTACGGTGAGATTTGGAACCTTCTGAAATGGTAGAATCGACCTGTAAGTAAACTGACGTCCCCCCTGGGGATTGATAATATTTGGCCTATTAAGAATATTAAACTCAACTTGCCAAAACTAATCAAATTGACCCCTAAACTATGAGGAATTTTGACCTCCAAAAATAGCTAACTCGACCCTTTAAATTGTTGAGTTCGATCTGCCTATTAAACCCAAATTTGACCCTATATAAAAATAATAATTAGCCTACAAAGAAGTAAGGCTACTTCATCCTACAAAATGAGAGTAAACTCAACCCTTCAACTGATGATTATGCAACCTTAACTCGGCCTCTTAATTTCAACATGCAAATGAAGATAATTTTTCCTCTAACTATTAGATAAACTCAATCCTCCAATGGATGTAGAATTTATCCTACAAAACTTGGATCCTTTCTCTAATTTTGAAGCTCAGTTGAGAATTCATAATAACTTCTCCTCTTTTCTAGGTTTAAGCACCAATGAGAAGTCTCAATTGACTCCTCTTCTCACCTAACTAGGGTGGATGATTTCACCATCGAAGCTAGTTATCCTCATATGTTCTCACCCATGCTCAAAGAGCTCAAGATCAATAACAAAATACTAACCCAAATTCTTGACTAAAGAGCAAGTTCTCATCTCCTCTTATATTCATGGATTATCAAAATACCACTAGTCATCTGAATACTATGGGAAAACACCTTGGGTCAATCGAATACCATGGGATTCTTTAATCACTTGGAAAAGGTACACAACAATCTTCCTTTATCAAGATTACTTTTCCTCAAGGAACTCCAGGGACCACACATCAATACTAGGATCCCAAATATACCATTGTGCCACCTCAACCCAAGTGAATCCATTGTAGTGTGAACCATTCCTCATAAAAACCCTTTTTATCATTGCTAGAATAATCACTTGCTACCCTAATATCTAATCCACTAATGACAAGGCATATTCACCATAAAATACCCAAAAATGTGTCATGCCATCCACCCTGAATGTATTTTTTAACCCTGTACAAAGGCTACTTGCAAACAAATTCTTAAAACATAAAAATACACAATGGCGAGAACATAAAATATACATAAATATTTTCTCTTGGAATCCACACTAAAAAAACTAGATTGATTTTTCATTATATTCCTTTCATTGTTACAATACATTATATACATGCTTAAGAATTCATAAACCCCAATTCATTAACCCTAGATTAGAAGAATCATAGTTCTCATGACTGGATCTACACAATACCATTCGAAAAAATCATCATTCCCAAAACCATTCGCAAAACCATGGGTGGGTCCACTCACCATCCTTAGGTCTTCTCCCAAACCTTGGTTGCACCCAAATATTATTGGGTCTGCATAAAAGAAATTTCCTGAGGTGCTGCCCTAGACCCCATGTAGGGGGACTACCACCCCCATGCAAAACCCCCGGCAAGGGGGGTTTCTACATCCAACTCAATTTAACAATGCCTGGGACTAGTCATGGAAAGAATATAACACATACCCGACATTGAATAACCCTTGCAAATGTGCATTGTGAATCTTGCCATTCTGACCATTGAAGATGTACCCAGGTAACTCTTAGAGTTAGAATTTTCCCCTACATTATGATGCAAATATATGCATAAGATCAATCAACCAATCAACCACTCCATTATTGAAACTACTGCCATGCACCTTTGGTAGAACTACTATCAAATACACAAACATATTCCTCTTGGAAGGAATCTCTACCAGAATGTTTTCTTCTCCCTGCATGGTGTGCTCCATCGCTCTGTCAAGCTATGTCACATGATGCAATGTTCCACTTGGGTCCCATTTCCAAATGTGGAGTGTATTATCTCAAATATTATGTTGCACTATACCCCTAGTGATAAGTGTCTTCCAGTCATTAGGATACCAACTCATAACCTCTATCCAATCCAACTAAAATGAATTGTTGGAATAGAAAGTATCAATAATAATGCTTCCTTTGGAGTCGATAACCTCCCAAGGAACATTCCCCCCATCATCTCTAGTCATCAACAACCCATGAAAAATCCCCTATGTTTAAGTATCAACACAATAACTAATCCCACCATGCCAATGTTGCACCACTTTAATTCCCATATGTTGAAGCTCTATCTTTCCATCCTATATAAGCAATAAGGAAGATTTGTAAGTTATGGTTCTTCCTTTTGTAGAAGGAAGTACCTCATACCCGCCATTTTTACTTTGAGATGATGTGTCATCTAACCCTCTAACCAAATTAGATGCCTCCATATCTATGTGTATTTTTTATTGATGACCAATCTATAAGGTGAATAATCAACAATCTCGTCTAGTAATTTTGTTTGAGCCTTCCATGTGTTCTCTAGAAGAGTTGATTCAAAGTTCTTCTAATTCAAACTATACCTCTCCTCAAGTCCTTGTAAATATGAAATTCCATCCTTCAAATATTGAGTGCCATTTCTCCTGTCATCCTCCTGTTTTCTGGTATGTGCTTCACCAACTCTTTATTCTTCTACCAACTCTTCATATGTCGTGGCTACTGATGACTAATTTCCTTCACCCCTTATATTATTTTCCATGGTTGGTATAGAGTATTGAACTTTGACATTACTCTCATCAACCCTCTTTGATTTGAATCCTTCATCTTAAGGTAAGGCATTGTTCCCAAGATTCATGGCTGTTATTTCTCCTTTGTCCTCAACAACATTTGGCTGCAATATATTCTCACCAAATTGATTGGTTGTTCATGATGGACAATTGTAATTAATTATTATTTGGTTCTTACCCTTGTTGGAATATCTTATGACCTGCAAACCCATTGAATTTATTTCCTTTGTAGTCAACCACTTTTTTCAACCTTTTATGTTATGCCCAACCAATCTTTTTGAGTATTCATGAGTAGTAGGAGAAACAACATGCTCCTTCATCTAAGTAGCCAATAACTTTGATCACAACTGCTTGCAAATGGCATCATATTCACTTAAAATTAAGGACAAACTATTTTGAATGTTGGTTTTAACAATGTTTGGATTATGCTCTCTAATGTTGGTGAAGAAGCATTGGAATGTTTGAAGAATCAAACCATCACACTCTTGGTCAAGCATAATGGCACATAATATGACTTTTGCCATACTTTTTAAGACCTTGAGCTTCTTACCAAAGGTAGGGCCATCTATATCATGCAATCCATGCAAAATTTCTACAATCAATTGTAGAACCTTTCTTAAAATGTCATTATAGGGGGGAACATGATCAAATATCCTTATGATATTATCGAGGCAAGAAGCAACTACAATTCTTACCTCTTCCCATGGGTGTTCCAAAAACCTATGCTAGATCAATTTAAGCATTTATGGCTTCAAAGCCCAACTTAAAATTATCCAATCATATTGGTATACCTTGGACAAACATGATTCTAACTCCAATTTAGAGAGGACATCTCCTGTCTTTATAATCTTCAAATCTTATCCAAGTAGGAGGAGTCAATCTCCCACTTTTTTTTGGTCGATTCCTTGAATGCTTGTGCTAAAGAGTAACATTGAATCTTTTTGAAAAGGGTCTATTGTTATGCCTTGTTCTTTGCTTCATAAAAACATTACTATTCATAGAACCAACCATTGTACTACTATTGTGGCCAGCAACAACCGCCCCCTTTTCTCATTTAAGTGTTATCCAAAATACTAAATGAATGGGGACCCTTAGTTAAAATTTAGGAAAAGCAAGAGTTTCCTTTCTTCAAAATAAGGTTATCATCGTAAGCTTAGGAAGATCTTTTGAATATTTTAAAACCTAAGTCTATGATAAGGAAAAAATCTTTAAAAGCTGCGTTACATAAAGTGATAGGAAAGCACTTCCATTTGAGTATAATCCCGGTATGTACAAGACCCTCATGCTAAGCAATATATCGCATCGCAATAAAGTAATACTCATAACGAAAAAACTTCAAGATTTACCGATCTGTGATAACACCAATCGCAAGATCGCATATCACAGAAAATGAGCGGATAAGATTTGGCAAGCATAAAACTTCTGCGATCTGCGATGTTGCGATGTTATATTCGTGTGTTTGCGCTATCTGCGATGGTGCGATTTGCGATGGCGCGATCTGCGATGTTACGTAAGCAAATCATAAAATCACTTCATCACGAATCCTTCGGGCACGCTATTCAAGAAAATCCACTTACCATAATCTGACTCAAGATCATGCGCTTTTAATGATAGTAAAGGGATTAGTTGTCAGCTATTAAATGAAATGTAGACGCGTGCTTTTGTAAAGAATTACTTCACGTAAGGTGGCATATTTGATATATCTGCTGCATTTATAACTCTCCCATCACCTTTCTTGATCAGTCATTTCCATTTCACTTGTGAGCTGCAGGAACGGAGAGCGAAAGACGATACACAGCCATACGCAGGAAGAAATGGGAAAGAAAAATAGAGCTCAGGGCTCTGAGGTGAAGGAAAAGATGAAGGAAATGGCGCCTTTGTATACAGACACAACCTGTAACAGAGACGCAGGGATATCGACATGGGAAAGCATGTACAGACTGCTTGAAGAAGAGAATCCCAGAATAATGAAGGTTACTACTATCGCGGGCTCACAACGCTCTTCCGAAGCGTCCTTAGAAGAGCTAGCATGCTCATTTCTTCATCGGATAGCAGCAAGGCCCAAAATTCTACCATATACGGATATGATCAAGTGGATACTTGACAATGCAGAGATGAACAACAGACAATTCAAGATTCAAGGACATGGGCTCATCGGATCATTCGCTGCACAAGACTTAAAGCTTATGTATCATCTTCCTGAACCGCAGGCGACTTACAATGCACAATTCGTTAAGAAATTTGTGGCGGAGAACCCAAACCTAGCAGAGACCACCAAAGATTGGTCCAGAAAAGAGGAACCGCTCAAGAAAGACAAAAACGGTATGTACAGCACTGGTTCCCTCACCTCTCCGTATTGTTTTGCTGCGGCCATGCTTTGTAGATTATTTGGGATGCCAGATATCAATAAGTTTTCGTCTGAATGGTTACCATTAATAGATGCTGCCACAAATGCCGATATTATGGATTGGGCCAAGATCTTTTCTGATAATCTTTACACGACTATTATCAATTACTGGTCTAAAAGATCCTTGTCTCAAAGGATCTATCCTCCTTTTTATCTATCCGCATATGTTATGGATTCTATTTGTTATGTGTCTAAATTTCCCATTATGGGTTGGAAATGGACTACCCAAGACCCATTACCTATCCATGTTTATCATAAGATATTATGGGATTCTCAGTTCATCCCACATTTCTACCATATTTGTCACGGGCTTATCTTACCCTTGTATAGAATGATGTATGATGAAGATCCCCCGAGGTGCTCGCCCGAAGCACAGATAGATATCATCCCCATCACAAGATGGTTTGGAGAAGAACATTTCACCTATGTTAGAGTATTTGGAAGAACTGTACCTCCTCACGTTCTGCCTTTGTATATCCCCGATAAACTTTTGGCTCGGGAAATTGCATACCAAACCTGTTCAGAAGGCGGCCTAACTAAAGACCTAAAAGACAAAAACAAGGCCATATGGCCTCAGTTTCCTGTATTTTGTGGGGCCTTTTCATTGTTCAATGTAGGTCACGTGTTCACCGAAGTGGAGAATGTGATGTGTCTACAATTATTTAAATTCCCAGCAAGGCCATTTGACCCTAATGAAGTTGCTTAAGATTTCACAATGAATGTCAAAATAAAGGTATTCGTTGGAAAGAAGGATTTATTTGATGATTTATTTCAGAATAAACGCTCACTCCAGGAAATTTTGCGAGAGGCTCAGTCAAAATTGTCTCCAGATGACCTCCAAAGATTCATGGTATACAGGGAAAGAAGACTGGCTAGTGTTCCTTTAGAAAAGCTGCAACTGCCTGCCAGAGAACCGACTCCAAGCGTTAGCCTCAGTGGGAACTCAAGCACTTCCAGATCTAAATCTAACACTGCGCAAGGAGTACCTAAACATTCTAAAGGGTCTGGAAGCGACCAAGGAAAGAACGAAGAGGCAGCTAAAGACACGGCTCAGTCAAGTGAAATGTCGCAACAGCAGGTTATCGCCTCCCCGCCAAGAGATGTCCCCCCTCTCGTCATTGAAACGCCTCCCGTCACGACAGAATTAGACAAAGAATGGGAAACCTTCAACGAGCTGATCAATCTTGAAGGGCAAGCCCCAAGAACACCTATGAGCAATACACAGGTAGCACAAGAAGTGGTTTCGACCATAGTCAGCAATGTCACGGAAAAGGATCACATTCCTATCGCTCCACCTTCTGAGCTTCTACTTAATGTAGAAGAAATTCCCCCACTGGACGTATTCTATAGTCCCCAACATAAAGCAGTTGTAAGAAGACAGAGAAAGAAAAGAAAACTAGAAAATAAACTGTCACAAGATGCTGAACAATTGGACGTCTTATGGAAAGACCCCAACAATAACCCAACTGAAAATCTCACTAAGTTGTCTGAGATCGCAGGAGCATATGCTTCTGCAACTATTGACAAGGCATCGGAAGTTCAGCAACTATTGAAAGAACAAGAAGATCAAATACAGCTACTACAATGACAATTGCAACAAGCCAATGCTAATATTGAAGCTAACAAACAGCTCGAGAAGTTGCAGGAAGACTTTCAGCAGATGCAGATAGGCTATCAAAGAAGTCTAGACGAGAAAGGAAAACAACTACAAATTTTCCAAGAAATGCATAAAGATGAGCCTAAGCTTACAGAATTTATTTTAGAGTCTATTGGCTTAAATGAACAACTACTGCAGCAACAGGAAGAGTTGGGACGTAAGATATCACAGTGGAGTCATTATTGCGAACTGAGCGATAAAATCACCAATCAAGTGGTAGACTTGCAGAGTGACTATGATCAGAGTGACAAACGAGTGACGAAGTACTTGGCTTGGTAGGATGAAGATGAAGGGAAAAGAGCAAGTGCACCCAGAATAAACGAGAATCATAAAGAATTGCTCTTTAATAAATGGGATGATCAAATCAGGCAGGCAGAACAAGCAGCAGAGACAGCGACCACGCAAGCAAGCATTCTTATTGACTGTGTAAATGAGAATTTGCACAGGGTCAATTTAATCGAAGAGACCACCTCGGGATATTTACCAAATAAACTACGACTGGAAGCAGAATGGAAGCAGAAGGCGCAGGAAAAGGGAAAAGCGATCCAAGCATTAAACAGGTTAAATTGGGAGTGTTACTGGGCATACTTGGTCAAGCCGCATAGTCAATGGATGACTGTGAAATGCATCATAAACGCGGCCGAAAAAGTAGTGCCATCTCTCATAGATTCCGTTTTCGCAGCCCAGCTCAGATCAGAAGTCAGCCAGCCGACTCTCCTCAAGCCCATGATGAACACTTGCAGCTTTAAAGATCAGATTCAGAAGTAGCCTTATTTAGAATGTTGTTTTTTTCTTTAAAATTAGATTAGAAAAAGGATGGTCATTTGAAAACCGCATCCTAAATTTTGTAAATAAACTATTATTAGAATTAGGAAGTAGTATTTTAACCCTTCTCATTGCATTTGGAGAAGGGTCCAGAAATTTGTCAAAAACTTGTCCTCAGAACATGCACTTCTGCACCCTCAGAGGAGGTTTTGATGAATGGATGGATCGAGATTTATTAATGTTTGCATTTGATGTCTGCTACTGATGTTGCACCTTTGTACTCTTAGTAGATGTTAGAACAAGTAGAGATAAATCATTGTTGCTTGAAGCTTATGAGTAGAACCAGTCATAAATGGTACTTTTATCTCTTGGCCGTTTCTGCTTATATTCTTAAAGTGATATACAGTTTTTAGTTGTTTATATGTTATTGCATGAATGTGTGAGTTACCATTTGGCACTTTTGTACGGTGGAGCCATTTATTTATGTTTGATATATGAATAACTTATTATGCGATATGCTGTTCACAACTGTTTTGCCTAACTTTTTATGCAAAGTAGTTCATCTTAATTGATTTCTATTCTTATGATAGCTGAATGATCTTTACTACCAGTTATTGTCTGAAATCTTTTTAGATCGCATAATAGAAGAAATACACCCCGGGCTAGCATAGATTAGATGTGCTGTTTTTCATTAGATTACAATAGCATAGAGTTAGTTTAAAAGTTTGAATTAGATTAGCTTTAAGTATTCTTAGATCAGCAACATCCAACTCTGCACACACACACACACCCTTAGATTGGGAAACTGGTCCCATTATCCCCAGTCGGACCCGCTATACCAAACGGATAAGGAGTTGCCAACCAAGGTCCGGACCGGGTGGGTATTCCCCTTGTTGTCGACCCGATTTTCGAGGCTTCAACATATTTGGCGCTAGAAGGAGGGCCTGAAGCATATTGTATGTTGGAATGATTTGAAATCATAACATTTGAATTAGGATGGCTGCTCACAAACTTCCCATTTGGAGTTGCATCCATGTTCATGCCTCTTCCAACACTCCACCTGAAGTGGTAAGACTCTTGTCTCAGGTAAAATTCAATGGTAAGAATAATTCTTCTGCTTTTAATCATGCTCTTCAATTTATTCAAAGAGTTTCAAGTTCGAATGTTCAAAGAATTGATGAAGGCGTTTTATGCAGAATTTTTACTCTTACATTCACGGTGGAAGCTAGAAAATGGTGTAGAACCCTCCCAGTTGCCTCAATTCATAGCCGGGACCAATTCGTCAAGGTTTTCATTTGTAAATTTGATTGTTATGACTATGACCAGGTATATGATGAAATTGATTATCTATGGAAACAAGATGAGTCTGTTAGAGATTTTAATATGCGATTTCATCTTAATTGTCTAAAGTATGATCTTGAAAGTGAACTCATGGATGAAGAATCTTCAGATTATGCTGAGCATTCCCTGCCTCCTATGTCTGATCCAGCAGAAATTAGTCCAAGCTTTGTCTCATTTTCTTCTAATATGAATGAGAATTCCAATTTGAATATACAAATCAGCCATGATGAAGAAGGTTCCCAAAACCTAGGAGACGTGCATGCTCTAATGCAAGAAGACAAAAGCGAGAACGTTGGAGGAAATCCTGCCTTGGAACCAGGAGATGACTTCAATACAAGGTCAGATAATATCGTTGCAAGTCAACAAATACAGATGCCAAGGTTAGAACAACAAACTAATTCTCTTTCGAAAAGTATCAGTACACAAAGGTATGATCTAAAGCCCGATGTCTATGATGAATCTGATGAACAAATATTTTTCCACGATGATATTTTCAAATGCATTGTTCCAGAATCGCATTTTTCTCTTTATCCTGATGTTTTTAGTGATGATAATTTTCCCCCTCTCAGCATTAAAGATATCTCAAAAAGTACAGAGGATTATTCAAATGAGTCATCATTAGGTTTTCAAGATAAAAAGACAGTTATAGAACATCCTTTGATCATTTTCAAACAAGAACCACTTGACCTTCCTTGTCTGAAAATATTCGATGAAAAAGAGAAATCTAGGGAAACCTGTAAAATCATTTATGATAGCTACTTTGATGACAATGATGTTGTTGATTTATCTCAAGTAACTCAACAAAGCTCAGATAATGAGAGATGTTCTAATTCAAGAATCATATCAGTCAATCCTCATTCCAGAGTGACGGATCATTTACATGATTTTACTATCCAAGACAATATTCCGATCTATGATTCATATCATGAGCAAACCCCCATGCCTGTTCCCAATAGTAACTTGTTTTCTGATTCACAAGGTGGGATTCGAAATCACTCGGATCCCATAATTCTGGCCAGTTCTTGTGAAAAAGAAGATATTTCAAGTCAACCCCAGTTGTGCTGTAACATTATTTGTACAGATAATCATTTCATTCTTTCTCACTTGCACTCATTTTGTACAAAATCGGATTGTGTTTTAAATTTTCAGAATTTTGATAGATTACTATGGTATACTGAGCACCTTATCAAAGAACATTCGAAAGATGTGCTACCATTTTGGAAAACTAGATTGTGTCAAGGAAATATAGAACTTTTTCAATTCCAAGAGCAATCAATATCAGACTTCCTTAAAAAACTTCTATGTCCTCCAAGACATCATCGACGAAAGAAAGTATTTTTGGAAACTTGCCGGCAATTCACGTTAATAGATAAATCTCTTGTCAGAAATTTCTATCTATTCCTCATTGATTTATTTAGTGATTTATATATGGAAACTTTCCTTTCACAAGAAATTGCTAAAAGCTTGACTTTAACGCATAATGGATTACAGGCCATTAAAACTGAAAAATCATATTCGCAACCTGGCTTGTCATCTTTCCTATTGCACGATCACCAATACATAACGAAGATTCATCCCGATTTTTATGATCCAATAGGTATCCAGTTGGAAAAAAGTTTTCATAAGAAAGAAATTTCAGACAGAATTCCAACTGAAGTTACACATTCTTATTCCACATCCAACGTTAACAGTCCAAGAAAAGTTTTGTTCTTAACACTGATGTTTGAAAGTCACATACGTGCAGGAATAAAAATGAAAAAATGGTTCCACTGGAAATATCATTTCACCTAGTTAATTCTTCTGTGTATAGTTAGAATAGGAGTAGGAGTAATTTAGCTAAGTTATTAGGTTGATAATTTACTTTTAATAGTTGGTAGGCAAAATAAGAGAAGAGATTATCCCTATTATGTACATAATCCTAGGGAATGTCTACCTCTCATTTCTTTAAATGTTTTTGTTTCCTAATAAAATTTGCTGTGGTTAACAGCATTTGACATTTACTAAAGACACCATTTCTCTATCAGATTTTGAACTTTTGCTCGTATGAATAGCAAATCTTTTGGAAACTTAATATTTATTATTAATAGATATGGTTAAAAACTTTAAACCAGATATGATACTAGTTTCAACTTCCAAAAAATTTGACGAAAGCAATCTTAGTGAAGAAATTGTTTTATATCAGTACAATGAAAGGTATCAATAACAAAATAAGGATTCCCTGTAGAAACAGCCATTTCCAAAAAACTCTATTATTGTTGTCCAGAGCTTTCTTAAGGAAAGCGATGATATCCTCCCTATTAGAGAAAATCGCAGCATTCAGAGAGATAGTCCAAGAAACACTATATCTCAAAGAATAAGAGGTCTCATCACGAACCGGCTTATCATAATCACAGATATTATAAACTTTGCTGACTTTGCCATTACTATCCACCAAAATAGGGCAACGACTTAAGATTATTGAAATCACAAGACAAGGGGTCTCATCACGAGCCAGCTTGTTCAGCAAAAGTGTAAATCAAGTGAATGACTGTGTCATAATTTGGCTACCAAACCAAGACATTGTTCTTTAAGAATAAAAAAGGAAAAGTGTCAATCTGGGTTTTTTCTTTGAAAAGTTGTAGATCACCTTAAGCAGGATAAAGGATCATTACTAGGTAATAGGTAACCCTGTCGAGGCTATGGATGCCTGCTGGCAGCAGAGGCTCTACCTGCGACAAAGGAGCATATTTAAAAGGCTGCTACACATGGAAGACTTTATTTTATCTTTACAAGACCAGTAATGGCTGATGTAAATGCAAGGACAAGCTGAGGAAACAAACAATTAAAATAGAAAGAAGTTGAAACAAAATATCATTGACAGTTTGGAGTATAATATTGCTTTATCTTTTTATAATAAAGTTTAATTTTCTAATTTCTTTTTTTGTTGTTTCGGAAGTTTAAAAAAATTCAATAGAAAATGCAGAGATAACTGGTTCTCCCAAGTGAATTGCCAATTGTTGTGGCCAGCAACAACCCCCCCCCCCCTTTTTTCATTTAAGTGTTATCCAAAATACTAAATGAATGGGGACCCTTAGTTAAAATTTAGGAAAAGCAAGAGTTTCCTTTCTTCAAAATAAGGTTATCATCGTAAGCTTAGGAAGATCTTTTGAATATTTTAAAACCTAAGTCTATGATAAGGAAAAAATCTTTAAAAGCAGCGTTACATAAAGTGATAGGAAAGCACTTCCATTTGAGTATAATCCCGGTATGTACAAGACCCTCATGCTAAGCAATATATCGCATCGCAATAAAGTAATACTCATAACGAAAAAACTTCAAGATTTACTGATCTGCGATAACACCAATCGCAAGATCGCATATCGCAGAAAATGAGCGGACAAGATTTGGCAAGCATAAAACTTCTGCGATCTGCGATGTTATATTCGTGTGTTTGCGCGATCTGCGATGGTGCGATTTGCGATGGCGCGATCTGCGATGTTACGTAATCAAATCATAAAATCACTTCATCACGAATCCTTCGGGCACACTATTCAAGAAAAGCCACTTACCATAATCTGACTCAAGATCATGCGCTTTTAATGATAGTAAAGGGATTAGTTGTCAGCTATTAAATGAAATGTAGACGCGTGCTTTTGTAAAGAATTACTTCACGTAAGGTGGCATATTTGATATATCTGCTGCATTTAAAACTCTCCCATCACCTTTCTTGATCAGTCATTTCCATTTCACTTGTGAGCTGCAGGAACGTAGAGTGAAAGACGATACACAACCATACGCAGGAAGAAATGGGAAAGAAAAATAGAGCTCAGGGCTCTGAGGCAAAGGAAAAGACGAAGGAAATGGCGCCTTTGTATACAGACACAGCCTGTAACAGAGACGCAGGGATATCGACGTGGGAAAGCATGTACAGACTGCTTGAAGAAGAGAATCCCAGAATAATGAAGGTTATTGCTGTCGCGGGCTCACAATGCTCTTCCGAAACGTCCTTAGAAGAGCTAGCATGCTCATTTCTTCATCGGATAGCAGCAAGGCCCAAAATTCTACCATATACGGATATGATCAAGTGGATACTTGACAATGCAGAGATGAACAACAGACAATTCAAGATTCAAGGACATGGGCTCATCGGATCATTCGCTGCACAAGACTTAAAGCTTATGTATCATCTTCCTGAACCGCAGACGACTTACAATGCACAATTCGTTAAGAAATTTGTGGCGGAGAACCCAAACCTAGCAGAGACCACCAAAGATTGGTCCAGAAAAGAGGAACCGCTCAAGAAAGACAAAAACAGTATGTACAACACTGGTTCCCTCACCTCTCCGTATTGTTTTGCTGTGGCCATGCTTTGTAGATTATTTGGGATGCCAGATATCAATAAGTTTTCGTCTGAATGGTTACCATTAATAGATGCTGCCACAAATGCCGATATTATGGATTGGGCCAAGATCTTTTCTGATAATCTATACACGACTATTATTAATTACCAGTCTAAAAGATCCTTGTCTCAAAGGATCTATCCTCCTTTTTATCTATCCGCATATGTTATGGATTCTATTTGTTATGTGTCTAAATTTCCCATTATGGGTTGGAAATGGACTACCCAGGACCCATTACCTATCCATGTTTATCATAAGATATTATGGGATTCTCAGTTCATCCCACATTTCTACCAGATTTGTCACGGGCTTATCTTACACTTGTATAGAATGATGTATGATGAAGATCCCCCGAGGTGCTCACCCGAAGCACAGATAGATATCATCCCCATCACAAGATGGTTTGGAGAAGAACATTTCACCTATGTTAGAGTATTTGGAAGCACTGTACCTCCTCACGTTCTGCCTCTGTATATCCTCGATAAACTTTTGGCTCGGGAAATTGCATACCAAACCTGTTCAGAAGGCGGCCTAACTAAAGACCTAAAAGACAAAAACAAGGCCATATGGCCTCAGTTTCCTGTAGCTTGTGGGGCCTTTTCATTGTTCGATGTAGGTCACGCGTTCACCGAAGTGGAGAATGTGACGTGTCTACAATTATTCAAATTCCTAGCAAGGCCATTTGACCCTAATGAAGTTGCTCAAGATTTCACAACGAATGTCAAAATAAAGGTATTCGTTGGAAAGAAGGATTTATTTGATGATTTATTTCAGAATAAACGCTCACTCCAAGAAATTTTGCGGGAGGCTTAGTCAAAATTGTCTCCAGATGACCTCCAAAGATTCATGGTATACAGGGAAAGAATACTGGCCAGTGTTCCTTTAGAAAAGCTGCGACTGCCTGCCAGAGAACCGACTCCAAGCGTTAGCCTCAGTGGGAACTCAAGCACTTCCAGATCTAAATCTAACACTGCGCAAGGAGTACCTAAACATTCTAAAGGGTCTGGAAGCGACCAAGGAAAGAATGAAGAGGCAGCTAAAGACATGGCTCAGTCAAGTGAAATGTCGCAACAGCAGGTTATCGCCTCCCCACCAAGAGATGTCCCCCCTCTCGTCATTGAAACGCCTCCCGTTATGACAGAATTAGACAAAGAATGGGAAACCTTCAACGAGCTGATCAATCTTGAAGGGCAAGCCCCAATAACGCCTGTGAGCAATACACAGGTAGCACAAGAAGTGGTTTCGACCATAGTCAGCAGTGTCACAGAAAAGGAGCACATTCCTATCGCTCCACCTTCTGAGCTTCTACTTAATGTAGAAGAAATTCCCCCACTGGACGTATTCTATAGTCCCCAACATAAAGCAGTTGTAAGAAGACAGAGAAAGAAAAGAAAACTAGAAAATACACTGTCACAAGATGCTGAACAATTGGACGTCTTATGGAAAGACCCCAACAATAACCCAACTGAAAATCTCACTAAGTTGTCTCAGATCGCAGGAGCATATGCTTCTGCAACTATTGACAAGGCATCGGAAGTTCAACAACTGTTGAAAGAACAAGAAGATCAAATACAGCTACTACAACGACAATTGCAACAAGCCAATGCTAATATTGAAGCTAACAAACAGCTCGAGAAGTTGCAGGAAGACTTTCAGCAGATGCAGATAGGCTATCAAAGAAGTCTAGACGAGAAAGGAAAACAACTACAAATTTTCCAAGAAATGCATAAAGATGAACCTAAGCTTACAGAATTTATTTTAGAGTCTATTGGCTTAAATGAACAACTACTGCAGCAACAGGAAGAGTTGGGACGTAAGATATCACAATGGAGTCATTATTGCGAACTGAGCGATAAAATCACCAATCAAGTGGTAGACTTGCAGAGTGACTATGATTAGAGTGACAAACGAGTGACGAAGTACTTGGCTTGGCAGGATGAAGATGAAGGGAAAAGAGCAAGTGCACCAAGAATAAATGAGAATCATAAAGAATTGCTATTTAATAAATGGGACGATCAAATCAGGCAGGCGGAACAAGCAGCGGAGACAGCGGCCACGCAAGCGAGCATTCTTATCGACTGTGTAAATGAGAATTTGCACAGGGCCAATTTAATCGAAGAGACCACCCCGGGGTATTTACCAAATAAACTACGACTGGAAGCAGAATGGAAGCAGAAGGCGCAGGAAAAGGGAAAAGCGATCCAAGCATTAAACAGGTTAAATTGGGAGTGTTACTGGGCATACTTGGTCAAGCCGCATAGTCAATGGATGACTGTGAAGTGCATCATAAACGCGGCTGAAAAAGTAGTGCGAGCTCTCATAGATTCCGTTTTCGCAGCCCAGCTCAGATAAGAAGTCAGCCAGCCGAATCTCCTCAAGCCCATGATGAATACTTGCAGCTTTAAAGATCAGATTCAGAAGTAGCCTTATTTAGAATGTTGTTTTTTTCTTTAAAATTAGATTAGAAAAAGGACGGTCATTTGAAAACTGCATCCTAAATTTTGCAAATAAACTATTATTAGAATTAGTAAGTAGTATTTTAAACCTTCTCATTGCATTTGGAGAAGGGTCCAGAAATTTGTCAAAAACTTGTCCTCAGAACATGCACTTCTACACCCTCAGAGGAGGTTTTGATGAATGGATGGATCGATATTTATTAATGTTTGCATTTGATGTCTGCTACTGATGTTGCACTTTTGTACTCTTAGTAGATGTTAGAATAAGTAGAGATAAATCATTGTTGCTTGAAGCTTATGAGTAGAACCAGTCATAAATGGTACTTTTATCTCTTGGCCGTTTCTGCTTATATTCTTAAAGTGATATACAGTTTTTAGTTGTTTATATGTTATTGCATGAACGTGTGAGTTACCATTTGGCACTTTTGTACGGTGGAGCCATTTATTTATGTCTGATATATGAATAACTTATTATGCGATATGCTGTTCACAACTATTTTGCCTAACTTTTTATGCAAAGTAGTTCATCTTAATTGATTTCTATTCTTATGATAGCTGAATGATCTTTATTATCAGTTATTGTCTGAAATCTTTTTAGATCGCATAATAGAAGAAATACACCCCGGGTTAGCATAGATTAGATGTGTTGTTTTTCATTAGATTACAATAGCATAGAGTTAGTTTAAAAGTTTGAATTAGATTAGCTTTAAGTATTCTTAGATCAACAACATCCAACTCTGCACACACACACACACCCTTAGATTGGGATACTGGTCCCATTATCCCCAGTCAGACCCGCTATACCAAACGGATAAGGAGCTGCGAACCAAGGTCCGGACCGGGTGGGTATCCCCCTTGTTGTCGACCTGATTGTCGGGGCTTCAACAACTACTAAAAGAGTGATGGTTACTCAACCAAACCATCTAACCTTCATTGATAATCCCTAAAGCTGGCAGAAACATCAACTCTGATACCACTGTAATATCCCCTATCAAGGATAGCCAATTAAAATTGCAAAATCCTTAAATTTCCTTTGAGATATTTTGACAAATAGTTTGCATGTAAACCTCTCTGCAAACACTTTGTATGGAAATCGAAGGAAGCTTTTAACTAGAGACATTTTACAAACATTTATGTGAAGATTAAACATTGGTACAATATGCACAAGAATCATCTAGAAAAAATCAACCAACTTCTTATTTATTTAGTTATAGCATAGCCAATTACATGCCATTCATATATGATAAAAATGTAACATGGAACAACTCTACAAAATGGTTGCAATTGGCTGTAGGTTGGGGAATATTATGTTTGGTTTAAAATTTCTGCAAGATGGACTTGGCCCCTCAAAAATATCTTTACCTCCTCAAATAATCTCATCGTCCCAAGGGTATGTATTGCCTCCCATGATCAACTTGGTCTGCAAGAGTGATAATATTTTTTTCCCTAATGAATAGGGCTAAACCTGATCACAAATGACTGGGTTTCTTCAAAGTAACTCGACCCCAAATCAAATGCTTCCATCCCCCAAAAATATATTTATAACCCACCAAATATCAGCCTCTAAGTTCAAGCACTATTGACTATAGATGATGAGTTAGCTCAATTTCCAAACAAGGAATCTCAACCCCGTATAACTTAGCTTCCTGAAATAAATATACTCAACTTCTTGGAGTGAATAACATGGCATACCAAAGCATTCTACCTTGGCATCCAAGTAGGAATTTCAACCTCCAGGGATACCTCATTCTGCCTAGAAAACTTAACCTTCAAGTTAACAAACTCAATTTGCTATAGTGGATAATTTGGCCTTCAAATGGTTTGTTACATGAGAGTGATTTGGCCAGCCAAAGTCTTTATGATATGATCAATAGGTTCAACCTCAAAACCTGATAATTTTGATCTATTGATAGAGTACCTCAACCCTAATTATATGCACCAATACACAGGGAAACTTAGCCTTTATAGATAATGAAATCAACTTATTAATAGAGTGTTATCTTGGCCCTCTTTTTATGTTGATATTGGTCTACACAAGTAAAACTTGTCCTACTAGAGAAGCTAAAATGCATCATGTTGTACATTGATATTTGGACCTTTATGAAATGGCCGACTTGGGTTGCAAGTAGATTTATCTTAACCCCTAGAGATAGGTAATATTCAGCCCGTTGAGAAGACTAAACTCAACCTGACAAAATTGATCAAATTGACCCCTAAACTGTGAGCAATTTGGACCTCCAAAAACAACTAGCTTGGCCCTATGAATTGTTGAGTTCAAGCTGCCTATTGAACCATGATTCAACCCTATAAATAGAGAATAATTGGCCTACAAATAAGGAAGGCTACTTCAACCTAAAAAATGAGAGTAAACATGACCCTTCAACGGATGATTATCCGCCTTAACTCGACCTCTTGGTTTCAACATGAAAATGAAGATAATTTTTCCTCCAACTGTTAGATAAACTTGATCCTCCAATGTATGTAGAATTTATCCTACAAAAATTAGATATTTTCTCTAATTTGGAATCTCAATTGAGAAGTCATAATAAATTCTCCTCTTTTCCAAATTTAAGCACTATTGAGAAGTCTAAACTGACTCCGCCTCTCACCCAACTAGAGTGGATAGTTTCACTGTCGAAGCTAGTTCTCCTCATGGGTTCTCACCCATGCTCAAAGAGCTCAAGATAAATGTTGGGCAATTTAATTTCTTAAATTGTTTCTCATTAAATTATCGACTAGGGCTTGTAGGCTGATGAGGTGTTGACAAAAAATATGCAAAAATAGGTTTAATTGGTTATAAGTCGAAAGGTACTACAATAATATGTTGCAATCACACTTTGTAGGATCTTAATTGAACATGGATTCGCCCCTTACATACCACATAAACAGAGAAATAAATAATATCTTCAAACATGTTCTCATTCATCAACATCCTAAGGGCGTCCAATAGGTTCAACAATTCTTGCAATCTTAATAATCAAACAGAGGAATCATATAGTGCCGAAAAGAATCATTCAAGCAAGATAAAAATAAATAAACTAAGAGTTACCAATACAAGTCTTGGAATATTTTGACTTCTTGTGGATTCCCCGAGTTTTTAACTCTCCACACTAAGGGCTCTCACACTGTTGTGGGGAAAAGTATCCGACGCGGAATGACCCTATCCCTACTCTAAGGGTGATAGTTCCTTAGCAACAACTGAAAGTAAAGCTTTGATATTTTTCCTTTATGAAAGTACAGAGAAGGAAGAAAAGATTGACCAACCGATGTCTTTCGCTTTTGTCGATCCTGTCTTCTCTCTTTGCCTCTTGTTCCCAGCTCCTTGCTCCCTTTGCCGGCCCAGCTACACAAAGATCCTGCAAAAACAAGAGAGGGAAACTACAAGAAACATGTACTCATAACTGATGCATGGATTAGAATGGATCAAATATATAGATAAAAACAATACATCATTGCAATACAAGTATATAGGAGAAAATCAAAAGCTTTATTGATAGAAGAAAAAGGTTCTGAGAAGGTTACAACCATAAATGGCTCCAATCCAGCAGCACCTCCCCAGCAGCAAGAAATCTCCTCTTCTCCTCTATAAAAGCAATCACCCAATAGCTCTAACTGTAAACCAACAACACTTCCTTGCTTTGCACAAAATTCCAGCCTCTCTAGACCTCATAGAAGAGCTCTATATATAGGAGATTTGGAGAAAGGATGAGTCAGCTTGAGACTGACCTAAAGCTGCCTTGTGTGTTACACTAAAAAATGTCACCTTGACTACTTACAGTTAGTATGGCTCAAATCAACAGTCATGCTACCCTCTTAGGCAAGTCTTATGCCTCTGTTATCCATCTCAAACTCAAAGAAGAGAGAAAGTCTTGTAAAAACTATGTTTATCTCTGGGGTCGCAGGTTCTCTCTAGCCTTACCTGCGGGGACGCTGACCATGTTCACAAAATCTGCGTCCATGGACGCTCTGTATGTTAAGGGACAGGTGCGTCCCTCTGTAAAAGGCAAAATGCGCGAGTTTTATCTTGAAAAAGTTACTTGTGGTTACTTCTAGAACATTCTAGAGGTCGGTTTGATGAAATGGATGCGCCTCCAGTTGGTTCATGTATCTCTATTAAGAGGGAACTTATCCCATCAATAAGGGAGCTATCCCACCCAAAGAGGGGGATGATCCCATTGATAGTGGACCTGAATAACCTCTTTACAGCACTATAAATAAAGGCATTGAGCCAGAAGGAGAGGAGGTTGGAACTATACATTTTCTTTGGGTAAATGCTGCAGGATTTAGGTCTTCCATTAGAGCCTTTGTGAGGAGAGATTGTCTTCACTTGATTCTACTTGGGAGAGGGTGAGCTTTGTCAAAGTAGAGGAAAACCCTTGATGGACCCTGGGAGGAACTTGCACAACACCAAGGCCAGGTTGTAAGAGTTTCTTTGTTTCGTTATTAATACAAACTGGTTTATTTTTCTCAATAGCTTGTGTTAATGAGTTATTTCATGTGTTCCTTGGTCTGCATGTTGAATATATGTTTTATTATATGAAATGCAAGTGCTTGGTAATTGTTTGATTGTTTGTGGTTGCAGGAATTGACTCGAAGGAGGAGCTCATCCGGATCGTCAAGAACGGACTTCAACAACAGCGTTTTGGAATAAGGTAAGCCTAAACACTTGTAGTTTTCATATTGTAAAAGGTGTATTTAGAGAAAGATCACTCCATTTTGTCTTGTTTGTCATTAGAATGTCTTAGACTTCTAGGAAGGTCAGTCGTGTCCGCACCCTTGACAAATTCCGTGTGACAAATTGGCGACTCCGCTGGGGAATCCATTAATGAGAGAGTCTTTTCCTTTATGTGAACTTTGCTTTGAGAAAATCATTTTTATTTTCTGGTTTTTGACTGTGAGAATTAGTATTTGGGTGGCTTAGCTTTAGATTTAGTTAGATTTGGTTTTTCTTAACTTTTCTAGAAGGACGCACTCTCTGAGTACTGCACAGTGCGTCTTTGGACGCGCTGTTGCCGTTTGCACAGAGCGGGCCCGCACCTGTGATAACGGGTGGCCTGCGTCTTCCTGTAAAACTTAAGAAAATTCCATTTTTGCTTTAAATTGCTTTTAGATTTTGGTTTTTCTTAGTGTCTTCTGCCCAGATCCTTTAGTACCCTGTCAAAAATCTTCACCTAAGCTTGTTCCTGCTCTTAGCTTTCATCAATTGGGTGTTTTGAGTCTCTTTCTTGAGAAATTCTTGATTTGGTTTCCTTTGATCATTACTTGGAGGTTTGTCTCAGTCTTTTCACAATTTTGCATCTTTTTGCTTTTGTTTTTGCAAAAAAAATTTCCCCCTCATTCGCCGGGGGGGGGCTAAATTGTGTATGAGTGTTAATCGCCTTTGAGTGTTTTTATGTTTTGATCTTTGGAACTCTCACCCAATTTTCTCAATTTGCACTTGATTGGTTCTTAGATCACATTAGAATCGTCTTGTGTTTGAGAATTCTTTTGCATAGATCACATTTGCACAATTAGAATTCTCATTTTCAGAATATTATTGAAGAATGTGCATAGATTACATTTGCATACTTTTCGAGTGAATTGTGCTTAGATTACAATTGCATAGTTTACATTCTGAAAAATCTATTGTAGATTTAGATCAGCTTTCTTTGATTTGAATTTACACAAAAATAAAAATAAAAAATGGTTTGGAATTGATTTGCATTAGTTTTTCTTGATAAAATTAGTGCATCAATTTTTTGCATTGTCGGAAGTGAATGGAAACTCTCTCCTTACTTTAGTTAGGATTCATCGAATTGGAAAGATTACATTATCATATTCGATTGCATTCAGTTGAGTCGAGTCATAACACCATTGGTTTCATCTCCATTTACCCCTTTGAGTAATAACAGCCTTAATAACACAGCGCTTAATTAAAATTCATCTAGTAATTTTTACATTTCTAGGGCTGTGATACACCAACATAGCTTAGGCTAGGGTCTTGGAGTAGGTGAGTACTTAACTCTCCAAGACTACAAAACCAAACAGATAGTTTATCTTGAGTAGAATAAATCCAATTGTTTCAATTGCACTCTGGGAAAGCTCCTCTTAAAGGAGAAGCACGAGCTCGTGTCCGAACCAGTGAGGGGATCATTCCCCCCTCGTTGGGAACGACGCCAGACAGTACGTATTACAAACGGTAAACCTCGGATTAACCATTGTCGAGGAGCCAGGGGTCACTTATCGGTAAACCTTGGATTGTTGTCAAGGAGCCGGTAAGGGGATTGAGCTTGCTACTCTGCCCTTGCGTGCTGTCGGAGTTTAGACTGTTCCCCCAGGTGTATTTGTTACTGTTGGTGACCTTAGTGACCATAATCTTTAGGGTTCTACTGAGGTGACGGTGGAGGGAAGGTCCCACTGTACCTGGAGCAGACGTCGGTTATACTCACTTGGATTTTCCGGGGGGTTCACTTCACTTCGAGACGGTTAAAGTGGAGGAACTTGTGCCAGTCTATTCATTAAGCAGGTTGCCGGGGTAACTGTTCCACCCGCCATTTCTGTACTGAATTCTGCGAGGTTGGGCTTCATCACCAACTAGTGTTTTCGGTCCGGAGAGCTTACTGTTTGTGTGTGGTTTGACTCCTAGATTTGATAGCGCGTGTTAATTTGTTTGTTTTTACTTTTAGAGACCATAGGTGTGAATTGTGAATTTTAGTTGTTAAGTGTGAATTGTGAATTGTTAATTTTAAGTTTTAAATTGTTAATAAAATTCACTGAAGTTGAATATAATGGCAAATGTTCCGGAATTTATCAACCTAGGAACCCCTCCTAATGAGAATCCTAGTACTTTTCCTTACTTTGGAAATGTTGGTCCTCCTTATATGGCTACTTTGTCATTACCTGGATTTACAATAGGATTACCGATATGGTTATTTTCAACTTCGTTGGCCCAAAATACTCCAATTGTTCCATCTCAACCGGATGCTTCACCTCAACAGAGTTCACCATCTCAACATCACCAACCTTCTGTTGACGCTTTACCTTCTTCGCCTAATTCTTCCTCCATTTCTTCCTCTTCGCCTGGTAAAAGCCTTGATGCTAGTAACCAGGAGGCTAAGAAGAAGAAGAAAGGGAAGAAGAAGAAGAAGAAGAAGAAGCAAGATAAGAAAGAAGTCAACCAACCAACCATGGCTGTAAGTGTTAGTTGTGTTGAGGAAAATTCCGACATGCATCGTAAACCCAAGTACCCTTGCAAGCTTTGTAAGGGTGACCACTTCCTTGTCAATTGTCCTGGTATTCCAAAGGTCTTGGAAGTATGGTCAGAAAAATTTCATCAACTTTCCATTGATCCATCAACCAGTGATAGTCAGGTTCCTGGGAAAAAGGGTAAAGTTAGGTTTCCTTGTAAGTTATGCAAAGGGAGTCATCAAACTCACATTTGCCCTCACATGGATGAAGCCTCAACATTGTTGGAAAAACTTACTGTTCCACAACAAGAATTTCCAACTGGTTACCGTAAACTTTCTCCCAACCTACCGTCAACTGACGGAGTGATTGATTTAAATTCAAATACAGTCGATCACACTCTCCCATTAGAGAGTGAAACTCATGTCACTCAGGTTGATGATCCGTTAGTTGATCAGGTGATCGATTCAATTTCACATTCGGTCAATCACACTCTCCCTTTCGAGAGTCAATTTCATACCGCTGATGTTCTTCTTGTTACATCGGATTCTTCTATGCCGGGGGGCATTTCACCTGTTTCTACAGAACCCCCTCCAAGTACTGAGGTCTTTTCCTTTGACTGGAATAGACTGACAGAACCTCGTCTTCCTTCCTCCATCCCTTTCCAAATCATTGTCAAGGCTAGTGGTAGGGACATACATCGTACTCAGGTAGATGAAGGTGCTTCTGTTAGTATTTTATCCTCAGCTGTTTGGAAAGCTTTGGGTTCCCCTCAGCTTGCGCCTATTACGCAGAATCTGAAAGCTTTTAACAGAACAATTAGTGAACCTTTAGGGATCCTTCCTAAGTTTTCTATTACCTTGGAAGGTAAAACTGTTTGTGTTGATCTTATGGTAGTTCGAGGTCCCTTGGATTTCAATTTACTCCTTGGGCGAGACTATGTTTATGCAATGAAAGCTGTCGTATCGACACTCTTTCGCGTGATGTCTTTCCCTCACAATGGCAGTATTGTGACTGTAGACCAGCTTTCATTCCCTAGTCTTTTTTCGACTTCCAATAATATGACACCCCTAAATGTTCCTGATTCTAAAGTGGTATCTACCCTGCCACGGGTTAATTATGTGGCAACTGGTCCCATGTTTTCAGTTACCGATGTAAGTGAGCCTCTCACTGTTGATGTAGATCCGGTAATTGACATGGAAAACTCTATGGGATTACTTGAACACGATGTTCTTATCCCTTTTGAGTCCCTTGACATGTGTTCCTTCCAGAGAACTATTCTTCCTTCTGATGAAGATCTCTTGGAAGCCATGATCAAGGTGTGTCCATTGACATGATCAGTGAGTACGAGGATAGTTTGTTCCTCTCTCAACCTCGTTAAAAAATGAAATTGGATGGTCCGAGGAAAGTTCCTTTTACTGTGTCAACCTCGTTAAAAAATGAATCAGTTTACGAGGATAGTTTTTTCCTGTATCAACCTCGTTAAAAAATGAAATAGGCTAGCATGAGGACAGTTCTTTTACTGAGTCAACCTCATTAAAAAATGAATCAGCTAGATTTTAGGATATGTAGGTAGATTGTAGAAAGTAGGGGTTTGAGGACAGTTCCTGTTACTGAGTCAACCTCATTAAAAAATGAATCAGGTTTGAGGATAGTTCCTGTTACTGAGTCAACCTCTTTAAAAAATGAATCAGGTATGAGGATAGTTCTTTTCTTGTGTCAACCTCTTTAAAAATGAAACAACTCCCTTTTCAAGTTAAATATTGAAAGTAAACCTTCATTTCATCCAGCCGGTTGAATGCAATGAAGCCTGGGGGGCATGTACCTCATTTCGCATCATTATGCTGGGGGCATGCGAACTTTTTGAGCATAGTTCCTTGTCTTGTGTCAAGCTCATTAAAAAATGAAACAAGGGTAGGTTAAGTAGGTAGATTGTAGATAGTAGTCATGAGCATAGTTCCTTGTCTTGTGTCAAGCTCATTAAAAAATGAATCAAGGATTTTAGAGCATAGTTCCCTGTCTTGTGTCAAGCTCGTTAAAAAATGAATCAAGGTTTTTAGAGTAGAATTTTTGTTAGGTAGATTGTAGAGAGTAGTTATGAGCAAAGTTCCTTGTCTTGTGTCAAGCTCGTTAAAAAATGAAACAACTCCCACAAGTCTTTCCAAGATCTTGAAAGTAAAGCTTCATTCCATCCACCTCATTGAATGCAATGAAGCTTGGGGGGCATGTACCTTGGTTTGCATCTTTATGCTGGGGGCATGTGAACTTATAACAAGCATAGTTTTTCGTTTCAAGCTTGCATAAACATGAAACTGAATCAAAGCATAGTTCTTTTCCTGTGTCAAGCTCATTAAAAAATGAAACAAATCCTCCTCTACTTGAGTCGAGAGATTGACGAGATCTTATAAATGTTAAGTTTTTAGGTTAGTTATTTCAGTTTTTTGCATAATTTTCTTACAGTTTTAGGTCAAGTCTTTCAAATGATCTCGTTCTTGAACCTTCATTTCATCCACCGTACTTGAATGAAATGAAGCTGGGGGGCATGCGCTTTAGCAGTTATGCTTAGGGGGCATCAAGCACAGTTTTCTCTCTGTTTCAAGCTTGTGTAAAAATGAAACTACTTTAAAGCATAGTTTTTATCTGTTTCAAGCTTTTGTAAAAATGAAACCTATTTCGAGTCAATTTCAGTTATTTTCAAGACTCGTTAAACTCATGAAAATTCCGAGATTATTTTGCTATCTTTCATTCTCGTAAAACAAATGAAAATGTCGAGTTCTTTCCGTCTTTTCCTGCTCGTAAATTAAATTGAAAGTCGGCCATATGAGTACATTTTTATCCCTTTTTCGAACTCATTAAAACTTACGAAAAAGTGAAATCCATGAGTACATTTTATCCCTTTTTCGAACTCGTTAAAACTTACGAAAAAGTGAAACCTTAGAGTCATCTTTTAAGCCCTTTTCTGACTCCTAAAAAATGAAAAGATCGCCGAGCGTTTCTTTTACACTCGTTAAAACGGAATTAAAAGACGGTCCCCTTTTTAGCTCTTTTCTGACCGTAAAATCAGGAAAAGATTGCCGGGTTTTTGTCGTTTCGAACTCGATAAGGAAATAAAACGACGTGTCCTTGATCGCTTTTTACTTTTCAGGTCAACGACACTATTATGAAAGTACTCCTTGGTCGCAAGATCAAGCGGTTCCCCCAGGTATTATTTTATACTTTTTCGGGCTTGAGGGACACAAATATACGAAAAAGTTCAACGTGGAGTCTCCTTTTGTTTTTTCAGACTCTCTAAAAATGAAAAACGCCGAGTTTCTCCTATACTGGGCTCGTTAAACTTTTACAGTAGAGGACCTGTTCAATTACAAACAGGAACGAACCACTCCTTCCTAGGGTTCGAATTTAAACTAGGTTGGACTCGTCCGAAGGATGAGCTTATAATCAAGCATATGTTATCCTCCTCAAGCTTGTTAAAAATAAAGAGGTACTTGCCAGAAATGGTGGGGGAAAAGAGAGAAGAATGAACCTGTTTGTCACCTTTTGTCTCAGAAGAAACTTTATTACCACTCTTGAACACGACACTTTTCATTCACCTGGGTTGGGAAATCTTTTACCTCACAGTTGACCAAATCACTTTGAAAGTCTTTAACCGGGTTTCGGGGATTAACTTTGAGTTATTCGTCACCAAGACATCTGTTGTGTCGTTATGTGTTCAAGAGGTCTGCAAGAAAAACTTTCATCTGCAAAATACTTGTCATCCATTTGACCATCCCTGAGTCAGTCCTTACAGCAACATTTCTTCAACTTGAACAATGATTTCGTGTTGTGGGCTTGCCTGCAACGGGTCGCTTTCTATCGACATCGACACATTATCTAGAAAGATGACTTAGGAATCGACAGTACCTTGAAGTCCGCATGCATCAATGGCAGGTTTCTCGCCTTTGACGTCAGTTTACATCATTGACTTTCGATCAAAGGATTCCGTGAAATGTTCGACATCAAAACATCTATTCACATTTCACGGGTTGTGCTTGGTACTTTGAGAACCATTGACATTACTGGTGGTTTCTCTCACGCTTGTTAACAGTTTGCATCATCGACTGGTAATCAAGTGGTTTCTAACATGTTCGACATCGAATCATTTAATCACATGGCTAGAATCGTACCAATTCGGGAAGTAGAAGTGAAGACCCTGGATCTAGTTTCTACCATCCAGGCTGCGAGGAGTTTTGTATTCATTATCTATGTAGACTAATCATAAACAGATGCCTGCGTCCATACTGTGTCTACAAAATTCTATAAAATGATGTACTACAAGATCATTCCTGTATCAGAATAGTTAGTCCATTAGTTAAAGTTTTGAATCTGAGTATGGGAATGCCTACCTCAGTGATGATATAATCTTATCCATGTATTTTGTGTTGAAAATTGCAGGTTCCAACCAGGCCATCCACAAGACAATCCTTGAAATGATAAAGCGCTTCACCCTTCCTAGAATTACAAAACCCTACTCTATTCCAGGCTTCGCACTTTAGGGGGCAATCTGTTACACTAAAAAATGTCACCTTGACTACTTACAGTTAGTATGGCTCAAATCAACAGTCATGCTACCCTCTTAGGCAAGTCTTATGCCTCTGTTATCCATCTCAAACTCAAAGAAGAGAGAAAGTCTTGTAAAAACTATGTTTATCTCTGGGGTCGCAGGTTCTCTCTAGCCTTACCTGCGGGGACGCTGACCATGTTCACAAAATCTGCGTCCATGGACGCTCTGTATGTTAAGGGACAGGTGCGTCCCTCTGTAAAAGGCAAAATGCGCGAGTTTTATCTTGAAAAAGTTACTTGTGGTTACTTCTAGAACATTCTAGAGGTCGGTTTGATGAAATGGATGCGCCTCCAGTTGGTTCATGTATCTCTATTAAGAGGGAACTTATCCCATCAATAAGGGAGCTATCCCACCCAAAGAGGGGGATGATCCCATTGATAGTGGACCTGAATAACCTCTTTACAGCACTATAAATAAAGGCATTGAGCCAGAAGGAGAGGAGGTTGGAACTATACATTTTCTTTGGGTAAATGCTGCAGGATTTAGGTCTTCCATTAGAGCCTTTGTGAGGAGAGATTTTCTTCACTTGATTCTACTTGGGAGAGGGTGAGCTTTGTCAAAGTAGAGGAAAACCCTTGATGGACCCTGGGAGGAACTTGCACAACACCAAGGCCAGGTTGTAAGAGTTTCTTTGTTTCGTTATTAATACAAACTGGTTTATTTTTCTCAATAGCTTGTGTTAATGAGTTATTTCATGTGTTCCTTGGTCTGCATGTTGAATATATGTTTTATTATATGAAATGCAAGTGCTTGGTAATTGTTTGATTGTTTGTGGTTGCAGGAATTGACTCGAAGGAGGAGCTCATCCGGATCGTCAAGAACGGACTTCAACAACAGCGTTTTGGAATAAGGTAAGCCTAAACACTTGTAGTTTTCATATTGTAAAAGGTGTATTTAGAGAAAGATCACTCCATTTTGTCTTGTTTGTCATTAGAATGTCTTAGACTTCTAGGAAGGTCAGTCGTGTCCGCACCCTTGACAAATTCCGTGTGACATTGTGTCCTCTCCCTCTTCAGTTAAACTTCAGTTCTTGAGTCCACTTGGAGATCCTTGCTTCCACATGGAGATCAAGTACCTCTTACTCATCATAGGGCGAATTCCTTGAACCAAGTGTCAGTTTGGAAGCTTCCTGGGCAGTTGACACCTTGCAGAATGACTGTGCCACTTGGCCAATCTCGCCCAGCGCAGGTAGCCTTCATTGGTTTTGACTTTCAGCGCAGGTACAAGGAGGAGCAGTTGACATTCAGCGCAGATGCTCAGTGGAGCAGCTGACATGATCCAAAAATAGCCTGTTTTTGAGTGTTTTCAGGTGGAGAACTGATAGGAAGTGCTGTGGTTTGCTGACCTTGTTCCTCTAGGGGTAAGAACAACATGTTTAGGGACTTTGGATCCCTGTAATTATCGACATTTCATGCTCCATGCTGCGAGGCACAAAAATGTCTATAACAGTTGCCCCCTAAAGTATGAGGCCGTTTATCGGGTGAAATGCTTTATCCAGAGGGTCCGAAGTTCATTCAAGTGCTGAGAGGTGCCCTGTAATACAATACAATACAATACATTATTTTTCATTCTGTTTTCATGATCTAACTGAGGCGGGCATTCCCATGCTCAGCTTTATAAATACATTTTGGTACATAGAACAGACGATCGTCTGATGGTAGACTGATAATTCTCTACTGAAATTATCATCCTTTGAGTAGGATGATCATCTGCTGCAATGATGTACATGACAAATGCTTTTATATTTCCTGAATATGTATCGCAGCCCGGATGGATGAAACTAGATCCGGGGTCTTCAAACTCGTTCGATCTTCACTCTAAGTACAAGTCGATCCATGTGAGAATTTCGCTGAAGTCGAACATGGAAAGACATCGCTTGATTACCGGTCAATGATGAAAACCGTTAACAAGCGCGAGAGGAATCACCGATAATGATAATGACCCTCAAGGTACTGCAGTACAATTCACGTGGCGTGAATAAAGGACTTGGCGTCGAACGCCACGCAAAATCTTCTGGTCGAAGGTCATTGATGTATACCTGTCGCCGGAAGTGAGAAACTTGCCATTGAGGCATGCAAGCTTCAAAGTACTGATGGGGTTGTTCCTAGATCAACTTCTTGGATAATGAGCTGAAGTCGACAAGAAGCGATCCGTCAAAGGAGGGCCTTAATGAATCCCACATCAATGACACGGAACGGAGCTAATGATTTTAGTGGAGGTGAAAACAAACTGTGACATATGATTCAGGGTGGCGATCATGAATGGATGAAGGATAATGTATGGCAGTGGATGGGACACGGTTGACACTTTCAGAATGACCTCTCTTGAACATATAACGACACTGATGCGATGGATCGGTAGCATTACCCCAAAATGTGGATGGTTTGGCGAAGACCATGGTGATGAGACCAGTGAATGAAACAACCCAACCCGATGTGGTACGGAAGAAAAGTGTCATGTTCAAGAGCGACTTGCTACCATTAAGCTTTGATGTTCTCCCAATTTTTCCCCAGTCATTTCTGACCAGTACCTCTTTATTTTTGTCAAGCTTGAGGAGGATAACATATGCTTGTTCTATAACCTGCCCTTCGGGCAAGCCCATCGCTATGATTTAACGAGCTTAGCGATAGGGAAACTCGTTCTCGTCTAAAGACAAGTTTGTCGCTATTTAATCATTTTAACGAGTCTAACGACAAGGAAAACTCGGTCCTTTTCATTTTTAGAGAGTCTGAAAAGGTACAGAAAGTTAACTCCATAATTCCTTTTTCGTCATCTAATCCCTTAAGTCCGAAAAAGTATAAAACAATACAGAAGGGATGGGTGTTCGGTACTTTTAACGAGCCGAACAAGACAAGTGCTCGATCTTTTTGTGTAATAATCCCTCAGGTCCAAAAAGATTAAAGTCTAAAAGAGGGATAGCTCTTCCGGTCCCTTTAACGAGCTGGAAGGCCAGAACTCGGCAAACTTTTCATATTTTACGAGTCAGAAAAGAGCTCAAAGATGACTTGTCTTTTGAGGAACGAGTGATAAACAGGGATAACAACTGATTCCAGGTACAAATTGGAATTTTCTAATCACGGCAGTGTCACAAGGATGGCTAGGTGAAATCACTCTTCGCAGATGTTCCTCAAAATGGGTAAACACACAAATGGAAGTGAATGATCGGCCAAATGACGGTGGAGGTGACGGTGCACAAACACGACCAAGGCTTTTATGGCTGATGAATTTACGATCTCAGAAGGTTATTTACCGGGATAGGTTCTTTTTTTAGATAAAAATGAGCTTAAACTCTGGAGGGAACATTGCTCACTGCTTTTATTTATTTTTTAACGAGCATGAAGACCGCGTTAAAACTGCTCGGATCTTGCGTTTATTTTTTAACGAGCATGAACCATGTGCTAAAACTGCTCGAAATACCAGTCATAAAATAAGAATGCCTCCTCTAAGGTTCCATTTTTTATAGAGCTTGCGCCTTACCAAAGCTATGCTCCAACTCATCCTTCCTTTATGTAAGTTCGGAAAACGGTTAATCTTAAAACCAGATAAATAACCGCCCCTAGCTTACACTCCAAAAGGTTTGCATGCCCCCAGGTATAGGATAGAATTTCGAGGCTGCCCCTCTTCTCCCCCACTTCTGCTCTTCTTTGGGTGTTCCCAGCTACTTGTCACCTTGCTAATCTAATGTTTAACGATACTAGTCTTCTCGTTATTTAAAGGGGTCTTACGCGGTACTTGTCTTCCCGTCGGCCCAACTTTTAACGAACAGCTGTTTGTGACAAGAGAAGAACACTTCTCAAAGACAAAACATTGGTGTTATTGAAGGAGGCTTGCCTCTTTCTTATTATCCAAAGACGGTTCTATTCGCTGCCGCAAATCAATCTCTTTCTTTGGCGATGTCTATCATTAGGTTACTCAAAGATGGTTACCCTATGTCACAACAATAGAATCTCTTTCTTTGGAGGCTGCCCCTACTTATCCTTCAAAACATTTGTTTTAATGGGTGAGGCTTGCTTTTCCCCAAAGATGGTTACTGCTTGTCGCAATAAGGGAATTCCTACTTGGGCATTGCCCACTTCTTTAGACAAAGGTGAATGACTCTTTTGCCAAACACATAACTTTAACAAAAGAATACTATTCCAGAACAACCCCTCTTCCATCCACGGACGGGGTACGGACTAGTCATATTCTTCTGCGGAAATTCTACCTTATACCCAGGGTTTCTTCTGCCCGAAGCAGACCAGGGTGCATGCCCCCTGGGTTCCAGTCCCTCTCTCCGAATCACTCGCACTCATCGGGAAGGAGGACTGGGGGTGGAGGCATATCTTGAGTGAACAGACCATTTAGGATTGGTATTTGACTATTTGCGATGCGAGATCCCGGAAATGAAAGTTGGTCTACGAGCTTGACCATCCTTCCTTCGTGTGGAAAACACATTACTCTAAAGAGTGAGGAGACTATCGCTCCCATGCAATAAATATAGTCACGTCCAAGGAGTAGGTTATAATCCAAGGGTCCTTGGACGACCATCACGTTCAAATTAACGGTCTTCCCTTTCAATGTAACAGGCACATTGGGGAGGATTCCTAATGGTCGACTGATTCCTTTATCAAAACCTGAGAGATTTCTTAACTCAGGTAAAAGCGCCGGGGAACCCAGTGCTTTCCAAGCAACAGAGGAAAGGATACTCACAGACGCCCCTTCATCAATGATAGTACCAGCCATAATCATTCTATAGATCTGGACAATGATTCTGAATGGTATACTGGCTGGTAACCGGGGTCTGCCTAGTTGATTCCAATCAAAGGATACAACCAGGTTGCTTGGTGGTGGGACCGAATATACGGCCGGGTATGACCCTGATGATGTTCCTTCCTGCGATAAAGGAATGGGCGCATTGCCCTGACGCTCATTAGAGTCGGTGCTAATGAAAAGAACCTGGATGGTGTCATCCTTATTCTCTTCAGTGAGGGTGTCGCATGAAGATGACTCTTCGGCGACGGTGTCATTTGAAGATGAAACTTCTGAAGGTAGAACCGGGTCAACTGCCGTATCGACCTTTGGACTTTCGTCCGGTCTGGATTCAGTAGGTTCATTTTCAGTGACTGACGCTTCAGCTGACCACTCGAGCGGGCCAGCTGTATTTTCAACCAACGAAGGACTTGGCACGAGTTTTTTGTATCCAGGAGGAAGTTTTACCGGTGAAACCGGACGATCTTCCAAAACTCTCTTCGCTTCGTCTAAGAAGGGACAACGGTGGATGGCATGACTGCCTTCACACAACTTACAGGGGAATCTTACTCCCCCTTTTCGTCTTGATCCTTCACTTTCGCTGGTTGACGGAAAGCAATCAACCTGATTGTCAGAGGTTGATGCCCCCGAATTGTGCAGACGAGGGGACCAGTCCCTTAGTATCCGGGGAATACAGGGACAATCTCTGTGGAAATGGTCTCCTCTACATATGACACATGGCGATTTAGGCCCGGTCTGTGCAGTGGGTGGGTTTTTGTCAGATGTCTTTTGCTTGCCCCTAGTCGCCTTAGGCTCCTTCTTCTTCTTTTCTTTCTTCTTCTTTTCCTTCTTCTCCTTGGGAGGCTGACTTTTGCCGGCTCTACCTTGCGAAGACGAAGGATCGGAGGAAGAACTTTTGGAAGTAGAAGGCTGGTGGGCAGCTCTAGACTGATCTAACTGTTGACTCGATTGATCAGGAACCATGGTGGCCTGAACTACATTGGTTGAGAACAGCCAAACTGGCAGGCCTATTGTCAGTCCTGGAAGCGACAATGTGGCCATATGGGGCGCACCAACTTCTCCCCAAGAGGAGAAAGGACTAGGACTTCCATCTTGTGGACTTCCTTGGTTGGGGCGTTCCATGTTCTCAACTTACAGATCAACGCGGGAATAAGAGGTGATTATGTTCCGTTTAAAATGAATTTTATAACGACGCTTTATTAGACACAACTTTGCTTTTTCATGTTTTAAGAGTCGAGAAAAAGCTAAAGATGACTCTAGTCGCCTTCGATGTATTAACGAGCCCGAAGTGACACATGCTCGGTTGGACTTTTTCAGTTATAGAGTTTGAAAAAGGCCAAAAGAAACTGCTCTGGAGATCTAGGCAGAGGGTGTGCCAAACCTTTCGCGAAACCACAGAATACGTTTTACGGTACGGGTGGTCAATCTTTGTGAATGCTGTGTTCACTGCATCGCGATCAGTAGGGCGGCCGACACGGCTTCCTAAGGATAAAGGCTTTATTCCTATAGGGGTCTCCCAATATACTCGACGGTACGCGGGAGCACAAGTCCGTATTGATACTTATCGCTTCACCGTGGAGGAATCACCCAACCACTCAACGCTAAGATATCACGTTTAACGACGCCGGAACACGTCTCTAGCTTAGACCTCTATGTGTTTGTGTTATGTTTCAATGCATTGTTATGTAAATTCAATTCATTGTTGATCTTGCTTAGCAGTTTGCCTTTAAGGATCACCACGAGATGTATATATACAACTTCCTAAATGCAATCTAAGATGAGAAGCAAAACTTTTCAATCTTTCAACTTTGAAAACCTTAATCTACTGAGGGAAAAGAAAGACATCAACTTTTCACACAGATCATAGAACACACACTAAATGCACTTTTTCCTAAATCAACATGCAAACTGTCAATAATGCACATGCACAATGCAGATATTTCTTTTCTTTATCCTTAATGTTGATGTAAGACAAAAAGGAAACTGTTGTATAACTTTGAATCTAATTTCAAGCGAAAGTAAACAAGCTTGTCCAAAATCAAAAGACACCTTAAGATCGACTTGTTTAGACACTGGAAATGTATAGATTCAAACCACAAAATGAAAAACAAACAAACTCAAACAGCCATGAACAGTAATAAAACTAGCTCTTAAGATCACAAAGACACTTTTACAGTTCAGGATCTAAGAGGCCACAGCTATACTGGTTTGCTTTTCACAATGGGAAACTGTAACTGAAATAAGAAATACTGAAAGAACAATCACAGTTTCATCACACAACTGAGGCGGAATAATGTCAAGGAAAGTTGGTTTACAGCAAGTACAAATGACAAGCAATCAGCAGCAAAATAACAGTGAAAACAGGGCCAAGACTCAGTGGGAAACCTCAGGAAGACATAGCCTAACTGGTTCAGCGTAGGCTCTGGTCTGTCAAACTGACTCTCAGCGCAGTTCCCGAAGGATGTACCTGCGCTGAAATGCAGACTGCCTTTGGACAGCCTGCACTGAGACACGAGAGTTGCGTTTACAAGGGTTTCCGGGTCATAAAAAGCTCAAAAATTCACTGTTTTTGCTGAAATAAAAAGCTATAGGTCAAGTACAAGCTAAGGGATGATCAAGAGGATGAAAAGCTATCACAAAGAGCACAAGAGTCCTTGTGGATCAGCTCTTCAAATCATAAACTTGCTCAGAAATTGAGCCAGAGCAACTGCCCTCTACTTTGCAATTGAAGGACTCAATTGCAGTTCGATTTGGTGCTCTCCTTATTTATGAGATGAATAGCAAGAAACACAATAAACCAACAAGATACTAGTTCCCCAGTGAAGTCGCCAGTTTGTTGTGGGGAAAAGTATCCGACTCGGAATGACCCTATCCCTACTCTAAGGGTGATAGTTCCTTAGCAACAACTGAAAGTAAAGCTTTGATATTTTTCCTTTATGAAAGTACAGAGAAGGAAGAAAAGATTGACCAACCGATGTCTTTCGCTTTTGTCGATCCTGTCTTCTCTCTTTGCCTCTTGTTCCCAGCTCCTTGCTCCCTTTGCCGGCCCAGCTACACAAAGATCCTGCAAAAACAAGAGAGGGAAACTACAAGAAACATGTACTCATAACTGATGCATGGATTAGAATGGATCAAATATACAGATAAAAACAATACATCATTGCAATACAAGTATATAGGAGAACATCAAAAGCTTTATTGATAGAAGAAAAAGGTTCTGAGAAGGTTACAACCATAAATGGCTCCAATCCAGCAGCACCTCCCCAGCAGCAAGAAATCTCCTCTTCTCCTCTATAAAAGCAATCACCCAATAGCTCTAACTGTAAACCAACAGCACTTCCTTGCTTTGCACAAAATTCCAGCCTCTCTAGACCTCATAGAAGAGCTCTATATATAGGAGATTTGGAGAAAGGATGAGTCAGCTTGAGACTGACCTAAAGCTGCCTTGTGTCCTCTCCCTCTTCAGTTAAACTTCAGTTCTTGAGTCCACTTGGAGATCCTTGCTTCCACATGGAGATCAAGTACCTCTTACTCATCATAGGGCGAATTCCTTGAACCAAGTGTCAGTTTGGAAGCTTCCTGGGCAGTTGACACCTTGCAGAATGACTGTGCCACTTGGCCAATCTCGCCCAGCGCAGGTAGCCTTCATTGGTTTTGACTTTCAGCACAGGTACAAGGAGGAGCAGTTGACATTCAGCGCAGATGCTCAGTGGAGCAGCTGACATGATCCAAAAATAGCCTGTTTTTGAGTGTTTTCAGGTGGAGAACTGATAGGAAGTGCTGTGGTTTGCTGACCTTGTTCCTCTAGGGGTAAGAACAACATGTTTAGGGACTTTGGATCCCTGTAATTATCGACATTTCATGCTCCATGCTGTGAGGCACAAAAATGTCTATAACACACACCATCCCAGACAAATTAACACAACATATGAAATTTAAAGACAAATATGTAAATACGTTAATTTGTTGTGTGTAAACAAACTTAAATAAACAAAATACATATATACTGGTAAATTCTAACGACTCTATGAGTGCGTCTCAGATCAGGGGGCCTTCCTGACTGGGAGCACTGCAGGAATAGAATATTAACTCACAATCTGATTAGTAACAAGGCACTTGCATTAATTCATAGGAAAATTATATAGTACAAAGAATTCATTCACAAGATAGGGTCACTACAACAATTCCTCTATTACATTGGATAACCCCTCTATAGTTGTTTACATCAATATATAACTTTAATATCTAAAAACTTGGACTAAAAGACCCAAAAAACCAAGGGGCCTCCGCCCCATTCACTACCAATATACTCTACCCTTACAGCTATAGTAACAATTTGCACAAAAATAAAATATTGATCATAATCGTCCAATAAGATGTTACATTGAAATTACATTCCTAGGATAAAAATATTTTCTAAAAGAAAGTTAGATCTTGAGATGTGCCGATCTGAGTGGTTGAATTGGTCGTTGGGCGTGGTATCCAAAATTGGGCATAACGATCTACCTGTAATGGCTTCCAATAGTTCAAATTAATTTACATAGCTTGAATGCTTTCGATAATTCAAATTAATTTACATAACCTGCATGCTTCCGGTCGTTCAATCAACAACTGTTGGTCCTATAACATGTAGATAAGCTGCAATACCCATGGTTAACCAAGCAAGAAAATTCACAAAAAACGCAAACTTAATTCATGATAAAATCCATATAATTATAGAAAATCATATTATCTAACTCATAACTACTAAGGCCATGAAACTGATAGAAATAGTAACAAAGTATAGTAGAAAGGAAAGTTAAAACATGGAATGATAGGCAAAAAGGTCTCTGATGTACGCAATAGATAGATCAAAGTTGAGACTCGTCATCTCCCCACACCTAGAAATTTATACATCATTGTGCATTCTACCCTCCATAGCTTGGAGCATAATATCAAGCCTCGCTAAACCTTTCTTTTATTTTTCTTAAAAAAGCTTTGACTTCAACTTTCTGCAATGATTTACCACCCGAGCTAATTTTGAGTACCAATACTTACCCCTCTTAGCTAGAAATCAATTTTGGGATGCTAACTTATCCCTTTCTTTTCTAATTCGTGCATTCCTTTCCTTCAGGACTTAGTTCTCCTGTTCAATATGTTTGTTCAGAACCTTGAATTCTTTAACCCATTACCTAAGGTTCTTTGTCTTCTCGCTCCTACTCTTCTTGCGTCATGATGTGTAAGGTACATCATCCACACATTCAATCAATTTGAACTCTTCAAACTCAGGAGCATCAAGTATCAAAATTTAATTAATATGATTAGGTCCTTTTTGTCATTGTAATGCCTCGAGGGCATCAGCCACCTATACTCCTTCAATTTCTTCAAGCCCTTCAAACTCAGGGGCATCAAGTATCACAAGTTCATTATTTTGCTTAGGTCCCTTTTCTTGTTGTAAGGCCTCTTTAACATCCTATACTCCTTCAATCACTTCAAGCCCTTCAAATTTGGGGGCATTAGGTATCATAGGTTTTGTATTATATATAGGCCCTTCAACCTCCTTCGCATCTGAGTTAGAGTAAGGGAGATTAAGTATGTTTTGGTTCAGTTTCTCACATATCTTATACATGATGTTGCACCAGAATTTGCCTTATTTTTGGGCTTAAAGAAAACACTACAGGTTCAAATACTTCCCCAAAACTCATTCTCATGTCATCCAATGAGTGGGTTCAAGGTTCGCGAGGTGTACTCTTGGCAATAAACACTTCAATGAAATCACTATCTAGTTTAATTACTTCCAACGACTACTTTTTGCTGCATGAGCAACCCTATAAAAGGTTACTCCAGTTGCTTCCTGGTATTTCCCTTTCTATGATACGACCTTCCTTTTCTTGTTTGGATGATGATCATTTTTCCCATGGACAATTTTCTTATGGACCATAGCCTCTTCATTTTCTATAGGGGATCCTCTCTCATTAATGGTTAAATCCTCCTTGGCCTTTTGAGAGGGTTTTTTCTTTTTAGAAACAGGCGTGCCTTTGGCCTCGATAAATACATTCTCTTCCAACTCCATTGGTTTCTCTTCATAAAAGGATTCCTCTTCTAGGTATTTCTTATTCCACTTAAGCAAAGCATCTCACCCCTTCTTTAGTAATCGCTGCAGATAATGAAGGCTTGTTTTCAAACCCTCCCCAAAAAAGAAAGTGACTCCAAGTTTGGTTTTTATTCCTTAATTCCTCTTCCACTAGTATCTTAATTAGCCCGTGAAGGAAAATAATGGTCTCAACGTGCTCAGGGTGAGCTTGCACATTCTTGGCCATTTTAGTCAAATTGTTTAAAAGATAAAAAGGTAGATTCATCTTTCGTTTCTCTTGAAAGCACGAGAGAAACAACAAATGGTATCCAATCGTGAAAACATGCCTTCCCTTGCAGGTGATGTACTTTTTCACTAGGTAAATAGCTCCATGCCACTCCTCTTTGATCCATGAGAAAGGGACTCCTTTGCTCTAATTTGGGTTCCAACACTCCGACACCAGAAATTGATTGTATTCAAATTCTTTAACTATAATTTTGAACCAACTTTCTCCACCCTATGGAAGGTTGGTGCTCTGGGCGATTGATTTTTCAAAGATGACCAAATCCAATTGATTGAATCGAGCTATGTCCTCATTGAAATTCTCTGCAAAATATCAAGTCTCCTTGAAATTATGCCCTTGAAACTTTTTATAGAAAGGAATCCATCTTGCCTCCTCAAAACAATTCCTTCCATACGGAAAATTATTAAGAAACTTAATCCTACTTTTTTCATGGTGTGACACCTAGGTCTTCAACATGCTAGTCTGTTATGTGGGGGATTAACTCGTTCTCTACTTCTCACCAGTATGAAAAATTGAACCATGAAAGGTGGTAAATGGTAAAACTTAACATGTTTCTATTGTTGGCGACTTAGATGACGGTTACATTTATTTGACATAATTAAAATCATGAGGACAAGTGGACATGATTAAACATATTTATAATGCAGATGTTTGGATAAGGTGGTGGCATAGGTTTAAAGTGGATTAGAAACTATTCATTATGCATGCATTGTGGCAATGATTATCCTATACATTTCTCACAAGCTAGTCATGCATTTGAAAGTGTGTTTTGTCTTCACTATAATTACCTTTAGGCGTCCTTTAAACCTATCAAAACGATGGGGATCGATTGCTGTGTCTGGCCGGAAATAGTAACCGTTCACTATCGGAACCGTGAAATCCCACAGTTCCACTCATCTGACACATGTTGATCAATTACTAGAATTTAAGGTTCCTACAATAGAAAATAGATGCCAGAATTGAAAGGTTCTGCAACACCTCCATTTGTTGAAGTTGGTACTAAGATATAATAACTCCAGCAATACACAAAAATCAGTCAAGATACTAGAAGAAATATCAATAATTTGTTTTGTAGATGACTAAACAATGTTTTGCCATATGTTTTGATGTGCTTTACAATCCTACTGGTTGTTTCCCATCCAATTGCTAATATCAATCCTTAGATATTCCTACTAGAGTAAAACACGAGGAAACAAACCACTGCTAGTGGAATAGGGGTTGGTAAAAAAAATCCTATAATAAATTGTCAAATATGCTCCATTCTAGTAGTCTTTGTGCTATTTTCACCACAAATATTGTTTTGCCACAAATATTTAAACCTATATGTGTTGTTGCAAGATGCATCATAGGTATTCACACATCTCGTCCAATCTAGGTATAATCCCTCAGCATGTGAATAAAGGTGTTGAAGTTAAGAATGGGATGGATTCAACAAATTATCAACCATTAATGTATGTCATTAGCCAATGTGAGGTTTCTTACCTTTGATGACGATGAGTTCCAGTGTACTCCAATACATCTTGCGGGGTATGAATAAATGTGTTGATGTCAAGTCACCTACAAGATCCATTGAACAAGAGGCATTGATGTATTCTTGCTTATCATTGGTGAGTGAAGCAAACATTAATTTATGCAAGTGCCTAGGTACTGCAAATGGTCTCTAACATTTTATCCCAAATAATGTGTTGGAGTTGATGGGAAAAAGGTCTTTAGAAGGGAGTCCTTAATGGATTCCCCATCAAATAACATGAGAACACTACAGATTAAAGAATTAAGATTTGGAAAAATTGGCAAATTTACATAAACAATAAATTATGCCTTCCAGAAATTGGTTTTCAAGTAGAATCGTGGCCCAACCATGCCATGAAGTGGTTTTCACAATTAGGCCCCATTCTATTTTTTTTAATTATTATTTGTTTTAATTTGTAGAGAAAGGATTCAAGAAGAGAGAGCAGGGGTAGGAAGATAACCTTCCTCTCTTACTACTTCGATCCCATCATCCTGACAAATATCTGTTATGAATTCTCTTATGGACATCGAATTCTAGTAGAGCTTCAAGCTATGCCCATTCACATGAAAAGAAGTTTGGCCTTCGTCAATAGTTTTAATTCGAACTGATCCATTCTAAAAAACAATGTCTATTTCATAGGGTCCCAACCATCGAGTTGTAAATTTTCCTTTAAAATATTTAAACCTTGAGTCGAAGAGGAGAGCCCTATCTCTTGACTAAAACTGCTTCCTTTAAATAAATATATCCTGCCATTTCTTTCTTTGTTCCCGCACCAATGTAGTCTAATTAACCACATCTTGCTTAATATCATCAAGTTGATTTTAACTACATCAAGCTCTATTCCTATGCCTTGGTCAAAATCATTCTTAATTTGGTAGTAGTCTAAAGAGTCTTAATTTGAAACTCTATTAGAAGGAGGACCTATTTCCCATAAACTAATTCATATGGGGTGTATCCTCTGGTACTATGTTAGGTTGTATTATACGCCCACAGTGCTTTAGTCAAATGGTATTCCTAATACTTTTGATGAATCATCATCGTTTTTGTGAGAATGGCTTCCAGTACCTTGTTGGTGGACTGCACTTGCTACTTACTTGAGGATGGTAGAGGATATTAGTTCTATGCTTAATCTTGTAATGCTTTGTGATATGCTCGATAAGTCTGGATGTAAACTGTGTCCCTTGGTCCATGACAATCTCTCTAGGCACATCAAACCTTGTAAAAATGTCTTTATAAAGAAATTTTTCTACTTATTTCTCATTAGCTCAGGGTAAAGCCTTGGCCTCAACCCATTTTGTGGCATAGTCAATGCATGCAAGAATATATTTTTTCTTCTTTGACATTGGCGTAATGGGGCCAATGGAATCCAAAGCCCACTTCTAAAATGGTTCAATCAACATTTGTGGAAGTAATGGCATTTCATTTTCTTGTACTGGTTGTCCCATTCTTTGGCAATTGTCATATTGATGTACATATTTCTTAGCATCATTAAAAGGGATGGGCCAATAATATCTAGACTACAGTATCTTGTAAGTTTTCTGCTTGTTTGAGAAATGTCCTCCACAGGGATCATTATGACAAGCCTTCAGAATTTCAAGAATTTCTTCCTCTCAGATGCATGTTCAAATGATAAGGTCCACCCTGTGTGGAATAGGTCACCATTAATCCATGAATATGAGGCATTAATACTTATAATTTTTTGCTTCTCATGAGATGGTAACTATTGTGGAAGCTTTCCCATTGCTAGATAATTTTTAATGTATGCAAACGAAGGCAAGTGAGTAGACACCACAAATAATTGCTCATAAGGGAAATTAACATCTATATGAAAAATATCACCTTCATTTTACAATTTAGAAAAGAAATCAGCAACCATATTTTATTTACCCTGTCAGTCCATAATTGTGACATTAAATCTTGCAATAACAAGAGCCACCTCTTGATCCTGCCATTGCTTACTAGTTTTTTCATCAGGTATCGTATGGCCACATGGTCATTGTGGATGAAGGCTTTGTAACATGTAATATAATTCCTGAATTTATTTATGGAATGCACTACTACTAAGAATTCCTTCTCTATCACGGTGCAGTTCAACTCAACAAGGGTTAAGTTCTTATTTGTATAGTAAATGGAATAGTAATATTGGTCTTCCTTCTGCCCAAGGATGGCCCCCAAATTGTGTCTAAGGTGTCTATGGAAATGTGAAAGGGTAGGGACCAATTAGGTCACTTCAATATAGGCACAACATAAATTCTTTCTTTCAAGGTTTCAAAAGCAAACTAACAACGATCATTCCACATAAAAGGAACATCTTTGGACATCAACTTAAGTAATGGTGTGGCAATTTTTGTGAAATTCTCAATAAATCGTCTATAATATCTAGCAAAATCGGGAAAGATTCTCACCTCTTTTTGATTTTTAGGAATCGATAGTTGAGATATAACTTTTATCTTGGCCATATCTACCTCAATTCTTGTATAAGAAACTACATGACTAAGTACAACACCCTTATTTAGCAACACATGACATTTCACATTACTCATGACAAGGCGCGCTTCCTGACATCATATCAACACTTCCTCAATATTTTCCAAAGCTTCCTCAAATGAGTCACTGTAAATAGTGAAATCATCCATGTATACCTCAATGTAGTAATGAAAAGGTCTATAAAGATCCCTAACACCGCTCTTTGAAAGGTTGTAGGAGAGTTACATAAACCAAAATGAAACACTCAGTAGGCAAAAGTTCCCTAAGGACAAGTAAACATAGTCTTGTCCTTGTACTCTAGAGATATTTGGATTTTATTATCTTTACCCATCTAAAAATGAAAAATACTTCTTATCTAAAAACGAAAAATACTTCTTTCCTGTTACGGTGTCTAAAACCTGATCGGTGAAAGGTAGATGAAAGTAATCTTTCATGTCATCCTTGTTATGTTCCCGAAAATATATGCATACACGCCACTTTGCTGATGGTTTAGGTACTACAACTAAGGGGGAAACCCATTTACTATCAGATATTGGGTAGATTAAATTAGTATAAGGAAGCTTCTATAACTCCTCTTTAATTACTTCCTTGAGTGTTGGGTTCATGTGCCTATGGGGCTACCTGACAGGGTGAGCATCAATTTGAGTATAAATTTGGTGTGAACATATTTTAGGATCAATTCCCTTCATGTCATGGTAGTACCAAGTAAAGGCCTTGATTCGTTTATGTAATATTTCGATTAATTCCTTCTATTGATCATCAATAAGTTCATTAATAACATTCAAAAACTTCTCATAACTTATTTCAGCAAGAATACATCATCATGAATACAGTTTGGTTCTATTTTCTATGAAGGAACTACTATAGTATTGTAAAGTGAATACAAAACTCTTAAATCTTTAATCATGCACATCTCCTTTTAAAATCTATCCAGTGGATGAGCATTAGGAGTATCAAATTAATCAGAATTACACATGAAAGAATTGGGTTGATCCTCTTCCATACATTCTTTAAAATACCTTACACGATCCATTGTGCACATAGGCTAAACTGCCTCTTCCTCACTCACTGATTTCTTAAACAAAGAAACTTCCTCTAGATCCATGAGATATTTTGCAAGTAGAGACAACATTATTTGCTTGAATACACCCCCATGGTAAATAAACATGTTTCCAGATCTACATCCTATGAAGGCATCCACGGTAGCAAGCCATGGTCTTCCACAAATTATGGGATGCCCTCCTACTATAGTTTTAGTCTACAAAGCCATGAAGTCTATGTTAATTTTTGAAACTGTGGCCAAATTCCACTTTGGACAGCTTATATGATGAAGATAATAATTGCAATAGATTCTTGTTTTTGAGAGGATCAAAATCAACCTAAATATCACCTTATTAGGACAAGCAAAAGTTGGTTTTTGAATTTATTTATTCACTCCCAAGAACATGTTAAATTGGACAAGTCGAACTCAACCCAAAGTGGACCCTCATGAAAGCTTACAAATAGAAGAGACCTCAAGCTCTCACTAATGTAGGGTTTTCTGATTCCTGGGCACTGGAACAGAATTGGGAATTTTAGTCCCTAGACGCTAGCACACAGTGGTCAAGATAACATCCCATGAGCCCTAGACGCTGTCACAAAATCCTATGGGAGTGCCCAGGGTTTTAGAGGTAGATATGGAGGTGTCGGTTCCTAAACACTCACACAGAGTGGTCCTGAGAGCGTCTAAGGGTTTGGAGAGAATCTGGGTGAGTCGGTCCCTAGACGCACGAATAGAATGTTCTAGGGAGCGTCTGGGCTACCATAGACATTGGCATACAGTTCAAAAAGAGCATCTAGAATTGTTGTAGACACTCGCACAACCCCTCCTCCCTGCGTCTGGGACTCAAAGATGAGATTTCAGTATTCTGAAGATTCCACTCAGTGACAACAATGTTCAACATAGTGACAACAATATCCAACAATTGACTACAATCAGTGACAACACACTACAATTGTTATGAAACCAGCTCACAAAAAGATAGAAAAGATAGATGAACGCCTTAGAAATAAGCCTCTTTGAGGGGGAAACCTCCTTTACATTACACAAATGAACAATTCTTGGATGATACAAATGACAAGACCTCCTTTCTATATATAGGAGTCTAAGGTGTCATAATATAATCAGAGCCGACATAACAATAATAATGTAAGGGCACAATAATAACAATAGTGGGCTTCTATGGGGCACAATAATAACAATATGGGGACTACATGGGAACAACAATATAATAAGGGGGTTGTACTAATAACAATAAGGGGTTACACTAGTAGTATAGGGACCTAACGTGCCCCTCTCCTTCAAAAAGTGTTGTCCTCAACGCTTGAGTAGTTCTTGATGCTTCTGTATAAATTCTTGTGCTCCCATGTGGAATCTTCAGCAAGTAAGTTCTTCCACTTGATGAGATACTTTGAAATTGATCTATTTCGTAGCTTTTGATTTGTCGGTTCTGTGACTGCTTCAGGTTCCAATATGATTTTTCCTTCCTTGTCAAGTTCTCGCAATACTGTTTGAACTGGGATCTTCTGCAACTTTTGAATGAGTTCCCACTCCTTTGGGCATATGGATATATGTAAGGCCTGATGTTTGAGGAACACTTCATGGAATCAAATGAATAGCATGATCATGATCACGAATAGGTGGGATGCCTTTGGGAGTCTCAAATACCTTGGAATGATCATCCAAAACGTTTTGGAGATCTGGAGAAATACATGATTTCGATGTGGGATCCTCTAGTGAACATAATTGTGCAATTTCACCCCATTGTTCTTTATTTAGAAGCCTTGTCATGTTGTTAGAGTTGATTATGTTTCTAGGTTTTCCTTCAATACCCATTAATTCAACTTCCTTTCCTTCCCAAAAAAATTTCAAGAAAAGTTCTTGAAAATTAAAAGCTATTGTACCCAAAGATTGTAGCCATTGGACTCCTAGTAAAACATCAACACCACCCATTGGAATGGAAAGCATTGGGCTATTCAATACATATTCTCCCATGGATAGCTTGATATTATGGCACTTTCCAGAGCAATTTATGGTTCCTCCACTTGCAACCATCACTTGAAACTCCAGTGCTGGATATAGGAAGCAATTCAATTCCTTGGCTATCTTACAATCAATAAAATTATGGGTACTGCCCGAATCAATCAACACTCTTACCTTTTTCTTCTTGATATGTCCTTCTATCTTGATAGTTTGAGGAGTGGTAATTTCTTCCAATGCATTACAAGATATGGTCGGATTGATTTCTTGAGACTCGATGTGATCTTTCAATTCTTGAACATTTTTCTTCTTGATATGTCCTTCTATATTGATAGTTTGAGGAGTGGTAATTCCATCCAATGCATTACAAGATATGGTTGGATTCATTTCTTCTTTCTCGATGTGATCTTTCACTTCTTGAACCTTTTTATTCTTGATATATCCTTCTATCTTGAGAGTTTTAAGAGTGGTAATTCTTTCCAATTCTTTACAAGATATGGTCGGATTCATTTCTTCTTTCTCTAGGGTTGGTTCCTGGTGTATATACTCTTCTTTTGACGTTTCTTGATCCTTTTCTTCCTCCTCTCCACAATCAATGCAAAATAATTTCTTCCCAGCACACTTATGACTTGTAATGTATTTGTTATCACAATTGTAACAAAGCCCTTTTTCTATTTTTTCTTCCAATTGTTTTGGTGTTGCTCTAAAGAAGGTGTTGCTCTTTGTATCCTCATAATGTGCTATAATTTCCTCCATGAAAATTGACCACGTAACAAGTTGCTTACGAGAACAAAGCCCTTTATACCATAAAAATTGATCCGGTTCTAAATATGAAGATGCAATAAATACCTTTTGTAACAGTGGTACACCATGTAGATCAAAATATTGCTCCATCTATAATATCCAATTTACTGGATCCTTTCCATCAAACTTCCTCATATCGCCTTTTCTTAATTTCAGGAGCTCGATCTTGAAATGACTGTAACCCTGTACTTTCAGATCTCAAAGTTCTGAAATTATCTCTTGCAGTATCCCTCTGCGTCCTCTTTCCAATGCCACCAGTCTGATCGAAATTGGATTCTCCAAGAAAGAGTTATGCACAATCTCCCAAGATGACCTGATTATACACCTTTTCAGAATAGCGAACTTGTATGACATGCCACGTGTCACTGTTTTGACCTTCGGATCTGAAAAATATACACAAAAACTATAGTCCATCCTCTTTCTGTAACTTCTTACGAAATTTCAATCTGATCCTTAGAGAGAAAGTTATGACGATTTTCCCAAGGTCACCTGTTTAAGATGTAATTCGGGAGTCTGCAAAAACCCTAACTTCCTCAGATCATATATCTGAAAATGTAGCGAGACAAGATCTGAAGTTTGGACCCGAGGTTCAGAACGATTTTGGCTCAAATGGGTTTTTTTTGTAGCTTCTTAAACGTCGTAGAAAAAAACGTTGTAGCGAAAATTCCACGATGTTTGGAGTAGCGAAATCCTAGAATCCAAAGCTCTGATACCAAATGTTATGAAACCAGCTCACAAAAAGATAGAAAAGATAGATGAACACCTTAGAAATAAGCATCTTCGAGGGGGAAACCTCCTTTACATTACACAAATGAACAATTCTTGGATGATAAAATGACAAGACCTCCTTTCTATATATAGGAGTCTAAGGGGTCATAATATAATCAGAGCCGACATAACAATAATAATGTAAGGGCACAATAATAACAATAGTGGGCTTCTATGGGGCACAATAACAATATGGGGACTACATGGGCACAACAATATAATAAGGGGGTAACAATAAGGGGTTACACTAGTAGTATAGGGACCTAACAACAATCCTCAAAATAAGCGTTGTGATTGTAAGCATGATTAGATATGTTTCATGGATATCATAGTTGTTTTGTTGCATAGATAAAGTTATGGATCATTGTACTCTCTTTCGCTGAATCATTTGATGACAATCTAAGAAGAAGAAAATTTGCAAGGGTTTTCCCCTGGCCTCGGACCAATCCTTGTGTCTCTATGTGTGTGCATGCTTTTCTTCTATTGTTCCTTTATGTTTTGCTACATTGATGATGATGATGATGTTCTTTCTATATAATTGCATATGCTGATGAATAATGGTGTAGATCTGAATAATGCAATGATGATATGGGGTGAACTTAATGTATTACTGAAGAAATGAAATTATCAAAGAAAAGAAAAATGTATCCCTATGAAAAATTAACAGGGTATCAGAGCTGGGTTGAAGAAAAGCCATGGAAATCACCTTGATGATGACACCTTTGATGGAAGCAAGAAGATAATGGTGGATACCTAAAATAATTCTAGGGTTTGAATACAACCCTAGGCAACTTTATTATTAGGGTTTTATGGATTCTATGAGGTTAGGGTTAGAGTGAAAACCTTGGTTTATGGAAACAATATGAACCTAGCTGGTCAATGTGAAGATGCTCAAGCACTTGACAAAGATTTGATGAGGCCCTAGATGCAATAATCCTATCATACCTAACTCAGATAAATAAAGGACCATGGACATTGATGAATCTTGAAGATTGGTTCAAGAGGGAGAGGATCACCTCTCATTGAAGATAAGTATACCTTGACTTATGATGCCTCTTACTTTTGTTTATACCTATGGATATGATGATTGTGTTTTATACTTCCAGCATATGTATTTGAGTATATGGATGTTTCTAACCTTCTTGATGAGATGTGATGAGATAGATCCTTCTTGAGGATCATTTGAAATGCCGGAAGGATGGCTAGAGCTGGAAAAGGTAAAAAGGCACTATATGAAAAGATTTCAAAATGCTACACGCAACCTATGTCTAATAATGAAAAGGTGCACATGTATTTTAATACCACAAGGTATGCATTGTATGTTGTATTTCAACAATAACATTGATGGCTAGGTAAGCCTTAAGACATGATGAGAATGTCTCTTTATTTGATGGCTCATACATGCATATGAAAGCGACTTGGATCTGTTATCACTCAAAATTTTCCTTAGAAGTTATCAAAAGAAGGAAGAAACTGAGGTAACCACAAACCAATCTTTTAAGTATAGGCTCTAGCCAACCTATGACTCAGAGAGGGCTCTCTCTATATAATTTAGATTTGTTTCTTATGGGATTTTAGGCTAGTTCTTAGTGTTCTTTGGGGTTTTGATTTTGATTTGAAAGTTGGGTGGTGGAATTTGTAGAGAAAATGGATAGAGCTAGGTATTCAAGCCAATGGGCTATGGAGTCAACAAATGGATAGTAGGATTGGACCAATTCATTAAAGGGAATGTTCACAGGGTAGGCTAGCAGAGCAAAATGCAAATCTTTAGGCCTAATGGGTGAAGTAATTCTAACCAGGGTGAAAGGGCACTCAAGAATCCTTAGACTGGGATCAGAATGGAGAACAGAAGATAATCGTGAACAAAGGGCAATTAATAATCCTTTGCTACTAATCACAGGAAGTCACCTACATTAAGGAGCAATCAAGAATTCCTTAACTTAGATTTGTGAAGAAAACATATAATAATGCATAATAGTCAAGACAGAGTGCATTTAAGCAATTTCTGAAATATCATTCCATGTTACAACATTAAGATTTTAGAGATACATAAAGATTATGAAAAACTTGAAAGAAAACAACATTGAACATGAGAGAATACTTATTTGTATTTCGCTTTACACAAGAATCCTGTAAAATGTCTGATCTTTATTCCTTGATCCAGTAAGCCAATCCAGTCATTGATACAATAGAATTTCTGATTTGAGAGAAATAGTCTATAGAAATGTTTTGGAATCCACCCTACATACTTCGAATTGTGAAGTATTTATACAAAACTTATTACAAAATACCTCACAACTTGAGATTTATTCTGGGAAATACAAATATCTCCTAGCAAGAAAATAGAGATAACTAATGAACTGTTTCTTGTTGTCCCTTTAATTATGGTTGTGCTGGCCTTTATGGTTGAGATGTAGCCCTTTATGTTGGCTGATAGTTGTGGTATTTTCACACTGGAGTCTTCTTTACTTTGATCTTTCATCTGATACTCTTTGACCCTGCTACTCTTTGACCCTGTTGTGCTGTCTTTACCTGTTTCATCTTGTTGCCTTCATATTTACTGTGTGGTAACTTTTAGCTGTTAATTTATCACAGTAAGTCAGTCACAGTTTCCCACCATTGTGCATCTGGTAATTTCACATTTATCATCCTCCTATAAATCTCATCAGCCTCAGTATACTTTGCAAAATTGGGCTTGGTGAGGAACAAATGTTTTACCTCATGCTCAAGGAAAAACAAGTTCTCAAATGTGTCATATAATACTTTGCCCATTGGCAAGGCTTTAATGGATGAGGAACTGGCTTGATCCTTAGCCAATTTTCTAAGTTTATCCCCATAGTCCGACTGTGTCATGAGTTTGTCATTAATGACCATAGGACTGGGCAGACCTTTCTCCCTCAAAATCTGAAATTTAGCCATGAACCTATCAATGGCTACCTGCATATTGTGGCACTTTTCTTCCAAATTAAGCATAATGTTCCTTTTTGAAAGGACCTTTCTTATTTCTAAAATGGTGGCAGTTCTATCTTCAATGTTCAGCTCCTGTAGCTCATATCTATTTTTGCTATTGAGGAAATGGATGAGTCTATTTGCATCCTCAGGCTTATTTCCCAATTCCTCCTTCACTTTCTAGATAGCTTCAGTAGCTATCTTCACTAGCTCTGTTTACTCAAAAATAACTTGGATTGATGGCCAAATATCATTGACAGAGTCAATGATATTGGCCCACAACATTTCTTTGGTTTTTCCAAGTGGCTTCTCAAGTGTTAAATCCTTTTCTAGGATTTTGATCCTCTCACCCATTCTCTGGGCCCTTTGTGTTTCTTCTTTCTGCTTTAGTTGGGCAAGTTTGCAGTTAGTTTCCAGACTTGACACTTTTTCCTTTATATTTTTCATCTATGTAGCATGGATAGACATCTCTTCCATGGCTTTGACAAGTTTTGTTGCTTTCTCTCCTAATGTACCTGCTGCTGTAGTAGATTCTGTTGTTGCTGGCAAGGCTGTTGCAAGTGGAACTGTAGGTGCTAGTGATGCTGCCAGGGTAGAAGGAACTGCTGTGGATACTGTGGGGATGACAGTTCTGGAAGTTGTGGCCAAGTCACTTTGCTTCGATTGAATTAAAGTGTCCAACTCCTTCTCTGTCTCCTTGAGTTGATCATTTAGCTTCAGGACTAAGTCCATGAGTTCTTCATGTCTTTGCTGGGCTTCTAGAACCTCTATTGTTTGTGGATGAAGTTGCTGGGGTATCTTTAGCTATTTTTTCAATGTAGCTATGTCATCATTCTTCTTTTTAATAAGTTGTTCTGCAAATTTTATATCCTTGGGATCGTGTCCCAATTCAATTACTAAGTCCTCTAAGGACTTGATCCTGGTGTCCTTGGCTTGTGAGGAGGCCTTCTCTAATTGGAATTGAGCTGAGATATTGTTCAAAGAGTTCTGTAGTTGGTGGGTAGCTACGGCCTTTCCAGTCAAAGTGGAGCATATCATATCCCCTGTTTGCTTGTGTAGCTCAATCTAGTCTATGGGATGGATATCCCTTGCATCAAAATCTATTTTCTTGAAACCTGAGGCTGTTCTTGGCTGTTGAGTAGTAGGCTTCACAAAGGTCATCTGCAACTTCCCCTCCTTAATGTCAAAGGCTGACATTAGCCTTGTTTGATTGGTAGGGGTGAGTTTCAGGTATTGAGCATAAGTTTGGGCTTTGAGCCTCTCATTTCTAGCCTTGATTTCTTTATATCTTTCCTTGATGTCTTGGTCTTTGTCTATAGGCATTCTGAAGGAAGATACTTCCACACTGAGTTGCCTTTCCAATACTTGTGTTTGTGAAGTGGAAGGCTCTTGTATGCCTCTAGATGGAGTGGCAGGCCTGCTTCTTTCTGCTTCTGTATTGGTGATCTCAGCTGAGCCTTCAGTGTATTCCTGCTCAGAGGCTGGATTTAGCCTTTGCCTCTTGTTTGATTCCTACTGTAAATCAGAGGTGGCCATCCCTGAGGTGGAAGCTCCTTCTCTGTTTCTTTTTGGGGCCTTCTCCTCGTTCTGAGGAGTCTGCATGACTGGAGGAGTGCTCATGGTAGTTTCTGGTTTTTCTGGTACCTGCAGAAAAGAGCTATCATCAAGCTGCTTTTCTAAATCAATAAGAGCATTCTCAATATCTACTCTAGTGTTGTCCTGGTCTACTAGGGTACCTTCCACCCATTCGATTTGATTTGCATAAGCTTCTATCTCAGGTATGGGATGGTGAATGAAAGGTCCAAGCTTGACCTTTTGTCTTTTCTTTGTGATGAATTCCAAAGGATCGTATCTCCAGACAAAACTTCTTTGGAACTTCATCCTTTGTAATATTAGGTCTGCCTCTTGGCCAACCTCTCTAGAGTTGCATATGAAGGGGCCTAGTTGGTCTTTTATTTTGAAATTGGCCTTCTTCTTGGCATTTACAAAATTTATCTCATCTGCATTGATGATTTGCCTGTAATATTCTAAAGCAAACAACCTCATAGGGAGGTATCTTGGCAATTTGTATGGTGCAAGCATGCAACCATATATCCTAATCTCTGTGTGGTTCTGGTAAAGGTACCAGTCACCAACTTTGGTCTGTTTAGATAATTGGAGGACTCTTTTTATTTCTGGACTGATCCTTGGAGGAGGGCTTCCAATCAACATTGTCATGACTGGGTGTACAAATAAATCAATAAAATCAGAGTAAGAGTATGGAGACTGGTACTGGTGGATCAATGGGGTCCAAAAAAAGGACTGACCTGGGCTGATCCTTGGTGTCCAACTTTTGAAGGGTGAATGGGAATTTCTCTGATTGATAATATAAAAACATGTGGTATAGAACTGAGGAGTACTTGAAAACCCTTTCATTTCCCATTCTTGTGAATTGCTCATGCATTCTATTAGCTATGAATGTGGCAAAGTCATAAATAGTTACAGGAGGCTGTCCTGGGGTATAGATGGACATGAAAGCCAGGATGATTTCATCAATGTACTCACTTGTGGAGTAACCCAAAACACAAGATATCATGGATACAATATTTCAGCCCCAAGGGGAAAATATAGTTGCTACATATGGAGGGGGGTCTTCGGGGGTGTACTTCTCTTCTATGATGAAGGTTTGGATCAATTGGGCCAATCTTGCAGAGTTGAGTTTGGGATATAAGTCTAACAGGTCTCCAATTGATAGGGGAGTTAGGTTTGGCCCTGGTTGGAGCTACAACATCTCATTGATAGACTCAGGAGTGATGGTGAAAAGTACTTTATGGTCATGAGACATGATGGTTCTGTGACTGGGGACGTAGCAAGCATAGCACATATGTACAATTTCAGGAAAAATGTGGACTTGGGGGAACTGGTACTTGGGAAAATTTGATTCCCAAAGGCCAATTTCATCAGCATGGTTCAGGAACATATCCCTACTTTGGCAATGTATTTTGAGCAAGAGTTCTATAACAGTGGTATCTTTTATCTGGAAATCTCTATCAGCTAAGGGAAGGTGGTCCAGGTCGAAATGGAGAGTGGAGATGGGTCTCACATCCATAGCAATAGGGGCCGCCATTCTTAGTTCTTATGGATTTGAGTAATGGGGGAGGGTAATTTGCAGTGTTTAGGGAAACAATGTTTCAGCAAGGTGTGCAGTTTTTAATTAATTTTTATCTTAACTAAAACACTCAGCAACTGGTTTCTTTCAAAATTGACAGGGTATTTGGTGAATTCTGGTTTAAATACCTGGAACTGGGGTGAATTGGTTCTGAGCAGGGTGGTTGGCGACTGCAAGTGGTTGAATGGATTTGTATAAGCTGCAAGGCTGACTGGGTTGTTTGCGGCGTCTTTTGAGTAAAATTGTATGTAGGTTGGCGGCTTCGACGTTTGTAGGTGTCGTGCATGCGTACAGAGGCTTGCAGATGAAATGTCAGTGAAAACAAACAATTTGGGGCTTTTTGGCTTTTATACGTAAAAAGTTAGTTTTGGCGGGTATGGGGTGAACAGTGGTTGATTTGTCGTGTAGCGGGAGGGCGGTAAACGGTTTATATTGCATCGCTTTTGGGCACTTGGTGGTATTCAGGAGGGGCTGCCCGATTCCATTCATTGGATGACACGTAGCACCGGGGCTGGGGGAGAAACCACTTTATCGAGTGGGTAAAGGGTGGATGTCAGGTTGGCCCGATATGGATAAGGGTCGTCGGATGAAGAGGGGGATGATCGCACAGTGATCGGGTAGGGAAACTGCACGGAGGCTAGTGGGGGGCCCGACAGGCACTTAATTACGGTGGTATGAGATTAATTTAGAGTTTAATCTCATCGGGGTGCTTTAATGCGGGATTAAGGGCTAAGGCGGGGTTATTTATTTTTGCGGGATATGGGTAGTAATATAGTTTATAATTAAACTAAGGGGTAGGGCTAATTTATACATGGGAATTAAATATATATGGAAATTGGGTTTTTCGGGGATTTTGTATATATTAATAAAAGTTAGTAATTAATATGAAAAATGGGTAGAAAGGGGAAAAACACTAAGTACAATGCTTTTTTGTGAATTACATGTTTTTCACATATTTACATTAATACTTAGGGTAAAGCATTTTTGTGGGTTTATGGTATGAAAGTGCTTTATATGGGGAAAAGTGCTTTTCCTAGGCAAAAAGTGTTTTACCCTTAGGAAAAGGAGTTTTATTAGGAAAATGAATGAACTGATGGGGGGGATGAATTTTATGAGGGAAATCTAGTATTTGATATCCATAAGTCATTGAGTCGAGGGTCCAGTCACTCCAAAAGTCAAATAAAAGCTCTGAGTCTCTTTGACTTAAAGGTTTTAAATACTTAGAACTTTATTATGGGAAATTAGTTAAGTACAGGGGTGAAATGAATGGGGGGAGTTAATTAATTGACTTTGAAATCCATTTACATGCTTGATTGTCCATTCATATTTGGAGCATATGATGAAAAATAATAAATATGCTTTTTGTTTAATCAATCACCATACTTCTACAACCTTTCTTCTACTTACCCATCTACTCATTCTACCAATTTTTCTTCACTTTATTAGGGTGCATTTAAGCTAGCAAACCCTTATCAACATTTTCTTTTCTTTACATAACGAACTATCTAAATCAAACCTTATTTCATCCAAGGGCTCAGTTTACACAGTTGAGCTCCTTTTATTTACTCTACCTATCTAATTATCTGCCAAGATTACACTGTTTGGTTAGATTTTATTATCTATATATAGACATGAAATTGAAAACATGAAATAGCCAAGTTTAAACATTTTGACTATTCATGGATTGTGGCATAAGTAACAAGCTACACACAATCATTCATTAAGCATAAAAAGTAAATAGTAGTGGCATTTTGACTTGCACACTTTCATGGTCTTTTGTTTTCTTGGGGTTCATATTTTCCATTTTTTTTGTGACCTATTTTCATTCTTTTTGTCCTTCAATTATTTTTTTAGGACATACCCTCTTTACATTTTTTTATTTTTTTAATATGGAAAAAATTTGCAGAAATCAAAGGTATGTACAATATTACAAGGCTTAACCTTAGTCAATCCAAATTATGACTCCTATTGGTATAGGAACCTAATAGGATCTATGTTTCCAATGATGAAATGATGCACTTGGTGTTGAAAATTTTGATCTTATTAGAATTCAAGAAGATCAAAATGTTCAATACTTGAAGGGAGCATCTAGGAGTTTGACTACAATTGACCATGATCTAAAGCTATCTAAATTTTGAACCAAGGTGTCTTTGACATATTCTGCCATTGTAATATGATATATGAAGTTGCTGGGTTAAATTGCTGATCACATAAAAATGAAGTATTGTGCATGAAATTGGATGGTCACCTAGAAGATGTCAGTTCGACAGTTATGTTGCAGGTAACAAGATCCGGAAGTAGGAAAATCTTGAATGTTTTACATAAAATGAACATGCAGACTGACCTTGTGTTTGCAGTTGACCAGGACATACATATAGATATGTCACTATGTTTGTGATACAAGAGTTTGGCATGATTTGGCTGATTGATATAGATGAGCAATCTTTAGTGTTGTGTCATGATACTTGACAATAACTTGGAATTTTGAATTGATTATTGATATATTTTTTAACTATAGATATCTCTACGATAGCGAGTTTGGACTTGACCTGATGAGTAATGATCTGATTTGACGATTGCTGATTTGCCCTGATGTCTATGCTATGTGGGCATAATGACTTATGTGGGTACTCAAATAAATGATTTTGTATTGGCCTCCTCTTTCCTAGCACAATGGTTGAAGTAATGATATTTTTGATTCGGTATGAAAATGGAACTTGCATGACTAATACTTGGTGTATGCATTTGCACCTAGTGACAAAAATGGCTTGTATTATGACTACGAGAATGGCATGATAAAGTTTGGATTCATAATGCATGGATGATGACAAATTTTTGGCATAATAATAAATGAAGTCATGACTTGATATGAGCTCTCCCTATCAGCCGATTGAAAGTATTGATACCATGATAATAATGACTTTGATAATGGTTATGATTTGGCTTCTAAACTTTGATGAGATGACTTTGCTGATGTGATGGTACAACATTGATTTATGTAAGGCTGATTATAATGGCTTAGAAAGGCATTATGCTTAGAGAATTTCATGAAGCAAGCTCCCCGATCCATATATGTCTATATTCGACAGTTATCTGATGAAGTCAAGATGATGAATTCAAAGGTATGGCTTTGATTTTGATTATGGTTTTGGTTTTATATTTTGATGGTCTACCCTTGGCAGGTGATGAGCCTCTGATGATCTAAATTAGAGGGAGATATCTTCTGAAGCTTGAAATTATGTATCATGGCATGATGAATCGATTTCTGGAATTTGGAAAAGAAATTCTATATTGCAAAGCTATTAGAAAACGTTTTTGAATAATCAAAATGCAAATCCTTGGATACTTTGATTTGAAGTTCAAAGATGTTGTTGAACTTGACATGGCACCTGAGTGTTGATTGAAGCATTGATGTTCCATTTTGAACATCCATTTGTATATATATGATGTGCATAGAACTTGAATAAATTCATGAGACAACCACTTCATTCACATAGAGTTGCCTCCGAGAATCCTTTGAAATGTTTGCATGAGATATTCCATTTTTGAGGCTGAGATATTTCTCCTATGATATGTGACTACATTGATGTATTGTTGTTGATAAATATTATTGATAAGCACATTTGGATGCTGCTTTAGTATGATATTTGCCATGATATATTGGATGAGAGGTCCATAGTACGATTGGCGATGAGTATAATGTTGCTAGCATGGCTAGCTGTGAGGCAGGATGAAGAAGCTCCTTAGAGAGCTTTCTGAGCATAACCTGGATATGACATGAATACATTTTGATGACATAGAGTGAGATCCTATTGGCATAAAGTCCCATATTTATATTTAGGACCGAGATACTTTGATATATTGAGACATTGTTTTTGTTTGAAACAAGCTCAGGCTTGTGGTTGGCACCTCCTTGAGAGGGAGGATGATTATGGTATCCTTTTGTGATTTATATGATTATTTATGTTCTGACACAATATTTGATGTCCTATGTGAACAAGAAACAACTGCTATTGAGACAAGTTGATACCAAATTTGAGTATGATGAGAGTAATGCTGATCGAAGAAACTGAGCCAACTCTTCCTCCCTTACGAAGCTCGCAGGGCGAGGAATTGAGATGGAGGGCTCCTAGGGTTGAGGGAACTCTGGACAATAGGGTATGACCCCTATCTGTTACCCATAGCGTTGGAGATGCTTCTCCCCTATCTTCATAGGGTCAGAGAATTCTACTTCCATGTTTGGTCATTGCAGAGTATAACCCAGTTGGCATCACACCCACAAGTAGGGCTTTTGGGGAATAACACTCTTCATTTGGCCAATGAGTTGAGAGTGTACTTGGGGTGTTCAAACTAAGTCGATTATGATGCAGGTGTTCTACCACATGACTATTCAGAGTCATTCGATGGGAAGATCAGTAGGCAATAGGATGGGTTGAGATAACCCTATGTGATTTTAAGATGAGATTAAGCTCCCTGATGTGATCCCAGGGTCGAGATGTGATCCCCTGTGTGTTTGGATATCCTATTTCTTGATATGGGGTTGTAGATGTATAAGCCCCCCCATGAGATTCCAGATTGAGATGTGCTCCCAAATGTGGTTACAGGTTGAGATGTGATCCTTGATGATATGCTCTCAGATGACAATTAATGATGATCCAGGTAGTATCCTGTTGATAGAGATTCCAGGAAGCATCATGATGGATAGAGGGTGGTAGATTTAGCTCCCCTTCAGTAACAAATACTTCTTCTTCTAGATTCGAGAATGTTCAACATACGAGTAGGAACAATCAAGAGACAAACAAGAATAAGCAAGGAATAGATCAAGATGTACATTGATGATTTGTGATGATGAGATACTTGAGTTGGTCATTGCATGATGACTACATGTCCGAGATGATCATGGATGATATGTGACAGCACTTGAAGACACCAGAATAGCATATTGATCAATGGACAAATATTGGCAAGTGGAATTCTCCCTAGTTGAGAGGGAGTGTTAATTTTTGCAAATACGATCAAATTCCACTTTGGACAAATCATATGATGAAGTTAATAATTACAATAGATTCCTCTTTTAGAGAAGACAAAAATCTACCTAAAGATCACCTTATTTGGAGAAGCGAAAGCTAGTTTTTGAATTTATTTATTGAGTCATGTGTATTGGGTTAGGTCGACCCTAAGCACATGTTAAATTGGACAGGTTGGCCTCAACCACAAGTGGACCCTCATGAAAGCCTATAAATAGAAGAGACCTCAAGATAATTTCATCACATTGATCAAGCCATCTTATATTATTCTCTTTTGTCTTGGTTCACACAGGTCTGTCGGAAGGAGTTCACGCAAGGGTTTGAAATCATAGGGGTGAATCTCGCAATGATATAGGGTTTTCTGATTCCTGGACACTGGCACAAAACTGGGCATTTTAGTCCCTAGACGCTGGTACACAGTGGTTAAGACAACGTCTAGAGAGCCCCAGACACTAGCACAAAAGCCTATGGGAGCGTCTAGGGTTTCAGAGGTAGATATGGAGGTGTTGGTCCCTAGACGCTCACACAGAGTGGTCCTGAGAGCATCTGGGCAGTCCCAGATGCACGCATAGTAACTGGAAGAGAGCGTCTGAGGGTTTGGAGAAAATCTAGGTGAGTTGGTCCCCGGAAGTAAACACATAATGGTTTAGGGAGCATCCAGGATACCATAGACACCAAAATATAGTTCACAGAGAGTGCCCAAAATTGCTATAGACGCTCGCGCAACCCCTCCTCCTTGCATCCAAGACTCAAAGATGAGATTTCAGTATTCCAAATATTCTGCTCAGTGATAATAGTGTTCAACATAGTGACATTAGTATTCAACAGTTAACTACAATCAATGACAACACAATACAGTCCTCAGAATCAGGGTTGTGATTATAAGCATGATAAGATATGTTTCATGGATATCATAGTTGTTTTGTTGCATAGATAAAATTATGGATAATTGTACTCTATTTTGCTGAATCATTTGATGACGATCTAAGAAGAAGAATATTTGCAAGGGTTTTCCCCAAAGTGGGTTTTGCCTTGGTCTCAGACCAATCCTGGTGTCTCTATGTGTATGCATGCTTTTCTTCTATTGTTCCTTTATGTTCTGCTACATTGATGATGATGATCTTGTTCTTTTTATATAATTGCATATACTGATGAATAATGGTGTAGATGTGAATAATGTAATGATGACATCGGATGAACTTAATGTATTAATGAAGAAATGAAATTATGAAAGCAAAGAACAATGTATCCCTATGAAAAATTAACATGGTATCAGATTTGGGCCGATGAAAATCAATGGAGATGACCCCGATGATGACAACTTTTATGGAACCAAGAAGAGGATGGTGTAGACCTAAAATAATTCTAGGGTTTGAAGAAAACCCTAGGCAACTTGATTATTAGGGCTTGATCAATTTTATGAGGTTAGGGTTGGAGAGAAAACCCTGGTTTATGAAAACAATATGAACCTAGTTGGTCAATGTGAAGATGCTCAAGCACTTAACAAAGATTTGTTGAAGCCCTAGATGGGATAATCCCTAGAAGAATTGTTTGGATAACTGAAGGAAACATTGGTATATGGGCCATGGACATTGATAGCTCTTGAAGGTTTGTTCAAGAGGGAGAAGATCACCTCTCATTCAAGATAAGTATTTATTAACTTATGATGCCTCTTACTTTTGTTTAGACCTATGGATATGATGATTATGTTTTATACTTCTTGCATATGTATTTGAGTATATGGATGTGATGAGATAGATCCTTCTTGAGGATCATTTGAAATGTCAGAAGGATGGCTAGAGCTGGAAAAGGTAAAGAGGCACCATATGAAAAAATGTCAAAATTCTACACGCTGCCTATGTCTAATGAAAAGGTGCACGCGTATTTGAATACCAGAAGGTATGCATGGTATGTTGTATTTTAGCAATAACATTGATGGCTAGGTAAGCCCTAAGACATGATGAGAATGTATCTTTATTTTATGGCTCATACATGCATATGAAAGAGACTCACATCTATGTTTCCTATGATGAAATGATGCACCTAGTATTGAACTTTTGATCTTCTTGAATTCTATGAGGCTATCTAATATTGATACATTGATACACTTGATGATTGGCTAACATCCATCCGTTGGACGTCTTGATCCTATAAAGAAGGATAGAACCTTGAATTTAGTAAATGATACTCTTGATACTTGTAATGATGGATTTCATATAGAAGGATAGCTCATTGACTCCTATACATGAGTCCGATGATAATGCTTGTGATAAGCATGATGAAAGCATATGGAAAGAGAGAGTGACAATATCATTGTTTTGGTAAAGTTTTATTAGATGACCTAACTTGATATCATTGATCATGATAAGCATGGTAAGCTTGATGTTAGAGGTATAAATATGAGATTGATATTCTAGATCTCTTAATACTTGTGGCCTTGTCTTGATGGCATATGGTTAAACTGAATGTCCTTACTTGATGGAGTATCTTGATAGAAAGTGTTATTGTGTTCATAATCTCTATATGATGTTGCATCTATATGATGCTTTGAGTCTAACCTTTGATGAAAAGAGCCATGATAGATATATGTTTATGATATAACAAATCTATTGTTGCTTGACTCTAGTAGAGACAAGTTGATGACATGAATGAAGATGAATGAAGTAGATCCCTAGTGAGAGGGAGAATCTCTTGTCAAACTGCTATTTTCATTATGTACTGTCGAAATTTGATTTATGAGCATATGAAATTATTGATCTGCAAAAAATTCTTAGATCTAAAGCTTTTACAAAAATTAGGGTTTCTATTCCAGATGTAGGAATTGAACCGGGAAATCTCGTCACTAGACGCATGCATGATAAGGCTCAAGTAGCATCCAAGCAGCTAAAGACACTCCCATGCTAACATGAAGGGAGTGTTTATGGGTTTGACTACAGTTGACCATCGTTTGAAGCTTTTTGAAGCTATGTGAACTTTGAACCAAGGTGTCTATGACATATTCTGCTAATGTAATATGATTTATGAAGTTGTTGGGTTAAATTGCTGATCACATAAAAATGAAGTATTGTGCATGAAATCGAATGGTCACCTGGAAGATGTCAGTTCCATAGATATGTCGCAGATGACAAGATCTAGAAGCAGGAAAAGCTTGAATGTTTTCCATAACATGAACATGTAGACTGATGTTGTGTTTGTAGGTAACCAAGACATATCTATATATATATATATATATATATATCATTATGTTTGTGCTACAAGAGTTTGGCATGATTTGGCTGATTGATATAGATGAGAAATATTTAGTGTTGTGTAATGATACTTGACAATAACTTGGAATTTTTAATTGATGATTGAGATATGTTTTGATTATAAATCTCTCTACAATAGCGAATTTGGACTTGACTTGATGACTAATGATCTGATTTGACGATTTTTTATTTTCCCTGACGTCTATGCTATGTGGGCATAATGACTTATGTGGATATTCTGAAAAATGATTTTGTATTGTCCTCCTTGTTCCTAACACAATGGTTGAGGTAATGATAGTTGTGATTTAGTATGAAAATGGAACCTGCATGACTAATCATTGGTGTATGCATTTGCACCTAGTGACAAAAATGACTTGTATTGTGATTATGAGAATGAATTGATCAAGTTCAGATTGATAATTCATGGTTGATGAAAACTTGTTGGCGTAATAATAAATGAAGTCATGACTTGATATGAGCTCTCCTTGTCACCCAGTTGAAAGTATTGATACTGTGATAATAATGACTTTGATAATGGTTGTGATCTGGCTTCTAAACTTTGAATAGTTGACTTTGTTGAAGTGATGGTACAACATTGATTTATGTAAGGTTGATTATGATGGCTTAGAAAGGAATTATGTTTAGAGCATTTCATTAAGCAAGCTCCCCGATCCAGATATGTTATGAAACCAGCTCACAAAAAGATAGAAAAGATAGGTTTATGCCTTAGAAATAAGCCTCTTCGAGGGGGAAACCTCCTTTACATTACACAAATGAACAATTCTTAGATGATACAAATGACAAGACCTCCTTTCTATATATAAGAGTCTAAGGGGTCATAATATAATCAGAGCCGACATATCAATAATAATGTAAGGGCACAATAATAACAATAGTGGGATTCTATGGGGCACAATAATAACAATATTGGGACTACATGGGAACAACAATATAATAAGGGGGTTGTACTAATAATAATAAGGGGTTACACTAGTAGTATAGGGACCTAACATGCCCCTCTCCTTAAGAAAGTGTTGTCCTCAACGATTGAGTAGTTCTTGATGATTCTGTATAAAATTCTTGTCCTCCCATGTGGAATATTCAACTTCTAAGTTCTTCCACTTGATGAGATACTCTGAAATTGATCGATTTCGTAGCTGTCAGGTTCTTGTTTCTGTGACTGCTCTAGGCTCCAATATGATTTTTCCTTCCTTTTCAAGTTCTCGCAATACCAAATGTTATGAAACCAGCTCACAAAAAGATAGAAAAGATAGATCAACGCCTTAGAATTTAGCCTCTTCGAGGGGGCAACCTCCTTTACATTACACATATGAACAATTCTTGGATGATACAAATGACAAGTCCTTCTTTCTATATATAGGAGTCTAAGGGGTCATAATATAATCAGAGCCGACATAATAATAATAATGTAAGGGCACAATAATAACAATAGTGGGCTTCTATGGGGCACAATAATAACAATATCGGGACTACATGGGCACGAAAATATAATAAGGGGGTTGTACTAATAACAATAAGGGGTTACACTAGTAGTATAGGGACCTAACATGCCCCTCTCCTTCAAAAAGTGTTGTCCTCAATTCTTGAGTAGTTCTTGATGCTTCTGTATAAAATTCTTGTCCTCCCATGTGGAATCTTCAGCGGGTGAGTTCTTCCAATTGACGAGATACTCTGAAATTGATTGATTTTGTAGTTGTTGTGTTCTTGTTTCTGTGATTGCTCCAGGTTCCAATATGATTTTTCCTTCCTCGTCAAGTTCTAGCAATATTGTTTGAACTAGGATCTTCTGCAACTTTTGAATGAGTGGCCACACTTCTTCATCCTTCTTCCATTCATCCCTTGCTTTGTTTATCTAATCTGGTTGGATAATAGAAATAACATAAAACAATGTTTCCACATCCTCATCCTTTCTTGAGAGTGCATCTGCAACAACATTTTGCTTCCCTTTTTTGTATATGATTTCAAAGTCATAACCCAACATATTTGTGACCCATTTTTTCTGTTCTTCTAAAGATAATCTTTGTTCTAAAAAGTAGTTTAGATTACCATGATCCATTTTTACCTTGAAGTGTCTTCCCATTAGGTAAGGTCGCCATTTCTTAAGTGCATGTAGTATTTCCAACATTTCCTTCTCATAAATAACTTGCTTGAGATGTAGCCATAAAAATAACCAATCACCTACATCGAAACTTCTTTCATTACGATGTTGATCTGCCTGTTGTTTCATTCGATTCTGCACCAAAGTGGCGTTATACTTTAAAAGTTGGAGAACTTATTGTTGATGCTCGATGTGATCTTTCATTGCTTGAATCTTTTTCTTCTTGATATGTCCTTCTATCTTGAGAGTTTGAGTGGTAATTTCTTCCAATGAATTACAAGATATGGTTGGATTCATTTCTTGATGCTCGATGTGATCTTTCACTTCTTGAACATTTTTGTTGTAGATATGTCCTTCTATATTGATATTTTGAGGAGTGGTAATTTCAACCAATGCATTACAAGATATGTTCAGATTCATTTCTTCTTTCTCGATGTCATCTTTCACTTCTTGAACCTTTTTCTTCTTGATATGTCCTTCTATCTTGAGAGTTTGAGGAGTGGTAATTCTTGCCAATGCTTTACAAGATATGGTCGGATTCATTTCTTCTTTCATTGGGGTTGGTTCATGGTGTATATCCTCTTCTTTTGATGTTTCTTGATGCTTTTCTTCCTCCTCTTCATAATCTATGTAAAATAATTTTGTCTCAACACAATTATGACCTTTAGGGTATTTGTTATCACAATTGTAACAAAGCCATTTTACTCTTTTTTCTTCCAATTGTTGTGGTGTCAACCTTGTAGGTTGTGGAAGACTAGGAGAAACAACACTTCCATCTTTATAGTTGTGAGGGGTAGACTTGTTGCCATAATTTTTCTTTCCACTTTTCTTGCCAAGCTGAATGCCCTCTCCAATGAATCAGGTTCCCAAAGATGAACCTCATGTTGAATGCTATCCTTTAAAGTCCATATGAAGACATCATTCCTTTGCTTTTCTTGAATATCATTTATCCTTATATTCAATTTTTAGAAGTCCTCAATGTGCTCTTCCATTGAGCACTTTTGTTTGAGATTTATCAATTGGCTAAAGAAGGTGTTTCTCTTTGTATCCTCATAATGTGTTATCATTTCCTCCGTGAAAATTGACCATGTAACAAGCTATTTACGAGAACAAAGCCCTTTATACCATAAAAATTGATCTGGTTCTAAATATGAAGATGCAATATGTACCTTTTGTAATAGTTGCACCTCATGTAGATCAAAATATTGCTCCATCTATAGTAGCCAATTTACCGGATCCTTTCCATCAAACTTCCTCATATCGCCTTTTCTTGGTTTTATAAGCTCAACATTGAAATGATTGTAACTACGTAATTTCAGATCTACAAGTTTTGAAATTGATTCCTGTAGTAACCCTATGAGTCCTCTTTCTAACACCGTAACTCTGATCATAATTCGATTCCTGAAGAAAGAGTTATGTCCAATCTCCCGCGATGACCTAATTATAGACTAGTTCAGTAGAGCGAATTTGTATGACGTGCCACGTGTCATTATTTCAACCTTAGGTTCTGAAAATGATACCAAAAACAACTACAGTCTATCCTCTCTCTGTAACTTCTTACGGAAATTCAATTTGATGCTTAGAGTGAAAGTTATGACGATTTTCCCAAGGTGACCTGTTTGGAATGTAATTTGGGGGTTTGCAAAAATCCTAACTTCCTCATATTATATCTCCGAAAATATAGTGATTTAGGATCTGAAATTTGGAGCTGAGGTTCAGACTGATTTCTTCTCAAATGGTTTTTTTTAGCTTCTGAAACTTCGCAGAGAAAGCGTTATAGCGAACATTCCACGATGACCTGTTTTAAATGAAATTCTGGAGCTTGCAAAAATCCTGACTTCCTCAGATCATATCTCTGAAAAATATAGCGAGACAAGATATGAAATTTGGACCCGAGGTTCAACATGATTTCGTGTCAAATGGGTTTTGTTTTTTGTTTTTTGTTTTTGTTTGTTTGTTTGTTTTTTTATTTTTTGTTTGTTTGTTTGTTTGTTTTTGTTTGTTTGTTTGTTCGTTTTGTTTGTTTGTTTGTTTGTTTTTGTTTGTTTGTTTGTTTTTGTTTTGTTTTGTTTTTTTGTTTTTTTTATTTTTTAATTTTTTTTTTTTTTCCGAGGAAAAAATCAAAACTTTTATTAAGAGACTATAAAAAGTTTTACATGCAGTTGTGGTCTTAAGCCATTCATCTGGCTCATTTGTTTGCTGATCTGCTCAACATTTAGGAGCTGTTTCTGCTGTTTTATAGAACCTGTACAGTCTTCCTCCCTGCTGGAGGCATATGTAAACTCATATTGAACAAAACAATCAAAAACTGGGGTCTCCTTCGACGAAGGAAAAACAACCCCTTACAAAAAAATTTAAGTGTCTATATCCATGAAGAAACATATAACAGCATATATATAAGACTGTTTGCTGTAGCTTTGCACCTGAGAAAATATAAAGGGACCGAAGTATGATATGTAGAGACTGTATAAAATATAAACAAACATATAAATCCGAGAAAACTGCTGTCAAAAAAGAAATATGAGCTGTGATCAAAGTGGCTGAGCATAAGGAGGCTGGTTTGTTATGTATGACTGCCCCTGTCTGATCTCTTCTACTGTCCAGCTGCCCAGATCCTGTTGTAGACCAGCCTTAGAAAGCTGGTCTGCTTCCTCATTCTTGTCCCTGTAAATGTGGCAGATAGAAAACTTATTAAAAGATGCCTTTAAAAAAGAAATTTCTTCAACAAGTGTCTTCAAAATCTGATTTTGACAAGATGCATTTCCATTGACCCATTTTATGACATTTAGTGAGTCCCCAAAAATCTGTATTGTGTTGATATTTCTGTGAAGAAGCCAGCATAAGAGATAGTGCAAAGCAGATAATTCAGCATAGTTATTTGTGCCTGTACCCAGCCCAACAAAAGCTTTTAAAGAGTGTTCCGGATTGATGTGTATACACAGGCCTGCTCCAGCCCTATTGTTTTGGGAAGCCCCATCAAAGAAACCACAAGGTATGCCCTCCTGTATATTGATTGGTTTTTGATTTGTTTTAGGATTTTTGACATCAGGGGGCGGTATGGCAGAGTATATGGCAGCAATATTAATGGCAATGACGGAAGTAGGGGTGTCCTTATCTTGAAACAGACTTTTGTTTCTAGCAAGCCAAACTCCCCAATAGAAAATAAGGGGCAGGTTTCTCATGTTCCCCTCCGGATAGTTTTGCCACCATTTCCTCCAGGCTGCATCCAGGGGATCATGACCCCACTGAGCTTTTACCTTGAGCAAAACAGTGACCTCCTCCCATATCTTTTTTGAGATTGCACAAGTTGTGAAAAGATGACTGATGGTTTCCTCTTCAGACTTGCATAACGGGCACCGCCCAGGCCCAACTAGAAACCTGGCTTGTAAAGTTTCCCATGTTGGGACCTTCCTTTTTAAAATGCACCAGAGAAATAGCCTGGCCTTTACTGGGCATTTGAGTTTCCAAATGTTTTTGGCCCACCAATCTGGAACTCCCCATCCCTTCTTTCCCATTAAGAAGGAGTATCCATCTTTTGGGGAATATTCCCCAGTTTTACTTTGTGCCCACATCAAGCAATCAGGTTCATCTTTTATCCTGACATTTGAGCGTTGTAATTCTTTGATGAACCCCTCCCACTCAATCTTCCATCTGACATTTATTCCTAATTCTTCATCATTCTTCCAAGCCTGTCCCCAGATAGTAGACTGTCAAACTCTCTCCACCTGATTTAATGATGTAATACCTTTACTATCAAGGTGTCTAAGAAGCCCTGGTGATAAGGCAAAAGATTCATTGCATCCTACCCAGGGATCTCTGCCAATCCTGATCTGTCTTCCATCTCCCACTTTCCAGGCTAATCCTTGCTCGATCACTGAAAAGGCTTCCACCGTGGCCTTCCAGATGGCTGAAATATTTTTTATCTTCTTATTTTGACTCCGGATCCAATCTTCCAAAGGGACTGGGTCGATGTACTTCCTTTTCACCACCCTTGTCCATAGATTTTCCATAGTTATTAGCCTCCATCCGGATTTATCTGCTAATGAGAGGCTGAACTCAGGGAGTCTTTTAATTCCCCATCCTCCCCATTCTTTTGGTCTGGCCACTTTGTCCCAGGCTACCCAGGGTAACACCGAGGACTCCTTTGATCCTGCCCATAGAAATCTGCAACAAATTCTTCTGATTTTCTCCATCACTCCTTTGGGGATCCAAGTCAAAGCAGCCCAGTATACTGGGATGGCTAACAGGACTGATTTGATAAGGGTCAGTCTACCAGCTCTGGATAGCCATCTGAAACTCCAGTGTGAAATTCTGGCTTCTATCTTTGCAATGAGCCAATTCCGATCCTCTTTTTTATATGCTGCTGGCTTTAACCAAAAACCCAAGTATTTGAAGGGAGAGTCCAGGGGCTGTATGGGGAAAGGGAATAGATTAGCCATTCTATTCCTTTCTCTTCTTTCAAAATCTACCACACAAGCTTGGGATTTCCTAGAGTTAATCTGCATTCCAGTTGCTTTCAAAAAAAGATCAAAAATGCATTTTAACTCCTTTAGTTCACTGAAAGATCCATTGGTGAAAATCAAGATATCATCAACAAAAAGAAGATGAGTGATGAAAAGATTGATTGCTACCTCGATACCCTTTACCTTCTCCTCTCTTCTGGCTTTGTGAATCAATCTACTTAGCCCTTCTGCCACGAGAAGAAACAGGAGAGGGGATAATGGACATCCTTGCCTGAGGCCTCTCTGGCTGTTAAAGAATGAGGAAGCTGCTCCATTGACCAGAACTGCAAAGCTGACATTTGTGATGCAACCCATGATCCAGCTAATAAAAGAATAGCTGAAACCCACATGAGTTAGCAACATTCGTAGGTAGAGCCAACTGATCCGATCATATGCTTTGGAGAGATCAATTTTGAGTACAACTCCCTTCTTTTTCTTCAGTCTGACACTATGAATAACCTCCTGAGCTACACCAATGGCTCCATGAATTTGTCTTCCATCCAGGAAACCAAATTGTTCCATTGATATATTTCTTGACAGGATTGGAGCAATTCTGAGAGCAATAACCTTTGCAATAATCTTGTAGATGCAATTACACAGTGATATTGGTTTGAAATCTTCAAAACTTTCCGGGTCATCCTTCTTTGGAATAAGAGCAATAAAGGTTGAATTGAAAGGTCTGTAGACTTCTCCTTTCTGTCTTGACTCTTCAACTACTTCAGTTATTTCGGATCCTATTTGATCATAAAAATGGAGAAACAGTTCTATAGTCCAGCCATCTGGGCCTGGACTTTTATCCTTGCCCATGAGCTTCATGGCTGCTTCAATCTCCTCCTTAGATACCGGAATTGTAAGATCTTCTACTTCATCTTCCTCAATGAATCTAGGAAAGCTTTGCACTGTTCGAATGACTTCTGCAATGGTAGCCTCTCCCAGATCTGCAAAAATATTCTGAAAATGTCTTTTTCCTAAACCAGAAAGCTCTGGAAAGGAACTGACTTCCCTCCCTTCTTCATCTTTAAGGCGCCAAATAGTATTTGCAGATTTCCTTCCTTTTGCAAAGTTATGGAAAAACCTAGTGTTCTCATCCCCAGATTTTAGCCAAATTGCCCTACTCTTGATCCTCCATTCTTCTTCCTTATCCAAGAGGATTTTATTTTGCTGCTTCTCCAAATGAAGGATTCTGTCCTTTGAGGCCCGCGAGGAGTAACCATCTGCCTCCATACTTTCCATCTGCTTCAGCTCCTCCCTAATTCTAATCAGCTCCTCATTTTGTTTCAGTTTTCTTTCCTTTGCCCAGGAGATTGTGGCTTTCTTCAATCTTTTGAGATTCTCCATGAACAAAAAACACTTATCCTCACCTGTATTGTGAACATGGTGAATCCATGTTTCTTTAAACAGATTGCAGTAAGAGGGGTCTTGGAGCCAAGATGGATTGAACTTAAAAGGGGCAGGAGGTTTGGGAGGAGGAAAAGTAATGTCCAAAAAAACAGGGAAGTGATCCGAATTCCCTATTTCCTCAACCCACTGTCTGAGCATAGGAGCTTTGGAAGATAAAGACTCAGATACCAGAAAGCGATCTAGTCTTTTGGCAATCTGATCCTCTCCTATCCTTCGGTTCCTCCAAGTGGGCTTTAGTTTGATCGGGGAAGGATCTATGAGGTTACTTTCCGATATGAGGTTAAAGAAGAAATCTGAGAGGGGATCTTCTCTAGCTGA